>JADANP010000017.1:1490584-2981169 GCA_017165645.1 Fusarium sacchari | reverse complement strand
TTACTATTACTAGTTAAAGTAATAGTATACTTTATTACCCTAACTTTATTAAAATATACCTTCCTAATAACTCTAGATTATATATTCTTACTAAATTTACTTATTCTTAGGGCGATTTTTTTTTTTAAAATTATAAAAATAGCCTTACTTTAAACCCCTTAATTAATTTTTTTATATTTATAAAATCTTAAGATATACTAACTTAGTAAGTTCTACTTTTTAACTATTAATTAAAATCATAAATCTTTCCTTTTGCCTTTTACTATTATATTTTAATAGGCTAGTTAAAGCAGTTTTTTAAAAAATAAATATTTAAAAATATAAGGCTAATTATAACTAAGTGCTATCTTTTTTCTTTTTTAGGCTAAACCCTCTACTAGTCTTTTTTAAGGCTTTTTTTTACTAGGGAAAGTATAGTATTCTAGGCGTCCTTTTTAGTAAACTAAAGAGGCTTGCTAAGTATTAAATAATATAATAGTAATTAAGAATACTAAATTTATAATAATAAGCTTAGGGGTAAAAAAATAAAGTATCTTTAAATCATAAAGCAACTAGGGTTTTTTTAGTATACAAAGTTATAAAACTAATAATTAGTTAATAAACTTAGCTTCTTAAAATATATTTTCCTTTAATAGATTTACTTTATTTTAAAACCGTTAAGATTTATATCTTAAACATCTAGGAGTTTATTGTTAATAGTTCAGAATCTAGGATATAATTTAAAGATTATTATTAGGAGTAAAAATATATTTTTTGAGTATAATTTTTTATAGTCTCTAGGCATTTTAAATAGTATTTAATTTTTAAAATTGTTAAGTTCTTTAAAGATTCATTTAAAGCTAATTTATTTCTCTTAAGTCTAGACTTTATCTTTCTTATTTTAATAAAATACTAGGTATTTAATACTATTTTTCCTATATAAATTGTGTAAGTAATTATTTACTTTTAGTCTTTTATTTATATTTCTTAAGGCACTTTTATTTAATATCCTTTCTCTATTTTAGGTATAGCTTATCTAGCTACTTCTTTTAAAGTTTTTTTTTTAGAATTCTATATATCTTTTTTATTTTCTTTTTTTTTTAAAATACTTAAATAATATTTTCTAAAGTTTTTATAGGCTTTATTTTATATTAATATGATTATTTTATATTATTATTTTTTTAAGTAAAGGTAATATTTTATCTTTTTATATTATTATTTATTTGTCATTTCTTCTTTTTTATTAAAAATATAAACTACTCATAAATGCTTTTCATATTAATAGCTTTACTTTTTGATATTTTAGTTATTATTTAGTATAAAACTAAGGCTTTTTTAAGATCTTTATTAATTAATTTATAATTATTAATTAAGTTTATAGGTATCTTTCTTTACTTTTAAAAGCTTTTTTAGCTATACCTTAAGGTATACTTTTAATTCCTTAATATAGATTTAATATTAAAATTTAATATATCTAAATCCTTTTTATTATTATTACTATTATTAGTCTTAAATTTTCTAAGTTATAATTAAATCTACTAGTAATATTAACCTAATTACTTTAATCTTAATATAATTAGTTAGCTTTATTAACTAACTATGTATTAAAAATTAATCTTTTAAAGGCTTAATACTTAACTTAATATTAATTCCTTTCTCTTTTAACTTTAAATCCTTTTTATAGATTTATAACTATTTTTCTTTTTAATAAACTTTTAAAGCTAGTCTTATTATATATTAACCTCTTTAATAACTTAAGTATATTAGAGCTTTTAAAAAAGTATAATAATTAGCTTTTAGGTAATACTTAATAATATAAAAAAGTCTATTTTATTTTTTAATTAATTTATATTAAAACTATATATTATTTTATTTTAAATATATTATATTTAAATATAAGGTCTTTAACTTCTAATAATTAAATATTATAGTTTATATTACAATTCTTTATTTCTTTAAGCTAAAGCCTTTTTCTAGTATTTAGTATTTTTACTTTAGCTTTTTTTATATTTATTTCTTTTATTTATAAGATATAGATTTATACCTTAAAGTCTTTTTTTTAGTATATAAACCTTATTTTTTAATTAATTAATTAACTAAGTAAAGTATTTAACTTTTTAATAAGTATATAGGCTTTTAGCTATATATTAAATAAAAAGGTAAATATCTATAAAACATCTCTTTATTATTATTTATTTAATAAATAAAGTATATTTACGGTTATCTACCTAGGGATATTTCCCTTTATATTTAAGCTTTTTTTAAGACCTTTTTAGTATAAAATAACTATACTTATTTAGGCTATTAATTTTTAGGGTTATATAATAAGGTTTTAACTATTTTTACTTTATATTATTAAAAGACTTATAATAATTTCTTATTTTTTATCTTTAATCTTATTATCCTATTATTATAATTATTATTATCTTAAATTATAAATTAAGCCTTTTAATAAATCTAGCTATTACTTTTATTAATAAAGCTTTTCAATAACTTAACCTTAATTTATCTTATTAGTTATATTAAGCCTTAAGTAAATACTTATACCTTTAGTTTCAGTTAAATATATATTAAATATTAAAATAAACTTTAATAAAAAGATTACCTAATATAATATATAAATTACCTTCCCTTAGCCTCCTAAGGTAATACTTTTAATAAGTTTTATAAGACTTAATTATAATAATAATATCTCCTTAAAGGTTCTGTTTAGAAATACCTCTTTTAAAGTTAAATTATAGTAATATTATACCTTTTATAACTATACCTCTTATAATATTACCTGATTTACTTTTTTCTAAATAGTAAGATTCTTTTTAATTAATATAAATTACTTTTATTTTTAAATATATATACTTTTAGAGTTAATATTCTAAATAAAGAACTTTTTATTTTAGTTTTTTTAAGGTATAATATTAAGGGTTTATTATATTAAGTAGCCTTTTTAAGGTTTAATAAGTAATAGGCTAGGTATTTAGATTTTAATAAGTAATTCTTATTAAAGACCCTAGGTAACCTATTAACTTTAATTATATTAAGGTAATAGGTTAATAAAGTCCTTAATATTTTTCTTAACCTTAGTATTTAATTAAATTAAATTAAATATCTAGCTAATTTATATAATAACCTATTAATAACTTTATTTTTTAATTTAGGGTATATACTTAACTTTAAAGTTAAAAAGAACATAAGTAGCTAATTTTATTATAAAATTAATAACCTAGATATATTATTTTTACTTTTTTATTTAATTAATATACTAATACTTATATATTAATCTTAAAGGTAAAACTTAATACTATAAATTATTCCTCTTAGCCTTTAAAATATATATAGTATTACTTAATATTTTCTTTTTATTATATTATATATAAACTTAGCTTTATTTTATATAATTTAATTTAAATTTATATTAGCTAATACTTTTCCTTTAATAACTTATATTAATATAATACCTAGCTAATAAGGCTTATATTAACTATAAAAATAACCTCTTTTATATTTTTAATATAATTAAAGGTAATTAATAAAGAGATAATTAAGTAATTTTATTTTTTAAAGTATTTATTATTTCTTATTTTAACTAGCCTTATAAGAACTTAATATTCTTTTTTAAAGTAACTTAATAAAAGGTTTAATAATCTAAGTAAAGTAATAAATTTATTACCTATAGTATTTAGTAATTCCTAGAAAATAACTATACCTTTTTTATATTAATATATTTCTTTTATTTTATAATCTTAATTACTTTAATATTATTAAAGGCCCTTTTATATATATTATAAGATATTTTACTATTATTATTATTTTTAGTAAAACTAAGACTTTCTTTTTATAATAATATACCCTAATAGCTTAATATTAAAAAGAACCTTATTAATATTATTAGGTATTTAAGAATATATCTTTTTACTTTTAAGGTAATTTACTTTTTATTATAGGTAGTAATTAATCTTTTCATATAAATATTATTAAAAAAGGCTTTATAAACCTTAAAAATAAAGTCTTTAAAAAATATAAATAATATTTCTTATAAACTAGGCTATTAAGTTTATTATTTCTTAAGACAGGCTATATATTCTTAATAGTTTTATTAATATATTAAATATAATTATCTTTACTTTTTTTATTTTAAAAGGAATTAATTATATCTTAAAAAGAATCTATAATAAAATAACTTTATATATAGTAAAATTAGCTAAAAAACTTATTTTATATATAGCAGTAATAAGCTATTTTTTATTATTACCTTTATTTATTAAAAAGTAATAGAATTAATTACTTGAAATTACTATTTTTTTTTAATAAACTATAAACTAGCATTTTAATAGGCCATTATAAGATTTTTCTAATACCTTATATACTAATTAACTCCTTTAGTAGTTAAATAATATTACTACTTTTATATCTCTTAAGAATTAAATATCTTTTATTTATTATATCTTATATAGAATTACCTTTAAGACTTATAAAAAGGCAATAATTAAATTAAGCTACCTATACTTTAAGAAGTCTTATATTAAGGCTATTTCTTAATTATATATTACCTTAAAAAATATATCTAACTTTATATTTATTAATATATTATTTACTTAATTCTTTAGTATTAAAAGCCTTTTTCTTTTTAACTAAAAACCTTATTTAATCTTAAAGAACTTAGAAATAATTTACTTAATATTAGCCTATTTTTTCTTTTTTTAAAAAAGGTTACTATTTAAAATAAATCTATTTAAAAGTATATTATTTATAAAATAAATCTTTACTTCTTTTTACTTATATATTATATTAACCTTAATATTAATTACTTTTTTATCTTTAGTTTTTACTTAATTTTTCTTTTTTTTTCTTTTAATAAATTTTAAAATTTTATATAATACTATTTAATTTTATTAAAATAGCCTTAAAGATATTCTTATATTAAAAGGTTTAATACTTTCTTTAATAATTAACTTAATAACCTTCTTTATAAACTCCTGGCTTATTACCTTAAGTATTAATTTAATATTATCTTTCTTTAAGCCTAGTTTATTTTTAATTTCTAGCTTAATAAAGAAATTAATATTTATTTTAAATTAATAAATCTTTTAATTTTAGTTTATATTAACTTTTATTTAATTAATCTTACTATAAAGATAATAAATTTTATATTACTTAGCTAGTAAATTAATAATATTAATTTATTTTATAGTAAATAGTTAAATATTATTTATATTAATCTTATAAAAAATATACCTAAAATAAAAAATACTATTATTTTATATAAGGTAATAAAGAAATATTAAAAAACCTAGGTATTTACTAAATATATCTTAGCTTTAGCCTAGCCTAGTATTTTAAGCTTATTTCTTATATAAAATATTATTATAGCTTTAATATTTACTATCTTTAACTTATATTTTTTTATAATCTTTTTAAAGATAATATTCCCTTTAAATTTAATATTTACTATAACTTTTATAACTTTACTATTAAGGTTATTAAGTCTAATTATAATCTTTAGGCAGGTTTGTTTTTACCTTTAAGCTATTAATTTATTACTATTTTAAAGGTAAAGGTCTAGATTAAGATTATTTTACTATAGATTTTTTAATTTCTTATTATTATAAGGCTATATAATATTATATTTTAATTAATAATCTAAATTAAACTTATTAAATCTTATAAAAAGTGCCTTTATTTTTTAATAACTATATATTTCCTTTTTTTTAGCTCTAGCTTTTTACTATTTTAAATATACCTATTTAACTAATTAATTATATCTTTACTACTAATCTTAAAGTAAATAGTATTAATATTAAAGCTAATTTTAAATATATTATTTATAAGTTTTTAATAGTTTTTTTTTATAATTTTAACTAGTAAATTAAATTATATTTATAAAGATTAAGGTATTTTAAAAAAAGCTTTAATTTCTTTTTTTTAATAGTTTAATATAAGACTATTATAATACTATTATTATATTCTTTATTTTTTTATAATTTCTTTACCTAGCTATAAGTTAAGTATTATTATATTAAAGATAGTTAATTTAATCTTCTTAAAGTAAATATTTACCTTTATTTTAATATAAATTTAGTCTTAATAAGCTTTAAAATTATTTAATTCCTTAGGTCTTTTTTTCTGCCTAGAAAAACTAGGATTTTTTAAGTCCTTTTATATAGTTTATCTCTTTAAGACCTCTATAACTTAGACTTTTTCCTTATCTTTAATATATACTTACTTCTTAGTATTTATATTAATATTAATATTAAAGATTTAAACTTTAAAAAGCTTAGATTCTTAATTATTTAATATTATCTCTAGGTTTTTTATTAAATATAATAAAATTTATTTAAATTAACTCTTTTATATAAAACTTAATATTATTATATAATTTACTAGTAATATCTATAGGTAAATAGGTATTATTACTAAGGTAAGTATATAGAGGTCTATACTTATATTAGTTAAGATTAGGCTTTTTATTAAAATACTTTTAAAGGGTATTTAAGATCTTACCTTATATATTCTAGCTAACCTTTATATTATTTAGCCTTTATATATACTTAATATTTATATAAAGATAAAACTTAAAGAAATATAAGATCTAGATATAAATTAGCCTTTTAATATTAAAATTACCTTTTACCTTATAAATAAAATAACTTAAGATAATAAACTTATAGTTTCCTATTTAGGCTATATTATTTATTATATTATAGTTAGTAATACTATTAGCTTTATTATAAGTTAGATTATAGCAGTCCTTAGGAAAATAGCCTTTCTTAGTATAATACTAATATAAGTATTGCCTTTTTTAGTTAATATAATTTATATTTATTTATATATTAAACTATTTTTCTATTAAATTATTTAAATTAATAGCTAAGGAATATATTTAAATAGTTATTATATATTATAGCTAGCCTATTATCTAGCTTATAAGCTTCTTATTTATTTAAGCCTAGATAATATTAAATATCTTCTCTATTTTACCTTTTATATTTTTTTATTATATTAATTTATAGGTCTTTAAGCTAGGTAATTAGGTTATCTATAGAGGTATTAGCTATAGTCTTTTACTTTCTTTTTAAAATAATCTTAATAAGCACTTTTACTGCTTTTAGCTTTAAGGCCTTTTAAGGTAAATTATATAATTTATCTTTATTATTTTCTTTAAGATATTAATAATTCTTTCCTTTAATAATCTTATTATTAATAATTTATTTAATTATTTAAATAAGCCTTTTATAAGATATATTTTATATTTTATTTTAATTTTTTTTATATTATAATAAGACCTTATTTAAGATATTTTAATAGATAATATTAAAGGTATTCTTAGACTAGGTAGTTATTAACTTAAACTTATTAGTAATATTCTTAAACTTAAACTAATAATAAGTTAACTATTTAATTATTTAAGGATAATTATTAAAAAGCTATTTCTAGTTAAGCTTTTTAAATCTAGCTTTAAAATTATCTATAAAGCTATTATTTTTAATTATAAAGAACTCCTTTAAGTTCTTTTTAGCTTTATCCTAGCTATAACCCTTATAGATATAGTAGATATTACTTATAAGAGACTTAATAATAAAAGTCTTTAAGATTATTACTTACTTTTCTTATAATATATTAAAATTATCTATATAGCACTTAAAATAATAAAGGTATTTTATAATATTTTTACCTATAAAAATTTCCTTATATAAGGTAATTAAGTTAATAATAATATACCCTTTATATTAATTCTAAATTACCTTAAAAATAATAAAGAATTAAATATCTATTATAATAAAAGCTATAGTTATATTATTTAAGGTTAGCTAGGTTATTAGCTTTATAGGTTAAATTTCTATATCTTTAAAGGTTAAAGAAATATTAATAGAGCTTATTATAGTAAGTATTAATTAATTAATTAATTTAAAATATTTTAATAGGTATATTTTATTTCTTTATATAATATATAGGATTATAAAAATATCTTTTATATTTATCTTTTAAAAGACTATTAAATTAATTATTATTATAACTATTAAATCCTTTATAAAGACCTAAAGTATTACTAATATAAGAAAATCTTATAATAATATCCTTAAGACCTATTTAATCTCTTACCTTTAGGGGAAATTTTATAAAATTTTTAAAGTATTATTAAATTTAGGTATTTTAAAAAGGATATTTCCTAGGATCTTAATTTTATTATAAAGGCATTAAGTAGTATTATTTTTAATTAAGTAGGTATTTCTTAATAATAATATAATAATATTATAATATTATTAAGTTAAGGCTTATTACTTTTATTTATTAAGAAGTAAAGCTATTTTAATATAGAATATAAATATAAGGTAATCTTAGTATTATAACTATAATATTACTTTTTATATTTAAAAGATATTTAATTTTATTACTTTTAGCTTAATAATTAAGGGATTTATTACTATTTATAGTCTCTATAAGCAGATTATTATTTTATTATTATTATTATAGTCTTTTACTTTATATTTTCTTATTTTATTAGTTTCTTCTTTTAATAAGTTTATAACTTTAAGTAATATAAAAATGCCTTTTTTTTAATTAATTAATTAATTTTAAAGTCCTTTTTAAGTAATAACTATTAATAAAGTAAATTATTTAGGTTTTAAAGATTAATTTAAAGGTAAAAAGTAATAATAAGAAAAAAAACTATAAAAAATAATAACTTTTAATAGCCTTAACTATAAGCTAAGTATAGACTACTAATTAAGTTTAATTAAAATAAGGTCTTTATTATTAAATAAGAAATTAAGTAATTAATTTAATAATATTAAATATAAGGATAAAAGGTATAAAATTTAATATAAAAAAGTATAAAGAAATTAAGGTATTAAGAGGATTCTATTTCTTTATATCTATTACTATAGATAGCCTTTTAACCTTACTTATAAGGCTAGACCTCTTACCCTGGAATGCCTGCTATAACTATTATAATATTTATTAAATACCTTTTTTAAATAATTAATATTTAATTTTATAATATTATTAAAAAATCTTAAATCTCTTAAAATTCCTATTTTAAAATATAAATTTAAAATATTTATTAAATATATATCTTTTAATTTATTTATATTATTAATATTCTTAATAAAATAATATTTTAATAACTTATTATAAGCCTCTTTTAAGCCTAAATTAAAAAAAAGATTATTATTATATTTATATTTAAATTCTTTTAATTAGGTTAATAATCTATTAATATAAAAGATTATATAAAATATAATAAGGTAATTATAAACTTATAATTTAATAATAGGCTTTTTAAAAACTTTTAAAATATTTTTAATTATAATTAAATATTTCTATTTTATAATAATTATATTAAAAGTATTTAAATTTAAATTATTTTTTTATAAAATAAATAAATTACTAGCTAAATTTAATATATAATTAATTTTAGCTTTAAAATATATTATTTTATTTAATATATTATAAATAAAAAGCTATTTTATTAAATTATTTTTAATAAATTTTTTAAGGCTTAAATTAATATTATTTTTTAATATTATTTTTTTAATTAATTTATCAAAATTATTTTTTAAATAGTAATTATAAGTAAAAGTAATAATTAAATTCCTTATAATAATAAGTAAAGCTTTATATATATTATATAAATTTAAATTAATATTATTATCTTTTATTAAATTATTAATATTATTCTTAAATTTATTAATATTATTAATAATAAAAAAAATATAATATAAAAAGCTATTAGTTATTAAATTTAAAATATAGGTAAAGTATTTTTTATTTATTATATTTATATTATTAATTTTTTATAATTTTTCTTTAATTAAATCTATTAAAAAGAATATAATAAAGGTATTAATAATTCCTAGTAATAATTAATATATTTTTTCTTATATTATAGTCTTTTAATAAATTATTAAAATAATTAAATAAAATATTATTATTATAAGAAATAAAAAATTTAAAACCTTAAAGCTTATTAAATAGCTTTTTAATATAAATTTATTATTATAAAAATATATAGTTATTTTTAAATAATTATTATTATTACTAGATTTTTACTTATTTAAAGTTAAAGAAAATTTATTATTATTATTATTAAATATAGCTTTAATTTTATTAAATTTTATAATATAATTTCTTTTAAAAACTTTATTATATTAACTTTATTTATAATAAGTAAATTATTTTTAATATATTTTAAAATTTTTTAAAAAAAAAAAGACTATTTATAATATTAAAAGGTAAATTATTAAAAAAATTAAAAATCTTAAAATTAATTAATTTTTTTTTATATATTAAAAGAAATAAAACTTCTTTTTTTTCTTATAAAAATATTTAAATATATTTAAAGTATTATTATTATTTATATTATTATTATTTTTAGTATTATTATTATTATTATTATTATTATTTTTATTTTTAATTTTTAAATATATTTTATTATATTTATACTTAAAATAAAAAGTAAAATTACTAGAATTAATAAACTATTTAACTATTTTATTATATTTATATAAATTATATTATAATTTAATTTCTTTATAATTTTTTTCTTTATTGTAAGTTAATAATTCTCTATTAAATAGCCTATATTTAAATATAAAAGTATTATTTCTTTTAAAAAAAATATAAAGTTTTTTAATTTATTATTTATTTTATATAATATATATAAATTTTTTTTTTATATTTTTAAAAGCTTAATTTAAAAATTATAATAAATAAATTTTCTTTTAAGATTTTAAAGGATTTATATAATTTAATAAATAAAGAAAATAGTAGTTTTCTTTTTAAAATTTTTAAGGATTTATATAATTTAATAAGTAAAGGAAATAGTAGTTTTTTTTTAAGATTTTTAAAAATTTATATAATTTAATAAGTAAAGGAAATAGTAGTTTTTTTAGGAATTTTTAAAAATTTATATAGTTTAATAAGTAAAAGAAATAGTAGTTTTTTTTAAGAATTTTTAAAACTTTATATAGTTTAATAAGTAAAGGAAATAGTAGTTTTTTTTTAGAATTTTTAAGGATTTATATAATTTAATAAGTAAAGAAAATAATAGTTTTTTTTAGAATTTTTAAAGATTTATATAATTTAATAAATAAAGAAAATAGTAATTTTTTATAATATAAATAGTAAATATAATAGTAAAATATAATATATAGATATTAAGTATAGTATATAGTTATAAAATAGCTTAAATAATATAAAAAAGTAAGTTATTATATAAAAAAGAAAAAAAAAAGAAAAAAAATCTTATCTTTTAAATAAAAAATAAAATTATTTTTTTTAATTTCTTTTAGTTTTTATAGCTTATAAATCTTATATTAATAATCTTATATATTAATAATATAATATATTAAGAATAAATTATATTATTAAGTTAGAATTTTATATTAATAATATAAATTTCTTTTTATTTTTATTAATTTTTACTAGTTTTTATAGGCTTTTATTACTTATAAATTATATATTAATAATATATTATATTAATAATATAAATAGAAAAATAGAAAAATATATTATTAATATAGATTTTATTAATTAATATATAAAATCTTAAAGAACTTTAAAGAAAACCTTTATTTTTTTATAAATATTTCTTTTCTTTTCCTTTAAGACCTAGGTTTTTAATTTTTTAAATTAAGAAAAAATCTTATTTTAATTACTAAGTATTATATATAATTACTAAGTACTATTTTCTTTACTATAAGCCTTAATAATACTACTTTTATTATTAATTATATTAATAATAGCTCTTTTATTAGCTAAATTAAGCTAGATAATACTATAAAGGCTATTATTAATAATTATAAGGAAAAAACTAATATTTTCTCTATTAAGCTAGTTAAATATTTAAATTAGCTTTAAATTATTTATTATTTAAATTAATTAAAATATTATAATAATATAAAATTTAAAAAGTAAAAAAGTAAATATTTTTTTTTAATTTTCTTTTAATTATATATTAATTTATTAATAGGAATTATTTTCTTAAATAAAGGTATTAATTTATACTATAAAAATACCTTTAAAACCTTATACTAGCCTTTTTATTATAAAATCTAATATTTAAATTATTATATTATTACTTTATTTATTTTATATAAAGATTATAATAAGTAAAAAAACTCTTTTTATTATATAAAAATACTAACTATATTATAAATTTACTAAATAATTTTATTATTAAAAAAGTTATTAATAAGGCTATAGTTAAATATATTAAAGAGGAATATTTAAGAGATTTTAAGATTTTTATTATAAGGTTAATTTTAAATAATTTTTAATTTATAGAGGCTATTAATAAATATAATACTAACTATATAAAGAAAGAAAAAGCTATTACTTTAAAGGATTTTAATTTTTATTAATAAGATTTTTTATTATATTTTTATTATATTTTTATTATATTTTTATTATATTTTTATTATATTTTTATTATATTTTTATTATATTTTTATTATATTTTTATTATATTTTTATTATATTTTTATTATATTTTTATTATATTTTTATTATATTTTTATTATATTTTTATTATATTTTTATTATATTTTTATTATATTTTTATTATATTTTTATTATATTTTTATTATATTTTTATTATATTTTTATTATATTTTTTTATTATATTTTTATTATATTTTTATTGTATTTTTATTATATTTTTATTATATTTTTATTGTATTTTTATTATATTTTTATTATATTTTTATTATATTTTTTATTATATTTTTATTATATTTTTATTATATTTTTATTATATTTTTATTATATTTTTATTATATAATTTATTAAGCTCTTAAATATATAATTTATTAAGCTTTTAAGTATATAATTTATTAATCTTTTAATTATATAATTTATTAAGTTTTAATTATTTAATTTATTAACCTTTTAATTATATAATTTATTAAGTATTTTTTTATTAAATATTTAATTATATAATTTATTAAGTATTTTTTATATATATTTTATATAGCTTATTTAAAAAAAATATTATTTATATTTTTAAAATTTAATAATAAACTTTTATTATTATTATTAATTACTAATACTAATTAATACTAAAAAAATAATTAGTAATTAATATTAGTAATTAATAATAGAAAAAAAAATTAATTAATAATTAGTAATTAGTAATTAGTAATTAGTAATTAGTAAGTATTAGTAAGAAAAAATAGTAATTAGTATTACTAATTACTAAAAAATTTACAACCCTGACCTGTTACGATACTCGAGGTCCAGAAGGTCGAACCCTTGCAGAGCTAGACGTTCCGGTTGCCGTAATACGAAGCTGGGGTATTAGCAACGCTGTGAATAGGAGTGTAGCTTTTGCACTATTTGTTCGAGACCCTGAATAGCTCGGGGACCTTGCGGAACGTAATAGACGAATGTGCCGGTGTTAGGGCGTGGAGGTTCGTTCCTGGATATGTGAATATCGCCGTTGCAACTTTGATGGAGTTAAGGCTGTTGAGATCCAACTAAAGGATCCAGGAACGCTTTGTTCCTGGCAGTAGATCATGCACTAGGTGTATTCTTATTGCTTGTATTCTAAACCGTATCCTCTTTGTACGTTTAAACGTTGATAATGATGTGTGACAGATGCCACTGGTCGTCAAGCCAAGGGATGTAAAGCTGCAGGCTGTCCTACTTAGGATCTTACAAAGTCCACTGTCGAGTGCCGGTTATCCGCATGTTAAAAAAACAAATGTTTCTATTCCGAATATAGACAGACCCTCTCTCATCAATAGTGCGTGTGGTGAGAGATGGGTATGTGAATTGCGGAATGTCACCAGCGACGGTTCATTGTACGGCTCGTAAAACCAACCAACTAGGGACTTTAAGGTTCGACATCACGGTAGTATTTGCTTTTGATAAATCAGTTTATCATTGACACTCTCTAAACTCTTTGCGAAACGTAAATATTGTCACCTCTTATCGAAGATGGGAATGCATCGCAAGCAACGGCCGGAACTCGGCAGGTTGAGTGAGCTCGCCTTCACGAGCGTATGCAAGAAATGCAAAGAACAAACAGGCAATTATTATTCTCGTATACTCAGTGTCTCGAGTCCGAATGAGCAGGTTTGCTCACTATTGTCTGCTAAAGAAATCTACTGTGGTCTACAGGAAGTCCCAGTTCCATGTTTCATCTAGGTCCATCAAGGCATCCCAATCCACCCCGTCGGCGGTTCCATCAGAGGACGAGTTTCCCAAATTCTGGCCTTGGAACAAGTTCATATCGCCTCCTGCTTCAACCCACGAAGGAAGATCATCAGTCGCTGTACCTAGACTTGTTGACAGACGTTCCACGGAGAGAGCCCCATTGTCTGCTGGCGGGGATATATGTAGAGACGAGTCAAATGTCGAAGTATCAATCAGAGGATGATTAACAGGGATCTCGTTTGACAGGTTTTCAGCGTCGTTGAGCATCTGCTGGACATTAGAGTTCACGCGGTCTCCCTTCTCTCGGGTATGTTGGGCATCTGCTCCTCGACGCTTGAGCTCCTTTTCACGATGTTGTTCAGCTTCCGAGAACAACTGCATGAGAGACCTCCACAGTGATCCAGTCTTCATTTCTTCTGCGACTCCTTCCTTCAGAGCTGTAGTCGCGCCCCACGCTTCTTCTAGTTCTCGTGTCCAAGGGAGTCGAGATGCTTGACGAAGGTAGACACTCATTGCATGCCAAGGCACTTGTCCTTGTAACTGCCAGCGCCACTTTACCCACGCGGGCTCCGATTTGAGAGACTGGACCGCTTTGATGACTGTGATAGACGGATTCAGTAGCTCATCTGCTGCAGGGAGAGTCTTGGATCGTCGTCGAATAACTAGTTCAACTTTGGCAAAGAAGAGAGTTGTCATCGTCCTGATGAAGGAGTCCCATGGTTGGTTGTGTCGTAAATGCTGGAAGTAAGTCTTGTCGACCTTTTGTCTCAGGGCGTTGAAGAGGCCGAGACGGGTGTCTAGAGAGTCGGTTGTATCGGCGCGGATGGCTTGTGTGAGATACCACAGCTCACAGCGGATGAGACACATTGTCACACCCGTTGACCCTTGGTTAGGAGTTGGGATCTGAGTGGTTGAGCTATCTAGGTCGATATCGTTTGAGTTTGTAGGGAGACCTGTGCTGAAGGACGCTGGGGTGATTGACAGGTCTTGAGCGTCAGCCCGTCGACTACTGGAATCGATGAAGCAGATGTGCCACCAGAGCCGACGTCGGATCTCCCCCTCAAGCTGATTACACTGATGTGAATCGCCCTCACGATGAAGGCCTACTGACTTTGCTAGCCTGAGGAGCAAGCCTGTCAGCGGCCATACCTTATCTTGAGCCCCATTGTTTGGTAGCAGCGATAGATATATGACCAGGGCTTGAAGGACAGTGATGTCTTTTGTAGTCAGAAAGTTGGTACGAGCTAGTGCTTGTTCAGTACCGAATTGATATCGTTGCAGCAGTTGTTCTCTGGTTGTGTTGAAGTTGAAGGAGACTGTCTCTTCGTCCATGGAGGCAATGGCCGCTAAGCATATCGCAAACAACAGGGCTTCTACATTGGGACCACAAGAGCTAAAGTTTCCCTTTAATTGCTTGACAATATTTTCAATCGTAGGAGTATGGAGGACCTTGATGAAAGGGTCAACACTCTCGACATACGTCTGCCATATGAAGAGCATCTGGGAGGGCATGGGGTTGAGCCCATCTAACGCTTTGGCGAACTCTGCGCTGCCAAAGACAAAGCCAAGATGGCTTAGAGGAGCCGGAGCCCCGTTAGTAGTAGGCTCTGTCATGATTGAGTTACTTGACGATTCAGAGGTATCTGCAACGTCGTGTACAGCTTGAAGTATGTTGTCGACCTGTCACTTGTTAGTGTTTGGATCATCGCTAGGGTGCTGGACACTAACCTCGCTGCAAAATACTGTCCAAAAGCGGTTTCCAACGTGAAGAGTACCGTCCTTGTCAACAACAAGCCTACCAAAGTCCTCGTCAAACTCCGAAGCCTGATGATCCAGACTGCCAGATGACGTAGCCCACGAAGACTCTGTAGGCTCCTTATCCACTGTTATCTGACCCATAGTCTTGGCCCCATTTTCATCCTCAACCTGCGCTGCGAGTTCAGTAACGACTGACTCGAGACGGCGAAGACGACTGAGCAGTTCAGATTGTTTCTGAGCTGGAGTTTTGGCATCGCGAGTTCGTCTTGGTATACGACCTGTCACTGGGAAATGACAGTCGATCTTATTTTTTGTACAATTATTGCATGGTTCTTTTCTGTCGCAGCGGATCTTGCGACGACGACAGGTAACACAGCTCCAGATTTTGAGGTTGCATGTGACCTCATGATGCGGTGTTGATGTTGTTGATAGGGATCGGTCCATCGGGGGTTACAAGCTCCGATAGAGACACAGAGGTATAGGGTGGTGACGGGCAACGGGTAGAGATTTGGATAACAGGAGACAGAAACAATGAATTCGAGTTAATCTAGGTTCAATCGATAGAATGGATCGCGTATCTTTTGCTTACTGAAGCTGTTAATCAGGGGAACCGAAGGATCGGGGGATCGTCATCATTCTCGGACACGGCGTTCGGTCGTGATCCCTGTCACCGGAGCCTTCATCACCGAGGGTGAGGGACGGCGAGCACTAACAGAAATACACAGATCTGCAGGGAATCTGCAGTTGAACACATGTACCTCCAGATAAACATTCTCAACACCAACAGACGTCCATCACCGACACCGAGCATCTGTATGTTTGTATAAATGACATTGCAGAGCTAAAGATAATTGACCAAACCATTCTACTCTCCTTCGCCTCCATATCATTTGAACAGCATCACCAACCATCATGACAAGAAAAACCGTAGTCATTCTAGGTGCAGGCTGGGCTGGCCTTCCACTCGCCCACAAGCTTCTCAAACACACCCTCCCCAAGGTTCCTGACCTCAAAGTCATTCTTGTCTCCCCAAACAGTCACTTCTTCTGGAATGTTGCTGCGACTCGTGGGATAATACCGGACGCCATCCCAGATGAACAGCTCTTCTTACCAATCAAGCCGGGCTTCGATCAATACCCCTCTGAGAACTTTGAGTTCCTCCTTGGAAAAGCAGACGGACTCGATGCAGCATCGAGTACTGTTCATGTAATCTCTAATGAGAATACAAGGCGCGAGATTACGTATGACGAGCTAGTCATTGCGACAGGGTCTCGGCTGGCTAGTGATCTTCCACTGAAGCCCGTTGGAACTCATCAAGAGACTATTTCAGCATGGAAGCAATTGCAAAGTCAAGTCGGAGACTCAAAATCAATAGTAATCGCGGGCGGCGGTGCTACTGGAACTGAAGTTGCTGGTGAATTGGCCGCAAGATACGGCTCTTCCAAGAGCATCACCCTTGTTATCAGTGGTGAACAGCCGTTGGAAGGAGCCCTTGATTCAGTTCGTGCATCAATCTCAAGGGATCTCAAGACCCTTGGGGTCAGAATCATCTACAATGCGCGCGTCACCGAAGCAAGGAAGAGCGAAAGGGGCCAAGGGACAGAAGTGCACTTGTCCACAGGGAACACCCTCACAACAGATCTCTATCTGCCACTGCACGGCATCAAACTTAACACCTCGTTCGTGCCCTCATCATTCCTAGACTCTGCAGGAAGCATAAAGCTTGATGAAAATATGAGAGTCGCTGGGACAAAGAACATCTGGGGCATCGGCGACGTAGGCAACATCGACCCCAAGCAATTGACTATCACGGACAATCAGATCATTCACTTGGCGACAGCTCTGGATGCGACTTTGACGGGGAAGGGGGATATCAAGCCTTATCAGCCTGCGACTAAGAAGATGGTATTCGTGTCACTGGGTAAGAAGTATGCGACGGGTCAGATTGGGAACTGGAAGCTGTTCTCTTTCATCGTATCGTATGTCAAGGGGAGGAAATTGTTTGTTGATACAGCGGAGGGTTACGTGGGAGGGAAGCATCTGAGGCATGCGGCCATGTAGTATTCTCTGATCCGCTATCTTTGTACTGTATCCCATCTGTTCTCACCCCATTCATAGTAATATTCCATTCTGTCAATCTGTTTCTCGATGTGGCCCGTTCCTCGTATTCAGTACAGCACTTATCCAAGTCTAGCTAACAAAAGCATTAGTTTCAGAACTACTGAAACATGTTACCCATCCACTGCATTCCCTTACAGACTGTATTTCCAACTTTCTGCTGTGTCAAAGTACGACAAGAAGAAGTTCGGGCCCAGTGTATGAACAGTATCGTTGGTCCTTAGTCCTTCAACAAATTCCTCAGAGCAACCCTTCTCGAGGGTCTTGCCGGAAAGTCTACTCTTGATCCAGTCCATCCACTTCATCTGGCTAGCCTGAATGGCAGAGAAGTGATCCATACCAGAGAAAGTAGCATGTTCCAGAGCCTCCTTATTGCCAGACTTCTTCACCAGATCGCAGGTGTCTTTGACAGCAGCGTCAATACCCCCAGGGCGAACGACATGGTCATCTGCACCGTTGATAACAAGCAACGGACCAGCGAAGGTCTTTCGTCCCACAGCGACTCGATCAGCCCACTCCTTAGCAGTCGGGTCTTTGTACCATCCCGACTTGGCAATATCGGTTGGGGCGAGATCCATTGTCACCAAGGCTAACACGGGGAAGCATCCCTTGATCTTAGCAATCACGTTGTGCCAGCGATCGTAGCCTGTAGAAGTGAAGCCTGTGTAGTTGTACTTGGGGTAGACCTTAGAGATTGAGTCGATGACCGCGGATTGCGCAAGCAGGCCTGGTGATGCGATCGAGTTCTCGGTCCAGTAGGCATAGTCATCGAGGATTCTAGTTACTGGCGCTATGGAGACTGTGCCTTTGTATCCTTTGAGAGGCTTCTTTGCCTGTCTTTCTGCGAAAGCCCACTGGAGAAAATAGTCAGCGTAAGTACTTTGATGGTAGTAGACCATGCCCATGAGCAATCGAGCACAAGGAATACGCTGTATGGAGGGACGTTAACTTACAGAGGCTCCGCCACCCTGAGAGTGGCCCATTGCGACAAAAGGACCTTCAGAACCAAGAAGATCAGGGAACGCTGACCTAGCGGCTGTTACAGCAAAAGCAACATCGTTCGCGTGAGCCGGCGCCGTGACCCAGGAATGAGGAATGGTGTCTCCATTGGGCAGCTCAGATACACCAAGACCAGCATAGTCAGGTGCAACAACTGCAATCCCCTGAAGTGCCAGAGCAAAAGGAACTTGGAAGTGGTACTGTAGAGCTCTGTAACTACTAGGTGCACAGGGCTCGAAGGTACCAGTGGTCCCATGAGCCCAAGCAACCATCGGAAGTCCTTTCTTAGCAGAGTCTGGGCCAGTTGAGAATGTAGTATAAGGCCAGAGGACATAAGCTGAAGCGGGAATAACCTTTCCATCAAGATCCTCAGTGGTGTAGATGATTCGCGACATGGTCAGACCGCTGGGGACGACGTAGTCATCCAGGTTAGTGACGTCCTCTGTCTTGAGTACAACACCAGGAGATAGCTTGCTAGAGAAGTTTGAAGGGGTCTTGTAGAAGGAGAATGTTGGGTCAGACTGTTGCTCCGAGATCCATGAGGATGCGTTGAGGGCTAGGGCCTGGCATGTCTTGTCGCAGGTGGTAGTGTCTGGGAAGGGATCCTGTGCTACAGCGGAGGAGTTAGACAGAATAAGAAGAGCAAGAGCACTCTTAAGGCTGATTGGGAACATTGCGTCAAGGTGTATGATATGTTAGATTGCCTCGTCGTCGTTAGTGACGGGATGATGTAGGTTATATAGAAGATCGCTATGTTGTGATCACTCGACTTCACAAACAACATATCACGATGCCACCCTACAATGACAATTAGATATTTACAGAGTAACATCCAGTAAGGTTGTAAGAACATCGATTTGGAATTGATGGTGGTGGTATCGGGGTCACGGAACAACGGGTCAAGTTCGAATACGATCAAGAGCAAGGCTGTCAGTCCGCCGGTAGGTTACATCACATCTCAAGATTTGTAATAGTTGAGTGCAAATGTTATAAGCATAATCTGCAGTATAGTGAGCCCCAATCTTCCAGTCACCTCCATATCCGCCGTTGCATCGCATCTTAGCGGATACGCTCGAATACGCCAGAGTACGCCGGCCATGCCTAGGACATACGCCAACCAAATCCACCGCGGCAATATCTACGATGGGAAAAGTAGTCTTTCGGAAGTTTGGAGCTTACGCCAAGATCAACCTTAAATTAACAAGATTAGGTTAGCTAATGATCTTCCTGTTAGCTGCGTATAAGCGGATAGGGCTGGTAGTGTCTAGCTACGGAGGACCCTGATACGCCATGACGAGGCTGATGGTTAGTGTAGAACCAATTTGTCTATACGTGAGTGCTTGAATGCTTAGAGTATATAAATTAGCTGATGTTCTTGCTGAAGAGATTCCGATCAAGCAACAGTCGCTCAGCATCCTCGCACATCTTACCACAATAACACAACACCCTTCTCATTCTCGCATTCGCCGAACAGCCCCAATCGTAACACCATAAACATGTTCTCCAACGCTGTTATCTACGCTACTGCAGCTCTCTTGGGCTGCTCGTCCTTCGCGGCTGCAGCTCCTCAGGGCAAGACCTCCGAGGTCAGCTTGACTACCAAGCTGCGACTCGCCGACACGTAGGTCATGAACTCTGAACTCTCGAGCTACAGTGGTCCTAACATATATATAAGCTTTATTGATCGCTACAGTCTTCTTCCCGAGGACAAGGATTTCCTCTTCAACTTCAACAGCACCCCAAGTGCTATAGCCAACAGCCAGACTTTCCCTGCTCTTACAGGCTCTGGTCTCAGTCTGGCTTCCGCTCAGATCCCCGGTAGATACTAATTCTTCTCGCTTTTGAGAATTGCACGCTAATTGTATTCAGGATGCTCTATGATCATGCTTCACACTCACCCCCGAGCCTCTGAGCTCTTTGCCGTCATGTCCGGCCGCGTCTACACCGAAGCCGTTCCGGAAGCTGGCGTCCTCGACGCCGAAGGAAAGCCTCGCGTCATCCGCAATGAAATCAGCGCTGGTCAGGCTACCATCTTTTACCAGGGAACCAAGCACTACCAGGTCAACCCCGACTGCGAGCCTGCCAGCGCTATCGCTGCATTCCCCTCTGAGGATATTGGCTTTGCTGGTGTTGCGCCTGGGCTGTTCTCTATCAAGGATGACGCTATCATTCGTCTTTTGGGAGAGGCTGTTGATGGTGAGGATATTGAGAAGATCAGGGCTTCTATTCCTATGGATATGGGCATCAAGGTTGATGAGTGTCTCGCCAAGTGCGGTAAGCAGAAGCGCCAGGCTTAAGGATGGGGCCTTGACTGCGGTTGAGCTTTGAACTTCTTATCGAGTATTCATTTCTTTTTCCTAAGTTTCAATTGCGAGATATAGAGTTGTAAGGTAGTTAGATTAGAAGTGTATAGATTCTGTCTAGAGCTATGTACTCTGCGACCATGGTATGAGTGAGTCCCTGATTGGCCCATGATCTGATGATGCCAGGTGAACACCGATGTTATCAGATCTAGCAACGTCATGATAATGTAATCTGAACTGGCATTCCTTGCTTTGAAGGATTGGCTGCGCCCAGTCATGCCATCAATGGTAAGCTCGGTGTGAGCACCAACCCAGCCACATTCCTTCGCCTGGGAAAACAGTTAAATGCACCAGAAATCTTGCTTTAGCAGAATCCTATCTCCTAATAATTCCCGTGTACCAAGACCTCGATATTAGCTCGAAAACCCACTGTAGTTTCATGATTGTGATACTTTAAAGACCCGTATGTATTCGAAGAATAAGATGTTCTATTGGAACGACCTGACATCAAATGACGTTTAGGATCAGCAATGGCAAAGAAAGACGAAAAAGATCTGCCAAAAACGGCCAAGCAGGACAAAAAGGCAAGACAAGAGTTAAACACTGCATCATACAATGTCTGGACATTGGTTCTGCAAGTGCTTTGCTGTGGCTTGTTAACGGGCGGAGCGAGCTAGAACATGGGAATGATTTAATTAACATGAGCCTTTTATTTCGCAAGAGACTGCATTGCAAAGGATCCGGGGATTAATCTGAGCCAAGGTCAGCATCATTCGAGACCGGGGCAGGGCATCGCTAGCCTCTTCCGCTATGTCATCGTAAACAATGACTCTTCTAATAATGTTTATATCCGTTCCATGACATTTTTGTAGATCATTATTGGTCCGTGAACTCTAAATCAGTCCCTGGTCAACGTTCTTGCACGATGTAACCACCAATAAACACCTGCATATGTATTCTCTCTCAATTGAAGTCAAGAAACCATGCACTTTCGCGACAAAACGATGGACGGAACAATGAACGTCCCGTCGCTTCATATCATGCATTCATGTCGCGCCGCTTTCTTCAGAGTCGGCTCAACTCTGCCCCGATTCGCCTCCGAAACTATCCCCAAAGCTGACGCTGGGCTCTAACAGAACGGGTAGAACCGGACTCAGGTCAGCTAAACGACATGCCACGCTAGGTCAGCTGGCCCAGCCCATGCATCAATCACGAGTTTTCGCATTTTATACGATGAGTCAATTCGTTATTAGTGTTAAATAGAGGGAAATGTCTCGATCATGCGATTAATTCATTGCTGATCATCATTACGTCTTTACTACGATGGCACTACGAGGTCTAACTCGGAAGATACTGGCAACCTCACTAATTGCTATAGTCACTGCTGGAGGTGTCTATGGCTACTCGATTCAGAAACGCGTGTCCAAAGTTGATCGGAACCTGATTACCCGGTTCAAGACCGTGCCAGAGAAATTTCAGAAGTCAAGATCTGTTAGCGAGGTTGTCAATGCGAAACAGCACATATACGACTCTGACTCCAGATACATCACGCTCGACATACCGCCTCAACATCGTGATGTATCTGATGAAGTTCTTTTGGCAAAGTTTGTCAAAGGATATTTTGGAGGCCCTGTGATTAGGCCGGAACGAGTTGCACTTTCAACTCTGGGTATGACACTTGTCAACTTTTCAAGTGAGCCTGTCCTTTGCCGCAGTGTGATTGTGTAACTGACAAAATAAACAGAATCGGGACCAGCTCCAAGAAAGCTGTGGTCTTGCACAGAACTTCCTCAAGTTTCACTACCTCCAGTCAACACTATTCTATACGGTGTTTTCCAAGTTCTTGAGACCGAGATTGGTGCCAAAGTTGCGCCAAACCGCACTGAGAGCCACATCGACTTTGGTTTTGGAAGTGACAGTGATGTGTTCGCTGGAGTCCACAGATTCGTGGTTGTGAGGACGAAGCAAGAGAAGAGTGAAGAAATAGTGCAAATTCACTATGAATCCATGACTTGCAACCCTATGCAAAACAAGCCTCTCAGGCCGCGGATATTGTTCAAGTTTCATGAATTCTATGCAGACTTGTTGTTTAGGGACGCAATATCGGAGATCAAACAGTGGATGGGCCAGTCTTGATATGTTTTTGGACGGTGGAAAGGACTATCTCTTCTCTACAACCCTTTTTTAGTAGTTTAAAGTACCAATGAGCTTACTCCTCGAATATTAAACCCATTGAACCTCTTCCACAAGTGCCCTGACCACAGAGGAAAGCCATATTGCCTCAGAGGGACTTGGGCCTATCTGGTGGCGGTTCGAGAAAAGTACATTGTATAATGAGCTACGCCAGTAACATAACCAATCCTAGAACAAAGACATGACTCTTGAAAGGCGCAGGAGTACTGTCAAGGGTTCCCCAGACGACGAGAAGTGCCCCGTTCAAGAAGGAGAAAAATGACAAGACGGCCAAGTTAAACTTGGCCGAAGCCAACTTCTCAGTGGACTGCGAACCGTCGTAGTTAGGAAGATAACGGCCACTGAAATGTGACAGAGTCATCAGGAAACTTAGATGTACCAAGGAAGTATAGAAAAAGACTGTCACGATGTCAGAGGTGTGAAAGGCTTCAGTTGTCAACAGTACTAGCCTTTGGTAAAGTCTTCGCTGGATATAGACAACATGTTGCCCTTCGAGAGTTTTGACTATGGAGAGTAGGTGATTGAAGTCCAGAAGGGTAAGCTTTAGACTATAAATACGGGCAACGAGACCCCGATGCTGACAGTCTGTCATCCTTGGCAAGGCAGATTCGTCTGCCTCTCTTGACCCGTGGTCTTCCTGCTGCGCCTCTTGTTGCTGTGTCTCTTTTACTGTGCCTTTTTAGGCACCTAAGATAGGTACCCTAGCTTTCAGAAGAGATACAGGTAGCGAGAAGAGATCAATTTCTTTTTTTAATGTATAAAGGGTTTCCATTAAATATTTTAAATTTAATAATAAAAAAAGCAATATTTTAAGAATAGAAATTCTCTTAATATTATTATTTACCTATATATAAATTGATAAAAATAATTTTATTAAGATCGATTTTTTAATTTTAGAGAAGATATAAATTAAAAGAAAAAGTTTACTATGAAAATCATATAGCTACTGGTCATTTCCCTCCGTATCTCATTAATAAGTTACCATGCATCGTCTAAGCACCAACTGCAACAGGGGCTGGTCCTTCAGGCAGCTTGCTACCAGCAATGTTACACTGTCGGAACAATCTCACCTCGTCTTCCGCAAAAGCACCAACCACTGAATGGATCACTCCCCGGTTATGGAAGAGAACAAGATCTCCTTGCTCCCAGTCATGAGGATAGACCTTTTCAGGAGCAATGCCAGGGCGCTGGAGTTCGTGGACTCGCTCCCGAACGGCTGCAAGATCATCAATCACAGTTCCGTCCGCGAGGTGCAGCTTTCGAACGGCAGAGGGATGGATCTGGAGTGCTAAGCGACCTGTGGCAGGGTTACGCCAGCACATAGGAAGGATCTGGATCTTATCCTCCTCAACCGGCGGAAGATTCTCGACAGGAATCTCTTTGCCTTCGGAGACCAAGCCCAGACCGTCGGAGCGGGACTTTGCACCACTCATCCAAACATATGGATGCGGAGCGTATTCAACCTTTGTGGTACGCACAAACTCCTTATCCTCAGGCGAAAGCCGGTCGTACATGGCGTAGCCCGACACAAAGGCCGTAGTACCAAGCGGGACAGTCAACTCCTCATTGGATCCGTCGTCGTAGACGAGGGTCTGTTTGCGACCTCCTGGGACACGAACAGCGAGGAGTGATGTCACCACTGGGGGAGCTAGGCCGTACAGAGCGGCGTCAATGTGCCATCTGTAGAACCGGGTGAAGTCCAGATCCTTCTCATCTGGGATAGTGGTCGCGTGGAATGTGCGATGGTGAGGATGTCGGAGCTGAATGTTCTTCAGCCCTTCATACTCCTCAACAAAGCCATTTCCAATGACCTGGACTTGGGGCTGATGAGGGATGGTCTTGAGATCAGGGTGGAGGATTGAGCGCTTTGCGTCAATGGTCTTTCCATGGCCATAAGAACCCGCAGCTTCAGGATCGAAGCGCTGTGTGATCTCATACTGGGCCTTGGGGGAAAGATGGTTCTGGTTCTTGAAGACGAGAACTTGGTGGGTGAAGAGTGCTTCACGGATTACGTCAAAGTCTGCATCTGGGAACAGTCAGCCTGGGCTCATTATTGATGAAAAATGTGTCTTACCAGAGGAGGTTACCGATTTCACGGGTATTCTCCCACTACGATTGTTTCAATCATTCACGAATATGCTAATAATATCTTACCACTGATGTTTTCAACGTCAACGTTTGAGACGATGGCGCCAAAGTCAATGCTTGACTCGGCTGATGGAGAGATGGGAGTGACTGTGATTTGAGAGGCCATTGCGATGATCTTGTTTGGAGAGTTCTTATAGAGAGCCTTTGAAAGATCCTGATTTTAAATCTGTTGTTCCAGTGAAGTCGAGGGGATTTGTTTGTCTTTTATATCGCTATCTTAGGTCCATCGTTAGAGCGGGTCGCGGCGGTCGCCTATCTCTCTTATCAGCTCCGAGGATAAATCCGCTTGGCTATCTCTCCGCACTCCGTAGCAAGCTACACACCGTCGACAGTAGTCTTATCACCGATTATGCTTATCATAGGACTTCCATTGTGCTTCTCCGACCATTGATTGATATGGCCAAAATGGGCAGACAATTTAGGTTTCGCAAATTCCGTTGATATCTCAGCGAGATAGGCCAAGGTAGCCTGCCAAACCGAAAGCCCATTGGCACAAGCATACACAGAACAAATGTACCTTGTTTGGCCGCGCATCTGATGATATGATCAGGCTCATGAGGTTGAATTTCACTGGCCACTCAGATGGTATTCGATGTGATCATGGATATCATGAATGTGTTCTTTATTTCTGCTTTGAAATTGCGAATAATAAAGTAATCATAGAATACTTTTCGTTGTATATCTCTTTGCAATGAACACCCGGCATGATAGCTCTGGAACGCGAAGGGAATGAAATACCGTTGAGCAACTGAACATGCTGCCCGGCTCTTATTTCTTTATGGTACTGGATTTAAGTTCAACCACTAATCGTTTGAACAGAGGTAAACTGAACAGGTTAACTGCATGATGAAGGCCGTGATCTCTCAGTGACTGGTTGCAAATGGCAAGTGTGCGTAAGTAATGTAATAGCCTAGAGATCAGCATAAGATAACTATATAAGAATCGTGGTCTCTTTTGAATTCTGAAAGGCCACCATCATCAAGAGATAATTCCGAGGCCCTACATCATGTCTTCTCCAGAACCAGAACGCAGACAGCTTCATGCCTTCGCCAGCTTTCCCAGGCTACCAACAGAACTGCGACTCATGATTTGGGAGCTGGCTCTTGATCAGCCTCAACATACAGTCCATGTATACCCCCTGAAAGACGATCATTCATCCAAAGGCCCTGACCCCAGTCCGGTTAGTAGGCTGACAATCAATTTCATCCTCGAGAGAGAGTATGATTTGTGCATGAGGCATAAAGGTGAGATGTTGAGTGGGCACGACGAAAGAGGAAGAGACAGGGGCATGTGGAGGGCATGCAAAGAGTCCAGGGAAGTTATAGAGAAGAGTATAAAGGGACAATTGGAAGCATATTTCAATAATCCATTCGCAGCTCGACTGACCAGTATCTTGAGAGCGGATATCATACATATCGTGCGTGTCCCCTATCTCCTGAACGAAACTATTACCATGGGGATCAAACCCGGCCAAACCATGACGAAAAAGGTTGAGAGGTCTATAAAGTCAGAAAATATTTTCTTGGTTGATATCAAACGCCCTTTGCATCGGATGAGCGCCCGTCTAGCTGTGTGGAGGTTTGACGACTGGTTTGCGCCACTTGGCCGAGTCTTCCTTGTCGACTACAGCTTAAAGCGAAGTAGGCCTATAGAGCCTGGGGCTAGTGTACCAGATGTTATATTCGAGAAAAATGGGAGGCGATTTGTCAAGGTTCGTATGGATGGCGCCGGGTGGGAGAGTGATGCTACGGGACAAGGAAACCAGCGTGTGCGCTATCTCATTCCGGACGGATATCGTACTAGATTCCACATTGCTGCTTGTGAGTATGTATAGGAATATGGGAGATGGTGTGAGTTACGAGGACTGTGAGGGAGTTGGGTGCGTGGGTGGCCATATCTTGATAAACACAAGTCAGAAGACGAGGCCGAAATATTATATCGTATAGCAAATTACCTGGGCCATGCCGTACATTGCACTGTTGTAGCGAAACCGAGCTTGATATTTATAATAAAGGTTTCTGTGGCTGTCTATCCTGCTATCCATGTAAGGTGCCAGGTATACCCCCCAGATGAAGAGCCCAATTCTGTTGTCGTGGAGATGCGGCTTATCCCGAGATGGGAGCTGGAACGCGCGGTGACCATTTTCGGAGGCTCGTTTCAATTACCACTGAAACACCCAAGCTCACTAAACAGATAAGATAGATAATTAATCCCATCAGATAATAAACTCGAGCTGTCAGAAGATAAATCTGGTCTGATTGTGACTAACAATCCCGAAGCCGCCTCAACGGCAATTGTCCGTCCAGGCGATGGCGCAATCACAACCTCCATCCCCATTAGGAAATTCCAAGGGCTGATCAACACCGCGATTATCTCTCTTGAACCTAGAAACCGTGTAAGCCTCAATTGGCACCACCTCAACTAACAAGATCCCCAGAATCGTAGCACTGGTAAATAACGTCATCCCCAATTCGAGGCCCTGATTGGCTGGTTTCGCCGTTGACATGCTTAGCCTGTTTCGCTGATGGTGGGAGTACGACTCCGTGATATTGCAGCTCGAGCACGCAATACACCAACAAAGGCGTCATTACACTGCGGGGGCCGGTAACGGATGGTACCTGGGGAAAAGGGTATATATAAGATGTTTGCCGAGGATAGCATTTGACGTCAATTGACTCACTACTCAAATTGGAATTCTTGTCTTGTCTCTGTAGCGTCCCCCTTACATCAATTACACACAATGGCTCCAGGTGCTCTCATCGACGAGTCTTCTCAGACTCCTCTCCCCCAAGTCAAGAACGCAGATGCCCCTCGTTCAATCTTCCCCGATGGCATCCGTACCTCGGGTCAACATCCGCCTCTTTATGACGCACTAAAGCCTTACTCTGAATTCCCAAAGGAGATCACTGGTCCTACGCTTTGGAAGAAGGAGGACTACGAGAACTCGCCTGAGCGATGGACTCATCCTTTCACCGATGAGGAGATTCAAGAGTTGAGCGATACCGCTGATGCCTTCATCGCCAGTGGCACTCCCCTCACCGGCATTTCCAAGGTATGATGGCAGTATCATAAGACAATTTACAAAACTAACATGTTCAGTCCAACTTCCCTCTCCCAAAGTTGGGTAAAGTCCTCGAGACTCTTCGAGAAGACCTGCTCAACGGCAAAGGCTTCATCCTTTTCAAACGCTTCCCAGCTGGAGAATGGGGCCCTCTCAAGAACGCAGTAGCCTACATGGGTCTCGGTACATACATCGGTTACTTTGTCTCCCAAAACGGCCTGGGCCATGTCCTCGGCCACGTCAAGGATGTCGGTGATGACGCTACACAAATCGACCGTGTTCGTATCTACCGCACAACAGCTCGTCAGTACTTCCATGCCGATGACTCCGATATAGTCGGCCTTCTCTGTGTCCACCGTGCCAAGGAAGGCGGTGAGAGTGACATTGTCAGCATTCACAATGTCTGGAACGATCTTCAGAAGAACAACCCCGATGTTGCTGAGCTTCTGACACAACCAATCTGGTACTTTGACCGCAAGGGTGAGACATCAGTTGGTGAGGAGGAATGGATCCGAAACCCCATCTTCTACATCGAGAACGGTGGCCAGGGTCGAGTGTACTGCAAGTGGGATCCTTACTTTGTGAGATCTCTCACAAGATTCTCCGACAAGGGTCTTATTCCTGCTCTGAGTGAGGAGCAGAAGCATGCTATGACTGTGCTGGAGGAGACTTGCCAGAAGTTGGCTTTGCATATGATTCTTGAGGTTGGAGATATTCAGTTCGTCAGCAACACACATCTCCTCCATGCACGAACAGCATACACAGGTAAGACATCCCATTCAACAATCGTGCCAGGTATGGGAGTACTGACATCCTACAGATCATCTTCCTCCCGTACCCCGAAGACATCTTCTTCGACTATGGCTTTCTACTCCCGAGACTGAAGGCGGATGGGCTCTTCCTTTCCATGATAGCAAGGAGAAGAAGAGAGGAGGCATTCAGGTTAACAACACAGCACCAAGATGCCCTCTAGATGCAGAGTAAAAGTTCTTTTTTGATATATTAGCGATCATCATTTCACAAGAATTAGTATATAAGAATAATAACAGTTAAACATAATGAGTCCCTTTAGACTGCAATTGCTCTTCATCTTTCTCAGCTACCTCGTTCAAGTCTTGGTTTGTTTGCTTTATTTCTCTGCGAGATGCGAGGTTCATCGAACCAAGTTCAAAACACATCATTCTTATCAACCAGTATTTGATTGTCTATGTGCAAAGTCATCCCTTCTAATCCATTATCAACTCTATTCCAATCTAAACCGTTGAGGTTACAAGAAGATCTATGCTCTACCATCTAAAGCAAGAACGACATCAAAGGCCTCATGAAAAAAGCGATCAAAAGAACAATAGCAACTGGCGCGTACGCAAACATTTTAGACCAGTCAATATCCTCTATCAAGTCCTCCACACCTGGAGAAACCAGGTTGAAAGGGAATTGGGGAGGATACAGCTCCCGTCGTCGTCGTCCCCTTTCAAGAAGATGCTGTGCCTCATTTTCGATAGCCACGATAATGCTGTGATACCCAGCTAAGCTACTGCGCACGTACAGCGTCTGACGAGGCTTGTCATACGTCCATTCCGCGTTCGTTCCGTGGACACGTAGCTTGTGTGCATCGTAGTGATACCCCGGGATGAAAATCTCAGTAAGGTGTGCCTTCTCATCGACAGGTTCTTTGGTCGCTGCGCTGGTCCACTCATATTCGAAGCGTAGTGATTTATGGTTCCAGTTGGACTTTTTGGGAATACCAGCTGTCTTCACAGCATATGGTCTGATGATCACGTCGAGGATACGACCACCTTTGTAAAGCTCGTCATGCTCGTGGAGATGATTCCGGTAGTCAGGTCGTACGGGGCCATTCTCGCCGACCTCGTCGCCATTGATGACAGAGAAATCCTCGTTGTTCCACCCGTCACCGTACTCAACTCTGTTGTTTGGGTTGTAGTTCCACAGTGTGTAGTTGAGCTTGTTGTCCTCCATTGCGGAGATCAAGCCGTTCATCAAATGACGTTGCGTGTCGTAGCACCCTGTGCGGAAAGCCTCTGCCTTGTTGATATCGTACGAGAGGCCAATCTCGCCAATAACGATGGGGACCTTACCCAAGGATTTCTTTCCGTACTTGACGATGTTGCCAAGCTGTCTTCTGTAGTTGTGTCGAAGTCCCGCGACGCCAAAGTAGAGCGCGTTGAGGACGAACATGCCTCTCGTGAGACCTTGGACATTGACGCTCATCCACGAATGGCTCTTGTTAAAAAGGACATTGAGATCGTAGAAATGAGGCGCATAAACAAAGTTCTGTGGGCGTGGAATCTTGATCACTTCCTTCTCGGCATACTTCTGCTGAAGCCATTTCTTGTTATCAGGATCCTGCGTCGGCCAAGGCGGGATGAACTCATTGGGGATTGGTTCAATGAAGCTAAACTGCGTCGATTTCTTGCGCGACACGCGCTCCGTAAACTTCTGCAGAAAGGGCGCATAGCAGTCGCTGTACCACTCAATAGGCTTCCCCTCACGACCTGGTCGGTGATCAACCTCAAAGTAATCATCGTCGCGAATGCGAGCTGTCTTCTTCTTTTCGTCCCACTCCCAGACGCCATGGGCGCGCCAGAGGCATTCACCCATTCCCCGACCGTGGCCGATAGGCTGGTCTTTGAGGGACAGCCATGCAGAGCGACCTTTGGGGTCAATACGAGACTTGTGAGATACACGAGTTGGCCATGGCCATGATTTGACATAATAATCGACATCTTGGGCATAGCCGCTTCCAAGGGCGAGAGCTTGTGCGAGAGATGGGCAGTGGCCGATGTGTAAGTCCGTGTCGTAGTTCCAGAAGTGAAAATGATGAAGGTTGACGAGGCCACGATGGGGTTCATTCATTGGTTCAAAGCCAATGCATGCTTCGAGATGACTGACTTCATCGGCAAGGCGACCGAAGGCTTCAACGCAGGCGTCTTGGAGGAATTGTTGTGCTGATACTTCATCGCCGGCGTCCTTTTTGCGACGACATTTGAGATTGGGAGCCAAAGCATCACCAGCCCAAAAGAGAGTCGCCATTGTCGACGCAGCGAGCTTCTGGTAACCCGAGGGCCACAAGAATGGGCCCCCTGGTTCTTTTGGATTTGGTGGTTCGCTCGCGCGTTTCTTCTCGTCTTGACTGTGGACATAGGCAGCGCCTGTGTCGGTGAAGGCCTCGATATCAAGACCTACAACTTCAAACGTCCAGCCAGGTGCACCACTTCCGCCACTGTACCGACTCCAAACATCTTGGTGCGCACAGACAAAGCACTTAATACCATACTCAGGCATGAGCTGAATCAATTGGCGCAGGTAGTCGATATACTCTGTATCCAGGTCCGCAGGGTCTGGTCCAGCATGGCCAATCGACTCCCAGGTAACGAGCAATCTCACAAAGGGCACACCCCAAGCCTGCAGACGGCGAAAGTGCAGCGGCGCATCCTCTAATGGAAAGGGTCTTCCCACAAAAGTGACGATGCGATGGTTCTCGTAAAAGCCGTGATCCAGGTGAGACAGGCCGTTGGGCTCAGTGGGTAGTTTAGAAGCACCCGAGATGTTTAGGCCGCGAAGGGAGAGGACGCGGTCGTAGTTGTCGATGAAGTACTCGTCCTTGATACGAATTGGACCGCCCAATGCAGCGTCCGAGAGGTCAGCTGCTGCATGGATGGACATCTTGGGCGTGAGCGAGCGTGTGAAGCGGAGGACACGGTCGGGACACGCAAGCTGGAGGGGCAGCTGGAGCTGGAGGTACAGTACAGGCAGCACAGCTGAGCTCTAAAGTACTCCACTGAAATTTGCTTGGCTTCCCTATTCTTAGCGGTGTGGCACCAGTATCACCGTAACCGACATGGATCATTTAATGGGTACGCCAGAACAATGATCAGTAGGAACTGTGAAACGAGGCGATCAAGGTGGTTATATGTGCTGTGTCATCTCTTCACACTTTGACATCGGGATCACTATAAATCTTTGGCGTGGTGGGAGACGCTGACTAGGGGAGGAAAGAAAACACAGGACCTTGACCCTAAGTGATAGAAATATTCAGGTCAATCTAGCCTAAATTTAGGGCATTCTTTGCTAAGTTTATTTTGACACCTCACAGTAAGGTTCGCTGTTTTCTTGCCCCCTGAGGGCTGATTCAAAACACCATTATGGCCATGACCTCACTAATAAATGCGTTGTTGGGTGGGCAGCATTAAAATATCCAATTGAAGGCGACTTTGACAATTTCCTCGGGCGTCTCGGCGGGACATTACACAAGCTTTATACAGATTCAAACTCAATGGATCATGCAAACCTAAAGGTCATGTCTTCGTAAATTAAAATGCTGTTTCGCAACACTAAATATCCAACGCTATGCGCTCATATCCAAACGTGCTTCAATTGCTTCAATGCCATACGCTAACAATGCACCAGCCTATACCAGAACGCATCCAGAAGAAATAGAGAAAAAGCATCTAATTTTCCTGTCTGTCCCTCCTGTTCACCATTGCATAACTCATTCTGCGCGCCGCCCTGTCTCCCCAATTCATCACCGAAAGCCCCGGTGACCGTCCTGTGGCCATAGCCTTTTCCTGGCTCACGTCACCCTCAACGCCAAAAGAGTAAGTCCTCTCGCCAGTTCGATCGGACACAATTCCGAACCCAATCTTGCTACTCTTGACGTCGGCTTCCCTCTCCCATCGAAGCTTGTCAAGACTGGAAGCTCTCGTGGCTGCGAGAATGGCAGAGAAGCTTAGGCTTCGCATCATGGCATCCTCTTCCATGGCGTTCACGCCAGACGCCACCGCTAGAATGGTGATCCCCATTGATAACGCGTACACTGCCCATAATTGCGCATAATTGTAAAAGAAGCAGTTTCTGTTCTGCCATCTGACGCAGGGGTAATCCAAGTCCGGACCGCTATCGAATCGTCCTGAGTATTTGGACGGGTCAGCTGCCCAAGACACCGCAGACATTTGCGGATCGGACAGGAATGATACAAGAATTTCTTCGTAAAACTTCTGCACCTCGAGGGGGAAGTTCGCCACGGGCAGGTAATTGAGACGATCAAGTAATCTCGTCTGGAGAATCTGGCTGTTGACGTTGAAGTTGGGCATTGTAGTGGTACCGTTCAAAATGGCCCGCAGTTGACTTCCCACGGCGTGGTAAGCGGCTGTTAGGCGATAATTCTTGGTGTCATTGGGGAACACGTAGTTATCCTCTGGCGTCGCAAGGGTCCGATCCTTGAGCCTCTTATCGGGATCCTTCTTATCAGGGATGAAAGTTGTATCTATAACCTTTTTGAGGAACTTGCGCTCCTTGACATCGTGATACTGAACCCCGCCACTGTGATTGAACTGTACTTTGTACTTGGTCTGGTAGTGCTCACAGCCGAAAATGGTGGGGGTGTAGGCTTTGAACCAGTCGCCTTCTTGAGGTTTGTCGGGCTGTGGCTTGGTTCTGTCCTCAACATCAGCGTAACCGAACCAGAGGATGGGCTCTGTCCGAAAGGCAGCAAAGTTCCTCGGGTAAGGCGGTTTCGCTTTGGGTCTTCCACCAGCTTCTGCGACCATCTGGGGGTTCTCGTAATCTCCTCGATCCAGCATCGCATAGTATGTGAGGTTGCCCATGGGAGCGAGGACTGATGTATCAAAAGGGCATACTGCGTCACCTAGCTTCTTCACTTTGGCATTTACCCCCGAAGCCAAATCCGTACATTTGTATCCTGGACCAACGAACTCAATGGTATAAGAGCAATTCCAACCTCTGCCGCAAATCTCTGAGGGCGCTTTGGGGCGCATAATGGCCTGCTGCGTGTATGCTGTTTTTAAAGCGATGGTGTTAAATTGAAGACTTGGTGCCGTGAAGTAGTCAAACTCCTCAGGCTTGTTCTTATCGGGTGTTTCTCCCGCTGGAGCGGTGGAATTCCACAATGAGACGGAAGACTCAAAATAGCCATCAACTCTGACAGGGTCTCTCCAGTACACAGTCTCTTCATTTGTGAAATTGAGGGTGCGAACATTTTGACAGCGTGTTATTTCTTCCTTCCGTTGCGGCACGACAGTAAGTGTATAAGATGTAAAAATGACAATTAGAGGCGACGTCCATATGAATATTGTCAGTGCCATTGCGAACTTTGCATTTACCCAGGCTTCCCAATTGAGAAGGGCTGTCAGATCCTCGGAGGCCGCGAAAAGCGAGTCAAGAGTGGATAGCGTAAGCATCTTGCGCCGGATCATCATCAAGACGCGCTGTCGGAAAGCGAGCACCACGGCATTGAGAAAGCAGGCCTTGGAAAGGAATGCCAGTAGAGCGCCGTATCGAAACTTGCCCTGTTGGTCGTTGGCAAGTTGTCCGTGAAGTCCCCGATAGTAGAAATGGTGGCCCACGGCGAATGCGATCCCCGAGAAGACGAGGACGTACATGCTCCATGATGGCTTCCATTCATGTATCCACCAATTTATCAATCTATTTCGAGGAGGCTTATTTGGAGGGACACCAGGAGGACCAGGCATACCAGGAGGACCTTGAGGCACATCGGGAGGACTGTTCTTCGGCAGCTCACTAGCCATCAAGAGCGAGGCGCTGCTGTCCTCCCTGTAATTCTGAGGTCGGCCGGTACCCGGCGTGTGAGGATACGCCGGCTCCCATATGCCCAGCGGTGTCGAGGCGCCATAGTAGGCCGTATCGGTTGTGGTCTGCCGTTGTAGATATGGTTGATGAGTTGCGCGCTGGGCAAAGGACGAGGTCGAGTAGTCGGGGGAGGTATACGGCGAGGTATTCTTCACGGACCCGATAGGCTTCCTAGCTATAGACGGGCTCGTGGGCTCCCAATTCGATTGCGCGGGTTGTGAAGAGGGATCGTGATCAGGGTAATCCCTCAGCTCCATGGTGACGGGGAGGAGCTGGAACTCAACTGCAGCCGGAGCTGTAGGTACCTTAAATTGAGTTATGGTTTGGAGAGGCCCTAGCGGCCCGGTCAGTTCCCCGCAATGCCCTGAGCTTAAAAGCGGGAGGAGGTCGGCCTTTGCTTGGCAACGAGTTTGGGACTTTTATTCGCAGGTGATTGATTAGTTGGTATCTGAGAGGAGGATGAGAAGAAGAAAAAAAAGACCCTGAAGGGTTAAAAGAAGAGACCACGGCACTTCCCACCCATTCCCAGCCTTGTTGGATTCAGCACTAAACCCATCTCTGCAATGTCACCGTTCAGGGCTGAGCTTTTTTGTTCTGTCGGGGGGTGACATGGCTGGGTTCCTGGTAGGGCTGGTATTTCGTTGATTGGCTTCCTGGGAGAGCAGCTGAGGGAGAGCAAACAGCCACAGAGTCCAATGGTCTCACGCCAACGTGGTCTGGACTTTGGAAGACGGGGAGCTTGCGCTTGCTGACTGCTACTAAGCCCCCCTGCCTCCGCCACTGCCACTGTTGATTATAGCGAGAGCTCCAGGCTAAGGTGGTGCCCAAATTACACTATGGAGCCCACCTCAGATTACCTACCATGCGTCAAACCCGCTGGTGGGTGTCTTGGCGAAGGCCGATGCCGATGCGATCCAACGCTGATCCATTGCATATTGGCTGATGCTGTTTCTGCATGTGAGACGGGACAAAGGATTCTTGCTGTACATTACGTATGTTACGTATCTGCTCTGCTTACTGTTACTGTTACTGTTACCGTTACCGTCACTTCTTGGGGTTGAGTATACGAAGCCATGATTCAGAATCGTAAGAGGAATAAGCATACCCAACTTAAAATGTTCGCCCCTAATTTGTTACCCGAGGCTCTTCCTCTACGGTCCGACGAACCGTCTTGGGTCTCGTGAATCCATTCCTGATCTGGTTATACTGTCAACTCATCGTCAAACGCTGAACCATTATCCGTATCCAAGGTCCACATGATGTCGTCAACAGCCAAGTTTAAAGAAGTAAATAAATCCCATCATGTCGCTGAGAATCCTCCTCCTGTTTTCCGCTTCCTTTATAGACGGCGTTTAAATTTAACCTAAACCTCCGTTCCTGTCAGCACATCTCCACTATGGCTGCCTCTTCTACAGCCACAATTGGCTCCTACGAGCTGACGTCTCGCGCAATCAACGAACCCCCTGCCGCTGCGGTCCGCGAGGGATCCGGTATTCTTGACGAAACTCGGAGGCTTGGCTCTCGCTACGGTGAAGATTACTCAGACGGTGGTGTTGAGAGCGTCGCGGCACAGAATGCTTTCGCCGAGGTCGCTGAGAGCTGGAAATATCCCCGCGAGAATGTTTTCAGGACCGGGGCGGCGTTTTGGAGTCTTTTGACATCCGGAGCCAATGATGCTGCATACGGCGTACGATACCTGTGAAACTCTCTGCTTGATACCATTTCTGACATTAAAATGACAGGCCTTGATCCCATACGTACGTCAACCGGCTCCTCCGAGGGCTGAGTTACTAACAGATCGCAGCTAGAAGAATATTACAACTTGAGCTACATCATAGTATCTCTGGTTTTCCTCTCGCCCTTTGTTGGTTATATCTTAGCAGCAGTCTTGAATAATACCCTGCATCGACGGATTGGACAGCGAGGGATCGGTATTAGTTGCGGAATATGCCATATTCTCGCTTATATCATTATCGCTGTTCACCCACCGTATCCCGTCTTGGTTCTTGCGTACTGTCTTGCTGGCTTCGGGAACGGAATCAGTGATGCTGCTTGGAATGCTTGGATTGGCAATCTCGATAAAGCCAATGAGACTCTTGGCTTCCTTCATGCCTTTTACGGTGTTGGAGGGGTCATCAGTCCTCTCATCGCAACTAACATGATTGCAAAGGCTGATTTGCCTTGGTATACATTCTACTATGTTATGGTGAGTCGCACATGTTCCATGTTCTTAAAAGGGACAATGTTAACCACAATACTCAGATCGGGTTGGCCACTATCGAATTTGTTACTTGCACCTGGGCATTCTGGCCCAATGGCCCAGAAGTCTATCGCCAAACCATGGATGCCAGCAACGAGGATAATCAGGGCATGAAGGAAGTCTTGTTCAAGCTTCCTTTCGCTCGGGTTACTTGGCTTTGTGCCGCATTCCTCCTCTGTTACGTTGGTGTTGAGGTTTCTGTCGGTGGCTGGATTGTCCAGTTCATGATTCGCGTGCGAAAGGCTGAGAACTACCCAGCTGGTATGACCTCCATGGGCTTCTGGTTGGGTCTCGCCGTCGGCCGTGCTATCCTGGGATTTGTAACTCCACTTCTTGGTGTCAAAGTTGCAGTATCTTTGTATCTGCCTGCCGCCATGGCACTGCAGCTGATCTTCTGGCTGGTTCCGAGCTTTTATGTCTCGGCCGTAACAGTGGCACTCCAGGGCTTCTTTCTCGGACCATTATTCCCTGCAGTCGTCGTTGCTACTACAAAGATGTTGCCCAAGCACTTACATGTTAGTACTATTGGTTTCGCAGCTGCCTTCGGTGGTAGTGGTGCCGCGATTCTGCCTTTTGCCGTGGGTGCTATTGCTCAAGCCAAGGGTGTCAAGACTCTCCAGCCGATTATTCTGGCCTTCTTGGCTGCATTGCTGGGACTTTGGCTATGTCTCCCAAGAATTGGAAAGAAAAGGGATTAAGACCCCGAGGGTCAGAAACAATGAGTCTTTGCGTTACTGTCTTGTTAAAGTCAGGTCAACCATAGTTCAGCTTCCTAATGAATTAGACTTAGCTTAGTGGTGGAACGAGGCTTTAAATATAGTTAATTGTTTCTTTATAGAGCAGCCAAATAATATGGAGCCTTGAAGAACCAGGATCCCTAGCTGGCCTTTGCGTCCCAGAGGTAACTTGACCTTTAAAAGCCATGCCTTAAGTGTCACCGTCAAATCCTAAATATTTTAGGATAGTGGTATAATGGCTACGACCAAACTACGAACCGCAACTCAATGCTTTCACGAATCATAAGTTCTCATCGATCACGGGCTAGTGCTGTAGATCCCGCGAGCCGTGCCGTCTGCTAGCCTCTCATGGACGAATCGCCAGCAGTCACCACTCTCTATGTAAAATAGTTTGCAGGTGAGCGTTCACCTGTGTCTTGATGCTAAAGAACAACTTGGGTTAGGCCGTTTGGCAAAGAAGATAAACGTCTATCAATTCCGTAGATTTGTAGTAAGAGCAGTCTCAGAGTCGGCATGTCTATAGGCTCCCGGTTCTGGCGGCACTGATATCCCCAGGATCTATTATCCGGCCTGATGGTCTAGCGGTATGATTCTTGCTTCGGGAGTGACATCTCAGTTCTGTTTATAAGGAACTATAGTTTGCGAGAGGTCCCGGGTTCAATCCCCGGTCAGGCCCTGTTTTTGCTGGCCAGGCTGTTTGGTTTTCGTTTTGATAACTGAGATAAGATCTAGCTAGGAGACAATATATGACAGTTTCGGAACGCTCTTGCGGTATATCTGATGTGTTGCATGTTGAGGAACATTCCACAATGTATCATGCCGCTGTGGACGTAAAGCTTCTTCTTTGTCAGTATTTACTTCTTGTATTATAGGAACTTATTGAAAGTTGAGGTTTCCGGAGAATTATAAACTTAAGATTAGTGGTTATTCAGAGAACACAGTATTTCTTATCTATGCAATATCAGTATATGTTGCAGAGGATAACTCAATGAACCTCTGCATATTATTACTATTTTGATATACCCTATAATCCATCTTTGAATTCACGGACATCTTGAAGAGCCTGAAACACTGCCAAATTAGAGTCCAACATCAGAAACGTTGATGTCTACAGTCTTATTCTCCTTTAATGCCTGTTTCACAGCCTGGCAGACAACAAGTGCAGCTAGGCCATCTCTCGGTGTGCAACTCGGAGCTTCCTCACCACGAATAACCTTGATGAAGTGATCCAATTGTAGCTCGAAAGGCACGCCATCAGGGACAGGGATGTTCTTCTGAACAAGCTCCTGGTGCCATGATTTTTGGCCTTCAGCATAGGAAGAAAGAGTCATATCTGGCACACTCAATGATGCGTCGGTGCCAAAGATACGGTAAAAGTCTTTACCAGTTTTGGGGATCAAGGGGTTCTCTCCAGTACCGGACTCAAAGTTATGCGGTGACGGGACATTATCCGAGAACAGGAAGCTTCCCACAGCACCAGACTTGAATCGAAGTGTCAGTACTGCACCCTCTTCAGCCTCAAACCCACGTTGGGATATCGTCTTCTCTGCATGAACCCGTGTGATGGGACCAAAGAGATAGTGCAGCAGATCGATCTCATGGACAAGATTGATGAGAACAACACCGCCTGTATTCTCTCTTCGCCATTCTCGTGGAGCGTCAAAGTATTCCATTGGTTTATAAGTCGCCCAAATTCCATTCACTGCAATGACATTTCCAAGAGAGCCAGAGCCAACAGTTTCTTTTGCAGTCATCATATAGGGATTGAATCGTCGATGATGTGCGACCAAAGCCTTGACGTCTAATTTGTCAAGATGATCAACCAAATCCTTTCCACTCTGAATATCTGTACAGAAAGGCTTTTCAATGAGTATGTGAATACCCGCTGAGGATAGCTCGCGAGCCAAAGGGACGTGCGTATGATTGGGCGTGCAGATAATGGCTGCTCGAGGTTTATTTGACGATCGCAGCATATCGGCCACGGACTTGAAGTAGACAGCTCCAAGCTCTTGAGCTAGTTGTTCACCATTTGGCATTAGGTCGACAACAGCTACCAGCTTTGCTTGGGTGTTCTTGATCACAGTCTGGGCGTGGCGAGGCCCAATTAGGCCGACGCCAATGATGGCAAATGTGATGGGCTCAGAAGACATATTGAATTGGAGTAATCGGTGCTCTCTGATGATCTCAAACGACATGGTCTTGTACGCAATTTATGTCATGACATCGGCTCTTGTGACTCATTGTTGTCGCCAAAATGTTTACCCCGGACGCTTTGATGTGACAAAGGCGGGGTATGGGGAACGTTAATTGAGGCCATCAGAGCGATAGATTTTAGTATCGCGTTAAACATTTTACCGTCCCAAAAATGATCTGACAAACTATAGCTTATACAGCAAGGCTAAGCCACTACGGGAAAACCCAGCTTCCCTGTGCTCAAGACTGACGGTTTTAAACAGAATGGTAGATTCGAGTGGGTGTCCGCCACAATAGTTCAAATTGGATTTTGATTGATAGCTAAAGCTCATATGATATCTTAACGAGATATATCAAGCTAATATACTAAAAAATACCAATTAACCTAAGGCTTCTAAGGGTAATATATATATAGCCTTAATAAAAATAAGTCTTCTAATTAAAATTATAATAATATGCTTTTATAATGACTTAATCAGTAACCTTATTGGCAGCTGCTCAAATTGAATGTGTACCATGAGTAGGGAGTGAAAGCTCAACGAATAAGCTTGCAGCAGCTAGATAATCATTAGACGGAATATTGTTCGACCGTTGAGTCCCAACGGTACTCGATAGCTGCGACGCGTGATTTGAGCAAGGACCTGTTTCAAAGCATCAACATCACACTTGAGTAACCGACCGACCATACGACCACATTGAAGAGTCTCATACGAGGGTCACAATTCGAAAGAAAATGTCTCGTGATGAAACCTCCTCCTCTGATTTCTCCGGAAGTGATAGTGGACAAGAAGAGACGGATTCATACCCTTTCCCATTGAAGAACACACCAGCAGACGAGGTTGAAATCGAGTCAAAGAGAAGAGGAAAAAGCATTTATCAGAACTATGAAATCCTTGGAAGAATCCTGGAGCGGCATGAAGAGACCATACAGAAGCGATGGCTCAAGAAAAACAGAAAGCAACGGCTCGAGGTCCTTCTCACTGCATGGCCAGACATGCCACCGACCCACCGGCCTTTTTATGACCTTTGGCGACATGTAGACACGGATCCTGAGGTCAAGGTCAAGCAACATAGTTCCATCTTGTGGCCTTATATCAATAAGGAGTCCCTTAGCAAGCCCACGCCGTTCCTCTTACTTCTCAATTCTAGAGGCCGTCACCCGCCTCCCTTGTTCCTCGATAAGGATCACCAATACTTCCACAAAGCAATACAGACCGGAATGGTAGTGAAAAAGCCGTACCCTACAGAAGGCATGAGTATTCTCCTCCGCGGCGTTCCCGAAGACGATTATGGGATCGTGAAGAAATTCCCAGAAGCTGCCCCGGGAGTTTGGCTTCATTTGTCAAATAAGGACTATGCCTGGCCAACATCTACCCTCTATGGCAAGGAGTGGCCGGTGTGGCAGTACTCTACCGCATCGGGCATAGTGATTCTAGAGATACAAGAGCGCTTGATGGACTTCCTTGTCAAGTGTTGCTATCGAATCATGCACGAAATTGAGCCGCACAACTTATTCAGTGATATTTATCCTGTTCAGCCCGAACCCGAGCTTCCTTCGACTACGCAGACTGAAGGATTACAGACCTCCCTTCTCGAGATTACCTTTGAAGCACCTTACCGTGTGCCGACTCGGCTCAACTTTGCCAATCTTGAAAAGCTATTTGCGGCTAGGGCCGCCGCTGCAGAGGATCACGTATGGGCGATGCGCGAGGATCCCAATTACTTTGCCGAACAAATCAGTGGCATGTACGATCATGTGCTACTCATCGGCGATATGAGAGAACATAAAAGCAAATTGGGAGCAGCTATTGGTGAGGTTCTGGCTAACGCATACACAATGATTGAGGTTTTCACTGGAGCTCATCGAATTACTAAACGCCTGTGTCAACTGCAAGAAAAATATGCGAGTGTTGTGACCCCTACCGAGAAACTGCCCGATGAATACAACAATCAGATTCGCCATTTCCTTTCTTTCGTACTTACTATGAGAGAGGTTATTTTTCTGCCGAAGCTCGAGCTCTTGGTCAAGCGTTCCCCCCCGTTCCGAGCTGCTATGAACCTTTGGCGCTTTCGTCCTGAGGACAGGGATAGGCCTCTGACATATAACGAGCAATTTTGGCTCAAGTGGGTGGTCAGGCATCTATATGATTCGAGGGGCATGCTTGATAACGAGAATGACGTGGTTCCTGATATCTTTGCAATGAATATGGTCGTGGATGATCTGGAACTACAGATGGAAAGGGATAAGACAATTCGCGACTTGCTATCACCAACTGCCCATGCCATGATGGGTGACTTCACTATAATCATCCAGACTTTGCATGCGCTCGAGCGTTTCGAACCGTGGAATCGAGGTTTCGGTGGTGAGGCTGACGATGATTCTCTGGACTGGTCGACAGATTCTATCAGAGCCAGGCTTAGCATTTTGGAACAAATTCACGACGCTTTTGAAAGCACTCCCGCGCCCGCTCTTCTCCCATTTGTCGAAAATAAGCTGGGGAATTTTACATATCCGGAACACAGACGCAGGAATAAGGAGAACGTCGAGATGATGCGGCGAGCAGAGTCCAATCTAGATGCTTTCTGGGCCAGAGCGGACCGGTATCTCTACGATCGGACAAAGAAAATGAATGACAGTATCCTGATGGAACTCCTAAAAAGTCCCCGTGTTTTGAAGAGGACACCTGAATGGGCTGAACCCACGAAAGAGAAGAAAAAGGTCCTTGATATTGAGCAACCCTTGTCGACTTTTTTCTTTGAGCTGCCCATTGACGATCGAGACACTAAGGCATCAGGTCGTCTTTCAGCGAAGCCAGCCAAGACGAAGCTCAAGACAAGAGGAATTACGACTAAATCAACGGAGACCGATGAAGCTCCAGCTGAAGCGATGGCCGAAGTCGCACTCGAGGCTCCAAAGACGGTATTCAAGGTCGACCGACGAGCACTCAAGGCATTCCGCATTCTCTTTTACGATCCAGATGTCACTTCTACTCCCGGTGAAGTTTCATGGAACGACTTTTTGCATGCGTTGACTTCAGTTGGGCTTGCCGCCGAGAAGCTATACGGGTCTGTTTGGCAGTTCTCACCATATACTCTGGAAGCCAATGGGAGTATTCACTTTCACGAACCTCACCCACATAATAAAGTACCCTTTGTCATTGCTAGACGCCATGGACGGAGACTTTACCGAACGTATGGGTGGACTGGGGAGCAATTTGTACTCGATAAATAAGACCATGGGGGCTGAAATACTAGATAGGATATGAGGTATTCAATGTGTTGACGTTGAGCATGGATGAGGTGGAATGATGTGTCTACTGAAGGAATGCAGTGATACAACGGACTACCTCTAAAATACTTTTGAAGAACTGTAAACTCCGTCCTTATGAGTGACCCAAGGGCCAGGCTCGAGGGAACAAGAGAGAAAAGCTAAGGTCGCGTAAGTTACGGTTTGTTGGAACCTTGGACAACCAAGTTAGGCGATAATAGCCTACCGGGGCAAACCTTTCAACCTCGGATCCTACTTCAAGTTCGCTCCGCATATCGGAAGCGACGGTAATCAATGGTTTGGGAGTTGATTGGATCGAGATTTCAGGGTCTCAATGCTGGAGTGGCAGGGCCGCGATGGTGTGAGAGCGTGGGGCACAAGCGTGATTGAGACTAACAAAGACGCAATATGGTGAAAGGGATCGGGAGTTACGACAGCGAATGGCCACGCAGAATGATTAGATTACGACATGATGTAACTGGAGAGCTAGCTAACGTGCTCATGGGCAAGATGCGATAAGGATAGAAGAATAGCTCGAGGCACTGAGTATCCTAGTCCTGTCGCCTGTATGTAGAGCTTCATCGGCAATTGAACCTTCACCATAATTCCCGAGCACGATATTCCCGTCAATTAACTATGGCTACCGCAGCAGTAATTAACGGTGCGATCAATGGCTTCAACAATAGAGAGTCTGACTTATCGCCCGTTGCTGTAGAGAGTGCGCCGGCTGAGAAGTCAGCTCCAATTACCCAGACCGAAGATATCGCATCAACAACCGTACGGGATGGACCAGATGTAGACGAGACATCGCCTTATTACAGCCCTCGCCTGAAACTGGTCGAAAGATTCGTGGACGAGCCACGTCCGCTGAGAGTTGGTGTCATTGGCGCTGGCTTGGCCGGGATCACAGCAGGCATTCTTCTACCAGCCAAAGTCCCTGGTATCAAGCTTACAATTTACGAAAAGAATGCTGATGTCGTAAGTTAAAAGACCAAATTACTTTTGAAGATTCGAATATTGACATCTGGACAGGCAGGAACATGGTTCGAGAACGTTTACCCCGGCGTAAGATGCGACATTGCATCGCACGTCTACCAAAGCACATTCGCGCCCAAGACAGACTGGTCGGACAAGTACGCACCTGGCCACGAGATCCGAGAATACTGGCAATCGGTCGCGCGAAAGTTTGACGTCTACAAATATGTCAAGCTCGATACCAGAGTCGAGGGCACAACCTGGGACGATGAAGAGGGCGTGTGGATCACGAAGCTGCGGAATGTGAAGACTGGCGAAGAGACGGTCGAGAAGAACGAGTTCATCTTGACCAGCATCGGACGTTTCAATGATTGGAAATTGCCCGATTACCCTGGAATATCCGAGTACAAAGGACATCTTCGCCATGCCTCCAATTGGAGCACGGATTTTGATCCCAAGGATAAGACGGTCGCAGTCATTGGCAATGGAGCGAGCGGTATCCAGGTCACAGCGAACCTTCAGCCAATTGTCAAGCGGCTCGATCATTACGCCCGAAATAAAACTTGGATCGCCGCGTCTTGGGCTGGCGAAGAGCGAAAGATTGAAGCCCAGCCATATACGGAAGAAGAGAAGAAGAAATGGGCAGAGGACCCCGACGCATACTTGGCCTTCCGAAAGGACCTCGAGAGTCTATACTGGACCAGGTTTGACTCATTCTTCCGAAATAGCGAGTCTAATCAGAAGCTCCGGGAAGCCTTCATTGATATCATGAAGAAGCGTCTGGTCAAGAAGCCAGAGCTACTTGAGCATATCGTACCAGACTTCTCACCGAATTGCCGACGTCTGACACCAGGGCCAGGATACCTCGAGGCCATTACTGAAGACAATGTAGAGTACATTCGCACACGAATTAAGCGCTTCACAGAGACGGGCATCGAGACTGAAGATGGCAAGCAGAGAGATGTTGATGCCGTCATTTGCGCGACTGGTGCCAACGTCGACATGGTTCCAGCATTCCCCATTCGCGCTCATGGACAGGAGCTCAGCAACCTGTGGAAGGCTGATGGAACATACGGCTATCCTTACACATACTTTGGGTTGGGAACACCTGGCTTCCCCAACCTTCTCTTCGTCCACGGACCGCAAGCAACAGGGCCATCGGGGACAGTCCCTCACAGCGTCGAGACGCAATTGACATACTTCGCAAAGGTCCTGCGCAAGGTTTCGCGACAGGGCATCAAGTCCTTAAGCCCTTCTAAACAGGCAGCGGACGACTTTGTGGAGTACTCAGACGCATTCTTCGCGAAGACAGTTCTTACAGATAAATGCAGTTCATGGTACAATGGCGGCAGACCTGGTGCTAGAATTCACGGGCTCTGGCCAGGAAGCGCAGGGCATATCACATTTGTGCGACAGGAGCCTAGATGGGAAGATTGGGAGTACAAGTACATCGGCGACTCCAAAAACCGTTTCGCGCATTACTTGGGCAACGGATGGACCAAGAGAGAGACGGACACAGAGGCTGACCAAACGCCGTATCTTCAGAGGCCAGATAAGATCGATCTGCGGGATATTCACGAGAAGTGGTGGAGAATTCCATAGACAGTTAGTCTGAGTTAGTAGTAGACTCGACAATAGAGTGAAGATGAGCTTTTGGGGCAAGATCAAAGATCTCGTCATGACATGGTCCCACGCACGTAATCGCGCGACTCGCCCGCACCTCCACGTGGAGAGCCCGTCTAATCTATCACGACTGCACTAAAGCATCGGAGCCGCTAAACATCCTTGCATTAGCTTCGTCAATGGGACCATCTTTCTCGGGGAGTTGATCTCAGATCCTTGGAGGCGCTCCCACGTACGCAGACTGAATACTTGGAGCCGTAACCGAGGACAAGTCAAGCGGCGAGACTCTGCTAGCGAGGAAAAGATCTCGAGTCTCGAACTGGATACATACCGAGATTCTGGTAAACGCAATGCCGCCACAGATGTACGTTTTGCGCTAGAAGAGTTAATGCCCAAAGGGCTGGGACTTCGGCAGTTGACCTGTAGGTGCGGTCAAGGGTCGGATTGCGTGCTGGTGCTATCGTGTTGGGCGGTGGTTTCATGATGGGAAGGGAAAATATAAATGCTGATCCTGTACCTACATCTACAGAACATTTCTACAGCCGTGTCTCGCCAACTAAAGATCCCGACAGCTATCAAGCTTTCCCTTCTGTCTCAACTTTCTCCAGTTCATACAGGATCACTCAGACAAGATGACGGTGGTGGAAAATCGACATGCGGACAGCGAGGTTGCTCCTCCTCCCAAGGATCAGCTTCTTCCTGGTAGGGTTCACCCCCAATATGCACGTCGTCTACTAACACTGCCCAGTCAAGTGGTATCGCTCCACATTCTTCAACATCACTGTGCTTGGCTTGTGTAACTTGTCTGCACCGGGTATCTGGGTAGCCATGAACTCGCTTGGTGCCGGTGGTGCAGCCTCGCCCAAGCTCATCAACGCTGCCAATGCCTTGACCTTCTGTCTGATGGTGGTATCTTGTTACTTCTCCAGTACTCTGGTTCGATATATCGGCATCAAGGGTGCTCTGATCTTTGGAACGTAAGTCCACCCACACGATCGTACTTAATTGTGAACACTGCTGATGGGAGATAGTCTTGGTTATGCACCTTATGCCGCTGGTCTGTACACCAACAACCGCTTCGGGACAGAATGGCTCGTCCTCGTCGGTGCTGCTCTCTGTGGTATCTCAGCTGGTGTCTTCTGGATGGCCGAAGCTGCTATCGCCATCGCGTATCCCGAGCCTTGGAACCGTGGTAAAGCTCTTGGTTACTGGCTCACCTACCGTCTATCCGGTCAGATACTCGGTGGTGCCATCAACCTTGGCCTCAATGCCGACCGCAACGAGGCTGGAAAGGTCTCTTACACCGTTTACCTCATCTTCATTGCTCTCCAAGCTGTTGGCCCGTTCGTCGCTCTGTTGCTCAGCAAGCCGCATCAGGTTCAGAGGAAAGATGGCGTCACGGTCAAGCTGGAGATTGATAAGCTTCCTAGCTTCGAGTTGAAGGAGACTGCCAGACTTTTCTTTACCAAGAAGTTCCTTCTGGTTGTTCTATTCATTGGACAGGCTGTCTTTGCGGAATCCGTGTTCTTCACTTACCTTGCCTGTAAGACTCCCTGGTCTCGCTTCAGGCGTGTTACTAACTGATGCAGTGTGGTTTTCTGTTCGATCCCGTGCTCTTGGATCTTTCCTGGGCGGTATCGTTGCCGTCACCGCTGGTAATGTTCTGGGTGTAAGTCTTTCAGACGCCCATAATGCATACATCGCTGACAATATCTTGATAGGCTTGGCTCGACCGTACCAAGGTTTCTCTCCGTTTCCGCACTCGATCTTCCTTCGCCTTCCTTGCTACTCTTCAAGGTGCCTGCTGGATCTGGGCCACAGTCTTGGTTACCCGATTCCGCGAGACAAGACCAACCTACGATTGGGTTGATTCAGGATTTGGCCATTCATTCGCCATCTTCTTGTTCCTCACACTGTCATTCCAGCTTAACTACCTCTTCCTGTGAGTAACCATGAACGTACGTTACATGACCATGATCTAATGATTCTCTAGCTACTTCGTTATTCATCATCTCGCCAATACTCAAGATGAAATCATTCGCTTCTCTGCCCTTCTCCGAGGTACCGAGTCCGCCTGGCAAGCTCTCAGCTACGGCATTACCTCCTTGCCTCTGTTCGCTGAGGTTGGTGGAGTTTACTTCAACTTCGCGCTTTGGGGTCTTTCTATCTTCCCTGCTTGGTTGGTTCTCAAGGATTTCGGTTCTCATGCCGCTCCTTCTCTTGAGAGCCCCATCCAGGAGGTTGATAGTCAAAACTACGTGTCTAACTCTGGCGAGGACAGTGATATTAAGAAGCACTAGACATGAATGAGCTTATTCATGGACTCTTCGGACGTAGCTAGCAAAATAGCCTGAGGGGGTATGGCTCTAAAAAGTCGTGATTGTAGAGATTTTATAGATATTAAATCTAGAATATTTATACAGGAGTTGTTGAAGCCGTGCACCTTTCGAAATGCCTGTTGGTAGAAGATGAAAACGTAGATGATATCAAGCCGTTTACCCCTCTCCCCACTTCCCTGTACATCATATACGAAAATCTGATGACCAGCCCATTCTAGAATGCGTGATGTCTCAGAAGATCACAGATTCTGCGCCTCTGCAAACCTCAGTGCGTTTGGCCCACGTGGGTGTGATATGCCACTCCCGACATCTTGGGACCCTGGCTTGAAACTTCTGAGCTAGAAACGCCCGAAAAACACAACCCTGATAGAATCCCTCAATGTTTTGCCCAATTGTGGAAGTTCCCCGAGCTCATCGTATGGAAATTGAGGGGTTGATCGGCATTTCATATGAGCAAGACTCGGTGATGATTGCGCCATCGGTTAGTCCACCAAAACGGTCTTACACGCCAAGGTCTCATATCTATAGCCTAAGGATACCCTGTCTAGAGCTATTACTTGCATATTCAGTCATGGGCTTGAGAATCACGCAATAGTCGTCTACAAGTCCTGTATCGGCACCGATATCCGGAGCGTCTTAAAAGAAGAATAAGCTGGGAACCAGTACATCACCACCTAAACAACCAAGTCAGGCATAATCCAATCAGATTAGTTCCATTTCTGACAGTCAACGTCATGGCTTCCCAAGATCAAACGGCCCAGAAGGGCAAGAAGAAGAGCCTTATCGTCAATGCCTTTGTCATGATGTGTAGGTGCCCCCTCATCCCAGTCCTACAAAATATACTGATAAGACTTTAGGTAGTGGTCATCAATCTCCAGGACTTTGGAGGCACCCTGAAGATGAATCTTGGAGGTTCAAAGACACCGAGCACTGGGTCGAATTGGCCAAATTGCTAGAAGACGCCAAGTTTCATGGCATCTTTATCGCTGATGTGCTGGGTAAGAGACTTGGATCATGAGGGGCTGCTTTCAGAGTTCTGACAACTAAAATAGGAGGCTACGATGTTTACAAGAAGTCTTTGGAACCTGCTATCATCTCCGGAGCTCAATGGCCTCTTACAGAGCCACTGGCCGTGATTCCTGCCATGGCTGCTGCGACTAAGAATATCGGATTTGGTGCCACTGTTTCTGTTACATATGAGCAGCCATACCATCTTGCTCGGCGGCTATCTACAGTCGATCACCTCACGAAGGGCCGGTAAGTTTCTACTTGCATAATATAGGAAATAACTAACAGTTGTAATAGTCTGGGCTGGAATGTAAGAATGTCGAGCTCTATTATAAGTTCATTACTGACGAGGCTTACAGATTGTCACTGGGTACCTAGACTCGGCCGCTCGCAACCTTGGCCATCCCGTTCAACTCGCCGTAAGTGGTCTTCTTGGACTAAAGATTCAGCTTCTGATGATAGTTAGCACGATGAACGATACGCCCAGGCCGAAGAGTACATGGAAGTCATGTATAAGCTCTTCAACTCATCCTGGCGCGACGACGCTGTCAAGTTAGACCGTGAGCGAGGTATGTACACGGATCCCGCCCTTGTTCGTCAAATAGACCATAACGGCAAATACTTCAACGTTCCCGGTCCTCACGTCGTGGACCCCAGCCCGCAGAGAACACCCCTCCTTCTTCAAGCAGGAGCCAGTAAGCCAGGTAAAGCATTTGCAGCACAGCATGCTGAGGCTATCTTCACCTCTGCACATGCACCTGCAGTGTGTAAGAAGAATATTGCGGAGATCCGACAGGTTGCGAAGGAGCAGTTTGGCCGAGACCCGAACAACATCAAGGTCCTCGCTCTTGTCACGCCTATTCTTGGCAGGACCGAGGAGGAAGCCCGGGCTAAGTACGATGAAGCGAAGAAGTATGCTTCGACTGAGGGTGCTCTGTCACTGTTCGGTGGATGGACTGGTATGGATCTGAACCAGTACGGAGATGATGAGGAACTTCGACAGGTTGAAAGTAACGCTGTTCGGTAAGTTTCGTCCTCGTAACCCCAAGTTCTTGAACTCATATGGTTATTCAGATCAACTGTAGAAGGCTATGCCAAGTTCTCGCCCGCAAACTCCAAGTGGACGAAGCACACTGTCGCCGAGCATGTCAGCCTTGGAGGCAACGGACCACTGTTCGTCGGTACACCCTCTCAGGTAGCTGATAGTCTGCAAGTGTGGATCGATGAGGCAGACGTCGATGGTTTCAACTTTGTAAGTCTATACCCACCCACTGTCGGGATGGATGTTACTAACTTTGACAAGGGATACGTCCTATTCCCGGGTACCTTCAAAGATATCATCGAGCTGCTACTCCCTGAGCTTCGATCAAGGGGTCTCTTCTGGGACGATTACGCAGTGCCTGGTGGAAGCTACCGAGAGAACTTCTACGGCCTTCCTGGACAGAAGTATCCTCTTGATGAGCATGCTGCTTCCAAATATAGGTGGGCTGCTGGGGTGCCTGCGAGTGAGCACAAGATTCCCCAGTAGATATTCCTAAAAGCAGCCACGAAAGGAAATATAAAATTAGATATATCTCAGTGGGAAAATTATGTAGCATTCAGGCTCTGTTAAGGAATCAAAGTAATGAAGATGGCCTTGCAACTCTATTCAATTTAGTCCACAAACGGATAATATGATACTATGATACTATGATGCTTTTGCTGTTATGATATGCTAGTGAATAGATCATGTAATGTACCTCTGGATTCAAGGTATATAGGAGTTGCATTGGAGGTAGTCTCGTAAAAGCCGGTTGGAAGAGTTATAGCATTGGAAAGTCCTATTTACAGCTCATATCGGAACTCCTTGTTCTCCAGATCCGTCAGATCCAGAAACTCGTGGTTCTCTTCTACTCTATACTGATCACCCAGCGCAGCTCTCTCGGCATCCCTCTTCTTATTCCTTCGGTCAAAGACCCATCTCATGACTAGCAAGTCAATGGTGCAAAGAAAGTAAATAATGCAGATGGAGATTTTGGCGGGGAGATATCGTGGTCCATCACGAGCTTGAAAGGTGTGGGGTGAGATGATGTTTCCAACAGTATATGCAATAGTCCCGATGCATGAGACGGTGATCTTCTTGGTAGAGCCAGCCACATTGGAGCTCTGAAGCCCGAGGATAGTGGTCCAGCCAATGGGAATACCTCCAGTTGTGTAATATCCAATGAGGGCGGGGATCTTTTCTGTGGTAGCCATCAAAATGGCTCCGATGATGGCAGGAATGTGACCAGCTATACAAAAGAACAAACGTTGTCTTGTCTTCATAGCTCCATAAGTCAGGCCGATCAGGAAGACGATCTCCCAAGCTCCGAGGGGGGTGACCAGCAAGAGAGACTCCTCATTGGTGTATCCCATACCTTTAACAAGAATATTTCCAAAGCTCGTGGCAATAGAGTTGGGAATATTGGCAGCAAACACCCAGAACGCATATAGCCAGGTCATGGTATCAGTCAAAGCTTCCTTGACATGAGCCCACTTGAACGTCTGAGTACCAATGCCCTGCACGTTTCCGCGAATACGCTCAAGATGCATGGCTTTCTTCTCCTTGTCCAGGAATCCAGCGACAGCAGGAGAATCTGGCATGATGAACCAGAAACTAATTCCAACCACAACAGTGAGAAGACCGAGAACGAGGAAGATAACTTGCCATCCTTTCAAAGCAGCATCTGGATCCTTGCCAACGTGCGTTGCAACGCCGTAAGCAAAATATCCACCAAACATCTGAGCGGCACCACAAACGGAAAACCAGATGCCGACTCGGAAAGCTTGCTCCTCTTTGGTATACCATTGAGATGTGAAAAGGACCCAGGCTGGGACAATCGCAGCTTCGAGGGCACCCAGAAAGAACCGACAAGCGAGAAGGCCACTGAAGTTATGGCATGCAGCCATACACGCGAGTGTCACGCCCCATAGTGTAACGTTTACAGAGACGTACTTGGCGAGAGGGAATACTTGAAGAAGACGAACAGTAGGGAACTGGAAGCCGAGTTGACCAAAGAAGAAAATCGAAGCGACCCAGTTGAACTCGTTTCCCTTGAGACCAGTTGATTGTTGGATCCCAGTAACGCTCGCGTAGGAAACTGCAGTCTTGTCGATGTACTGCAAGAAGTAGACGGTGCAAATGAGAGGCATGATATGAGTATCGATGCGGCGGATGAGTCGTTTGTTGGCTTTGGCATCGAAAGGTTGGCTGATTCCGCCCGTTTCGTTGAGCAAGTCAAGGGCAGCATCTGCTCCGTCTTTGTGAACATGATGGTCATGTTTTGATATGTCATTTACATCAGCATGTGTATTTTTGACCGAGTTGTTGGATGAGTCTGGTTCATCAGCCCCGATGGGAGCTGGCTCGATGGGCTTGTCATCCGCCATAGTTCAGTGAGAGAGCAGGTGACTTTGCATGGAAAGTAGCCGCCATGGTAGTTTATTGGTGGGTGTCGTATTTATATCTTACATCTAATGAAAAAAAAAGAAAATGTCGACATCGCATCCTTTTCATTTGAAGCCAACAGGTCCCACGTTGTGTGGAGTGATTTATCAAGGATAATCGCTCCAGCTTCCTATCTTGGTCTATCATGCCCACTCAAATCGACATGTCGACCCATTATCTGAACTTGAGCCAAGCACGTCATTAGGAGCTGAATGATGCGAGGAAAGATTACACGGCCGATTCAAATTCTTCATACAACAGACACGAGTTTCTCGATACGGACTACTTTATGATCTTGGTGCCAATATCAGAATCATGGTTTATGAGACGTAGGATGATACGGCAGAATTCTACCATTAAAGGGTGATAGTACGTTAGACTGCGAGTATTGCAGAAAACCCATCATAAACCTATATTACAGAACATTCATCTGGGGAACTGGGCTTCTCATATCATACGTACTGTGCCTCAGCTGGTGAACTTTCATCTAACGTCCAACAGCATGCTATCATAGCTGCCAAGTAAAGCAGTATTACATAAAGAACTTATGAAATCAGAAAGGAAAACTTCATGATGACCCAAGAACCACCGCAAAGAATACTTTGTTGAGTCCATACATCGCGATACCAAGTACGAAGCCTCATACGTCTGTGGCGCTTAAGTATCATTTCCCAGACTTCACAACGCCCGTGAAGAACGGTTTTATAGCTGGCTGGGCATTTTCACGAGTGCCATTACGGATAAAGAAACATGCCGAGCTCTCATTCAACAAGGAGCTTGCTTATCCTGCAATTACTATCATTCTTCGGTTTCGTCCTCGCAACAGGCAGCAACTGGTCATTGCTTTGTTGTTATTGGATCATGAACGCCACTGAGTTGGTATAGTGTTGTTTTAACTTGTAGCTAACGCAACGGCGACGATCGACGAAGTTCACCAATAGTCTTGGCCCAAAAGCGCCTCAGCTTACCGTGGAGAGGACTGAATCACAGCTTGTATAAAGAAGGGCGTGCTCCGGTTGAATCTGCAACTCAAGGAACAGCTTTCCTGCAAATATTCATCAGCTCTCAAACCTCATATCTGTCATTTTGGCACGCACATATCATGCCTCGATATATGATCCTCATCAAAGCTTCTCCAGAAGCTGAAAACCCGACTTCCACCGGACCCGAGATCTTGGAAGAAATGACCACCTTCAACGAAGAGCTTCATGCAGCTGGCGTTCTTCTCTCAGCCGATGGCCTCAGTCCAACCAAAGATGGCTACCGCGTTACATACTCCCCTGATGGTCCTGCACAGGTCACCGAGGGGCCTTTTGACGTTGTGAGGGAAGGGCACGTCTGTGGCTGGTGGATTCTCAAGACCAAAGATGGCGAAGAAGCTGTTAGCTGGGCCAAAAAGATTCCTTTCAAGGGGGGCGAGGTTACGGTCAGGAAGATTGCTGAGTTGGATGACTTTGGGGACAGCGTGACGGATGATGTGAGGGAGAGGGAGAAGAAACTCGCGGCGGATCTTGAGAAGAAAAGTACGCAGAAATAAGGGCTAATAGTAGGCTATTCGTGTTGCTATGTTGGAGGGGATAGGCGTTGATACCTCACTTGCGACTGCGCATCATGTTAAAAGCTACTTACATGTCACCCTCGTTGCCTGTCATCACTCACAAGTGCTTGAGTGAAACGAGACTGCTAAATAAATTCTTGGTATTGAAATGGGTAATTAAGAAACATATAACCGGCTGAACCAATCAACTCCATGCTTTGCTATACAACAACCTGAAACCTTTTTACCCTCAAGCTACAGTATACACAGCTCCCCTCAGGGGCCATTTCATGGATGAACTAGGGTGCCTCATGAAGACCACCAGGCCCTGGTATCCGTTCTGCGATGGGTGAACCCAAGGCTGACCAGCCATCTCAGCCGGAGCCTGCTGCGTGGGAGATTTGTAGTACTCATGTACAGGCTGGTTCTGCGCACCAACAGGCATCTCACTGGGCGGCGCGTATCCTCCAGCCGTAGCGCCTTTGCCCTTTCGGAAATGTCGCCAGAGAAGAAAGCCAGCACCGGCGAGCAGGGCAATACCACCAATGGTCGCGCCGACCGCTATGCCGGCTACAGCACCAGTGGAGAGGCCTGTATCATCTTTGTCGGATGAAGTGTCCGTTGTTGTCTCGGTCGCAGCGTCGGTCGTTGTCGTCTCAGAGAGGGCACCGGTCGATGAAGGGCTTGGGAGGGCGGTTGTTGAAGCTAGAGAGGCAGATGTCGTCTCGTCTTTGGGGACTGTGACATTGAACGCAGCTGAGTTGGCGACGATGTCGTTTGTGCCAGACTTGAAGAGGGAGTAGTGGAAAACGGCGTCTCGGTCGTCACCGACTTCTGTAGAGAAGCCGCCAAAGTTGACTGTCCAGATAAAACTCGTCGATGTTGTGTTTTCTAGGCATCAGATGTTAGCTGATAAGGGACCTCGGGGAGTCAACGCGTGCGTGTGTACCTTTGAGCTGGACGAAGAACTGGGTCCCGCCGCCAGCTTGAGGATAGTCCTGCCAGAGCAATAGGTTGGTCTCTTCGAGGTCCGTATTCCATTCCACGTTCATGCTATCATCGACATCGTATGTTGGGTTGTTCTTCCATCCCGATGAACCAGATCCTCCAGGGGTGATAAAACTGGTGTCAGCGGCAACTTTGGCGGCAAAGCTGCCCAGCAGTAAGTTGAAGGATAAGATGGCGATCATCATGTCGTTATAGAGCTTCTCTCAAAGAATAACAGAACTTTCAGCCTCGCGATCCTTAACAAGAGGCTATCACGAGTTTCTGTTGGTCACCCAATCTCAGCAGACCAAGATGATAAAGAGCAGAAGAGAAAAGGCAGTAGAAGGGGAGACGACACCACGCTCAGTTGCTCTCAGTCCAGTCTCTGTTTCATCACTCAGCCCCGATGGGCGAAGATCCCTGTCTTAGCGTAGAAGGGGAAATTTTGGGGGCCGGGGTGTTGTCCAGTGAGACGGTGAGATTATAGGTAGGAGTTCCGCTTTCTTACACTCGAGACCACTAGCTCGGATCCTTCTGATACCAAAATTAATTTAATAGCGTGGATTAGGAGCGGATTTATAAGAGACTCCGACTGAGGCTGCACCGACGGGGAAATTGAAGTTGAGTTAGTGGCCATAGCACGGATATGTTGAGATACCCGACGGAGGATGGTTTTCGGATCAACGAGTTGAGCCAGTGACCAAACATCCTGACAAGGCTATCACTATACTCTAATTGCATCTAATATTGACGTATAAAGCTTAAAATCAACCGTATTGTTTAAACATAAACAATCACCGCCGTTGAGGGATAAATTCACCAAGCCACGCGACCCAAGCTAACCAGGCCCAAGTTGGAGCTTAGACGCCCGATGATCCCTGCAGCCAGTCAGCCTTAGCCATGGATATCCATGGGTTCAGGCGCCACTCCGAGGCTTGGCTTCGGGTAGGGCCATGCCGGCCGATGTGTTTCAGCCATTGAAGCAGATGTTGACTACCCTGAAGTAGCTGTCAGACGAACGGTTTAGCAATGTGTTGAGTCCAACATGAGGTTTTAGGCGGTTCTTATGTTTCCAATGAGCCAAACATATGCATGTGATTGGGTTACATCTGCAGATAAAATATAAAATTCTTACAGCATTGTGGCACCTGCGCTGTGCCTCAGCTCAAAGGCGAGAGTTCACCTTCTTCAGCTCTCCTCCATCGGAATCATTCTCACCCAAGATCTCACGAGCAAGAGCCCTTCCAGCAGCCCGTCCAGAAAAGATACATCCTCCAACAAACGTCCCTTCAAGAGAATTATATCCATGTACACCTCCACCGCCAAAGCCCGCAACTTCACCAGCTGCGTATAATCCTGGGAATGGTGTACCATCTGCTCGCATAACATTGCTATCCAGATTCGTCTCAATACCGCCCAAGGTCTTGCGCGTCAGAATGTTCATCTGCACAGCGATCAAAGGTCCATGGGCCTTGTCAAGGAGTCTATGAGGCGGAGCAACTCGGCTTCGGCGATCAGCCCAGTATGTTCGTGCATTGTTGATAAGCATGGCTTGTGCGTCCTTTGAGAATGGGTTGTTGAACTGGCCGTCTCTCGTTTCGATCACCTCCTTGATGGCGTCAAACTCTAGTAGTGGACCGTTGCGTTTCTTGGCGAGTTCGTTCATACCGACTACTAAATCTTCCAGGTTATCGCGGACAACAAAGTCCTTGCCGTGCTTTTGAAAGTTCTGGACGGGGACGGTGCCTTTCTTGCCAAAGATTCGAGTGAGAAGCAACCAAATGCTCTTATTAGTAACATCGGGATTCTGCTCTGAGCCAGAGAGTGCGAATTCACGGGCGATGATGCTCTGGTCGAGGATGAACCAGGTGTAGTCATATCCTGTGCTGCAGATATACTTCAACGTCGCGAGGGTATCGGAACCTGGGTAGAGGAATGGTGGCAGCCGCTTGCCAGTTGCGTCGAGCCAAAGAGATGAAGGGGCAGGGAGAACTCTGATACCGTGGTCTGGCCAGATGGGGTTCCAGTTCTGAAGGCCTTCAGTGTAATGCCACATTCGGTCCCGGTTGATGACGTTCGCACCGGCATCTTCGGATATACCGATCATGCGTCCATCGACATGATGAGGAACGCCGATGACAAAGGTCTCTGGGATTTTGGGGCCTAATCTCTCGACAGGCCATGCAGCCTTGACGGCATCGACATTTCCTCCAATACCGCCTGAAGAAACGACAACTGCTGAGCCGTAAATTTCAAACTTGTCTTTTTCAACCCGGTTCGACTTGACGCCACGGGCAGCATCATCGTCCTCCAGAATTGTGCCACGTACTCCAACAGCACGTCCGTTGTCGTCAACGATCAACTCATCAACTCTGTGTCTGAACTTGAAGCTGACGATGCCGTTCTCTGCAGCTTTCTTGACAGGATCTGCAAAGATCTTGACGACCTCCGGTCCTGTACCCCAACTGACATGGAATCTTGGAACGGAATTTCCATGGCCATCTGCAGTGCCATCACCTCTCTCAGCCCATCCGACATTCATCAAGAAGCCGAGGCCCCTCGCCCGGACATAATCCTCCATCTCATCGGTGGCAAAGTCCACAAAGGCTTTGGCCCACTTACGCGGCCAGTAATCCTCCTTTTCACGATCGAATCTCGCCGAGCCCATCCAATCTCTGTACGCCAGCTCCTTGGAGTCTTTGATCCCCATTCTTCGCTGATACGAAGAGTCGACCATAAACAAGCCGCCCAGCGACCAAAAAGCTTGTCCGCCGATGTTGTTTTCATTTTCTTGATCGACCAACAGAACGGGGACTTTACGCTCCGAGAGTTCGAAAGCAGCGACGAGGCCAGCTAGGCCAGCGCCGACGATGATGACGGGTTGTTTCTCTTGAGAAGCCATGATTAAATTGAGTGATTATCTTTCAGAAGAGAGAGAGAGAGAGAGAGAGAGAGAAGCGGCGCAGACGCCCAGAATATGAAGACGGAAGTTCGGGACGCGCGGGGTTGAATCACCCCGAATAGAGTTGGTCTACCCTTGTCGATGCCTCGGCTCCTAGAATATGCGCCAAGCCACGGGCGCAGATGTTATGACCTGACAGGCCTCCACGTATAACCTATATTTTTTACTAATTAATTATATTCCTACTAAAGATAATTAGCACTAAGACTTTATAATTATAGTTAATTTTACTTAATTAATGATAATTTATTTAAATTATTATTAATCTTATAATAATCTTATTAATTAATTAAAATTACTTTTAATATATATATATATATTTATTTAATATTAAATAAAACTTAATTTATTAATTATTAATAATATTTTTTTATTTTAATAAGCCTTATTTATATTATTAATTATTAAAAAATATAATATTTATTAATATATTTAATTTAATATTTCATATATTTTATAAATATAAACTTAATATAAATTATTTTTTTTATTTAAAACCCTAATTATTATAATAAATATAAAAAATATAAGACTTATATAGTATATTAATAAAAGTTTTAATATAAGGCTAAATTAGTCTTTTTTTTTAAATTATATATAACTAGCTAAATAAAATATATATAAAAAGCTAAAAATATTTATAAAATACTTTAATAATTATATTTTTATGATAAAATATTAAAAAAATTATTTTATATTAATAAGTCTATTTTAATTAAAGTTTAAAATTATATAAAATCTTTAAAATAATATTATCTTTTTTAACCTTAATTACTAGCCTATTAAATATAAATTTATAATTAATTATATTTAAAATTATAATATAATATTATAAGTTTATAAAAATCTATAAAAATATTAATTAACTATTTTAGTAATTTATATATTTAAGTTATAAAAGTATATAAAAAAATAAATTTCTTAAAATCTTAAAAATTTAAGCTTTTTTCTATATATATAATTTAAGATATTAAATTAATAAAAAAATACTATAAACTTATAAAAATAATAATAATTAATTTTAAAAGTTAAAGTTTAATATTTTTAAAATAAAGCTATAAAAAGCTAAGTTAATAAGTATATAGTAAGAAATTAAAAATATAATAGTTTTTAAATACTTTTTTATAACTTTAAAGACTTATTAATAATATATATAAAGATATTATTTAAAAATTAATTTATAGTATTTTTATTAGCTATTAAAGACTATATAAATATTAAAGAAACTATATATATATATTATTTTAATATTTATATTTATAATTTAAATTTAAGGGCTGGTTTTGGCTATATGTCGGAACTTTTGCCGGCCCACTGTATATAGAGACGGCACTTTACACGGGATATAATAATTGGACAATGGCCTGATCAGGCGGTTATAGAGTTTGCTTGGTCTCATTCATCAATTACGCGTTTATACGACCTCAGGTATCCGGACTCCGAAATTCAAACTCAACGCCGATCTCCAGAGCACTTCTAAATATCAACCGATCTCTTGAGGTCATAGACCAAGATCAGGCTTCTTGGCCTGCTCGATCTTCAGCTTCTTCTCTTCCTCCGAAAGCTTGTCCCACGCGGCGACGTTCTCGTCCCAGAGCCTCACGCACTCCACGTTCCAGTTGCAGTCCTCAACCTGACCGTATGCTGGATGACGGTAGCGAGGATGCTTGCTGGGCCAGTTGGAGGCATGGTAGTGGTGCTTGACCAAAGCTCCCCGAGAATCGTGGTTTCCAGAGTCTGAGTGGCCTTGTCCAGCACAAAAGGCTTCGACGTTGAGGACAAGAACCCGGCCAACAACTCTGGACTCATCTAGATTGTGGAAAAGATCCCATGTGACCTTTCCACCGCGATGGTTCTTGCGCATCTGCTCCAGCAAAGCTCCTGTAAAGGCAGAAGGACCAGTGCCGCTGATGACTTGATCAAAGGTAAGCTCGATATCTCCAAGAGCAACCTTTTGTTTCTTTGCTTCAGCCTTGAGCCAGACCATGATATGCTCGATAAGGTGTAGCATGACTGGTTGGTGAGGCTTTGCAATGATGGTCCATTGGCAGAAAGACTTTGACTTCTTGCCTAGGATGGGATGATCGCTGAACTCGGGCTGATCAATCTCAACACCAACAATCAAGTCAATGTCTCTCTCGTCGTATCGCTCGGGGATAAAACGATGCACAGGCCTCAGGGCTTCGACGTCAATGTCTGCGTAGACACCTCCTTGAGCATACATGATCATGTATCTCAATAGATCAGCCTTGATGATATGCAAGTTGATGCTCTTGTAAAACCTGACAATGTCCGGTCGATTTATCGCACTCCCCGCACCAAAGTGCTCCTCCACAAACGCAAGCTCATTGTCGTCTGTGAGAACTTCATATCGCATCCCAGGGTTCTTATTGACCCAGGTCCTTGAAGTGATCAAGTCACGATCCTCAAAGTTTAATGGATCGACTTTCCACGTTTGCCAGATCTTTTGTGGAAACGTGCTGAAGCGTGATGGTGTTGATACAGTCTCTTTTTCTTTTCGGAACACGCCGAGGGGGCTGGGTATAGAGTAGAAGATGTCGAAGTTGAGGATGATGAAGAGGACAATGACACATGCCATGTACAGTGGTATACATCTTTGCATCTGGGCTGGGACTTTGTTCCTGAACTTTGCTGTCGAGGCTGCTAGAGTTGGGGAGCCCAATGGAGTGCCCATCTTGGTATCGTGGCTGTCGGTCTTTGTAACGGTCCACTCAACAGTGGTAGGAGGGATACGAAGATTAGACGGGATGTTGCTTCGACGAGGGCCACTCGCCATGACCAGTAGACGTATTCACAGGCAAGAAGCTTCTCTGCAGACAAAGCAGAGGATACACACTGAGCGGACGAGGAGAGAGAGAAAAAAAAAGAGTTATCTGCAGATGGAAAATGCAACATGCAGCTGAGCCCTAGAACCCTTAAGTGGAACTCGACGTAACCAAGCTTTTACCAAGAAAAGAACTACGGACCTTTTCGCAAAACGAGAGAGACGTTTTCTTATCAAATTACCGTCTTGCAGCTGCGGAAGAGGGCCGAAGAAGGATTGTGGAGAGAGAATCCATGGCTGACCCCATGTGATTGTTGTACATCTCGGCAGGGGTCGAGTAGAGAACTTCCAGGAAAGGCAGCTCCTCCGTAGGATGGGGGGGGATCGTGGAGGTGGAGGTGGGTTTGGGAGCGGCCTGGGGTATTACGAGGCCGTGCTTCTGGGGGGATGTGATGTGATGTGATGGGGCATGGGGTAATTAAGTGGCCGAGTTTTTGGTGATGCATCATAAAGTGAGGTTGTTGGTTGTGAGGAGTACAGTATGTCTTGATGTCAGTCCAGCTATAGTCTACCCGTAGTGAAACTCTCTAAGAATAGGTCACACGTGTGTATAAACTGTATCGGCAGTATATCAAGATCAGCATACCACAGACACATTGTGGCTTTAACGTGCCTTGCAGAAGTGAAGTCTAACGACAAGCCACGCATGGAATGAATAGAATCGTCGTGATACTAACGTCAGGCATTCAACTCCCGTCTTGGCTTGTGATCCGGGGGAACGAGCCTCGGATATAGCCCCTGTCCCCAATCCCCGCACACGAACCATTCCCTAACCATACAAGCCTCCCGCCCCTAACCCACGAATCCTCATCCATTGTTGGTTGAGCTAATTACTCACTGTGGCTGCCGAATTTCCGCTGGTTGTCCTAGAGTGACCTAAAGGCGCTTTTACGGAAGGATTCTGCAACGCTGGCTGGCTGGCCCCTCATCATCATCCATGTAACATCACCGCGGTGCAACGCAACGTCATGACAAGCGACGATATGCCTCCATCGAGATGATGATTTTCTCTTTCACGCCGTTGGTCTCCGCACACCAAAAGTCCCAATCCCTGCTTCGTGATAATTACCCCATCTTCAAGGGCCTTGTTTTTTTTTTCTTCTGTTTTGTTGCTTGTCATATTTTTACACATGCTTTCCTCGGCTCGTGATTCTCAGTTGGGGCTTTTCTCCGAGTCGCATATTGGGAGTTGCGGAGTACATCAGGCCCCTCGTCTTTATCTTCATCAATTGAGCGGAGCAGACAAACAAACATCTTGAATTTGTCAAGATTTCTGCTACGAAGTCTCAATTCGTTTTCACAATGTCGCCTCGAACAAGTGGCCTCCTCGACAGCGACGACTGGGATGAGGTCAAGACGGACTCAGGCTCAGACTGGACGCTTGCAAAGTCCTACTCATCCTGGAAACCAGCGGCTGCAGGCGGCAAATTAAAGCACATCATCAACACTACTAGAGCTGCAATTCGCGCCAGAACACGGCCTCTAGAAAACCTCCGTCCAACAGCTTACCTAGACGGTCTCCGAGGCTTCGCCGCTCTTCTCGTGTACTTCCATCATCATGAGCTTTGGGCACACGACATCGTTGGCCAGAACGCGATCCTCGAGAATGCTTTTGGCTATGGAGGAAAACATTACTTTGCATCGTTCCCCTTCATAAGGCATTTCTTCACAGGCGGCCATTACGCAGTATCGACATTCTTCATCATCTCAGGCTACGTCCTGTCGCTCAAGCCAATGGGGCTAATTCAGTCTGGAGAGCATGCGCAATTGGGCGATGTCATAGCATCTTCGCTCTTCAGGCGCTGGATTCGCCTGTACCTCCCTCTCATCATGTCTATGCTCGCCTACATCACGCTACTACACATCTTTGGCGTCTGGGTACGAATCATGACACAGCAAAAGAGCTGGTACGATGAGCTTTGGGCTTTCTACTATGAGTTCAAGAACTTTAGTTTTGTCTTCAAAGAAGGTGGTGAGCCATGGTTGACCTACAACCGCCACTTATGGTCTATCCCCATTGAATTCAAGGGATCTGTCGTCATCTTTACAGCGCATATGGCCTTCTCTCGATGTTCGAAGAATGCTCGTCTCTGGTGTGAGACGGGGTTGATCTTCTACTTCATGTACATCGCAGACGGGTCATTCTACTCTATGTTCACAGCTGGTATGCTCCTCTGTGATTTGGATCTTCTTGCCAGCAAGGGCGATCTGCCCCGCTGGATGGCACGTCTGGAACCTGCCAAGGAGTTCATCTTTTACCATCTCCTAATCTTCAGCTTGTTCCTTGGTGGAGTCCCATCCGAGAACCGCAATGTTGAGCAGCTTGCCAAGAACAGGGGCTTCTACTACCTTTCGTGGTTCAAGCCTCAAGCAGTGTTTGACTACAAGTGGTTCTACCTCTTCTACGCAGCTGTCTTCTTGGTTGCGTCTATCCCTCGAATCTTTTGGCTGAAGAGCTTCTTCGAGACGAGGTTTTGTCAGTGGCTTGGACGCATCTCGTTCGCTCTATATCTTGTCCATGGTCCAGTGCTATGGACTATAGGTGAGAGACTCTATGTGGCCGTAGGATGGCAGAACGAGGAGATCATGAAGAACATTCCTCATTGGGCAAACAAGCTAGCCCTGCCAATGTCTGGACCCCTGGGATTGGAGATCTCATTTCTCCTACCTCAGCTGATTCTCGTGCCGTTGACGTTCGGGCTAGCTGACGTCGTGACACGGTTTATCGACACGCCCAGCGTCAAGTTTGCCGCGTGGTTGTATAAGAAGGCGTTGTGGGTTCCAACTAGCAAGCAGGCCAAAGCGTAGCATAGATCTTGATGCAGAATAAATCAAGCTTAATTCTTTTTTGGTAACATCACATGTGTCAGTGCCATGCTAGTCTCAGCTCTCCTCTCCCACCGTTGGAACTTAGATCTGAGGATATCTACTCCGTACCATACCCTCAGACCCTCGATGTCAGATTGATTTGGGGCACAATGTCGCATGCTCTCTTTTTTTGCTTGTGATCCTCGGCTCACCGCCAAGTAATGGAGGGTCACCTGCATGAGATTGCCGTTGAACAAGGCAAACGGCTTCGTATTACCAAGCCATGTCAGGAACCCCAGCCTCTTCTCATTACGCTAATCCCCGCTCCCGCGACTAAGATCTGCACACCTCCACGATCAGAAAAGAGCATCTCCTGTTCAGGAACATGCGCCGTTGACTAGTGCAATGTCACCCCGCAAAAGTACCTCAGCAGCCTCGGCATGCATATGAAAAATGTGTCGACGTCGAATTGCGGCGGCATTGAATGTCACAATCTGCCAGGTTTTCCCCCGTCAACTTATCTTCAGCTGCGTAGGGTCCTTGAAATATCATTGGTCTTTTAGGGAAAAGCCAATTGCCGTGGCTGCATGATTACCACCGTCTCCAGACTCCGCATCTCCCGCGTGAATAATCTCTCAGCTCCTCTTCGGCGTAAAGGGTCATCTTACGATTGACCCCTGTCCACGGAGTATGGTTCCAATAGGGATTAGTTAAATGACGTACGGCGCAGTCACAGTCACAACCAAAGTTGCATTGTTATCGTTCAAGGGCTTCACTGGACCCCGCCTGCATCAAACTCCATTCTCCGACACATTTGCTTCTTCACGGCGTGCATTGAATGCTTCACGATGCTCGTCCGAGATTCTCGAAAGCTGGTGCTGTTCGTGATACCAGTGTTTCTTCTTGTTGTCTTTGCTCTGAAGCTCTATCTTGATCCATCATCCTTCCCTGCACATGTTCAAGGATGGGTTCCATCGCAGCTGAAGAAGTCACCTGGCGATGAGCAAGAACTCTTGGCTGATGAGGAGCCATCCACAACAAAAGCATCGCCTGTTCAATCGTCTCCCGCTGCCAAGACAGATACGCCAGAAGACAAACCTTTCGGTGAGGGCATCATTCCCCAAGACGTCAGCGCAACGCACATCGAAGTCTTCTCATTGTCTACCAAAGACAAGAAGTTCTTCGAGATTGACTTCAGAGACTTCACTGCTCTCAACCCCAATCTCATCCCCCATCCTACACTGGAAAACACATGGATTGTCGTAGCTCAATGGCTGCAAGAAGGCGGTAATTCACTCTGGTTTGCCGAGCTTGTTTGCAATGCTGCATTCCAAGACGGTGTTCTTCGATGTCTTCACTCACCCACCACTCTGCCTGTCACTGCGACGGTGGGAGGAGACAAATGTCAAGGCGACATGGCGTATTTCCATATGAACATGGGTCCACACGATGCACGCGTGTTTTATGGCCCCGATAGGCCTTACACGACATATGGCTCCAACTCCATACACACTTGCTTTGGCCAGTTCGTTCAGGACTTTCGCACACTGACAGGCTGGCCGGGTGACATGGAGAATCTGGGTGTATTCAGAGTAGGCACTGAGCTTCAGAGACCACTGCCTTGGAACATGGTTGAGAAGAACTGGTTCCTTTTCTGGGATTCTAACGGCAATATGTATACGCACTACGACATCAAACCTAAGAGGGTGTTTGCCCAGATGAACCCAGATGGCTCGGCTGGTCCTGATCTTGCACCAGCCGCAGCAGCAGGCGATGAGCAATGCCTGGCCAAATATCTCCCCAAACTTCAAACCGATCTCGAGTCCATCCACCAGACCACCAATTCTCTCAAAGTCACCATGTGTCGTAGAGACGAACCCTCCTGTGTCCCTGATGACAGCAACACCTTCATCATGGTGATATATCAGCACAAATCCTACTTCAACTACCACAGTGTGTATGAGCCATATGTTATGCTATTCAAGCAGCAGGCTCCTTTTGAGATTCATGCCATGTCTAGAAAGCCTATTTGGATCCATGGCCGAAAGAAGTATCCTGAGAAGGAGACTTCAGATATGTTTTATGTGACATCTATGAGCTGGAAGAGCCGTGAACAGAAGTATCATGGATTCATTGGAGACGAGATGTTCCTGGGCTTCGGAGTTGAGGATGTTAGAACGGGTGGAATCGATATAAGGGCGGAGGATCTATTGAAAGACATGGGTCTATGTTTCGAGGGATAAACATACATCACTGTATGAATCTATTTAGAGTAGTAGTTAGACGGCTGAGTAATTTTAATGAATTTTAATGAGCTTGGAGCTCATGGAGTGCCTAAGATAAATCAGACCATGGATTTCCCGTTGGATAATGATTTAACTACTATCTCAACTGCGGGTAAGCTCCGAGAACAGCCTGTCCTCCTGTATGAATAAAGAGAACATTCTTGTCTTTCAGCCCGCCGCTCTTGACTGTATGGAGCAGTCCGTTGAAAGCTTTACCCGTATAGACAGGATCAGTCAGAATACCCTCCGTCCTTGCTAGCTCCTTCATTCCATCAGCAGTGCTCTCATTGACCTGTCCGTATCCTTCCCCGATGTAAGAAGCATCAATTTCAAAGTCGTCTTCCGTGATCTCATCCGGGGACACGCCGATCCTTGAAGCTGCGTTCTTCGCTATGCTCAACACCTTTTCAACGACATCCTCTTTTTTCGGATGCAATACCGAAAACCCAATAAGATGCTTCTTAGAGCCTGTAATACCATGCTTTTGCGCCAGCTTGAGGCCTGCGAGTATTCCTCCCAGCGTCGAACAAGAACCCGCAACAAGAACGATGACGTCAAATGTAACGCCGAGCTTTGCCTCTTGTTCAAGCAGTTCAAATGCCCAGCGAGCATAGCCCAAGCCTCCCAGAGGATGCGTGCTCGCGCCAGCTGGGATTGAGTAAGGCTTTTGCCCACGATCCTTGAGAATTTGGACCACAGTCTCTTCGCTGGTGTCTGGGGCGAAGGTCTCAGCGCCTAGAATTGAGTTTGCTTGGATATTGCCGAGATACTTGTACTCAGCGTCTTGGGATGCAACACGATTAGCCGGATAAAGAGCAACCTTTTTAATGAGTCAGTGAGCTTCTGTGACGTTTAGTGACTAACCCACCTTGAGGCCAAGTCGGGCTGCAGCAGCAGAAGTTTGACACATGTGGTTTGACTGCAATCCGCCCGTAGTCACGAGGGTATCGGCTCCCTGCGCGAGGGCATCCGCTAAGACATATTCGAGCTTGCGTACTTTATTGCCAGCAAAAGCAAGGCCCGAATTGCGATCCTCACGGGCTATCCACAAGTTTGCACCCCCATCTATAGATGAGCTGAGGCAAGATAATCGCTCGATGTCTGAGGGTCGGTCGAAAGTTAACTGTACCCGAGAAATCTCGGCGAATGGTGATGGGAGCTTGACCATGATTGCGTTAAATAATGTGGAACGAAATTGAAGAATATTAATTGATGTCTGTTAGAGGCTGCTTGTTGTACGGTTAGGTAGTGTACAAGAACAAAGAGAAACAATAGAATAAATAGAGAGAAGTCCACAGGGCGTGAATCTGACATTGGGTGCATTATTAAGCAACATCGGCTGGGCTTATGTCAATCGACGCAATACTATAGATAAGTGACTTTCGTCACTGCATCACGCATATAAAGCAGGATTTATGACGGAATTAGTAAAAGACCTTCCGGTATAAACTCACAGTGATTGACTGGCAACAAAAGAATTCGCTCCTGTAGAACATTGAACAATGTGATGTCTTGTTGAATAAAACAACATGATAATAAACTTATAAAGCCTGGATCAATCTGCCAGTGGCTATTTCGGCAAGGATCTAGAAGTTGTGACCTAGGATATCACGCTAAAAGTTGTAGAAGTCATGAGTGACAAAGATGCTTGCCATAATTTCATTTTTCAGTCATGATCTTGCTGGAATATTTATGGACAACCATTGCGATGGATAATAGAGTCTCATAACCTATACCCAGACTCATTTGTATGACTTCAAGGGACGTTGAGTCACGGGAATTAATGAGAAATGGCAATTGCCCACTTTTTCTCCGACTTCCTGACCCAAGAGGCAGAAATAGCCATGAATTTTGAGATGATATGAATAAGCATAAACGAACACAGCTCTTGGCGAATCTCCATGACCGCTGTCATTTACCGCTTTAGGCAATTCACAGCGCATCTCGATGGATCTCTAGCCAACCAAACAGTGGCTGACCAATGACGTTGATAGCGAAGGCGCTAATGCATTGGAGTCTTGGCTCACTATTACAGTTAAGCTCGTTATAAGCGTAAATATCTCCGCCAGCCAATCTCGAATCGTATTCTGCCACTATGACTCTTGACACGACATCAAATCGGGCATTCAAGACTTGAAACCAGAATATTAAGACTTAAAATCGGTAGATCTACAGTTTGATCGGGGTGATGGAACTTTCGGGGCCCGTGGAGGCCAAGGCAGAGCCACATTATCTGTCATGAAATCTGCTATGACTGGCCAGTTGACGAAGCAGCCAAAATGACAACGGCAAAAGTTGCTTCGGTCGGTCTAGTCGTGAGGGCTGCACCGTTTCTTGGCTTCCCCACAAGGTGCATTTGATGAAAGTTGCCATGCGAGCCTCCAAGTACATAAGACCGGGCTGCTTGGCCAAGAACTCGAGAAGGAATTTCTCTCGTTACGCTACTCTTCTCAAGTTATCACTCTCCTTTGGTAGCAGCGACAATGTCTCCCGAATCAGCCCCTCCAGATATGGAGCATCATGTTTCTGGTCAATCCAACAAGCCACTTTCGCGCCCAGCACATGCTTTGCCAGCTGATGTAGTCATCCAAGAGCTCAACACGACTCCTGCTACTGGATTGAGTGCTTCTGCAGCCTCGCAACGGCTTCTCGAGTATGGTCCCAATGATCTCGGCGAGGAAGAGGGTGTGAAGCCTATCAAGATCTTTATCGAGCAGATCTGCAATTGCATGACCTTGGTAATAACAATCTTGCGCCATCACCAACTCTCAATGATTAACACATACAGGTCCTTATTCTAACCCTTGCCGCAAGTTTCGGTATACAAGCCTGGATTGAGGGTGGTGCTCTCGCTCTCATTATCCTACTCAACATTGTCATCGGTTTCTTCCAAGACCTACAAGCCGCTCGAACCGTCCACTCCCTCAAGTCCCTCAGTCTCCCAACAGCCAATGTCTTCCGTGATGGCAAGACAATCACGATCCAAACCAGCGAGATTGTACCGGGCGACATCATCGATCTCAAGATGGGCGACTCTGTACCGGCTGATATTCGCCTCTTTGAAGTTTCCAACTTCGAGTCAAACGAGGCACTGCTCACTGGGGAGTCTCTCCCTGTACGAAAGAATCCTACGACGCAGTTCGATGACGACACAGGACCCGGCGATCGCCTCAACGTCTGCTATAGCTCTACGATCGTTACCAAAGGTCGTGGTAGAGGTGTTGTATTTGCTACTGGAGCTTATACTGAGATAGGCGCTATCGCAGCTGCTCTCAAAGACACTGGACGGAAGAGGCGGGAAGTCAAACGTGATGAGAACGGTAAAGCACCGTTTCTATCACACGTCACCAAGTGGCTGCTCACGACATACGATGTCGTTGGCGAGTTTCTGGGCGTTAATGTTGGAACTCCCCTGCAGAGGAAGTTATCACAACTATTCCTCTACGTCTTCGGCTTCGCGATTGTCTGCGCCATCATTGTACTCGCAGCCAACAAATTCGACCCACGCAAAGATGTTATCATCTACGCTGTTGCTACAGCTGTGGGAACACTTCCTGTCTCTTTGATCTTGGTCTTGACCATTACCATGGCAGCGGGAACGAAGCAAATGGTGAGCCGCAAGGTTGTTGTGAGAAACATGCAGAGTTTGGAAGCACTTGGAGGTGTCACCAGTAAGTATCATACGCTTTTATGAGATCGGTGCCTTAAGGACTGACAAATGGATAGACATCTGCTCTGACAAGACAGGTACTCTAACCCAAGGCAAGATGGTGGTCAGAATGGCTTGGCTTCCAGGGCACGGTACCTACTCAGTGGAATCTACGAACGAACCATACAACCCCCAAGTCGGCGACATCGAATTTACTCCTGCACAGCCTACAGACCTGCCAGCACAAAGTGAAGAAGAAAAGTCGCATACTATCAACCCTCACAACGAACCTGTTGCCAAGGAAGCACTGAAGCATTACCTCGACATCGCTTCCCTCGCCAATCTCGCAGTCGTGGAAAAAGGACACAAGGACGAGGGTCCGGAAGAGTGGCTTGTACAAGGTGATCCTACGGAGATTGCCATTCAAGTCTTCGTTACTCGCTTCAACTGGAACCGCATGTCTTTATCTTCAGGTCAAAATCCACGATGGAAGCAAATCGCTGAGTTCCCTTTCGACTCGGAGGTCAAGAAGATGTCGGTGGTATTCCAAGAAACTCTCTCAAAAGAAACGCATATCTTCACTAAGGGCGCTGTCGAGCGGGTTCTTAGCAGTTGCGTATCCATGGAGATATCAGGTAGAATTGAGCCCCTCGATGAACCGGCCAAGGAATCCATCCTGGCCAACATGGAGGCCTTTGCACGTCTCGGTCTTCGAGTCCTTGCCCTCGCTAGTCGATCACCCATCACTGGTCTCCCTGAAGATCTCTCATCAGCCATCGACAGATCCGAGTTTGAGAAGGACCTGGTATTCCGCGGCCTCATCGGTATCTATGATCCTCCTCGCCCCGAGACACGGGGTAGTGTGCAAATGTGCCAAAAAGCTGGTATCAGCGTGCACATGCTGACCGGCGACCATCCCGAAACCGCACGAGCCATCGCCTCTGAAGTCGCTATCATCCCGTCCCCAGAACGAATGCGAATGGTCAGGAGGGATGTTGCCGACACAATGGTTATGGCAGCTCATGACTTTGATCACCTTTCGGATGAGGACCTGGACGCGATGCCGGAGCTACCACTTGTTGTAGCACGCTGCTCTCCCACGACAAAGGTTCGTATGATCGAGGCTTTGCATCGCCGAGGACGCTATGTTGCCATGACTGGTGATGGAGTCAATGACAGTCCTAGCTTGAAACACGCTGACGTCGGTATTGCGATGGGTCTCAACGGCTCGGATGTTGCAAAAGAGTCTTCTGACATCATCTTGACCGACGATAATTTTGCTTCTATCCTTAATGCCATTGAAGAGGGCCGCCGGATATTCGACAACATCCAGAAGTTCATCCTTCATGTCCTTGCTGCCAACGTCGCTTTCGTCACCTGTCTTCTGGTAGGGTTGTCCTTTAAAGACGACAGCGGTGTATCTATCTTTGTCTTGACACCTGTTGAGATTATTTGGATGTTGCTTGTTGCAGGAGCATTTACCGAGACTGGTCTTGGGTTCGAGCAAGCGAGCCCTGATATCCTTCGTCGACCGCCTCACAGTGTAAGTCAAGACTTTATCTTATTCTCAAGTGTTTGTCACTAACGTATTTAATAGCTTAAGTATGGTGTTTTCACCCCAGAGTTCTTAGTTGACCTCGTGGTCTATGGTATCCTTATGCTCATCAGTATCCTTGGCTCTTCGGTCATCGTTCTCTACGGCTTCAATGACCAAGGCTTAGGACATGACTGCAACAGTAAATACTCTGCCTCCTGTGACACAGTCTTTACAGCCAGATCAACAGCTTTCACCACGATGACATGGGACTTTCTACTCTTCGCTTGGCAACTCGTTGACTTCCGCCGCTCATTCTTTGCTGAGATCTTCGAAAAGGGCGGGAGTTTCAAAGCCTGGACTAAGCGCCTCTGGAAGAATCCCTTCCTCTTTTGGTCTGTCACTTTGAGTACTGTTCTCATTCCACCAACACTCTACATCCCTGTCATCAACCATGTTGTCTTTATGCATAATCCCATCACTTGGGAATGGGCGGTTATCTTCATTGCAGTTGGAGTTTTCTTTGCTGGAGCGGAGGGCTATAAATGGGCTAAGCGAGTTTATTTCCGACGTAAGGTGGCGAAAGAGTTTCGCAAGGATATCACGGATGTTGAGCTTTATGCCTTTGGTAGATATATGGATGGTTCAGAGGATGGTAGTGAGTCGAATTGCGATGTTGGCAAGAAGTGTTAGGCTTGTATACATAGAAGCATTTGTAGAAAAGCGAGATCGTTTATTCTTTCACAATATACTGTCCACCCAGGAAAGAAGTGTCCTCGAGACATGCCTTGAGACCCTTCATCTCCTCCCCAAGCTCATCTTGAGAACATCCTTGCTCAGCTGCCTCTGTATCAATTATCATCACATCGTGACCATCGCGGACCAGGAAATTGAACTTGTTAGTATCACACATCTTGATACCGAGTTCGTGTAGCTTCTCGAGAGCCTTTTCACACCCCTCAATGTCCCTTGGCTCAGCCGGTCTTGCGCCTTGAATAAACTCCGCGACAAATCCGATAACACGTCCATCTTTGCCTTCTGTAACATGACCAAGAAATTTGGGCACGACCTCGATGCTCTGAAGCCATTCATAAGCTGTAGTTTCAGCCTCGGCATAATGAACCTCCCAGGGCCAAACAGCAAATTTTACCAGCACAGGTTTGCCCGCGTTGATGTCGGGGTGCGTCGAAACGCGAACTCCCTGTCTCAATCGCTGTTGCCGAGTAAAATCGAGCTCGTCAAACTTCATCGGATGCCAACAGTTCTGTACCCCAGGAAATTGCACGATCTCGGTCTTGACAAATGAAGGTTCCCCTGTAGCGGGGTCTCGAGCAACATGGCCATTGTTCCAGTCTCCAGGAGGGAACTGGGGAAAGAGATTCCCAAGAAGGACAGGCTCGAAAGCACGATCTTGACGATTGCTGAGAAATGTGCCTGGTGCCGTGATAACGTATTTTATGAAGCGTCCGTCGACAAGAAAACGATAAAAGCTTCGCATAACGTCATCTCCATCGATAGAACATTCAAGCAACCTCACGTTGGAGTTTTTCTGCAAGTTGTTCATTTTTTGAAATCAGTGTAAAGGTTGGCGGTGAAGGAGTGAATGAGGTTGGGTTGACTGTTGGTTGAGGTTTTGAGTAACGTACCTATGCTGCATGATGCATCACTTGGGCCAATCAACTGGCGTGTCGATTGCTGTTGGTCTTTGCATCCATGGCCAATACTGATGGGAGGACTTGAGGGTGCCCAGGCCCAAAGATAGAAATATTCATGTTTCACAAAGACAGTTTCTGTCTCATAATCATAACTCATGATTGAGGATCACCTGCTGGGAAGACAGACCAAGCAGGGTTGGTCTGGTTGGTGATAAGGGCATCATAACGAATTTATAACTCATTTTCAAGCTGCAATGTGATTTCCCGCATCTGCATATCTAGTGTAGGTAGGTATTTCAAATAGCTTGAAATTGATAGCTCTAGATAAGTAGGCAGGCGGGCAGGCATGAGATATGATACCTACCTATCTTTAGACTTTCGATAGTTCCCTTTATCTCGTGTCGAACTCTCTTGAAGCAAGTGAATTTATCTCTTTTGGCAGGTGTTTAAGTCAAAGCCTCCCTCAGCTGACGACGATAGCATGCGGAGGCACGCGGCTTTAGCTGATTCAGGCATAGAATGGCCTAGACCCTCCCCGTGGCTATGCCTGGCATTGCTCCGCTTAAGCCGAGATGACGGCCTGAATCTCAAGGCATCAACTCATGAACCTCGATTCTTTTGACATTCCCCAGTCTGGGCTTCGGAATTAGCAAAATCAACCAAACATCTTCCAAACCAGGTGCCAGGATCCCAGGATCAACAAAATTATATCCATTTCTACCAACAACGAGACCTTACCCACGACGTGCCATTGTTTCTGTCTCGCTCCTCTACTTTTCTCGCTAATCGCCCCTTGTTTTGCTTCTGTTATCTTAATCAGCAACGAGGCGAGACTACAGTTTGAGGCCTCAGTCTCAATCTCTCTCATCTCACTTCCTTATCTTATCCGATGTCAACTTCGCCCCCCGACAGCGACAGCATCTCATCAACCACCGTCCAAGTAGCCAAGAAAGCCTGTCACAGCTGTCGCCGTGCGAGACTCCGCTGCGATAGGTCTATCCCGCACTGCTCGAAATGCGCTTCCAGGGGGGTGGAATGCCTGGGGTATGGCCGCCTATTCCTATGGACTGGCTCAGTAGCCACGCGCGGGAAATTGGCCGGACAGAGTTCTAGTGCCTCCGTGTGTCGGTTACCCAAGCAAGGTGAATCGGACATGACTATTGATGTGCCATCCGATATCCAATCTTCCGATATGCAAATGGGATCCTTCGATACTCAAGGCTTTGAGCCAGGTGCATGGGGTTTAGTGTCGCCCCAGGAAAATCAACTCTTTGTTGCGAACAAAACTAAGCCATGGTCCCCTCCTTCGCCCCCTTCACCAACGTCATCAAACTCTCCGTGGACATTGGTCGATCCATTATTTCAGGACATGACGCATTCCCAGAGATGGTACTTGAATTATTGTATGACTTCTCAAGACCTTGGTCTTTCATGATGCTAACCCTCAACTCAGATTCAACTCGAGTTAGTCTGGATCTCGTTGGTGATGACCAAACCAACGGTAACAGAAATCCATATCTAAATCTTTTGCAACTCACAAACGAGCATTCATTTTTGCAGCAAATTATCATTGCAGTATCTGCATCTCATATGTGCAATTTATCAAGATCATGGCTAGGCCCCAACTCATATGAGAGAGAAGAGGCACCAAAGAAATTGCTTATGGATGCTCTCGTTGCCAAACAAAAAGGACTGCAAATGATGCCCGATGCCTTGCGGAATATTGACACCATTGGAGCCGATGTGATTCTTGCTACTGTTTTGTTTCTCATCAACTCAGAGCTCATCGAGTCTGGTTGGCAAAGTTGGCGGCCTCATCTCGAGGGCGCGAAGAAGCTTTTGAATATGATAGAACCATATACTGGCTCTGATACAACTCTGAGAGACTATATCGTTGCGGACTGTTATGTGTAAGTGGAGATACTATTTACTCAAGACTGACTCGATGCTAACTGACTAATGTAGCTATTGCACATTGAGCTTGTCTTTCAACCCATCACAACCAGGCACCCAGGCGGCATCATTTGCACCAAGTCAAGTCCAAGAAACATTATCGCGAACCAACAACTCTTTCTTCTGTTGCCCGCCTGAAGTTCTCGACATCCTCCGTGAGACGGCACAACTTTTGCATGCTGAAGCTCAAGGGAACGTCTCCAGCAATGAAGCGCTTATCGAATTCACCAACCTACTAGACCGCGTACAACGTCTCGATGTCCTCAGATGGGCAAAGGAGAGAATGCCAGATGCAAGCAAAGCTGCCCTGTGGAGTAGTGCCCGAACTGGCTCCGCACACAGATTGGCAACGTGTCTCTACATCATCCAGGCAGCTCCCGCACTACGGGCCAGGATGCCAGACCAAGTTGCCAAAACATTGATCCAGGATCTTTACGAGACGCTCCTACCACAGCCCGACGAAGACCCAAACTTCAAAGCCACGGGCTGGCCCACCTTTATTTATGGAACAACGGCAACGACTCCGGAGAGCCGGACGTGGGTTATGGATCGATTGAAGGCGGTAGCGCAAATCAACCCGTGGGGATTCCTATACTCCGCGATTGATACGTTGCAGATTTTGTGGAAGCATGAGAATGGCGATGATGGATGTATGAATTGGCTGCAGAAACTCAAGGATTTGAACATGGACTTTTTGATGGTCTAGGTCTGGCGCTGAGATGGGATCATGGGAAAACAGGACATATTTGATACCACGGCAATGATGTATAGCAACTATTTATGAGAGCGATGTATAAATGCTTGACACGACTTTTCCGCAACGTACGCCGTGTCATGAATGAAAAATTTGACGGAAACTGAATCATGTTGCTGACTTGGTGAGCTGTTAGGCTCCGGTAATCCTGGCCCTTGACCTGGCTTCTGGGAGGCATGGGCCATGCGTTTTTTTCTTCATGGCCGAGAAAGGGGAAAGCATGTGTTTGCATCACGATCGCGATACTGAGCCGAGCTGGCGACCTCGATACGTCCAAGTCAAGGTTCAATGGAGTTGGGCTAATGGTAACTCCCATTAAATTGTCACAGTCGAGGGCTGTACAGTAATACTCCGTAAGGTGGCTTCAGACGGAAGTCGGCCGGTGACTAATCAGCGGCCAAGCCTGTTTGTCACTGGCTGCACCTCAGGAGTGGACATTTTTCGCGAACAGACAGGTACAGCAACGCCAGCAGCTTCAACTTGTCCAAGAGTGTTATTGCGTATGTCGCATCACTTCGATTATACTCAGAATACTACTCTCCAAACCGACAATGATCGCCGAACCTCATCGGGGAAGACCGTCGACCAAAAAGATGGCAACTTACCCCAGGGATCATCCGTCCAATACAAGCGCAAAACACGCACGCGACCTTATCTCTCTAGGGGAGGAAAGAAAACTCAGGACCTTGACCCTAAATGACAAAAAGACTTAGGTAGATTAGCCTAAATTTAGCCTAAGTCTAGGGTAGTCCTTGCTAATTTATTTTGACACCCCATATTGAGGTCCGGTGTTTTCTTGCTCCCCGAGGTCTCTCCATCACGGAAGTGGTGTGCCGTCTTCCACACCATGACATCAACAGCTTAAACCCTTTCAATTCTACCCAGCCAACGTACCACAAATTGTCAGACGTACTGCCCCTTGTGGAATCGCTCCGGTCTCCCCATTGCGGCCCGACATGGGAATGAACCTTTTGGTGGGGGACTGGTCCGAAAGATATGGATCCTTGGGCATAATATAAAAAATTTCCTGCCCTCCTCTTCTCTTCGCGATCGTTGCTCTGTTTCTGACCTGCTAGGAAATCACTATCGCATACAGACAATGTCTTGCTGACTCTCGATCGATATCCTGCATACCCATACCTATCCTCCTTAACGCGCGTGAATGCGGCTCCGAGGAGCCGTTTGCCCCAAGACGACTTAACAAGACTCCACTACCAAGTACCACTGCAAACCGACGCGGATGGCCGTTCCGTCTGCTCGCGATCTCGATGAAGTCCTCCCGGGCACACGGCGTCTCTTCGCTGACGAGCACGCCAGCGTCGCCTCCGGCGATGCCAGTATCGAAAAGCACGGCGATGTCATCCTCGTACCCCCTCCGACAAAGTCTCCCAATGATCCATTGAACTGGAGTCTTGCGCGCAAGACCTGGCATTCGTTTCTCGTGTGCTACATTGTCGCTTTGACCGCTGCCACCTCCAATGTCGCTGGTGCTGCGAGCACAGGTGTCAATGAGCAATACGGGATCAGCTACGATGTTTTCAATACGGGCGCTGGTGTGCTCTTTGTCGCGATCGGATACTGGACGCTTCTCAGCTCGCCTGCGACGCATCTTTACGGACGACGAATTCTATACTTGGTAGGAACGGTATGGGGTCTTATCGGCAACATTTGGTTCGGCCATTTGAAGACAACCGGCGACACGATTTGGTCTCAGCTCTTTGTCGGGGCTTCCGAGTCCGTCGCCGAGGCTGTTGTTCAATTGTCTCTGCTGGACATTTGGTTCGAGCACCAGAATGGTACTTCGCTGGGTATGTATACCCTTGCCACTACGGTCGGAACCTATGTTGGTCCTTTGATCGGAGGCCATTTGGCAGAGAATATCGGGTGGCGCTGGATTGGCCACATGGGCGCAATTGCCTCTGGCTTCACCCTCGTCCTCTTTTACTTTGGTCTTGAGGAGACAGCCTTTGAGCGCAATCGCTACCTCAATCTCCACCAGACTGAGGAGCGCGACGCCAACCGCGGCAATGTTGAGGGTATTCCCGCGGCTACTGGCGACCATGCCATCACCAAGGATGCCGAGGAGAAGAACATGTCGCCTCCCGTCGACGAAGAAGCTGCGATCTCCCAAACCGTATCTGCAGTGCGACGAGAGGAGGTCGAGCGCAACAGACTCGAGGCTGCGTTCGCGCGCAAGAAGTCCTACTGGCAGCGCATTGCTCTCATCACCCCAGCATCCAACCTGCGCGGTTTGGGATTGACGCAGTATGTCCACCGCCTGTGGCATACGATGCGCATCTTTTCCTTTCCCGCGGTTTGGTTCGCTGGTCTCCAGTGGGGAATGCAGAACATTGCATTATCGTTCTACCTCACCGTGGAGGAGGATTACTGGGTAAACGAGCCGTACAACTACAGCGACTCTGCTGTCGCCAACATGAACATTCCTTGCCTGATTGGAAGTGTCATCGGCTGTTTCTACGGCGGATACTGCAGCGACAAGTTCATCCTCTGGAAGGCTAAGCGCAACAACGGCATCATGGAGGCCGAGTTCCGTCTCTACCTCATGGCCCTCTGTGTGATCATCTTCCCATTGGGTATGTGGCTGTTCGGTATCGGCTCAGCGCATGGTTGGGACTGGCCTGTTCCCTACGTCGCACTGGGCTTTATCGGCTTCGGCTACGGTTGCGCTGGTGATTTGAGCATCACGTACCTAGCCGACAGCTACCCGGACATGGTTCTCGAGGGTATGGTTGGCGTCGCTGTCATCAACAACACCCTCGCCACCATCTTCACATTCGTGTGCAGCTACTGGATTGACACCGGTCTACAGAACACCTTCATTGAGCTAGGTATTCTTAGCTTTGTCATCATCATGTCGTCGTTGCCCATGGCTATCTGGGGCAAGGCGTCGCGTCGCTGGACTTTGGAGCGGTATGCCAACTTCTTGCGCATTCGCGATGGTATGGACGGCTGAAAGGAGGATATGTGTCATTCCTTTTCCGTGGGCGGACCGAGTGGTCTAAATCGACAGATTGCATTTATGGTCGGAGTTATGGCTTGCTAATAGTTCAAGCTTCCTCTGGCTGTAACATATTTGAGTCTTGAGTGCTTCGCTAATCGAAGCATCACTATTTGTGTTCTCCAGATGTTATTTTATGTATGATTAAGAAGTATTTACCCTGATTGATTAATATTTTGGTCTATACATCGGTGTCCTGTCGCCCAACAGCTCTGCGACGCCAGTCCACCTACCAGCTGGTTGCAACTTGCAGGCCTTGTGCCACCCATGCCCGCGTATCCCCGCCGCAGTAGCATCAACTCGTCAAGCACCCCTTGACCGTGACTCGACCCTATCCTGTCCTTCCTATCCTCCGTGACAGCCTTGCCCATTCAGTTAAACAGCTCCTCCCCCAAGACCCCTAATCCAGCTGAATGCCCAATCCGGAACTCGTGGACCGAGACTGTAAATAGTCACCCCTTATTTTCCACTCCTATTCCCAAAACTATCACGAGGTCCGACAAACACTCCAAAAGACCGTTTGACCTTTCCTTTCATGGATCTCAGCTTGTGCTTAGTGCGATCTAGATCGCCTTGTTAAAAGCTCATGCCCCTTTGACGATTGGGTCCGTGGCGTTTAGGATATCTGACTAGGAGCTGCCAACGGTACGCTAGTTGTAGAAAACGTGGGAAATCGATGGATGATGGCGATAACCTCGTGGCGCTAGGCGTTTTTTTTTATTAAAACCGTTGAGCTTTCTTATCGGTGTGGTAGGGCTTTCAGGGGGAGGGCATGTGCGAAGAAGACATGCGATGCAGTTGTGCCGTAGAGTTAGTATGGATATAAAGGGCACCTTGATATCACGTCTCCCCATCATTCTCAGTACATCTTTCACTCAACTCTGTCACAAAACACTGCATAAAGCTTCCTAGATTTCTCTGCCAAAAACACCACAATCTTCACCATGAAGTTCACTCTCATCGCCGCTCTCATTGCCCCTGTCCTGGCCGTAAACGTTCCTAAGGAACTCCAGGAGCGCTCTGGCTGCGGTGATAACTGTGCCCGAGCCGTTGTCCCTGGCTTCCGTGGCCCTGCCGTCGTTGCTTCACACAAGGCCGAGTGTGAAGCATATCTTCAGGTTACTACTACTCCTGATGCAAGGTAAGTCACTGGTATTGAATCCGCATTGGGGTTTTGACTGATGATATCAAGCACTGTTTATGTTACCAAGTCTATTCCTACCTATGCTAGTGCTTGCTCTGGAGAGCCTCGCTATCTTACGGCTTGCTCTTGTGCTAGTGCCTCTGTTGTTACCGTTGCGGCGCCTACTCCCACCGTTACCAAGGTTGTCTATGTTTAAGCTTATTCCTGGCATACCGGGTTTCTTAGATCCCGAATATGAGATGTATTGCGGAGATAAGATGGCATTGAGTTCGACGTGATCAGTGTATGACTTGGATACAAGGCGTCATGATCTCGACGATTGGTAACATGTAGACACGAGATAGTTCGTCAAGTTCTTGAATACAAGATTTCGCAAATCGCCACCGAAGACTCGCAGTCGTGGCGAAGTCTCGCCTCTGTTCACCCACTGGAGCCCAAAATTTGGTGATCTACTATTTATGAAGTTCCACATAGTCTGGCCGCTATCTAACTATCTGGGTGCCTGACTATGTGGTCCGGAAGTTGTGGGCTTAGTCAGTGTAGCGGTCAACCTTAAGCCAAAAGCTAAATTGACTAGTGAGGGGGTATAAATTTCGCGATACACGAGAATTATTCTGAGTTCTTCCACTTTATAGCAACTGTGAATGTAAGGACAGGGAGCAAAAATAAATAATCATTCTGAAAATGTCTTCAGATCTTCAGCTCTCGAAAGAAGATGCCGTGGATTGGCTGGTTGAAGTAGGTGTATCTGTTGTATCTTTTGTATACTGAACTCTGTTGATATTGACCCATTTCTCTTTACAGAACAATGCCTATAGTGCTAAAATGGACGTGGACGCATGGCTTGATAAGTTCTATACCGCAGATGCCACAATACGATTCGCGAATAGCCCGGCATGCTCCGTCATGGATGCTAGAGAAGTAGACTACACAGCCCGAAACTGTTCCCTTCCATACGCTGATGATGTATCCAGATGTTCAAAGCTATATGGGCCAAGTTCGATGGATTAGAACATGATATTATCCATGTTGGTAAGTTGTTACACATCCCTGGTTCTCCAACAACTTTCTCACAAGCCTAGATTATGTGAGCCCCTGCATCTACCATCGTTGTGATGTTCGGTATCTTGTTAAGGGAGACGATCCCAGAACGCAAGAAATCAAAGTTCCAGCACTCGCTATGATGTTGATGAAGAGGGATGAGGAGGGAAACTTGAAGTCGTATAAAATGGAGGTTTTTATAGATCCTTCGCCTGTATTTGCACGTATTTCTGAGAAAGCTCTATGAAACTTGAAAACTTTAGTATTCCTAGTAATAGGTAACTCGTCAGAATTCAATAAAGACTATCTACAGGTAATTGTGCTCTGTGTGATTGTTGTCCAAGATCCATCAACATTCAGGCGCTGGTAAGCCAGTTCTTTCACAACCTTGCTATCAAAAGACAGGAAAAACGAACCATCATGCCCATCCGCTGTCACAGATGTCGGAGCTTTATCTTCAGGCAGTGCAACAACCCTATTCGTTGTTTCACGAATATCAAAAGGGGCACCTCGCTTGGTTTCAACACGAACATGATATTCATGCCCTCTCTGGTTGTTCAGAAAGTGCAAAATAGAGCATTTTGCGAACATCTTGATGGGATACGTATTCTTTGGCAAAGGCTGATCAAGCGGCGTAAGACTCATGTGCAAAGCATCCTTACTACCGAAGTCAACAGCACTGGCATTGAGATGCAGTCGAGTTGTGTAAAGGGAACGATCGCGATCTGTGCTGTTACGGCCATGATGCACATAAAAAAGCTCAGAGCCGATAGGTGTTCGGTGCGTAACCTCCTGAGCACCGATTATCTTGCTATTCTTACCAGGTGAAGCAACAATGCTACCATGGCCAGTTGAGTAGATTGGAATCTCGCTATCAGCGTCTTGCGAAAGGATAGGATTGTTGGCAGATTTTTGGAATGGACCAAATGGGGACTTTGCAGTTGCGAAGCCAACGCCGTAGTTGGATGCTTCGTAGTTGTTGGCGCTGTATAATAGAAGATAAACAGGTTTCGCATCAGATTTGCCAGGTCTCGTGATGATAGTGCTCCCCTCAGCCCAACGACGATCTTTCTTCGTGCCGTTGAACCGTTGATAGTCGTCAACATGGAAGTTCTCCCAATCTTGCGGATCAGCGGCGTAGGAAATAACAGTCTTCCAGCCGTCTTTGCGAGGTGGTGATCCTATCTCACCAGTACCGTTGTAAGTGGTGATGTTAGAGGGAAGTTTTGGAGCGTTCGGAGCATGGAAGTTCCTCTGCGTGGCAATGATTTGTGGCATGGTTGATGCACTTGGATCGTCCCACCAAGCGCGTTCCATCTCGACGACGATGATATTCGACTCCTCGATGTACTTGCCCAGCTTGCTGTCCCAATTCCAGTTTCGGTATGCATTCCGTGAGAGATACAGATAAATGCGCTTATCCGTGTCAAAGAAGATATTGACATCAATGGTGGGGATATATGTTCCCTTCGGCGCTGTCTGGCCCTCTGCAAGACTCTGCGGTGGCAGCATCTGCTTCTCGTCCATGATGAGGTTGACATCGTGATAGTCGGGATCGAATGGATAGTACTCGATCGGCTTAGACTCAATTTCCCTAAACGGTCCCGTCGGATAACGTGAGACAGCCACGCCAATCTTGGACGGCTCTTCAAAGTCCGAGTATCGGAAGTAATCCTTGGTCAAATCCTCCCGTAACCGGCCAGCAAAGAAGAAAAAGTACCACCCGGTCTGCTCATTGTAGTATATCTCAGGGGCCCAGTACCAGTCACGCGCCCAACAGGCCTGGCCGCCTTGGATGGGGTTCATGTCATCATCGTAGCACGCTTTCAGAACGCCACCGGGATATTTGTGCCAAGTTGACAGATCAGGACTGCTGTAGATCGCAAAAAGACTCCCTGGATCAGCTCCCTCTGTAGAATAGGCATAATATTGGTTTGTTTTGTAGTCCCACATCACATAAGGATCGGCGCCGGGGTGATTTGCCGAATTGTGAAACTGTGGCGGCTTTGAGGCCAGTGATGATGCGCAGAGACACGCGATGATACTGAAGCCTTTCATTTTCCAAGGTGCATCATGATAAGATTATGCGGAAAGGAAGCGGAGATTGCAATTGACAGCGGGTTTGTAAACTATCTTGTTCTTGATGTCATTGCCTTTCCCCTCTTTACTATGTAACCTAAGACCTGCATCGGTCCGAGCAGGAGTGTCATCCTTGGTCGGCCTCGGTGTAATACAGGGCGAGTCTCTATGACTGTCTTCTGAAGCCATCATCAGCTAGAAAACCAAAGTTTGTTGTACTTGTCAACCGTTGAAGAGTTTCAACGACTGGATTGAATTCAACGGCATGTCAATTAAGCAGCGAGACTCCCATGCAACCCCCAAGACCAGGTTGATCGAGTGACGGGCCGGCATTCCAGTTCATTAACATCATGACGTTTTATTCTCCACACAAGCTCAAATAGCCTAAATTCTGGGGCCGTGTCTACCTAGTCCGTGCAACCGAGTTACCCTTCTCGCACGAGTCAAGGTCAAGGTGGATGGCATTCATCGTTGAAGGCTTGCATATGTTCCGTCGTGTTCTCGCCGTTGCCCTCGTCTTTGTGGCGGTTGCCCAGTCTTTTTACAGGCAAAACTCTAAGCATCACATTCCGACAATCAGGTTCTCTATGATGGTGAGAGTTCATGGTCCTTTTGTTAGGCTGGCCGGGAGACGAATTAGGTTCGGCCAAGACCAGGTCGCGAGATTTTGAAAAGTTGGAAGAAACTGGTGATGGTGTTGAGTGATACGGAAGAAGGGTTATTCTCAGATCTCAGTTCCGATCTTAAGGGCCTACTAAGTCCGGGTAGATGTCCCGTCCCCCGAGCGCATCCGAGACATCCCGTCCGATCGCAGACTACCACCTGAGGATCGATATCTATCTATCTCAGTCATGAAACTCAGCCAGCCATGAGTCTGGCAACAATGATCCAGAATCTCTTGGACCTTGGCAGTCACGCCAACACAATCCTATTCTTAGCATCGCTGCATGGCAATCCTGAATCTTCCGATAATAACTTTTCCCCCACAATCGCTGGAATGACGCTTCAATAGTTCCAACTCCTTCTAACGTAAGCTCATGGCTGAGGAGCTTGGGCCAGAGGCATACATCATCACCCGTCCAACCACCGTAGCTGCAGTTATACGGACCGGTCCGCATTCCAGGCTTTATGTTATCATGATGATGAGGAGAAATTGTGATCATCGTGGCTTCAACTGAAACCAAACGGGCCTGCAGGTCCAAGAAAACCAGGATTTGAGTGAAAACAAATAACGATATCGGTGCCTTGCATGAATGAAAAACCCAGAAATTCAAAAAGTGAATTTGGCGAATTGGTATGGATCTGCAAGACTATCACTCGTTGTTTGTCCCGCATAGTCCGCATTTGGTATCGTGTCAGTTGACTTTCACAAACTCTACATAGCCCCCAAGACGAGGCTGAACGTTTCGGACTGTAGCTGACGCGGTTCAGTTTGTGATTGGCGATTAGGATATAAACTTTGCCGAGTGAGGCTTTGTATCAGCCCCAAAACCAACAGTTCTATGATGCTCAGGTGCGGGCCTGGCGGGCTACGATCGTTTGATTTTACAAGCTGGCGTGTATACGGTAGAATTGACTCATGTAATGATCCGAGGGGGTGCCAGTGAGAATTATAAAGTCAGAGGCCGTATCTTTGCAAAATCAAGTGTTTCAAAGTAACTCAAGTGAAGACTGCAGTACCTTGAGAAAACAACATGTCGTCGTTTCAGATCTTGTCTCTTATCACAGCAGCTACTTCTGTTGTAGCACTTGCTGGAACACCAAATGTCTACGCTGGTAGCCGCCGAGGCTCATGCTATGATGATGCTGCAGCTCAAGACACCTGCTGCTATTCATCACCTGCCAGGGTGGTTCAGACTCAAGTCTGGGATACACGACCAGTCACTGGGCCTTTAGGTGAGTCCCTATACCCAGTATAACCAATTTGACAGTATCTAACTTCTTCTCTAGACTCCTGGACTCTTGGTGGGCTCTGGCCAATCCACAACGACGGGTCCCTCCCTACCCACTGCGACACCAACCGCACATACACAAACATCACACAGATCCTCTACCATGCCGGCGCTGAAGACACCATTGACGATATGAACAAACTCTGGGAGTCACCTGATGGTGATAACGATGAGCTCTGGCAAGACCAATGGGCCAAGCATGGCACATGCTTCAGCACACTGAGTCCAGAGTGCTTCAGCCACTACGAAGTGTCCGAAGAGGCAGCCCCTTACTTCCAAAAAGCCATGTCCCTCCACAAGAGGCTGCCGACGTACGAATGGCTTCGTAAGGACGGTATTATTCCTTCATACTCCATGTTTTATCGGCTGTCTGATATCCAAGATACGCTTGAGGATCACCATGGCTCCCGCGTGTCACTTCGCTGTGCCGGACAAAGAATAAGGGAGATTTGGTACCACTTCAATGTTACAGGCACTCTACAAGATGGCGTCTTTACTGACTCTGGTGCTTTTGGCGACTTGGGAGATTGTCCAGAGCTGGTGTTGTATGAACCGAAGGGGGAAACCAAGAAGGCAATCTTTAACTTTGAGACGTTTCATCCGCATACCGCTGCGGACGTGGAGGACCTTTAGCTTAGTTCATCAGTATACTTCACCTTAGCGTAGACAACATTTTAATAATTCACGTATGTAAACACAAACTTTACTTGAACCCAGAAGCTAGTCAAATGCCGTTTTCCAGTTCTCGATCGCTCTTCAACATTATACGCTTAGGGAATAGTCCAAGATAATGGACAGCTTCTTGCCTTCGTCGAGACCTTTTCCAGCCAAAAGTCAGACTTTGAGGTTGATCGAGTGTACAGATACCAGACAAATTCAGGGCACCTCATATCAGATTTACGGAATGTGGGCAGTCAAGGCCAGCTCAGCTACTCAATGTAGGGCAAACATACCCCAGTTTACAATATCTCCGAAACATCACCATCGGATTATCGGCGCCTGTTCAGCCAAATATCTCCACCAGTCGCAACCTCAAAGCCTGCTGTTTCACACAAACAAACGATGAGTCGATGACAGACCCAGATAATATCCATGCATGATTTAAGCCGCGTATAAATACGACAGCTGCCGTTGAGCTTGAGCCACTTTATCCTTGCTAGAATTGGCCAAGGGGCGAGCGCTCCACCGAGAGAATCACGGATATCTCCACCATGGCATGTTTCGAAAACACGTCTTCAATTTCTTTGAAACAAAGGAGAGAAATCGTCGTATATAAGGTCTTTGGATATCTTGTAGCTGCAATCTTATCTTGACGCTGCCAAACTATCAATCTCTTGTCGCCAAGACCTCAAACATCATATCATCCATCATGTATCCTCTCACTACACTAGCTTCAGTCCTTGCCATTGCAGGCGCCGTTACTGCTACTCTTGACCCTGCTCAGAGCAACACCAAGGGCAAATACCCCACGAGCCCATCATGCTCTCGTGCGTCAACCCCATCCCCGTCGATATCCTATACTAACGCTACATCCAGCATCGAAGACCTCAAACGCTATCCAGGCCGCTGAGTGCGCCTACAACACCCGAGTCTCGGGCCAGCAGACCTTTGCCATCTTCAAGGTCGATCACCAGTATGATGCCAACAATGGGGCTCCTTACGGCACCTGCGAAGCTTATGAATGCGATGCCCCAACTTCCGACGAGCTCACTGCTGATGAGGATTACTGGACCTTTTTCTGGAAGTAAGTCTCGTAACATAAATATTTACGATGCAGATCTGACGATTGTTAGCGACAATGGAGAGTCTTCTGGAGTTGGTACAACCTGTATCAAGGATCCCAACGATGGAACATGTGGCTGTGAGAACTCTGACGGTACTTTTGTCTATGGCGGAACAAACTGCAAATAGACAGTCAATCCCGATGCTTGAAATATGGTCTTGCACCGTTACAAAGATCAGAAACTTCTTAGTATATACGCTTTCCCATCAATAAATGATATATAAGCCTCCTTCTTTTCTAGAATCTTTTATGAGTGCAGGGCCTCAAGTGTGCGATGGTGCATTGGATGTCCAAGGGTATAAGCATGGAGAGCATAATCGTTTGGCTGAGTCGAGGGCCTTGTTTGAGTGTGGCTGGCATATTCTTTCGTAAAAGTAGAAAAGTTTGCAAACCTTTGAGTGTCAATTTTACATAAACATCCATCATAACAAGCTCTAATGCTTTAGAGCATCGGGCTGTACGGCCTATCAATTGATAGTTTCAGCTTCTGGACTAGCTTTAGGGTAGTTGAGTCAGACTGGGCACCATCGGCGAACTGCTACCTCGACATGGCATTCTTCTCGTCGAAATCAGCCTCACTGAAACCTGATGGTCGCACTCAATAAAAGCTCTAAAACCGGCAGAGAAAATGATCGATCTTTGCACAGACCCTTTCCTAAGCCTCCTGAACGAGCTAGTGTCCTGGGTACCGTTTCATCTGCACCGGCTTCATTTAGAGGCCGATCACCCAGCCTGAATTTGCGGGGGAGTCAGTGGTGGAACTAATTAGGCAGCTTCAGGCTCGCTCATGTTGGTTCGGGCTCAATACTACCACTTAGGACATTCTCCATAGCTCTAGAAATGTTATAGGACTCGTTCAGAGCCAATTTGGTCTTATTGGAGTCATTTTGCAAGTGTCAGGCCGGAAATACCTTACTCTTCGCCAAACCCAAGCCACATTGAGCGGTGTCAAGTCATGAGGCGCCTCAACACTCAACCTTAGATCAAGCCATCAGCCGCCAACAGCTGCATGAACAGTCCAGCTGACAATTCAACCCTGGCCCTCAAATACTCGACTCCATTAGTGTCGATTTCAGCACCAGCACCAGCACCAGCACCAGCACCAGCACCAGCACCAGCACCAGCAAAAAGCGATGATTCGATTGATCGCCTCAGGGGGATAAAGTCGACTGCACAGTTTGGAGTCATGGGTATCGGCACGAGCCGAACCCGACTCGTCTCTATCCTGACTCAGCTACTGCGCAGCGCGGCAAAGCTGAAAGCAGTATCCTCATCGCAATGGAAGATCCCAATCTTTTGGCTGTGCTAACGGCAGCTGTGGCTTGACGATCCGGTTGCTAGCGGGGAGGGATTATCCTTAGGAAAGCGGGTAACGAACCGAGTCGTTGGGAAGACAGATGACCTGCGCCCACCATAACCCTAATTACGTTACTTTTCTTTTCTTTTCTTTTTCATGTGAACGTTGATACGCAGGAAGTATGCTCAAGGCGGTGAGAAGAGTGGCTTCGTGTAGACGAAATGAAGATGCCACGATACGAGAGATGTCCTTGAAGACATCGGATAGAGTTTGAGTGATGTCGACCGCTCGAATATGAGGGGTCAAAGAGGCTGGATTGCAACGAAATGAATCAATTCACTACATTGCGATTGGACGCAATCCAGACCCTGCTCCCTCAAACTCTCCCTGCTTGACTCGCTCAAAAGTCTCAGCCTCACAACATCACCGCCGATCTGCAGCCACTCACGACCACCAATTGGTTGATGCGCAAACCTTTAATCGATAGGTCACTTACCAGCCAGCGCAGAACGTCACTTGGCACGCAGATCTTGTTACCCAATGCTCCAGGAAAAGCAGTGCATAGCAAAGCAAAGCTACAAGCACGACTCGCACTACAGTACTGTACTGTGCAGTACAGAGCACGAGAGCACGGTTCTTAACGGCAGACGGCAGTGAAGGCGCCTCTTTCGGTCTGGAATCTGCCGGCGCGCGGGGAAAGGGTTGAACTACTTTGGAGATTGATTAGGGGGCGAAAAGAGGCACTCTTAAGGTTCTCCCCATTGGTTGATGCTACAGTAGACGGTACTTGTTCGTACTCAGACATTGCTGATCGAGTTACGTCAATGATACATTATTGATCCCGACGTGCATGAAGAGGCTTCACTTAGCATCTCAACAACTCCCAATCATTAGCCCGCCGCTACATATCGCCCTGCATGTGCCCTCGGCCAACTCTTTGCTTTTCTCACCTCTAGTCTACGATGTCCTTGTGCTGATTTTTCCCTCTCCCTCTTATGCATCTCCAATTCCTCAAACCATGGAAAACAACACCCGAGATATCACGCCCAAATGATTTCCCATCTGACATGCCATGTTAACCCTCCTCTCTCCCCACTACAAGGCCCAGGAGGTTACAAGAGGTGACCTTGTCATCGCCTCGACGGCGTTCGGCTTCACGCTTGGCTTTGGATGGTTGACTGTCTTCAAGGCCATCAGGCAGACCTGGCAGGTGTATCAGCGCCATGGCCGGCGGGTGTTTCGAAATGCGTATATTATAATGGTCTGGGGGGAGTTCATGGTCTGTACGATTTTTATGGTTATTTGTATCTTGCATTTACTGGACGTTATACCCCCAAGGTGAGTTGTCGCATATTCGGCGACGAGAATGTTCACTGACACCAACTACAGCTTTGCATTTTATTTCACAATTCGTAGGTTTCCAGTCTCTTCAGCATGAGTTTTACTGACCGCTTCTCAGTTACGACATGGGCTCTTCAGGTACGAATTTCAAAGTCATGCGCGCCAACCGCCAAAATTAACTCTCTCCCGATAGGTCCAATTCCTTCTCCAAATCATCGTCAACCGCTGCGGCATCCTCCTCACCAACAAAAAGAAAGCATACCGCCTCAAAGTCCTCATTGGCACACTTATAACGGCCGTTAATATTTCCGTCTACTGCATATGGATTCCGGCGCGATTGCAAGTATCAGAACGATACATCCACATCAACGAGTGGTGGGACCGATGCGAAAAAGTCATCTATCTCATTGTCGACGGCTGTCTGAATTTCTACTTCATCCACATCGTTCGCAAAAATCTTATTATTCACGGCCTTACGAAGTATAGGAGGTTGACGCATTTTAATATGTTTATCATTGGGTTTTCCTTGAGCATGGATGTCCTTATTATTACCATGATGAGTTTACGAAATACCTTTGTGTATGCCCCTGACCCTAAGTCCCCGACTTACTTTGAACATGCTAACTGTTCGCAGATATATGCAGTTTCATCCACTCGCATACACTGTAAAACTACACATTGAAATGTCCATGGCGGATCTCATAGGCAAGATCGCTCGCGACAAGCATTGCGGCATCATAGCCGACGGCACATTCTCGAGTAGGCTTAGCAACGGGACATATCATCTAGAAGATATTCAAGGGTTAGACAGCCAAACGAGGCTGGCAGAAAGAGGAGACCGAGGAAGTGTTTCGAAGCCCAGACGCATGTTTCGTTCATACTCGCGGCGGACTGGAGAATATGACAGAGATGACTATCCAGAACCATGTTGATAACGATATCCAACTAGCCAAAATATACGAATACGTCAAACATAAATTCTATACAAGACTCCTATTTTTGCAAATAGCACTCAATGGGGATCAAGTAAACATTTTGCCTTCATTGTTGCCCAACTATGCTAATGAGTAACAGTTTTGAATTTGCAACCCTCAACCTAATAAGTCTCGATAGAGTCAATATCCAACTCCTCTTTCCTTCGTCTGATAAGAAGCTTAGCCTGGAGATCAGGCAAATAAGCCATTCCAAAACCTGACGGCTTAGGAACTGCGCCATCCGCCAGCTTCCAATCATACTTCAAAAGCATATGACACAACGCGATCTTGATCTCATTCGCCGCAAAGAACCGCCCAGGGCACGCATGATTGCCGTGGCCAAAGCCCAGGTGATCAAAGCCAGTGCTGACAAGATGAGGATGCTTGTCCTGCTCAGATGCATCCCGCATTCGCAGGAAACGATAACCGTCGAACTTTGCAGCTTCCTCATAGTAATCGCCATTCCACATGTGAGTCGTATCGCAGACAAGCTTTTCTCCTTTCTGGATCAAATCGCCATTTGGAAGAGTGATGTCTGCCATAGCCTGCCTTCGGAAGGCGCCTTGAAAAGTGGTTAGACGCACGATGAAGCTTGGACAATGCTTGGTTGTCTACTTACCGAGTAAGACTGGTCGTAGTCTCTGAGACTCTTTGATGACACTATCCATAAGCTTCAGATTATACAGGGCTGTCTTCTTGAGTCCCTCTGTAGTCAACACTTTCGTGATTTCTTCACGAAGAGGCTGGAATAAATCAGGATGCTGGGCAATGTTGAAAAGCGTTTCCATAAGCAAATCGGAAGTTGTGTGGATAGCCACGAGTGATATTGAGATTTGTAGCAGTGCCGGGTCACGGGTAGAGCCTTCTTTCTTGTACCATTCAATCGAATCGTCGAAAGGCGAAGGCTTTCCTTGTGCTTCGGCCTCAGCTGATATGACACTGCGACGCTCAAGATGAGGTTTGAGACATTGGATTGCTTCGTCCAATTTCTTGCGCAGCGTCCAGCATGATGGGAGGAACCAATGCACAAAGGGTCGTGACCAGCGAGGATACGTCCGTAGAATGTCACCAGTCGTGAAGGACTGAACGGTATAGTCACCGCTGGCTCTGACCCATTCGTCATCGCGGCAGAGGGACTCACCCATGAATACTCGTGATGACATACGCGACACGATACGGACGATATCATTTTGGGGGTGCATTTCATGCCATTCTACAACGCGTGGCAAGATTAATATATATTCGACCCTGAAGGCTTTTTTGGAGGCTACTTACCAGTCGAGTCTGTAAGAACTTGACGAAAGGCCAGAGATGCCTCTTCAGAGAGTGGTGCCGTGAGCTTGGCTGAGTGAAAAGAGTCAGTATTTCATAGGCCAAGGATGAACAAGAAACTAACTTAAAGCCTTGGTCAGGTGCTTGGTCACAACCTTGGAAATATTTGGTTCAGAAATAAAGGGTTCAAATCCGGGAATATATGCGTGAGTGTCCTGCTAAGAATCAGTAACTGCGATTATCGAGCCACTATGAGAAGTGAGACGTGCATCTTGAGCTGGTATCGAAAAGTCTAGCTGCTTGTGGCTCTTCAGCGCATCGACAAACTCAGGCGGAATCACGATTACTTTTCCCCAGTCTGTGTAGGCTCTGTACGGCTGGTTCCTATATAAAGCTCTGCCATTTGTGAGAATATTCTTGCTGTCGACAATAAAGTCCTGAGTTACACGGTTACTGGTAAGCTCGAGTGACTTTTTCGGATTCAAGACTGGGAACTTTGTAACATGGCCAAGTAAAGAGTATCGTATGATGAAGAGAGTGAACAAGGTGACGCCGCAAAAGATGGCGTACTGGGGATTGCCCAGAAGGAGATCAAGATAGGACGACATGAGAGACGATTGTTGAACTCTTGGACTGTCCTGGCCTGCCCTGAGCTTGATGAGCAGATATTCCTCCCATGATGTATAAATTATATACTTTGATATCCGATATACGATCGACGTAACTGAGTGTGTTAGTGGCGTAGATGATCTGCAATTAGTGCCCCCCCAAAGTCCGAAGCTCATATGACGGGGACCTTCATGGGCCCGAACCCGAGCATGTTCTCGACTACCGACGCATCTCAAGTGGATATCTCCTAAAAGACTTGGTGAATTACTCTGTGAAACAGACTCGCTACGGTCGAATGACTCGCTTCAGTGAGTGATGTAACGGCATCGACGCGTATGCATGCATAGCGGTGGAGAGGGGAGCATCTTGATCAGGACAGGCTATGGGAGGAAAGAAAACTCAGGACCCTAGTTCTAGAAGACAAAAAGACTTAGGTAAATTAGTCTAAGTTTAGTCTACGTTTGGGATACCCTTTGCTGAGTTTATTTTGACATCCTATCTCGAGGTCCGGTGTTTCCTTGCTCCCCGAGGGCTGTCCGACAGGTTATGTGCACGGGCATGGCCGCTGTGGACCCGTCGTATTCGTTTGGCGACAATCGGCCAGTCTACGAGCAGTTTACGAATAATCGATGTTGAGATACGACGACTCGTGGCGCATTGCTTTGCAAATAGTCCTGTCTTGGTTGGCTGCATAAGAGTTGTCACAGCCTACAACTGAACGTCTATATCTGCAAGTTCCTCGGACTTCATGTACAACCCGAGCCATTCACGGATGCCAGTTCTGTCATTCAATGGATAATTGTTCGGGTTTTAAGACTGAGGAAGTCCGAAGTGTTGGTGTCAGACTCTTGACTCGTCCTATGGCCAAGGTCTACGCAGTGACATGAAGCGTACGGTATAGCTAAGCGAGAAGAAACATTGAGATAATGGGAGAAGAGCCGATCTACGCCAAGACCGGCAGTTGACTCAAAATTATCACAGTAGCAGCAAAACGATTCGGCCAGTTGATTTTTACCAACGGCTAATCTACCCTCTGATACTACTTATAGCCGGTGACTTCATACTGGATGAGGAGAGTAGACACCGGCTTCTGTGACATGATATGGAAAAGGAAACGAGCTCTCAAATACCCTGGTCTGCAGTCCTGTGAACCCTGCCGAGTTGGTACCCCATCATACTACAGGTACCCTGTTTATCATTAGCCTCCAAGTTCCTAATTCAACAGTTTGATCATTTCTACCCCGAGTTAAAGCTTTCTAAACAATCCGGCACGCGATTGACAAAGCTTGTTAACCAACATCTTTCTCATGATGAGCCTCAAGGCCTTGTTCTCATGGGATTCTTGAATCCCCTGCAGCGGGGAGCAAGTTGTATTAGCACAGATCTTGCAAGGGTGATCCGACATACCACAGTTCATGACTCATTGACTTGGCTTCTCGCTCTTGGAGACCACACTACTACGGCACTGACCACGTAAAGAGACTGTAGTTGGATTCAGCAGGTAGGTTGCGTAGACTTGAAATGTAAGCACTCACCCCACATATGTAGTAAGGAACGCCTCCTAGGAGAAACGCTAGTTCTTCTTTGATACTCCATTGATAGATCGGGTATAAAACGCCAATCCCGAGCAATGTTCCGGCGCTCTCAATCGATGCCAAGGTCATCATGACAGTGCCTGCATCGGAGCTACTGACGCCACTCAACCCAAAGGCAAGCAGGCTTATATCAGTTGCAACGCCGAGAGTATTTATCACGAGGGCTTGGAATTGGTCTCAGAAAATGGCATCTTGAGTTTCCTGATAGAACATACCTGCTGTGATGGAGCGTAGAGAACCTGATAGGCCTATCATGAAGGCACCGATCGAAATAAATAAAACGCTGATTCGGGCAGCGTGAAGGTTGATACTGTTAGGATATGAGACCCTCGGTGCAGTGTGCAGAACTATGCCCGGTAGGATGATACCAAAGATGACAACGCTCATGACACTACGGAGAAGCCACAAGCCCTCAGCCTACAAATACAATCAAGGTAAGTATTCTTCCGCTTGAAATAAATATAGAACTTCGCATACATACCTCGGAAGGACTGACATCGTCTCTGTGCTGGATGTAGGTTTTGAAAAGTGGCCGAGTTGATTTGCAAATAGCCATGAGGAAAACCACTTGTGGCAGATATATGAGACTCGAAGTTCTGAGAAGAGACTTCTTGCCAAAGGATGTAGACAGATACTCTGTAACCGATATGCTGAGTCTCTTAAGCTCAGCGTCGCTTTGGTGGTGAGGCAGCAAGGAAGTGGACTCATCATGACTAGGATTATTGCTCTCACAGGGTGTGGACTTCAGTGAATTAATAACCCAAAAGCTGATGAGACAGCAGGTTCCGGATAGTATCCCGGGCAAGAAGAGGTGGCTGGAATCAGCGAGGACAGAGGTAAAGAATGGACCGAAAGACTGGGCCACGACTGAAACAGCTCCTGTACAGTAGTAGCTTGCGAACCTGAGAAAGTATTAGTATGGGTTCATGGCAATGAGGACGTGAGTGATGAGGGAGCATACCGGTGTTGAAGGGGCGCCTGATCATGAAGCATGGCGAGTATGAGAAATGCCGAGGCATGAGATCCTCCTCCGATGCATCTTACTAGCGGACCAACTATGGCAACCAAGATAGGCCATTGCTGCTCGTAACATACTATTACTATTATTAGTTTTGAGTTTGCGGGAATTGCCTGCTTGCTGACGGCATACAGCTCAACAATGTGACGAGACTGGCGACAAGGATACTCGTGGCGTTAAGATTCATGGCATGATGCTTGGACCTGGTGTTGAGAACATAGCCGATCACAAATTGGCCAATAATATCTGTGCTTTACGTCAGTAATCAAGCCACATTTAGCTGGAAATCTCGCTCGCTAAACATGGAGCACTGACTCACTCACCAGACACGCCTTTGAGCACAAGAGCCGCAGTGCCTAGGTTCCAACGGCCTGATTGGGTGTGAGCGTCATCGGCGAGAGCGGGGAGAAGGCTGTCAGTGATGGAGTCGCCCAAGGTCATGAGACCCAACAAGACCAACGCCAAGCAGGCAGATTTCGCATCAGACCGCATCATGTTTAGAGCGGGGAACTACGGATAGCGAGACGTGGAATTAACTGATCGCAAGGCATTCTTGTATGTTCGCCGGGCGGAGCGCTAAATCGCTGGTATTGGACCGTAAGGTATCGAGGGGGGAAAAGGGAAAACGAAGGGAGGGCTTATTGGACAAACGAGTCGGAAAAGGGACAATCATTGCCTTCGGATGATTCACAATTGACCAAATAAGACAAAGACAACGGCTGCAATGGTTGTCACACCATTGAGTCCTACCAACCTCCGGGCTGCCTTGATCTACCACGTAACTAAGGTATTGGATGGATGTACGGATGTACGTATGTGTGTACAATTATGTACATATTTACGCCCGCATGGCAAATTGGCTGCATCCTGCAACACAGCAGGCGAATCAGAGGAGGGGAGATCAAAACAGGCCACCCTACTCGAATATGCCCAATATTTCCTGTCACAGATTTCCGTAGGTACCTAGCTCTAGCTGATGGCCTCAATCACGCAGCTTCAAAGAAAGCGGAAAGATGGTCGGAAAAGACAAGAACACTCCTATTCTTTTTGATACTTTCCGACACTAAGATAATACAACTCAAGCAGGGCGAAGAGGATGAAGATGAAGGGTGATATAATGAGAGTCGAGAAGCCAAGCCCTCCCTTGCTACTGTAAAAAAGAAAACATCAATTTAAATCATTTCTGAATCACTAACGAGACTACATACACGTACCCAGCCAGCCAGAGAGAGTACCGCACTGTTACCTGATCTATCACAAAAAAATGAGTGAGACAGCGGAATACGTCAATCAAAAGGTCAGCAGCACGCGCCCGTTTGTGTAGCCAGTCGTGCTGACCATCACCGCAGCCTGATTCGAAGAGCTCCAGGGAAAAGATCACACGCGTCACGTTACACAGCTTGAAGTCACTCTCGGAGCAAGATACTCCAATCTCGATGTGGCTCCGACATCTCGATGACCCGTACCCATACAGCAGACGTGCAAACGCAAGTGACAGCATGCCAAAGGTGAAGCTGTGACAGGCCTTGTCTCACCAGCCACCAACTGTCAGCCGAGGTGCTGAGGCCATTCCATGCGAGGAAAGACAGGTCGCGACAGAAATTGTTGGCAAAGCAATGAGTTTGGGCTTCGAGTTACCGCGAAAAGATACCCAGACTATGGGAGTGAATATACAGACATCCACTATATATGTAAGTGCCAACAGCAAATTCTGCCTTGCCCCTGAGCTAAGATCGGTTACCCGCAGATCCACCCGATTATTAGTGTCGCAGCTTTACAGGGAACGCAGGTGCAGGGGCGTAGGGCGTAGGGCGTTTTGATGACAACGTATCATAGAGAGTGGCAAACGTTGGCGGATGTAGGAAAAAATGAAGCGCAGCAATAGACTTTTCAGCACTGGCACTGGCAATGAATGTTCATATATAGTTTGATAGTGGAGATAATTATTTACAAACGAAAAATGGGATATGGTCTAACCCAAAATTAATTTCTTGGTGTAGTGATAGTTCAAGCTCTCAACGTCATCCCTTCGGAACTCGTTTGGAGCATACAGTTCCCTTGTGTAGACTACTATATCATTAGTATGTGACATTTGACATCTGGGGCAATAGCTAACTCACTAGACTGGGGATCCTGTAGGTCTTTTTGTATGCCCTCAATCAATGACCGAGCATGTAAACTCTTACCCAGGAGTCCTTGATTTGAAGCCTTTGTCCAGTCCATGGCAAACGGCGCATGCCCATTCGTCACAATACGGAAGTATGTTGTCAACGTATCTGCGATGTGTTTGTTCTGGCCGTAGTAATCACACGGGTCCCTCCTCAAAGGCCAACGGGTTCCCCCTTCGCGGTTCTTCTCGTACTCCCAGGCGTGCATGTTCCATGAGTCTTTCTCGAGACTATGTAAGAGTATGAAAGTTGTCAAGAATATGGCGCACCAGTACGTGCTTCGGTCCCCGCGAAGGATCATGTCCTGGAGTTGCTCAAGAATCTCTCGCTCAAGTTCATCCATACGAATCTCAAAGGCCTTGTCAAGTTGTTGGTTGACAAGTCGCGGGAGGAGTGTCTTTCCAAACCAGCATCCCGGGATATCCAACGGACACATTCCTATATCCGAAGCACCTTTCACTATAGTCCAAGGATACTTGAAAAATACAGCCTGCATGGCCCAGAAGCGTAACGCGAGCCGGACCAAGCCGATCTACACTGTGAGTTAGTATAGGCTATCCACTTCAGAGTCCCTGGAGCAGTGTTACTCTCAACTTGGTTACGTACCCCTTCTATACTCGGTAATTCTTGAAGTCCTGCACATTGTGTCGTAGCAAACATAAGGATATGACTTGCCAGTCTATTCCTGTCCGTTGCCTGTCTTCCCTCATCCAGTGCTAGATCGAATGCGAGATTATCGCAATAAGCATCAATCTTCTCCGGTCTTAGAGTACCATCCTCAAGAGAAAATGCCGTGCTTTCAGCCCGCGGAGTAATCATGCCAGCTTCAGTCCCACGGAATAGAACGTGAGTGAGAGCAACGTAGCTGAGAGGGACGTATGGCTTTAACCTCACTTGCATGGTCGGTATAAACCCGTTTGATATTTCAATAGTTACTGTCTTATAACTTTCTACCGGGAGCCATTGATCGATGTTATCAAGTAAAAATAGGATCCGTGTTTGGTACAAGCCTAGATCATCTTAGCACTGAACCTTCTCATGAACTTGATGACTGACTATGAAGTAGAGTTCGCGACCCTTTGAAGTCTGCGGGAACACAGAGCTCCCGGTACATAGATGACGCACACGGCTGGCAAACTTTGGCGTCCCCGTAGCACTTTGGCACTTGTAAGTTCTCTGCTATACTTCGAGTGTTTCTCACCTACCCTTTTTTTCTGAATTTTGCAACGAGCACAGCTTTCCCGTTCACTCGGTCTTCCGCGCCTAGGCCGCTTATCAGATGATTTTAGCTTAGTGCCATGCCTCAAGCGATCCGCTTGGCTCATAGAGCGCTTTGACGAAGACTTGAAGCTTCTCAGGGGCCAAGAGTTGTCGTGCCGTGCGGGAAGAATCCCGAGTCTTTGTCCCACCTGCCCATGGTGTCTAGAGACAGGACTAGCTGTGATAGTGCGTGTGCTTTCAGTCGCAAAAGATTCAACGGAAATTCCATCGGGCCACGGCTCTTGGAAGGATGGACTGTTGGTCGGGAGAGTAATCGTTGCAGAGGAGGGACTTGGGATGGGCGCCTGCCATAGTGAAAAGGGACCATCATCATAGATGGAATTTCCGAAGTCTGGAGCTTCCAGAGTCTGAACACTTTCGAGACCAGGGGGCTGTTCATTCTGGAAGAACACATCCAAGTCTGTCATCAAAGGGACATCGTGGTTCACAGAGCCGGCATTATCAGAGAGGAAGAGCGAAGCTTCAGCAACAGAAACAAAATTCTGTCAAATTATTAGTTTAATATTAACTAGATCTAACTGATACCTACGTTAGAAGTGTAAAGGCCTTGGCTCCCCTGTGCTATCAAGCTGCCTCTAAGCGCGTCAAGATTGGACCTTGCGAGACGCTCGATGGCTTCCCAGGCAAGCCTCTCGTCATTACCAGCACGTCCGTGTCTTATTACAATCGATGTAACAGCTTCTTCAGCGTCGAAGCAGACTTGATCTTGGTGATAATCGCCATTCGCGTAGCTGAGTGGTTCGCTTCCCTCGCATACGTCACTCGCGGTTCGAGCATGCCCACGGGGACCGTAGATTATGCTAGAGTCGGGTGAATAGTAATGTGACATTGCTAATCGATGGCAAGTGTGAATGAGAAAGTTGTGTGACGGTTAGATCAAGTCAATGAAATCACCTGTAATTGCTTCACACATGTCCGATGGTTGGTAGCACTGACTGTGGTCCTCGACTTCTCAGTGGTTTCTTGTAGCATTTCTTTTTTCCATGTGATGCTCTTCAGTTGATTGATCTCCGAGACAGAATGGAGGCGTGACAACGTCAGGTTGGACGACCTACGGAGGCTGCTCACTCACAGAACATGATCGAAACGGAGGATGTACGGAGCACATCCTCCGTTTGGTTGAGATTAACGACATGCATGTCTCAAGACGGCTTATTGCATGTGATATGGCTTTTGCACATTGAATGAATGCGTTGGGTAGCTGCAAGAAGCCAGAATAAGCAATATGTTGTCTTGGGTGTGTTACACAAGCCAGGATGAAATCATATCACCTTTCCCGAGTGTCAAGACCGCTTTTGAGGACCAGAGAAGGTCTGGAAAATTGGAGGCTCCTGTCTCATATCTGTTTTATTTCAGGTTTGGTCTCATCAATGCTAAAACGCCCCAGCAACGGGACTGAATCGTGCAGAAAATGACAAGCATCTAGAGCCTAAACAATAATGATGCCGGCGTGCATATGTTGCCCGCTCCGAAATGAGGCTGTGCAAGCCACTCAGCAAACGCTGACGCGGGCACATCTTTTGAAGTCGGTGTGCAGGGAACGTTGCATGGATCAGCCTGGAATCAGGACAAATGGCATACCCATCACTCCATGTCTTTTTTGTACATGTATCCGCTGGCCCGAGTATCTGTATCCTAAGCGACAAAAATACTTGGGTAAATCAGTAGATATTTGCAGGCCTTTTGGTCATTTTATTCTGATACTCTAGTTTAACATCGGAAGCCTTTGCACTCCCCGAGGATAAGATACATGCACCACGCATAAATTGATATCAGAGCCCCATGACCCGAGGTAAAGCGGTCAAGTCACTTCCATCTCTGGCCACTTTCCCGGTCCCGGATATAATGCATTATCTAACTTGAGGCTCCGCATGGAGCTTGATGTCATACAAGTCATGGGTAAGGTTGGCCTCAAGTAAGGCATCGGATATAGCTGTTGGATATGAGTGGTCGAGTTACAGCATATAACCTGCAAGTTATTGATGAATGGCGGGGGTCATCCAAAGAGTTGGATGGGTAAGTTCAGATGTACGTGGGATACAATGGATGCAACGAAGTTCAGGCTGAGAGCCTCATAGGATGAGGCCATAAAATATGATGTATCGAGGCCCTCGCTCTAACGCTATCGGAAAGTCTCGACATTAGCTCAACCGAATAAACTGCCAACTTCAGGGTTCCCAATAGTTTCCACGTTTTCTATTTGCACGACAGCTTATCAACATGTGGCATATTGACGTCTTCAACAGCTTGTCCACACTGGGCGAGTCCAACAAACTTCTCAGTGAACGTTTGGCCAAGCTTGGAGACAGAGCTGACCTGGCAGAACTGAGGTGAGGCCATCCAGTTTCCTTTTGCCTGACATCGCTTCTCATGGTCAATACAGAGATATCTTCCAACAGTTCGAGGTTACTGACACGGTTGGGCTCGCCCTTCTTCACAAACACTTCTCCATTGAAGAAGGTGAACGTGTTGTTGAATTCGGCCACGTCTCAACCCCTTGGCCTGTTCCTCCAGATGGTAGAATGGCTGGAGGCTACCTAGTCCCACGGTCCTGGCGCTTCTGGGATGATATGCTGGAGCCATACGAGTTTGGCTTCAATCATCCTGGCCAAGAGGAGTACAAGGACGTCCCCTTGCCCTCTGGGTTTGTGGAACGGCTTCGTGCCTTTTTGGCTGAGACAAATCTCATGGATGTGTTGGGCATTTGTGTCATTGGTGAAGATGAAATCGTCGGCCGTATCGAGAAGAATCGAGGCCGTGTCAACTTCACTGTACCTGCCTCTAGGCCTGAGGACCTAAGGGTTGACCTCACCCCAACCCATAGTCCGTCTGTGTGGTCGTTTGATTGCAAGAGTGGTCTGAATGATTCCACTATCAAACTTGCGCGGGCTTGTTGGGTCTGCCCAAAGCATGTATAACCGTGCTATGAGAAGTATGAGTGCAGCTAGTTCAGATAGTCAGAACATATCCATGTGGCTTCGATATGATCCTCAATTCAGGTAAAATGTGTTTTATGTTCATGTAGAAGTGTCTGGGCACTTGTAACCCTTTGCCACTGTGCATCCGCTTCCCCCCTCACTGTATCAGATTTTCGATGCAAGCCATACAAGGAGTCCAAGTACGAGGAAATACGATACCTGATGCAATGTTAGCTCGCCATGGCTGGTTTACATGCTGACGCGGTGTGACTTACTGCCGAAATCAAGAAAGGGAGCCCAATATTGTAGTCGATGCCCAAAGAATAGGCGGCTCCCATGATGGGCATGCCAACGAGGCTACCGATCGTCCCTGTCATAGAGATACCCGCGAACAACCGCCCCGAAAAGGCATTCTGCACATTTGAAGCAAGGAAAGATCGTAATGTGACGGCCATGCTTGATCCCAGAACCGATAGTGCAAATCCAAAAGCAACTGTCGTAAGGTTCGGTGCGGCTGCGACAATGAGAGTGCCCAATGTACAACAAAAAGCACCAGACGCAGAAAGTACAAGATCTCTGTTTGCACTTGGCCAAGTCTGGTCTATCCAAGAAGTTGCAAGAGGCAAGATAACAAAGTATAGAAGAGAGGACATGATTGCGCGTAGTGAGAATAGAAGCCCGGCCTGTGACATGGTCAATCAAAAGCAATGTTGTTGAGCAAGCCAACATACCCGGGCCATGGTCTCTCCAAAGCGTAAAGATACCCAAGGGATCAAGTAATTGGTGGAGTCCCTTGCTGCCTGGAAGAAAAAGAAGCAGATAAAACATATACTGAATATGACGGCTCGTGAGGGGAGAAGATCTCCAGCAGTGTGTTCTAAATCAGTCTCTTCGCGACCCGAAGCGCTGTCGACACTGAGAAGTGACTCGGTTTCATCTTGTGATGACCCAACGCCCTCCATGTCGCTCACCGTGTTCTTACGAAGATGGCTCGCTGGAAAGAACATCAAAGAGAAGACCACGAGTGCGAGAGAAAAGGGAATACCGAGGTGAATGGTCATCGTCATGGTGCCAATAATTGGCCCGAGGAGATCCGCGATCCCCGATATCGCCTCCATGATCGAGAACGCCGCTGTTCTATGACGGTCATGTCAGTTCTGGGGTTGGGGAATGATGGTAATTGGGGTGAACCTTTGTTCTGGCTTGACACTGTCGCTAACGGCAGCGAAAACAAGTGTGCCAGTCACCCACGGTCCTCCTCCTAAGAAAATGAATACTGGTGAGAGATAGAATCCCCAGAGGGGAAAGTTTTGTTGCGATCCTATCAAGATGAGTAGACCTACTTGAGGTGCGTGAAGTGACGCCATACCTACTATTGCTATGCATCCCCAGTAGAAAATGGTACTGGTGGTGTTCAGCATAAAAGCAAGCCGAAGGCCGTACTTGTCCCCAAGGATCCCCATGGGGACTTGCATCATCGTCGCTTTACACTGTTAGTCTTTGTCTTGGAGGATTATTGTGATCTTGCATACCAGCCAATGTCGACAGTGTTGACAGTACAGTTATCACGAATGCGAAATGCACTTGTACCTCGTCGCTCCTGCAAAACTCATCTGTTGGCTCTTCATTCAGAAGTTGTCTGTCTTTCTCGAAATGGTGCCGACAAACGGCTGTCTCTAGAAGCATTGGCGAAGGGGCAGCAAGGACCGCACAACCGAGCTCCACGAGAAACAGCAAAAGCGTGCAGAGCCAGAAGTTCATGGGATACTGCCGAAAGCCCCTGGCGTATTCTATCGTCGAGTTCGGTGGCGTACGATTGCGGTGATCATATCTAAGTTTTATAGGCATTTTGTGATGATGGAACCTTGTCCTGGCGTGTTTGGCATCAAATGTTCGATTGTCGCGGTGAAGGTGATGGCGACAATTTTGTTGTAGGGCTGTGAGGGAGGGGCGCCTTTTAAAACATCTTACCTGCACGATAAGAGGAGTCACATCTCCTATAGGAAGCCGGCGAATCACACCGGAGTACCTAGATATCTGAAACATGTGCATGTACATATCAATTCAGGCTGTAGCAGACCGGATCTGTTGTCACCCAGGTTGTAAGCAAAAGGTAGGATTGCACATTAGGCTCTATAATTGGCTGGATGCCCTGTGACGTACCTACGCAGTGCCTACATTGCTACAGGACAGGAAAATGTCTTCAATATCCCGTCTAGGTACTTTTGGTGGCCAGAAAGAGGCTGTTCCCTACTATCGAAAATGACAGGACTGTATCCAACTTTATAACCTGAACTAGCTAAATTCAGAGTATCTCTAGAGAACCTTAGACTAGCTTATTCTGACTCTCTAAGTTAACGTGAAGGGGTTAATTCCCAACCTGCATAACTGCTACAGCCATGATGGCAAACCGAGCACCAAGAGCACTAACACAATAGCAAGAGGGTATGTTATTTGCTGTTGAGACTTGTGGCTGAGAGCTTAAATCCGCAGAGAGAACTTACTCAGCAATCTTCAATCTCTACTATCACGTCTACACGCCGAAACCCATTACTGTCTTGAATAGAGGATGTGATGGCAAGCAACCTCCATGCTACTCTCCGCACTCTGAGGCCTACTACTCTGAAGCTTTCTAAAGATACTCAAAACTTCCCTACCTCAGTCTTTACTTAACTAAACTAATCGAAGGCTTTCCAAGTACACTCTAAACTTACCTTAGGTAGTCTCTACTTAACCTAAGGCTCTCTAAATATACTATAAATTTAACTAGTCTTCAGTCAATTTAGGCAAGGAAAGTAGATTTAGTCACAAACGAATGATAGAATGGTGTCATGACGCTGTTATATTGATGTTTATAAAGATGTATTAAACACCTTCATCGCTTGGATAAATAGATATCCGGCGACCAACAGCACCACCCCGAAGACTGCCACAACCCCAGCCCAACCCGTGTTTAATGTCATATCCCCTCCCCACGTCTCAGGACTCCCTCTGTCAGGGGCGGTCAAGGCCGTTGATTCTTGCCTGCCGTCGGTGGACTCCAGGGGTGCTCCCGCTGAGCTACTAAATGAGGCAGGGCGATTAGCATCTCCTTGGATCAAACGATAGGTGGTGACTTACGGAGGGGCGTGCACCTGCGGGGGATCCTCTGCGGCATTGGCGGTCTGATCCTGGTCGGCGGGAGGAGACGTATCATTGGAATTGGAAGAATCTGACGGAGGGTTTGGATGGGCAGCTTCGCTGTCGGGTTCTTTGCCCCGGAAAGAGAATGTGAATGTGAATTTGTATAGTAGACTAGGTATATAGGTTAGCACAGTGCATCAAAGTGGTGAGAAGGCTGTGAATCAGAGCTGGGTAAAGTTCAAGGTAGACATACAAGTTCTTCATGATGATGTTTCTGAAGAAGAGAAAAGGGAAAAGAAGAGACATAACGGCGAGTTCGAGTTTAAGTAACTGGTGTCTATATCAAAGAGTAAGTGCGTCCTTTCCAATACATGCAGCTCGACAGGTTTAGACCGTTTAGTCAGAGCAGGTCGATCATATCGCCTTCCTCAGTTCCCTCCTGTTCCCTTTCCTTTCCCATTCCTTCAGCGAGAGGTTCTTTCCGAGGCCACGGCCATAAGCCTTCCAAAGGAGTGTCGTCCAAAATGTAGTTTGCGTTGATGTCAGGTCTTTCTATCATAAAATAGTATGCCCAGCACTGCGGCGTCTTAGAAACTTCTGATGCATAACAGTGAAATACTTTATCTGCTGAAAGATGTTCGACGCGGAAGTTGGTTGCAATGGGGCTACTGAATGTAGTAACCACCAAATTCCCTTTCCAACTGGGGCCAGTGAGAGCAAAATGGCGGTCATTGTAGTAGATCTTGTGCTCCGGCTGGTAGTTACGTATGGCCAAGCAACTCTCCTCCACGATGACGTTCTCCTGAGACACGTACAGCCCTTTCCTCATCAAGCCGACGATATCTGACGTGTAAAGTACGAGGTGGGCTTTCCAGCCGGTGGTCAGGTTTACCATCGGGGTTGGCCTCCTTAACTTGTCGGGGTCAGATCCAAACTGGAGATGTACCTTCCATGACCTGGGTGCTGTAACATCTTTGTAGGAAGGAGGAGGACCATTAGGATGCGTGGGATTGAAAGCTCGGTGTATGAAGTCGAAAAGGCCCATATCGTCTGCTGTCGGCTCAAGATTCGTGAAATCGGGGGTCAAAGTTAGGTAAAAAGGAGTCTCTGGTGATACAAAGAGCAGAGATTCATGTAGTGGAAAGAAGGCTACTTCATGCTCTTATATAGGTGTCTGGGCGCAGGCAAACTTCAGCATAGAGTTTATCGAAAGTAATTGCATGACACTGTAGTTTGCAGACGTGGGAGCTTATATCACACACGGAACTTAGCATAGTGGGTTCTTTATGACATGCTTTCTTTGGTCAATATGGCCAGCCTCTCACATACGAGCTTTGGATGATCATTGGCGCCTCAAACAACTTTATTTCCCTATTTCAGTAGTCGTCAGGTGAGTTCTACCTGTAAAGTTTAGAGTTAGGCTCATGGCTGAGAATAATTCTTGGAAGTGTAACTTGGTATCCAATCATCCATCAGAATGCTCAAAACACTAAAGAAATTTCTTCCACCAAACATACATACTTGGATATCAGTCTAACCGCATATCTTTACTCGATTACATTCCCCATACTCACTATTTGGTGTCCTCTTCTCTCCCAATATCTCGCTACCTTACAAAAATAGGCTTTTAAAATGTCTTCTCTCATCAAGACTAGGATTCTTATCCTGTCAGATACCCATGGATTACGCTTCGAGGAAGATGGGAAACCCCTCGCGCCAGTCGACCTTGTCATTCATTGCGGTGATCTCACGGAAGATTCCAAGCTAGAAGGCTTCCGAGAAGCGATTCGACTTCTCAAGGAAATCGATGCCCCCACCAAGATTGTTATTGCAGGAAATCATGACTTCTCTCTTGACGACGGGGTCTTCAGAAATAAGATTGCAGAAGCAAGCAGAGTAGCACAAGAGGACCTCGAGAAAAGCATCAAGGATCAGTACGGAGACTACGGCGAGGCTAAGAGGCTGCTCATGGAAGCAGGCCATGGCATCATGTTCCTCGACGAAGGAACCCATGAGATTCGTCTGCAGAATGGTGCCTTGATGAAAGTTTATGCCAGCCCATATACTCCTACAACAGCTGGCAGCACTGATTGGGGCTTTCAGTACAATGGGTCACACGAATTTGCTATTCCAGGAGGGATCGACCTTGTGGTGACACATGGCCCACCACATGGCATAATGGATATGACGCCAGAAAGGCAACGAATAGGTTGTCCTCAACTATTCTCTACTATTGCAAAAGCACAGCCCCAAATTCATTGTTTCGGACATGTCCACAGCAGTTGGGGTGCAAAAGTCGTCTCTTGGCGACCCCAGATATCAGAAAATCCATCCCATTTCAGCGATATCGATAATGCAAAGTCACGGGTTGTTGAGAGCCTACCGCGCTTACAGGGGACCAAGTGGGAGTCTCTGGAAGACTGTAAAGCTCGACTAGACAGATTGGCGCGATATGAGTCTCAAAGATGTTGTGTCACCAGTTACTGCCAGGGCGATGAAGAGAAACTGGCTCCTGGGGAGACCTTGTTCATTAATGCGGCACTTATGGGAAGCGAAGGACTCACGCAGTATCCGTGGCTTGTAGAAATTGAACTTGAGCGTCATCTAAGCGATGGAGGTTCTACACATATCAACTCAACTCAAGGTTCTATTCCAATGCGAGAGGATGATCACAAGACTCAGAGGCAAAAGGTCGGCATGGCTTTCGTTGAAGACGGAGTCAGAGAAAAGAAAGCCTGATTGGAATGATGATTCCAAGACATAAATACTGTGGAGGAAACTCAAAATTGAAATACGTCTGAACTATCGGGCCAAATCATAACACGTTCCATCACTAAATTATGCTCTTTACCATGAGTTTCTTTGGCCCGCGTTGTTCCAATCGTAAGAGAGTATAGATAGTCAGGGTTCTTTCAATATCAGTATGTCAGCTATGGACACGGCATAGCATTTCTATCATTGCGAGGAAGTAGTAGTGGGTTTAATGGTTGATAGTATAACTAGAAGGGGCGCTTATATGACTAGCTCTATGACTTGTGAACATTCTCAGGCTTAGCAACGTCCGTTGTCGCCCATGAATCTACCGGTGTCTGAAGCGCCACAGAAGTCGAGGCCGGGAGAATAGTTCATGTAGCCACAGCCAATCGTATCAAACCCGATGGAAGACGGTACCAAAGTTCCTGGTACATACCAGCCACATCGATCGGTGATACGCTCAAGAAGACCGGCGTAATTCGTGGCAGTCATCGGGTACTGACCATCAGTACAACAGAATGCAACCTATTCCAGTGTAAGTAAATAGTTGGTAAGATACATTTCCCGTCCTCCTTGAGTACAAATGTATCCAAGGACGGGCATCAGAAACAACTCACCACATCACCCCAAATTGAATACCAAGCTTGTGTCACCTCACCCACGCCGCCATCGGAGTCGCGAAACTGTGCTTTGAGCATGTCAACGGCTGTATCGCAATTTCCATGGTTCATGGAAAGACTAAAATATACAGCAAATAGGTTAACCATGCACTCTACTGAGACGAAGATGTTTGTACATACCCGCATCCACAGAACATCTCTGGTTGGCTTCGGTCCCATCCACCTTCATCTTTCCACTGGCGAGCTTCCAGCTGAGATGAAGGTGCTTTTGGGGTCACGGTGGTAGAGTGGTCAACAGTGAGTCCTTCATAGACTTCAAGACCTTGATCGTTGACATGGACACTGTATACACCATTGGGCAATTTCTCTGGCATAGTGAATCCCGTGCAAGCAGCAACAGACTGCAGAAGAAGGATGGTTGTTGTAGCCTTCATTATGAACAGATATTTGAGGTATAGGAGTTTTTAGTAGAGGAAGGGTCTGAGACTGAAAGAGGTGAGTGAGAGGAATTCAATGTTCATGAGTGGCAGACTGAAGGTTTTTATATTTTTTGTTGTCGTTCTTCAGATATAGCATTGAAGAGGCACAGTGATATGGTTACTAAATTGAGGTTAGAGCTATACAGTTGTGCCTCATGACTCCCATCTCATCTAGGATGCAAAGACAAAAGATCTCGGTAGATTTCAACCTTGCCATCTCAAATGGTAGAGTGCCATGCCGTCTTATCCGCCTCGTGTGAAGGGCCAATCATACAAAACATCCATGTGATGGGATTGGCTGCAATGAACCCGCATTAGCCGCTAGCCAGCGCAAGGGTCAAAAGGTCCTTCACGATGCGGCTGAAAGCTCTTCATACAGCATCTAGATATCTAATCTAAACGCGTTCGCAGCGGCCGCTGTTCAACTATTCAATATCCATCCATGTAATCGCAGATTTATAGTCACTCGAGCTCAGTCGGTGTAATACTAGCTTGCGGCAGAGTATTCCTTCGCGCCGCAAAAATGCCTCGATGATGGAGCCAACAAATTATAGAATGTTTAGATTTCTGAGATTGACCCTAATTGCAGTCAAATCTCGTCACTAAATACTACCTAGGAGTTCAGACTGTGATCAATGTCACATGGGGGCTGGTTCGGGGTGTGAAAAGCGGAAGTGGCATCATCTGGGCATTATCGATCTTCGGACTATATCTAATCAAGTCATTCCATCTGCGATAGTGATATGCTATTCTGAACTAGAAACAGCTGATAGTATCTCACTCTTGACCTCCAAATTTTCACTAGTTAACCAACTCCCATTCCGCTTCAGCCCAGGGCCTTCCATGCGTCTCCTTTGCCAATTGGGCCATTGACATCCAAGTCGATAGACCTCCAGTTACCTGCACTATATCATTCTGATTACCTATCCCATTATTAGAGTGGTGAATCTTGCCCTCGCCCATCAAGAACCGTAGGTACCGCTCTGGCGTAGGCGATGGCTTCGCTAGGACATTAGCCTTATAGGTTTCAAGCGGGATACTCGTCACTTGGATACGGCCAGCCCCGTTCGCTTCCATAATCTCTGCTATTTCATTCAGAGACTTGCTGTCGCCGCTGAGGTGCACCTCGGGCGGTATGGTGCCGACTGGTTGGCTTGCGAGTATGGCGAGCGCCTTGCCAACGTCATACATACTCGTGTACGAAGTCTTCTGCGAGGGATCCCCAACTGCCTCGTATCTGCCATTTTTTGTATCGAAGCCAAACCACGGGCCGATTGAGTCCTCGAGGAACAAGCCAGCATAAACGCGACAAATGCTTATGTTGGAGATGAGCTCTGATGCAAGCTGGAAATGGGCCTTCTTAGCGTCCCATTCTTCGTGTGAAAAGTCGTGCACATAATGATCGACGCCAAACTCGGAAGGAAAGTAGAGCTTAACGTCGGAACCGGGGATGGCACGGAGAAGGGTCTCTTTGAAGTGATGACCACTGGGCCCTACACTGTATTTAAGCAAGATATGTCAGGCCTTGTCACAGTCAATCCGAGGTAAACATACGTGTTTATCAAGATATCGACCCCAGCCAGTGCCTCTTTCAAGTTCTCCTCGGTATATAGACGCAATGATGCGCCGTGTTCTACGAGATTCTCGGCCTTGGGTGAACGGGATCGTGCTAGGACTATGATGTCATAGAACCTATCGCGAAATGGCTGTTGGAGAAACCCCTCAGCAACTTTGGCACCGAGATTACCAGTCGCACCGGCGATTGCTACAGTTGGAAGGAGAGACATTTTTTAAAGATGCACGGATTGTATATATTATAAGGGTTGATAAGTGAGATGCGAGTAAGTGGTTAGTTGGGGAACAAGGTTTGATGTAAAGGTAATCTTTATACGCTACATTAAGGTATGATGTAAGCTTACTTGATGCTTAAGTAGACTCCAAAAAGCAAGGAATTCCATTTAACATAAAGATTTATGTTTTGAATGGTCTGCACCTCGATAGAAAGTTGACTATCATGCTAATAATAATAGTTAATAGGTTAATCTAATCACATCTTGCCCATATAAGGAGTGCCATCTTGTTCTAGGTTAGGTGCAGTATGTATGGATGGATACCAGTTCAGCCCATGCTATAGGCAAACTATATGATTACTACATCCTCTAGCAATGGAACCGCGAGGAAGGAAATTGTACAAGTCGACATTCGTGTTCTTTACCGCGTTAGATGGGACGGGAACGATGGCTGAAGGAACTTGATATGGGCGGAATGAAACAACAGGAGTCGCCTGGAACCCCATGCCATATTCCTTTCAGTGTTGATATCACAGCGTTCGAGATTCGGTAAGTCTTCCTACCTAGGGTCTTTCGGTCTTGTTATCCTGCATCTTGAGAAGATGGCACGGTTAGACGCGTCTTTTGTTGATTCTGACAAGTTCTTCTCCTACTACCCCCTAACCCTGCAAGTGAACGTGGTGTTTGCAGAAAAGGCTTGTCAGTTATGCTAGACGTCAAGAAGACACCAGTGCCAAACTATAGGCGCATTCATGTTGATAACAATATACGATATCATTACTATGTAGTTCACCTCAACGTGCATTCTTGGCCTATCTGTGCTGCATCAGGCACAGATCACTTTTTGACCTCTCGCATCAAGTCCCAGACACCACCTCAAGGAGAAGTTGGCTCAACATTTGCATTCATTGTATGATGCTGCTGCAGTGTAAAGTATAATAGTCTTACAAGCGTAACCGCGTGTGCTGAGCTACAAGGAGCAGCATCGCCACCCTTACGATCGCACCTGGTCCAAGGGAGCCATGAAGTGACCCTGATAAAGCAGATAGTGCTGATGATGGGAAATGTTATAAGGGATGAGTATGGAAATTAAACGTCGCCTTCTAATGACAAGTCGGATGCATCGGCAGATGGCGGATTCGAATGTATCTAGCTATCATGCCATCTTGATAGAGAGCGCGGCTCGCGGCTGAGCTCCTGTACTGCTGATTGGGAGCTATGACCAGCAGCCCAGCACCACGACTGCAATGCATAGCACAGAGTGTTTTACGGTATCCAATCAACAGGTGCAACGTCTACCTAGTTTGTAACGATGGCGTTACCCCTCAAGGGCTGAATCACTAAACCGCCAAGGCCATCCACGAGGCGTGACACGCGATAGTTCACGAGTCAGACAGGGATATCTCCGCAAGAGGCCAAGCGTGGCAACTACCGACGAAACGTAGAATGCGGAGAAGATTAACTGAGGATCTTGGTTGACTTGGTCTGCCCAGTAAAGTCAGTTGACGCGCTGTGTCAGCTCGGTGCGCGGTTATCTCCTGGTGGGGTCGCTATCAAACGATTCCTTGTTCGGGCTTGTCTTTACGTAGGAGATTCTGGGATCCGTATCAGCTCAATCTGGGGAAATGGGAAATGACTCGATGCTTATCATGTGGAGATGCTGATGCTGCCTTGTTATCAGATATAGGTAAGTGAGGATGAGTCGGTTTGTTATCGCTGCAAGTTGCAGTCTTTCGATGCTCATACGTATGTATTTGGAGAGGATGAATAGCCGCGATCGCGCTCTTGTCACAGGCACAGACGGCGGAATCTAGCCGCGTAGATACGTGGGATCAGCGGTATTATGACCGAAGAAATGTCAAGCCACTAATGCTCGTGTACCCCAGATGGACTAACCCGTTGAGGACAGAGATAAGTAGGACCTAGATCGTGGAGGACGCCGAGTCTAGGCCCCTCACGGACGGCCCGTTTCCTGTTTCTCATTTCTCGTCTGCTTTTTTAAAAATGATAATAATGTCCACTTTCCCCTGATCATAATTGACGCGACAACACAGCAGAGGGACACACAGTACCACGCCATATTAATTACGACTCTCTTCTTGTTAATTGCTTCTTCCATCTGTAATTGCTTTGCTGTCCATCATATCATCATGGAGTCTGCCACCAAGAGCGGCGACGCCGATCAGGCCCTCGCCCGTCTGGGCTACAAGGCTGAGCTTCCTCGAAACCTCAGCATGCTGAGCGTCCTCGGCCTGTCGTTCGCCATCATGGCCGTCCCCTTCGGTCTCTCGACGACAATGTACATCACCCTGACCAACGGCCAAGCTGTCACCGTCCTCTGGGGCTGGGTCCTCGTGTCGCTCATCTCCATGTGCATCGCCGCCTCTCTCGCCGAGATCTGCGCTGTGTTCCCGACGGCCGGCGGCGTGTACTACTGGAGCGCCATGCTCAGCACGCCTCGTTACGCTCCCATCGTCAGCTTCGTCGATGGCTGGCTCACGCTCGTGGGAAACTGGACCGTCACACTGTCGATCAATTTCTCTGGTGCGCAGCTTATTCTTAGCGCCATCACCATCTTCAATGAGGATTTTGTCGCGAATACATGGCAGACGGTTTTGTGCTTCTGGGCTGTGATGCTTGTCTGCGCTTTGGTCAACGCCTTTGGCTCGCGGTACCTGGACCTTATCAACAAGGTCTGCATTTACTGGACCGGCGCGAGTGTCATCATCATTATCGTCACGTTGCTTGTCATGGCGCCTTCGCGTCGCTCTGCTGAGTTCGTCTTTACCCACTATGATGCTTCGGCAAGTGGCTGGCCTACAGGCTGGTCGTTCTTCGTGGGACTGCTGCAAGGTACGTATGCCAAGCTTTTCCAATTAAACGGTCGCTAACCATCCCCAACCAATAGGTGCTTATGTCCTGACCGGCTACGGCATGGTCGCTGCCATGTGCGAAGAGGTCCAGAACCCCGAGCGTGAGGTCCCCAAGGCCATCGTCCTCTCCGTCGCTGCCGCCGGTGTCACCGGAATTATTTACCTCATCCCCATTCTCTTCGTCCTTCCCGACGTCAAGATGCTTCTCTCCGTCGCCAACTCCCAGCCTATCGGTACCCTGTTCAAGGTTGTTACTGGTTCTGCCGCTGGTGGCTTCGGTCTCCTCTTCCTCATTCTCGGCATTCTTATGTTCGCAGGCATTGGTGCCCTCACCGCTGCGTCTCGCTGCACCTATGCTTTCGCCAGAGATGGTGCCATTCCCGGATACAAGCTCTGGAGTAAGGTCAACCACCGTCTCGACATGCCTGTCAATGCCCTCATTCTCTCTACTGTCGTTGACTGCATCCTTGGGTGCATCTACTTTGGCTCTTCTGCTGCTTTCAACTCCTTCACTGGTGTCGCTACCATCTGTCTCTCTTCCTCCTATGGTGTCCCTGTCGCTGTCAACATGGTGCGAGGCCGAAAGATCGTTAAGCACTCTCCCTACCCTCTTGGAAAGTTTGGCCCTCTCATCAATGGCATCTGCGTCGTCTGGATCGTCTTCTCCATCGTCATCTTTTGCATGCCCGTTTCCCTCCCTGTTGAACCCGGTACCATGAACTACGCTTCTGCTGTGTTTGCTGGCTTTGCCGCTATTGCCATCGTTTGGTATGCTGCTTATGCTCGAAAGAACTTTACTGGACCTCCAGTCCACGATGACGGTTCCTTCGAGCCTGGCGTGCAGGTCCTCAAGGGCCAGGAAGGTAGTGCGCCCGTACATGAGGGGACGAGTGATGTTCCAGAAAAGGATTCTAATTAAGTTCTGCAGATACCACCAAGACCCCTGTATCATAGTTGTTAGCATATGTAGCAATGCATTCTTGGCTTTTCACTACTACAGTTGCCGCCGTTCATCTCTGTTTTGACTGTCAATCGATCAGCTTGTGTCAGTATTCTCTATGACAAGCTGACTGCCATTCGCTTTTGCATGCGACGAGGCGTACCGAAGAACAAGCCTCATAATCAGTCATCTCCCACATGGATGAGCCAACATCAGGCCATGGCGCACTCATCACAGCTCCGAATCGAATCTGCCATTAGAGTTACAGCCATTACCACCCTTCAGGTATCTAATGGAAGATATAGACAGCCCTTGAGCAGATATTTACAAGAGTGATACCAAGTTGGAAAATTTTTGATGGGTTTATATTATCCAGTCGGCGTCTAAACGGCTTTATTCTGCTTTTTGTAATTGATGTTGGGGCAATCTAATAATCTCTGCCCTAGCTATTGCTGCAACCTAATGCCGGCGTGAATCATCACATCGCCTTCAAAACTCTCCGATGATCACCGACAATGGAATTGTATTTAAACTCAAGCAAGCCAAACGGACGCCAACACAATTCATCTTTTCTCATCAATCAATTACATTTGTAGACCATGCCTCAAAAGCAATCCTTTCTCCTGGCTCTCGCAGCCGATGAACACAACCAAACCAGCTTTCTTCAAAAGTTTGTACAAGCCGCATCCCCAAATCCACCGGGGGACACAAGCAAAGCAACAGCAGTCATCGGAGAATATTTATCCAGCAAGAACATCCCTTACGAATTCGTCGATGTCCACGGGGATGGCAAAGTTAATGTAATTAGCGACTTTCAAGGCGGAAAAGGCCCTGGCCCCCGCGTCGTGCTCAACGGCCATGTCGATGTATTCCCCGTTGGTGATGGTAGCGGCTGGTCTCGAGATCCTTGGTCGGGCGATATAGTCGATGGGAGACTCCACGGGCGCGGAGTCGTAGACATGAAGTCTGGGACTGCTTCGCTCATCATTGCGTATGCCTTTTTGCACGAGCGTCGCCATCTCCTGTCGGGTAGTGTCGCCCTCTGCGCCGTCGCTGACGAAGAGACGGGTGGGAAATGGGGTACTAAGTATCTCATTGAACAAGACAAGCACAGATGGGGTGGCGATCTCATGCTGTGTGCTGAGCCAGGCGGTCTCGAGACCATCAGATTCGCAGAGAAGGGAACGCTGCGATTGACATGTACTGTCAAGACCAAGGGTGCGTTGGGGCCATATCTTCATCTCAGCAAGGGCGCCATCCGAACAGCCAGCGCTTTCATCAATGAGGTCATCGAGTCTGCGGAAGCATTACCAGTTGATCTGCCAGTCGAAATGGAGAGGCACCTGGAAAAGCCAGAGGTCAAGCAAGCTGTCGATCAAGCAATGGGCCCAGGAACGACAACAATTATTGCTCGACCGACCGTCAATATTGGCACAATTAAAGGCGGCCTCAAAGTCAACATGATCCCAGAAACATGTACCTTTGAGCTGGATATTCGTATGCCAGTCGGGATGCGAGAAGACACGATCCTGGACCTGATTGACACCATCATCCCGCACCACGAGCCCGCAAGTTTTACGATCAAGAAGCAAGCTGCTGCGAGTAATCCTTTCAACTACTCGGTCATCGACCATCCCATCATTGGCCATCTCAAGGACAACGCCAAGAGCCTTCGACCAGATGCCGATGCTCCCATTCCCATCCCCTCGATGGGCGGATCAGATTGTAAGTATTATCGATATGCTGGTATCCCGGCTTACATCTTTGGCTGCAGCCCAGACACAAGTGAGTTCTTCCTACTAAGTAAGCCTGAGTATCTTATTGATGGTTCCCCAGTGGCGTCTGTGAATGAAGCGGCGTCGATTGCAGAGTTTCACCACGTTACAAAGGTACATGCATTGGCTGTCTGGGATTATTTATATCGTGTATAAGATCTTAACTGTGAGCTCCATGTGTCCTCGATGGCCAAGACCTAGGTGTGAAAGCTTATATTCACTTAGCATAGCTAAAATCAGGAAATGTCCAGAAGTGCTTTTCGCGGTTCTGGAATGGAGTTCATACATTAATGTAGATCTTGAGAGTTGATTGGCAAAATATTTAGAAGATAATCGAATCAATCGACAGTATAGAATAGCCTGCCATATTGTCTATCTTCTAGCTTCACAAGGGGTTCAAAAGTTTCAAAAGGACTCGCCCCTCGATGCATAGGTCCTCAATTCTTGAAGTTTGCCGTACACAAGTTATTTTTATCGCCTTTGTTGACATAGATTGTCTGATGGCTCAAGTAAATAAAGGATATTGCTTTTCCTTTCCTTATGTTAGCTTGATACATCCCCCGACTGCTCTCCAAAACCCAACACATCTGTGTCCGTCGATCAACATTCTCGTAGGTCTTACCCAGCATTGCACTGGAATTTATTATCATTTCAGAGAAGAAGATTCTTGCTCTGCGAAGTGTCATGGTTACAAACCCATATGTTGGGCACCTGCTCCAGGACAAGAACAACGTTCTCACAATTGGTCAGTGTCCTTCCTATCCTTCCCGAAGCTTTGATACGCTGACTCTCGAGACACTGTATGGCTGCCGTTCTCTTTCTTCCTTTCAAAGTATTGCAGCTTGAAGGGCTTCCGCTAAGGCTGTTGCCTTTGGCGTCGCTTCACTGGAGCTTGACAATCACGTCGCCGAACACGACCTCGTCATTTCTCTCATACCATTTGTCCATCATGCGGTCATCGTTCGATGCGCTACCAAGGGCAATCCAGGCATTGTTACCGTAGGCTACGATTCTCCTGCCATTCGTGGATTCGAGGACCAAGCCAAGGCGGCTGGCATCACTGTGTTGAACCAGGTCGGTGTCAACCTGGTATATACCACCTGTACGCCACTAAAGCCATCGGCGAGGTTCACGAGAAGGGTGAAAGGTACGATGCAATCTCGCCTGTTCTGTCGGGTCTGGCCTGTATATATCGTGGAGTTCTAGTCGTATTGCGGTGACCTTCGTGCCCCTGAAGTATCTGACAGCCCTTTGCGTTTCGAGGTACGTTGGCCTATCCCCTGTACTGATTGACCTCCCAGCAAAATCTCTGGTTTTCTAGTTCTCTTAGCCACCCAGCGGAGTCTTACTTACGCCACAAAATTTCGCTACCTGTTTCCAGGATGGCAAGGTCATTGACATTGTCAACAAGGACCTTACCAGCAGGGCAATTCTATATCACGTTCTTGATCAGTGCACGTTTCTTACGTATCCCAATCGATATTCTGTACCAGCTCGTCAGGTGTGGAATCCTTGAAGCTTACACCTTCATCCAAGGTTCACTCAGATATGATGCTACAGCTTCTCCATCAAAAGTTTTTATTGAACTCGGCTGGCTTGGTACAGGCTGCAAAGCCTGGTTGAGGGGGGTATGTCACACATTCAGCAGCAGCTTACAGGCGCAGCGTCTACTGCTGAGGTCGATCTTCCAGCCAACGTAGATGGACTTTGTAGTTTTTGGCTCTGCTGAATAACTTAGTAGCATCTTCAACGGCCTCAAGTGGATGTGACTATTCTCAGATGCAGTGGCTGCCGTCCGCAATCCCCCCCTCAACACTCTCCGATCAACTGGATAAGGTATGCATCTTTCATGTCTGTGAGCGAGATCTGGTAATTCTTTAACCCAAGTTCGTTCTCGATTGGAAGGACGTGCTGAAGTGAGTATCTACCGGTTCTTGCTGAAAAGGTATAGTAGTTGATATTGCCTGTGAAAGAACAGGATCAAGTCTACCCTCGAACTCTTCCGGAGGCCTAGCGGCTACTCGAGCATGGCCGAGTCTGTCAGTTCTGCCTACGGCATTGCCGCTCGGCTGCTCCTTGACGGCTAGCCGGTCTTCAACAAGCCTGGCGTTGTCGATATCTACTCCCAGGAGAGCTGCGATCCTATCCGAGTCGGAGTCGAAGCTGAGAAGGTCAAGCTTGTGGATCACATTCTCTAGAAATCGCGGTACGGTTATGAATGTGCCATCGACTTCGATGGCACGCATTACAAGACCACGGTAGATCGGGCCTCGGGAACAAAGTGGCCGACGCTTATAAGAGCAAATAGTACACTTTTCGTCGATATTTGAGACTGCTTGAAGTTACTGTAGGGAATTATTGCCAAGATACAAAGCTAATTGTGTCATAATACCATAATGCAGTCACGAAAGAAGAAGTTAATAAAAAGACTGTTTGTCAAGGTCGGTAAACTAAAAAGATTGAACAGAGTCGCGGGCAAAAAACGTGGTTCCGCCCGGGATCGAACCGGGGACCTTCTCGGTGTTAACGAGATGCCATAACCAACTAGACCACGGAACCGAGCTAATTGGGATGGGATGATTGAAAGAGTAGTAACTCATAGGCAGCTCGCCAGCGACATGAAATGAGTTGACTGAAGCACTGAGCCTTGGTACTACCCTGAACTCAGTCAGAAAATATTGGCCAAATAAACATCAGATGCAAGGGCTGCACAGTCAACTGATACAAACGTCAAATTAATCTTTGGATAATGCGGAAATCTATTCTCGCCATATAAGGAATACTCAAATCGCTATACTAACGTTAGTCTGGTCGTGCCCAATTCCTACAATCCATTAGCCTCGTCTCCATCCACCGCATTATGCACATGATGATTGTTGTTATGGTTCTGCTGCGAAGGGCTATTCCTCGACGCGAGCAGCGACTCAAGTAGAGAACCAATCTCTGGGTATATCTGTTCAATGTTCGCCAATCCCTCCGGCCCCAGCTGCACCATCACGCTGAACATGTTGGCGAACCGGGCTGCTTCCGTTCCACGCGTCACCGCCGCTTGGAGATCTCTTATGTCGGCTTCTATGCCGCTCGAGTTCGTCTCCGCTATGTCGAGTTCCTCGGCCGCTCGTTTTAGCTCATCACGTTTAGCATTAATGGCTGATTCTTGGGTTTTTATCTCTTCGCTCTTGGCTGCTCGGCGACTCTCATAGCTTCGTATTGCTTGTGCGATCTCCGGCGGTAAAGACATGTTGTTTTCTTGGAGTGCATGGAGTTGTGGCGCAAGAGCGTCCTCGGCGACGGATTCTTCGACAAGTCGTCGCAGCCTGTCTTGCGACTCAGCTATATCATCTTGAATCGCTTGCACGCCCAGTTGGGCGGCGCGAAGTTTACTCATAGCTTCTTGGGATCTGGACCTATGAGGAAATATTTCCTGTTGAGCAATGGCAAGCGAGGAACGTATCGTCCGGACGTGTGCGTCAATTGCTGCAACGAAGATATTGGTCGCAGGTTTTAACGCTTCCTGAAGATTATTCGGTTCGAGGGAACGAGTAGCATTGGCCTATCAATGTATCAGCATAAGTACCATCACGTAATGACCAAACAGACAATTGCATTTGGGCCGAAAGATGTGGCCATTTGGAAAGTAGCCATCGGAGAGCTAAACATCATGAGGCTCTGCGCAGCCGACAGGCGCGAACCTTCTGGTGAACTATGACGGACACGCTTCTCAATCGGCGTGGGTATTGTTGTGGCTGGTCGTTTGAGATGCTTGATGTTGCGAGGTACAGGGGGAGATGGAGGAAACTCTGAGGCGACGGTAATAGACGAGGCCATGTGCTCTTCGCTCTCCTCTGAGGAAGTGTCTCGACGCGATCGCGATGGGTCAATTGGTGACTCTGGAGCGCTATAGTTTGCGGTTCTTCGCCGTCGTCCAGACCGTCGCTCAGCAGTGCCAACATCATCACCAGTGTCGTCCTGAGCATCAGGCGATTGAGGCATTGTTCGAACGAATCGCTTCTTTGCAGCGTGGACATCCTGCGCCATCAATTTCCCAGCATAAGAAGGTTTGCGGTCGCGCGCAAGAGACTTCCGAAGCTCTAATTGAAGGTCTTGCAGCGTATCGCCTGGATTTCTAGCAACATGGTCTGCGACAAGGGCGAGATCCTCTAGCAGATTGATGGCCCACATCTTGGGAGGTGCTTCGGGAACGATGTCCCATGGCCAGACACCCATAGCTTTGTATATTCGACGAGCTGCGCGAGCTCCGCGTGTTTGTAAATATGTACCGTGGGGTTCGGGGATGCGAATGGTGTCGATGTTATCGGGGGCGCCGTCGACATCGACGATGGGCGACTGCGCGTTTGGCGGCCGTGTCGAAGGCATCGCGCCTGAGGCGAGGCGAGGGAGAGTAAGCGCGCGCGACTACAGCATACAATCAATCAATGGAACGTAACTAATATCATACACTGTGATGATGCGATAAGATAGTGATGCTCCCAACCGCGGGCAAAAAGCCGGGTCTGGCGCCGTGATTGAACTGGTGATGATCCCCCCAGCCACATCATGGAGCGTCGGGTCCAAGCCTGGGTGAGTCGACCCGATCTCATGTAAAATCACGTGATATGACAGCTCCTTTCCCGATCCCCGCAGTCATGAACTCATGATGCCATATTATGGTCAATGCCGAGGCTGTAATGATTTGATTTTATGTGAGGATCTCCAAGATATTACTGAGAAGCGTTTTGGTCATGTTGCCTAACGAGTTTGTCTTGTTTTGGTGATTTTCAATTGATCATCAAACTCGGACTGGCCGCGTTCTTAGCGAGGACTAGCACTGTGCTACAAAAGCAAATATCATCCGATTCTTTGTCGAGGCTGGACATGGACATGAAATCCTGGTATGCAACAATAGAAAACCAATCTGAGAGTCATTTTGATCACAAAGTTTCATTCTATGTAGATATTTTTAAGTCACTTTGATATGCCGCCCAATTAGAGCTTCATATAGTAACCATGATTGCGCAATTTGACCGATCCTTCATTTCAAGGACCATGGAGATAATTGCTGCGTTTGACAGCCTGAAAGTATGTTTCGGAAGCAAAATGGGAATGGTTTCAACATTTGATAGGTACATAAGTCAGTCTCAGAAGAGGATAGCCGTAGATTCGAGTAATGCCAAAGGAAAAACCAACCCATGATTGAAACTATAGGCATATGTCGACACGTTAGGATTCGAAATAGTATGTCTGCACTCGCTGAAGAACATGAAATTATGCTCATGCCTTTATTCCAAGCTATGAAGGACTCAGAAACATAATCACGCGAAGAACATATCATTCATGTCCTATCTATTTTGGAGCTAAGTATCCAGAGGCCAGCCTCAACTCGGCACACTATCTAGAGCATAACTGTCACAAAGCTTATTTCACCCTGCTGTAATAAGCACCAAGAGCCTTGTCAATCACAGCCTTGACCTTAGAGGCATCCAACTTCGCCTCTCGGTTGAAAGTGTACAGTCCGTTGACCTCCTGCTCAATATCCGCCCTGCATATCATTAGTCTCATATCAACACACGAATTAAATCATACTTACAGCTGAGTATAGACGAAAGCACAGCAGTGTCCTCCTAAGACAACGCCATTGACGAGGCGCTCTATTCTCTCTACCAGGTCATCAGCGTTGGTGGCAGTGGTGTAACCCCAATCGAGGCTGTCGCCATCTTCCATCTTGGCTGGCGCAATGTTGACACCTCCGAACTCGGTGTTCATTACTGGAGCGCCAGGCTTATGCTTAGAGCCCTCGTCAACGCCAGGAATAGGTGGTAGGAAAACGCCTCGACCAGCCTTCGGACCAATGATGCCGTCAAGAGTGGAGCAGGTCTTTTCGATCTCAGGGCCATCGCTATAGTCATGGAATGTGGTTAGGTCAGTGAGGACATGCTGCCATCCACAGTTATCGTTGATACTTCGTGTATCATCAAGACCCCTAGAGCTGTTAACATAGTCTGAAATTGAAGCCGATATACTTACTTCGTAAGATAGTAGAGCTGACGGATGTGGTTTCGCTGATCAACGTTATCCTCAAGGTTAGGATAAGCCCAGCTTTCGTTCACAGGAGTCCATGTTACGACTGATGGACGGTTGATAACCAGCTTGACAGCTTCAGTCCACTCAGCGTTGAATCGATCAACATACTCGGCACTGAACGCATAAGCATTCGCAATCTCACCCCAGACGAGGAAACCAAGTTTGTCAGCCCAGTAGTAGAAGAGGGGATCCTCAACCTTCTGGTGCTTCCTGCAGCCGTTGAGGCCCATCTTCTTGGCGAGCTCAATATCCAACTTGAGGCTCTCGGAGCTAGGAGGAGTCATGAAGGTCTCAGGCCAGTAGCCTTGGTCTAAGCAGAGGGCCTGGAAGTAAGGCTTGTCGTTGAGTCGCCAGGTACCGTCTCCTGTTGTCCAGTTGATGTTTCTCATGCCGGTGGTTGTCTTGACTTCGTCTATGACATTCTCGGCGTCATCATACAGGCGAATGACGAGGTCATAGAGCTGGGGATGCTCAGGAGACCAGAGTGCAACACCATCGCGCCAAGCAATGTCGTTGTCCAGATGAGCACTTTCGGTGACAGATTTGGGTAGCTTGGATCTCTGATCTTCGGACAGACGCATGTTCAGCTCAACGCCAACGGAGCCCGTCTCTCGGGGCAGAGCTGTCTTGTCCGATTTAGCAACAGGAATGCCAGCAAAGCTGGATTCAAGCTCGACAGAATAGCCCTTTCCAATTCTTCGTCCCTTCACAACGATGGTACTTCTCAGTTGGCCAGAGTGGATATCATTTGACTTGATAACAGTGCCATAAGAGCTATCAGCGATACGAGCACTGGGAACAACCTCCAACCAAACAGACTGCCAGATACCGCCAGAAGGAGTGTAGAAGATAGTCTCTGGCTTGGCTGCCCAGTATTGTTTGCCACGGAGTTGTGTAAGATCATAAGCCGAATCATAGACGCGCAAAGTGACTCGATGAGTAGTAGCATCCTTAGCGGCATCCACGGCATCAGTGATGTCAATTTCGAATGGAACGTGTCCACCCCGGTGACCACCGACATACTCTCCGTTGACCCAAACAGTAGCCTCGTAATCAACAGCACCAAATCTCAAGACCAGCTTGTGACCCTTCTCCTTCTCCTGCACCGATCGCAAGTCTGAGATGGCACGCTCATACCACATAACCTCATGCACTCCACGGTCATTGATGCCAGAAGCTGGCGATTGGAAGACATAAGGGACGTTGATTTTGGTTTTTGAATTGGTAGTCTGTGTAGATGAGGCGAAGACGTTGTTCTGAATGAGAGAATGGGCGTCACCCATAATTTTCTGTACCACGCTGTCGTTCTGACCAGTTTCTTTGCGATTGGCTGACGTATCGACATTGACCTTCTCTGGAAGGCCTTTACGCTGCCAATTCTCGTTGAGGCCGGAATCGCCATCATCGAAGAGGAAATCCCATTGTCCGTTGAGAGACTTCCAACGAAGTGGGTTACGCTCGAAATCTGGACGGGGGTACGTCATTTTAGCTGCGATGAGGCTGATAAGACGCGTTTTTTGCAATACAAAATGCCCAACAAAAGGTTCAATTGCAACAGAAAGAGTCAAGTGCAAGAGATTGACTGTCGAGATGAATGAAAATGACAACTTTGGTGTTTTCACCGCGCGACGATCACTTGTTAAGGGTATTCTGCTGATGAGGGGCACTTACCTCTCGTAATCAGCAGTGGGTCTCTGTCCACCAAGTCAGAAGCCTCAGAGGCTCAGATGCGCATGTGAAGCTTTGTGATTGAGTGAGAAAAGTTGGAGATTATCTCCACATCAAATGCAATGTCTTGCGTGGATTCTTTTAATTAAAGTGGTTCAGCTCTTCTTTGCCATTCTTTTTCTTGGAAATTTAAGGGTCCAGCTGCTCAATTGGAGTGGCAGCTTGCGTTCCCTTATCATGTACGATAGACAGTGGACTGATGACTGATGACTGATGACTGATGACTGAGGTGAGCGAGTGAGTGAATTCTGATAGACTGTTTAACCTAATAATATTAAAATTACCCTATGAAAAGAGATACAGGCCGTTTCCTGCTGATGTCTATTAAAGGGACTGTGGTATCACTATACGCTGAATTGCATTTTAAAACACTCGCCATCTTATCTGTTCCGTTCCGTTCTGTTCTGTTCTCTCTTGTTCAACCCTTGAGAATACTAGTTCCCTCCTTGACAGTTGAAGAACCACCCGAAGAAACACTAACTCTTCGGATCGTCTTCCAGGCATTGAGACTCTTCTCGGTAAAGCCACCAGTCAACTCAATGAGAGAGTTGCGGCCGAAATTCAAAGTGCCGATGCTAGGAGACGGGCTGGGGTTGGTGGCCTCGATCTTTGTCTGGACACCCATTTGCTGCCCATCAAAGACGCCCTTCTTGGTTGAGCCGCTACCACTGCTACCGAGGCGCTTCTCACCGGGTGCTGCGGTTTGACGGCGGCGCCAGAGCCAGAACATCACGGCGCCAACGATAAGAAGAACAACGATGATGGCAACGCCGATTCCAATGCCAGCCTTTGCACCTGTTGAAAGCCCCCCCTTTGAGCCTTCTTTGTCACCGTCGGAACTTCCACTTCCACTGCCCGAGCCACTGTCGCTTCCACTGCTGCCACTGCTGCCACTGCCGCTACCGCTACCGCCATTGCCTCCGTCATCATCAGGGGATGTCATATAATCCTTGGGGTTGCCCTCGGTATCCTCAATGCCTCCAGTGCTGGGCTTCCTCTCCTTCTTGTCGTGATCCCCGACACATGTGTATTTTCCTACAACAATACTCTTGATATTGGCATCAAACCAACTACAGTCCATAGACTCATCACCGACGACCTTGAAATCTCCCGTAACCTTCTTTAGGTTGAAGAACTCCACGTTTGTGAACGATCCCTTGATCGCAATTGTGCCAGCGGACTTGAGAGCGTTGGCTGTAATATTGGTGAGTTTGTCGTTGCTGCTGATGTCTAGTTCATCCACGTATGTAACTCTCGGTAAAGCAAACGTTGTCAGAGAAGGGTTGTCCTCCACAGTAATACCACCATTCATATCCTTGATCAGAGGAATAGTAAGATCCTCAAACGAGTTAGACTCAAAGGTCAGTGAACCATTGACCGTGCGTAGGGATGAAAACTCAATCTTGCCAAGTCCGCTGAAGTCGGAGGTCGCAGTAGTAGTGCTGTTTCCGATGGACGACAGCCAAGGGAGCAGCACAGTAGCATCGTTTCCATTAGCGGTGATAGACATGGTCGCAGCTGACTCCAGGGCAGCGAGGTGAATAGTCTGCAGCGCACCGTTCTGGTTGAACTGCATATTTCCTTTGACTCCCTTCAGCTTTGCAAACGAGACAGTCTCCAGAGCATTGTTGCCCTTGACAATGAAGCCCTTGTTGGCATAGGTAAGAGCCGGGACATCGAGCTCCTTCATATCGCTGTTAGAGTCGATTGAGAAGTCTCCATTGACGGTATACACTCCGTTCAACTGCAACTCCTCCACATCGGTATCGTAGACTCTCGCCATGCCTCCCACCGTGATATCAGCCTTGTGCTCAAGTGAGAGCTTAGCAAAAGCTTCCGTGATAACATAATCCTTGCCAACTTCCTCCAACGCGTCAAATATCAAGTCGAACTCCTGAATCGTGTGGTCCTTTCCGGTTCCTGTGTTCCATATCGTAAGGGCTCCTTCAATTGTCTTCAAACTCGACGCCGTGACAACCGTCTTCTTCGAATCGTGGTGGGGATAAATGACAAGGTCACCGGTAAGTGAACTGATGTCGCCGAGATCTACCGTAGCCTTGTCGGATGGCCAGGAAGAGGGATCCTTATCGAAGAGAAGCGACAAGGAGCCATCGACATCTTTGCAGGATTGAACTCCATCTTGGTCGTCGGGTGCAGCGATAATCGTGTAATTGCCAGAAATGTCGCATTCTATAGCGCGTTCAATCGCGTGTTAATGGTTGTTTCATCTCAGGGGCTGTTGCTACAGTAGAACGTATGCTTACCAGCTGCTGCGAAACGGCCTGAAAGGAGGAATGACAGCGCCAAAAAGGCGATGCGACTTGTCGGAGCCATCTTGGACTCTTTGCCCTCCATCTACGACTTCATTCAGAAACGTGACCAAGACCAGCGAGAGAACAGCTGAGATCCAGCTGAAGAAGCTAGGGGTGGCCCTTCATTTTATTCATCTCGCCTAGAGGAGCTGTTGGCTTCGCTACCCCTGGCCGTTTAGTTAAATTACCACCGACGTCCGCCAAGAGAAATTGGTTTTGGGGCTAGCTCGCGCCACGAGGACACTAAAAGGGGCACATTTCCGGTGGAAACACCACCGGACTCTTTCGACGAGCGTTTGTTTGGGTATGATCCCGTTGTTCGAGCCCTTTAGTTCTTGGGGTTATTTCAAGGGTGGCTTTGGACGATGCGCGGGAACTGTTATCTTGGCAGGTGACGAGCCAAGTTTCACGAAACAATACGAGCTCTTTGCTTGTTCTGACGAGTGTGGAGCTGTAGTAAGCATAGCATAAGGTTATATCGGTCAGCCCGTGTTTATGCAAATCGTGGATCCTGGTCGATAATCATGAACATTATCAATGCACCCATGCACAAACAAAGAACAATCCATATTTAGACGATTAGTTTTTATCCGTGCAAGCGATCACAGGTGTTTGATACCTGATTCAGGGTCCAATTGCACCGCTTGCGTTGCATCGATGATGTATCATGAAGAATCGCGGGATTTGCCGTGTTTGTGCTTCAGGATAAATATCCCACCCAAGTCTCAGTGGCGGTTAACCGAGATCAATTTTCGCTAGATTGAGAAACGTACGAAGTATTGAACTCAAAATGACCTTATCAGCCTCGTCAATTTGCACGATAATAAAAGCCAATGGAGCTGGAAAATTGTTGGGCGCGAAGCTGTTTGATTGTGATGAGACAATTTATTTTATACAATATCAAGCCGAGCCGTGTGACGAGGCCAAAGCACGTCACGAATAAGAAGCGCTCGGACAGTATCACAGGCGGCAGGTCAGTCGATGATTTAATCGAATAATTTTTCGAACTTTGTAATCTCGCTGTCACATTATCACATCTTTGCTGAAGGCATTTCAAGTAATGATAGATTAGAAGCCTAATGAAGCGCCACCAATTCCACCACCGCCGTATATACCTGCTGCTCTATTTGGCATGGTCGATGCAATTCGTTTGACTAGAGTCATTGGTCAGTAAAGATCCTCAAAATGGGTGACAATATTGTGGCTCACATTTATCCCAACTCATTGGCTCTTTAAGATCCTTCTGGGCATCCTTCCAGACATGTGCACACCAAGAAGTGATCAACAAATCATACAGCTTCTCTTCAATTCTAGCCTTGATGGCAAGCCTTGGAAGCTCTTGTATGATACCATTCTCATCACGTTGGAGTTTCGTCTCAATGGCAACCACCTCTCCCTTCTCATCCTTCCATATGGTGGTGTTGTTCTTCCCTTGATTAAGCCGATCTTTCAGAGGGGACTCCGCTTTGAGTACATAGTCTGGGGCGAGCTTCACTTGGCCACCTTCGCAAATCGTGTAGCAGCCATTCAGACAGCGGTGCATGATCATGTTGGGATAAGTACGCTTCCGACTCGTCTGTCCCAGGATGGTGACTTGCTTGTATGATTCTATCGAGATGCCGTGCCTGAAGTCGTAGATATGATCGACAGTGTGTTTTAGTTTCTGTTCAGAGTCCCCCTTCGTCATGCGGTATCGGAGCTTCTCAATGGCATAGATTTTCCGAGTGGCGTCATATGGTGCATTGCTAAGTTGATAGAGTATGCGATTGGGCGCATATAAGGAATGGATCTTTGTGCCATCAAGAACAAGAGTAGGAAAGTCCTCTGTGGCTTGGAGTTGATCTTTCTGTTGAGACTCAGATTGAGATAGAGTGATATCGTATGAAGGAGGAGGCTCTGTTGACGCCGATACGAAAGAGTCAACTTGTTGATCAGCTTTGCTGAGGCCTTTCGTGTCTGTCATCATGTATATCGCTTGAGGTAGATGAGGATCAATATCTGAGGTACTTGAAAGATTATAGAAAGAATTGTTTGAGCTGCAAGTGGAAATCTCGTTCTTTAAATTTTAGTCAGTTTTTCGTAGATTGTAAGACTGAATCTCCCAACTTGGGGAATGTAGCGACAGTCGCCATTTATTAGCGAGGCGCAGTATTCACATGACGTTGCCATAACAGGTTCCTTGTAGCGCTGTGTTGTATGATTGGGAGTTGCTGGCTTGGCAAATCCTTCAATTGTCAAAAAAGGCGCTCCCAGGTTCCGAAAAGTAGCTCTAGGGTATAAGATGGATTCATGATGGCTGTGAAGAATACTTGTCCATGATTGACATCAACTCACCAACATAAGGGGAGCCGAGAAGTGTCACGTATGTGTCTTTCAATGCGACTGTGATCATCACACTTAGATATAAAAGCACGTGAGAGTCAACTTGGATCGAGAACCAAAGCGAAAATTCTTTTAGCAAGACCGAAAATGGACGCATGTATGAGGTGACCAATTCACAAACTGCTATAGAAACCGGTAATTTTATAGTTGATATAATAATTGGCTGAGTACCTAAGGCCTTGAAACTTAAACAGGACCTATTTCAAATACAATATGGTGAATACTAACGTAGTTTTGCGTGCCATATATCAAAAGCTGTTCTGACGACCATCATGATTGAACGAAAATCAACTGCTCCATGAAGCTTGCATAGATTGTAAATCAATACATTCACGGTGAACTGTATGATGATCAAAACAGAATAGACTGCAGCTTTGAAACCCATACTATCGTGTATGATGGCAACGTCTACGCCACCAGATCACTGACTTCCTTGTCATGCATGGCGTTTGGCCGAGACATTTGATAGGTAGGCTCCTGTGTCTCAATCGAGCTTCTAGTATTGGCAAGTCCCTAATACGACGAGTTAACCATAATTAGCCATCATTAATTGCGTGACTCACTATCTATCTGTAGCAGTCAACCAGAGGGCGTAATCATAGGCTGACTCACATTCGGAGTTAAGCCCCGAACTCTGTACTCTCGGATCCGAGACCCGAGCTTCTACTATTAAGCTCAAGACTCCCAAACTCTCGAAAAGAGCCCAAGCTGTCCTATAATCGACGTCTGCAATCATGAGTGAACAACCTGTTGGCCCAATTACCCCCTCGGGTACCGCCTCTGCACCCTCTCGTGGGTCCCTTGACGGACGCTACACTTCTCTTATTCCATTGGAACCCTCTCACGCTGATCCAAGCTACAAGCACCTCGGCGGCGAGGAAAACGGTCATCTTTGGACATATATGTTTGGAGGACCATACCTTGATCAGCAACAATGGAGAGAGGCTGTTGAAGGATCCTGCAAGTCCGAGGATCCATTATTCTATACTGTTCTCTCTGGGCCTCGCGATGATCCCAAGTCTGAACCTGTTGGGCAAATGTCTTATCTCAACATCGTTCCAAGCCATAGAAGGATTGAAATTGGGAGCATCATCTTTGGGTCTCAGTTGAAGCAGACACGTGCTGCTACTGAAGCCTTTTATCTGATTATCAAGCACGCCTTTGAGGATCTTGGTTATCTACGAGTCGAGTGGAAAGCCAATCATCTCAACAAGCCTAGTCTCGCAGCTGCTGAGCGATTGGGCTTTGTTTTTGAGGGTATCTTCAGGTATTTATCATAGATCCCATATTGAGAACCCCTGCTAACGTGTCGGTATAGAAAGCACATGATTCTCAAAGGAAGGCGTCGAGACACTGCTTGGCTCAGCATTACTGATGAAGAGTGGCCTCTTGTTAAGAAGGCGTTTGAGGCTTGGCTCAGCGAAGATAACTTTGATAAAAACGGAAAGCAGATCAAGTCTTTGAAGGATATAAGACAAGGCTTGACAAAGGACTAAAAGAGGTCTGCACTAGCTTGACCAATGAAGCTGCGCTGAAGTTACTGAAGAGGAAGAACGTGGAATGTAATGACGGCAGAACTACAAATCTGATCTAGATATTGCCTTTTGCCTGACTCAAGACTTGGTTTTGATATCCTTAAGGCTGATTTACATCATAGAACGTCGGCATAACGATTCTAATGGTCGAGGCTTCATTTTAAGCCATTCATTTGTGCTCTTTTCTGTCTATTAATTCTCAAACATTGCGATCACTATTCATCCTCAAAGTCGATCGAACTTGGCCGCGTTTTTATTCGACTCGCATCTCTGCCTATAGTTCTCGGTACATTAGTACCGCATGGGAAGATCAATTTGGCTGCTTGAATATCGGCGAATAAATACAGACCATGAAATAGTGGTGGAAGTGTCTACGTTGATCCAGCGCCTATACCTAGTTGAGCTTGCCGATCGCTCTGTTCTGCGTACGTAGCTCGATTGCTGGATGAATTGCCGTGCCGCGAACCTTAAAGTGGAATAATTCCAAATACCAGGATCCTCGTGATTACTATTCACTAGTTTCGCCTTGATTGCCACGTAAGTCTGAGCTTTGACGCTGTTGATAGCGCCACATTCGTGCTCGGACATCAGCGACATCACCTGTTCGTACCATTGAAACTTTTTTCTTGGAGTCACATTAAGGGAATCTTTACCCGTAATTGAGAGTCTGGACCCTTCGTGCGACGTTGGGCGAATAATATGCGAGTCTATTTCAGCCTTGCCGGAAAGGCGTTTGGCATTACAACCTATCATCATGCCACAACCCCGCAAAGATGAGAAAGCCATTCAATTTAGTCTGGAATGCATTGCCTCAAGTGTGAGAAATGTGGCTTCGTAACTTCGTGTAGCCCGAGGCTGGCTGCATCTCAGGTGCCACAACAGATTTGGGGTCTCAGATGTAGTGTAGGTGATGATGGCGTTCTTGGTGATCGAAACTCGGACCGATATTCAATTCTCAGGTGTGATTTTTACTTACGAGGGTCTGCAACTCCTAAAATCCCGTTAGAAGAGATAGGTTATCACTGAAATAACATCGCAAATCAACTGCCGAGGCTCTGGACAAAAACAAAAGAACACCAGGTGATCTAAGACAAAGAAACGGCATTATCCGTTTAGACTAGACCACAACCAGACAAGAGCCATTCCGTATTCAATTACAACGATTCCGGAATAACGCGACAAAGTTTTTCCTCTGCCCATCCTTGGATTCTTCGCGTCGCTCCCTGTCGATCTCCACACGTCAACTCCACACTAACATGGAGGACAACAGCTCGCATACAGTTCAGTATCGCTCGGCCTGCGCTGAGTGTCATCGCAGGAAGCAAAAGGTACGTCACAGCCCTTCAGAGGTGACCTGCAGATCCCCTGGGGAGCCTCTCGACCGCCCCGCGGGGCCCTATGAAGTCACTGTACTCACTGCCAGCAGTGCAATCGAGAATGGCCTTGCAACCATTGCCAGAAGCGCAAGGTCGCAGATAAATGCCGCTTCATCCAGCCGACTACTGCGAGCTCGCCGTCTGACGGGCTCACGCCAAATAGCGACAAGAAGCGCTCGCGTAGTCGTGAGGATGACGTTGAACCCGACGACTCCGAGCCTGACGAGGATGACGACGACGTTGGGCTGGGAGCGATGGGCTATGCCGCTGGCCCTCTCTTTGAGTCACTAACTATCGACGCAAAGGTAAGGAAATTCTCTCTGTACTGACAAAAAATGCCGTCTCAGTCGAATTACGTACTAAAATTCATCTCAGAAGGACAAGAAGCCTCTGGGCGAACTGACTTGGGTTCATCCCAGTACCTGTTCCCAGCTTAAGCATGCCCTCGATGTCTTGCCTGGTCGTCCCCAGATGGGTAAGTACTGTCTCATATTAACCATGTTCTGAAGGAATTGTCATCTGACAACCGGCCAGATGCCCTTGTTCAAAGCTTTTTCAACAACATGAACTATCACTACTACATCATCTATCCGCCGACTTTCCTCCAGGAATATCAACAATGGTGGGAGCGAAGGAATCGCAATCAGTCGCTCTCACTTCAATGGACTATCTTGCTGGTCATGGTCTGCGCATGTGCCACGCAGCATCTGGATGTTGAGATAAAGCCCATCGTCGAAGTTGAGCTCTCCGAGCCTGCAGAGAAGCTCACAGTAGAATACCACAAAGCCGCCACGGAACTCGGAAGGGTGATTCCAGTGGGCCACTGTCATCTGCTGAATATTCAGTGGATGCTTCACTCGATCTACTGGTACAAGTCGGAAGCAAAGTTCGTTGAGGCGTGGCATGTTATTGGTGCTGCTGTTCGAGAGGCACATGAATTAGGTGAGTGCGTTCGATCTCCTACGATATCAGTGATCTAACTCTTGCACTAGGTCTTCATCGGACTGCCATTGCCGAAGGGTTATCTGAATTTGAACGTGAGATGCGTCGCAGAGTATGGTGTATCTTGGATTGCTGGGATTGGTAAGTGAAACCACCAGAGTCTAAGTGCATGGCATGCTGACTCTTTTCAGGCAATTTGCTTCTGGTTTAGGTCGTCCGACGATCATTGACCACAGTGATATCAACGTAGAGCCACCGAGTCTCACCCTCGAGGACTTTTCTCCTTCACCACTTCTGCATATGAAACTTCAGTCAGAGCTGGTCACGCAACTTGCGCAGCGATGGGGTGCTCCCAAGAACATCACCTCAACAAGCGATATTCAAGAATACAAGTCCATGCTTGAGGACTGGATCCGGCGTTTCCCTGCAGTTTACGATGTCGACAACCCTGACACATCGAAGGATTACCAGTTTCCATGGATTGTCTATCACCGGTTCTATATCCATACAATGGCATATCTCATGATTCTCAACCCTATGCGAGCATTCATGGCGCAAATTTACACCAAAACCTCGCCTGCGGATCTACTAGCAGTCCGGGAAGATGCAGTTTTCTATTCCCTCAAGAATTTAGACACAACTACTCGGTGGGCTGATCATGCTTCCCATCGAGACGCCAGATTCCACTTTATCATCTTCTCACTTTTCGATACAGCCGCTGTTCTCTCCACTGCTGTCATCAAAGATCAGGACGACACAATTCCCAGGAAGGAAGAGATTGTCGATTCAGTGGATAGAGCGATCAGATTGTTAAAGCGCCTCAAGGCTCTATCGAAGACAGCAAAGACATCTCATGACATTCTTGTCAAGATGGTTCAGAAGATGCCCAGACGATCGCCACCGCCACGCGAGACTGTGAATCGTAAGAAGCAACGAGTCGCTCCAGTTTCTCCCGCAGCATCAGCCACAAATACCAGTCATGATGATGTCGTCATCAAGCCTGAGGATGGCTATCATCCGGAGCAAGTGTCACAGGAAAGCTCACCGAGCTATTACGCTAGTTCAGAAGGGCCTTCAGGATCGACACCGCAGAGCACCCACTCTTCATATGACAACCACGAGAACACTGGTTATGCCATGAACAACCAAGTTCCCGCCGAAGGGTATGCGAAACCTCAGGTCGCTTACAACATGGGTGTCGCACCTGGCCACATGCCACTTCAGCAAGTTCCATCACCAAGCGCTGGTATCGATGGCATTGTTCAAGGAGGCCTTTATGGCATGCCACATGCTGATCATACCGGAGGTGGCATGGTTCCTCCAACATACGTTGATTATCATCCCCAGGATCTCAATATCGATTACGGTCTCGGCAACATCACCGACGTCGACCTCGGAGACTTTTCGCAGCTCTGGGATTGGAGGAGCCTTAACTTGGATTTCATCCAGAGCTCAACATAGCGTCTTTTTCTTCTTTCACTTCACATAGTTGGTGTAGAGATGACTTTACGTTCATTGATGAGGTAATTTGACCGAGTCTTGATTTTTTCTGCCGTCACTGTAGCTTGTTGGATTCGGTCTTTAATGGATTGGTTAAAAATGCTATGTTCATATTCTTTTGAGGGTTCAGCTTTATATCTCTGGTCTTTTACTTAACATGGGATCTTGGATGCTCGGCGTCATTCTTTGATGGATTAAGCCGAGAGGCAGCCAAGACTGAGATGATATTATAGTGTAGCTAATACAGTCAAGGTTTGGAGGCAAATCAACTATACACTATAAATTTCTTCTGCCAACATCTTATCTGGCCATGAAGGGGATCACGTGTAGACAATCATTAGATCAAGCTTCGCGTGACCCCAAAAACCTAGCTAATCCAGAGACCGAAGGGATGATAATAAAATAAGATAATAATGAAATAACCAAGTGACCATCAACGATTCCGGGGGGGGTCGGGGGTCTCAGAACTGACCAGTACGTAAATCTTCTTCACCACCAGACGTTCTGAGTTCCATAAATGTTCTATCTGGGATAGGACCGTAATACTGCAAATACTGATCCGAATCACGATTTTGGGCACCGATAGTGGCAATACTTCCCCCCGGCTGGATGGTAAAGTACAAGAAGGTGATTGGGGTCAACTGATCCTCTGAGACTACCATTTGAAAATGGTTTGGCTCAGTCCCATCTGATGTAGAGAAAACACACCAATCTATTGTCAACACCCCTGGTTGATCAGGAATGTCCTCAATCTGGTATGTAACCTCGGCCCCTGAGTCTTCAGAAACTATCATATCAATCCAATAAGGGAAAATAGCCAGTGACTCAACGTTTTCATTTGGTAGGAAGGCCATACCGGGCACCGAATCGGCCCCGAAGGAGCCTCTGAGTGTAACAAGTCCGTTGGGGCTGATATAGACTATATCACTAGTTTCATCGTAGAGTGTTATCAGAAAAGGTAGCACGAGCCATTCGACACCATTGTCAGATGGCCTTTGGCCATCGAATAGTGTCTGTGGTTCAGTCAAGACCTGTGGACAAGCACGTGTGCCCGTCGCTTCAGAGCTTGTAGTGGTTGAAGTTGCGGTATCGACAGTTGTCGTCAAGGTTGGGGTTGAGTCAAAAGTTGAACTAGAATCAAACGATAGATCTGATAGTGTGCTGGTACCAGTCTCGAAACTGAATGATGGACCAGACGTGGTAGAAAGGTGATCACTAGAGCTTGCCGTGAAGGCAGTATCAGAGCTAGTGGCAATTGTATCTTGAGAACTCGTAGTAGTTGATGTGGCAGCTGTAGTGGGCTCAAAGATAGAAGGTGGCTCTTCCGACGTTCCCAAGACATCTGTAGATAGTGTGTCTGTGAGTAGGTTCTCCGCATCTGAGATCCAGGAGCTCAGCCGAGATGTAAGTGGGATATCGGTGACAGGGGATGAGAGGTCCAACATAGAAGATGTTTGAGTAACAGCAGGGTTTGTTGGGTATTCAATAGACGAGGAGCTGTTATAAAATCGAACAGAGCTTGTATACACAGGCTTAACCTGAGAAGTGAAAGTTGGGACATCTATAAGGGAAGAACCCCTCTGGGTATCCTTTGTGGTCGGGAAAGCTATTGAGTTCAATGAAGGTGTCGTTATGGGCAATGCTGATGTAGACTCTGCTAGCAGAGGCACACTGGTAGGCCGAGAAGAAGGATTCGAGGATATATCACCGTCTCGGCATTCGTCAACTAGAAGACAAGGAGTCAGTCTAACATCAGTAGCACGAAAAGATGCACACACCTCCAGTAATAGAAAGTCTTATAGATTGGCACCTTGGAGGCGACGCAGTGAAAGTGATATAGACTTGGCCGCTCTCATTGTCTTGACAGAAGCCTGCCTCACCCTTTGGTAGGGATGAGCTGAAAAATCGGAGGAACCCGGCCTCATCAGCAAAGGTTTCAGTAACAGCATCTCGAGGTAATGCTCCTGGATAGCCACGTAGTTCCTTGAAACCCTCGCCGTTGTAGTATATGGGCAAGGGACCATCCAACAGACGACCTTGCACAAAATTGAAGATCGTGGCAGCAGCACAGATCTCTGACTGACTACCAACGAAACCGCCAACAGCCCTGACCTGGAGATCCCGTTTAGTGTCCTGCGACTCTGGAATGACGCGGAATATCACTGATCGGCCACTGGCATCGGGGACTGAAGTTCCAGTAGTTGGACTTGGGGTCGAAGTGGAAATAGATAGATCATCTTGTACAGAGAAAGTTGAGGAGATAGCGAGATCTGTAGCAAATGTCAAAGTTGCCCTAGAGGTCCCTGAGAAAGCAGCTTCGTCCCCAGAGGAAGCCGTGGGGCGAGTGTAACCATCTGATCTTGGGACCAGATAAGTTGATAGGTAGGTCATACACCAAGATTCAGGCAGTCTTTGGTCATCTTGAAGAGCAATGGATGCACTGAAAAGACTGGCAAGAGAAAAGAGGAACAAGCGAACAGGAGACATCATGGAGAATCAATGGAAATACTGAGCAGGCGGAAACCTGGGACATGGCCAATACTATGAATATCTACGACTCCTGACTGCTCTTCACACAAATGTTCAGCTCAGCCCTGCATCCACTCAGCCCATGGAGCATGAGACATCTGTTGGTTGGTGTCAATATTTCAAGATGATAAAAGTTGGTGGAGAGCAACAACTGGACAATGTCTCAATCTAGCTAGTGAGGCGTTGGTCTAGAATATGAGTTTTGATATTAGTTAGCTGTCATCGCAGCCAAGTTAAGACACGAGGACGAGCCATTGTACTAAACTAGCTAGTCACCAAGACCCCCTTTGGTGCCTCCCTTGCATACCAGAGAGTAAACAACACAGACTTTTGGAACCAACAGAATCACTAGATTCCACGAAATAAGAAACCGTAACGAATTTTGGCCTTTCAGTCAGCCACGGTCAAGCTAACCATGGGAACCGAGATTTAAAAGTAAACGAGCACCAACAATGACCGCTAAGAGCAAATAGAGCATGGCGTCACGCGCTACATGGGTCTTCAGTGGCATCTTCTAGCATGGAACTATTATATTCTGGCATGAAACTATTCATGTCGCCGGTAAGCCACACTCTTTAGGTTATTAGCTGGACGTTGAGGTATGGAAGTAACATTTCCGCATTACTAGCATAATGAGGCTTTAATAAACGCCAAGTCCCCTTGAAGTTATACCATTCAAAATACTTTCTCTCTACTTCTTCGCTCAGGCTGTGTGATTTCCAGCCGCAGTCATTCGTTTGGTGCATTCTTGCTCTTCACTCTCGTTAATCATGTATTCCAAGTCACTCGTTATCCCAGCGCTCTTCGCCGCTTTGGGAGTCGCTCAAGAAGACGTCCAGTACGAAACCCGCACGGCAACGATAACCCAATGCTTCACTCGCGATGGCCTTCGTCCTCCGGCCACCGTCACCGTGCCCGGCCCAACATGCGTGGTTCATAAGCCAGCTGTGACAGGAGAAGCCATCATTGTCGAAGTCCAAGCTCCCGACTGTCACTGCGGCTGCCCAACTTGCGTCCATACTCTTGAATACACTACCAAATACCCTGCTTTCTGCTCTACTGGCCTGTTTGAGCAGGAGTATGTCATCACGGAGACATACAGTGGCATGGAGGCAAAGCCTACCAAGAATGAGCACGATCTTCCGTATGGATTCACGTGTGAGGTTCAGACGTGTACTACCTGTGGCTCTGAGCCTGTTACCGCGACTATCACGCACCCTGTTTCGGGTCATTATATGAATGAAGTTGCACCAACTGAAATGCCAATGGCAAAACCCGGCAAAGAGCAGCCCGGCAAGGAACAGCCAGGAAAGGAACAACCCGAGGAGCAGTCCAAGGAGCAAGGAAACACTGCACCCAAGGTCACTGGAGACGACAATGGATTCCGATCAAGCGTCAAGCCCACCCCAGTCCCCGATTCCTCCGAGAGTGCATCTCCTGGTAAGTTCACTATGATTGATCCCGTGAAAGGTATGAAAACTAACCTCCAAACAGGAGAGTCCACCGATCACCCTGTTATTGTATCTGGCGCCATGAGTCAACATTTGGGACTGGCGGGTGCTGGCATTGCATTCTTTGCCCTTATTCAATTCTTGTTCCTCTGATCTTTCTCCTGAAAATTCAGTGATGAAATTTGATCAGATAACAGTTACTCTTACATTTTTGTAAGTCATGAGCCGAGATATCTCTGGTCGATAGAATAATTTCACTATTTTGGGTCCGCAAACTCAATTGCATTTCTCATCGATATCGGAGTCCCTGAGTGACGCAAAGTGTACCTTGGCTTGCTAAACAGAGTAAAGATTGTCAAGGCCCAGATTATAGGCATCGACGTAATATTCATGCTACCTACCTATGGATGGGCGGTAACCGCGGCTATACCGGGCAAGATGCTCCATTTGACAGTGGGACATCTCCATAATAAAAGGAGTCTATCACAAAGAAAAGCAAAAAGTTACTCATGTGCGATCAAGATGGCCAAGGAAATATGCAAGTGTTGGTGCATACATGCAATGATATGTACATACCTATTGCTTGGTGAGATTAATCCTTGCAATACAGAAACGTTATGTCGCATCGTCTTGACCTGTCACAGACTCAAGCAGACCAATGAGATGGACTTTTCTCGGGGAGTTGAGCCTCAGCTCTCACCAATCCCTGTCCGCGGCCCTGGATCGAGGCCCAGGAGCAAAAGTTCCGGTGAGTTGCATCCTGATTGACAATGAACCAAGACCACAAACATCGATGTGATATCATTATTCTGCCGTTGATTCTTAAATTGATCGCTGTTCCAGGCAGCTGTTGATCTCTATTCCCCTTTTTCAGTGGCCGCACGTGATAACGCATAGTGAAATTCCCAGTGGCCCAGGTGACCTCTCGTCCCCACCCAAAACTTCACCGCCCGGCCGAGTCCCGACTGGGCGAGCTAGCACTAAGGTTTGGTTTAGAATTGGGTCCCATCGTTTTTGATCCAGGTCAGGTCTTGTCAAGACTGTACCAACACACGACTTTGTTGTTGGAGCATTTGCTTCGGCTTCAGCCTCAAGCCTCCCACCGAAAAGTCACGAGGGGGCTTTTTTAATTAAATTCTCCTTTCCTTTATTCCCCTCCCCCTCTAGAACAATGTCCGACGAAGACGTCGATGTCCTCGGCCCGGACGGCCAGCCCCCAGCTCGAGTCGATCGCGATCGAAGAGCTCCGCGCTTCAGCTGGACTCCCGCATACGAAGCGACCTTCTTCCGAAGTCTCTGCGAGAGCGTCCAGCTTGGTCTCCGCGAAAACTCCTCCTTCAAAGCAGAGGCCTGGGAGCGCGCTGCTCTGGCTCTGCAGGAGAGCCATGGCGCCTATCCGGCCAAGAGCCACCTGATCAACAAGAGTGACAACGCGAGAAAACGGTTTCGGTTATGGAGAGGCCTTCGTGAGGACCCCGAGTTTGTTTATAATCCGGTCAAGAGAACGGTCACTGCTACGGAGGAGGCGTGGACTGCCCATATCGAGGTAAACATTCCTTGCACCATGACGATGCAATGATCGGGCATTGCCACCACGCGAACGACGAGGCTCGGTTGCTGTAGCCTCGCGAATACGAAACGAATGTGTCAAGCACATACTGACTCTCGAGTAGAGGGAACCGCTTTCTCGGGCGTTGCGCGGCCGACCCTTTGATCATGAAGACTTTATGGAAGTTCTTTATCCAGACGTCATTGGCTCGGGTGGCGCTCCCAAACGAATAATGAAACCACGGAGACGAACAGATGGCCCCATGACCGATGACCCCGATATGCCGGGCACCGGTATACTCAATTTGACAAGCGATCCTCCTCCCCCTCGACCTCCTGGCCTCGAGAGTCCGAATTCGCGACCCATGTTGACTCAAACTCCCACTACATCCTCCACTGGGTCGGCGACTCAGCCGCGACCGACGTCTACTACAATTCCTCCACGCGGACCACCGACTGTAGCTAATGCTAACGCTCTTACCCCGCCCGACGAGACTATCACACAGAGCCGCAAGCGACAGCTGCCCACTACAAGCACCCCGAACATGTTCGAGTCGACGCCACCTGCTACTACCGTTCCTATGGGTCAGTCAGCCCCTGAATCTCCTGGCAAGCGTCGCCGTACTTCATCCAACGATGGTTCTCGTGCTCTATCAGCATCTGTTCTCAACTCCTCCATGCTGCCTTTGGCTGTGCGTGATGGCCCGGGTGCTGGGTCTCCTTCCCAGGCGGATAGCCAGAACACCAACGGGCCCGTTGTGGAGGAGATTGTCGAGGCTGTACGATCTCGGAATACTCTACGCTGGCAAGAGGAAGCGCTGGACATATTCTTCCGTGACTTTGCGGACGAAGATCTTGATCTGCAGGTCAAGATCTCTGAGGGCGTGCTCATCAATGAGTCCAAAGCTATGATGTTTTGCAAGATGCCCAGCCGTGTGCGACAGCACTGGGTAAAGCGGTTCAAGGACACTCCCCTCCGGCAGTAGTATGTCGAGCCTTGCAACTTTTCTCTCAGGCATCTATAGACCGATACCTGTGAAAGCATCAAGGACGGGGTGATGGATCATGGACCTCCAGGCATCAACACCAAACACATCAATCTAAGGAAACAAAAGACACATATCCACAGCAATCAGGGCAGGAATTATATCAAAAGAAATCCAAGAGAGTATGGTCTGGCGCTTATTGGGTCGTGTTGAAGATACCAAGGGTTACGGATATGAAAGCGACATGGCGTTCTATTTGGGCAAAAACATCTATCTGTTTTCTTGCTTTCTGTTTCTGCTTTTTCATGTTTGAGGAGTTGCATTTAGCGCGGACATTTACGTAGGAACGGGTGATAGTTATGTGAAAGGGCGGGATCGTTAAGGGGTTACGGAGCTGATGGTGGGTTGATGAAGCGTGCTTTGTCAAGTCTTTTTTTGTTGATACCTAATACATATAATTCTCACCTCTCGATATACTCTATGACCATGATGGAAGGCGAGTCCAGACTTTTTGAGGCTTCATTAACATCATGACGTGGTCTTATAGGAACGATGAAGTTGAGAGGGGATACTCCTATTAGCACTCTGTCATCGCTTGCAAGATGAATAAAGACATGCCAGGCCAAATAACTATTCTGATGCACTACTCTAACGTTCTCTGATAAGAATTATACTTCCCTCATATCTGCCCTGCGGCTATTTGTATTTTAATCAAAAGCATAGCTTCTGAACGGTAACTCATGATATCGACAGATGCCATCTATCTCTCCATCGCTATTCACAACTTACTCAGATTATCCCATTCATATCATTATTTGTTATCTATCCATTATTTTGTCCCGTAATTATTAGTTATTTCGATCCATACGCCCTATTTCTTCCTATATATCATGATACTCAGCCCAGGTTCGATTCCTCCTCCAAGACACCCTTGGCTCTTAAAATGGGTCCCAACTCCTTCAACCTTACAGGCTTCGTCAAGAACAAATCCAATCCGCTGACAGTGGCCTCTCTCTGCGCCTCTTCAGAAGCCAGCCCTGTCAAAGCAAGTATCAAAGCAGGCCTCAACCCCCGTTGTGATTCAAAAGCACGAATCCTCCTCGTTGCTTCAAATCCATCCATGACCGGCATCGAAATATCCATCAAGATGCAACTATATCGACCAGGGTCTGCTTCATAGGCTGTGACGGCTTCTAAACCGTCTGAAGCTGTTTGATATGGCTGCTTGAGCTTCTTCATGTATGAGGAGAGGATCTTGAGGTTGATGAAGTTGTCATCAACGAGAAGGAACTCTGGTACTTTGAAAGAGTCTTTTGGTTGTGTTGGCGTTTCGTCTTCGCTTGTGGGGAAGGGCGAGCTTGGGTTTGTTAGTGAAGGGGCTGTGATGGTGACGATGCTCAAAGATTCGGGCTCTGTTGATGTTGATGCTGTAGTTGGAGATTGGGGAGATGTCTGCATAACTGTCCATCGATACAAGGCTAGTGAACATGCCTTGGCAAGTTTTCGAGGAGCAAGCCTTGATATGTCGTTAGTCTGAAATATGGCATATGGGAAAGGGGTTATGGAGGATTACTTACGGTTGTGAAATGAACTCGAAGACTCCGGGACGTGGTATTGTCTTTGCACCAGTTGCATACTGATGTGCAGTAACAGCATTGGCGCAGAGCACGATATTTGGGATATCCGGGACTGAATCCTTCGATACACAAGGCCTTTCAAACCCCTCTTCAGACCAAATTGCGAGATCTGGCATGAAGCAGGGTGTTTCTGAGGTAGTGTTGACCTGCATGTTTAACCATTCCTTGCACATATCCTGCACAAGTTGGTCAGGAGATTCGATCGTTCTTTGTACGGAGCCGCCTCCTATAACTGAGTCTTTGCTGAAATCAACCAATTTCACCCGAAGCCCTCGAAGTTTTTCTGTCTGCGCATCGAACTCTTCTTCACGTTGTCGAATCTCACAGACATTGTGATGACAGTCGTCACCGAGTTTCATTGGTAGTCTCACAGTTACTGTAGTACCAACGCCAACTCGGCTGTCGACAGAGATGTGACCTCCAAACTGTGCAGTTATCTGCTTTACGAAGCTGAGTCCGAGACCTGTGCCAGGAGAAAGGTGATTCTCTTGCGAGAATGGCTTGAATAAGCCGTTTTGTAGAAAGTCCTCGCTAATGCCTATGCCAGTATCGGAGACCTGGATGGTTACCCAACAGTCATTATCATCAGCAGCAAAAGCGCTGGTCTGCTCCAAAGAGACCTTGATGATTCCACATTGCGTGTACTTGAGCGAATTGCCAAACAGATTCATGATAATTCGACGCACGGGACCAGGCTGGGTGTAGAAACCCCACGATGGTCGTGAGTCGATGACCAGGAAAACGTCGACGTCGCCGATCTTTGTGGAAAGATTCCCTGTCTTTTTCGATGGAGCTTGAAGCTCATCTATAGCTTGCATGGTGTCCATGCGGCGGATAGATGTGTAACCTGGTCGTCGAGGTGTTTGGCTAGATGACTGGGCAAGGGACACCTGTTGAAAATTAAATCCAGCGTAGACACTCTCTAGAACCTCTTCAGCCAGAAGATCTAGCTGCACGACCTTTCTCGAAGACTTCGAAGCTATGCTGACAGACGAAGACCTGTTGATACCGCTTCCGTCTGCCTGTGTCTCTCGAGTCGCTTCTTGAGGCAAAGCCTTGTTAACCTTGGAATATTCGAGCAGATGGTCGATCGTATCTGACAGTGTTCGGCAGCATGTTTCAATGGTTCTAACAATGTTTTGTTGTGGAATAGTAAGGTCTGTGTCGTTGAGCAGCTCAACACTAAGAACAGCACCATGAAGTGGTGATCTCAGCTCATGAGACAGTGATCCAAGGGCATCAGTCTTGGCCTTGTCTGCAGCTAGGGTTTCCATTTTGAAAGCCTCGGCTGCTGCAAGCATACCAAGAGCTCTGAGGTAGCTCAAGTCGAGGTCGATAGTGAAGGTGCGCTTGATATTGTAAGTGTGAATGAAGCCACCAGCAGACCATCTTTTCTTCCTGAGGTCCCAGACAGGAACGAATGCAATGCTTCGAGCACCAGGGAACGTTTCGAGGAGAATACTTGCTTCTCTCTGCTGAACTCGAAACCTGTGATCTTGTCTGTTATTTATGTTCCCCCAGTCATTGCTGTCATGTTGATGACGAGTCGAATCATCAGGCAGTTCTTCTCGGAGTAGATTTCCATCGGTATCATAGTTGAACACATGGCCCCTGGGGTACTGTCGAATCATCCTGGCAAGAAGAGCTTGTGGGAGAGCAATACGAGCTGCCCCATGTTCGGAAGAGCCGAGTGCCTGACAAGAGGGTCTTAGGCGTTCATCAGAAGACACAGTTGTGTAGGCATCCTCACTCTCATTGCAACTGAAGGTTGAAGGTCGCCGAGTCGCCAGGTCTTCATTTATCCATTCGGTGGAAGAGCCTGCACTTGAAAATTCCAGCATGTCTGCATTGAGGAACAAGCAGCCATCAGTCTCAATAGAATCCTTGACAATTGAGGCTGCTTTTGAGAATATTTGCTTTGGAGTTTCGATGAGCTGACTTGGATCATGGGCAAACTTCGATCTGGCCTGAGAGTCGCACATAAGTACGTCTTTGGTGGCGTGAGGAGCGGTCGATGTGCGGGAGTCGGCTGTTGAAGTTGAGTTTCTGACACTCATCCCCCCTAAAGCTTGCTGCAAGTCGTCTATTCTTGGCCTTCGAGACCTGGCCATTCCGTCACCTCTCGTCTCATGCTCTGCATACTCTCGTCCGGTAGAGGAGACTTGGCTCAAAGGTGCTGTGTTTCCTTCAACAAAACTTGTCAATCCCCAGCTCTTCCTTTCACTTCTTCGTTGGTGGCTCTTGAGGCTGATGGTCTCAAGATGTTCTGTCACGGCTCTCGAAAGCTCCCTCATAAGTCTTGAATGACTATCCTCCCACGGCAATGAAGGTTCGGTATGTATCACGCAGATAACTCCGATGTTGACCCCTCTATCTGTGCGAATTGGTACAGCAGCGTAGAACCTTGCGGCGCCTCCGGGTCGACAGTACGGTTTAGTTGAGTACTCGGGATCGAGGGTAACATCATCAACTACAATGACGGGTAAGTCGTGGTTGGCCCTTGGTCCAGTTTCATCTGATTGAATTTCATCGGAACATAATGTGCTTTCACAAGCACTATGTGATCGCGGGATCGCAGTTCCACAATGCCAAAGAGTTTCCGGGTGACCGTCTTTTCCCAAGCTTGGAATCAATGGGGTTATCGATGAAGCTTCCGCGATGATATACTGATGAGTCTGATCAAACAACGAGATCATTGCGCGCGCTGCACCAGTTTGAGACGCCGCCAGACGAGCCAGAGCCGTCAATATGACATCGGGACACGTGGAGAGCTCATTGCTTGGAACAGGCAGTCCAGTATCGTTGAAGCGCACATTGGTGAAGAGCGAGTCGTCGTATCTAATTAGATCTCAGTAACATAACTCAATGATTCTAGAGTGAAATTGCCTCGTTACCTGAACGTCTCGCGCTCCCTAGTAGCCTCAGACACGATGCTTTTTTTAGGCACCTGTACACGAGCTGGGCTGGCCATTCTCAACAGTACGTGCACCTTGGAGATGAATTCTTCAACGGTTTCCGCCAATGGTCATTCTCACCATTGGCAAACGACAGAAGAAGAGCATTGAAGGTTGTGTTCCTAAGGCTTGCCACTAGGGGCGAAACGCCGAAGACCGGGAGGCTGGAAGGTAGAGTTTAGCCAGGGTGAGTCTAGAGTCTAGAGTCTAGACTCGGCGATTATGCTAGAATCGCCACAGAGCGGCGATCGACAAATCTGCGGTTGAACTGGGGACGCGAGTCTCAGGCCAAGTGGAGAACAAAGTCATAATTGGGCGTTAGAGGCATTCTATCTCCCTTTAGTTGATCTCTTCAGCTTCGGATTGGTGGCTGCTCCTCCGTTTACAACGCCACGATACGGGCTGTTGATCGAAACAGGTTTTTTACGGAGGATCCGTCTGTGCTGCCGTTTCCGCCGATCAAATGACTACTGTTTCTAGAATCTTTCCGTATAACAATAAATAAATATGTAATTACTGTTATCCATCAACTGTCAAGAAACGCTACCATCGCTATTACTATGTAATTTGTACGGTTGACATACAACCACCGCCGGAGAAGAAACGGAGATCAAACCCCTGTCCAGTGGCTGTGGCTTACACCCATTCGGATTGCGACGCTATTTGGCTTTGTGTGTACGAGACACGAAATTATGTTTGCATAACTGCGTAAACAGGACATAAACACCAAATCACCATGTAATCGACTCTCTCAAAGGCTTCCTGTCAACGGCATTGCGTCTGTTGACCAGCTCGACAAGATCAAATACCTTTCGTCATTTGAACATGTGTCACGTGAAACTGCTAGCTTCCGATGTTTTAGACTCAACCTCGGTTTAGCTTCCGTATCATTGATCGGCGTCTCTTCTATGGCTGAGGGAACACTATTCTATCCTCATATATCACAAAAGTACAAGCCCAAGTATTCCATTCGAGCCTGTATCCTACTGAAAATACAATGGCTCTTCCATTCTCCTTGTCTCAGGCCTCTCTAGCAGCCGCCATACTGGGTTCAACTTACGGAACCTACCTGGCTCTATCACCTCCCAACCCCAGCGAACATTCAGCACCATCAACCGGCGACTCAGTTCGATGGCTATTCTTGACGAGAAAACACACCACAAAGGTCGTCTTGGCCCCTCTTGGACTGCTGTCACTGCACACTGCTAGCCTGGCTCTGCGCTACCCCAATATCCCTCCATCTCTTGTTCATCGTGGAATTGAAAATGGGCTCAATCCAGGCCTGATCACATGGTCTGCTGCAACTACGATCCCTCTAGCTCTGATTCTATGCGCCGGTGTTCCTCTGCGTTTGGTACCCTATGCATCACTAGGCAAAAACTTCACATTTGCTCTGAAAGAGCCTGATCAGTTGAAAACTACCGGCATTTATCAATATCTCCAACACCCAAGTTATACCGGACTTGCTATTCTGATGATATTCAACGTGGCGCTGCTTGGTAGACTGGATGGTGTTCTGAGCTGCTGGATTCCTCCGAGTGCCTATGAGACCTTCTGTTCCTGGGCTATAAGATTGCTTCCTTTCACTATATCAGGTATCATGTTTGGAATTTGGACCAGAGTATCTGAAGAGGAAAAGATGCTCAAGAGGGCCTTCGGGAAGGAGTGGGAGAGTTGGCATGCACGAACAGCTCGCTTTATTCCTTTTATCCTCTAGTTGATTTTATATCCTTCATAAATCAAAGTGCCAACAAGAATGACCCTAGTTTCATACTATGCTTGACCGCGAAATGTGTAAATCTTCATTTGATGCACTCATAAGGAAATGACAAATGATCCCTGTCGAAGCACCATGGTGATAAACAAGGTGAGTAACAGTTTTTATATATAGATAGAGTATATTCTTGAAACCACAAGATCACATGATATATGTAACTGAAAACAGGAAACTAAGTAATCGAATAAGTGAATACTAAACTCTGTCCAATCCAACATTTGCTTCAAATCACAGCTGCATGTTCTGCAACTCTTCTTCCCAGAGTTCGCCGATGGCCTTCAGACGAGCCATAAGATTGTCCATTCGCTGCTCTCTCAGCAAGGAAGTTATCTCAGAAACAACTTCAAAAGTCCTGACCAACGGCCCCGCCTTTCAGACTACTTTGTGGAATGCTGTATGTGGTCGTTGGTTCACCTTGACATGATCCTCTGCCTTCCTTTCCATCTTGGTGGCAATTGCGTGCTAGTTAGCGAAAACAAATCATTCTCGTTGCTTCTCTTCGTACGTATGATGGCCATCTCTGGTGCTTTCACATCCTAGAAACTTCGGCATGCGTCGTAGTGGGGGACGCTGAATGATAGTCCCGTCGTTATGGCAAGCCTGAGTTGATCCTATAAGCTGAGTACTTTGCCTTTCTGAAGTTTCTTGGGCGTCGAATCTTTTTTCCTCCCTACAGATTCTCAAAATCTCGTATGTCATCTGGAATCGACAGTGGTTCTTAGCAATCATGTGGTGTTGGATCCCTTCCAACGTGCGACGTTGCTTGCCACAAGATATGCACTCGTAGTAGCCGAATATGATGCTATGGAGGCATCTTACAGCAATGATGGGCTTAACATCATGAACTTCCAGGGTCGTTATGGTGAAGCTGTGGCATGTCTTCATGTGGGCCATATTCTCGTCGAAGGTCGAGCTCGTGTGGCGGCAAAAGAGACACAGTTCTTCACGAAATTCTGGGGTCTCTACCTCGCAGAACTCTGTCCCATTCACTAGCCTTTCGCCTGAGGGTTCATTCCATGATTCCTTGACTCTATCCCAGCTTGCCATGGCTTTCTCCATGACATAACGAGGAATACATGGACCACTATATCGAATTTGGATCTTGAAAACACTAAAAGTCGGTTAGAGTATGTAACAGAGGGAGAAAAAGATGGATAACTTACTGTTCATCTGACTTTGAGTGCTCTCGGTGCTCCTCAAACGTATTGAAGTGGACGCAGCAAGTGCTGCACCAAGGCTTACCAAGTGGCATGCTGGGTGACAGGGGAATGGTGAAGACTTGGAGATATAAGTTCGGGTTGTTCTTTAGAGACGTCTCTTTACTTTAGAGACAAAAGCATAGAGCGAAAAAGGAAAAAGAAATATAGGCGGTAGCTGTACAAATTGTCTATAGCAAATTTGACTTGGGTTTGAAGTTTCTTTGGAGATTGTAAATGAAGAAGGAATTTCTCTGCTTAGATGTTCGAAGTGTGTCTTATATATTCACCTCTGAAATCATTCTCTAAAGCATAGATAGGTTTAACTTTTAGAAAGTCGATCAAAATCATCTCATGGTCCAGCAAAGCAATAAGTCATAAACATCTTAAGAGCTCCGAATAGCATATGAGCCAACGAGAGGAGCAGCGCAGGAGAGTTTACTTTTACCAACAGATCAAAACTTCAAGTTAAAAGTAAAATGGTCATGACATTCTACCAAGCTACTCAGCATGATAGGCTCCTGTCACTGAAACGTAAACCTTATAATGCCTAACAGGCAATATACTAAAGGCAAAGTGTGAAACAGTTTCATAGAGTAAACTTAGTTGTGTCTAACTTTTATAACATATCACCGTCGCCTCAGTGCCTTGAGTATCGCAGTCGCCAACTCTGCGTTTTTCGTGAACAAGTCCAACTCATGCTCCGGGTACCCAGATTGAATAGCGATCACGACGTCCAACTTTGGAACTACGTAAATAGACTGGCCATACATACCAATCGCCGCAAATGCACCATCGTCTCCCATTTTATACTCCTTACCCCCCCTGCCTGTCGTCCACCAACCACTCTCGTAGCCAAAGTTGGAGACAAAGTTATCTGGCTGGAGAGCCCTGGCGCCAACACTGTTCTTGGCATTAGAAATGTCTTGGAACCAACCAGGTGGCACATTGGGGCCTTTGCCTCCGTCTCTGAAAGTTTCGAGAATAAAACATCCGAAGCGTGCCATATCTGTCAAAGTTATCGAGAGACCTCCGTGACCGTCCACGTGTCCTGCGCCTGTTGTTCGTATGTATCCATCGTATTGCATTCCAGCAGGATCCCATATCGTGCGCGAGATGTATTCATTCAGAGGCTCTCCGGTTGCACGTGAGATTGCCGTCGACAGCACGTAATAGTTCGGGTTGTAGTAGTGGAACTCTTCCCAAGGCTCAGCCACTTTCTTCGACGTCTTGAGCCAGTTCATAACCGCTTCAGGATCTGTTTGGGGATACAGCTCAGTGGCATACATGGGATTGGGTACATCTGCAGGCCGCTCCTCGTCTGATTGTTCAACTACCCCTGAAGACATGCTGGATAGAGCAAGAAGTGGCACGTCTGCCCAAGCAGTTCCTTTCAGCTCCTCGACATGGCGAGATACTGGGTCGTCAACGGATAGTTTTCCTTCCTGCTGCGCAATGGCGAGAGCTGTTGCAACAAACGACTTTGTGACTGATTGAACGTCGTTGCGAGATGCTTGAGAGTTTCCGTGCCTGTACTCTTCGAGTTTTATGACTCCATCCTGAACGACAACGCAGCCGGTTAATCCATACCGACGCATGAAACTGTTGAAGTCAATCCCAGAGTTTTCCTTGATAGCTTCAGCTATATTGAAAGAAGTATCTCGAGTAAAGCGTCTGAGATATGAGCCATGCCTGACTTGAGTTGTTCTGTTCTGGAAGGTTTCTTCGCGGAGCCGATAGAGAAGCGGAGTGTAAGCTGGGTCAGCCGGGTTAATAGATGATAAGCTGAACTTCCCGATGTGATCACTCAAATGTGGCAAGTCTCCCATCTTGATTGTATGCCTTCAAACTTCGATAGGTCTAATAGAGGAAGCCCAGTATTGTTGTTACTGAGATTTTCAGATTTGGTTGTTATTGAAGTCGGGTCGCATCCGAAGCTTACACAACGGAGATGGATACCGGGATTAATAAGAGGTTCATCAGACCTCCAATCATGCTCTGTCATTACCTTTTGTGGTGTCCACCCAAAGTGCCTGTTATCGGCAGACTCGGCCGAGCCAAACCGGCTATAGCCCTCCGAACTCTGAAGCTGGCATCAAATGTTCCATACTATGATAATAAAAAGACTTTGAAATTGGTTTACCAGCAGATTTCTCGTTTGTAATCACTGGGTTCGACTACGTTGCGGTGCTTCCAGGAGCACACTTACAAAGATGTCAAAATATCGGGCTCACAAAATCATGTTGATCACGTCAACTGCATGTGTAATTCTGTGCTAGAAAGAGTGATTGGATACGTCAATGGATCTTCAGGATATCTGTAGCATTACTTGAGCTAACCCCCACTCTTGATGAAAGGCGGCGATGATGGGTAGGTATATAAACCTCATGTTGGGGTAAGGGAGCGGGCTCACTTCTGACCCCGACACTATCAATTCATCCTCGCAAACAACTCATCATGCTAGAAGTCCACTGCTCTGGCATGCCCTATGAGGTGAAGAAATCCATTCTAGAAACGCTGTAATCCGTTCTAGAGGACTAACTTACTGTTCAAATACAGATTGGCCATCAACATGGCACAGCTGCAAAAGACAGGGTCGTAGGGTCCATCGCCTTTTACAAAGATCTGTTCCAAGAATCATGCGCTATGGACTGGGAAGCAGTACGTCAAGAGGCTCAACAATACATCCAACCTCTGCAGAAGCTACGCCCACGCTATGTCGAGGAGCTTCAAGGCTTAGCAGACGGTGCTGGCTTCGAGCTACTTGATATCGTTGCTCTCAACGTTCGAACCGAGATCACATTTGGCTTATATACCCGAGTCCCGAGTGCACCTATCCAGACCGATGGCTGCACGAGTGCTGCATATCGTCAGCCTAACGGGGAGGTTCTCCTTGCGCAGAACTGGGATTGGCAGCCTGAACAGGCGCCTAATCTCTTCATCTGCCATATCTCTCAGCCTGGGACAGATATACCCGACATCTCGATGGTGACTGAAGGGGGAGTAATTGGCAAGATTGGCATCAATTCTTCTGGTGTGGGAACCTGTCTAAACGCTATCCGAGCTCGGGGCGTTGATAATACCAAAATTCCTATACATCTCGCCCTGCGAACAGCTTTGGAGTCGCATTCGGCTCGCGAAGCAGCCGATAAGCTGTATGAAATGGGCACGGCGGGAAGTGGTCATATTCTCGTGTCAGATCCTTCTGAAGCTATAGGCTTAGAATGCACCAGCATAGGGATCAAAGAGATCAATTTTGACGGCAACGGAACACTTATTCATACGAACCATCTACTGCTTGACCATCCCGGAGTAGATGAACCCGGCTGGATACCAGATTCTACGGACCGCGTCAAGCGCATCGCCCAGCTTCTTGATGAGAGATTGGCGACTTCAACCATCGACCATTCTTCATTCTTTGACTTCTTCAAAGATGAGCAAGGGTATCCAACAGCAATCAACCGCGATCAATTCTCACCCGGAAACGGCAAAGCAACGCTCTTCACCATTAACATGGACCTGGCCAAGAGAAAAGCGATTGTCACCATGGGCAGGCCAACGAACTGGACTGAGAGAATTGAACTATCACCAGGCTTAGCTTAGGCGGGAGAACATAGATATAAGCCCTGTAATCGAAAAGAAAGAAATTCGTTATCGTTTCCATATTTCATTTGTACCAAATTTTGTTTCACCTCGCCAAATATAGCCATTTAATGTCAATGTTGTGGCTGACCTTATATAAATGCAATGCATTCCTACCATGGAATAGCGAGAGCTTATAGGCATAGAGTCTGCCAACAGAAACTCATAGGAAGCGCAAAGGCTAAAGCGATAAGAATATAATATTGACACCCCTGGATCGGAAAGCTTTCTGATCAAAATCTTGCTCCCTTACTCCAGTTGGATGACCAGAAGATGCAGGGTAGCCTGCTTTGGACTGTCTTAGACGGTGTGTCATTAATCCGTTCCGCGAGATCTGGCCTTATCATGTATGTGAACACCTAGAAATCATGATGAAAGTTGTCGTTGCATTGCTCGACAACCTCCAGCTTCTTCCCTCAAGTCCGTCGCCATGGTAAGCTAGATCGAACAAGCACTCAACTATGTAACTGCTGACTCCCAAACTTAGAACATCGCCTACAACTCCGCCTTGCGGCAAAGCAAGTCTCTCCGCGCAGAGCTCTCCAACCTCAACAGCAAACCTCAAGCATCTCCCTCCGAAATTGGCAACGTATCCGCCTCAATCGCTTCCTTCACCAAGACCCTCGATGAATACCAATCCCTCACCCGTCAGGAGATCGTTCCCAAGAAGCAAGAAGAGGGCTTTGAGCGAGTAAAGAGGTTCCGCGAAGATCTCTCCGACTTTCGAACGCAAGTCGATTCGCTGAAGAAAGTTCGTGATGATGCCCAGCACCAGGCAAATCGCACAGAACTTCTTGGCCGAAGACCGTATAATGCTACACCCGAGAACCCTTATGCGAACGCTACAACAACAAACACGCACTCTGCTTTCCAGCCTCGACACCCACCTCAAGCCAGCGCCTTGACAACTGGCTCACCAGACGAGATGCGCGAGGCACACGCATTCAGGGAGCAGAACTTCTTTGCAAACACAAACCAAGCGCTAGATGACTACATTGCGCGCGGACAGGCTGTACTGGGCGATCTAGGCCAACAACGGGAGATGCTCAAGAGCACCCAGAAGCGACTTTACAACGTCGCCAACACCCTTGGCGTAAGCGGAGATACGATCCGTATGGTAGAACGACGGGCTAAGGAGGACAAATGGATCTTCTTTGCGGGCGTCTTGATATTCTTCCTGTTTTGTTGGCTGGTGCTCCATTTCTTGCGGTAGAACAGAACCCGAACTGGGCTTCAGGTATTTGGAAGAGAAATGTCACAGATATGTACGCTTAGGGGGGTATCAGCGCGGCGCATGGAGTTTTTGAGTGTCTTGCGTTGTCTTTTTGCCTGTAACATACCACGCCGAGTCAACATGCTTTTTGTTAAAGCACTATGCTATTCGTCATCGCCCTCGCCTTCTTTGAGTGCTACTGTAAACAGCACATCTTTGTCCGTCGTCACCGAAACGACCTGAGACTCGGGCAGGATATGATTGCTAGTACTCAATTTGCCACCAATCTCAGTATGCCAGTTCTCGACATCCCACTCGAAGCCCTTTGTCGTGATGTTGGCAGCCTCTTTCAGAGGAATGATACCAACATGCTTGCCGAAGGCATCTTCCTCTCCCTCCTCTCGAACCTGGATCTGATGACTACCTGCCTTAAGTAGGAACGTCAAACTTGAGCCGGAAAGTAGAAACAGTCGACCGGTCGCATAGTCGGGGTCATTTTGGAAGAGGTACAGGTGGTGAAGCTGAGAAAGACCCTGGTCGACTCGGCCCCCGATACCTCCAAGTGCGACGATGTCGATGCCTTCGGGGTATTCTTTGCGAATCCAGTTGATGGCCTTTGCAAAGTCGGTCGACTCTTGGTCAGCGTCGTGGATGACTGTCGCAGGGGAGGGTTGCGACGAGTAGAAGTCGCGGACTTGTGGGGTGAGAGAGTCGAGGTCGCCAATGATGAGTTGAAGGTTAGACTATAGGATTAGCAACCACTTGACATTATCCCAAGAGCAGTATCGCAACGTACGTATTTTCCGTGGAAAGACGACAGCTTGTGTAGACGATTCGCTCCACCATCAGCGGCTACTCTCACAGAAGCTGTGAAATGGACGTTAGGCATTCAGACCGCAAGACCAGTATGTCAAGCTACGTACAGTTCTTCCAGAGCTTGCGCAAATTGACGCCGTTCTTCAACGGCTGGTTTAGAATGAGGAGCGCAAAGTCCTGGCCTATGTTATAGTCCTGGAGCAGCTTTGCTGGACGCCATTCGAAAGATTTGGACGCCATGATTGGAGATATCTTTGGTTAGTATGCGACTTGCAATGGGTAGAAAAGGATGAAGTAGATGCGATCTAAATCGCCGAGTCCCTTGTGTGATATTCGCAGGTTGTTAGGTCAAGAATGATTTTGCTTTTTCTCTCCCTGAGAAATGGCGAGACAATGTCTAGCTCGAGAAACTTGCCCCCGATTCCTGTGCGACAGCTTTCTCCCTTTCTCTCCTTTGTCTTCTGCTGATCACTTGAACCAACGTGTTTGACAAAACAAACTTTGGTCTACTGTAACAGCCACAATCTAGGTCGAAAGTCAAAAAGAGATCTAGACGCAGCCTGCACGTTAAGCCCTATGAGGGTATAGAAGCAGCTCATATGATCAGGAATGAATGCGCACTGCCTGGATCCAATAGTTAGGTAGAAGCCGATGGTGGGGGAACGTCATGGCGCGATAAGGCTGTTATCAGATAAAGAGCCCGGACGGTTAAATTACGGTTACACCTTTTTCACGCAACCGGCCGGCATCTCGGAGACCAGGGCCAAGTATTTCCAAGCATCATACTCCAAGATTTCGATGCTCCACCACTGCTGACCAATTCCTCTTGTATTCTTGATTTCCTGCATTGACCTTCGCTCCTTTGTTGACTTCTGTAATTCAAAATGTATCGTACCACCATGCGATCGGCCTCGAGGCCTGTAATTGCCAGCCTGCGCTCCGGCGCTGTCCGCGCAGCCCCTCGACGATTTAACTCTACAGCTACTCCAGCCGACAAGTCCCGATCATGGAAGAGCTCTGTGGCACGATTGGGTCTGGCTTTCGGTGCTGTCTATTACTATAACACAAGTCCCATCTTCGCTGATGAGGCTATCTGTACGTTGCAATTGAGGCTCAGAATTGGAGATTATGCGACTAATATAGAACAGCAAAAACGGTTCCCGCACCCGCTGCCTTTTCCGACGATGATCTCCCCACCGTCGACTCTGTCCTCGAGGAGAAGCGCAAACAGATTAAGGCCATGAGCGAGAAGCCCGCCGACTCAGCAAAGCCCTCCGAGCCTCAACAATCCAATACTCAAGCCGCTGCCGCCGATGGATCACCTGCTGCTTTAGAAGAGGAGGCCGACCAGCAAGGCGCGTTCAACCCCGAGACTGGAGAGATCAACTGGGACTGCCCTTGCTTAGGTGGCATGGCCCACGGCCCCTGCGGCGAGGAGTTCAAGACTGCGTTCAGCTGCTTTGTGTACTCGACCGAGGAGCCCAAGGGTATGGACTGCATCGAGAAGTTCCAGTACGTCATATCGAACAATGATCTTGTTTCATAGCTTGCTAACTCAGTAACAGGGGCATGCAAGAGTGCTTTAAGAAATACCCAGAAATCTACGGCGCCGAGCTCGCCGATGACGAGGAGGGTGCTCCCACTCCCGATTTTGGCGATGAACAGCCCACCCCCGACGCTCCCAAGGTTCCTGCTACCGACAAGGCACCCGCCCCCGACTCCAAGTCCCTCCCCGAAGATTCCTCTACCGCAGCTGAGCCTGATCAAAAAGGTCCTCCCCGATCGACTTCCAACGAAGCCGAGAAGGAAACCATCATTAACGGATCCCGAAAGGTTCAGGATGTCGCTACCCCCATAGAGAAGCCACACAACCCAGACTTGTGGCAGGATATGCACAAGTCCGAGGTCCCCGTTAAGGAGGTTTTCGTTGAGCCTTCACAGGCACATGATGCTACTGCTGCCAATGCCGAGATCAAGATTATTGAGCAAGAGAGGGAAGCTAAGAAGAAGGCGGAGAAGAAGCAGTAGAAGGTATAAAATATTGGTGATGTTAGGGGGAAGAACTACATTTTGTAAAATATTTAGGATCTTGATATGGGCGAGTGTCCATCTGTACCAATGCTGTATTATGAGAAGGGACAGAAGCCACGAAATTAATAGACACGATCACATCTCAATACTTTGGGGCTCTTCGTATCCCCGAACAAATTTTGCGAGGTTTGGTTTGAGAATGGGATTGTTGAACATAGGTATCAATTCTTATGCCTCCAAACGTAGAGATGAGTAGTTGCCTGGTATCAGCCAGAGTAGAGAATTATGAAACAAAGTGAAAATGCAGTAGAACAAAAAACTATATCATATCATCCATCAACAACGTTCGTTCCTTTCAGCGTTCAACAATTACAAGGTAATGATTTGCTTCCGTAGATGCTTTAGGCATCAAGAAGACTGTGGCCCGTCAGGTGCATCGGCATATGCGTCATCATTGTAGGGTATCATCGCCGCTCGAGTCCTAGTTGCCGCCCTTCTTGCCCTTGTACAGATATCGTCCAACAGCACCCTCGGCGGCTGTCACACCAGCGAGGATACCAGCACCGAGAGTGACGGCCTTCCAGTCAAGCTTGCCCTTCTCGTAGAGTCCCCAACCCTTGTAGCCAAGGTATGCGCCCAGACCAACGACGGTAGCAAAGTTGGCAATAACGAGGCCAGTAGCACTACCGTCCGATAGACGAGAGAATTGTTGGATGAGCCAGTTGTCGGCGCTCTTGGCCTTGGCGGCAGCCTCGTCACGCTTTCGCTTCTCCTCGCGGGCCTCCTCTTCTCGCTCTATGCGAGCAGCCTGCGTCTCTGTCTTGATCTCCTGCTCAAGGAAGTCGTTGGGGACAGTGTGCACGCTAGGCAAATCAACATCGACCAAAGAGGCGGTGGAGGCGGACTCGTCAGTGATGACCTGAGGAGGTTGAGGGGCAGCAGCCTGGAGGGGTTAGCAAGAGGGGCCGCAGAGATATGATGCTGTATGTAAAGTAACTCACCTCCTCGGGGCTCTGCTTGGGGCCACTGGCAGCAACGTCGGCGTAAGACACTGTGATAGAGTCAGTGATCTGATGTTGGGCACAAATACGCTACAGTGACGTGTATACTTACTGATGGTAAGGCGGGGTAGAGAGAGGGATGAGAGAATAGACTCGAGTTGCTGGGGATGTATTATCCTGTTGATTTTGTCGCAAAGGGCAAATTTGATCGAGAGAAACCAAGAGTATCGTGACCGAGGGAAAGATGGAGGAGAGAAGATGGCTCTTCATGTGACGCAGATCATGAAGCCCGCACCTTTTGAACCTGAGCTTCCGCAATCCGCCGATGACGTATGCGGCTCGAGACCCACTTAGACGCTCTCCTTCAACAAGGAAGCAGGATTTCCCTTGGCTCGGGAGAAATTGGAGTCAGGAACAGGAGCTGGGGGAGCGAATCAGAAGAGCCAATTCTTTTACTGATGCTGATCAAGTTTCAGTGACAGTTGATTAATTGATGACTTGCTTATCTAGGGGGGAAAGAAAACTCAGGACGTTGATCCTAAACGACAAAAACATTTAGGTAAACGAGTATAACCTTAGACTAATTTCAGGATACTTTTTGCTGAGTTTATTTTGACACCCTATATCAAGGTTTGGTGTTTTCTTGCTCCCCAAGGCTTATTCCCTAGAATCCCTACCACCCCTTCCAAGGGATCCATGTATCCCTCACAATGCCCTGCTCATCAACAACATAATACACGTAAAACGCAGCGGCGGCTATACAAGCGTGATTGCACCACAGCTGAACCTTTTGTCCGACCTTGAAATCCTCATCGACCTTTCGTCCCTCGCTCGTCCCAAGGATCCCATGCTCCTGCGACAATCGGACCACACCCCACGCTGGACTGCCCACCACTCGGCCGAATCCGCTGAAGGCGCTGGCCTCACGCGACAGCGCGATCACACCTGCGTTGACGAGCGCTTCGTTCCTCTCTGGGTACACGCTACATACTTCAGCGGCTACAGACACGGATTGCTGTGTCTCTGTCACAAGACCAGTTGACACTTGCTGGAGATCGTTGCAAGGGAAGTTGCCTGCGTGGAGCTCCAGCTTGATGTTCTCTGGCATCGATGCCTTGAGGCTTTCGACGACATGTGCTGTTGGTGTACTGCCGACGGAGATGACAAGCTGGTGATCAGAAGGCAGAAGCTTAGCCGCGGCTAAGACGCTCGACACTTCTACATTGAGCGTCTTCTCGGCCTCGTCTCGCGATCGACCTCCATACGAATGCCCCGCGTGACAGTAGAATCCGTAGATACTAACTGCAGACGACTTCTGTGCGCGCTCTACCAAGCTGTTCAGCGCAGTACTGTTGGCTTCAACGCCTGCTCGGCGCGATCCCACATCGAGCTTGATAAAGACATCCCAGGGCTGCTTGCTTGAAGCCGACTCTTCGAGAAAGTCAACCTGTTGCTCGTTGTCGACCATGAGCATGACACGTAGTGATTTTCGCAACTCAATTAACCTTGGCAGGATACCAGGATAGACAGGTAGACCGTACAGACACTGGGAAATATTCAGTGCCTGTCATCTTCATAGATCTTGGGTGAAACTCACCTCCTCCAAGATTCCCTCCTTGACCAGGGGTAAGGCACCTCGGATCTCAGGGATGGTGGAGGCAATGATTCCTCTGTATTTCCCATCCGCCATCATTAACCGTGTCACCTCAAGAGACTGTAGAACGCCGAGTTAGTCCATAATATCTCAAGTTTTATAGGCGCAACATGCCTTCAATGTCTTGACATGCGGTCTGAAGCCAATACCGAGCTTCTCAACATCGCGATGTAACGTCTCGACATTCGTCTTGAGAACAGGCAGATTGACAACCAGGGACGGTGTAGGAAGCTCTGAGACGTGCTTTCCAACATAAGCCTTATAATTCTCCAGTGAATAGTCCATCTTGAGGAGCTGTCCGAGTTACTTTGGCTGTAAGATCAAAGTGTTCAACGCGGGGCAAATCCAGTAGCGCGGGGAGTGATGTCGAGCACACTGAGAAGCCTCTGCTCGACTTTATACTTCTTCTGCTTCAGCTGAATCACGGACCTGAGGTATTATTTCACTGGTGAGCGGTATTTACAGTGATGGCGACCTTACAATTTGAGTATAGATAGATGGTCAAGGTGGTTTCCGCGGCGGGCTCAAGTTCTAGCGCCGATAGTTTCCCGCCGGGCAATTACTAACAATAACTGACGATATGCCTCAGCATCATCATGAAGCTTCACCTATAAACTTAAAGACCTCAAATTGCATATCCTACGATGGGATTACTTTCACCCGTATCGACTGAAGTTACAGGTTCTGAGAATCATGCCGTATCGGACGGATCATGAACGTATCTCACAACACCATCTGGCTTATCAAAGTGGAGCCCTGCGATCATCAAGAATGGGGCATCACCGATCAGGGAGAATGAGACTTCTCACAGTAAATCAAGGTGTCAAAGACGAGACTGTAGTCCAAACGTTCTCTGAACCTATCATGGATTCTCCTAAGCTTACTGCAGCTAACCACATATTGTGCTATTCGGGATAGTATTTAGAGGTTTTGCCCCCCTTAGACAGGTTCAGACCGCCAATATCTCATCTTTCCTAGGTTATGGAAGCTCAAAGGATCTTGCGTCTTCGAATGGACATGAAGGTCCCGGTAAAATACTCATGACGCTTTGTGATACGCTGTAGCCCTCGGATTGTTGCAACGGTCACGCTTAGAACTTAGACCTAGGTTAGGTAACTATGGCGTGTATCACTCGTGCCTAACTCCAATGCAGCACCAGGTCAGGTTGGTTGAGACATCTTCAAGATACATAGAAAATATTATCGGACTGAAGAAGCCTGAAGAACTGGCCTGGTATAAAGGGGAAAATAGTGATTCGATCAGGTTGCTAGACCGCCTGCGTCGAGCCAGCCCGGTGAAGACCGTGGATGATCTCAAGCTTGCCCAACAGTCTGGGATTTCTAGGATTAGCACCCATTGTTTATACTTCTACTCAACGGTTCAACCTTGTAAAAGAATGCCAGCTCCGATACTTATCCAGCAAATTGAGTCACCCCGTAGTCGGAGCCGGAGAAGAGTGCCGTCTTAAAACCAGCCGCCAACTGCCACAGCTTATACCGGAAATAATATCGTCAATCTCCATTGGCGAGTCTCCAGGTCGATTCCTTTGACCAATCGTAAGGCAAGTTATACTACAAAGTAGTGGTTGATTTGCTACAGAGCACACCCTCAACGCCTGGTGCCGACTCGGCACCGAAAGATGTGGATTCAAGCACTTGCGATCCAAACAGAATCGAATTCTAGCATTCTACCCTGCTTCTCAAATCGTTATTTATTTATTCTTGATGTCACTGATTCTTCGTTTTTTCAATGACTAAAATGACATTGATTTGTCTCTTCGGTAAAACTTTAAGAGTTATCGGAAGATGAGTGCACCAAAACAAGACGACGACCATATTGGTGATAGCGAGAGTACTCACACTCGCGTATGAGACCAAGATCCCGAAAAACAATCCAATACGGAAGTCGAAGTCCCAGATGCTCCTTATTCCAGCTTCTCACTATGGCAGAAGCGCCTCATTGTTCTGGCTGCTGCTTCGACAGCCATCTTTTCACCAATGACAGCCCAGATATACTTCCCTGCCCTGCCAGCTATAGCCAAGGACTTGGGCGTGACCACATCCCAGATCAACCTTACTGTCACGACTTACATGATCTTCCAGGGTATAACACCCATGTTCATTGGCTCACTAGCTGACAGTGGTGGAAGAAGACCTGCGTACCTGGTATGCTTTACCATTTACATCGCAGCCAACATTGGTCTCGCTCTGGCTCCTAGCTATGGTGCTCTGCTGGGTCTTCGGTGCCTTCAATCTGCTGGATCTGCTAGCACTGTTGCGCTATGCTTCGCTGTTGTGGCTGATGTTGTCACCTCAGCCGAAAGAGGTCAGTACATCGGTCTGACAGCTGTTCCATCTGTGCTGGGTCCATCGCTAGGTCCAATTATAGGTGGCGTGCTCGCCGAGTTTCTAGGCTGGAGGTCCATTTTCTGGTTTCTGGCCATCTTCGCCGGTGTGGACATCGTTCTTCTCGCTTTGTTCTACCCAGAAACATGTCGTGAGATCGTCGGAGATGGCTCTATCAAGGCGCCTTTGGTGTACCGTTCAGTATGGCAGATTCTTGTATCCCGCCGGAAGCGGTCCGAGTCGGAGAAGAACGTTTTGAGTCGACAAGCTTCACGAGCTTCGACCGTCAAGAAGTTCAAGTTCAAGTTCCCCAATGTCCTCGACTCGATTTTGATGTTGTTTGAGAAAGAAACTGGTTTCCTTCTCGGCTTCAGCAGTATCTGCTTCGCAGGCTTCTACTGCATAGCCACCGCCATGCCTACCCTTTTCAAGGAGATATATGGCTACAATGAACTTGAGATTGGACTGACATTCCTCCCCATGGCAGCTGGATCAGTCATTGCAGCGTTCATCGTGGGTACTTTTACAAATCGCAACTTCAAGCGACATTGCGAAAAGCAAGGCATCCCATATGAGCGAAGTAAGCAGCAAGACCTGTCCGGTTTTCCAATTGAGCGTGCTCGTCTGGAAATCGGCTTCCCCCTTCTAATGCTCGCGGCTGCTACGCTCGTCTGTTGGGGATGGGCCGTTCACGCCCGGGCTCATATTGCTGTCCCGTGCGTGCTGAGTGGAATCTTGGGCGTAGGAGTCGTCGGTTTTAACAATACAGTCAACTCGCTGCTGATGGACATCCATCCCAGGAAGGCCGGCACGGCAAGCGCAGCGAATAACCTTACGCGCTGTTTAGTTGGGGCGGGAGCCAGTGCAGCAATTGTGCCCATGATTGATGCCATGGGCACTGGCTGGGCTTTCACCCTCGTTGGAGGACTCTATGTTCTTGGTTGTCCTATTTTGATCACTGTCATGGTACGTGGAGTTAAATGGCGCGAGGAGTTGAGAGTGAAGGAAGAGAAGAAACAAAAGGCCAAGGAAACCCAAGAGTGAAGTTGGATAGAGTTTGCTAAGAAGCAACAAACACCCAATGCAGGGATCTAATACATGGAATACAGGGTAGAGAGTCTCAATCAGACTGGTTAGCAACAGAGACAAATTTTAATAGAACAGGTAATCAATATTAATTTTAAGGGTCAAAGAGTTTGTTGGTAATAAGAGTGTCGAGGTTGCTACCGCTGAGAATGTGGGGATCGCCTCTTCGACGTTCATCTTTTTACAGCTGCAAAATTTGACCTTCCAACTGAATGGCGTCACACCAGGTCTCATCATTCTTGCCCGTTGCAATGATTCGGCCTTAACATCATGCCTTTCTATTATTTACTCACCGGGATCCAATCGCTCGGCAGTTTCTTGGCCCAGGTCCTCTCGCGAATCTTTTTGTCGTTGCTCATCTTGACAATCACTGTCGCCATTTACAGGGTATCTTTCCATCCTCTGGCCCGCGTTCCTGGACCAAGACTGGCGGCGATTTCAAGCTTCTGGCATGCATATAATGCTCGAATGGGGCGTATGGCGTATCTTGGGAAGACGCTTCATAGAAAGTATGGGCCTGTTGTGCGTGTTGGTCCTAATGAAGTATGGTTCAACAGCAAAGAGGCTTTTCATGCCATTTACAGTTCGTGTCTCACCTCATCTACAACTGTCGACTGACAGCTTCACCAGGTAGTGGGAGTGGCTATGAAAAGTCGGACTTTTACTGTAATACCAAACTATTCACATAAAATAGCAAAGCGGGAACTGACATCCATATATAGTGGCAACTGCCTTGAGCAAACCTCACATTGATTGGCACCTCAACCCTGAATTCCAAGATAATCTCGACCTTCTATCAGAGCGAGATGTGAGACGCTACCGTCTTCAGCGCCGACTCGTTGGGCCTGTGTACCAGACTTCCAATCTGATTCAGTATGAAGCTGCGATTGATGAGGTTCTTGCACGCTCTATCGCCAAGCTAAAGACATTGAACGGTGCTCAGGTTGAACTCAACGAGTGGATGCACATCATCGCCGTCGAATGTCTTGGTGCTGTCGTGCTATCCTGGTCGCCAGGAATGCTAAAGAATGGCACCGATAATGGCTCTGGTGCTCACGCATACCATGGCTGGAGGCGAAAGAGTGTCTTCGGTGTGTTCCCGATGGCCGCTAAGTTGGAGTTCTTACACAAGTCGATTGGACGACTCTTCAGTACGATTTGGGGCGTAAACTTCCAACCGCCAAAGGACTTCCGGCCATTCTTTCCGGTGAGATCATGTCGCCGATATCGTAAAATGTTGCGGTGCTGATTTGCATAGGATGTCGGTAAAAGAGTGTCAAGACGTGTTAACGCAGCCACAAAGTCCAAGCTCAATAAAGATAATCGCAGAGATCTCCTAGCGGATCTGATCCAGCTGCACAGTACCAAGCCTAACTTTACAGAACTTTACCTTCGCAAGATGGCTGTAACCAACTTCGGTGCTGGGCATGAGACCATGGCATCAACACTTACCTCGATCTTTGCACTACTTGGTTCAAACGAAGAGGTTCAAGCAAATGTATCTCTTGAGGTCCTTGGGACAAGTAATCCCGCCGAATACTCCACTGCAACACGCTTACCAGAGACGCAATCGCTCATCAAGGAAGCCAAGCGGCTGTATCCCGTCATCAGCATGTCATTGCCGCGCAAGGTTCCTTCAGAGGGTCTTCATCTCCATGGCTACTATTTCCCAGCAAACACAACTGTGGGCTGTAACCCGGTAGCTCTACATCGGAACCCAGATATCTTTGGGTCGGATTCGGATGTGTTCAACTCAGCCCGTTGGTTGACTGCAGATCCTGACGCAGCACGTGCAATGGAACGTGTCAATCTCAGCTGGGGCGGCGGCTCTAGATCATGTCCGGGCCGACATTTAGCAGAGTTGGTAGTCTTTAAAGTAGTTCCAGCTTTGGTGAAGGAGTTTAAGATCGAGGTCGACTTGCCTCCCGAAGACAAGAACCGCTCGTATTTCTTGTCAATGCTGATAGGAGTCAAAGCCCGCTTCATTGAACGAGACGCAGGGCTATCATCAGACGAAGATTGAGTGCTCAAGCTTTGCCGTTTGTTTCTCGCTATGATGCCTGTCTGAAAGGCTTGCTGGTGTGCCGGCTCCAATACATGCGTCATCTGTTTCCAGATACGCCCTTCGGACGACATACTCCGCATTATTAATGTATCTCTACAAGTACTCAAGAGAGGGCTTTTGGATCGCTTTTCAAGCATACAAACTCACGAAACTACAATGGTGAACCCAATCGTCACAGAGAATGCCCTGATCAAGGGAAGCCGTGTCGCTTACGGCGTTTACGGCACTGGAAAGCCAGTCGTCCTTATCCACGGAACACCGTCCTCATCCCTCATTTGGCGCAACATTGTCCTAAAGCTTGTTGATGGTGGCTACAAGGTCCACGTCTTTGACCTTCTTGGCTTCGGCCTTTCAGAACGCCCATGGGACTCAGCCGTTGACACTTCAATGACAGGTCAAGTCGCAATCCTGGAGGGCCTCGTGGAACTTTGGGGTTTGGAGAAGACTCATGTCGTTGCTCATGATATTGGGGCGGTATTGCACAACGCTTCTCTATATTCTCGCCTGAGAGGGTTTTGTCTCTGACTCTGATCGACGTCGTAAGCTTCGACAGCTACCCATCGAAACGAACCAAACAGCAAATGCAGAATGGCCTTGAAGCCCTGATCAAGACAGATAGCGACCAACATCGAGCTCACTTCAGAGAATGGCTGTTATCTGCCGTCAAGAACCCTGACAAGCTTGAGAAGTCAAGTCTCAGTACGTATCTGGACTATATCTCAGGTCCCATTGGACAACCTAGTCTGTTTGAGCATCAAGTTCGACACTATGATCCGAAGCACACGTTAGAAGTGGCGCCCCGTCTCGGTGAACTGGAGAAACTACCTGTGCAGTTGATCTGGGGTGCTGATGATGTGTGGCAGGTGGTTGATTGGGCCCACAAGCTTCATGATGCTATTCCTGGATCAGAACTCACGATCGTGGAGGATGCTGGGCATTTCTCTCCTGAGGATCAACCAGAGAAGATATCGGAGCTTCTTATCAGCTTTCTAGGGGAACATTGATGCCAGTGCGCACTGGTTAGACTAGATGGCTGAAAATGACATAATTGAAGGAGCCTTTTTCTCTCTTTATGTATCTTTCCTCTATGTAAGCTCAAACCCTTCTTAGGGCGTCATTTTGTGCTTCTTTAGCACGCTGATGCCATCTTGTGCCAGGCGCAAGGAACTCAAATACGTGCGGCACTCCAGGCCAGAGATGAAACTCGACTTCAACATCGTCTTCCAATAGTCTTCTCACAAACTCAAGATCTTCATCCCTGAATAAGTCAAGAGTTCCGACGTCCACATATGTAGATGGCAGCCCCTTGTAGTTTTGAGCCCTCGCTGGTGCTGCATAAGGTGAAACATCAGCGTCTGGCTTCCCAGCCTTAGCTTCACCAACATAAGCCTTCCATGCGAGCTGATTGTGTTGTGAGGTCCAAGTAACGAGCTTAAGAAACTCGGTATCAGGAGGATGGCAGGTCCTGTCATCAAGCTCGGGATATATGGCCATTAGCTTTGCAACTGGTGGATCGAGCTCCCTGTCCCTAGCCATGAGTACAGTCCCGACAGCTATACCTCCGCCAGCACTATTGCCTTTCACGCATATCCTGGATGGGTCGATGTTTAGCTCTTTTGCGTGATCTGTAAGATACTTGAGACTCGCAAAGCTATCCTCCACAGCTGCAGGAAAGGGATGCTCAGGTGCAAGGCGATAGTCAACCGCGAACACTGGCCTTTCAATTTCGAGCGCTATAGCGGCATTGGTTCCCCCGCATATTTCCACAGTACCCGAGACAAAGCCACCGCCGTGAATCACAAGAATTGCAGGTTGTGCTTCTTTCGCTCTCAGGACCTTTGGTGTTGCATACCGGCGAAGGAGTATTTGTACGCCATCATAGCTCTTAACTGTGTAATCTGTTTGTTCAACGATGTCCTGAGAGGGTGTTTTAGGAAACACTTTTAGAAATAGAGCGTGGTTGTTGTGACGAATTTCGAGGGCTGTCTCAGGGGGAGCTGGAGGGCGGCCGGATTTGATAAGAGCCAGCGCCTCGGCGAATTCAGTATCATATTGAACAGGCATGACGAAGTAGTAGGTATGTAATACTTGTGAACTGTTGAGTTTTCTCTTTGGCTTGAGAGAAAAATTACGGTTACTTCGGCCTTTATATACATATCTACCTAGTATACATAGTATACCGAGGCTGAAGGTTGAGCTACTGTGAGGGGTACGAACAAAGTTCAACTCTGGCATTGTCTATCTAAGGTCGGCAATAGGGGAATAACTTCGCCTATCGGAACCATTGACCCGAGCGGTTTTGTCATCACGAGCAAAATGGAATCGCAATACACATTAGGTTGAGGTTGAAGACGTCAGAGACTGCTCTTATGATTGATTGGCTGGTTCGTACGGTTCCTCGTTTAGACATGGAAGCTTACTGTACACAAAGATCTCGGGGATACCTGTAGCGCGCTGGGGTTAAAGTTATTGGCTGTATCCGTGTAGACATATGGTTTGATAAGATTAGATCCAAGAGATCGAAAATAGTCCCTGATTCAGGTTTGGGTCTGAGACATTTCTTCAAGTGTCTTCCCTGTTACTGGGCTGTCCTCTGATGTCTCGATGAGGGATGAAACTGCTGTTGCTGCGTCCCGTCTTCAAAAACATTGATTACTCATTGGCCTCCTGAATCGTATGTACAGCATTAAGCCTAAATTAAGTCTCCCACTGAAAATGTGTTTAGGCAGCTATTATTGAGAAGGCAATGGAGACTTTTGGAAACAAATGGCGTGCCGTGAGGCGTCACGTGAGGCTATCGGTGGATGACAAGCTCCGAGACGCCGGTCTATACTGTACTAAGCGTGGCGTGGGTCAACCCCGTCGATTACCTCGACGAAAAGTACAGATCGCGACTTGGAGATTGCAACCAAGAAATTGGGAAATTTAGCCACTCGGCGGGCAAACAAACGCAAACACTCGAAGAGAGTCAAACATTCTATCTAATGATATAGTTGGAACTCGAAAATACTCCTCAGATCGAGATACGCCTATCTCGACCCCTTTCGCCCATCATGGCACCCCTCGTCGACAACCCCCAGATCAAGCACGCCGAGCTGCTGCGCCCGTTGTCCTTCCATTTCCACGCATACATCTGGCCCTTTACTATCATCTGGCCCATCTTCTTCGCATTCTACTTGAGCCCCGAGCTCTACGAAAAGTACATTGGTGCGGAGGAATGGACTGTCGTTTGGGTTGGAACTATCATCACTCTGCAGTCTCTTGTCTGGCTCAGCACGCATTGGAGTGTTGATCTTGAGGGCAAGTTCAAGGCCTCTAAGGCTAAGGATATCGAGAATGCGGAGTTGATCAAGGTCATCCCTATCGCAAACGCCGGTTCCGCCGAGATTTGCAAGCTTGTTCGCGATAAGGTGGGGAGATTTTGATATTCAGAAACAACTCAAATTACTAACATCGTCGTTGCAGGCTGGTGGCAAGCTCAACACTTCGTTCCTCTTCCAGAAGCGCCGATTCCTCTACGACCCCACTACCAAGTCTTTCACTACTCTCAAGTACGATATAGATGTCGAGCCCAAGCCTTCTATCGGCCACTTCCAGACTTCCAAGGGTATCCAAACCCAGACTGAGTTATCACGAATTGAGCAACACTATGGCAAGAACGCTTTCGATATTCCCGTTCCTACCTTCACCGAGCTCTTCAAGGAGCACGCAGTCGCTCCATTCTTCGTCTTCCAGATCTTTTGTGTCGGACTTTGGATGCTTGATGAGTACTGGTATTATTCGCTCTTTACTCTCTTCATGCTTGTCGTGTTCGAGAGCACTGTCGTCTGGCAGCGTCAGCGCACCCTAAACGAGTTCCGTGGCATGAGCATCAAGCCCTACGATATGTGGGTGTTCCGTCTGGGCAAGTGGACCGAGGTTCAGAGCGACGAGCTTCTTCCTGGTGATCTTGCCTCTGTCAACCGAACCAAGGAGGACAGTGGTGTTGCTTGTGATATGCTCTTGGTCGAAGGCACCGCTATTGTCAACGAGGCTATGCTTTCTGGCGAGAGTACTCCTCTCCTCAAGGACTCCATCCAACTTCGACCCTCCGATGTTCCTCTGGACGCCGAAGGTCTCGACAAGAACGCTTTCTTGTGGGGTGGCACCAAGGTCCTCCAGATCACGCACGGAAACCCGGACCAGGAGAAGCCCAAGCTTTCCTCTGGTGTCCCACCTCCCCCGGATAACGGAGCTATGGCCATTGTCATGAAGACTGGTTTCGAGACTTCCCAGGGCAACCTGGTTCGAACTATGATCTACTCTACTGAGCGAGTATCTGCTAACAACGCCGAGGCTCTCTTCTTCATTCTGTTCCTTCTGATCTTCGCCATTGCCGCCGCTTGGTATGTTTGGGATGAGGGTGTTCGCAAGGATCGCAAGCGCTCTAAGCTTATGCTCGACTGTGTCTTGATTGTTACCAGTGTCGTTCCTCCTGAGCTTCCCATGGAGCTTAGTCTTGCCGTCAACACCAGTCTGGCTGCTCTGGCTAAGCTGGCTATCTTCTGTACTGAACCCTTCCGAATTCCCTTCGCTGGTCGTGTCGATGTGGCCTGCTTTGACAAAACCGGTACCCTGACTGGCGAGGATCTTGTCGTCGAGGGTATTGCTGGTCTGGCTCTTGGACACGAAGATGAGATCAAGGACACCAAGGAGGAGGATGGTGCTCACTCTACCATGACTGCTGTCACAGAGGCTTCTCTCGAGACTAAGCTGGTTCTTGCAACCGCTCACGCCCTTGTCAAGCTTGACGAGGGAGACATTGTCGGTGACCCCATGGAGAAGGCTACTCTAACATCTCTTGGCTGGACTCTTGGTCGCAACGATACCCTTATGAGCACCAATAAGGCTGGAAGCACACATGGTACTGTTCAGATCAAGCGCCGATTCCAATTCTCTTCTGCCCTCAAGCGCCAGAGTTCTGTTGCTATGGTTCACGGAAACGATATCAAGACTGGTCGTAAGATCAAGGGTACTTTCGCTGGAGTCAAGGGTGCGCCCGAGACCATCCAGAAGATGCTCAAGGTTATCCCCGATGACTATGAAGAGACTTACAAGTACTTCACTCGCAAGGGTTCCCGTGTTCTGGCTCTCGCCTACAAGCAGCTTACCATCGATACTGAGCTTGGTTCTGGAAAGATCAATGATCTGAAGCGCGAGAAGGTTGAGTCTGATTTGACATTCGCTGGTTTCCTCGTCCTGCACTGCCCTCTCAAGGATGATGCCAAAGAGGCTGTCCAAATGTTGAACGAAAGCAGCCATCGCGTGGTCATGATTACTGGTGACAACCCGCTTACCGCCGTACATGTCGCTCGCGAGGTTGAGATCGTCGATCGTGACGTCTTTATCCTTGATGCCCCCGAAGATAACTCCAACGGTGACAAGCTCGTCTGGAAGAGTGTTGATGACAAGGTCAGCATCAAGGTCGACCCCACCAAACCCATTGACCCCGAGATTATTCGCTCCAAGGATATCTGCGTTACCGGTTACGCGCTTGCCAAGTTCAAGGGACAAGTTGCCTGGAATGAGATTCTGCGTCATACCTGGGTCTACGCTCGTGTTTCCCCCAAGCAAAAGGAGGATATTCTCCTTGGTCTCAAGGATATGGGCTACTACACTCTGATGGCTGGTGACGGTACCAACGATGTCGGTGCTTTGAAGCAGGCTCACATTGGTATTGCTCTGTTGAACGGAACACCCGAAGATCTCACTCGTATTGCCGAACATGCCCGAAACACCAAGATGAAGGAGATGTATCAGAAGCAATGTGATCTCATGAAGCGGTTCAATCAACCTAATCCTCCTGTCCCTGCCATGATCGCCCACCTTTACCCCCCTGGACCTCAGAACCCTCAGTTTCAGAAGGCTATCGAGCGTGAAGCTCAGAAGAAGAACGTCACCGCCGAGGAATACGCCAAGTCGCAAGGCTTCGATTACGAAACCATCACCTCTCCTGGCGCTCAGGCTCTTATGGATGCCGGTCCTCATGCTAACCGTCAAGGCGAGGCTGCTAAGAAAGCCGCTGGTTTCGCTGACAAGCTTGCGTCTGGTATGATGGAGGCGGAATTGGGAGATGACGAGCCCCCTACTCTCAAGCTTGGTGATGCCTCAGTTGCTGCACCTTTCACATCCAAACTCCGAAACGTCGTTGCTGTGCCCAACATCATCCGCCAGGGTCGTTGCACGCTTGTTGCCACTATCCAGATGTACAAGATTCTCGCCCTCAACTGTCTTATTACCGCTTACTCCCTGTCCGTTTTGTATCTCGAGGGTATCAAATTTGGTGACACACAGTATACCATCAGTGGTATGCTCATGTCGGTTTGCTTCCTCAGCATTTCTCGCGCTCGTGTTGTCGAGGGCCTTAGCAAGGAGCGCCCTCAGCCCAACATCTTCAATGTTTATATCATCGGCTCGATTCTGGGACAGTTTGCTGTTCACATCGTCACTCTGATCTACATCGCACGACTCTGCGATAGACTTGCTCCGTAAGTTAACACTCGATTCTACGTGACCCTGATATAATAGCTAACATTTTAAAGTCGCTCTGAGGATGTTGATCTTGACGCTGAATTTGCTCCGTCTCTGCTCAACTCTGCCGTCTACCTTCTCCAGCTTATCCAGCAAATCTCCACCTTCGCCATCAACTATCAAGGCCGTCCCTTCCGTGAGTCTCTCTCCGAAAACAAGGGTATGTTCTACGGTATCGTCGGCGTCTCCGGACTTGCTTTTGCCTGTGCTCTCGAGCTCTTCCCCGACATCAACGAGGGTATGAAACTTGTTCCTTTCTCGGACGAGTTCAAGACCAACATGACCGCCGTCATGGTCATCGACTACGCTGCCTGCTGGATTATCGAGGTCAGCTTGAAGAAATTCTTCAGCGATTACCGACCTCGCGATATTGCCGAGCGACGACCCGAGCAGCTGGAGAGGGAGGCCGTTCGCCGCGCCGCCGCCCAGAAGAAGAAGGATGAGGAGGAGGAGCAGAAGAGACTCGAGAAGGTTGCCGAGTTTGAGCGTAAAGTTGAGGAGCGACGAAGAAAGATTGAGGCGTGGCGAACTGGAAGGACTTAATAGTCTTACTCAATCGTAATGAGATGATTGAGATTTTGATTTAGATCTCATGGGAGGCTTAGAGTAAGCGTACTAACTATAGACAGGAGGAAATTATTAGGGATGGACAGGCTGGAGAAGTTAAGAGCCGGCCAATTTGGAGGTGTATACTATTGATGGGTAGACTTGATCATGAACGCAACCGATTATTTTAATTGCACCCGAGGCTCAAAGTGGCCATTTGTTTAAGCAGCCAAAGGCTATGATTAGTTGTAGCGCTGTAGTTGGTATCACCAAGTCCAGAACCGATTATTTCTGATTGTAGTACCAATATTCGCTTGCTAGTCAAATTCAGTCACAAGGACACAATATCTTGGGGTATTTTTTTCATTCATTGCTATAGTACAGACACAGACTGGATTTCCAAGTCTATAGAGGTGGTAGAACAATAGGAAGAAAAGCATGGGTATATCAATCGCTCATACACCCCGGCTCTTATTCCCGATCCTCACACGAAAGACATCCGTACTGAGAGTTTACCTCTATCCTTTTTTCTCCTTTTCGCCACAATACCCAGTTCTATTAAGCTAGGTCGTTCTCTCAAAGCTCGAAGTGAGCCCAGAGATCATTTATTTGGGAGGGTTGGAGGCAACGAAGGCAACACCCTTCTCGATGTTCTTCTTGAGGTCGACGAGAGCAGCGTCAACGAGCTTCTCCTCGTTGGCATCGAGCTTGCCGAGAGGGTGGATCTTCTCAACACCCTCGGGGCCGAGCTCAACCTTGGAGCTGAAGAACTCAATACCCTGGTCCTTGTAGAGAGGAGACTCGACGAAAGAGGGCTCAATGACACCCTTCTCGCCCTGGACAGCGCGGAGGATGGAGTCGGCCATGCGGGCACCAGCCATGGCCATGGAAAGAGTGGCAGAGCCAGCACCATCCTTGGCCTTGACAACCTCATCACCACCGAACTGGACACGCTTAACGAGCTCAGCGTTGGAAGAGAGGTCGGGGTGGTTGGACTGGGAGAAAAGAGGGACGATGGTGACACCGGAGTGGCCGCCGACAACGGTGATGTTCTCGTCCTTGGGGTCGGTGCCCTTGATCTCGGAAACGAATCGGGAAGCACGGACAACATCGAGGGTGGTGACACCGAAGAGGGTCTTGGGGTTGTAGACACCCGCAGCCTTGAAGACCTCCTTGACGATTGGGACGGTAGAGTTGACGGGGTTGGAGATGATCAGGAGCTTGGCCTTGGGAGCAGCCTCAGCAGCGGCCTTGGCGAGGTCGCGGACGATGGAGGCGTTGGTGTTGAAGAGATCGTCACGGGTCATACCGGGCTTGCGGGGAACACCAGCGGGGATGAGGACAACCTCGGCACCGGAGAGGGCCTCCTTGAGTCCGGCAGCGTTGGGCTCGTAGCCCTTGACGGTGGACTTGGTGTTGACGTGGGAGATGTCAGCAGCAACACCTGCATTTCACTTGTTAGCTGGTGGTCCAGACCTGGCGAGGTGGCAACAAAGGCGAATTGAGTTAGATCGAACGTGGTCAACATGATCGTTGCTCCATTCTCGTTTATGCCAATTTGCAATTGTTTTGACCCCGACCGGAAGAATCTGCTAATGTCGTTACATACCGGGTCCGCCACGGATATCGTAGAGAGCGAGGTCAGTGACGCGGGGGTTCATCTTGAGGAGAAGAGAGAGAGGCTGGCCAATGCCACCGGCAGCACCGAGAACGGTGACCTTGGAGAGCTATAGAAGGCATGTCAGTACTTGTTGGAAGCATTGAAACGATTTCAGCTTCTCTGAGGCTCAAATCTGATCTCATGATGGCTCCCCAACAGCCGGGCCGGTGTCGGTCGGTGAAGAGGAAAAAAACCACAAAAGGCACAAATCGGTGCGCTCATGAGTGAGGGCATTAAACTTACGTCACGGGCGGTGGCCGAGAAAGCACGGCGCTGGATACGAGAAGCGGCGAACATATTTGCGATTGATTAACTCTTCAATTGGAGAAAAGGGTTAAAAAAAGGACGGGTTGCGGGTGGAAAGAAGAAGAGGTTGGCGATGAGCACTTTAAATACGGGGAGGGAGACCCGGAAGGAGGAGGATGGGGAAGCTCCAGTGCGACACAATTCAAGGCATATTATGCCCCTTCGGGTTTAGCGCATCGAGCTGAGGGGCCGGAGCGGAGGAGGCTCGGAATTTCGATTTTTGACAAGACACGGAAGAGCAGACAAGAACCTCTTGCATGATGAAGTATCAGCTATGATCATATATCAAATCTCTTGACTTTTAAAATATTTGACAGACTACATATAACTCTCAACGAACATAGAAATCCCAAGGTTATGGCGCTGAAAACCCACTTTGTCTAGGCCATATAATCATAGATCTTAGGTGCAACATGTCAGTGAATCAAGCACACCGAGACTGCATTAGTTGACTGTCTGGTTGGCTCGCTTCAACATCATTCACTTATCCATTCATCCGGTACTGTAAGAAGCTTCCTTCGACTTGCACCGAATTGCTGGACTTATGGATCCCTACGCCATGAACTTCCAGCATAAAGCGGATCAATGGCTGCAGGCTTGCAGAACCACATGATGGCTCATATATCAGATTTCTACGGGTGCCTCGGAAAGAAAGAAAAGCTGTCATAAAACAATTGCACGTGTACGGCATACGACAAAGAGCCGGGCACGAATACCCTGTTGCATTCATGGCGAAATTATTTCTTGGCTGATTCACCAAAGTAGACAACTGCCAAACAGTCAAAGTTGACTGAAAATTTGCTTCTCAAGGCAGAAGATGGATCAAAGGCAAATTTCAAAGAACAAACGCTGTTGCTTTGTTATGCAATGGAGAAACCTGTCAATATGGAGGGACTGAAGGGCAAAAGTCGGCGTGTGAGTCAGCAAACAGATGGAATGATCTTAAACCTCCGGAGGGGCTAAGAAGTTTGGTGGGGGAGCTTCAAGCTATCTTCTTCAACGACGTCAACATTCCATTTTTAACAACTTCCGCTCTTCACTGCCAGCGAAAAGGAGCCAGTCGCTTAGCCATATTCAAGATCCAGAAAGCTTTAAGGAGCCCCTTATCTCACGAGAACAACGAGCCATGTCGATCGCACAGCTGTCGCAGCTGTTACCGCTTCCTGACGAGGAGCTTAAGCAGATACTAGATTATGCCACGACCCTCTCCACAACAGAAGCTGCAGAGCATTTTGGAAACCTCCTAGGAGACTCTCCACAGGCCATCGAGTTTATATCATCGTTTAACGCCCGACGGCAAACTTCGGCGCCTGGGAGCTCGTTGTACTCCAGCGCCGCTGCACCGCCTGAACCCGAATCGCAGAATATCGAGGCTGTACCCAAGACGAAACGGCAGCCAAAAAAGAAGAAGGCAAATATTCACACGCCGCAAGCAAGACAAGTCAACGACTATGCTGCACCTGCGGGTACAACCTACAGCAAGAAGGATCTGAGCCTTGACTACATCCCCCAGCGTTCGAGTGCCCCCAGCAGTAACAGTGCTTCACGATCGAACACGCCGAAACCAGACCCTAAGCCTGTCGCAAAGCCTCCACCTAAGCAGCATGCATCAGCTGGTTATCTTATAGGGGAAGGACCATCGAAACCCAAACCTAAATCTACGCCTGTATCACGAAGTTCCACACCAAAGCCAGCTACAAGCACAAAGATATCTATAGCTGGAGGCATGCCGATGGCTGGAGCTTCGACTGCTATTTCTGATCTCGACGCTGCTATCAGGGCGCTGGAAATTTCAACAAACCCTACACTGGAGAATTCGAAGTCGAGAAAGTGCAATTGTGTCGCTACACGACACCCTCTTCAAGGCGCTGCGCCAAATTGTCTCTCATGCGGCAAGGTGATATGCATGAAGGAAGGTCTCGGACCTTGCACATTCTGCGGCAGCCCATTGTTGACGCCAGATGATGTCCAAGCCATGGTCCGGGAGCTCAAGGATGAGCGAGGCCGTGAGCGAATGGCAGCCAACCGAGACGCCAATCGCCGTGCTGACGTTGCCAAGACCCCAGCGCCGTTTACTCAACCACGCGGCAACGACGGCGCTTCACTAAGCGACGCTGAAGCCAAGGCTCGTGCGCATCGCGACAAGCTTCTCAATTTCCAAGCACAAAATGCCAGGCGAACGACAGTGCGCGATGAGGCTGCTGACTTTGATGTTGGTGGAGCGCTTACAGGGACAGGCAGCATGTGGGCAACTCCTGAGGAGAGAGCGAGAGAATTGAAGCGTCAACAGAAAGTGCTTCGAGAAATGGAGTGGAACGCGCGGCCAGACTACGAGAAGCGAAAGCAAGTTGTGAGCATTGACGTGGTTGGCGGCAAGGTCATCCGCAAGATGGCAGCAGTCGAAAGACCCGTGACTCCTGAGTCTGACGAGGACCCTGTCGACAACGGCGCGCTTGGAGAGATATCAGCGAACAAGAATGGTGGAAGAGGCGGCGGAGCCTTCAGCGGCAATCCTCTCCTGGGAGCGCTGATCAAGCCCGTGTTTGATGCCAAGGGCAAAGGTGCGGAGGTTGAGGGAAGAGAATCGAGAAAGAGGAAGGGATGGCAGAGGGTCCAGCATGATCTGAATAACAACGAGGAAGTGATTTTGGATGGAGGCGTTCAAGGGCATGATAGAAGTGATGAGCCAGCTTGTGGATGATTGTGAGGCCATGATGAAATTCATCTTTGGGAAACATAGACATTTTCCATATCATCACAGACGGTCAGCGCAAAGACTGATCTGCAAAATTACGGTAGAAATCATAATTGAAGTAAAAGATATAAAAACCTGGCATTTCCAAGAATTCTCCCATCAATATCAAGTCCCAGCCTGTTTCTAGGGGCCGTTGTAAGTGGACGTGTACAATGTTTAATAATCATGATGGCCCTCCAGGAGCAAGAAAACATCCGTTCTTGATCCACGGTGTTACAATAAACTTGGCAAAGGTATCCTAAACTGAGGCTTAATTTTTACTAAATTTATGCTAAGTTACCTAACAAACCTTTTTGTCTCTTGGGATCAAGGTCCTGAGTTTTCTTTTCACCTTGAGACGGCCAACTACTGCCACGTGATCTCGCGTCATCAACGTCTCTGGCTGGCCCGAGCGTGTCATGGGGTCCCATTGAATGAGGGGGGCAGGCGAAGTTGGGGTTACAGGGGTGAGGTCATTGCTGTCGTACTCGTTCGTCTGCATTCGAGCTGAGGTGTGAAGTTGAGAATGATTTGCTACAGTGTCATGTGCTGCTCTACTCCAACAATCATGTCGTGGATGATTTTACTGATGCCTACGCGCGTTGCGCAAGCTCATTATTCCATCATTTCTCAAAGGCCCTCCCAAAACCTTGCAGCGCCACGCGGCTTTTTTGTATTTTCGAGGTGCATGAGTGGGAATGAGGTCTTTAATGGACACCTCAGATCATGGCCCTCCCATCGCACCGTTGAAGTACTCATTAGACTAAACGCTCCCGTGCCTACAGTATCATCTTATCCTCTATTGTCACATTATTCTAGCACGCGACCCGACTGGCTTGTGTCACTGAGGATATTATGGGAAAGTCAGTCAGGTGCTGTAACTTCAGCGGATGAACGCCTACAAGTTGGCCGAGGACAACCCTGCAGCCACTAAAGCTTAGTGTATCTTTAGCAGATTTCGGGTGTGAGCTTGGCTTCTCGGGTCCCCATGCAGCCGCACATTTTAAGGTATTTTCTGTGCTCGACTCAAGTTCAAGTCGCGTATCAGACCGCGTTAAGACCATGCCAAACCACCAACCACCAGTGTAGGCAGGTGTTAAATGGTAACCTAATTCAGTAGGTTGACTCACAACAGCTTATATCTATCTTATCTTTTTTGGGGGGGCTTCTTGCTGGATTTTTCACTTCATCACTTTCAAATTCATCTCAGTACTGCTCCGTGTCGAATCATCGTAAATAAACAAGACAACATTGGATATCGTATCAAATCGTCAAACCCCTAATTATTCCCTAGCTCCCTTGGTGGCCCGGATTTCCCGCCGCGTGGTCAGTCTCAGCATCTTTCTAGACCCTAGACCCTTCTCTCGGGGGTCCTCTAACGTGTCCGTTGCCCTCCACTTCAGTTGTCGGTCTGCACTACCTATCCAGCACCTACCTAACTAAAAGTGAGGGTTCACTTGTACAGCGGATCTACGTGCTAGCTTACACGTTCTGGAATCCCTCCAATTGTGGTCCCTCTTCAGCGACTTTATCTTCGCCCTAACAACCTTCACAACTCCAATCCTGGAGGCTTCCTATTCCTGTCATGAGTCCAAATCAGCCTCTGGTTGAAATTGCGCTGGATAACAATCGCATTGCGCCTCCTCCCCCGTTCAAGACGGCAGATACCCGACTGGACGCTCCCACTGAGACAGTACCAGCGAAGGTTACGGGAGCGCGACGAGGTGCAGGTGGGGATTTCGCGGTACCACCCCAGGCCGACGCGCTCTCGCGAGCCTCCCACTCAAACCCGATTGCATCGATATCGCCTACGCCTGCCAGCGATATTGCTGTTGATTCAACAGCGGGAACTACAACCGCCCATGCCGTCGTTGTCGCAGCTATCGCCAAGATGCAGCGCAAGTCTTCTGTTGACCGCGACGATGGCTCTACGCAGAGCCATCCTCACTCAAACACCGATTCTCAAGAGACCACCATGACCACTTCTACAGATCCCGCATTCACACCTCCAGCCAGCGATGCCAGCAACTGCGCACCCGGCCCATCAAGCCAGGACAGCCAGTTGTTACAGCTGTCAGAGATTGCTGCTGCTCAGCACAGAATCGCAACAGATCCCACAAGTTCACGGAAGCGAATGGCAGATGGAGAGGTTAAAAGCCGGACGGATAGCCAGAGTCCCGTGAAGGGCCATTCAAGAAATCCAAGCGCTGTGAGCAGGACATCAGCAGCAGGTGGCCATATTGGAGAGGTATGTTGAATGCGATATCCCGAGAACCGCGTCCCCGTTCAAGGACGTGATGAATCGCTTGTGAAGCCACGACTAACACGCTTGTTCTAGTTGACCAACGAATTAAAGACGCGTCTATCATATGCCATGATCAAGGTCAATAAGGGTTGGCAGTCAAACTCACTTGAAGAAGTTGAGAATATGGCGTCCCAGGCCGCATCTCCAGTTTCAACCACGTCGACAATACATAACCGACAAGGCTCCTCGGCAAGCCCTCGAATGCCCATGAGCAAGCCACCATCCTCGTCAGCTCCTCTACCACATCCATACGGCTCTGCTAGCCAACGTCGAAAGTCAAATACACCTCCAAGTTCATCGTGGAACAAGCCTGCACTTGCACCTCCAGCGCCCATCCGGCCGTCAGTCCTCGTGCCTAACTCTCATGCGAACCCCCGCCGCAACTCCCACCCTAATCGAACTCCGAACATGTTGACACATTCTCATTCTGCTTCACCTCATACGCCTGGTCAAACCTCAACTGTGCCGCATGGACCCAAATCACGCGTCATGGGCGACCCTGTTCTCATGTCACCGCATCAAAATGTTAGGGAACAAGATGCTATTGAGACTTTGTTGTTCATGAGTAGTCCAGGCAACTCTGCCAACCTGAAGCACGCTTTCTCTCCGACGGGATCGCCGGGGCCAAACGCTGGTATGGCTCGACCAGCTCCTCCCCGACACGCGTTGCCTTCAGGGCCGAGAAAACCGCTTCCCACATCACAACGGCAGCCTCAGCAAACGCGAAAATCTCCGTATGATAAATCACCCATGGCCCCGCCACCTGGGTCACCAATGGACCTTGATTCACCACAGCAACATTATGCTGCACAGAACAGGGCTGCACCCAGAAGGCGAACCATTGGTAGCCGAAGTCAATTAAGAGGGACGCTCTCGTTGCCAAGTGGTATCGGGCTAGGGAGCGGGAAAACAAGAAAACCACTGAGAGATGAGGATATAGAAAGGATGTTGGACAAGGCGAGCGTGGAGGCAGCTGACAGCTCTGATGATGAGGAGATTCTGATTCCAAGACGGGCTGTCGCGGGAGTCATGCAGTCATAAGGGGAAGATGTTTATGTGTGGTCATAATAGGCGCCGCTTGTTCGGTTTGCCTTTCCACCCAGGGGTCTGTTTCTCAGGTATCTTCATGCTGCGTTTGGATTTCGCGACTTGTCATGTTATACCCTTGTGAGAGCCAAGTTACGAAAGTGTAAAGAGCCTGTCACTGTCGGTGCAGAATGGCATGAGAGGAGTTGCGGAGCGGGTAGGCACTTGTGGCCTTGGAATATTATATTGGTCTGTGTCTATCCACGGGCCAGCCTCTTTAACTACGGTATTGGGCATCTGATCATGGTTGGGTATTCATTTGTGTATAATGGGATACCAGAGCTTCTTGCATGAAGGCATGAGACGAATCATGTGTCCCGCGATATCGAGAATATCGCCATGACAAAACCGGCGTTCGAGGCAATTGGTTTCATATATATAGGGCTGTGGCATCTATCAATACCACATTGCATCCGTGGTTCGACTCGCTCCACTGAAGACTTTCTCCAGGCCATGGATACATGCACAATGTACACGGATGTTTGGCTGCTTGAACTGGGCCCCGTCACGATCGGATTGATCAAAAGAGAACGTGGTTTATTTTGGTCTTACGTGTGCGCGGTTGCGCTCGTGGTCAAAACCCATTCAAAAGCCATTTGGGTTTCACCTGGATAACCCTAGCCAGATTTACACTCTGATATTGCATAACGCCAGCCCAAGAACGCCTAACGAAGATTTCCACCCAGTCATATGTCACATCTCATACTTGGTTTTTGTACTCTGGGAGCAGAACCATTACCAAACCCTGCCAGTCTGTGCTGGTCTGATATACTCGGTGATGCTCACGGCAACCGAGCTTGCTGGCCTGGAAGAGTCATATGCACTGCCAGGCAAGCCCAGATAACTACTCTGCGTGCGCCCCGGTCGACCCATGAGGAAATCCGTGCCGCTGGTCCTTCGACTCGCAGCCGTCGCTCTGTGCTCGAGTTCAGCCCATGCAGCAGCAGACCTTCGTCGTCGCGCATCCGAGCCAGTCGCAGCGTCGGCCAAGAAGAGAGTATAGTCGTTGGTGCTCTCACTGCTTGATTCGCTGGAGAGGGCGATACTACGTCTGGCAGTAAGGGCATTGAGGGCTCGCTCCCGATGGTCCACGTCGAGCTCATCGTCTGTGCCGAAGCTTCTGGTAGTCCTGTTGGTGCGAAAGTTGTATGAGCAGAGAGTTGTCTCATCTGCCTCTGCCATCATGGTGAGGCGGTTGGAAGCTGTCTTCGAGAAGTCGCTTGCGGCGTGTCGGGGAACATAAGCGCCCCCATAGGCGGGATATGTGGGCGATTGGGGCGAAGAGTCATCATCGTCGAATTGGTTGGCAGCTGAGGTAGACCAGAAGCGGGAGGCTCGTCTAGAAAAGCGAGATTGGGTTGGTGGCCGAATCTATGAAGATATGTGAGAAAGGACCGTTGAAAGGGGAACTGGGGGCTTATTACCTCTTGAGGAATCACTTGGACGGTGTCATCATCTTCACTGTCATCATACAAGCGAACAGAGTTGGCGTGTCGTCTGGAAGTAAGAGAAAGCCGGCGAGAAATGATAGAAAAGAATGATCTCTTGGGCGATTGGTTGTTAGGGAGAGACTTGGATCGTTGAGTTCGTCGAGACTTCATCATGGCGATGAATGATTGATGTTGAAGAAAAGGAGTGTGATGTGGTATGTCTACAAGTTCAAAAAGAAAAAAAAAGAAAAAAAGAAAGAATGTTAAATGTGATGTGTATCAAAGTGAGACACTATCAACTGCGCTCCGTCTTCTCTTCTTCACTCTTGAGAACGGGTTGGGCAAGGCTCGAGTTTATATCCACAAGGCCCCTGCATTGTGCCCATATTCTACGAAGTACAAAGTACGCGACCCTCCGCCTCCCCCCCATTTCAATAGTTGGTTTGAGAGGATATAAGCTTTAGGCTAGAGTCTTTGGATGGGGGATGTGATACGGCTTCGACCGACGCCATGGCCTGTTCTAGGGCGGCATGTTTGTTCGTGCCCTGGTTTAGAGTTAAGGGTTTTATTTGGCGCTTTGGACTTTTGAAGTGTACGGAGTACAGTATATATTGTTTCTAATTATAAGGTGGTGTTAAACAGATGATTCTGCGTTACGTGCAGCGGTTCTATTGGCGATATGATTCGATGCAGGGCTGCTGATTGTTTCGGATACAGAAATGTCAGGCGTCTTTGGTTTGTTGGTTCGCTTAGACCCTGAAACTTGTGAGACATGCGTGACGCCTCATCCCGACGATCTGGAAGCAAGGGTATGGTATTCATCTCGTCGCTTGTACGGAGTATATATGACGATACGTAATGCAAATTGTTCAGCATGAACCGTTAAACGCTGTGTTCAATGCCTTCAAATTCGGCGACAATACTCCTGAGTTCTTCTAGCCTCAAGCCTTCAAAGAGAAAGAATCCTCATCGGACATAGAAAAGAGGCCCGTGGAGAACTATTCAGTGTGTATATCGAGGTTGACGCCGCATGGTCGAATGCGGAAGTGAACTATTGACGCTTTTGGTGTGGACGCGGTTTCGGGGACTGAAAGGGGAATAATGCGGTTCAAAAGAATGTGTTTTAGGAGACTATCAAGCTTTTCGACAGAATTGCCAATATCCATCTTTCCGATATATCGGTAAACCGTTCTATTCTGGAATGTCAGTTGGCCGTTGTGGTGATAATCCTCAAACAGCCATTCATTATCCATCTCTATTCTCTTCTATCTGTTTCCTGTGCATTATGGACTTCCAACAAACTGACTCAAATACACACTCACAGAGGCGTTTCACATAAGCCCATTCCTTATAAGCTTACCAGTAAGGCTGGCTGTATCCAGCGGCGTCAAAGATAAGACGCACTGTCACTGCAGATCATATGACCTGCACCTGGCGTTTATTAGTTACCGGTTTGGAGTTCTACGCTAGGAGACCGGCTCAACCGTCCCTCATTCCTTGCATCTTCGATGGTCTGCTATCGCCAAGTCGAGACTTTGTAACTTACACTACTGGAGTTAATGGACTGTGGCTTATGAAATAGATGCAGGAACGGGAACTTTAACTGTTCGAAATTGGAACTAGAGGCTAAGTAATGGATGTCGTTCTTCCGGTGCCTCTGATGTGTTAAAATATGAAGCAATGCCGGTGTTGGTGCTGTCGTAGATTCGTGATGATCCACTGATCTCCATCTCAACCGAATAAAGTGACTCTCAGACACAATAAGTTGTGTATTCTGACACATGTCAGACTAATTTTCCAGGCCATCCTCTATGTAAGCGTTCTGTTTGAGTCAATCTCCCGTCTGTCCGTCTGGATCATTTGTTAGGTCTGAGACGAGCACTCTTACTTCCGTCTACATTCCTTCCAAACCACACTATCTTCAACACCCTCACTGACGGTATAAGCCTAGACGTTGGCGCGCCAGAGCTTGAATTACCTATTCCAGCCATGACTATGCCTGTGAGGAATGCGTAAGTCATTATCGCCACACGTTCCGCGGAACGCCAGCAACATCCGCGAAACCAGCCCATTTCTTCTAGAATTATTCCATAATCCTTCTAGAACTTCGCTAGAAGGATAGTTGATCTCTCAAGCTCGGTCATATTGAATGCGATAGGGCCTGATATCCTGCCGCTCTCAGGAGGTTGCTGTCAGCATCGTGAACTTCACTGAAAACTTTGCTACAGAGGGCCCATGTTCACAGGATCGAAGTTAGGATAACCATGGGTCTCTGCAATTTCGTATATTTCACACTCAAGAAAATCCATCGCAAAACCCAGAAACCCACTGCACTTCTGGTTTTGACCTCTTCCTTCGCATGGCGTTGTGGCGTTGAAGCTTGCACTAACCAGCGACTATACTCTTTTATATCTCGGTCATAAATCGTAATCAGGCAAAAGAAAGAACAACTCCTGTATAGCTCAGCTCCGATGTCAGCAAGACATCGGCCGGCCCCGGACGCCTACTGCACGTCTGGCCGGATCTCACGTGTGAAAGAAATGATGAGCCCAAATACTAGCAAGCAGTCTGAAGATACTCCAGCTCAGACCTCAACAGAAACGGGAACAGACACAACCTCGCAGGTGTCATTACATGGCATCTGCAGCTTGGCGAGAGCGCCGTAGCCACCGCGGATGCACTCTGCCTCAACGCCCTTGGCACGAAGGACGCTGTTGGCAACACGAGAGCTGTCACCATCGTAGCACAGTGTCAACACTCTCTTTCCTCGAAGGATGGACATGAGAGCTGCGGCGCTAGCATTTCGGTTACCAGCCTTGTCCTTGACATTGAAAAGGCTCTCAAGCTCTAGCCAGAGCTCCTCAAGCATGATGCAGTCATCGGCAGGATTGGCGAATGGACTACCGCTGGAAGGCCCATTTCGAAGCGCATCGAGGGGCATGTTGACTGAGTTGGGGAGATGGAAAGCATCATAATCCGAGGAACATCGGAAATCGAGAATCTGAGTGTTGGCAGAAGGTGTCAAGGCCTTGTCGATCTGGTCTGCGAGTGACAGAACGGTGTCATGAGTACCCAGAGGGTGAATGGTGAAGTAGTTAGATAGAGCAGTCAACGAGTCGAGCTCCCAGGCATCATCGTATCGGTAAAGATCAACGTTCCTCAGACGCTGAGTCTGTTAGCTTAATCCTCCCCATAATGAAAGCATCTGACGTACCTCATTGCGAAGAGGGCTGAACTTCTCAGGGCCCAAGTTCTGGAAATATTCATTCAAGTATTGGAAGGGTAGATCGCAACACATAAAAACGCAGTGTATCTCACCATCAGGGCCAGCGAGATTTGATAGTGTACCCTCCTGCTTGTGCTTTTCAATACGTTGGAACAATCCCTTCAAAGTGAAGCCCGATGAGGGGCCACAGACAATACCCTGTCGAGCAAGGCCCAACGAAAGGGAATATGAGTCTGGCGCGCCAACCTCCTCGAGAGCATCGTGAGATGTGAGGTATGGGAACTCAACCTCACTCATTAATGAATATTCTCGAGGGCCAGGGACACGTTCTCCAGCGTTGGTGCAGACGCTACGAATATTAGTTCTCATTCTTGTCCGCTCAGAGCAGTCGACTTACGCAATCCTGTACACAGAGGGCTTGGCTTGCTTGAAATAGGTACCGAGTCCGGTCATGGTACCTGTACCTGTGTTAACGAACGGACTGGATTGAGAGAACATGAGCCTTACCAGCTGTGCCCATCGACGCGGCGATCACATTGATCTCGGGGAGCTGACGGTGGATTTGAGGGCCAGTCCATCGCACATGAGCTTTCCAGTTCTGCAAGCGTTAGTTCTTGTTTTCCATGGCCCAAATTATAGAATAAAACTCACATCGTCGTTAATGTATTGGTTGGGACTGCACACAGACTCAGATCCCGCGTCCTTTCGAGCTGCAGCTCGGATACCACCTCGCTCATCAACAGGTGTAGGCTGAGCAGGTCCACCAAACAGAGTCCTTCCTATGCGTTAGCAATTGTTCCAAAGGTCATATCTGCTAGGTTCCTTACACGTTGAGGCCAAAGAATTGCATCATGCGCAACTTTGTCTCGCTTGTCTTGTTGCTGAGATAAGCGTGGACGTCGTCGATGCCGTGAAAAGCGCGGGCAACCATGGCCATTGAGATGACAGTTGAACCCGAGCTGCTCTCGACGATTGTCTTCGTCTTGCCGGGCTGCACACCCTTTTCTAACAAGTTCATAGCTGCGGGGATCAGCCACATACTCAGTGGTTTTGTGTGAGGTTGTAGCACTAACCTGGCATCACCTTGACATTTGTTGCAGGGTGCATGGTCATCATCTTTGCATAGATCCGGACACCATCTTGACGGTATGGGTTGAGGCTATCAGGGATTTCAACAAGGGGCAAAGGTGGTGATTGTTCAGGATCAAAATAGTTGCGAACCGACTCAGGGCCCTTGAAGACATTTAGATGTTCAGAAGCAGTCATTATGGGGGGTCACGTATGGTCTGCAAGGATCAATAGTAACAAACAAACACCATGAATATGAATATACCACTCAAGGTCTGATGTTGAAAGACACAGAAACAGTTGGGCAGATGGGTTGAGGGAGAAAGAAGGGAGAAAAGTTGGATCGAGAACTCGAGCATAGGCCCAGGCTTTTAAGCATACATAGCTCTCGAAACGAGCTGCTGAAATAAAACCCTGCTGGTCTTGCACCCACGCTTCTCTGGGTCTAACAGCGGAGATGTGACATCCACAACTGAGTTACGGGTGACCTGAATGCTCGAGCAACTCCGGGGAGAGCATGCACGATAGACCGACGTCCATCTTAATTGGGGTGAAGCCGTGGGTAACAGTTAATCCCACGCACACAGCGTGTGAGCTCAAATGAAACGGCTGGGTTAAGATGCACAAGAATTGCGGTATGTAGTTTCTTTGACCAATTGCAAACCCCACGATGAAGCCACCAGTGACGCGAGACCAGGATGAAGAGACCTGTTGACCAATACAGTGACAGAAGTCTCGACGAGAATCACTAGCGTCTTCGGGTCGTCGTCACTTTCTTCGGACCATCGGCTGTGGAGCTTGAAAGGCCAAAGAATCCTGCAACATGGTGGATATTGGTTGGTGGACTTGACTGCGCACAAATGGGTCTGAGGTGACTCGGGAACGATGAATTGCACCCTTTGACAGCAAGAGAACAAATCACAGCTTCTTGAGCATCATCACTTGAAGCTAGCGGCGGATGGGGGCGAACAAGGCGGAGTTGATTGAGCGTTCTCAGTCTTGGCTCTCCTTGCCCTGTCAAGAAAGTTGACCATCTCTGGGCTGAGATCAAAGCGGATAGTTGAGCCGGCCCCTACAGGTGCAGTAGTCTCTATTCATCCATGGTCGATCAAGAGAGAGACTTCGGAGTTTGCAAGACTATTAAGCCCGAAGTCGTGCGGTATTTTTACGGAATATTGAGTTGGAAATGCAAACGGGAGTCTCTGCACAACCTCGGCTTCTGTGGATAATAAGACATCATGACAAGAAGACCGTGGCGTTGTGCAGCGGGGAGTTCATCGGTCCATCTAGAAAATTTGAGGCTCGATGGTACTCCCCGCTGGTGCTGCCCCGCCTGGAAACACCAGCGACTATCGTCAGGTGATCAGACACGTGAGATCCACTCCCACGAGTGGAGTCGAAAGAAGCTTGGTGGAGCCGATACCGGAAGCCGTTAGCATCAACTCTGTCTGTTGAAAAGATCCATTTCATGGCATCATACTCCAGACTATTAACCCAACAACCTCTAAGACAAAGCTATAACTGGACGAACAAGTTGCCTGCACGACTCAGCTATAAACTCTCTTTCCTTCGCTTAGCAAATTTTCCGCTTTCAAATGCTCAACATGCGATTCAATTGCCCTGTTTGGAGTTCAAAGCTCCATATTGTGATGTGCAAGCAACACGAGAAAACGCCTCCCTTTATTATAAACCCGCTTTAATGTGAAGAGACGAAGTTTCAGATCCGCCATTTTTAGCTGCTGGACCCCGTTAATATGACGGCATTACAGCGATCCCCCTATGGTAGTGGAGTTGTTGGTAGCATACATATTATAGACAATGCCGCGTCGTTTCACAGATTATGTTGTGTTTGTTTCGTCGATCGGAAGGAAGGGTTCTCGCATACATACTGGGTACAGTTGTTACTGGGAACTTGGAAGAAGGGATATCAATCACTTCATTCGACAGACGGCACCTCCCGCCTTTACACCTACACGATATTTTTCTAATCATTTTTCACATTACAAGGTCTACTTCTTGCATTAGTATTTTCTCACACACTGGCTGTGTTAAGTAGGACCATGGTTCCCATGCTATTCTTTACAGCCTTGGCCCTGGCTGGTTTCAGTACGGCCAAATTCGTCAAAGTCGAAGACACTTCTGTCCTTCCAGTCGGATGGGAAAAAATCGACCAGGCTGTCGATCCTGGCCATACGTTGCGGCTCTCTATCGCTTTGCGACAGCCTGATATCGACAACCTGAAGACGAACCTACGAAGACGCGATTGTGCATCTGGGAAATACACACAGAACCACCTCACCCAAAAAGAGGCACTCGCCCTCCGAGATCCGGATCAAAAAGATGTTGGTCAGGTGCTGGGATGGCTGAAGAGTAAAGGAGTTGCCGCAAAGGCAACCCCGGACAAGGATTGGATTCATGTCAAGACGACTGTCAAAGCAGCAGAAGATCTACTCGATACAACGATTGGCTTTTACAAGTTTGAGGACCAAAAGCCTGTTCTTCGGACAAACCAGTATTCGGTACCTGAGTCTGTTGCCGATGCCGTCAACTTCATTCACCCGATTGCCAACTTCATGCGACCCAAGAAGGAACTCACCACTCCCGATCCAGCTCTGACACCAAGCATGCTTAAAAGCCTACAGCTCGACAAGCGTGCCACTCCTTGCAGTCGGGCTGTTACCCCCGACTGTCTCCGTGAGCAATACAACATTAGCTACCCTGCTTATAATGGTAGCTCTCACATTCGCTTCGGTATTGCTGGTTTCCTGGAGGAGAACGCCAACTACGAAGACAGCAACGACTTTCTCAGAATCTATGCAAAGCCCCTTTACGAAGCCCGTTACAACTTCTCGGTCCAGTTGATCAATGGTGCGAACAACTCGCAAGAGCTTTTTGACTCAGGAAATGAGGCAGCTCTTGATGTTCAATATGGCATGGCCCTAGGCTATCCGACCAACATCACTTACTATCTTGCCGATGGTCGTGGGCCTACCTTGGACGACGACGGTGAGGAACTGCCCGAGGAGTACAACGACAATGAACCCTATCTCGAATTCCTCGATTACCTTCTTGATCTCTCTGACGACGAGATCCCTCATGTCCTCTCCATCTCTTATGGCGATAACGAAGTCTCGGTTCCTCGCAAGTACGCCGAGCGTGTTTGCTCCCTGTTCGGTCTTCTGACAGCACGTGGTACAACCATCGTGGCAGCTTCTGGTGATGGTGGTGCAAAGGGAGCAAGCAACTCAACCTGTCGAACCAATGACGGTAGCGACAAGGACGTTACCATGTCTGTATTCCCCGCAACTTGTCCATGGGTTACAAGCGTTGGCGGCGTCACTTCTGGGGTCGAACCCTTTGAAGGTGCTGAGTTTAGTGGAGGTGGTTTCTCTCAGTACTTCCCTCGCGAGAAGTGGCAGGATTCTTCCATCAAGAGCTATGTCAAGGCTCTTGATGGCCATCTCGACGGCCACTATAACGCCAGCAACCGAGGAGTACCTGACATTTCGATTTCGGCCACCAGTTTCATCACTCGCTTGAAAGGACAGGCAGTTGGTCTTAGAGGAACCAGCGCAAGTGCGCCTGTCGTCGCAGCTATGCTTGCGCTTGTCAACGACGCGCGTGTTCGTAAAGGCAAAGAAGTGCTGGGTTGGCTTAATGAAGTCCTGTATTCGGAGGAAGTGCAAGCAGCTCTCCAGGATGTTACCAAAGGAGAGAGCCGGTCGTGCGATTTCAGAAAGGGTGGCAGCCCAGGAGGCTGGCCGGCAGCAAAGGGCTGGGATGCGATCACAGGCCTGGGAGTTCCATCTGATTTCCAGAAACTGTTTGACGTGTTGGTCGATATCTGAAGAGAGATCAGTTGTCCGTTTTCGATTCTAAATAGTGTATTTTAATAGAATTAGTAGCCCATCTGAGACACAATTTGGGTGCTTGCATTAGGTGCTTCGATCGATGCTTGTCGCGTGTTTTTAGAAGCTCACTGTCAAATCAAATCGCCCATCCTGCCAAGGGGAGGAAAGAAAACACAGCACCTCGATCCTAAATAACAATAAAACTTAGGTAAAATAGCCTAAATTTAGGATAGCTTTTGCTAAGTTTATTCTAGCACCCTACAGTAAGGTTCGCTATTTTCTTGCCCCCTGAGGCCTGCCATCCAATGCTTGGATCAGTGGAACCACTGCCGTGTGATGGGAAGTTCAAGCGGTCTAGCGGCATACCCGTGTCTACCTACAGTACCGTCAGCAATTCCCTAGGGCCCTTGAACTACCTAATGACCCATCGACAGGTCCCTCAGCCCAGCCTTCTAGAAGAGCGCGTCACAATTGACAGGGACTTGGACACAAAGCCCTGGACTCGCGTTCTGGCATTTTTCTGGATATTTTCTTCTTTTCTCTAGCATTTTCAGATTGAATCAGCTTCACAAAAAGGCACGTTTCGGGTTCAAGTTGGCTCGTAATAATCTTGTTGTTATCATTGCTTATACCGGCCTTTGACGATCGCTTGACTTCGGCGCGGTCCCCTCCCGGTCGCGACCCCAGCTCTGGACCTCTTTAACTCCAAGTCGCTTGCCCGCCACAACCTTACTAAGTAAACTTGAACCTCACACCACAAACAATATCACAGACAATCACGTTCCTAGCGAAACCACCGAACCCGTACCATAATGACGACAAGCTTCTCTCGAACTTCTCTGCTATAAGCTTCACCTGTGATTCTCGTCGTCGGCTTCACGCGATCGCGGCTTAGACCCGCCTGCAGTTGTATCGCGACGCGGCCGACTTTCTCTGTTCACATTGCCCACAATGCCGACTATACACGTCTCCAAGGACTCCCAGGACGAACTACAAGACATCGCCAATGGTCTACTAAAAGCCCGCAAGGTCATCGTAGTAACCGGTGCTGGGATCAGTACAAATTCGGGCATTCCTGTGAGCTCTATCAGACACTTCAGCGCTTGTCAGATGCGCTTTGGAGTGACTTCTTGGTACACTCAATTGTCGGTGATAGCTAACCGGACTAGGACTTTCGTTCTGAAAACGGACTCTACTCCCTAATAAGCGCTCAATTCGACGCGGCAACGCAACAGGCGCGTCTGAACGAAGGCTCGAGCGATGATAAATCCACCGACTTGGACATTCGCCGGCCCGCCAAGAGGAGAAGAATAGTTCACGATGTGTCTGCTAAGGTTGAGGAGGGCCCGGTCGTTATGAAGGAAGAAATAGAAGTTCAACTGGAAGATCCCGAACCCGAACCGGAACAGGAAAAGATCGCAGACACAATTCAGGTCGAAGGTCACCCAGACGATGAAGAGCAGCAGGTCCGCTTAGATGGGATGCCCGTGGTCAATCCCAGGACGACACGTTCAACAATAGCTGTGGCCCAGCCTCCGAGTTCCCCTCTGTCTTCACCTCCGCCCGAGGGTCTAAATATCCCACCACCGTCAGTGTTCCGGAGGACACGACGTAGTCACCTGGCCGATTCTACAATTCCACCAAGCTCCTCGCCTCTATCATCACCTCCGCCCGTTTTGTTTGATCCATTCTCTTCCGGCACATCCTCAGAAGACGCCCCAAGTCGGCGCAGCAGCACATCGCCATCAGAGGTCGACGATACCCCGCCCTCAAATCCAATCAACTTATCGCAAGCAAGTTTTGGCTCTGGCAAGAATACTTTGCCAAATATGAAAGGCAAGGATATGTTCGACGCGTCAATATGGTCAGATCCTCTCCGAACATCCGTTTTCTACACATTCGCGACCACACTACGCCAGAAGGTTAGGGATGTGGAACCCACAAGTTCACATCGTTTTATCAGTCATTTGAGAGATCGCGGGAAGCTCGTACGCTGCTACACTCAAAATATTGATCAGATCGAAGAAAAGGTTGGACTATCGACATGTCTCCACGATGGCCCTGGAAGCCGCGGGCGCTTTTCAAGAAAGTCGACAGCCAACATAAACCAGCTCAACAGGATGGTTGATGAGGTAAATGCAATGACGGACACAAATTCTTCAGACAAGTCTCAGCAGTCGTCGGATAACGAAGCTAGCCAGCAGTCTCAATGCAGTCAACCGAAATTTGAAAGCACGCTGCCTGCTTCTCAAGCAGAATCCGACCAATGTGCGACAGATGAAGCTCTGACCGCAGTAAAAAATCTGCGTCGCGACCTTCCAAAGTCAGGCGTGGAATGTGTTTTCCTCCACGGATCGCTGGAGCTTCTGCGATGTTTCTTGTGCGGTCGAGTGTGCTCGTGGGATGACGACGAACGCCAGCTAGAGACAATGTCAGGCCAGCAGCCTGAATGCCCTCACTGTGTAGGCGCTACGGTCGCTCGAGAAGAACGCGGCAAACGAGCATTGGGTGTCGGAAAATTAAGGCCCGACATTGTGCTCTACGGCGAGGAGCATCCCAATGCGCACCTGATCAGCCCCATTGTGACACACGACTTGGCTCTATGTCCTGATCTCCTATTAATCCTTGGTACTAGTTTGCGAGTCCATGGGCTGAAGGTTATGGTCAGAGAATTCGCCAAGGCAGTCCACGCAAAGGGTGGTAAAGTCGTCTTCGTTAACTACACCAAGCCCCCAGAGAGCTCATGGGGTGACGTTATTGACTATTGGGTTGAGTGGGACTGCGACGCCTGGGTATCTGATTTACAAGGCAAAATCCCCAAGCTATGGCAAACGCCCGAGCCTCCCAAACTTAAGAAGAAGCGGGAGTCTAGTGGTGTTGCTGAGGACGCTGACAAGACGGAGACGAAACGCCCTGTTGCAGCTTACCCAGTTGCCCTCCGTGATACAAAAGCTACGGGGGCATATTGGAGCCCGAGAATAGTAAAGGAACTGCACAGAATAACTGGCCACGATCCCCTAGAACCACCGGTTTTTACGCCACCAGCCATTGTCACCACAACAGAGACGCTACCACCTGCCGACGCGCCTCTGAAGCCACCCCAAAGCAAACCTGATAGAGTCAGAACTAGAGCCCAGCGGTCGCGCAAATCTGCACCAGGTGTTCTAGAGCGAGCCAGCATGCCTCCCTCGACACTCAATCCCAATCATGGGCGAACTCTGCGAAGTGCCGAGACAAGAGCGCACCTTTTGGGCGATGAGATGGCGCCTCCCAATGAGATCATTACACCTGAAAGGGTGCTTCTCCACGGAAGCTCCATAGCCAGTCTAGTCAAGTCGAGAGCACGAGAGCGCAAGCGCAAGAAGATTGATGGCGAGGAAGTGTCTCTTCCCTCCAAGCGAACACTAGGTTCACTACGACTGGCTCCATTGAGGCCCCAGCCATCAGATCCCCGCGATATCATACCTTTCGACCGACTGCCAACAATGGAACTCCCTCCAGATACCCCGGAACCATTCACAGAAACTGGGCAATTGCAATCTATCTCGCCGGTGATGCATCATACGGAACCGTTATTGCCTGTTTCGCATAACACGCGAAAGCAGACACATGTCCGACGTAGCCAGGCATCTTTCATGCGCGGCCAGGATCTCGCTGCAAGTCCGGCGCCTATGCTGCCGCCAGAGATGTCGCATGGTCTGTTGGTATCTTCGCATGAGCGGTGCAACCTGGTTATGAAGCATGTTCGCTCACAGAGGGAGGCCGATGCAGCTCTGGCACTATCTGCGCTGAGCCAGGGCGATGTACGCCCAGTCATCACCAAGGAGTTCTCCATACCACCGTGTACGGGCGTCGGGATACGCAAGTCGGCAAGGCTGATTCACAGGTCTGGCACGCCTACGAGCACTTAGGGCAGAGGTTGTTGTCTTATGACAGACAATTGCAAAGTTTATATACAAAGAGTCGCAGATTAGCGAGAACATCAGGGCCCAGATCCCTCGGAGCATTTATGACAAGGCGTTGGGGATGGCGGATAAGCCAAGTAGCTTTACACTACAATTGATTGAATGAAAGTTGACTTTCTTTTTCCAAGACTCACTACTCACATCCTGATTAATTATTCGCCGCGATCGGCGCATGCCAAGGTGACTCTTGAAGAATGGGAGACCCTCCCCAAGCTCTAGTTATCTCGTTTAACTGGCGTTGAGCATTCTCGATGACTCCTGTTGCTCGCCGAAGAGCGCCTTACCACGCCCTGATGCGGGTACCCACGGGGTCGGTCCCGGGTCTGGCGACTAAGGGCGTCGTTGACGTTGAAGATGTGGGGTATTCAGCTCGTACTAGACAGTAGCATTTGACTCATGATAGCATGAGCTGAGAATGTATAAGTTGTCGTGTCAAGCCCATCATAGACAACGTTCGACGGGATGAACATTCAACCATTGTCTAGCTTCTAACTATACAAGACACACATCATCATGGGTTCTATTGGTCAAGGATCTTCGCAGCAGCTCCCTATGCGGGGCAAGACTAACACCTCAGTCTTTGGAAGCGCTATCAAGAAGGAGTTTCTGTTTGATCCAGAATGGAGAAATCTTAATCATGGTATGAAAGAGTCTGAGCGGGAATGAGACCTCAAATTGACAGGAGTTATAGGTTCCTTCGGCACATATCCTCAGGCTGTCCGAACAAAATTCCGCGAGTATCAGGATGCGAGGTAAATACACTCGATCCCCCGATTGTCATCTTTGGTCTAACAATTATCAGTGAAGCTCGTCCTGACCCATTCATCCGCTATGAATATCCCAAAATACTCGATGAGAACCGCGCTGCTGTCGCAAAGCTTCTCAATGCCCCAGTGGACAGTGTTGTGTTTGTCTCCAACGCCACTACCGGTGTTAACACAGTCTATCGAAACATGAAGTGGAACGAAGATGGAAAGGACGTTATCATCAGCTTCTCGACCATCTACGAAGCTTGTGGCAAGGTCGCGGATTATTATGTCGACTACTACAACGAAAAAGTGACTCATCGTGAGATCGAGCTCACATATCCTCTCGATGACGACGAGATCATCAAGAAATTTGAAGATACCGTCAAGAAGATCGAGTCTGAGGGTAAGCGGGCTCGTATCTGTACGTTTGATGTTGTCTCCTCTCGGCCAGGTGTTGTCTTCCCTTGGGAAGAAATGGTCAAGGCTTGTCGTCGTTTCAACGTGCTGAGCATGGTTGATGGCGCTCAGGGCATCGGGATGGTGAAGCTGGACATCTCCGCCGCTGACCCAGACTTCTTCGTGTCCAACTGTCACAAGTGGCTTCACGTACCACGTGGATGCGCCGTCTTCTACGTGCCTCAGCGCAACCAGGCACTCATTCAAACGACACTCGCTACCAGCCACGGGTACGTGCCCAAGCTGGTGAAACGCATCACACCGCTCCCTCCCAGCTCCAAATCTCCATTCGTCATCAACTTTGAGTTTGTCGGCACGCTTGACAACTCGCCTTATCTTTGTGTAAAAGACGCTATCAAATGGCGAGAGGAGGCTCTCGGCGGAGAAGATGCCATCTTGGAGTATATCTGGGACTTGAACAAGAAAGGCAGCGAGCTAGTAGCTGAGAAGCTAGGCACGACATATATGGAGAACAGCACAGGCACGTTGCGGAACTGCGGCATGGCTAACATTGCGTTGCCCGTTTGGACTGTGGAGGGTAAAGAGGGTGAGGTTGTCATCTCAGAGGAGGAGACACAGACGGCATTCCAGTGGATTCTGAATACGCTCATTGGTGATTACAAGACGTTTGTGGCGCTGTTCATACATGGGGGAAGGTTTTGGATCAGGACGAGTGCGCAGGTTTATTTGGAGATTGGGGACTATGAGTGGTTGGGTGGTGTGTTGAAGGAGGTTTGTGAGAGGGTTGGTAAGAAGGAGTATCTCAAGTAGATAGATCTCGGTGCTTGCGGAAATGTCAGTGGCAGATGAGACTAATTCGGCAGGTTTTGGGGTACTACAGGCATAATCTAGGTATGTATTCAGTACCAGATAGCAAACGATCCGTGAAACAGTTGCTTCTGTAAGCGTTGCAATGTTCAAGAGGCCTCAGGGAGCAAAGCCTCAGACTTTGCAAACTGATGCTAGGAGAACCTCATAAAAGAGCCCTGCATCGCACTTTTATCACTTAGTACGGCACTTATTCCTATTGACTCGGCTAGAGTGTGCTGGCTGTCATTGTCACCTGTCCTAAGGTCTAGATGTGATGAAGGATCAAGAATCGAGGCGAAGCTTTGCTGAATGGGGATAGGACAACTCGATGGCAATACATACTCTGCCTTGGTCGTGTACGCTTTATAGATAGGTAATATTCGCAGCCCAGATCGGGAATACGGAATGACAGGCAGGGATTCTTGGGGGCTGGGGGTGTCAATCAATCGCCCTGTTTGTATGAATACGCTGTGCGCCTCGTGACGCTAGGCATTCAGCTTCCAGCGGCCAATCGCCACAGCAATTCTATAAATACAGGTGTTCTAGAAGCTCACCTGCCAAGAAGTAGCAATGCTTACTACTCTACAGCAAGTCATCTTCACTGCAAAGAATATAATCTCAAACCATAATTAAAGGCCTCTTTGTGAACGATACCACCATGGGCAACTCTTCGTCTTCATCATCAAATCCCTCCGAAGAACCCAAGGACAAGAAGACGCTCTATGAGCGCTTCCAAGCCGGCAAAAAGTGTGTACCACTCAGCGATGAAGATATACTCAAGTACACGGGCAAGAATCGCGATGAGCTCAGCGCATGGGCTGATACTCAACCCGGCGTCGGAAAGAATCAACTCGCGGGTAGCGTAACAGCTGGACCGATTTCTGGGCTCGGAGGAGTTGCCATGGCCGATGGCCTTGGAGGTTGGGGGCCGAGTTCACATCCGAATGATAAGAACAGAGGAATGAAGTTCCCTCCAACAAGGGAGAATGAGGCCAAGGACGCTACTGAGGTTACGGAGGTTACGGAGGTGGTGGAGGATAAGAAGTGATGGTATTCCCAGGGGACGGAATGATGATATCACGACAGCAAGATTAATGACATTGCAAGTTTCAATTTAGTATTGCTTTACTTGGCTTCTCTTTCGGGTGACTTTCGACTTTGGGTTCATGTTTTCCAAACTCGAGTCGCTCAGACTAAATGAATGACAAGGTTCCATGCCTCGAATGAGAGACGAGATCCAGGATCCTGAATTCACATATTCCTTTTCCCAACTATGACCTTTAATGATGTCGCTTACAGATCATTCTGCTTCTTGCGGGTGTCGAAGATCTTGAGAGCTTCCTCGGCAGCCTTGAGACCACTGAGAGCCATGGCACCGAAAGTAGGGCCTATTGTATGTTAGACGAAGCAAATACCAGAAGCGACATGCAAGACTCACCCATGCGGTTGGCACCGTCGACCTCGGAAAGTTCCATTCCACCGACAATAAGACCAGGGACAATCTCGCGGGTTCCCTTGACAATGGCATCCTCGGCAAGGTTCATGTCAAGACCACGCATACCACCAAGCTTCTCAATGCGCTGCATGCTGACGAGGCGCTTGACACAGAAAGCTCCCATGGGGCCATCGTGGCCAGTGGTGGAGATGATCAAAGGAGCGTTAATAGTGTTGGGGTCCATGCAAGACTGATCATCATGGTGCATGGAAACAAGAGTCCAGTTGGTGACGACACCGGCGATGCGGACTCCCTCCTCGGAAGGTCGGGTGATGAGGTCCTCAACGCAAGTGGCATTGAAGAGCTTGATGTTGGGCATCTGAAGAACCTTGGACATGATGGTCGAGGTGAAGAGGGCGGCGTGCTTGACGACGACGTAGTTACCCTCATCTTCATAAGGGACACCGACCTCGCGGAGGAAAGCATCAGCAGGCTTGCGCATGATCATGGCGGAGAAGAGCTGTCCTCCAAGCCAAGCACCACCACCAGGAGACACAGAAGCCTCAATGATGGCGATCTTGAGATCGGGACGCTTCTTGCCGAGGATGTAGGCAGCGCTCAGACCGCACGAACCAGCTCCGATGATGACAATGTCAGACTCGGCATAGTTATCAAGGTCCTGGAAGTAGCGACGGGTCATGGCGCGGGAGACCTGGCTCTCACGGATGGGAGCAAACTTGAAGTCATCCCACTGACCGAGCATCTCCTCAACGGTCTTGGTGTTGATGTTCTTGCTCATGACTGGGAGCTTGGTAGATGTAGCAAGCTCGGCAGAGCGAGAGGGAGGGGAGACAGCAGCAGGAGGGGCCATTTTGATCTTGGGCCTGTTGTTGTTAGAGTCTGGTGGTCAATAGGGGAGATGACATGATCCTTTCGCTGGTATTATCCAGATCAAGTTTTGCCGTATAATCTCAGCCACATCCCCCTATCTTCAACACTACCAGTTTGAACTGGCCATGCTGATGAGAGAAGGATGGGCACCGGCTCATGCATGATACTTTACCTGAGAGGTCCCAATCAGGTCTGGACAAGACTACCGCTGAAAGGCTCCATGGCTGCTAAGGTAGCTTAGGAGAGCCGTACAGGTTATGATATCTAGCATATCATGTGTGTCAGAGCAGCCCTTTCATACAGTTCAGATACAAACCTTGAGTTTTCTTCGATTCTCTTAGGTCGAGTCGATTAATTGATGAAGAGGAAAGGAAGTTGGGTTGAGAATGGAACGGCCTTGACCTTTTTATGCCCGCAGGTGAGGGGTAAAAGTAGCCCGTTGATATCATGACGGAGCAAAGCGGCCGATGCTGGCCAACAGAATGCAATGCCGAGTATTACCTACTGTAGACGCGTGTTTTTGATAGGTGAGTGTGTGGGGGTCTCTTGTTTAAGTCGAAGATGACTGCCGGGGTTGCACATCATGAGCAATATCCCCTCCATCATATCATGTATCATGATGTCAACTCTGTCACTTCAATCGGCCTTTGATTCATCCCCAATCACTCACCTCGCACCTACTGGATAGTGAATTACCTCATACAATAGAGAGATTGAGCAAAATGCAAAGGCAATTGCAGCTGTTGAGCATGTGAATGTGAATGTCCTTCAAGGTGGGGGATCCTCAGTTCCACTGAATGCGGCTTTTAACCGGCCATGACATGACAGAATCAACATGTCAACAACCCACTCTTTAGTTAACATTGTTGCTGCATCGGAGGTGTAATGCCGAGTCGAATGGTTCTTTGATCAGCCAATCACCAAGTGTGTAATTATCTAGCTCATTGGCGAAGTTCAGGGTTTCGGTGCTGACACGGCACTGAGCTGCATCACCAAGAAATCTGACAAGTCCTGGATGGCAGAGTTCATGATATGAAGTCCGGGTCGGCTTTATGAGCTGAATACGTACTGAATAAATGGAAAATATCACTATATATCGTAAATATTCACCAGCAGTCTTGGTTTCTCTTGAGTTGCATCGTTACATCCATGAGCGATATGTATATCACCATACACAGGGGAGATATCGGCTGTATTCATTTGCCTCGCAACAGGTGGCATGATCTTTCTCTAAGCGAGCCGGCTGTACTCATAACCTCTCTGCCCTCGCAGTTTCAATACCTGATAACATTCATGACACCATATCGCATTGCTGTTTAGATAAGAGTGTCCTGGTCATACCTAATAATTAACGTCGAAATAGTAGTTACAACTACGAAATACAAATTTCGACAAGTAGTTTCCGTAGTACTCCGTGGCCTTGATCGTCATCTTCTTGTTCTCCTCCTTCATTTCCATTCCGCAGTCGCACATTGCGAGTACCAGTGTGCACAGCTTGGCATCGTTTCGAACCCCCGTGAGACTCAGCATTTCGTACTCCAATTGATGGGCGATGCTCCGATTGGAATTGTCGTATATCGGCAGAGTTCCTCTGGGAATAGATGCAACAAGCTCGTGCTCGGGGAATTTGAGCTGTGGCGATATGGGTCGTCTTTCGAGCTCAAGGCTGTCGCCCTCGAAGCAGGCCAGGATTCTGTATTCCATGTAGTCGATGCCACCTTGAACGAGCAGTTCTCCACGAAAATTATCAAGGTTCCGTCGCAGGCGGCTGTTTGAGTTCGGGTCTTGACGGGCTACAAGACGTTGTGCGATATTGTATGCATTGTAGACTCCAGACAAGTCTTTCAACCAAACCGCAACAATCATGATTCCCTTGCCCCCTCTCTCGATGAGGCGTTTCCTCCAGTTCAAAGCCCTCTCCCATGATCTGAAGAACGAGACGAATGGTGTTCGAATATGCTTCCAAGATAGATGGTCCTCAGCGGCCTGCCAGAAGTCGTCGTCAGACATGTAACAACGAGGTCGAATGCTGCTGAAGTTTATGTAGTGTTGGCTAGCAAAGCCACAGTTTTTGTCGTGGCATTCTACGCGAAATCCTATCGGTGCATCTACGGCCTTGGGCAATTTGTGCGGATAGTTCATATTGAAGAAAGGAGATTATCGCTCTGGCAACGGTTGTGCGAGTTGATCTTTTCCAGATTATCGTTTATGGGGAAAAAGAGAACTTCATCTGCTAGGTTAGGAGGTTCACACAGGACAGGTGACTCTGCAGGACTTAATGACACAATCACGTGGTTTTGTTAATGAACAGCATGTCAATGAAAACAAATTTATCTAGACAAACAAGTCTTCCAAGGTTAAGATATGACGAGGAGTTGGATAAGTGACTTCATAAACTTGTACTAAATATCAACGGCCAGGTAGAAGCTCATAAATCTTGACACCAGATTTTGCAAATCATATCAGAAGTTTTAATACAAGGTCAATTTTTTAATCAATTGTTCATCCAATTTTACAACTACATGCTGGATACGATGGGGTCCCGCAGCTAGCCATTCTTATGTTTCTGAGCCTGGTGGCATCTTCATTTCCTCCATGTTGGGCATGGTTCAGGATTTCGATCTGGACAGAGCTGTCTCCTCAAAAGTGACCAGGACCTGAATAACTCATCAGAGGCTGTAGTTCATGCAGTGGTCGAGAATGGATGTCATGGTCTTCATTTATGGCAATATAGGGCCCGATGACATATCACAGTGTCACCAGTGATCCATGAGCTGTCTTGACTCGATATCAATTGCACTAGCTACACTTCATCTTGTGTTTACATGTAGCCCAATGCTTCTTCCATCAATACAGCCGACCATCGCTATACAATCTGTTCTTGATTGTTCCATCTTCTCCAAGTATTCGCCGGCAGTGTCGTGTGATCTTGCATCAGTCCATCCTGTAGTTCGAAATGGCACTCTGGCTTACCATTGCGAAAGACATTCGTCTGTTATCCCGTCTCTAATAGGACGTCCACAGATTGCCCGGACAAGAAGGTGAAACTGCATGAAAGTCAAAACTCCAGTGCGGCGAGATAACTCGGACGCCAAACTTTTAGTATTTTCACCTTTTCCGATAACGTCTTCCAGCTCAACTTCTGCAGACATCAACTCAGACAAGAGCATTCCCTTGTCAATGGTAAGTTCTGATATCAGTACCGGCTCAGCTTCGCTCCTTTTTCCCCCAAAAGTTGCAAGTATCCTATTTTCGGATGCTGAGATGCCATCCGTAATAAAGATTTCGTCGTTGTGGAAATACAGCTGTCGTGTTTCTTCTTCAGGTGTGGCTGGGCAGTCTACATAGCCCAGTGACTTTGCAATATTTTCTGCATCATAAACTACTCGGTCTTTCAGCCAGATTGCTATAATCAGGACGTCGGAAGCTCCATATTTCATCAAATAGTCTCGTTGCTCAATGGCGCTCTCCCAGGATCGAAAAAGCGAGGTAAAGGGGGTCGGGACTTGTTTCCGGGCCAGATGATTTGCGGCGGCTTCTATGAAGTCATGTTTGTTGTCAGGTATGTTGCACTCAGTGGTTAAGCTACTGTGGCCCTCCGTTCCCAGCTGTATCTGCTGTTTGCTGGCATATCTAGGGTTGCGGTCGTGGCATTCCACACGAAAACCGATTAGCACCCTAATGGGCTGTATGGGATCAAGGTGAGGTGACATCGTTAAAGTGTGAGGGTTTCCTTCTGTATGTTGTCTTATGTTTCTTCCCAGACTGTCTGAGGAGATCGAGACTATTTATATGGCAGGTTTAAGGCATTCACTTGATACAGAACAGGCACCAAGAAGTGTCAACCTACTAACTAAAGGCCAAACTTGGACTTCGAAGTTACTGATTTATGTAAACACGAAGGAGGCGAGGGTATAATTTACCCAGCCTTTGTAGGTCATCTACTCACAGCTTGAAGTGATGCACACTCAGTCCGCGGTAAGTACATATCAGTAAGAGAAGCAGAAATATGCGCATCTTCTTTATAAGAGTTGAGTGTTATAGAGGAAAATATGCAGTGCTGTTTGACAAAGGCTCAGGTTGTAAGTTAGGCAAACAATAGGGTTTTGATCTTGAGCTCCAGCCTATCAAACAGTCAGATAGTGACTGACAGGTCTATCTAGAGGCCCTTACTATCTTTCACTAAGACTTTGAACAGTTTGAGTTACCATTTAGCTTTAATTCTCGTGTAATGTCCACGCCAGGGGTCATGTGGAGGAGTTCCAAGGGGGGCCAGACATTCACTCATAACTCCATCCCAAGACCAATTTCTACCTCTCATAGGCAATATTCTTATGACTAAGAATAAATTAATGCTGGTCATTTGTTAAAACTATAAGTGCCGCCTAGTTTAAGAATGGTAAAGGGACTTGTATTCACTCCGATCCAGACTTCAATCCTGCGAGGCAGTACCTGGAAGACTGTGGTGAAGGGTTTTTCCATAGCTGCCTAAGGGCAACCCAAGATCACCTCTTCCTTTAGTGAAAGCTCTTTCGTCTCTGTTTGGGTGGCGTCATACCAGTCTCATTGCTTGTCCATTCGAGCTTCAGCTCATGGCTTCACGGATATAAGGGGTGCAACAGAGGTTAAGTGAGAACACACGAGGGTGAATATTCATAGACCCAAACGGTATCTTGGAGTCATGTTATCGAGTTAAGTCTTTAGCTTGCGCCCGTTGAAGTGTTGCACGAAGTCTGCTGCGAGCCACAGCTTTTCACCTCAGGAGACTACTTTATCGTTACAGAGACCAAACATGCAACAATGGGGCAAACTTTACATGTACAACCTAAATTATATTACGTCTCAAATTATGTTGAAGTACATCTCTCTCTTTACTTGTCTGTAAAGAGTACTCGCTACACAAATAAGAAAGCTCATATCGACGATGTCCTTCTTCACGGCTTACCCTATTGCAAGTGCAAGTCAGACAAACATAGCTCTATATGGACAACCATACTCAAATTCGTATACATGTCAGTCATATTGAGATACTAAGATATATATGAAGGTCTTTATCTTCTTCGTTGATGGTTGGTGGAGCTGTTACCTGGTATTTGCCCAGTTACTATTGCTGTTGTGTGTGGCCTTCGTCAGGGATGGGCGGTGATGGCATTGAAAACAATATATTTGAAGATAGTACATCTTGGAACAAATCAATATATCAACTCCAGTTAACCTAAGGTATAGCTTGTACGTCTAAACAACCCTCGGGTGTTATATCTCCAGCAGCTGGCACCTCATGAGGATACCATTGGAGAAGAACACATTGAATAGGATCGAGACTCGATAATCACTGCATATTGTTCTTTTCATACTACTGGATTGTTATACATGCATTTATGTATTCATTTAAGGTGACTACAAGCTCTCTTATGTGACATCTCAAGCGGCTTCAACAGCATCCTCCCAGTAACTTCGTCATGCGGCCGAACATCGCAGCTTCACAACTTCGCGGCCTCCTTTCCACTGCAAGCATTAGACATATACACACTATTCAATAAGACTTGGGCTACCCTACGGTGCTCTCACTATGTGGACAGTTTTGATAACAGTCAGCGATGGTGATGTACCGGGTCCACAGCCACAGTCACTTACTGTTCTCAATCTTACCAGCTTCCCGCTCTCGCTCTCGTATTCATGCTTAAGGTTAGGCCTAAGTCAGACTATTGAGCAACACATTCCTGAGCATATGCTCGTCGACAGAAACAGCCACACCGCCAAAGAGCCTCAACATGACATCCGGGTGTGCATGCTGACTGACGAATGATGCTCTCTACATCTGTAACAGATGCATGACACCTGCATAGCATGCTATATGTTTCGTGCCTCATTTCTTCTGCCTAAGTGTCGAGTCGAGACTCGTCAACTCTGTAGCGGTGAACAAATGAATGACTTGTGAACAGACGCTCGCAAAACAACGTTCACCACGTCTTCCGCAGCGCAGATGCAAGTATCTCTGGTTTGGGAAGTTGACTGCAGACGCAGTAGCATCGCTCTCAAGAGAGGGGAATAGTCATGTGTGCATCAAGCAGAGTCCTCAACAAGAGTGAAAAACTTGCCCATTTGGTGATTGCGCATTTGCCTTCGTTCCATGTGTGAGGCTATAGAACGAACAGGATGCCCTCCTTTCTGCTGTTGAGATGGCGGTGAGCGAAGTTGTTGCATTGTGAACAATCCAATCACAGACGACAGCGCGCAATGTCTCACACTGAGGTTAGATTTGCGAGGTTTGATCTTGAAGCATCCTCTTCTCATTTGCATATGGCGAGTGATGCACATGATACCCACCTACATTGAAAGGAACCGGGTTTGAAGATTCGACGAGGGGTTAATCTGAGAGACTTGGAGTAACCCCATTGAGAAGTGCAGACTGATTGGGAGACTCGGCAGGCAAAGAAATGCAAGTCTGACCATGCAGCCTCATTCTGTAGATCAGGGCAGATCGAGCATTGCATCCGCCCCATTCGTGCAGTAACTTAGGGTAGCAACACATCCATCCAGTGTGATCTGACGATTTCGGTCATATACCTTAGATCGAGACTGTTTGGAGTCCATCACAGGTACTAAACTCTGTTCAAAATTAGTTTCTCTAGTACGCAGACAGGCACACATACGATAATTAACTCATCGCAATAACCAGGAGGCTAGAGAAGCGAAATAACAGACCCGATCTCAGCGGATACCCCGGTTGACACTCCCGTGTCTCACCAGACTCCAGATGTCGCCCACAAGGCAAGACAAAACAAGGCAAGGCAAGGCAAGGCAAGAGGAGAGGCAGGGCCGGGAAGGGGGGAGCACGGGTCATGGATAGATGATGCCAAGCAAGATTGACGGTCCTGTCGGCCTCTCTTCCTCATCCCCGTCTAGCCCGTCCCCGTCCGCATCCTCTATATCCGTAACCAGCGGTGTCCCCTCCATCGCCGTAAATACAACACAGCACAGTACAGAGTAAGGGAGGGGACAATATGCAGCAGCCTCAAAAGAGAAATACCGTCAATGCACTCTTCCCGCCCCGGACCAAGGACCTTAGTCCCGCGTAGCGGCATCCAATATCTCCGCTAGACCACATGGTCGTCCCCATTCAGAAGCCTCACCTGAGCCCAGCCTTGTCCGTCAGAGCAGTAGCGTGCGGTGGGAGTTCTCTCTTCTCCACAGTCCGATGTGATATGGTTTTTTCTTTCTTATTAATACTGTAAGGGCGCCATGGCATTAAAACAAAAGAGACAACAACGGGCTTAGACTAACTGCGAGAGATCGGCAGGCCATGCGAAATTACCGGGATCTCCACACGAATGTAAGCCTATAGGCTTGGATTTCAATATGCAGACCATACGTAGATGAACATGGTTCTTTTGCTGCAGCTTTTGCTTTTTCGAGAGCTGAAGGCTCATAATTGCTTTTTATTTTTTTCTTACTGGGCGCGCTCAGGCCCCCCCCCGGCTCTAATGCGGTTGACTTTGCGGTCATCCAGGATGAACAGTCTGTGTTCCATTTGCGTTTGACTCGCGTTGAATGTCGGTCTGACTGAAGGATGCACTGTCAAAGCACGATTGAGTTCGTCCAGAAGGATGCCATCCTTGTCCTTGTAGAGCCTCAACATATCGTTAACCAGCCTGTCAGGCAGTAGATAATGATATTGCTCAAACTTGCCAAGACGAAAGAACCGGATCGGCCATGGCTACCTACCTACCTACCTTGGACTATCTTTCTGTTGCTGCCCAATCATTGACTGGGAGGCTCCTTGTTAACAGTTGGCAACTACTGTACAGAGCAAGGAGCCCCTTACAGGAAATACTCTATAATTGGCCTTGACCGTGCAGGAATATCGTATTCGTCTTGCTGGCCTGTACCTGCGACGAATTGTCCAAAGGCCAGGACTACACCCACAACGTTCTTTGAAAACATCAAGATGATATCCATTGTAAAAGTCAAAGCAACTCGGTTTCAGATGAACCGGGTCGGTCTTGAGAGCCTGAGAACATTAAAACTTGATGGTCAGACCACCTGGCCTGGTTTGAGGCATAGAGATATGGATATAAGCGCGCATACATGCATACAGAAACAGTGTCAACGAGCCCCGTGAGAACTCGGTGAGTTCATTCCACATTGGGTTTCATCGCGTCAAGTCTTCCCTAGCCGTTCAAGGCGTTGCATATTATCTTCCTATTGTGTTAAACCTGAAGTGTATTTTCTAACCTTATGACTGACTTATAAACTTAATACCGCCACTACCTTCTAATTTCCCTAAACCTTTGCCCTAATAGCATTAATATATATATTATTATAAAACCTTCTTCTAGTTAAGCTTTTCTTATATATTAGTATTTCTTAATAAATCTAATAGCTATATACTATACCTAAAAGCCTATCTTAATAAATTACTATTTATACCTTAAATATAGATATAATCTAGGCCTTATTTCCCTAGATTAGCTATTTAATTACTTTTTAAATCTTTTCTTTTAATTTTAATAGCTTTTTTAATTTTTTTTTTTTTACTAGGTAATTAAAATAATTTTTATAGAAAATTTATTAAAGACTATTATAAAAATAATAATCTTATAATTAAAAAAATAAGCTAAATAAGATTTATATTATTAAGCTTAGAAAAATCTTATAAATAAATTAACTTTTTAGCTACCTTAAAGTTATCTTTAAGAGGATTATAAATATAATTAGTTTATAAGGTCTTTTTATATATTAATATAATTTAAGGTATTATAATAGCTTTAATATAATTTTAAATATAAGTTTAATTAGAATATTATTAATTAAAAATTTATCTTATTAGAGATAATATTTTAAAAATTAAAGGTATTTATAATATTAAGTTAACCTTTTTTAGCTAATAAACTAGAGGTTTTTATATACCTTTAAGGCTAGTTAAAGAGTTATTATCTAGATTTTTCTCTTTTTAGCCCTATATTATAATAATTAGTTAGATATCTTAATATAAATATCTAAGTTATAAGCTAGAAGTGTTATTTGCCACTAAGACCTGTGGCTAAGAGCTTAATCCGGCCGAGACATGATAGCATATTGTCTTCAGGCCGTTCATGTCTAAGTATGTCTTCTCAATAGCATAACATATCCATCTTCATATAGCACATAGCACATAGAAAAGGATAGATCAAGATAGATCAAGATAGATCACCAAACTGCTACAGTGTCCACTATCAACGAAACAGTTCGAGATTACCGAGAAACAAGAGGTGGCAATCCTACGCAATCTCCTGTGCTTGTCTCATCTGAAGTTGGGATGCAAGTCAAGATCGTACCTTGCACCAAAGATAGTAATTAAGATACGTCATTTCGGGAGAATCTCCTGTTTGGAAACTACAGAAGCAATTCACAACGCCCCGAGAAAGCGACTGTTTGCTTTTGTTATTCTCATGATGAAGGACACGCTTGCCACAAGCAAATCCAAAGTTGACTTCGTGGATGCTTAATTGTGAGAGTTTATAGGTGTGCGCTGTGGATATGTAATATTCGATATATCAGAATGACTGCTAGATGGACTGGGGCGATAGGGCCGGCGATCGATAGCCACGCGACATTAGACGTTTTATGGTTCATCTGCCTGTGGTCAATTGGGTAATGGACGCGCTTCACAGTGGCTTAAGAGCCGGGTCCCCATTAGCTCAACAGGGGTCGGCTTAACCACACAGTTCGTAACCTGGTGCGATCAGATCATTGTTGCCTACGGAGTACAGGTCCTTCAAATCAGATCAGGTATCAATTCACTGAGGCGGACAGCTGCATACCCGACAGCAGGGAGTTGAGGGCCTGGCTACCTGAACAGCTTTTCCCGAGGCTGTGGTCGCGTAAGTTCATCCCTTGTTAGCTCCTGCAAGGAGGCATTGTATCGCTGAGCTATTGAGTTCATTCTCCCTCAATCTCCTGATATAGAAACTCAGTACGCCATACAAAGTACTCTTTTATCCTGGTTGCGTCTCGTCGGCAAGGGGGATGATTGGAGTTAAGTCTGTCAACTAACGATTAGAGCCCGATGACTAAAAACAAGCTTGAATCACCAACGCCGAACTGGAAACACTCCCCTCGGATGCATACTGTAAACCTCAATCCCATCGTTTTGCGGGAGGCTTCACATGTCGTACAGTACGACATGGAAGACTGCTGGGTGACGGGCCATAGGAGGGGGGCGTGTGTTAGACGTTGCGGTAGCGAGACTTTGCTCCAATGTGGGCTTTGGACAGAACTAGGATCTGGATCTTGAACAGCATCGCCCCCTCCACGGGAGGCTACATGTACATCCTATGTACCACCAATAGAGTTGTCGGGCATGGCCGGCCTTTGAAGGGATTAAGATGGGTTATCCAATCGCTTCTCGGTGCAAAAGTCCAGTAGTTCAGTTCACTGCTTTTTCTTTTTCTTTCGCCGACTCTCTTGCGGGCTGGACCGTCACCGAAAAACTCGGGCAAGGTTATTGCTTTTTGGCTGTGGTACCATCACATCGAACTTCCAGATCTTGGGCCACTGGTTTCACCAGCGGTCTAGTGTTTCTAGTTACCACTGACCGCAGTGCGAAACCAATACTTTGATAGGAATGTCTCTCACGCACGCGTAAGTAACGAGCTTGGTGTTGTTGTCAGCTAGTCCAGGGTAGCTTTGCAGAAGAGCAGCTGCAAGAGGTTGTACAACGTTGATTGGGGTTGAAGCAGTACCAATTTCATCAACATGACAGGTACCTTTAGGTATGGGCGAGAGATTTGAGCAGGAGCGGATCAAAGACCCGAACACCTCCAGCATTCGCTCATGGGCCATCAGTGAGTTACGATAGATTGATAGATGCAACGGCCAAAAATACCAGCATCTGAGACACAATGATAAGTCAAGCCCAGCATCAAGAGCAGAAATGTAGTGCAAGTATAGTGCACGGGCTCCCTTTTCTCTCCAACGTCTTCTGTCGCATCTGTGCTAGGTACCTCAGCAGGTCGAGTCCTTCGTGATGGAATACCACATTGGGAAAATGGAGTTGATTGTGTGAAGGCCACAATCATAACCTTAAACATGTCAGCAGTCTCAAGATTGATCCTACCTACTTAGGTACTAACCTAACCTCAGGCAGTTTGATCCTTGATTTTATTGGATGATGTAGCACTTTCTGTTGATATCCGGAAATGAGAAGGCGAGATGGAAATTTGGATGCAAACGGGAGAAAGTGGAGCAAGACCTTCCTCTCCCGGCAATACCTGACTCCTTCCATCATCACGACTCTGGTTCCTAAGGGCGAACTCCTTCCTCCCTTATCTTGACTTTAACGCTGAAGTAAAGTAAAACGTCCTCCTTCAACTTCACCATCATTCGCAATACCACGAAAACCTTTGTCAAAATACCTACTAATCAAGGCCTCCAATCGATGTGTAGTCGCAAACGCGTCCGCAAATGGACCTGATTTGCGACGTTCAATCTCATCCCAGGTATTTACTGTGCTTATCAGCAAACGCCGAGCTTCAGTTCATACCTCCCCAAATTAAAAGTTAAAGCTCTTATGGGCTTCCGAACTAACATCGGCCTGCAAAGTTGTACAACGCGAACAATGCCGTCCCATTGGTAGCTTGATCGACACACAAGCACGCACTTCTCTAGAGGCGCAGTCGTGTACAACCACACCACGCTGTCCAGAACGAGAGAGGTCGCGCGATAGGCCAGGAAGAGGGGAAGAGACGACGTTAGGAAAAGTGCCAGATCTCTAACGTGCGATGTGCGATGCGTGTGCAACATGACCTGCATGATCTCAGAGAACCACCAACCTCATCGGCACCAGCCCTCGCTCGCTTGTTTTCCGCCTGCAATGCACACATCTTGGTCGATTCGTTGATCCGGGTTTACATCAGCGGGCCAACGGATTCTTTTCTGCCCTCCTTCCGAAGAACTTGGCGGTACGACATTGAGCTTACAGTGCAGAGCTGCGGGCATTTGCTTTTTCCTACAAGCAAGGAGTATCAATGGCAAGGCATGGAGTTCCTGGAGAAATGATGGTACACGTTTTGTTCCCCTGTATACCTGTCTCAGCTTTTACTACTCAAGCTTCGGCGTGGTTGTTGAGGATACCCTCGGCTTCAGCCGACCAGTTGCAACAAATCCATGGCGCAATACCGCCCCCATGGCCCTGTCACTAGTCTGACTTTCCTCGGACAGGACGAAATCAAATACCCCTGACCAAGCGTACAACACAGGGAATTTGTTGTTTCCCCAAAGGCTTTGAACGAGTTCGAAGCATAGCCACATAAGCCATGTATCGCTTGGCTGTTTCGAATTTCACCAACGCTTCAGCTGATGCTTATTCAACTCTGGACTGTCATGGCATACCAGAACATTGCACCTATATCGAAGAACGGATGTTAGATCGTTGGCGAAGCAAAGAAGCATCCGAGCAATCTACCTTACTCATTCATTGTTCTGCAGACTTGACAAACCTTATCACGTGGCCCGAATGCGGCCCCTTGCACCTCCAGCTCACTGAGACATGTCCCGGACCTGGAACAGCCTGTGCTGTAGCTGCCTAACCCTGGTCATCGGTATGGTTTCAACTGAGCACCATGGCAAATTCTCAACACATGGAGCTGATCCCGCCAATGTGCCGTCTTATATCAGACAGAGATGGTGAACAACTGGACTCGGAAGCCTCATCTTGCATGCTGGAGTTAAAGGATGTGTGACTCAGACCGCGGGTTGGGACAAGCAAATCTGTGAAACGTCGCTGAAGATGTCTTACAGGCCCCCGTGCAACAACTGTGAAGCGAAGTCATGAGCTATAACTCACTTTGCCCTATAAACTCGGCCGTCCGGCTCGGCTTGGTACATGGAAGGCACTCAACCATTGTGACGGAGTGGAATCCAGAGGGACAAGGCGGGGTAGAGAACAAGATATGTTTCGCCTCCGCGAGTGTCGGGTTGGACGATTCCCTCCCATTTTTGCTTCGAATAATCGCCTCATGTCGTCAAAATCTAAGCTACACGTTTGTCAGCCTAGCTGCCAAGAAATTTTGGCCTCGCGTCTAGAAGCACTGTCCGAAGATGGTTCTGGAAAGCATAGTCACAGACAACGGCATCTAAAATGATGTTTGGAAGCCAACATTATACTCCGCATCACAACGATGAAATGCCAAGGCATGTTCTCAGGTACTGTCCGATGAGATTCGGATTCTTGGGCCCCAAAGGTGGGGTGGGGAGCAGGTGCGAGAATTTGACGCTAATCAAGTCCCAACTTCGTTACCTCAAGAGAGCTGTCGTTACAGTTGACAGGCATGATTGGTCTCCCTGAACCAATATTTGAATTGGTTCGCTTCGTCCACCCAGAGCTTGATGACTACTGTAAGGCGGTTCCCTTGCGAAGCGGCCCGCGCGCCATGTCTATCACTAGCATCCCAATAGTACATACATGCTGCAGGATCTCACAACCCAGTTAGGCCAGTCTTGCTTGCTCGCTTGGTCAATCAGTAGGTCTGAGTAAAGCTAGGCGCTACAAGCATGGACGATCCCTACAGTTACTGTTGCACCCCTGAAGTGATAACCCCGGTTCCCTGTGCAGATCCCACACCCACACCTTTTCACAAGACCATGTCAGCGTCTCGAGCTCTGAACCTTGATGCTGTAAGTTGTGGGAAACCTCAAGCAGAAGAACCAGTGCGATATTCCCTTGGCTTTTCCGTCAAATGTCTGAGAGCCTTTCAAGAGCCGAGGTGGCGTTCGTTCAAAGGCTTTTGTTCAACCTAGCCCTGGTAATGTCATGCTACATCAATAGCCCCCCGGCAACTGGCAACTGGAGCAGAAACAATACACCCGCTAGATGCTAGCTCCATCGCGATAATGGCAATTGCAATTCGAGCCGCTCAGTTCTTTCATATTGAATCGTCGGGTATTGGTTTACATGGCCCGTCTGTTTGCCTTCAGCGATTCAGGTGCTTGATCGGGCGTATGGCTCGCACAGGACACCCCTGCCTGTAGCGTTGCGCGCTTCTGATGGCGGGTATCAGGCAATTACTCGCATATGTGTGTAAATTGCCATGATGGGGACACAAAACCAGCAGCTCTTGTCGATGGCAAGTGACGAGGTTATATAAGATAAGTGGCACTCCCCTTTGATACTTCATGTGCATACTGGTACTTGCCTTGTTCAAATAAACAAACAGTTCGACAGGCCGAAATTTATTATCCTACAAAGCCGTTTAATCACCAGGTCATATTTCCGGCTCTAGTCTCCGCAGGAAATTCAGCCGTGCAAGGATCCCATTACGTTTGCCAGGGCATACCGAAATAAGGAAGTGAACTTGGAATGGGTATGGCCACTGATGGCATACGCTTGGCTACAATTGTTGACATCTCTCTCAAACAAGGCCGAGTCAGCCATTGTATCTGTTGAAGAACAAGGGGCTATTGCCTTTATCAGGAACCTCCACCTATACTCAAGGTATGGTTCAATATGATCTCTTTGGGATTCTAATTCCACTACCCTAACCATCGCCATCCTCCTTCATTATTTTCTCATTGTTCTTCTCCGCTTTATAACTCGTATTAACGGCTCATGCCGCTCCTCAGCTTCGTCCAAGAGTCGGCTCTAGTGGCGTTTGTGTGCCTTCAAAGTCTTTGTACTGTGAGGGACCGCGACGCCTGAGTGAGAAACTTCAATGATCACCTCGGCCCATGTATCCCTTTGGCTTTCCCGTCCTTTTTCCCTTGCCCCACGCTTTTATTCCACCCGGGTGATATAATTGCACAGTAATTGTTGACCATTTGGCGTCAATTCCTGAGGGTAGCAATCTATGAAGAAATGAAAGGTCGCCATTGAAAACAGGGGCTTTGACAGAATGTTCACATATTAGCATACGCACAAAAAGTACAAACAAGGCTAATTGGAATGGGTTGACAGATTTGACTCAGAAGAGTGCCGACAAGTCGATCACTGATCATCCTACGCCAGCGGACCAGGGTCATATTTTGATCAAGTTTAATCCTTGTTCAGCGACACGGACTCCTAGCACCCCTGGCGAGCAAGAATTACGCCCGTCCCAACTTCGCTGACGATTGCACGCCTAGTCTGCCTGGTGCATCCTCACCTTGGGGTATCGACTGAAGTGGTGGTTGATAAAGTTGATCGTTGACGCGAATACGGTCAATTGATTGTGGTGGTCCGTTGATTGAAAAAGCTTTTGCTCTTTTGGCGACTGATCATCGGGACAGAATTGTTGGAGGCTAAGCTGAACAGCGAGCTCCATCGCAATTTCGCTCCGCGGTGATCTGAAAGATTGAAATTTCAGCGGTCCGCCTCCGAAGATCTCTCTTTCAAGCTGCTTTTTAAGGTGAGTTGTGTTTGGCTCTGATCTGTTTCCGTATCAACCCTGGTCTGCCGGCTGCAACATCCTGTTCTCGCATGCTGTAAGAACTTTGGGGGTCTGTTCTATTGAGGAATATGACCCCCCCAACGAGTAACTGGGAATTCACAAAGGAGAAAACAAATGGAGACGGGAAGACGGGAGCGGACCCAGTACGGTTAGGACCGCACCTTTCTGGGATGGGACCCTCTTGCTCTCCCTTGAGGCTTTCCTCCCTTCAGGCCATGGGTTCCACGTCTATTACTGGACAGCGCTCATCAGCCCTCATAAACGATCTCGTCTGGCCCTTGACATCCAGCTGATGCCGCCTGCGCCGTGCACCATGCACTACCGACACCCTTGCACACCACTATCGATTCGCTCGTCCAAGCGTAGCCAATCATCGCAATTCTTGCTAATGACACTCCCCAGGCTTCCCGATAGACTACCGGACAACATTACGCACACATTCCATCTTTCAGGCACGTTACAAACCGTTCTTCTTTTATTAATTTGGTTTCTCAAATTCTTGCCTTTTCTTCTTTTCGGCGCTTCAGCTGAGATGCACAATACCAAGAAAACATGTTTCTTTTTGAGGCTAGCGTGTCTCGTCTCCTTGCGTCCATCTGCTGCTTCCTAAACCTTTTCTTGGGGTCTCGGGATCACAGAATGTCCCAACGTCTCATCAAAGGGGGTGTATCCAGGTTGTTCGTCGTCAACGCTGCCACGGGTTTGTGGTGTCCCCTTATTGCCGCCATGGCGTACCATGATAACATGGATCCTGGAGACCTCGGGATGCTTGTGGGTAGACGTTCAAACAGCGAAGGCCCTCTCGAGGTAGCACATGATGGATTATATGTGAGCACCAGTCAAGTATCTCAAGTCATGCTTCCTGAGGACTGGCACACAGAAGGAACTCAGATCGAGCTTCTCCACCATTTCCCGAACCCATGATACATCCCCTCCCCACCTGTTGACGCTGCCGTCACCCTTGCAGGAGACTTTGAGACACTTGAGGATCTGGCATAACGGCCAAGGTGGTAGATTGCTAGCCTCCGCAGATGCCACAACCACGGCGTTTCCTACCAGCATTTCCTAGCTCCTTTACTGTAACCAACGCTGCCACTACTGCAGGCTTGTTCTCTATGCAAGCTCATGGTTGTTCCCTCGTCTCTAAACGCTACTTTCAAGATAGACGAGTGGGGGGCGGGATCGCCAGACAGGGTCCCGCAGACTCGACTTAACAATGTCCAAGGCCAAAAGCAACCAGGCGGCGCCTTTTGCTGCTCCCTCCATCCCTTACCCTTGCACTTCGTCTCCATTTCTCCTCTAGTCAGGTTGTTCCCCATCTTCATTGGCTTCCGTCAGGAAGGGATGGAATAGATACATCACTCCATAAGCTCAAACTACTCGTTTTGTTTCGCCCTTTCTTCCTTGCCTCCCCGCCCTTCGGCCCAATATCTTTTCGAAAAACATCTGAATCACCACTATCTCCCCTCGATGCAGGGCAATATCTTGCGTGCACAAGTCCAATTTCCCAAAAGAAATGCTCTCTCATGTTTCGTCTCCCTCATCTGCCTCCGACACTTGCACCAACACTGTTTGTCAAGGCTCTTCAATTTACAAATCTAAGTCAAGTCACTTACCCGCACTGAACCATCTACCCGTCTGTCTGTCTCTCTTCCACGCTCTAGCTTCAATCCGCGCAAGTCAGATACATAGGCTCGCCGGATCTGTCGTGAACACAGCTATGCCCTGAAGCTGAACTGACCAACAACAGCCTCGTACGCCCTTGCAGCTGAACGACGTGTATGACAATATTGGAGACATTCTTTTGACCCTTAGTCTTGGTTTGTCCCTGTTGATCGCAATTGGAGACTTGTCTACAAGGTACGTAATATGTTAATGCTACGAAGCTGCATTGCTTGAAGCACAACAACCAAGGCGGCAAGCCCATGCCATCATTCCTGATAATGCACAGCAAAAGACCAAACCTGACAAAGTCTCCAGGAACGTCCCCTCAACGGCCGCCGTTAGCAAGCAATCCTGGCCCTATCTGTTTATTTATTTTCTTCTATAAGGTGTCTGGACCAATATCGCCACGCATACCTGAGCACCCTAGCCTGAACTTCCCGCGTCAAAGAGTTCACTACCCCAGGTTGTTTATCATTCTCCCTCCACTGAAGGTTCTGTTGCTACTAAGGGCAAGTAAACCTGTCCTCTTGGAATGCCAGTGTCTTTGGACTGGATTGGAATCAAAATTACCCCTCTCAGTTCCTCACAACTCTCCAGTAGGATCCCCTCCATTCACCTTGACTGTCTCAAAGCGCCACGTCCAGGACGCCAAAGCAATTCAAGGGAGAGCCTGACCGACAGCACTAAGCATTCAACGGCATCATCACTGCATATTGCTGCATGCCCTGTGCTAGATCAAATCTCCGAGAGTCAAGACTCATACATCGATCGTTGTCCTGGCCGTCCCAAACCCACTGCATAAGACCTCGTCGAGACCTAGTTTAAACTACGACCGAGACTACTTCTATCCAAGACAACTGGCCAACATTCTCAACTCGCCTCCCTGGACCAAGACCCAATTTCTATCGTTCTCCCTTCACGACAGCTTGAATGTCTACTGCCAAGTTCCAGTGTCCTCCCTACAAGCTTTTTGAGGTGAGTCGCAACCTAGACCTTGTTCCAACCCTCTCATGACAAACGGATCCCTTTTGTTCTTCGACGCCGCCCACGAGTCTGCAAAGCGTTTCTCTTTCGTCTCCTCTTATCAGCTTCAGCTGTCTTTCAACGTCTCGCCTTCATAGTGTTTCGGGAGCTCAACACTGACCTTGACAATCCATAGCCCGACTACTATCCGCAAAAGCCCATCATCGTCGGAGTTGACGACAGGCTTGAATCGCCTGACACGATCGCGCTTCGTTACGAAGAAGCTGCTCGAGCAGAGACCGGGGGAGACCCACGAGGGGACTCCCCTCCTAGGCTCTTAGAGATGGCGACTTACACCAAGGCCCAGCTGCCTTCCATGCATGGTAAGTTAACATGCCCGAGGATTGACAAGACAGCCCGTGAGAGTCTGCACTCACTGAAGTGCTGTATTGGAGCCGTCTCACCACTGGTGGACAAACTTTGACAGCCTCCCAACTGAATATTTGCTAACACAAGATTAGCTGGTTACGATGTGGCCCGATACCAAGATGCAGGTTACGAACAGTACTCTGCGCAGGCCTACCCGACTCAGCAGCAATCTGACAAGTTTGCTCACTTGAACCAGCAATCTTTTGCATCCAATAGTGCTTCCGTGGCACAGTACATGCCGTCTGGCCCTACAGTTTTATCTTGCCAACCCGCAACGGGTATTTTTGGTACCAAGGTTTACGTCAAACTCTCTTCCCAATACGACTTGTTCTCCTTGTCGACACCGATTCCAACGTGGTTCTTGGTGTTCGGGTCTGAGAAGTGCTCTGCCCAAGACGTTTCTCGAGATATACAAGAAGGGTCAGGGTTTATCTACACTTGCAGTGGAGATGCGCCGCAGTTTTTGGTCACAAACTGTGCAAACAGTAATGTGCCATTGTCACTCGTCCTCGACGGTCCTTCTGGAGAAGAAATTTCTCGCATTCCCGTTGGTACTTTTCAGTATCTTGAAGGGTCCGGGGATGACATCACGAGGTCGACTAAGATGCCTAAGCATGAGGACGCGGCACCTGCCACCACGATCGATCAGCCGAGTACCTCACCCAAAGGTGAGCCTCAGCTACCATCAGAGCCTAGTACAAATACCTATGAATATCCACCTCAGCAAGGACAATATGCCAATACATTCCCACAAGCAAACAGCGACATGATTAGTACTTACAACAGAAGCACGAGCTTCACAGACCCTCACTACCATCGGCGTCCAACGACGGGATGGAGTCCTTATCCGAGCACGCTGGGCAGCACAGGGAGAGGCCCCAGTGGATTGGACACTTCCTTGGTTGGCCGCCCGCCTTTGACACCCTTGGGAATGTCTTCTCCGTCTCACTCTAACGGCGCTCCTCAACTTGTCCGAACCAGTACCATCACTGCCAACGCTGGGAACAACACCAGTTACCATCCTATCTCGCTTTATTCTGGCAAGGCGGTTTTGAAGATCTCAGGCAAACTGGAATCAATGGCCGAGAACTGGACGTCAGAGGAATGGGCCAACCGTCGTCGGATTGTCCTCTTCCGCAAGACACAAAAGGGATCTACAGTTAACGCTACCTGCCAATCAGTAAGCGTCAATGAGCGACCAACCAACAGCATCTGCATATCATGCATCTGGTGGGCCGAAAAAGGCGAGTGTTATGTCACATCGGTCGACACCATCCACCTTCTCGAGCAACTGGTCGCAGCGCCGAACCGTTTCAGTGTCGAGGAGAAGAACCGCATTCGCCGTAACTTGGAAGGCTTCCATCCGCAAACAGTCTCCAAGGCTAAGCCAGATAGTGAGGAGTTCTTCAAGATCATCATGGGCTTTCCCAACCCTAAGCCCCGGAACATTGAGAAGGACGTTAAGGTATTCCCGTGGAAAATTCTTGAGTCTGCCCTCAAGAAGATCATCGGCAAGTACAGCGTGAATCCTAGCACGCCGGTTCCTCCCCCAATGATGAGCCAGACCAACGGAGGATATGCGCCTTTGCCTACGCCTCCTGGACAAAGCATGGCCCCAGCTCATCCTGATGCTCATACTCAATACTCGCTCCCTCAGCATCACGACTCGATACCTTCCCCACGATCACTATCAGGCTCTCAACCGAGTTGGACACCGTACACTACAGCTCCGGGATACTCTACGGCTGCATCTCGAACGCTGAGCCCTGGTCTTCGCCATCACAGTCCGCAGCAGCCGCCTCTGCGTATCAACACAACACCCCTGCCAGCGGTTTCGACTTACGACAGCCGAAGCGGAGGATATGGAACAAGCGGTTTGCATACCCCGCTGAGCCATCACCCACCAACTGCAACTCCTCCTCGATGGGACCCCACGCCCGCAACATACCCAGAAGACTATCCCAGCCTGACATCACAGACAGCTCAGCCAGTGTACGGTGCAGCGGGATATGCAGAGCCTGCACCAAGGGCATGAAAGGGCCGTGGCGCTCAGTCGCCTAGGTCATCATCGGATGACCATTGAGTGCCCGCGGGCCTTCTACCTCGTGTTGATGGCTTGGTTGTGTCGGAAGGTTGTATCAAGCAGCCTCGTGAACATTGAAGGAGGGTCGTGGGGGATAGTCAGGTGTTGTGGCGCACGCCAATGGCGAAGTCAAACGAGACACCACCTTGTTTCGAAGCAGCCCTCCCTGACCCATGTTCACTCTGAGGTTCCCGTTGATGATGGCGCCATTGGACGTGCAGGTTGTGGCTGGGTGATGCTATCCGCGCCAGGCCCTGTGCCTAAGCTTGACCTAGACCTCAGGTGAAAGAGCAACCAACAAGACGATCCACGGCCCGGGCGCCAACCTCGGGGAATATCGCAACTTTTTGACCCCCATTCCCATCCTCTTCCTTCTAGCGTGTGCCCGCAGGATGGTCATGCGGTCAAAGCACGGCACTCTACAGTACCATTCAATCACACCCTCTTGTTGGCCATGGATCAATGGAGCTAGAGACTGGAGACCCAACCACGACTTGGCGGGTAGATCCGTCGAGCGCAAAACAGGGATCAGCTGTAGGCCTCTGGCCGCCAAACCAATCACGTAGCGCCGCAGCGCACCATCGACGCCATACGCCACCTTCACGATACAACATCACGCTAGCGCGACACTGCACTCAATGCCCAGGCTTGCGCACGACGTTTCTAGGCGTCATATTCTTTCTTCTTCTTTCATCTTGATGCTGATTGAGCCTTTACGTCAATCTCGAGTCATGCTCTCTCAGCCTGATAGGCACACTATGACATTTCTTTATCTTTCATACCTTTGTCGAGGCAGTGACCTCATTTACTAACATGGGGGGTCATGTATGGTAGCATAGACTTGTCGCCTATTTCATGCTTATCTCTTTCAAGTTTCTTTTTCTGCTATTGGACTGCGTTTGCTCTCAGGTATCTACACCATAGAGGCTCTTACTGGATTGTTTTTGACTGGATTGGATGGACATGGGATAGACGGAATAACGTGACTGGGATTATGGACACGAATGGAATGTTGAATGGAGGTACTATGATGGAATGTCAAGAGGAGATTTATATGGGCTGTTATTATTTATGTCGATTTACCCTAGTCGCAGGGGAATATGGTTTGGAAGGACTTTGATCAATAGGCATTATACCCTTGTGTGCATTCCTATGGCCCTTGTTCTATATGGGTATCTCAATCTTCCCTTGTCGGCATCAGCATGGTATCGGTTATGTAGACTGGCGTTTTTGGCTGGCTGGGCAAAGGAATGGACATGGTTTAGTGGTCAATTTACCATTAGATAGTGGATAATCATAATAATCTTAGATGAGTTTACACGGTCGAGTTGAGCCTGGCGGCGTGATTCGATTCCATGGAAGGTAGTGGAGGTAGGTAGGTATTGAAGGCATGGGAACGTAACATCTGCACGACATTCCCCAGGCGCAGGTTGCCAGGCCATCATGGGGTATTACTGGGATGCAAAGAATGCTGGGTCGGGGCCCATACGAGGGCAGGAAATGAATGAATCGTTGCTCTGGGAGAGCCGATGATTCTCGACCGTTGACTAGGCAAATGGTGGTGGAGTAGATCTGTCGAATGGCATGCGTTAAAATTGCGCGTGGACGTTTCAACTGGGGCGTACATACGAGTGCGAGTGCCAGTCGGGCGTGTCACAAGGTCCCTGCATATGTGAGAGTTGCATTCGGAGCCTGGAGGTATGGTATGGTTACCTAGGTAGGTACTTAATGAATGATAAGCAGTGACCGACCAGTCGATCACTTGGAGATGCATGTCATTTCCGGATGGTCGGTCTGCTATCAGATTGCTACAGTAGTATTTTATGACGGTGTATCTGTATTGCATACTGAAGTGCGTCCCTTAGCGCCTTGTGAAACTCTCAACGGCCGGCCGGCCGGACGGGACGGAACACATTGGGTCGGTCCACGATTTAGGTTTCGCCTGGCCTGAACTTCGAGTCAGGAACTTTTGGCAAAACCGTAACTTAACTTTGACGACTTTGTTCCTTGATTTGAGTTCGGATTACAAATCATGACTTGGAGTGAATCTTGGGTTGTATTTCTTGCACCATTCGTTGTGTTTCTTTGCATGTAGCAACCGGCTGAAAGTATAAGTCCATCCATATCTGTAATTGAACAAAGGGTCTAGTACCTGCGGGCTTGGGCAAAAGACGTAAAGGCTGGGATATCCCTTTGGCACATGATGCCTTTATCATGACTCGGTTGTATGCGCATGGTGGACAAGTCAGAAGACCATTTGCGAGGGTAGGCAGCGAAGCAACCAGAGCCTGGTACAGATTTACCGTTGCAAAACATATTTTGCTATGTATAGTGTGCATCTTGACATGAATTAGCTCAGAGAATAAATGGAACCACAGTCTTCGAGATATAGATGCATCAAGCGATTGTATCTAGGTAGTGTAGGCCATGCAAGTTGGAAGAGGAGCACTCCCATCTCTTCTAGTCGTCCACTAAATTTGTATCCAGAGAAATTGGCTACAAGAGCCTTTATGTGACTTATATAGTAGCTTTTCTGAAGCCCTTGAAACTGGAGTTGTGCGACCATTGATTGACTGGCAACAATAGTAACAGTGACTCTTGGATCTCTCGACAACTGGAAATGGGCAAGCTGAATAACTTCACTTCAGTGCATGACCACAGCTGCTTCTACACTGAAATATTCTTGACATGCAATGGCCTCGTTTGTTGTGTATTTTATCATGACAAGCAAGAGAAGAATACAAGCAAGTTTCAACACGCTCACACATGGAAATGTCTTGAATTTCGTGTCCTAACGCTATGCCCTACCGATTCCATGGCACAGTTTCATAGCAGCATATAATGTTACCTACTAGATGGTATTAGTATTACTGATGCACCGGGCTCAAACATATTGTCAAGGTCACGTCTGTGTTTATATACGCTTGACACCTTAATGTTTGGCAATGCAGGGTGCAGCGACTATGAGCCACGATATTAGCATGAATCTAGATAACTTAGGCATTCTGCTATTATATAGTTAGACTCTAAGCACAAGAGTCTATAGATATTATAGAGATGCATTATCCTCGTCATCACCTCTATCTATGATCGAGATAATTCATCATGTTACATGGAGATAGCGCGAGCCAATTGGTCAACTCTAAACGGACGCAATCAATTAAAGTCGCGTCACGTAATTAGCCCCTCTACGCGCTCCGACGCGTCGCCCTGTAATACCTAAGCTCAAGCGTCAGGGATAACCCCACATAGCATCCGTGCCTTTGCCCTGGCAACTAAAATCTGCCCTCGACATTCAACAATCAATTCATCTACCAAGACTCGGTCAGCCAAACCATTGCGTGCATCGTCACTTGCCAACTATCAACTGTCAACCCGGTGCAGACGATCACTATAATCCAAGCGCCGCAATGGCTACTCCCTCGAGCGATGCCGGCTTCATGATGTCGGATGCCCCCTCGCGGGCTGCCCCGACCCCTAGACGCAATATGGGCTTCCCCTCGTCTTCCTCAGCACGCCCGCGAGGACCTCCTTCAGAGAATATGGGTGCCCCAAGTGATGATGAGGGCGATGGATTTGCGGATGATCAGGTTCCGCGAAGCTCAAGGATCCCGAATTCTACTGATATCAGTCGTGTTGAGGACAGAATTGGCCTGCTGGTTCAGGAACACTTTGAGTCCTTTATCGAGAAGTGAGTGCATCTACATAGACTCGCCCGGCACGTGGAACGTTTTCTAACCGTTCTGTGTGAATATTAGCTTTGCAGAGGACCCTATCAGTGCCCCGACACCAAGCGCCCCGACACCCAGCGCTGTCACTACAGACAAGTACTATGTCGCCCAGATCAAAGGCATGCGCACATACTCGCTCTCCACATTCTACGTCGACTACAGACATTTGGCTGCATGGGAGAACGGCAGTTTGGCGGATGGTGTTATGCGCCAATACTATCGATTCCTCCCCTTCCTCACCGCTGCTTTACACAACATGATTGCAAAGTACGAGCCTATGTACTTCCGCGAGCATCGCCAGCCCACAGCATCGAGCAATCTCACGACTTCTGCTGCCAGTCATCTCGGCTCTGCCAGCCAGTCCGAGTCGTCACACCGCAAGAATGAGCACCAACAAACCGACAAGCTCTTCTCTATCGCATTCTATAACCTGCCTCTAGTTTCCAGAGTCCGTGCCCTCCGAGCCGCCAACATTGGCCAGCTCCTTTCTATCTCTGGAACAGTCACTCGAACATCCGAAGTCCGTCCCGAGTTGTCTGTCGCCACTTTCAACTGCGAGGCTTGTCGCACAGTTGTGCCAAATGTTGAGCAGACCTTTCGATACACAGAACCCACGCAATGCCCCAACTCGACATGCCAGAACCGCGTGGCCTGGCAACTTGACATTCGTCGCAGCACCTTCGTCGATTGGCAGAAGGTTCGAATTCAGGAGAACAGTTCCGAGATTCCTACAGGCAGCATGCCCCGAACTATGGACGTTATTCTGCGTGGTGAAATTGTTGATCGCGCCAAGGCTGGAGAGAAGTGCATCTTTACTGGTGCTTTGATCGTTGTTCCCGATGTCAGCCAACTCGGCCTTCCAGGAATGCGACCGACTGCTATCCGTGACGACCGCAACGCGCCTAGAGGAGCCGATGCTGGTGGAAGTGGAATCAGCGGTCTCAAGGCTCTGGGTGTACGAGATTTGACATATCGTCTTGCCTTCCTTGCCTGCATGGTTAACCCCGACACTTCGACCTCTGGCCAGTCGGCTGCCAGTGGTGCTGCAGATGCTGTCAATGCTTTGACGCAGAACACAACCAACGACGGAGAGCAGTCAGTGGAAGATGCCCAGGCTGCTGTTCTTGCATCCATGAACCCCTCTGAAATTGAGGACCTGCGAGCCATGGTCCACGGTGACCATATCTATTCCCGTCTTGTGCAATCTATCGCCCCCATGGTCTACGGCCATGAGGTCGTTAAGAAGGGTCTGCTTCTCCAGCTCATGTCTGGTGTCCCCAAGAGCACGGCTGAGGGTATGCAACTTCGTGGTGATATCAACATTTGCATTGTCGGTGATCCTTCTACTTCCAAGTCCCAGTTCTTGAAATACGTGTGCTCTTTTGCGCCCCGTGCAGTTTACACCAGTGGCAAGGCTTCGTCTGCTGCTGGTCTTACTGCTGCGGTGGTCAAGGATGAAGAAACAGGTGAATTTACTATCGAGGCTGGTGCGCTCATGTTGGCAGACAATGGCGTCTGTGCTATTGATGAGTTCGACAAGATGGATATCGCAGATCAAGTCGCCATCCACGAAGCTATGGAACAGCAGACCATCTCGATCGCAAAGGCCGGTATTCAAGCCACGCTGAATGCCCGAACTAGTATTCTTGCAGCGGCTAACCCTGTTGGCGGTCGTTACAACCGTAAGACGACCCTCCGCTCCAACATCAACATGTCGGCTCCTATCATGTCTCGTTTCGATCTCTTCTTTGTTGTCCTCGACGAGTGTAACGAACAAGTCGACCGCCACTTGGCAGAGCACATTGTTGGTATCCACCAGTTGCGTGACGAGGCTGTTGAGCCTGAATTCAGCACAGAACAACTTCAGCGATACATCCGTTTTGCAAAGACTTTCCGACCTGAGTTTACTGAAGAGGCCAAGGATGTCCTCGTGGAGAAGTACAAGGAACTTCGCGCCGACGATGCCCAAGGAGGTGTGGGCAAGAACTCGTACCGAATTACAGTTCGTCAGCTCGAGAGTATGATTCGTCTTTCCGAGGCTATTGCGAAGGTCAACTGTGTGGAAGAGATCAGCACTGAGATGGTTATCGAGGCCTATAACCTCCTACGACAGAGTATCATCTCTGTCGAGCACGATGATGTCGAGGTGTACGACGAGGAACCCGAAGAAGATAGCGAGACCCTTCTCCGTGCCGCTGATGCTGCTTCCGGCCGTGGCCAAGAACACGCCGCAGTCATGGAGGAAAATGACACACAGCCTGGTCGTAGCAGTGTTGCCCCTGAAAGACGCAAGCAAACCATTACATACGACAACTACATCAAGATGGTCAATATGTTTGTTCAGCGTATTACCGATGCTGAGGTCGGCAACCTCGAAGGTGTTAACGGCGATGAATTGGTCAACTGGTACCTGGAGCAGAAGGAGGATGAGCTCCAAGGTGAGGATGATTATCACCGAGAAAAGGCTCTCGCCAACATGGTGCTCAAAAAGATGGTCAAGGTAAGCTATTTACATCTGTTCCCCTTTCCAAGACATATATATACTAACTCGAAATTGCAGGAAAACATCCTCATGGCTCTCCGTGGCGAAGGCCTCACCGATGGTGAAGCAAGCTCTTCAACAGATCCCTCACAAATCATGTATATTGTGCACCCCAACTGTGCAGTCGAGGAGGTCTAATTATCTGTCTAAAAACGAACGAGAAGGTATAAATGGAGGGAGGCTGATATGCACGTCATGACTTAACGCCTTGGAAGACGGGCGTTTTAGGAGTTTGTGATACTACATTGTCGACTTGTTTCATCTTATTGTCAGCGACTGTATATCATGCATGGGATGAGTGGGATTTTAGAAGAGGATCTTGTTACGAGGATGTCGAATACTATAGATACCATTAAATGTACGAACATTATATGAGCATGGAAAACAAGTGTGGTAAAACTTGTAGCAATTACATCTTGTCTCACAATGCCATCACCACATACAGTGATTTATCAGGGACATTCACTTCATGCACTTATAGTTCGCGAAATTTGTATGATTGATCAATCGTCCGTCTGACAGAGCCTCGTACGCACTCTTTGGTTTCATCAAGGCGTAGAAACGCTCATCGTTCCCATCATAGTGATCTCTCTCCACAAGTCCGTTGCGGCTGTTTCTGATTTCCAGGTTTATCTGATCCAGCTCCTTCATACAAGAAGTACAAAAATAAGAAGGGGAAAAAACCTAGCACATTCGATTATCGCGAACCCAGTCCCGACCCAAAGTAAAGCAGGTCACCGAACTTGTTACTCGGACGCCGTCCTCCCTTCCCCTGTCATCGAGAACATGGCACGTGTTTCATTTGATTTGGGTTGTATGTGGCCCTTGAAGAGCCTGCCAAGTCCCCCTTTCCAGGTGATCCTATCATTTTCACAAAAAGCAATGCCCGCCATTTATGCTTTTATGAAGACAAAACAGAGCCCCAGTGTTATAAAGGGAGATGAAGAAAAAACAGAAAAAAGGTATAGCGTCTTTCACATGTGCATAAGATGCAAATGCTAGGACGTTGAGAAGGCCTGCAGTATATGGCTGTGCAGACGATGTATGTAGAAGCTCATTCCATGATATCCTGAAGACGGGCATCGGAATGGTGGGGTCCGCTATGTACTGGGAAGTGAGACCAATGCATCAGCAGATAGAGCGATAAACACAAGATGCGCTGCGAGTATTATGTAGTAGGCTGAGGACGGTGTCATGCCGATGTCTCGGCCGGTTTCCTCCAGCTTGCTTTGCTTTCCTAAGCAGCCAAAGAAGCAGGATTACTTGGTGCGCGACCCCAGTCAGAACCTCGACCGCGGTAGCTACCACGGCCTCCTCGACCTGAGCTTGTTGGAGGATGCTCTCCTCGTGAGCTCGACACATCCCGCTTGCCTCCTCTACGTTCATAGCCGGAGCCCCGGCTTCTGGGACCACCTCGTCCTTGCGAGCCTCGACCGCCTCGAGTTGCCGAGAAAGGAATAGTAACAGTTCTGGCTTCTTGCATATTAGGAAACATGATTCTCATAACATTGCCGCCACCAACAACTTCGGCAGAGAAGTAGTATGGTTCCATAACAGTAGGCTGAATCGCAAATTTCTTCGGCAGAGGCTTGTTGGGTGCTAATGCCGGCTGCCAAGCAGCTTCGGGAGCCTTGTGTGGAAGTCGAATCTGGGGTAAGGACCCCATCTCTTGCTCCTCAAAACACTCTTCGGCCATAGGCTTGGTGACAGGTGACGAAAGGCCCTTGTCAAAATGGGCGGGAGCTGAAACATTGTTCCTAGGTAGAGAAACAGTGGCAGAGTCGTGGTGAGCAACATGGTCCAGAGCACTCTTGCTTGCAGGGTCGACGCCAATTGACCTTTGGGGTGGAGATCTTGAACTACTACCAAGCAAACTGTTGATTTTGTTCTGCCACTTCTCTTGGGAAGACTCTCCAGCCGTCAATGGTACACGGTTGGGGCTCACAGGGCCCCGAACGACATCCTTGAAGGATGGTGGGTGCGCCCAGCCGAACTGTACACGATTTGAGGGAGGTTGTGAGCCCGTCATAGACGGGGGTAGCTTCACCACAGGGTGAGGCTTTGGAAGAGATACATGAGGTTTCATAACATCACCCTCGTAAGCTGGGTGGCCTTCCATCGTAGGTGGCGGGGGGGTTGGCGATTTGGATCGCGATGGCTCATTCTCGCTGGTTCTATCATGCGAGTCTCTCGTAGGGAAGAATCGAGATGTGCGGTTCTGTGAAGCTCCGGCCTGGCCTGGCACTCCGCCTCCCACCACTCCAACGTTATTAGGATCCTCCTTTGCATCATCATCATGGCTCCTCCAGGGGCCAGCTGGCTGTGCTTCTTGGGGACCAATAGCGCGCCTTGTACCATCACCTGGAGCATGAACCTGGCGCCATGTATCTTTGATGACCGGCTGGGCATCCTCAAGGCTAACACCACGTTCAGCAAGTAGGCGATCGCGCTCAACCCGTTCTGCTAATCGACTAGCGCTCAATTGTTTGTCTTTTTCACCGACGGCAGCAATCCACTTGCTTGCTACATCAGATCCTGCCGGAGGGTGAGGACCAGAAGAGCCGTATCGTGAAGGTCCAGAACCGATTGGCGCCGGAGGTTGAGGTCGAGCTTGAGAAGATTGTCGTTGATTATTGGGAGGGGCGATAGGCGATGGCCCTTTGTTTCCTTGAGAACCTGGGCGATTATCTAGAGCTGTACGACCGATATCGGTGTTGAATGTGCCGTTACCAAGGCCTCGATCATTATTAGGTGACCCCCAAACATTGTTTCGGGGCTGCGAACCTGTACCCCAATTTGACACGGCTCTATCCTGGCGTGATGCCGCAGCTGCTCCCCAAAGCTCACTAGGCTTCGCTTCTTGACTGTGAGATACACGCCTCGCTGCTGGTGCTGTGCCTTGGGTTTGTCCAACTTTAGCATCAGAATCTTGAGGATGCTGTCGAGCTGACGAAGCTGTCACAGAGTGCTCACCATCCTGCTGCAATTGTGTAGGAGTTTGGTTTGCAGCGTTACTATGGTCACGTTGTTGAATATGTGTTGGGTGTGGAACATCGTCAGACTTCTCAGCGAGCTCCTTCTTCTCGGTCTTTTTCTCTGGCGCAGGTCCCATAGCATCCAACTTTTTCTGAATGCGCTCCCGACGCTCAGCTTCCTCGCGGGCTTCTTCTTCCTGACGTCGTTTCCTAGCTAACTCGACACGTTCTCTCATGAGCTTCTTCTGATATTCGACCTCCTCGCTAGCAGGTTGAAGGAGAGGAGGTGGACCGGCAACTTGCTCAGGAAGAGGTGCAGGGTGATGTGGTTGTGCAAAGGCAGGATTTGGAGAACTCCGAGGAGGCATCCAGCTAGAATGATGTTGACCCCTTGTTGGGCCATGCACTGAGGCTGAAAGATTGGGGGAGACCAGCCCATCAACGGAACCAACGAAAGACGGTCTACGGCCTTCCTGTAATTCGTGAGGGGGCATGGGCACTTCGCCTCCCTTATTCATACGCTGCATAAACGAGCCACTTCCGCCACTAACATTAGATGATCCTCGTCTTCTAGCGAAAGGAGGTTCCTGAGAAACTCTATTGGTCTGGAAAGCACCCGAGGGTTCAGCTGGATAATCTGGTTGGGGTGGTCGCTGTAATAGGGAAGGATGATGCCTTGGATGCTGTTCCATTCTCATCGAGCCACGCCGATTGTCGTGCACAGGTTCGTAGCGGCCAGAATGGGAGTTAAACAATTCCCGGCCTCCGTGAGATGAACTGTCTCTCCAACGATTGAAATCATCCGCCGATAATTCTTTTGGAGGCGGCGGGGTCATCCCCTTATTATGTGGCGGTCTAGCAAGACTGGCTGGTTCTGGAATAGGTGAAGCTTTCTCGACCGGAGGTAGAGGCGCCCATGGGGACTTGACGGGTGCCGGGGGAGCTGGAGGTTTGGCAACAAGCGTTGGTTTTTCCTGGGAGCCACTCTTCAAAATCAAACCCTTGCCCTGGGCCAGGTTACTCGACTTCGTCAGGGGGGAGCTCACAGCTACAGGTGGAGCTGGAGACCGTGGTTTATCGAGGGGTTTGCCTTTGGACGCAACAGAACCACTGTCTGATGGCGGCGGTGGATGCTCGTCTGGGTGGGGGAGCGTCGTCTTTGTGCCATCTCCCCAAGTAATAGCTTCAGGGGCCCAGTCATCATCGTCATCGTCGATGTCTGCCCATTTGTTTTGCCCCTGTGTATCATCTTCGTTCAAACGACTGGCCATATGGATTCCATACTTCTTGAGCTCCTCATCAGTAAACTTTTTGGGTTCAGGCGGCGGCACGGCTACAGTTTTGTTAGTTCATTAAGTCGGCTGATTCAGGTTGTTGCACATACGTCGGTTTTTGTTCCAAACTGCATTCGCATCAGGTGCACTACCAGGCTTTCCCCCATTCACACCACCAGAAAATCTAGGCGATGAATCGCGAGTGCTACTACCGGTCTTTGCTATAAGGCGAGGTCTTGAAGAGGATAAGGTGGCCGATGTCGTCGGGGGTGTACTGGAACCGGCAGGCTGTTTCTCGGCGGCCTTGGTCGCAGCACTGTTGGCAGTCGCCTTTGCTGCGAGGAATGTTTTATTGACCGAGACGGCCTTGAAGGCAGGCTTCTTGACTGTGGAGCCTGCGCGGCCATGAACTTTCTCTCCATCTTTCGTCTTTGAAGCATCAGCGCGTGATGCCTCTGTATCTGAACCTCCACTGGCACTAGCATCGGCGGAGGTGAGTTGATCCTCGACGTTTGTAATGTGCTTGTTTTCGTAGTCATCGTTGCCGGCACTGCCATTCAAATTCGAGCGGACGGGGTCGACATTGTCGGCGTCGGGCGACTAAAATCATGAGAAAGTCTGTTAGCAAGGCTAGCTACAGCAGCTCGGCTAACTGAAGTAACAGGTTCGAACAGGTGATGAAGAAGGCCGCAGTGTGCCAATTTCGCCAAAAGCAAAACGGTTGGAAATTTACTTTCGCAAGGCAGGGAAGATGAAACGTACAGGCTGGGAATGAGAAGCAGTGGCATCGGCAGCTTTATCAACGGCAGCCTCTGTTGCCATCATACGTGGTAAGAATGCGCCGGTCGTGTGTTAAGCAAAAGAAGCCCTCTTGATGAGTTTCTCTGCCTAGGTAGTCTCGTCGATTTCTGGTCGGACCAGAGTTTAGAGGCAGACGAAACGTCGAATCTCGAGGTCGGATCAGTTGCGACGCCGCGGGGCGGGGAGGGTAAGAGTATCGGTAGTGGGGATCGGAGGATGTGACGGGTATAGAAAGGCGATCTTCGTTCGTCCGATTGCGAGGTATTTAATACGATGCTCAATCCAGGAGTCGGGGGTGGGATATGAGGAGGAGAAATCACCAAACTGCAAGGCGTGTCAGTTGCGAGGTGTAAGGTGAGGTTTCAATGAACCCGGAGTAACTGCGGCTGATGCACTGGTGTTTGTGATGTGGAAGGCCAGACAGACAGACGCCAGTTTTCAGAGACCCGAAAGTGATGCTGGAGGCTGGGCTAGGCTTAGCGGCCAAACGATAAGGGGCTGGGATTGGCCATCCGTACCCGGCCCCTGACTGCCAGTGGCAGGGCTGCCGGGACCAATTCCAGCTGTTAGCTACCAGCTACAAGGCCGGTACGCCCTGGAGCTTAGGGGTACATATCATCAAATGCCTTGTCATCATGGAGCCGAATGACTCTACCGGCCACTCAGCTGATCAGAAAGGATCTGATCTCATCTAATTTTGGATGCAAGGAATCTGATGGTAATTTTCATGAGAGTCATTCAGTATCAGTAAATGTCATCCAGCATTTGCTTTTGCACGAAAATAGGTTAATGAGGCAAACAAGCATCCTCTGATAGGCTTTGGTACGCACACTGGGTGTCTAATTAACTTCCTTTTCTGACTCCTCAAATCCTACAAACAATGCAGTTTACACGTTAAATTTGTCGTTGTCCAGATCAACCATCCAACTCACTTACCTAGCTAAACGAGTCTACGTACGTCTGTACCTGATCAAGACTGGATTTATGCTTACTCCGAGGACCGGCTGAGTCAAGACTGTAACATGATCTGTTGAACGATATTAGTGTACACTACAGTATCGCAGCTTGTGTGGACTTTCAACCTGAAGGACAGCCAAGAGAAATTCTTGACATGCAGTAACTCAAATATCGGTCGGTCTCTTTGTGCAGAATACGAAAGAGCTCGAGAACGCAGTACCACCCAAAAGCTTACCATTCTAACAGAGATTCGGATACATAGAAAGCACCCGCTCCGAAGGCACAGCATTACGTAGACCAAAGAACAGCGCATAACCAAAAACGTGATGGCATTGTCACATCACTTGCTTGTTAGAGATACATAGGGAAGCCAAGGCGCGTGCTCGACCGCGAAGTTTCCGGAGTTTATATGTACACGACCCCAGCTCCCTCTCACACGATGATCCATCTAAGGTATCTAAACGCCATTTTAAGCTGCTCAGTGAGCGTTGTTCTTGTGGTGGCCTAAAATGATCCCAGCATTAGCAAACAGCTCCCCTTCAACACTGTGACAGGGAGACTTACGAAGGTGGAAGTAGTAGTTCTGGACGTAACCGATGCTGACAAGGAAGACAATCAGGTGAATGATGGCTATAACACAATCACTGTCAGAGTCCAACAACTAAATCCAATCTTGAGAGAGGGTGTCCGTACGCTTGCCAGTGGGGTTCTTGCCGAAGTGCTTGGCCTGGTATCGGCCGAGGAGACCCTTAGCCTTGACCTCGGGGGCGGAACCTCGGGGGAGCTTCTCGTAGAAGCTGACGACACGCTGCATGCGGATAGCATCAGGAGCAGCGCCAATGGCCTGTGGTGGATCGATTTCTGTCAGCCTTCTGAATCTCCATCATGACGAAATTTCCCTTCATTGTCGATCGTCCATAGAAGTCCTCATCCATCCAAAACTCGTCGAGATCGAAAACGAAGCTCCGTAGGATAATAGTTTCATCGTATTCCGCGTACCTTAGGAGAAGCGACCTGTTGTTGAAAACCTGGTGTTAGTAACGGAATCAATCGGAGCACCGGGGATTTGCGCCCATAACCGAAGGGGCTCTCTCTCACCTTGGGGGGGATGAGCGTCGAGAGCGCTCGGCGGGTGACGAAGCTCATGATGTTGGTATTTCGGGGGATTCGAGTCTCGAGAATTGGTCCGTCGAGGGTCTGCGTGACGCTCAATTGCAAGGGCTGGAGTTTGAGGTTCTGTCTAGATGAATGGTCCCGCCCAGGTTCAGGTTCTTGCCGAAAAGCACTCGTTCCGTGACTTCGGCAAAACAACTGATCCGCTCCACCCAATCAGAATCGCGCCGTTCAAGCTTGCCTCAACCTCAGAATATCGACGCAGCAGCCATCACTCACTTAAGAAACGACACGCCCTCATCGCCAATTGAAAGCTACCGCCTTGCACCATGGCCGCCCTCCGATCCCAGAGTGCGGCTCGTATGCTGCGAAGCGCTGCTGCGCCCAGAGTCGCCCTCTCTGCCGCCACCCGACGATTCCAGAGCAACGTCACCCAGGCCAGCGGCACCATCACTAGCCCTGTTACCAGCGAGCCTGACTACAATATCGAAGCTGACAAGGCCACCTCGTACGATTCCTCGAAGCGCGATTGAAGATTAAAAAGATCATATCAGTGCTGACTTGATGCCAGCACCTTCACACCTGTCCCTCGATCCATCCAGAATGGCACCGAAGAGATCCTTCCCGCTGCTGTGATCTCAGGCGCTCCCATGGAACTCCAGGCCCGAACGGTTCGGTTCGTCTGCCCACATACCTGACTCGAATATCGTCGAAAGCTTCAGCAACTAACGATTACTACAGCATCTACCAAGAAGCTAAGCCTGCGACTCAGTCCGGCGACTGGCGCGGTCGACGCTGGCGAATGGACTGGGATATTCTTCCCAAGGGACATCGATGGGAGAACCCTTTGATCGGTTGGCAATCTTCGGGTGATTTTATGCAAGGCACCCACATCAACTTCTCGAGCAAGGAGGATGCTATCCACTTTGCTGAGAAGCAGGGCTACGAGTACTTTGTCCAGGAGCCAAACTCTCGCAAGTTTGCACCAAAGGCTTATGCCAACAACTTCCTGTACTCTGCCAGAAAGCTTAAGCATATCAGGACGAAATAGATGGCTCAGGCAGATCGGCTCCATGTAAATGTTATAAAGGCTCTTTTAAGTTCAGTGACTTTCAACTACAATAAACCCTTTTTAGGCAATGTCACGCGAGAACTTCAATGCACGATAAATGAAGGATTAACATTGCCTCTAGGATACTGTCGAGGTCTACAGCCTATTTATGACAGCCTTTTCAGAACGCCCGACAACTAGCCTTTGTCTTATTCATAATCCTTACCATAAGGATGTCAATCTTATCCCAAACGCCAAGTGCTATTTGGACAAAACACAGCGCAACACAATCAAAACTACTACTCCTTGAAGATGCCTCTGGCCGGGTATCAATGTCACGTTGTAATCATGGGGTCATGGCCGTTTCCAGTGTGAGGTCTAGGGCTGTCGGGTTCTTCTCCGTTCAAGCCAATATCCAGTCGGTCAGGCAAGTTTTTACGCTTATCCCGGGCAGTATTTTCGGCCCAGACACGCATTCTGACGAGCTGGCGAATAGCTGCTTCACGTCTTCGGGATTGTCTTTCAAGGATGGCCCGATTTACGCTGTCTGCAACTTCTCGTCGCAACTCTGGCTCTAGCAATGCTGCTAACTGAGGCTCGCGCGCATCAGATGGAATCAAGAGCAATGCCATGGTCCTCTCCAAGTCTTCTAGAAACTTGGGGTTCGTGGGTGCTTTGGGGCCCAGTTCCTCAGTAGCGAAAGTGAGGGCTGGTTGAATATCTCCAGTCGCATTACAACCGCGAATGAGTTCAATGAGTTGAAGTCGTAGCAAGGTAAAATGCAGCGCCTTGTCTCCATCTAAAATCTTCATGTCAAGTTAGCGACAATACGTTCCAAAACTTATGAAATGAGGAAGTGAAAAGAAATATAATCATAAAAAGTGGTTGTTCCTCATCAAAGGCCCAAAGGCTCTATGAGTGGTGCATGTAAAACTCGTGTTCTAATCATATAAAAATTGGGTTCAAGGAAGTGGAGGCGCATACCTGTGGGTCAAACTCATTGAGTGTCGTTATAGCTGTCTTAATATCACCACTGTGAATGCAGTTCTGGATTTCCTGCCTCGCTATAATGTACTGCGTGTCCTGGTGAGGCTCAAGATTGGCTTCCTTGGAAAAGTTTGCTGCCGCATTCGGGTACCCTTCCATAGTAAGGTAATCCAGTATTAGAGCGTTGATATCACTTCAAGACGTTAGCAACTGCTGACGTGAAATTCCGTACAACGAGATGTATTGAATGGTGGGTTTCAGAAAAAGAAGATTGATATCGTGTTTCCGCATTATATGCTAGGAGAGATTCCCATTGATAGTGCGTTCATCACTTGACCAAGGTGGATGATATGGCTGAAGGGGGAGAGGATCGTACCTTTTGGGGGACTTGACATCGTGGACACGCCGGTCAAAGGCGTGCTTGACGGGAGTAGCTGTAGAAGCAGATGACGTCTGATTCTCGAGTCAGCACCCAGCTATACTAAGCTTGGGCTGAAGCTCGGCTTGTCGACAACAAAGCTCACCATTTTGTCTGATTATCCCAGCACGAATATCGCTGCGAGTCGAAGCTTGCACGGAGAAAGGTTAATCGACGGCACGGTATAGAAGCAATAGCCGGAAGTAGGCGATTCAGCGCATCAAGAATCAGGCCACAATCCAGGCTCGTGATCTCTATGCTACTCGTAAGAAAACTTTCTGTGTTTACCGAGCGATGTAGAGAAGAAAGAAGAAAAGAAAAAAAGAGAAGAGGTTGACGAAAGATGGAGGAAAAGAAAATATGATTGGGGCTGGAGGAAAAGTAGCGCCGTGTTCGTGGGTCCAAAGCCTGTAGCCTCATTTCTAGGCCTGAGAGCCAATCATGTCGACGAAAAGCTCCACTGAGCTCTGTCCTGTCTGCCTCAGGTCTCCATCAATGACAGCCCCGCCAAATCAAGCTAAGGTCCCTGAGATTTTGAGAATGAGCTCCGTTGTATGCCGCGGCTATGACACTGGTCTCGATGAATCGATTTGGGCTGTGCAATAAGATCCACGATATGGCTCTAATCACAATTTGAGGTATCAAGTCGTTATTTTCGGTATAGTCCTTCTATTATGATACAGCTAATGAGCTCTAATCCGGACATCAAGGAGGGTCATGGTACCCTAACTACCTAGGGAGGAAAGAAAACTCGGGATCTTGACCCTAAACGATAAAAATGCTTAGATCAATCTAGCCTAAGCTTAGGGGACTCTTTGCTAACTTTATTTTGACACCTGTACTAAGCTCTGGTGTTTTCTTTCTCCCTGAGGGCCTAAACTCATGACATCGATGTCATGAGCCAAGCCACAGATTACATGCAACAGAGGTCACCATGATCGAGCTAGAGGCGTGATACCTACCTTATAGTAGAACAGGGCTAGACTTACGGAGTATTTACAGTAGCTTATCTCTTTTGATCGTGCGGAGAACGCAATGCGCCTTCGGCCATCGCCGTCTTTCGATATACAGATACGGTATGAGGAGAACCCTGACGAGGACAAGTCGATCGTTAAAACATGGGCAGGGCCAGGGCTGAGCTGGTTTATCTTCTTACACTTCTGCTTTCTAACTCAAACACCAGAACATATCTATATATCTACTATCACTCTCACCTTTTTCTCCGGCCTATAGCTACAGCTGCTAGCAATAGCTCGTTTCTTCACTGAAGCTCTCACTGCTGTCCCGCTTCTTCTTGGCCCTCTGTGGATCACACACTCGACAGGACCGTGCTCACTGCTCCACCAACGACAAGCAAGCCAAACCCAAACCCTCAAGTCGAAACTTTGAAGGCACCATATTCGTACAGCTCGTGGGCATTGCAGGGCTAGTTTTCGGAGAGGAAAGTTTGAGTTCTCCAGTCTCGCCATTCGTTCATTCAATCCTCGTCTTCTTCGCTCCAAATCTCAGGTGACGGTGACCTCATCTCGAGAACTAGCCCACCGCAATGTCCGCCTCTGCGATCCCTGAAGTCAATGGCGGGCTCGAGAGTCATGTCACGGTTCAGAAGCGAGCTTATTATTCGCCTCCTTGGGCAGATGTCAGCATTATCGGCGTCGCGGGCAGCTCAGGTTCAGGCAAATCGACCTTGTCCCAGGCTATCGTCAAGAAGCTGAACCTACCCTGGGTCGTTATTCTGTCAATGGCACGGATCCCTGAAACTATACTTCGAACATAAGCTCATATATAACAGGACTCTTTTTATAAGACCTTGACACCTGAACAGTCTAAATTGGCTTTCGCCAACGAATACGACTTCGACTCGCCTGACGTATGCTTCATGTGATGTCGGATGAACTCCAGAATGACAACTGACGCTATTCTTATAGGCCATCGATTTCGATGTTCTGGTCGATAAGTTACGGGATCTTAAGGCTGGGTATGTGTAGTTGACGACGTCTCTGGGATTTACACCTCACTAACGTCTCACCATACTCATAGAAAACGTGCCGAAATTCCTGTTTATTCATTCGCCAAACATTCTCGACTGGAGCATACAACATCCATTTACTCGCCTCATGTACTTGTCTTGGAGGGCATTTTTGCGCTTTACGACCCTCGAGTGCTCGAGCTACTTGATATGGGTGTATGTTAAAGCCGATGCCATGTTGAAGCGTATGACTTGAACCTAACACTGAATTTAGATCTATTGTGAGGCAGATGCAGATACTTGCCTGTCAAGGAGACGTAAGTTTTGATGTTAAGAAGACCTATGGAAGGGATTTCTGACCAGCCTGGTATAGTTGTCCGTGATGTTCGAGAGCGTGGGCGAGATATCGAGGGCATCATCAAGCAGTGGTTTGGATTCGTCAAGCCAAACTTTGAGAAGGTAAGCTCCCCGTATCAGAAACGGGGGATTTTTTACGAAGGCTAATTGACAAATTCAAGTTCGTCGAGCCCCAACGGAAGGTTGCTGATTTGATCGTACCGCGAGGAATCGAGAACAGAGTTGCCCTTGGTGAGTAGCCATAAGACCTTGAAACCCCGATTAAAACGCTCATGTGTGCAGAAATGATGGTTCAGTTTGTTGAGAAGAAGCTGTTCGAGAAATCAAGACATCACCGAGAGGCACTGTCCCGTCTGGAAGCAGCAAGTAAGGATTCGCCGCTTTCTGAACGGGTCGTGGTCTTGGATGATACACGACAGCTCAAATTCATGAACACCATCCTTCAGGATATTGACACAGATCCTGAGGATTTCATCTTCTACTTTGACAGGCTTGCGAGTCTGATCATTGAACAGTAAGACATTGAGAGCCTGTGAGTATGAAAGACTGGCCGTTCGCTAACACTTCATAGAGCTCTCAACAATGCCCATTTCGAGGCCAAGAACATTGTGACGCCCCAAGGATACGAATACAAGGGTCTTGTATCAACGGGTGAGGTCTGCGCCGTTATTGTACTCCGAGGAGGATCGGCGTTTGAGCCGGCGCTTCGAAAGACTATTCCCGATTGCCGAACGGGCCGTCTTCTCATCCAATCCGACTATTCCACGGGAGAGCCGGAACTTCATTACTTGCGACTACCTGACGATATTGCAGACCAAGAAAGTGTCCTACTTCTGGACACCCAGATGGCTACTGGAGGTGCAGCGTTGATGGCGGTGCAAGTCCTGGTCGATCACGGCGTGAAGCAGGATCGTATTGTTCTAGCAACATACTCGGCCGGCAAGGTTGGACTTCACAGATTGACATCTGTTTTCCCGGAGATTACAGTCGTGGTTTGCAACATGCTCGACTACCAACAAGAAAGATGGGTCGAGAAGAGGTATTTCCGCTGCTAATGGACCGCTCTTACATATAGCATAGCCTGTCATGATATATGATGGCAGAATCTTGGAAACAACGCAGTGATTGTGGTAGTCAAATCAAGATTGACGATAAGGATTATCGGAATGTCCGGTAATTATATCCGTAAAGGAAGCAAATACACGAATAGCGCTGCCTTTGATTGCTGCGTCAGCTCTTCACAATCTTGAGATCCGCCACACAATGGGCATCTCATCAGCATCTGTAACATAACTGATCCACGGCTAGGATCCACGAAACGGGACGTCCGAAACCAACAGGATAAGTTACCTGGAAAAAAAGAGGAGCCACTGTGTGATATTTGACGCAAACCAGCCAAAGGCATGGGCATGGCGGCCGACGTATCCGAGGGGTTGGTATGGCTTCAAATGAATACGTGGGTTTGTCTATGTATGGCCTGTGGTTTCAATGACGATGGAAAATGAGATATTGATGTTTGAAGTGCGATATTGCTGTACAGTAGTGGAGTCGCCGATCTTCGGTTCCATGTCATGGATCGCCAAGAAATTGGTGGTGATGAACCGAAGGGGAGAGCTCTCCAGCTGGTAAGGTAATGACGTAGCTGTACCGTGCTGTAGGTAACACGTCCTCTGAAGTCTCAGCTGCAACCACATGTCCCTCCCATCTTGCAGCCCAGTGCATTCATCCCTGATTGAGAGCTCCGTAAACGGGAAGATCCTTTTTTTTAGATGCATGCATTACACAATACCATACAATCGAAACTACAAGACTCTGTTTTCCTCTGCTTCATTCTTGTTCTCTTCTTGCATCATCCATTGAGTGTTCTCTCGCTAACATTCTGTGCTTCCGCTCCTGTCATGATCTAGAAAGCACCAAACGTTTTCTTTGACCTCGTTGGCTTATCATTGATTGACGTACGTCGAACATCCCACCAATCCCGCAAAATAATGCCCGTCTCTTCTATGATGGCCGCGCGACTGGCTCGCGCCGGTCAAAACAGGGCCCTTACCAGCTCTCGATGCTTCAAACCGTCCCTCGCTCCTCGCCCACTATACTCGTCGCAATCGCGAAGCTTCGTCAAGCTCACAGGGGCTTCGCCATCAATCACAAAGAGCTCTCCAGCAACGAGCCGAATCACCCGCCAACTACCTTCCCAATTCTTCGTGCGCGCCCTTTCAGGAAAACCACTCCCCCAAGGAAAGTCTAAAGTGGCCAATTTTTGCTATCGCCTAGCGGCTTGGGTTGGCATCTCAATATCAGTCATCGGCGTTGGTATTGTTGGCTTCTTCGTATACGATGCCAGCACATATTGCGAGCACCCCACTCAGAGCGATATCGATGTCTCAAAAATTGCCCTTCAGCCTCGCAGTGGTGGTGAAAAGAACCTGCCAATCGCCGAGGTGTTCATTGATGATGACGACTCGGAGGAGAAGCGTCGTCTCAAAGACAAGCCACGACTGGTGATTCTTGGTGGCGGATGGGGAGGCGTCGCGCTCCTCAAAGAGCTGAACCCAGAAGATTATCACGTTACTGTCATTTCGCCAACCAATTATTTCCTCTTCACCCCTATGCTTCCCTCGGCTACAGTAGGTACTCTCGAATTGCGATCTCTTGTTGAGCCTATCCGACGAATCCTGAGCCGGGTTAATGGTCACTTCATTCGCGCCAAGGCTGAAGATATCGACTTTTCGCACAAGATGGTGGAAGTGTCGCAAGTTGACGCAAGCGGCAAGGATATCAAATTCTATGTGCCATACGATAAGCTTGTCGTTGCTGTCGGTTCGACAACCAACCCTCACGGTGTCAAGGGTCTGGAAAATGCCCACTTCCTTAAGGATATCAATGACGCACGCATGATTCGAAACCAGGTCATACAAAACTTCGAGTTGGCCAATTTGCCTACATGTCCAGATGAGGAACGAAAGCGTCTGCTTTCCTTCTGTGTCAGCGGTGGTGGCCCTACAGGTGTCGAGTTCGCTGCTGAGCTTTTTGACCTTCTCAACGAGGATCTGACGAGGCACTTCCCCCGACTTCTGCGTAATGAGATCTCAGTTCATCTTATCCAAAGCCGTGGTCATATCCTGAACACATACGATGAGACTGTTTCGCGATATGCAGAGGAACGCTTTGCTCGCGACCAAGTTGACGTCCTCACCAACTCTCGTGTCAAGGAGGTTCTCCCTGACAAGATCATCTTCACACAGAAACAGGAAGATGGCACAATGATCACCAAGGAGCTGCCTATTGGCTTCTGCCTTTGGTCGACCGGTGTTTCGCAAACCCAGTTCTGTCAAACACTGGCTGCTAAGCTGGGAAAATCTCAGACAAACCGACATGCTCTGGAGACCGATACCCACCTTCGTCTCAATGGCTCACCGCTGGGCGATGTATACGCCATCGGAGATTGTTCTACAGTTCAGAACAACGTTGCTGACCATGTAGTCACCTTCCTGCGATCCTTGGCCTGGAAGCGTGGCAAGGACCCCGAGACGCTTCAGCTCAGTTTCGCTGACTGGCGAGGCGTTGCTGAGGACGTCAAGAGACGATTCCCCCAGTCTATCAACCATCTCAAGCGTGTGGATAAGCTATTTGAGGAATTCGATAAGGACAAATCCGGCACACTCGACTTTGATGAGTTGACGCAATTGCTAAAACAAGTTGACAACAAGCTCACATCCTTGCCTGCTACTGCTCAGCGCGCACATCAACAAGGACAATATCTTGCTCGCAAGTTCAACAAGATGGCACGCATACATGAGGCCCTGAACGCCAACGACATTCGCGAGGGTGATGTTGATGCTGCTGTTTACAAGGCCTTTGAGTACAAGCACCTAGGCAGCCTCGCTTATGTTGGCAATTCTGCCATCTTTGATCTCGGTGAGGGTCGGAGCTTGGCTGGTGGCCTCTGGGCTGTTTATGCTTGGCGCTCTGTCTACTTTGCGCAGAGCGTGAGTCTGCGAACACGACTATTGATGGCTATGGACTGGACCAAGCGAGGTCTATTTGGACGAGGTTTGTATCCCTTCCCATTCTCACGAGCATCTCTGACAATAAACAGATTTAATGAGTTTCTAAATCTATTCTTATGAATACTTAATATTTGTCATTTCTTTAGATCTTGAGGCGTTGGAGCTTAGTATAGAGGCATAGCAGGACTTGCAAAGAGCACGTTGATAGACGCGATGTTGCAGAGGAATCGCGAGTCTAATTTGCTTGATGGAGTTATGCTCTATGAGTTACGCTTCTGGGACCCTTTTTCGCAGCAAAAGTCGAAATATTATTTTTCTCCCTAAAACACCTAGACGCCCATCTATGTTTTATTATATCATGAAGTCCTTGTATGTCCACTTCTCCGTAAACTTGCGCTTGGCCTGCTTGTGGAAAGCAATATGTCTTCTGCTCTCAACCTTGCCACGCACCAACATGCTTCGGTATCTGTCCCGGAGCATGTTGCCCTCGGGCTTGAGACGGCGTAGCGAACTTTCGAGCTCATCTGGAAGGACAAGCTCAAGATCCCGTTCAGGAAGCTTATACTTGCCAAGCTGCTTGCGGCGCAACTTCTCGGCACGAAGCTCATCAATAGGGTCGGATTCGTCGTGTTTTTGCAAGGCAAGTGCCTTGTTGCGATCTCTCTCCTCGATCTCTGCGGCGATCTCCTGGATGCGCTGGGCTTGGCGACGGTGGGCCTTAAGGGCAGCCTTGTGTTTCGCGAGACGCTCCTCTTCCTTGCGGCGCTTGATGCGATTGCGCTGAGCCTGGGTTTTTCTCTGTGGGCGCTTGGCGGATGGCTTATCATCCTCAGCACCACTCTGGAATCCTTCCCATTCGGAATCCTCCTCCCACTCTGAAAGGTTGGCACGAGCCTCTGCGGCCTCAGCCTCAGCCGCTGATCGGGCTGCAGCCTCCTGCTTGATGCGCTCCTGTTCCTCTTTCTCCAGGCGTTTGCGCTCGGCTTCAAGGGCCTTCTCACTCTCTTCTTCCAGACGTTGTGTGTACTCGTTGAAATCAGGGTTGTAGCTATATCCTCCTGTGGGCTTGAGGACAGCAGGAACTTGCTTACCACTCTCCAACAAAGAAAGGGGCTCCTTCTTCATTGACTTTGGAGCCTTGGGCTTGACCTCCTCTTCCAAGAAGTTTTCGGGATCCTTCGCCTGTGGCTCTACAGGCATGTCCCAGATATCATAGGTGGCATCTTGTACTTGGACAGTATTCTGATGTTCTCCATCGGCCACTCGCTTTAGTCGCGCCAGCTCCTTGTGTGACACCCAATCAGTCCTTTGGCGTTTCACAGGAAGAATTCCGTTTGTTGTCTTGTCGCCCGGTCGCTTGCGCATGGAAACGGCGGGCACGGGAGAACGGGCATTGATGATCTCGTCAGCCTTGAGGCCCTTCTTGATGTGCTTGTTGAACTTTTTGGGGAGACCGGCATCGCCCTTAGTATCGACAGTGAACAAGTCTTCAGAGGGCTTCTCCTTGATAACACCACTATAGAGGTATTAGCAGAGCGAGAAGGAAGTGCTTAAAGTTTAGCTCACCCAGCGATAATCTCCTTGTTCAATTCTTCAAGGCCCTTCTGCACCTCGGTAACATCAACATTTTTCCTCCATGCCTTCTTTCCTTTTCGCGAAGGCTGGTTGAATTGTTTAGGAGCGTCGCCCCCTGTGGCGTTCTTGGATTGTAACACTGGCATATTTGCGAGACCTCTCTGGAAAAGGATATCGCGTTGTCAATAATGAAGAACGAAAATGCTGCTTGTCGATAGAAGTGGTGGGGGACCGATTTCTTAATTTTTTAGTGGAGCCGGGGGTCTCGACCCGCTACCTCCATACAAAATACGGACGCAACGCAAAGCAATCAATCAAGCGCTTGACCTGATGGGGACTCCGTAATGGACGGCGACAGATATGTTCTTATCGGCACGTGCACCTTCCTCGGATTCGTTCAGGCCTCCATGTCATATGCTCCTGCCAAATCCAGGATCTAGACGCTCCTTTCTCCAGATTCCAGCTGGTAATTAGCCTTTTATCCCTACCTACGACACAAATTGCCACTCTGAGGTCGCATCATTCTGTTATTCTTCTTTTTCTTGCGTCGCCAAGAAAAGAATCTATTCCTTGAAGAATCCGAGATCGCATCCTATCCTTTCCAACGGCCTCATATCCATTAGCTTGACAGCTGTCAAATCCACTGTCCCTTACAAGCCTCCGAACGAGACAACAGAACCGCAAAGATGTCGCAAGCTGGCGGATCATACAATAACCCCTTGAAGAAGTTCAAGTGTGTACATTGAGAATTTACCTTCATATCATTCAGCTAACAGATATTCAGGCTGGTGTTTCTAGGAGAACAGAGCGGTATGTCAATGTCCGACTGCGGAAGCGTCCGAATCAAAATCACTAATAACCATAACAACAGTCGGAAAGACCTCTTTAATCACACGATTCATGTATGATTCTTTCGACAACATGTATCAAGCGACAATTGGCATTGATTTCCTCTCCAAGGTCAGGACCGTGACAGCCGACCACTAGGCCAAACTAACATCTGCCCACTTAGACCATGTACCTCGAGGACCGGACGGTGCGACTGCAGCTATGGGATACTGCTGGACAAGAACGATTCCGAAGCTTGATTCCTTCTTACATCCGCGATTCCAGCGTAGCTGTTGTTGTCTATGACATCTCTAGTATGTTGCCCCTGATGACCCCACTACCCGGCTACCCCCTCGCCCTCAATGTGGCTATGCACGAGTCGTGCTAACACCGCTCTTCTTATAGACGCTAAGTCATTTCAAAACACCAAGAAGTGGATTGACGACGTACGGGCCGAGCGAGGAAACGATGTCATTATTGTGCTGGTTGGAAACAAGACGGATTTGAACGACAAGCGGGAAGTGACCACACAGCAGGGAGAAGAGGAGGCAAAGAAGAACAACCTGATGTTTGTCGAGACAAGCGCAAAGCTGGGCCACAACGTCAAGAACCTGTTCAAGAGGATAGCACAGGCCTTGCCTGGCATGGAGGGAAGCGATGCCGCGGCGCAAGCTTCCAACCAGAGTGAGTATCTATGCCCGGCAATTCCGAAGGTAACTAACACGATGCTTAGTGATTGATGTCAAGACGTACAACTCTCAGCAGTCCCAAGAAGGCTGCGCATGCTAAATATCCCAACGCCGATTCGGGAATGGAGTACAGGAGTACCTGGGAACACGCAAGCCGTACTCAAGATGCGAAAGAAGCCTGGCTACCTCGCACACAACATAGGATATCAAGCATAGCGTGTGGATCTGAGTGCAGGAGCTTGTATAATACAACCAGGACTACGAGCCTACGATCGTTATATAAGAAACTTTAATGTTGATTCGACTGGCCTGTGCTGGTCGATCATTTCGCTTCTATCTCGTTACACTTTCATCAGCCATACCGCTTCAGAACATCTTATGGTAAACGATCCGTTCCCTTCACTTCATTGTAAGTGTTCTCCACATTATTTATCGGCCTTGGCAATTACGCGTCAAGAACTGTTGCATCTTCAACGCCCCGTTCCGGTTTATACTGTGAACTGTTCATGCCGCATTTTGTACTTGCACTTCACCATTGGCGAGGCCGAAATAAGCAGCAATTGGCTTCTGTGCTTGAAGTCGCTTGCCCAACTTCACGGCTTCACTGCCGTTAAAGCCATGGAACAGTCCAATTTCAACGATGCCAGGGGTTCGGACCAATTCCTCGGCGAGCGCATTAACTTCCCAGGCACCGTCCTTTCCACGACCATCCCCTTCCGACTTGATGTCCTTGGGAAGAAGCAAGGGAGAAAATGGGGCGTCGATAAGCCACATACCGTTGTCTGTCACGCATTCTCCAGCTTTGCTAGGGAGGCCTGAACGCACAACAGGGTTGGTTGAGCCCATTGCTCGAAGACGGGTCAAAACATCAGGGGCAGATAGGGGAAGGACTTCAATGGGAATTGTCTTCCAGGTGGTACATAATCGAGGAGATTGCTTTCGGTAATCTGTTAATTGTCAGTCTGTTTCAATTTTTTCGGTGACAAAACTACTCAGTGCATACCAGCAACGGCAATGAACTTCTTTGCAGCAATTGCTACCAGTTTCTCTTGGAACAGACAAGCACCACCACCCTTGATAAGGTTGAGGTCCTCATCAACCTCGTCAGCACCGTCGAAGGCAACATCAAGAGGAACAGGAAGCCCATCCACGACTGGTCTCTCATCAAGATTAACAAGGTTGAGACCAGCAGCGCGAATGAGACCCTTTGACTGGCTTCCAGTAGGAATAAAGGTCATTCCCTTGTAGAACTCAGGACCCTTGCTGACAATGGCGTCGACAACGTAAACAACAGTACTGCCAGAACCAATGCCAACGAACTTGTAAGAAGCATCGAGATGGTCATTGACAGCCTGGTAGGCGGCCAATTTCTTGGCCGATTCGACTAGGTTTGCTGCTGAAGACATGGCTCTCGAATTGGACCTGTAAGTGTGACTGAGACCTTGAGTCTGTTTATAGCTGCGTATGTGGGTTGGTGGGATGTGCAGGACCCCGCGATGCGGATGACGAGGGGTGGTGGGGAGATATCGTGGAGCAGTGTAGGGTAGTTGAGTTAATTGAGTTGAGAAGAACCTAGCACCACGAGCCAATGCTGTAGTTGAGCGGAAAGTATGATATGTAGAAGCTGATGACAGTATGGATGGTCTCTGCGTAATATAATGTTTCATGAGAGAGTTTGTAGGAAGAAAAGACGCAGTCCCGACAAGAGCCGGTGACTCTCTGGTGGAGAGATGTAAAAGCCACTTCATATAGGAAGACAAATGGACCCTTTTTGCCAAGGGTAATCAATAAGCAACCTTGGAAAATTACGGCAAATTAGAAAGTCAGGATATCTACCAGGGCACGAATGGGCAGTCGAAGAGGATCACATGTGATCAACTTCCCTCAATCACCTCAACTCGATGGGAGTCAGATCAGGAAGACGTTCTGTCGTGTCTCACGAATCAAGAGTTGTGATTTAGCGGGCCAGCAAAACGAACACCTGAGAGGGATCAAGAGACCCGACCCAATTGGGGTTTTCTAAACCTTCTGCACTTCACCTAGAAGAGGCAAGCCCAAGCGCAGAAAGATTATGCGCCAGTATCTACAGCTTGGGCGGGTTTGCGGCGGGTTTGGGATTTGGGGTTGCAGCAAGTGACGTGATGGCTTGCTGTCACCACCTAAAACTCAAAAGATTAAAGATGATGAGTCAGCATTATGATTGGCTGACAAGTTTCTAACTCAGCCCAGCTTTGTCGGTCACCACGTGATTTAAGACACCGGCAGTCTCGGGCGCAAGTTCTTGAGGCAGACCCTGGTTGCATCATTCAGTTGTCCCTGTAATTTCGTTCTTCTACTCCGTACTTCGCGTTTCTTATTCAGTCTCAACATCAACAAACGACGAGGGATAGTTCATTGAGTTCGAAGGTCCCGGAAGGAAACATCACATTTTCAAGAGAACGCGCCGCCATGTCTCGGTTTACTCGATCCCTCCGGGTACCCCGGCCTAAGGTAAGGAGGAGCACGCGACTCGATCCTGATATCGTCTCACAAGGAGGGCGATGAGGTCAACAAATGCTAACTGAAGTACTTACAGAGCCTATTCGGCATCACCAGCCTCCAGACCGGCGTCGAACTCATCGCTCTGGCTCTCGTCTTCAACAAAATCACTGGCGTTTACGGACTCCTGGCCATTCTTACTGGATATCAGCTATCTCTCCTCCAGCTCTCAACATACGTCTACTCTATTGCGGTCCTCGTAGGACTGGCAATTCTTATTCCTCACGTTCGGCGACAAAGCCCCTTTGAATGCTTGGCGCTCGCATGGCTTTACATCATCGATACCGTTATCAATGCAGCATACACCGCAGCCTTTGGCTTGGACTGGTACTTCTCTACTCAACTGAGCGAGACCACCGAATCCAAGAAGACGGATCTCCCTAACTTTGTGGCTGAGGGTATGCAAGGCCTGCGCAAGGAGGCTGCCATGCATGGAAAAGTCGTTCCTCAGGAAACGGCTGCCAGCATGTTGTTGATTGTTGGCGCGACGTTGATCCGTGTGTATTTCAGTTTCATCGTCATGGCGTATGCACAGCAGGTGTTGCAAAAGTATATGCAGCTGATGATTCTGGAAGGCCCTGGCGTTGATGACCAAGAAGGCCCTTTCGCTGAGGATCTTCCTGACGGTGAGGGCCGCCGGGGCCGCCTTGGCCGTTTGATGGTATCATGTGGCAGAGCTTACTGGCTTGACACCCGGGAGTCTGATGAATGGGCTCCCAGTCTGGGAGGACCCAACAAGCCCGTCTCAGCGGGCACGCTCTCTGGCGAGGTTTAAAGCCGTTTCATGCGGAATCTACCGCACATCACTGGGCGACCCTGATGAATCATTCTCAGGGCTAGAGGTCGGATGAATAATAAGCGGACAAGCCGGGAGGGAGAGTATGTTCTCTTTTTTTGCATTTCTTGGTGCAACATAGGACCGGTGTTTCGGTTTCAGCAATTCGCATGTTCATGGTCAATGAACAAAGACGATAGACGGAGTTTGTTTAGTAAGAATGTGGCATCTTGATGATTCAAGAGGATGCAAGCATACACGGAAAGTATGCCGATGACTCGGCCGGCACGGAGGAAGGGCGGCATATGCGGCGAAATTGCGGCATGTTGTGGATTTATTGAACGGCCGCTGCGGGCTGTCAGAGCGGATGAGCCGACACAAGATGTTGGCTTACGGATTGCGTGATAGGACCATCCCAGTTCAATGCTGAAAGACGTGAGAGGCACATGATGTTATCTCGTCATTGCACACTGGGTCGTCATGGATCGATGAGCGCAAGGTTCTTGTATACTAGAGTTGTTCTGGATTACGAAATTGGGTGCATCGAGTACAACATATTGGGATAATGATAATACTTGCTACGCAGCCCTCGGGGGGCAAGAAAACAGCGAACCTTACTATAAGGTACCAAAATAAACTTAGCAAAAGTTATCTTAAACTTAGGCTATATTACCTAAGTCTTTTTATTATTTAGGATTAAGGTCCTGTGTTTTCTTTCCTCCCCTTGGCAGCTTAGCACCTAATACACCTTTTGGTTAGACAATGCAATTGAATGCCAAGATCTGTTCTTTCACAAATTGCTATTGTCATCACTGTTTGCTTTCATCTTGATATACATTGAATAGTTATTGGTGAGACCGGCCAATGACATTTGAGCAGTTAATCAATCAGTAAGCCTCAGTATAAAATAGCTAGCCTCCGTGCTCGGACACTCCCGCCTACGGAGGCAGCGAGAGGGTATCTTCCGATATGGATGGCTAATGTCTGTGCTTCTTTGCTGCATCTTTTCTTTCCGATGCATGACCTCAGCCATCGTGAGATCGTGAACACAGCCGACCGGATTGCCAACTGCCTCCGTCTCAGACATGAATGATGAAATCGTAAAGTAAGCTCATGAACCTTCAGGGCCTAACATCATTGGGAGAAGTGAGAAACATACGGACACCGGCCGGTAGTCGGAGTGATCCCTGTAATTCGCAAGTGAATTTTCGTTTCTGGGGTCGTCATGCAATTCTTCGCAACGATCCAATACTGCAGAATCAGTCTCTCATCATTTTGGTAATTCTTGCGCGGACCGTCGGTGGCCCAACAGCATCCCTCAGCAGGAACTCGGGGTGGGTCCAGGTCGCCATGCACCCCTGTACGTATCTCCTGCCCAATGCCGGTGTTCGCGCGGGGAGCTTTATTGGTTGATCGCATTACATAAGGCCCAGCAGGCCAATTGAACATCAGCTCGAAGCAAATCCAAGGCTCCTCATTCGCTATCGGTGGGCGCGGAGTCGTGCACTGGCCCTTGTTCCAGCGGAAGACGCGACCCTGAGAGAGCACTCCCAAAGTGTCGACAGGACGCAGTGAGCCCCGCCGTCCGGGGCATAGCATCCCGCTAATCGATCACGCAATCGAGGGCGAGGATTCATACAAGCCAATCTTGTGGCCATTGAGCGGCGTCTGGATGGAATTTGCAGCTGTTTTTGCAACTAAATTAATGGCGCGGGGAAAAAATCGGCGAATTGAAAAGAAAAAATAAGACGTGCGAATGAGCAAAAGCACAGCCGAGGGACCGGACCCAAAAGACAAGACGGAACGAGGGGCGTCTCTAAAGTTAAGGCAAAAGGGCGTGTCTCTGCTCGCTCCAGTTTACAAACTTCTTCTCTTTCCTTTGAGCGTTGAGCAGCGGGAAGAAACCTTGTTCTAATTCTATAGAAAAGGAAGGAAACCACTCACAATCGTCGGATCTTGCTTTGTTGAGCGAGTCCGTCATTGAGATTTCTTTCCTTTCTCTCCATCTCTCTCCTCCATCTTCCTCTTATACACACACCACTCTCCCTTCTTCGACTGAAGCGCAAGCAGCTTTGTCTGCTCTGTCTGTCTGTTTAAAAGACAGTTCGATCATAATACCCGACGAGCCGAACACAACGACGGAAACCGACACAATGGACGCTGCGTCACAGCACCAGATCAAGACTCCTGAGGAGGCCGGTGAGTTTTCCTTTATGCCAGGCGTTGGATGCGGTATCGGGATGCTGCATGATTTGGAGATGACCTGCTGCTCTGCAAAGCAATTGAGCTTTGTCCGCGCAGATGTAGTATCTGCAATTCAGAGTGAACAGGAAGTTCTCAATCTCAATCAACCTAGCATGCCCCGCCACAGGACAAACCGATTGCTAATGCGCTTCTCATAGTGGCTCGAATTGCCTACCTCTCCAGCGATGTCGTTGTTTCTGTCCAGCCCGCCATTGGCACCGACTCCGAGTTCTCTTCTCACCTGAACCGATACGCCAGCCGCAAGGACAGCAGCTTGGTCGCTCAGAGTGCTGATGCAGTTCCTGAGGTTAGTCTACTCAAGGGCCATTTACCCCTCCTAAATGGTCTCCGAAAAATCCCCGATCTCTTTTCTGGAGGACTCTATAAGCCATGCTACTCATAAACCCATGAAAAGGAAAATGAATTGAATGGCTTATGCATAGAGTTCGCTGGTCGAGCCATTGCGATATTGAACCACGTAATTGAATTTAGCTGACCGTCAAACCAGATCATCCCTGTACGACACAACACGGATCCTCTTCTCTCAGTATACACACCCATCCGAGCTGGCAAGCTCGTCTCAGTCACCACCACATCCAACATCCTACTCCCATCCGTCTCACACCTATACAAATTGGCCAACTACCCTGTTGTCCTTCACGTCTCTCTTCAGCCCCGGACGTTCCCCGACTACTCGGTTATCACTGCCGTTCGTAACTCGGGATTCACATTCGTCCAGTCTGAGACCCTTCAGGAGGCCCAAGATTTGGCTCTGACTGCTCACGCTCTTGCTGTCCGAACTGGCAAGGGCGTCATTCACTTCTTTGCTCCTTCCACATCATCAAAGGACAAGCCTATTGCCATCGAGGATGCCGCTGTTGTTCGTGACGTTCTCGATATCGAGAGCGTTCGCCGATTCCAGGTTGGCTCTGCCCCCTCTTCACAGACCGGAATCTATGCGGACGATGGCCACATTGCCGTTTCTTCAGACCATGATGCGCCAGCAGCGAACGGTACCACCGCGAGTGGAAACCTCACTGTGCCCCCTAGCGCGAACGCCTCCAAGGCTCCCTCAGCTGGAACATCGGTGAAGTCCAGCCAAGATAGCGAGGCCAGCACTCCTGTTGCTCCCTCATCAGTCGCCACCACCGTCGAGACTACCCCCCCTCAGGTTACATCCGAGGATATCTATAAGTCGGCTGGACGTATCTGGGCTCAGCTCAAGACATCAGTTGGCCGGGAGTACAGCGCCTTCGAGTACTCTGGCCCTCCTGATGCTGAGAACTGCCTCTTCATCTTCGGTTCCGATGCCGGTGCCTTCGCTCAAGCCATCGACGAGGCCCGCCCTGAGGAGATTTTCGCCAACACCGCCATCCTTACTCCCCGCCTCTACCGACCTTGGATCGGCTCTAGACTTGTCGAGGCCATTCCTCGATCGGTTAAGCGAATCGCCGTGTTGGAGCAGATCCACCGCAAGACAACCAAGTGGGGTCCCCTTCTCATTGACGTCTTGACATCTGTGAAGAGCGGCCCTGGTGGTGTTGAGGCTATTGTTGGCCACCAGCTTGGCTACATTGCCCCCGATGTCGTCGTTCAGGCCCTGCGTGGTGTTCTGCAGAACCTCACTGCCGAGAAGCCTATCCAAAACCTCGAAGTCGGCAAGAAGGAGACTTGGAAGGAGCCTACTGGTTATGACCTCAAGACTCCTCAGCTTGAGACCGCCTATACCAAGATCCTTGATCAGCTCTTTGGCAAGCGAGCTTACATTGCCAATGCTATTAAGTCTTCTACCACTGGCCTTTCCCCTAACGTTGCTGCTAGCCCTGAGTTTGGCTTCGGTTCCCTCCTGGCTCGCAAGCAACGTCGTGGCCAGTTCGTTTCTCAGGTTAAGGATGCTGCTACCAATGGTAGCTTCACTACCGATGCTCCTAAAAGCTGGTTGGCGCGATGGGCTATGAACGCTGATGATGCCACCAAGTCCACTGAGATTGCCGACGATGTCATTGCTAGACTTGAGACTGATGGCTCTTCGCTGGCTGCTGAGCTGCTCTCTGCCAAGGGCCTTTTCCGAAAGGAGTCCCTCTGGCTGACTGGCTCTGATGCCTGGTCATACGACCTTGGCAACTCTGGTGTTCACCACGTCCTCGCCTCTGGCGAGAATGTTAACATGCTCATCATTGACTCTACTCCTTATTCCGAGAGGGCGGCTGCTGATGCCAACCGCCGCAAGAAGGACATTGGTCTATATGCCATGAACTTTGGCAACGTCTACGTTGCCTCCACGGCTGTCTACAGCTCATACACCCAGGTTCTTCAGGCCCTTCTTGAGGCTGACAAGTTCGAGGGTCCTTCCGTCGTTCTTGCATACCTCCCATACTTTGGCGAGACCGACTCTCCTCTCACTGTTCTCCAGGAGACCAAGAAGGCCGTTGACACTGGTTACTGGCCTCTGTATCGATGGAACCCCGATAACGAGAAGAAGGGTGAACCCAACTTCTCTCTCGACTCTGAACTGATCAAGCAAGAGCTCAAGACGTTCCTTGCCCGTAACAACCAGCTCACTCAGTTGGCTGCCAAGGAGCCTAAGTTTGCCGCTGCTCTTGTCAAGGACTTCGGAAGTGAGGTGCGAGCCCAACAAAAGAGGAAGGCTAAGGATGCGTACAACCAGCTCCTCGAAGGCTTGTTGGGCGCCCCTCTCACAATTCTGTATGCTTCTGACAACGGCAATGCTACTACTCTGGCCAAGCGTTTGGCTAGCCGAGGTCGTGCTCGCGGCTTGAAGACCACTGTTCTGGCTATGGAGGACTACCCAGTGGAAGATCTCCCTACTGAGGAGAACATTGTTTTCATCACTTCCACCGCTGGTCAGGGTGAGTTCCCCCAAAATGGTCTGCCTTTCTGGGACGCCATTAAGGACAACACTGGTCTCGACCTCGCTGCCGTCAACTACTCCATCTTTGGTCTCGGTGATAGCCACTACTGGCCTCGAAAAGAGGATAAGATCTACTACAATAAGCCTGCCAAAGATCTTGACCGTGTTTTGACCAACCTTGGTGGTAAGCATCTGATCGATATCGGCCTTGGTGATGACCAGGACCCCGATAGCTTCCAGACCGGTTACCAGGAGTGGGAGCCCAAGCTCTGGACCGCCCTCGGTGTCGACAAGGTCGATGGCCTTCCCGATGAGCCCCCGCCTATCACCAACGAGGACATCAAGCTGGCCTCCAACTACCTCCGTGGTACTATTGTTGAGGGTCTCAACGATCCCACAACTCTTGCTATCTCGGCTTCCGACCAGCAGCTCACCAAGTTCCACGGAACATACATGCAAGACGATCGTGATATCAGAGATGAGCGAAAGGCCCAAGGTCTTGAGCCCGCCTACTCTTTCATGATTAGATGCCGTCTGCCTGGTGGTATCTCCACTCCCAAGCAGTGGGTTCAGATGGATGACATTGCCAATGAGCTTGGTAATGAGACTATGAAACTCACCACCCGACAAACCTTCCAGTTCCACGGTGTTGTCAAGAGCAAGCTCAAGCCTGCTATGCAAGCTATCAACCGAGCCCTCATGACCACGATTGCTGCCTGTGGTGACGTGAACCGAAACGTCATGTGCAGTTCGCTCCCTACCCAATCCAAGTACCACCGTCAGGTCTTTGCCTGCTCGCAGCTTATCAGCGACCACCTCTTGCCATCAACCACTGCCTACCACGAGATTTGGTTGACTGATGATGACAACAAGAAGACACAGGTTGCTGGTGATGCTGTCCAGGACTTTGAGCCTCTCTATGGCCCTACTTATCTGCCTCGAAAGTTCAAGATTACCATTGCGATCCCCCCTCATAACGACACTGATGTGTATGCTCACGACATTGGTCTGATTGCTATCAAGGGAGAGGACGGTAACCTTGCCGGTTTCAACGTTCTTGCTGGTGGTGGTATGGGTGCTACACACAACAATAAGAAGACATATCCCCAGACTGGTCGCATGTTTGGTTTCTGCAAGACCGAGGATGTACACATCGTCTGCGAGAAGATCATGCTTGTCCAACGTGACAACGGTGATCGCAAGAACCGAAAGCACGCTCGTCTCAAATACACCATTGACGATATGACTGTACCTGTCTTCCGCAGCAAGGTTGAGGAGCTCTGGGGCAAGAAGTTCGAGAATGAGCGACCTTTCGAGTTCAAGAGCAACGTTGATACCTTTGGCTGGCAGAAGGATGAGCATGGCCTCAACCACTTCACGTTCTTCATCGAGAACGGTCGTATTGAGGATACCCCCGAGTTCCAGATGAAGACTGGCCTGCGTGAGATTGCCAAGTCTCTCAAGGGTCAGTCTGAGTTCCGCCTCACTGGTAACCAGCATCTCATCCTCAGCAATGTCGCTGATGAGGATCTTGATGATGTCAAGCAACTCATGAAGAAGTATAAGCTCGACAACATTCAATTCTCGGCTCTTCGTCTCAGCTCTTCTGCCTGTGTCGCTTTCCCTACCTGTGGCCTTGCCATGGCTGAGTCTGAGCGATACCTGCCTGTCCTGATCTCCAAGCTTGAGTCATGCCTTGAGGAGAACGGTCTTCGCCAGGACTCTATCGTCATGCGTATGACCGGTTGCCCCAACGGTTGTGCTCGTCCTTGGTTGGCTGAGGTTGCTTTCGTTGGCAAGGCTTATGGTGCTTATAACATGTATCTTGGTGGTGGCTACCACGGCCAGCGCCTCAACAAGCTATATCGCCAGAGTATCAAGGAGGACGAGATCCTCGCCATCATGAAGCCTCTCCTCAAGCGATATGCTCTTGAGCGCAACGAGGGTGAGCGCTTCGGTGACTTCTGTGTCCGCTCTGGTATCATTGTTGCTACCACTGATGGCCAGAACTTCCACGATAACGTAAGTTTCTTTGAGCCCATTATAGGAAACAATAACTAACAGCCATCCAGGTTGCCGAGGAAGAAGAAGACGAGGAGTAAATCACGACTAAAAAGACTGAACGAAAATTGTGGCTAGCATCAACCGGGACACGAAAAGAATGAAGGATCTGTTGGACGAACCTTGATATCATGATTTGTTGCTTTATTTTGCATAGCTTGATGTGGTATTAACTTGGCCGGCGCAACTGATAGGAACGCATTTATTCTATGTAGAAACACTTTCGCAATGATTTGAGACTTTGCGTGAATCATCTAGACCGTTGAATTACTACATAGACTTTTATTTCAACTTCAAGCTTAAAACTCAACCCTTGCTTCACATCCATGAACACGTACAAGATATTATTTTAAAACGCACCATCGTATTGAACCCGGGGTATACACATTTATCCTCTGCTATTTACACAATTCATACCCCAGAAGCGAATCTCTGACATATGTCCATTAAACAAAACTTTCTGATCAAAACATTCGTTGCCTCGACAATCATGGCCGGCATCATATAATTTTTCGAGAACTCATCTGCTCAATCGTCATCCTCCCAGTGAAAAGAGCTGGGAAGAGCTGTTCATTTCCATGCAGATGTAAATGCCAGAACGCCAAACCACGCCGATGCAGATGCCCATTTTCTAAATGCATAACAAAAAATCAAGCGCAAATAGTTCAAGATGATGTGTGCATCAACTGCGTAGGTTGCTCGATACACTGCTCATCTTGTCGTTGACTCTCTCCTTTAGACCGCCCATCCATCGAGGTGCCTTGAGACTCAAGCGGACGCGACCTTCCACTATCATGTTGATCACGTTGAGGACGGCAAACGTGGTGGAGCCGATTGCGCGGAAGACGGCGAGAGCGGCGACGGACCAGAGGAGGAAGCGCAAGTAATAGTTGTCGCCAATGCCTCTAGCACTGTAAATCTCCGATACAGCCATACCAAGGATACCGTTGCCGATCATCCACGTGAGAACGAGGTAGGTTCGTACACTCTTGTAGTAATCCTCTTGCAGCTGAGATTCGCTAGGTGGTGACTCAGGAACTTCGAGACGATCACGGAGATTGCGTAGAGCCTCATCGTATCCACTGTCAATATCGAGCTGTTCACTTGGCATCTCCAGCTCGACAGTCTCACCCTTACCTACAGCACCACCAAGATCTGTCTTCATAACATTGTCACCCTTGGTACCCCAGGTAACATCGTGTGTGTTACAGAAGGCGTAAACTTGTAAGGTGCAGATGTAGCTGGGAAGAAGGATGAAGTACTGGGCCGAAGATGTGATCATGTGCCATGGATCGAGATACATAATAGACATGATGAAGTACATGCCGATTGTAGACAGGATAGACACAATCATATTCGTAAAGACATTATCACCCATCTTGATCTTGTCTTTGGACGTGAGTTGGTGAATGATGATGTAAAATGTAGCAAATGTCGTGTAAACCATGATGATACTGTAAATGATCATGCTGATCAGGTACAGCTTCTTGGAGCCTTGAGGTCGATTACCAAGCGAAAGGATGAACTGCGTTGATATGAGAAGCACACAGGCATACCGCAGAATGTGGAAGATGACGGTAGCGATGTTGTGTCCGAACGGGTCGACTTTGGGGTCTGTCAAGCCGCCTGCAACGAAGTAGAAGGTGAGGTAGAAGTTGGCCAGGGAGAAGAAGGTGAACATGAGCTGAATGAACTGATACAAGAACTCCATGTGCAGAAGAATTTTACGGGCCAGAGTGTGGTCAGTAAACCAAATCTGCTTGAAGTGGACAAGGGAGTAGACAGCGGCAAAGAAGGCACCATTGAGCCATCGACGACGTTGAGAGATGAACTCAGGAACAGTATCTACACCCAGTTAGTATTGCTTTCATGATTGAACGTGGCAGGATATCTTACCAGGCACATCGGTTTCACCAGTACATCCTTTGACGTACTTGAGAACCCATCTCTCACCACGTTTAGCGACCAACTCCCAGCAAAGGATACGATCTTCAGCGAGGTACATGTTGGCTGTGAAGACATCGGCGTGTTGACCATGCAATGTCTCACCCTTGAAGTACTGACTGAGAGGACCGTGACCAGTCTCGTCATTCTGAAGCGCGTGGTACCGGTACGCACTCAGGGCTCCGGGAAGGACAGTGATGTATCCGAAGACGGATTCAAGAGGCTTATCAAGGATGTTGGACATTTTATACTCGAAGTTTTGAGATGCAACGAGAGGATTGAGCAGGTTAGCGCCCAGTCTGCCCTTCATCGCTTTAATCTCTCCGCAAGCACCAGCAACGTTGGAGTCAGTATCAAAGGCCTTCCAGAGATGGTACAGTGAGGTGCCACTAGGGCGAGTACCAACATCCAACAAGATACAGACGTTCGGGTTAAGCGCCTTTCCAAAGGCATTGAAGAACCAACGGTGAGAGTTCAGCTTACGCTGGTTCTTTTCCTTGAGACAGAAAATCATCTGGCAAGGAACAATGCCCTTCTCAGCACCCTTGAACTTGAGGTCGGAATCGAGAGAGACCTGGGTTGTGTATTCGTAGACGTGTGCTTGCACAGCGCGGTTGTTGACAAAGTTCTTTGCGATACCGTGTTGGTAGACACCCATGGCAGCGAGCGCATCCAGAGTACGAGGGTGGATCTTCTCTCGACCATCAGAGACAATACAGACGACAATCTTTTGCCATCCAGTCTCACCCCAGGTACGGGAGCGGGTTCGGGAGCAAAAGTGCGAGATGTTCTTCATGACCGCATGCATCGTTCGAGTGAATCCTATTTCATCTTCGTTGTACATGGTGACACAAATGAACAATTCCGTCTCTCGAACAGTCTTGCCAAAGGTTTGTCGCAATGTGTAGCCTCTTTCGACAAAATCATCAGGGTCGCACGTAACGGCGGTGTATCGCATGTGAGTGAACTCGACCTCGCCTCTTCGAGGCAAGAAACTGTACAGAATCGTCGGGATTTTACACTCCAGCACCAGTTCACCGTTGATGAGCTGGACCTCCTTTCTCACCATTTGAGGTGCGCGAACGCCTCTTCTTTCTTGTGCGCCAGTCGGGGCAGGGCCATAATGCTCAACCTTGTCGTAGTCTTCCATGTCTCCCTCATTCAGTGTGTCTTGCGACTCAGATGACATGTATGAGCTGCGGTCAACTGGATGAGGTCGTGCATCACTCAGGTCGGATTCAGGCGCAAAGACGTCGTCGTCATAAGTATCATGCAAAGGAATAGAGATAGTCGCATCGTCTGCAATTGGTGGCACAGGTTGCCTGGAGTTTGAAAAGAGAGGTGCCGGAGGAAGTGGGCGTCTTGGACTGCCGCCGTATCTCGAGGATGGTGTTCCTGGTCTGGGGCTCCCATTCAGATCGGAGGGCTCATACATGCCATCTGAAGGAGGAGGCCTTGATAGGTCGGATCTTGTGAATCCGGACACTCGTGACGAGGGCGTCCAGGGTCGCTGGGGAGAGCCATCATCATGCATACCATAGGACACATAGGAACCCCCTGGGGGCGCCATTGATGGGGCATCGTCGAAGATGGAACCTGATCTCGATGATCGAACACTCGGCTGATAGTTGAGGTTTCGAGGGCTTCGGATACTAGGAAGTTTGTCATGTGAGTTTACATCCCTTAAGCGGCTCAATGGGCGCGGCGGTACGGGAGGTGTCGTGTCTAGTCCAAGGTGTTGTTGTTCCTTGTGAACTCTTCGCCTGTCGCTGATACCATCGGGAATCTCTGGTAGATCTCGAGGAAGATCTGCAAATGCGACGTGAACACTAGCTCTGTTCTTGTTCTGCAGCTTTGCAGTCTGGCCGCCGATAATTGGCCTCTTAGGCAACAAGGTCTGGGATTCGGCCATTGAAGAAGCGTATGAAGGGGGATTTGGTGAAGGATGTTCTTGATTCTCGTTGGAGATGTTTCCCCGAGTGTCATCTTGTTGGACAGGGCTGGACCTGAAGGTCCGTTCCCCCCTTTCTGAAGACATGGTGATGGTCACAGGTGAAATTGACAATGGAGGAGGAAACGCTACTGGCGGTTGGAGAAGGGATGGTGTTGTCTTTGAAGGTGAGGTAGAAAGGGAAGCAGAAGGGGATGAGGGAGGGCGTGCAGGAGGTGTCTGTGTGTGATTCTGGCTAGGTGATGAGGGTGGTACATACGTATGAGGGTCGTAGTGTTCTTCGGATGTCAACAGTCTCACAGCAGCGGGACTGTAACCGGTGGGTGTGTGAAGGTCCTCGTCATCATAGGGAGGGAGGCTGTAGTCGGGCGGGCGCGACATATTCGGATCCATAACTGGCGAGAAGAGGCTGGAATGGAATGCAGTGGACTCGGGTACTTGCGACAATACGAGCTGAACTATTCGAGTAAAGGTTCAGGGTCTGAAAAGCGAAGGATACTTTGTATCTCGACGGCTGCTGCCGCTGAGACGATCCGAATCGCGTACTAGAAGACGGTGAAAGTAGTGTTGGTGTTGGCGTTGGTGCTGATGTTGATTTGCGCCTCCTGTTGGTGGTTTGAACTCTGATGCCAACGAGGCGTTGATTGTGTACGAGCTTGTGGTCGGTGTAGGCTTAGATCGTCGTCGAATGGCGGTGGGACAAGACAAAGAGAGCAAGCAGAGACAAACAACGCGCAACTTGGTATCGCAATGCAAGACAATGAGTGATTCTTCGGAATGTCTCCTTTTTCGTTAGGATGTTGTAGTACAATAGGAAAGGGAAAGTATAGTAGAGTAAAGAACGGAGCGAGCGGAGCTTTGGATCGGGTTTGGTTGCGGGTATGAGAGAGGTGAGGATCCAATGGTGGGGGAGGAGCTTAGCATGGTAATCCAAACAAATTACGTCGCACTGTTGGCATGGCAACGCAGCCCAATTCGGACAGCTCTGTCTTACACCAGGTCTCACAATTTCTGGCGGCCCGCTTTGTTTCAGTGACTGGGAGACCATCAGTGGAGGTTGATAAATTGCTTGCATTTCTTCAACACTCAATTCATTGCTTTCTGTCCCTCGCTTATACTCTCAGTTGCTCAATTGAGAACTATCATGACATTGAGACCTCTTACTCAACTGTTTACTCTCCCCCACCCCCGAGACACCCGTGGATGAACTGCTACGGGTGTGACGATCACCTAGCAACAGTGACACAGCCTTCCCTGAACCATGGATCATGGCGCTTAGCATCCATCTGAGAGTGGATCCTCCGTTCAACGGTCTCGATCCTACGCTGTACCTGATCGGTAAATAACAAGCAATCACAGACGTAATAAGCTCGGAGTATTTAAAATTTTAATTCATTGGTATAATCAACTTGAAGGGCGAAAACAAGAGTAAAGCTAATAGAGCACTATCAATGTAGTTTTATCCCCTGATCTCATGGGTCGTTGGAATCTTATTCAAGACTCGATGTACACCCCAAGCTTGGAAACAAAGCTTTGTTTTCGGACAACCCTCAATAACAACCTTTTCGACGCCACAAACACATGACCAATGTTTTGACTTGACTTGTTGGTTTGTCCTTCCAGAGCCAGGGCAGACGCATTCTTCTTGAGGCTTAAACGTCTCAAAGGGCAACTGCGCGTTGACTGACAAGCCATACCCCGGACACGTCAGCCACGAGGCGAGATCACGATCACGATCACAAAACAAGCATCCAGTTTAATATAGATACGCGGGTGGGTCACAGCATAAACGAGCTTTAGACTCAATGACCCGATTTTAGAACAGCCACGAGAACTCGAACCCTACGTTAGCAGTTATGAATGCGTATCCAGAAAGAACTCCACCATGGGGAAAAAAGATTGGCAATAGAAACTGTGATATAAGACGATGAGCTGCAGTTCTAGAGGAGATTCCTTGTCATACATGAATAGATGGTCTTCCAATGGCTCTCTACAAGGCCTTTTCATGAGTGACCAAGGCTGTTGTCACAACCTCGTTCAAGCCTCTTGGTGAACGTTAAATAAACAACGCGGAAACCCTACACCATTAACAACCACTTGCAGACTGAGAGGGAGTTCACGTTCGTGAGCCAACAAAGCCAACTCTACACGGTGCCAATGAAGTTGATCAGCCGACCTGATGCTTCTGACAGCCGAGATGGTTAGAGAGAATGGCAAGACCAAAAGGCGAGTTTCTTGTCCTCTTATACCTCGTACCTTGACACGTCAATGGCTTTGAGGAGAAGGCAAAATTGCATCGATCCAACCACCTCGCTGCATAACATGCTTTCCCCGCAAAGTATCTATGAAGAACCCCCGAGATGCCACGTGTGAACTGTTCTTTTAAGAAGAGCTCCCATCTTCGGAAGGGGCTTGAGGAAGTTTGCTCAGTGCTTTTCGAGGTCCTACTTTCAATGGGTTTGCAATATCTGCCATCTCATATCATCACTGGATCATTACTGCGCAGCCAAAATGGAGACGATTGAAGAAATTCAAGGTGAGCTTCGCTCTGACCCGACACCACAAGATACCAGACCTCCTGAAGCCGAGACGAGATCAACAACTGCAGTGCTACAAAATCCACTGGCCAACATGACCCATGACGAACTGGTCGCCGATGCAGAGAACTTCGCCAAGGATAAGGGATTGGACTGCTTCAGGTCGTGGTTTTCCAAAGGCGCACTCATAGCCAAAGTCATCAACACGCCCAAAGGATACGAGGCGATAGAAGAGTTGACAGAGGTGGATAAGGAACTCCTGAGGAACGAAGATGACCATCGTTGGACGTCTCAGCCAAAGATGCTCTACTTCCTCTGCGCATTGTGTGCGGGCTGTGCTATTGTGCAGGGCATGGATCAGACAGTCATCAATGGTGCACAGGTAAGTCCTCCCTGAGTATCAAGAGGCAAACAGACTAACAATCCAGCACTTCTACTTCGAAGAGTACAACATCAAAGATAGAGCGCTGCAAGGTCTGACAAACGGCGCACCTTATGCCTCTGCTGCCCTCATCGGATGCTGGCTCAACGCCCCCTTGAACAGATACTTTGGCCGTCGAGGGACCATCGCCTTTTCCTGTCTCTTAGCTTTTATCACAGGAATATGGCAAGCTGCTGCTAACAGTTGGATATGTCTTCTCATTGCACGCTTCACCCTCGGGCTCGCAGTTGGCGCCAAGTCAAGCACCACTCCCGTATATGCAGCTGAATGTGCACCAAAGGCAATCCGGGGCGCTTTGACCATGATGTGGCAGATGTGGACGGCCTTCGGCATCATGCTCGGCTTTGCTTCCTCTTTAGCTTTCCAGAATCTCAATTGGCCGAACCAGTATGCACCTTGGAGATGGATGATTGGCTCAACGTCTCTTCCACCGTTGATTGTCGGTCTTCTGGTCTTCCTTCTCCCCGAGAGTCCTCGTTGGTATATGGATAAGGGAGATTTTCAGAAGGCATACCTTGCGCTTAGGAAGCTTCGTCGGGCTGACCTCCAAGCTGCTCGAGATCTATACCTCGCTTGGAAGTTCCTGGAGGCCGAGCAAAAGTCTAAAGAAGGCCGGGAATCTTTGAAGGAGCTCTTCGCAGTACGGAGGAACTGGAGAGCTGCGCAGTCTTCGTGGTTCTGTATGCTCATGCAGCAGTTCTGTGGCGGTATGGTCCCCAAAACATATATTCAATACTATATAACTAACAAGTCTACAGTTAATGTGATCGCATATTACAGTACAAAGATCTTTACAGATGCAGGATACACTCGATCCCAAGCCCTCCTGGCCTCATTCGGTGGCGGTGCCATCAACTGGATCTTTGCCCTGCCTGCAATTTGGACTATTGATACCTTTGGCCGTCGTAACCTCCTGTTAGTTACGTTCCCCATGATGAGCGCTTGCCTGTACTGGACCGGCTCATGCTTCGGGATTGGAGACAACGGGCTTCGTCTTCCTCTCATCGCCACGAGTATTTACATCTTCATGGCCGTTTACTCGCCTGGTCTCGGTCCAGTTCCCTTCACATATAGCGCAGAGGCATTCCCCCTGCATATCCGGGCTCTTGGTATGGCCTCAGCAACATCAATCACCTGGTCATTCAACTTTTTACTCAGCTTTACGTGGCCTATGATGGAAAAAGCATTCAAACCATCGGGCGCCTTTTACTGGTATGCGACGTGGAACATGGTCGGATTCGTGTTTACGTATTTCCTGCTTCCAGAGACGAAGGCACTGTCCCTGGAGGAACTGGATATCGTGTTTAGCGTCCGGAATCGCGATCATGTTCGATACTACACTAAGCGAATGGGATGGTACGTAAAGAGGCTCACGGGTCGGGGCCCGGATCCCATGCCGCCGTTATATGAGTTGGAGAATTCTACGGTTGGATCAGTGTCTGAAGTGACAGCCAAGCAGACCAATGAATCATCTGTTTAAGAAGTAGTCACGAGTGATCGATGCACTATACCAGGGCATTCTCTCAGATTAAGGGCTGGGGGATTCAATCAATGATTAGGGAGCAAGGCTTGGGCAAGGTTCATTTGATGTCTCTTTATAAAAGTTAGGCTCTTTATGATGCGTGTTATAGGAAAAGTTTGATCTTTAGGGTTCATGAGCTGAACGCCCAATCTCATAGTGTTGTCTTTCAGAGCGTTCAACATGTCTCGATGTCCCACCTAGACTTTTTTGTATAGATCGTTTGAGGAGGAAGATCAAACGAAGGCTCCAGGTGATTATGAGTCAATTTTGTTGATTACGGCTACGAACCCCGTCGTTGTTCGGGAGGAAGACGATAAACAAAAGTTCCAGAGCACATTTGTCTTAAACTGTAAGGTGACAATAAGACGAGCACTTCGCCATAATGAAACATAGCGATATCGTCAAGCAAGATCTTATAGCGTCAGAGCTCAGGCACCAACTCCAAAAAAGCAACATATCAATTCAATTTGCCGTTGACTTCTACGTAGTACTTTCGCGAGATAACGTCGTATCTAGCAAGCTCACAACAATAGATTTTAAGACCTATCTACCTAGGCATCATGCAGTCTGACTGTTGTGTATGAGTTTTATTTGAGGGCAGAGCTTGGGGTCCCCTGTAGCTGTGTTACCCACCGTAGATAGCTCGCCATAGTGGAGACCAATCACTGTGAGATCCCAGCCGAGGCTGGCTGGCGAAGTACCTACCTTACCTCTTATCACTGAGTGACGAGACGGGATCTTCATTCCAAAGCTCTCAACTCCTCTTTTCCCTGTCATATCTTGTAGTCCCTCATCAATTGACATTGCGAGGCTTCACATCAAGAAGCAACCATGGATGAAAAGGCCCAACTTCCGCCTTACAGCTCCGTTTCGCTTCCAGCGCCGGCTGGCCTTCATCCTGGTCAACAGCGGAACAGACGGTTGTTGCGTCGCTCACGCGGTATCAGACTCTTTGCTCTAGCCTGTTTGACCTTCATTGTCTTTGCTCAATGGCGACAACTGGCACCGCGAAATAAGACCACTTTGTCCATCCAGAAACTCAATGAAGACCTCGAGACGTGTAAGAAGTTCCGTGTCAAGCCGCAAGACCCGCCTGGTCTCGGCCGAGATAAGAATGCTCGTTATATCGACGGTGACAAGCCCACTTTGATTAAGAACGCTACTATCTGGATTGGAGAGCCCGCAGAGGGAACCAGCCAAGAGGATGCGTATGCTGGCAAGGGCTGGGAATGGGTGCAGGGCGATGTCTTTCTCGAGAAGGGACTCATTCAACGCGTTGAGAAGGACATCAAGACTGCTTCGCTACCTGATGACACAATCATCTACGAAGCTCATGGACGCCGCCTGACCAGCGGTATTGTTGACACTCACAGCCACGCTGGCGTCTATCCATTGCCCTCTCTGGAGGGTAACTCGGATGGCAATGAGATGTCGGATAATATCACACCTTGGGCTCGAGCTATCGACTCATTGCTCCCGCTTGATCCCCAAATCGAGGTCATCAAGTCAGGCGGTGTTACCACTTCACTTATCCTTCCTGGTTCCGGCAATAACATCGGTGGAGAGGCCTATGTCATCAAGCACGCAGTTGGCAAACCCGATGGCCGCAAAGAAATCAGTGCCGTGGACTTGCTTGCCGACCCAGACCGTAACTGGCGATACATGAAGATGGCATGTGGTGAAAACGCGAAGCGCGTCCATGGCCGGGTTGGAAACAGGCCATTCAGCCGCATGGGTGAAAGCTACGAGTTCCGCCACGCCTTTGAGCAAGCAAGAGATTTGATCCAGAAGCAGGATGACTGGTGCGCCAAGGCCGAGTCCCAAGGTGTTGAGTCTTTGGATGAGTATCTTCCTGGCGAGATTGCTTGGGAGGCTCTCACCGCTGCGCTTCGTGGTCAGGTTCATATTAACACACATTGTTACACGATCCCCGACTTGGAGGCTATGGTGGACCACACCAACGAGTTCAAGTTCCCTGTCCGAGCCTTTCATCATGCTCACCAGACATATCTGGTTCCAGAAGTAAGATCCTGTTATATTGGAGGGCTTATTTTACTGATATACATTAGATCCTCAAGCGAACCTGGGGTGGACGTCCTCCTGCATCTGCTCTTTTCGCTGATAACATGTTCTACAAGACTGAAGCATACATTGGCTCTGAGTATGCTGGAAAGATCCTCCACGAGAACAACCTCACAGTAGTGTATGTCAGTGACAACCCTGTGATCAACGCCCAGCATGTCCTTTTTGAAGCTGCCAAGGCTTATCATTACGGACTTCCTTACCACGTCGCACTGGCCAGTGTGACATCTGCTCCCGCTGAACTACTCGGTTTGGGCAAGCGTCTAGGAAAGGTCAAGCCTGGCTTTGATGCCGACGTTGCTGTCTGGGATAGTGATCCTCTCAGCGTTGGCGCAACTCCTGTGCAAGTCTGGATTGACGGCACAGCTCAGTTCGAGGACCCTATTGAGCTGATGAAATCACAAGAAGCAGCTACATTCGTGGAGAAGCCTGCCGAGATTGTTGAGGAGCCAAGCAAGCTCGATACTGTACTCTTCACTGGCGTCAAGAAGGTGTTTCTTGACGATGAGAAGACCTACGAATCTCAAGACGAGCCGGTCAATGTGGTCGTTCATAACGGCAAGATTTCTTGCATCGGCACTTGCGACCAGGAGTTCCAAGCTGTGGCTGCAACTGGTGCAAAGACCATTGCACTCAAGAATGGTTACTTGACCCGATCTTTCACAGCTGTGGGTGGTACTCTGGGTCTCAGCGAGATTGATGCCGAGGACGCAACTAACAACGGACCCAATCCGTTGATCTTCTCTCGCGCTGTTGATGGCCTTGCTCTTGACTCCAAGAAACTACATGTTGCCTCTCGATATGGAGTTACCAGAGCCGTCTCGGCACCAGTATTTGTGGGTGGCGCAACCCATTTTGGTACCAGTGTCGGATTCCTGACTTCGGCATTGACGACCCTCGAAGAAGGTGCAATTTTTGCTCCCGACCTGGCAGTTCACTACACTCTGGACCTGAATGTTAGAGGTTCAACCAGCTACTCAGCCGCTTTCGGCGGATTGAGAAACAAGCTACTCACTGCTGCTACAACACCGGAACCCGCGAGCAATCCGTTCTCAGAAGCGGCGTACCTAAAGAAGGTGATCAGTGGCGAGCAAGTTCTTGCCCTCACCATCAACAGTGCAGATGGCATTGCAACAGCTCTTCGGATCAAGTCAGAGATCGAGGGTGTCCTCACAGCAGCAGACTCTAGCAAGAGAACTGGGGGTCTCAAAGTGGCTATCATTGGTGGTGCTGAGGCTCACCTCGTGGCCAAGGAGCTTGGAGAGGCTGGCGTTGGAGTCATCCTGTCGCCACTACAGGCAAAGGGTGAAAGCTGGGACTCGCGTCGCGCCTTGACCGGTGCACCACTTACTAACGGTACAACCATTGATGCCTTGGTTGACGCAGGCGTGGTTGCTGCGATTGGACTTCAAGAAGACTGGGAGCTTCGTGACTTGGGTTTTGCAGCTGGTACTGCATTCAAGAATGGAGGTGGACGATTGAATGAGAAGGAGGCTATTGATCTCGTGAGTAGCAACATTTACAAGATTCTTGGGGTGGATGAAGAGCCAGCCAAGGACTCTGGTCATTTTATGGTGACAGAGGGTAGCCCTCTTGAGATTGGATCGCGAATCAAGGCCATTGGACATGGCAGGGGTGATGTATCTGTGTTTATCTAGGTGTACCTTTCGATAGCGTTGGGTCGTGAAGTAATCGAGGAATAGTTGGATAAATCACATGTGTTTATCTATACAATCAGCTATTAGAATGGTCCCCTCGAAACTTAAAAGTGCTATGTTTTAAGTCGAGTAAGAAGTTACGCAAAGACGTCATTCTTGTTTCTCTGGCCTTACCTAAACTTTACCAAGATATTCATAATACTGCAATTTGAGGGTTGAGTACAGCATGTGCTCTCGTTAAACCCTTCCTCATCCCCTTTGATATCAATGTTGTTGTAGATTTATAATATGAGTGGCAACTTGCAAATGAGGCCATCGCCAACAGAAATACAGTGGGAGCCGAGCCTTCGGGTCCGCGGGGATTACAAACGTTGACGCGCGGGAACAAAGTGGAGCATCGCGCGCGGGTAATGACCAAGAGCGATTCCATTGGCTGACATCGTGAATCTTGTCGATTTCGGCAGAGGTTTTCGGAAGTAGCAAGCGGAAAACGGAAAATGCTCCACAAGCCATGATAGCCCCCATTATCATGGGACAAGAAGATAAATAGCTTGAGGACCCCGCCATGGATCCATGATGAATGGGCTAGATACCTACAGTAGAATCACATACAAGATAAAGCACAGAATATCAGGCAGTCATCAAATAACAAGCAGTTCATGTGGAATTGGCCTCTCATTGCAAAACGAACTTTCTCGACATCCTTATTCAAGTCGTTTTCCTTTTCATCTCAGATACATTCACACTCATCCACCATGTCAAAGGTTGCCCCTGTAATTGCGCTATCCCATGGCGGTGGTAAGTCAACACCATCCAATATGATCTGCCTCAATCACCGATATAGCTGACACGATTAGGCCCGATGCCTGTTCTCGGCGACCCCAAGCATGAAAGCATTGTCTACTCCCTAAAGAACCGCGTCCCCAAGATCCTCAAGCTTGGCACCCCAGATCAGCCCCGAGCCATCATCCTTGTCACCGCCCACTGGTCAACTGCAAAGCCCACCATCTCATCCGGCGCATCTCATAAGCTACTCTACGACTACTATGGATTCCCTCGTGAATCGTACTCTCTCAAGTACCCAGCACCCGGACACCCAGAGATCGCAAACGAGGTCGCCGATGCTCTGCGCGGAGAAGGTCTTACACCTGAATTGGATGACGAGCGAGGATGGGACCACGGAGTCTTTATTCCGCTCCTGCTCGTCAATCCCAAAGCCGACATCCCCGTAGTCCAGGTCTCGGTTCTTGAGTCAGAAGATCCTGAAGAACATCTCCGCATGGGCGCAGCACTGCGAAAACTGCGAGCCAACAACATCGCCGTCGTTGGCTCAGGATTCGCAAGCTTCCATAACATTCGCGCCATGATGATGCTGGGTAGCTCAGGGCCCGAACAGCAAGCGCAATTCCGAACCCTGTCTGATGAATGGAACAGCACATTGACTGAGGCGGCGCTCAAGAAGGATACAGATGAGCGGTGGAAGGCTCTCAAAGGGTGGAGAAAATTCCCATATGCTGATATGATGCACCCGCCCAATGGAGGAGAGCACTTTATGCCATTGCTTGTGTGCGCGGGAGCAGCAAGGGAGGGAGAAGAGACGAGAAAGTACAACGATGAGTATGTTGGAGTCGAGATTAGTACATTCTACTGGGGATCAGAGGAAGAGAGCAAGCTGTAAATGTTTATCGAGCTTAGCATTGTTGAATAGAGAGAGTATCATCATGGTTATTTGGTATGCTTGTTCTAAGCCGAGCTGGAGAGTGGGTGCCCCCATCCATGGATGTCAGAACCTCAATTGGTAACTCCAACTCACTCCCATTGGTACAGAGATCCCTACCAATCCCCTGATTTACAGGTACAAATAAATCTGACAGCAGGTTACGTGCAATAGGAAAAGATTTGCATCCCCTACCGCAGATGCAGGCAGAACATCAACATCGAAAAGCCGCCTCAAACCCACTATTCGTGACCCGCTGCCGTCATCACGGGCTTGGCTCGCCCAGTTTGCCGATGTCAAGAGTCTTAGCTGACGTCAAGACGAGAAGAAGATCAAGTCTATAGAATATTGTATTCCAAGAAAAGTCTTGTACAATTACTTATTGTAGAGTTCTGAAGATGTTCCAAACTGGAATTCGGTCGTTGTCCTCTCGTTTAAATACACTCAGCGCTTCAAAGCATCTCCCACGCTTCACTGCCCTTTCAAGTTCCTGCATACAACCTCACATTCGCACACTTACACCTTTACCACTACAAAAAGTTTATACAACAGCGAGCAGCATGGGTCAGCATTACAAGCCCACAATCGACGCAAAAGTCGTCAAAGTCTTTGTTCTCGAGACCGATACTCCTCACCCTCACACCCAGACCGAGCGCGGTTCGTTTGGTGAGATTCTGCATCGCCATTTTTCAGAGGCTGGAAGCAAACATCATCCTCCGCTGGGCGTCGAGACAGAGCAGGTCTTTGTCGTGACAGAAGAGGGCGGCCGCATGCCCAAGGTGGAGGAGTTTGAGGGCTACGATGGACTGCTCATCACGGGCAGTATGTATGACGCGCATGGCGACAACCAGTGGATTCATGACTTGCTCGATCTTTTGAAGCGTGAGTAGCCCGTTATTTCTCTTTCGGAATGTAAACTCACTCTTCCTAGAACTATGGATAAAGCGCCCAGACTTTCATTTCACAGGCGTTTGCTTTGGCCACCAGGTTCTCTCCCGTCTTCTAGGGGGCAAAGTTGGCCCTTCGCCTACAAACGACTGGGAACTTGGTCACAATGCAATCACCCTCACACCCGTAGGAAAACGCCTCTTCCGTACACACGACGACAAAGTATACCTCCATCAAATGCACCAAGACCAAGTCCTCGAAGCCCCCGCCGTTGAGTCATCAAACGGCCTTCTCGAGCCCGACACCGACGTCCATGTCTGGGGTACGAGTAGTCACACATCCATTCAGGGATTGTATATCCCCAACCGACTATTCACGTCACAGGCGCATCTGGCGTTTGACGAGGACATGGTCAAAAGGCAGATTCAGATGAGAATTGAAAGTGGTGGGATCAAGGATCTAGAGCATGCGGATCGAGCGGCTGAGACGGCAGATCTGGACCATGATGGAGAGCAAGTTGCGTCAGCGATTCTGAGGTTGTTTAGGTACGACGATGATGGCATGTCGTGGGACTGAGCTAGTTTAAATACACTGTAAGATAGATATGAATGCGTATAATATATGTGAAAGATCCGATGGCCACATGAACATTATTCACTGGTCACTTGTGAGATTGAGATTTCATGGCAATCACCCAGTTTCCACGGTTATGACAAGTGTAAGCATGCATCAATTGGTATTAAGTAATTCTGATTCATGATCCATATAGACAAACGCTTTTCCCAAACTCGCTAATTTAGAATGCCAATCCCATTTTCAACATCAATCATGAAGCCGCAAGCTTCTTCAGCTCCGGCAACGCCCACTGTTTCATCCATCGTGACTCCAGCAGGTCTTTAGCTGTTATCCTATCCTCAGGGCGGAAAGTGATTATCTTCTTCATCATATCAATAAAAGCCTCCTTCTCGTCCTTTGACATGGGTTTCATGCCGCTCTCCTTTCGTCCCTGTTGCACACAGCGCTCAAAGCGGTCATCCCATGTGAAACCACCCCGAGTAGTGGCTTGTGTCGACGTCTCTTCTTCAACATCCTCGACCCAGTACTCGGACTGCTTAGCGCCGTAGGCAGACCACTCTTCTGGGATTTCGCCGAGAAGATCAGTTTGGTCCTGAAGAATGTCATCTTCTGAGAGGGTCCAGGCGTCGAATAGCGGGCGTTGTCCGACGACGTTCCAGAGGAGACAGCCAAGGCTCCAAATATCGGAGCTGAACGAGAGAGGCTGACACACATCGGGGAATTGGGTTTCGGGTGCCCGGTAGCGAACCGGAGCGTTGGAATATTGACGCTTTTCTTGACTTGGTAAATAGGACTCGCCGAAATCGCCCAGTAAGATCTTGGCATCTGCCAGAGCTACATCCTCGCTCTTTTGGCCAAGCCAGATTGGCAGCACAGCGTTTCGCGGTGCATTTTCGTCAAGAGGAAGTCCGTCGAGTCTTGTCACAGGAACTGTCGTTGGATGACTATGTCGCTCGTGAAGCTGGTCAGGCGATAATCGCTTGATTCGGTCCGGAAGCTGGAGTAAGATGTTGTCGAGGTGGAGGTCGCCGTGTACTACACCGCCCTCATGGAGGTACGCGATGGACTGCACAACCTGAGCGGCGATGGCTCGGGCAGTCCGTGGCTGGAAGAGTCTTGTGAAAGAGGCGTCCTTTGCAAGACGCAGCGACATCATCGCTGGATCGTTTACCAGGCAGGTGTGTCTTCCATTGGGACCATCGAAGTGAAAGTTATCGGTGACATGTCTGATGAGAGACCTTCCAGGATGTTTCTTTCCAGCTTTGGCTTCCAGACGCTGAAGGACATCGACTTCTGTTGAGTCTTCACCGAAGTCTGCTAGTACAATCTTCAATGCGGCATACTTCTGTTTCAAGATGTCCCATGAGAGCCATACAGTTGAGTAGCCACCGTGGCCGAGCTTGTTGAGGACCAGGTAGCGGTTGTTGATGGTTTCACCGAGGGATACGGGATGGAAGCCTCCAAGGCGGTACTGTTCGAGGTTTTCGACATGTTCGATGTAGTTGTAGTTGTAGCCCATGTTGATCAGTCTAGTGTTGTGGTCTTCCATCATCATAGCTGGCTGTGTTGTCTGAGCGGTGACGGTAGCCAAACCACGGGTGGCAGCTTTTGAGATGAGGCCATTGAAACGAAAGGACCTCTTCCTCGCTCCAGAAATGAGGGTGAGTGATGGTCGCCGCAGCGACTTGAGACTGCAAGTAGCCATTTTCACGAAAAGGTTATCGTCTGTCGGTGTAGGTATTTCTTGTGTCCATGGGCGTATTCAGAAATGGGGCCATTCCGTTATGTTTGGTATTAAGGTAGGTGTAGTAGGTATGGACAATAGGTGAAGATGCAATTTATTCGATAGGTAGGTAAAGGAGAACGAGAGACAGAAGATAGATATAGATATAGGAAGGGGAGGAATGCAAGAGTTTATGAGTAACACGCAGAAGCCGAAATCCGGGGTAGAATGTGCACCAGTGAACTGTTACTCATAGCTCGGAGCTATCATGGGTCACTCTCGGCTCAAGGGAAGTGGATACGGGGGCCGGGAAGGGCCTGAGGCATCATTTCGGCCAAGTTCCGTGTTACGGTGTGAGACTCTGTCTATCTGTTTATGTTGATATGATTGATTCCCTGCAACAGTCGCATTGAATCGCCAGTTTCACGCGTTAGCGCTGGCGCTCTCCCGGGGGTTGCTTGTTGTCCACGGGAGTTGACGGGAGGGAAGACTCTCTAGACTCTGAAGCTTCTTCTGTATCTTGAGTTCTTGACCTTGTTTGGTGGGCCGCGGTTGAGATCGGGCAAGTTTAGTCGAGGGGAAGCTAGAAAAACCATCGAGTCGTGTGACTCTCTAGACGAGTATCAGGAGTAAATTGATAATTATCGGGTATGTTTAATCAGGGGGGATAACTGTGTGATTTTGGGTTAGGAAAGAACTGGGCATCTGCAGTATCATCATGATATGATTGATAGGTACATGAAGGAGCCATCCATTCTTTTCTGTGCCTGATGATAACTAACTAGATGCCGGTTCCGGACACCCGGAGTCTCCACACTCCAGCTGCAGCTACAGCTACAGCTCCATCCATCTCCATCCATCTATCCGTATATAGCAACAGCTTCAAAAATCTGGGGTAAGCTATTGACAGATCCTTCAGTTGCTTGGCAACTCCGTCTACGAGTGCCCCCAAGAACCTCATCACTCAGAACATCTTGAGCAATGCAATGACGTCCAAGCATATCCTCGTTAACTATCACATTTGATGCTGCAAGACTTGACTCGGATCAGCCATGCAACGACCCAATCAGCATCAGTCACACTTTCTTGACCGCCATCATATGATGCACAAGATCAGCTATAACAACCATGCAGTAATTGGCTTATCCAAAGCAAGAGACCATTCAACTATGTTACCTTAAGGCATTATCAGGAGATCGTCTTCTAAAAATGTTCGATACTATGGGTCGACTTACGAGTCCTCGATTCTCAAACGAGCCTCAAACAGCTTGTTTTGATGCGACCGATGCTGGACCGAGTTCTATCAATAGCTTGCAATCAGCTCTGATAATCTGTTACCAGCCCATAATACTACGGTGTCTTAGGCATTGAATCGGTCTCGGCATATCTCGGTTTCTGGTTGCCCTGCCTCGTGTATCACATCCATGGTGACTTGCTTGGAAGTATTGGCGCTGGTTATTGTTGACCGAGTGAGCCGCAATCTCGACGATCGCTACTCAAATTATGAGCCTTAAATTCCTTCTAGTTGCTCTCTTCCGTGTAAATTAATTCGTTACAGTCGATAATAGGAGCCCTTTTGAAACTGTTTATCTGTAGCTATGGTCTATGTCATCCACATGACACAGCACTATTCTTCCCTCAATGTCCGTCTTGCTCTGTAGCCCATTTTGTTTTTGTCATATCATTGAACTTTGGGCTTATTCATAACAGTGGATCGAAGTTGTAATAAGAAGTTCAGTGGCATCAGCCAGTCCTCGTGAGTCCATAGGTTGTTGTAAAGCCCCCAGGTACACCAGAACTTGGAACCGACATAGTTGTATTATCATAGTGTTTCCGTACCCTTCTTTAGATACACTCAAATCAATAATGGTATAGTCGTAGTTCACCGACATAAGGGCCCTAAGAGCGATAGCTATATAGGAGATAGACTATTCAACATCTCTTAGCTGGCATTTTGTGCCTATCTTGTATAATTGAGACGCCTTACTCAATGTCTCCCTCGAACAGCAATTATATTAATGCCTGGACCCTTGACCAAATTCCCTGGTGGCTGCTTATCATCAACTTGGAGGAGCCTTGTATCTTGTGTGGACATGGTTGATGAACTCTTCCTTTGCATTATCGTCATCGTATCATGTATCCGAATGCTGTTATAAGTATTCTGAAGGCTCATAAGAAGTTACCCATCTGATACATCTTGGAACATCTCAATTCATGAGATTCTCATGGTGACCTAGCTGATAAGTTCAAAGAGTTATCCCTCGGCTCGTCAGAGCTATCCCCAATGCTACACAGGTATGGTTGACTATCCTAATCGCAGGCTATCTTATAACTGAAATAACCATCCAGAGACTGTTACTATAGAAAACTGCAACCTGGCTATATATACTACTATTGTGGAGCGAAGACATTGGTCGTGGATGAATACTCGGTGACACCTTGGGAGGATATGTCAAGTACCTCAGTCTCCTCACCGTAATACTTCACAGTTTGGGACTTAATGTTCTATATTTGCGTCCCAAAGTCACTTTTCACTTCTTCAATAGTACTCAGACTGTGTAATAAACCTCTTATCACTATACAGCTTGGGATTCTGCCCAAGAATTGTGACAATTAGGCTCTACCCTCGAGTTCACAGTGCACTCATGTTAGAAACGGATAAGTAAATATCAAAGATTTCTCTTATACAGTTCTTTACTTGTTAGCATCACTTTTAATGCAAATTTACCGTCTGGTATATGTTTACACATTCAAAAGGTATATGTTTTCTAAGTCAAGGTGGTCTAGTAAGAACAATTGTAATGCCAATGTTTTGAGATGAAATACACAAGTCATTTGAAGAGAAATATTCCTATTGCATGTCGTCTTTTCAGCGGCGTTATGAGAGAAAACATTCCTTCCAGTGCTTTGTACTGAAAGCCGTGAGCGAAACGTATCTCTCTGTGCGCTTCAAGCTCAACCGATCACGAGACCGGCAGTTTTCCCTCCAAGCACCCTCAACTCGCAACGGCCAAGACAAGGCCCATCAAACAAGCATATCTTTCTCAGATAGGTTGGTAGCTAATCTTACCAAGCTTGTAATTTCTATTCTTGAGCTTTCACCATCCCGCCAAACATGTACGCCATCACCTCACATGAGATGTGACACACAAGACCGGAAACAAGACCGGACCAAAGCCATAACGGATGCTGCATCCGGGCAATACTTTGAACAAGCCACCGCGCCCTCTTCTGGCAATTTATACCGGTAGTCCAAGTCCGCACGCCAATGAAACAATTTTAGTATGCAGAATCCTGTTGTCTCTGCACGTCGTGTGATCCATCATGCATCACAGACTGACCACCACTTTTGACGATCCACGCTGCATGTTCTTGGTCGACGCGAGAATTCACCCCCCGCCTTTCAGGCTCAAATTCACATACCAAACTATTCTGTGTAATGTGTGCACCACTTTTGCTTGTGACACTGACCTCTCGCCCCGCCTATCATGGCTGACTGCGGGTTGTTGTCCGCCCGCAAACCCCAGATTTCTGCTTATCAGACTTCAAGATTGCTTCTGTTTTGGGTTGTAAAAGAGTGCCTCGGTTATCTAACCCCGGACGCCTCATGCTTGGCTGCATCTGACTCACACCACTTATCTTGTTCTAGACCAAGAATTCGGTTGACTGCTCTATGCGAGTCAATGAGCAAACAGAAACTGGCTCGTTGCCAAGAACCAATAATTCACATGAGAATATCGTCAAGCTTCGAGAGTTGAAATGGTTTCATAATTATTCAATGTTTTTAAGCCTGCTTCTTTGGGCGGCCTTTCTTCTCATAACTAGATACAGAAGCTTTGATAGTTATACAACACATGGGGGTTCTTCCGTCCCTGATATCCAATCCACTGTAACTTTTTGTACTCCAAAACTCCGTTTCAAAAGTCATTTCCCATGTGTTCTGTATTCCCTTTCTTTATAATGTAGAGGTGGAAGTTACTGAGCCTTCCTATCAACGCTTCTGGGGTATCTTCTTTTCGCAAATCGGATCGCCGCGTGTCTCATGCAGTTGGTGACAAAGGAAAAATGCAAGTATTAAACAATAAAGGACAAATGTTTGAAGCTCATCGATGGCAACTCTATTGGCTGCCATCATCTGATGAGTTGGAAAGACTGCTGAGTCGGTGGGCATCGAGGTGCTCCAGGCTCTCGTACTCAACTGGGGACTCGACGGCAGGGTAGGCAGGGGGGCTAGGAGGCACGTCTTGGTAGACCGGGGGAGCCTCGTTATCCCAGCTGACACCCATGCCAGCATGAGCAGTCATGACAACACCGTAGTGCATTCGCAGGATGCGGCCGGTGCCGGTTTGGGTAGCCAGTTGAGGCTTACCCTCGGGAGCGTATTCTCGAGATACAACAAGCTCAATGAGGAGTGAATGTGTCACTTCGACGCCCTCAGCAGACTTGGTGTCACAGGCATACTTGAGCTCCTTGGTGTGAGACTTGTACTGATTGGCAAAGTAATCGAATTCAAGCTCAACCTTGCCATCGGTGCCGCTGAAGTCAGACTTCCAGCCATCGTGGAGGTGCTTCTCGCCCAGGACGCGGACCTCGTTGCGGGGGAGGCTCTTCTTCTCGGTGTCTTCAGCTGCAGGAGCATGTCGGTCACAAGCAGGGGCCACGGTCTTGATGGTCTCCTCGAGTCTCCATGTGACCTTCTTTAGTCGCCAAAAGTCAATGGTCTTCGCCTTGTCGTTGCGGCTCATGAGACCGTCAAGTCGGAGACTGACAGTGTTGGATCCGGTAGGGTGGATGATGTTGTTGTAGTGGGCGCTGGCCTTGATGTTGGTAGGGGGGAAGACACGGACAGAGTGGTGAGGAATTTCGTTCTCGGGAAGAGATCGCTTAACAGGGACAGTTCGCTCGAATCGCACAGGTGTGACGGAGCCACTGGATGAGTGCACGCTCTTGGTGACATAGGCATCAGCCTTGAACTCATATGAGATGGCGACGAGGGGAGTGTCAATGGCAGCGGGGAGGTGGCCATCCAGGAGAATAGAGAAAGGGAATGGGTGACGGCCCTTGCGAAGCGTGGTAGGCAGAGCCAGGAATTGCCAGCTCTTGAGCTCAGTGTACTGGTTCTGGCAATCTGTGCAGTGGCTCTGGTAGGGCCTCTTCTGGTAGATGTGAAGCTTGAGAGAAGCTGCAAAGCTTCCAACCTCGACGACCTCCTCCTTGACATCGAGGAACATCTGGCCAGTGACGAGAGCGCCAGTGCTCTCCTCAGTGTTGCCGTGGAAAACCACAGGTGGGCTCTCGATGCTCCAGTCAATGGAGACATCTGAGGGCTGTTCCTTGTGGGACTTGCCAAAGGGCAGGGAAATTCGGTGATGCTTCTTGACAGCATCTGCGAGTTCGGACATCTTGACAGCGTGGATTTGGGGTCGATCCTCGCCGTCAGATGTGTAGGGGCTGTTTGTGCGTGATCGAGCAACCTTCTTGATCTGAGCAATGTTGCCAGAAGAGGTGCGGATGAAGTTAGCCACGCGGTGGGGCATGGCGGCGGTAGTGAGCGATCCTTTTGTAAGACGCTCCCGTCTCTTTCGTGGTTGACCTTACGGGGTTTGGTTTGGGTGGATGGTGGGGGTTGGCGGCTAAAAAAGCACTCCGCGTGAACGAGTCGAGTTTTCGCAAAAACTCTTCAGTGTGATGTAATACCGGAAATAGTGCTGTGATGGATGGATGTGGTGGGTGTGTATACGGCGGGAGTTCCTTAGCCAGGGGCAACTGGTCTTCTGACTCTGCAAAATGTTGCAAGCTGCGTCAATGCGAAGTCGGTAATGACGATGCTACCACTCAAACCTGTTCCGAGGTGGTGTGCAAGGATTTTTTGAGTGCCGGCTGCTAACTAGGTAGCTGTGGATGCCACGAGTAAGTGGTAGATTTGTTTTCTTTTCTCGTTTTTTTCTCGTAACTTCTGTGAAGAGCGAGCGAGTGACTGAGATATCAATTGGTATCGAGTGTCTTTTCCAGATAACCAATTGCTGTAGCTGTAGCTGTAGCTGTAGCTGCTGTTGATCGTTGTCTTGTTTCGTTCGTGTGTAAGTGAACCTTTTTGTAAGTCGATATATCTGGGGACTAACTTTAGTCAAGTGTTGTCAACCCGGGATAGATAGATGTAGATGTGAGTCTGGGGAAGTTCAAGATAGACCAAGATGATTCTGGGGAAGATATGGAGAGTCCTTTCGAGTGGAAAGATCGAGGGCATCACCAGGACTAAATATCTGAACTCAGAGCCTTCGACTCGTGCTCAGTCAGTCCCTGGGGGAAACGATGTGTCATAGCCCAAAGATGCCCTGCTATGGCGAGCTTGTTAAGTGGCGCTTGGTGGATATGCACTGACAGGCGGCTCCCGCCTGACTCTGCCAGTTCTGCTCGCGCGCTGGAAGCCCTGTAACCCCTTTGGGCGTGTGGGTTATGGGTAGGTCTGAGGGCCTGGAGACCGCCGAAGGGCGTGCGACCAACAAGGTGGGTTCAGCAGCCAGCAGCATCAGCATCAGCATCAGCATCAGCATCAGCACAGTCTTCGTTAGCCCCTGGCACAGTCCGTATGGGCGCAATGCGGTGTTACGGTTGGCCAAGAGAATGTTCCACGAACGGTACGCACCAGGCTAATGCTCCCTTGGCATGCTCCAACGTTTCTGATCTGATGCCCATCAGGGACGTACAGCACAGTGTCGCGCAACGTAGTACATTGTGGGTCATCGAGGAGCATGTTGGATCTTGCGAAGTTCGATCGTGGATCGTAGGACCAGGTTTAATCCCCCATGGGTGGAATAGACCAAGTGAACGACGACGGAGTCCTTTTGTAAAGACACATACCGACGCTGACCGGCTGTGGCCGCTGGAAAGTTGAAAAGAGCAATCTGCTAAGGGAGATCTCTTCGTACGAGTCCTGGAATGGAATTATGCTGTGATGTGCTGTGCTGTGCTGTGTCGTGAACTGTGTTAGTTGAACGAAGTGTAACTTCATGCAGTAACCTAGTCTAGCCAGCCATTGTTTTCTTCTGTCCATGCATGTCCTCCTGATCTGTCTCGGCAAAGCACCCGCAGCTCTTTACTGTCTAGACTGTGCACTGAAGATCAGACGGACCATGTCTCCGAGTGAGTCTGTTTCTTTCTAGATGCACACTAGCCTCATGAGTTCTCACTGGAAGTGAGAATCGGCGTAGTAGGCCGAAGACCGGCCCGGTAAGCCACAGGGTCTCAGAGGGCGCACAGGGTTGTTCAAGGGGGGACCCTTTGATGATTTGATCTCACTAACCTACCTTGATCCGAAATGACAAAAGTCCTGGGCCACTTGAGCAAAGGTTTAGGACATTCTTTGCTGGGTTGATTTTGACACCCTTGATCCAAGATCCAATGTTTTCTTGCTCACCTAGCCTACCAGGCAGTGTCATTTCCTCGGGAACAACTGACGGAAAGGATCGAAAAGACCAGCCGCAACATCAGAAACAGCATCAGCCCAGCAAAATATGATTCGATGTAGCGGCACATGACGCGGCAGAGCACATCACCAGCCCAGTCTTGGGCTGCATACGTCGCGTCAGATGCTAATTCCCAGACAAGCAATTTGTTGATTACCAATGCCAAACTATGCAATTGACGATGGAATTAGTTGATGCTTCTTTCGTGATGATGTGCTTTCCTCGGTGTTGAGGTCTCTCCTCGGAAATCTGGAAATTTACCCAACCTCGGGAATGGCAAGCACAGGCAGTACCACGGCCACGTGCGGCTAAGCAACAGCGCTGATGGAAGGATTGTCAAAGGGCGGTTAGTGGCCCGTAACGCTGTAAATTTCCAGTTGCAGCGCTAGATTCCACTGAAAAACTTCTCCGGGGAGCCTTCGGGGAGATTGCACGCCATAGAGTCATGGAACCCGAAGGGAACAGGAACGAATGTTTTTTCCTACTCCAAGACTAACTAGTAGGTAATGTGTTGATTGCTTCTTCGGGATATTTCAAGTGGATGCAAACTTCAGCAAACATGACTCCCTATGAAGCCTTTATCATAAGCGGTGTATGCGCTCGAATGCCCTGTCGAGAGGAACATCAGGTGCTGATTTACAAGTAAGAACCCCTGTGGGTGACACTGCTAGCAGAGAGAGAAGAGAAGAGAAGAGAACCAAACGAAACACATGATCCAATCCCTGTGAGTTGTATTGCCCAGAAAGGGCAATTATAGGCTGAGAGGCCTGGTAGGGCCAACTCCGAATGTCGGCCAACGGAAACGAGCGGCTATGGGCAAATTAACATACGAGGATGCATTGCCTACTTGGCTTATGGCTATGCCTGAGAGAGTTCAGCGAGATCAGAGTTCAAGCTTCGTAACTACCGGTAGATGGAATCGGTACAGTAGCAATAGTACATGATGGACTTATCTGATCAAACTCTAGTTATTGTGTGGCTGAACAACTCGGAGATGCTCTCTCTGAACGGTGGGCTGTGAAATTGGAGCTGGATTGGGGTAAAGAATTGCATTCACTTTTGCATTATGAATCATGTGGACATCGTCATTTAACCATCAAAGTCACTAACCTCGATGTTGTCACTCTCGTCAGTTACAGGTAAAGCAAGGTGTGATGATTTCCATTCCATCTCCGGTCCCGGTCCCACTGAAGAAAGCCAGGCCTAGAAGAGAGAAAAAGAGAACTTTTTGGAGTTCTTTTGAGCTGGTTCCACAATGAGTCCGATCCATTAAGTAAAAAACGGTATGCTGGTGTCACTGGTCAAATATTTACGTATTGGACGCTGCAACGATTATATCATGAAGAGTTCCAATGCACACTGTGTGGACCATCCCTTGAAGGGCTATTCCTACCGCAAAAGAACATCAAAGACACAGTGGGGAAATGTCTCCATAAGATGAAGAATTTTTTCTTATTGTCAAGTTGACGTCGCTGACCGTATGTTAAGGTGAGAGAAGCCAAGAGGAGACCGCGGCTGGAACTTGACCAATGAAAAACTTATACGCGACAGGTACGTATCCCAATGTGGATACATCCCATGAAGCAAATTCCTTCCGTTCAGCTTCCAACAAAGTTCCTGGTTTAACGGTGTCATCAATACCCCCAAGATCCTGGGAAAATCTCTGAGAGAACTGACCATCTGGTCCCTGACTCCAAAACTAAACCAACTTGGGCTGTCGTTTCTTGATTCTAAACTTCGATCTGGCAAAGAGACCAAGCTTTTTTTTTTCCCTTTAGGATATGGGTCAAGCATCAGAAACGGATTTCCTTGGATCTTGTCCACCATGACGCCTAATTGGCTTGGTACCTTAGGGGAGATTCAGATCACACACCCCCAATCAAACCGCCTATTGCGGCATCGTGAAGCAATGTTGACCCATCATCAGGGTTCCTGAAAATGAGTCTTTCTCACCATTGCAGGGTAGGATTCACCTTGTTGGATGTCACTGCTACCCTGTGAGAAACGGTCCGTAATGAACGACTGTATGTATCAGCATTAGTGACTGACTGGTCTTGGTCGATGCACGTGGTTGAACTATATTGTTCTGTCTGATACACGGTATATACGGACCTATCTCGATACATCAACCGCATACGCATTAACTTCATCATGTTGAGGCAACTTGCGTCACCCACTGTGTCGATATCAAAATACTCGTAATCGAGATCATAATCATATCGTGTCAAACTCAGACATGAAACGGAACGATATTACAGCAATGCAATTGCCGTGTAAACCGAGTTCAGGGGATCATATCCCGTCTTCCTGAACCCTATTCTTCATCACCAACTCCCGAAATCTGATGCATAGACGCATAACAAAGCTTCCGACGCCGCTTGTTGGCCGCGGCTACTCCCTGCCCCGAGGAAGCGCCAAAAGACTCCCCGCCTCCAGAATGGAACGCTCACGGAAGGTCAAGGGATTGATTCTAGATGCCCTCGTCAGCTCGTGTAGTTGAGAGTGGAGCAGCATCACCAGCTTGGCATCAATTTTGGTACTGCAAATCGCCACAGTTTGAAGTTCCACACACACTCAAGCTCTCTTACTTACGCAAGAGGTCACTGTTGATTCGTTAACTCGTCTTTCATGCCACGTTCTTGTCTAACACGAGATCACCAAGTGCCACTGTGCACACCATCAAAATCTGTCGGCCGAGACCGAAGCAGGAGAGCCTCATCTCAGATGATGCGGCTCTTGACTAAAAATTGATTCGATTCAAGGAGCCTCGCTTCTATGCCAGGGTACAAACATATAACGCATTGCCCGTTCCTGAAGATCATGCATCGGTCTCCAGCCATACAGTGCCTCAGCCATTACCTAAAAGTTGGACCCCCCCTGAACAACAAGACAACGTTCAACTCGCAGCCCGTGCCCATCGTGGGAAGTCCTTGCGCGTTCACTCCTCAGCCCTGTCGGTGACACATGGTACGTCGACATCTCGAGAAGGGCGCCGTCACGATGGTGCAATCACGGCTCAAACCAGCGCAACGTGTTTTCAGGCCTCAGCTTCTAGAATTTGTCGCTGGTCCTCGTTTCTCAATGGCTGGCCTGAAGCGTTTTTCAGGTGCGAACAGTTTCGCAGTTAACCAGAAATATTCGCCATTACTTGCATCATTTTCGATAGACCATCTCATCATGGAAAACTATCCAAGATCGTTTCTTGGCGACCCTTGAACTCAGCTGGGAATAAACATTTGCCTGGTAGAAGCTTCGTGCACGACCGTCCTGCTAATTACACGCCTCTGGAAAATTTTCCCTTATTTGCACAGACAAACGCGTGGGCCAGTTTTGAGCCGCACTGGAACAAGTTGCAAATTTACGCTATAATTATACCATTGGATCCTCCTTTACGATGGGGCCTGGAGCATCACAAGACGAGTTGAGACTTCAGGTGGATTCGGAACTCCCTTTACAAGGCCATTTCCACTTCACGGCGGTGATCTGGCGGCCCGTCATGTTCTCTCAGCGTTCCGATGTGAAGCGTCTCATTTCGACAAACGAAAATGCAAGGAGTTTTCAGTACCTAGCATCACGACTCCTGAAACTAATAAATGGAAGCGGTCTGGATTAGCAGGGTCATAAACATGCAATAGCCTTGAACAAAGACCCATCTGGCATCAACAAAGATAGAAAGTTGGGCTCTTAGGCTCCACGGCAGATGTTTTGACGAGATAATTGCAAGAAAGCTTGAGCTTGGCTTCAGCACGGTTGTAACCAAAAGCTGCAACGGTGCGCGATCGACGCCCATTAGTCGTCGATGAGGCTCAATTCGCATGAACTTACCCAGTACATCCAGATCGATCGTCATCACGTACCAAAATTTGTCTTTCGGCGTTGGTCTGAGCTCGGCGGGCTGGGCGGCAGATACTCTACCTAGCTACCTAAGCTAAGGCACTGACAGTCGGCACAGCACCCGACGACATTCTAATATGCGGAACACAACTCCGCGATGTCCACGCCTCGAGACCGTTGGCTTAAACTTGTCTGCCTTGTAAGGTGCTCTCACTTGTCCTTCTCATAAGAAGCCAAGCGATTTGGCGGGCTTGAGGCTCCTCTGTTTTCACACAGTGCTTAGGTACGGTGCCTTGAACCGTATCCTTCCATTCCTTGCAAATTACACGTACACCCAGGGTTGTTTCTCTGCCGACAGTGACCTCTCTGGATGCCAGGGGCCTACAAGTATGCGTCATGTGCCTAAAACCTTTGACCGGCCACGTCCGTGCATCAATCGACTGTTTCTTGGGACACTGATGAGAAACGTTCCATCACAAATAGACTTGTCACATAACACTTCACATTCCAATGTCTAGCTTATTAGCCGACGAGATGATATGAGAACACATACGACTTTTCCATTCGCGATGTTACAGAGAGTGCTTAACTTTGGCCGTGATGCCATTTTAGCAATGGGAATTCCCTTCATTGGACACCAGCTGGTTTCAATGCAGTCCTGATGCCACTGGTCTGTTGTCTGTCCGGGAATAAGCTTGGCTTGTTATTCAAAAGCCACTTCTTTCTGAGCGTCGAATATGATTCCACATGACATGTTTTCATGGCTGCTGGTGACCTGAATCAACTCAATCACTCGCATTCGTGTATGCCAGACACCTCGATGGCCTCTGAATAGATGATGCGCACACAAAACAAGCATGTAGTTGTTCCTACAGCGTGCGAAGCAGAACTCCGATCACATGACCAACTCTGCCTCGCAGTTCAATGTATTGTCTGTCATCTGTATCCCAGAAATGGTCTCAGATCCAAATAGACTATATGCAAGACATGTATGTAGGGCATCCAACAGTTACAGAGATAAGGCAAGTGTATGGCCCAATTGCAGAGCTGCCCGGATTTGAAGAGCATTAGCCTTATCTCTCATCATTCTAACGACACTCAAACTCTGGGGATTCCGGGGTCAAGAGATAAGTTCCCACGCCGGGGAGTGATAACGAGGCTTGGGAGATAAGGAATTGCCAGATCAGGCTGCACAAGAGACATTGATAGGTTGAAGCCACATCGACACACTTTTGGCGTATGAGTATCACGATGCTGAACTAGTGAAGCGAATGAGTCAAAGTGAGAACCTCTTTCTCCGACAACGGCCTCATCAGTTCACGATGGTGTTTAGCAAATTTTCAAGCCGAAGACGAAAAAAAAAAAAAAAAAGACTGTGCCAAGCCCAGGTCCTAGCAAAGCGTCGGGCTAACCTCCGGGAATAATGCACAGATCAACGGATCCCTTCCATACAAGGCAAGTGGGTAACGTATCTTCGATCTTTTTCTACCCCAAACGTCATTTCCGCCAGATCAGTAGACTATACGCCTCAAACCCAGAATGTTCTATTTTTGCTTGTGAGGGAACCTCTTTGAGTTGAGGGGCAGACCGTTTCTAGAAGGTCTAGGGGTATCGAGATCGTCAGAATCGGACTTGACCGGTGGACGGGCCGAACGCTAGAAGAATGTTGCTGTGATGGGGGTGGAAGCTCAAATTGTAGTTACTTGGGGGTTTGGGGAAACGTTACTACTAGAGAAGAAAGGGGCTGTGAAGTTTCTAACCGCCATGCAACAGCCAGACTCTGAGGTTCGGGGGAAATGAAGAGTAATATCTGCGTCAGGTATCCAATGATATGGATCTGAGCCTTACAGGAAACCCCCTAAGTTTATGACACTATGGCGATACTCATAATCCTCGGGTTGTGTAGCCGTATTTTGTTACTCATTAATGGTCTTTGTTAAGCTATATAGGAGCTACATCTCGCAGTAAAACAATTACTCCCTATTACTAGTCTTTCTGCAAACTTCTAGGAGTTCGTGCTTCTGCTAATAGCCCTAATAATGGAGCAGCCGGGCGGTATAGTTGCTGTAGAACGAGGTACAGCCTGGTGCCTCTCGGCCTCTGTTTCAAACGATCGTTGTCTTGGAGCTGTAATTTTCTCTTTCGGACACTAGACACCTTGCTTGGGTTGAGATACCTATTTGGTGCAGCTGGGGATGTCAAATGCACAGGTGGAGGTTGATATGAATACTCTGAAGGTTGCTATGGTACTATTGAAGGTTGTTATGATACGTTTCAAGTCTTATATTATATTTTAAAGGGTCATATGGTGCTGTTGAATGCTACGTGATGTTGCTGACGATTGATGCGGCATTGTTGGAGGCTGCTCTGGTACTGCTGGAGGTGAAAATTTCGTCGTAGGAGCTTGTCAACGTTCAGCTGAAGGCTGATTGGGCCGCAACAGATTTACATTTGGTGCGGCTCAAGCTGCTGTGTAACTTTGGAGGTCAGAGCGATGAGGATAATCTCCCAAGCTCTTCGTTCTACGAAGGGTCGGCCTCTGAGGTGGAAATCCGGAGGCAGAAAGAGAGACAAACTCCTACTTGACTTTCGCTTGCTTGGCTCCGGGTGACTCAATGAAGATATAGACTCTCTGGATGATCTAGTTATTGGATTGGATATCTTGCTGAAATTCGAATATACTGACCTGAGCGCCGCGCACCATCCAACGGCTTCGCTACTGTCCCCTGATCCACGCCGAGTCTGGCTGCAAGTATTGTAGGACCAAGATGGTTCATATTTTCTGATTATTGGTGTAGAGTCATGTTGAATGGTGTTTATACCGAAGATTAGAGACGGACCGGACCTGTCAATGATAAGAGATGATCTCGGTTTGCAATGATAGAAGGACGTGGCAAGTCTTGAGATATGAGAGCCGAGGTTGCTAGACCTTAATCCCAGGAGGGAGTTACAATGAGTAGGAGGACTCTGTTATATACCTAGGTAGTTGGGCTTGCTATCAACTGGGAAGAGTAGATGCTACTGTGTTGGGCAACAGCGCTCTGGCAGTTCATGACAAGAGCATCTCTTTTATCCAAAATGTCTGGGAGAAGCATGAACTCAAGCTTGTTACCTCAATGTTAACTTTCATGAAGTTTTTATCTAGGTACCTTAACCACCTATAGAGATATCTAGAAATCTACTGAGTTGCCTATATCACTAACCGACGTCTTTTTAACGTGGAGGATGTGAGCACTAGGTTTCCTCAATCAGATTCCTGTCAGCTTTCTTGTTGATCTAGTAGTGAGAGAATTATCTGCCTACGATGAATTTTTCTTCTGGGACTGTCTGCCTAGGTATTTGACCTCCAAGTAGTAGCAAAGCATTTGCCAAGTGACAAGCACTGCCCACACCACTTCGGCTTGATGCTATAGCAAACATAGGCGCGTCACTACGACAGAAAAACAAAGAAATACGAGACTCGTTTCTGGATTTCTTCACTTCGATCATCTTTCATTCTGAAGAGGATAATTATCACATTTGGATTGATTTGTGAAGCATCGCAACTTCAGACAGCTCTCAACTGGCTGCTGTCCAGATGCAAGATGGAATCAACCCAGGTATGATACATACAGCTAGACCCATTACTCATCTACAAACCCCTCCTAACTTCATCGCAAGGTCGAAAAGCAGAGCGTACAAGAGACTGCTCCCTCTTCGACACGCGAGAATGTCGCAGACTTGAGTTTCCCAAACTTGACCTCGCATTGGCTGTCGCAAGAGCCTGAAGACCAGGCGAGCCTCAGGCGACTCAAACAGGTTTGGGACATGTTCTCCTCGGGATGGAGCCCTCAAGACAAGATGCATATCTATCGCCTTCTCCCCGAGGTGCGAACTAACCCTACAAACCGAAAGGTCCCCAGCAAACACAAACTGTACAAACACGACATCAGCTTCGGACTCTGGGTTATCTTCCGATGCATGTACCCTGATCAGAAACTTCCAGTTCTCACACTTGCTCTCGTGGAAAAGTATCCAGGTATAGATCTCAGCGCCTTTACTGGTCCTATTCCTAAGGTTTCCTGCATGACGTCCCAGGATCTCATCCCCAGGAAGCGCGAGCTCAAGGCTGTGACTCCGTGCTTTGAGAAGAAAATGCTTGAGGAAGATGATAAGATTAACCTTAGCGGCTTGTCCCTCAAAGAAGAGGACTACACCTCAGGTGAGATATGCCCTCCAGGATATGAGTAATTTGTTACTAATTTCACATTAGACGATACTGTAATCCATCTCCCGAAATTTGAGCCTCACCTGGACCAGCTCCGCTCCAACAAACCTGACAAACCTTCCGCCCAGCGTTTGAAGGAGGTCGAGTCGAAAATGCGAGGCATGGTTCTTGGAGAACCTCACAGTGCTTCTTACAGCAAGTTTCTCAAGTCAAAATCCAGCACTTCGCCAGTAGACGTATCTACTTATGCTCCCGACATCACAAAGCTATGCATCAGTCCTAGCGCTATGCACAAAGCAGACGCTGAATCCTTGGCGAGCGACGAATCGTCTCCTGAGGACGACTCTGCCCAGACTGTACTTTCAAACAAGCAGTTCCTCGAGTTGAAGAATCTCATTACCGATGTTACAACTGAATCGAAACGAGATGTTTCTAATGAAATGCGCAAAATGCATACCGAGACGACGAAGCAGATTCAGAACATGCACACCGAGATGATTGACCAGTTCATGAAGAATCGAAAGACACTGGTTGATATTGGTAAGCAAGTTGCGGAGATACGAGCTCATATCGAGCTTGCACGTATGGATCGGAAGGATCTGGACGAAGTTGAGGCCAGAGCCATCAACCTTGAGCAGTTCATCTTGTCACTTTGAGTGTTTTTGTCGAGGCAGTTGGTGTGATCTCAAAACCTTGAAACATTCTCCAGCTCTATGCTATGGAGAGTGTCTGGGCTATAGAACCAGGGCAGATTGTCAAAAAACAGAGTTGTTTGTGTACATATATGGAAACTTGACCAATGGGAGGGCCTTTGCGGAATCACAGGAGCCGTGCAATGTAACCTGTATGCACTCCGTACTACAGGCATCATCTGAAGGGGCAGCAAGAGGAATTGGGCAGCAAGAGACCAATAACGGGCGGGAAGTGAAGGCTCTTTGTTCTGGAACCCTGCAGGGCGTTGTTAATCACAGTGGCGTCTACTAAAGAAAGCCACTGCCTCATGTCTGAGCTCTCATATTTTGAGTCCGGGGAACGGTGACAAGGCCGAGATTGTCGAATGCAAAGTAGGTAATTGCTTATCGCAGTCAATAGCTCTATCCCATCTTTTAATCATCTCAACTTGCTTAGTATATGCCATCTCTGGATAGCGTCATGGCCATGCCTTTTTGAGAAATCGTTCATCCCATCGCCCGGAAACGGAACTAAGCTATGTAAGCGCGACGTTAGTCGAGAGGCTTAGAAACGGGCCTCGGGGGGAAATATTAAACGACCCCAAATGCACCAAAATTCGCTGGCGTGCCACCCATCGAGGGGTCGTTTTTTATTTCCCCCCCTAGACGGGTTCTTCAACGAAGCCTTATTGCCGGAAAGAGCCAGACAACAGGAACTCGGGACCGAGAAAAGGATCGATGATGGGAGAATTCAAGTCTTTGGCATGTGAGGCTGTTGGTAGCCACCGTTAAGAGATGGGGGGGTATGAGTCGTGCAGTTTCGAAAATGAGGATGAGTTGGCATTCGTATCAAACCCCATGTAAACTAATCCTTGCACAGTCACAATCGGACAATGGGAGCTCGTCAGCTGCAGGCGCCAGACGCGGAAGATGCCTTGATTACCCCAGAAAACCCCCCTGATCTCGTGGAGTTGCATCCCCTTCGTCCATCCATCCTTGTCTCCTTGTCAGGGCTTTGCGGGGACTGCATGAGATCCTCAAAGGGACCTGCAGATGGATGGGCCCAGCTGAAATCCTTCAACAGGGACTTGCCCTGCTCTCTCGCTGTCATAAGCAAGTCGTACATCATTAGTTTTGAAGAGTTTTCACGGTGCATCTGCGCGGTCCCATTAATTGCGTTATATTCTATCGTAGGTACACAGAGGATGAAGCCCCCTCTAATTATATATGTATATCTTAAGTTCCTAGTATCCAGTGGCTAAACCGCTTATTTCGCATGTTCAATACTATAAGGCTCGTGGCGAGCATTCGTAGAACTCGCCTCGCTGACTGCTCTCTCGTGATGTTCCATGATTTCGTCATCTTCGCTGTTTGGTGATCGAATGACCTCTGTAACGATAGTCTTCTTGATTCCTTCAAGGTTCTCACGGTGCTTGAGTTCGATCTCATCTTCTTCGCCGAGTTCGATATGCGTTCGTGTAAGACCACCTCCAAATCGACTGGCTCCAGCAGGTCGGGTACCGGTTTTGACAGTAGTTCGAGAGCGAGAGCTGTAATCGTGCGTTCCATCTGCCTGGTTGTTACCGGCTCGGACAACCTTGCCAATAAGGTCTGCCATGTTCATCTCGATGTGAAGTTTGCAGAGATAAACAAGTGGGTGAAACTGGACGTAGACGAAGCTGTTTGGTAAAGACATCATTCCAATGAGGAGGATCTTGAACAAAGTCAGTACAAGGTTTCAAACCAAGTTTGAGAGACGGTAACTTACATCCAAGGCAATCGAGATTGCGACAAGGAACATATTCATATGATATAAACGGGTGTACTTTTGAAGGCCGTTTGCCACCAAACGCTGCTTTACAACCCAAATGAAATAAAAGTTGAGGGCTGCGTCCATGATGGCGAAGAGGACCTTTTCCATACGGTCCCAAATTTCGTTGACATGTATGTACTTCTCACTGATTTGAAGACGTGCAGGAATCCAGACACAGAAAACGCTGATGTTGATGGACAAGAGGATTCCAAAGCAAGTCCACTTGAGAATAGTTCCATTTCGACGGACAACCATGAGCAGACTGACTCGGTTGATGATGATTTGAATCAAGCATTGAACCTGAATCGACCAAAAGACGACTAAAGAGTCAGTATGTGACAAGTGGAAAAGTGTGAATGACGTACTGATAAAGAAGTAGTATTGAAAACTCGGTTTTATAATCCCACGGAGGTATAGCCAGACCATTATTCCAAGAACAGTGCTGGAGCAGACCTCGAGCCAAATAAACATAATGTAGAGAGTTAATCGATTCCGCCTTCTGATTGCTGCTTGAGTTTGACGCATGGCTTTTCCGCAGTTGAAGATGGTGACGCCCAGGGATAAACCCCAGATGATCGAAGCAAAATTCATATCGTCGTCAGAAGGAGGCTCCTCCTTGAAGTTTGGAGGGACGAGGAAGCCATGCTCGGTCGCCATAGTGGCAATAGAACGAGCCCGAGTGACTTGATCTCGTCGATGTTGGTTGGTTCGTATGAAGAGGGTGAGATCAAGTTACCCCAGAAAACGAGGACTGTACAAGTCGATATGAAACACAACACAACATGAGAAGTGACCTGTATGCGAGGGATGCAGTAGTTTATATCAATGTTCACTAGAACAAGATTGAATTCTCAGCAGGAGTCAGTCGTGCATCCAACGCTGGTCCAGGCTTGCCGGGTACAAGGGAAGAACCCTGGGCCTCAGAAAAGCTAGTGGAAGGCGGTGATCCGAGTCGTATAGTACAGTAGGTACATATGTACAGGCCAAAGCTAAGGTACCTAGTGGTAGAATGAATCTGCAGTGGCGGAATTTGCATCCGGTGCATTGGTACAATCGACAGGCATGATCCCTACTGTAGACTCCGTCTCTCCACGTCCTTGTTCCAGGAGTGATGATGCGCTAGCCATGAGGGCTTCAGTGGCGTTGGACGACCGCTGAAACTGGACTGCAGAAAGCCACAAAAGCTTCTGGGAGCCAATTTGTCAGTTCAGTGGTAAATTCCGGGGCGCGTCTAGAATACAGGGCCTTGGACCTGGTGCATCTAGTCCGGACGAAGAGGATTGTTGGCTGTCGATAGACTTTTCCCTTTCCTTTCATTGCTTTTTTTGGCCCACGATATTACTTACTTACATGCATCGAGTCCGGGGAATATCCCCGTAATTTCCATTCCCCCATGAAATGTCGATCTTTCTGGCTTTTTTTTCTTCTCTTCTCCAGACTCAGTTTCAGCAAAGTCGTATCCTGAAGTGAATACTGGTTGTATATAAAACTTCCGTACGTCCGGATAAGATTGCGATGTTAGCTGCTTATGTAGGATCTAGTGCACGAGTCAAGGCCTTGGACAGGGCTGAGATCGACAACTAAAATCGCTTTAGTTAGTCGTTGGGTCCACAATTTACGGAAGAATGGCTCACATCCCGCTTTGACTTTGGGGTTGCAATTCTATTTTGTTGTCTCAGTGACTCCAAAGCCATCCATTGCAAGTGACCCAACGACCTGGTTCAAGAAACAGGGGTATAATGAGGGGGAGAACGATACCATGGCTTTCTCCAGAACCGACAATAGCTCCCGGAACGATGAGACCCCGGATCCCCCAAACTCTATTGTCATGAATCTTTGTCTGTTGTTTAGAGACAGGCAGACTCTTGGCGCACGCTTGGGCTGGTATGCTTAGGGACGTGGTTTGCCTTTGATAGTCTCTGAAGATCGATGAACTACTCAATTATGCCATCATCTATTTCTCATATCCCAAAGTTCTGACACTAGACACCACAGGAGGACAGACCGATATCGTCCAGACGGGCCGTCTTGCAAGCGCCCCTACTATTCAATACAGTAAATACAAACGTCCCGACTCACCGTTGATGCCCTAGGCGCTGCGGTCGCTTCGGCCAAAAATATATGATCTACGGCGTGAAAAGCGAGAAGCATCTCATCCTACGGGTTTAGCTTCGCTGGTTATTGCACCTAGCTTCACGACCGTGCGGAACTAGAACCAGGGGCCAGATTGCGCTTCGTCGCTATCTCCAGTCGGAAGCGAGCCTGGGGTTGGCAAGCCTTGTAGCAAGATAAGAATCCCGTTGGCATTTTGTCGATCGCCGAAATTGCTCCAAGTGCGAGATTACTCATTACGAAGAGCTGTGTTGAGAAGCACACAAAGTGCTCTGGAGACGGATATCTATTATCCAGATTCGCCACCCCCTTGGGCCAAAGTCAAGTATGCGGCTGCAAACCTGCTATGGCCAATGAAGACTCTGGTCTTTATTAGCAGAATATACCTGAATTTCGTCAGCCTCGACTCCGTCCGACAGCAACCACAATGCATTCCCACGTGGAACAACAGTCTATAGGGCAAGCCGTGATTTAATCGTGTCAAAAGCACAGAAACTGAAACCTCCTCCTCTTCATTGAACGGAACAGCTTAGTCCGACATACCAGACAAATCCTTAGGCCTTACAAGGCGAAATGGTCTACAGCCCAAGTGTAGGTTGGACTCGAGACCCTTGATACATCCTTGGAACGAGTCATCTCGATCAGTGTCAGACTTTAGCTATCAGATCATTGCAAATAAGGCTGAACGGAAGAAATACAACAGTCCGAGCACATCCCTATGATCCAATGACCCCTCGATTTGAAGCCATCTTGAAGCCTCAAATGCAGCATGGCAGCTACGTCTTGTCTTCCATTGCTTAAAGACAAACGCCTCAAGAATCTGCCGTTGTTATCAGGCCCGTGCCATTCCCATTACAGTGCTATAAAAAGGATAGCAACGTAAAGTCATACGATATTGTGCCTCATGGGTGCACTAGTAGTTCTTCCTGGGAATTGTGTTGTGTTGCAGTACTAAGCTAGTTCGTCTGAATATTGCACACCATCAGCGGAGGCGTTATTCCCCCTCACTCACTCCTTAAATCCGCATGATTAAGTCACCACGTGGAATGGCGTTTTGGACATGAGACCGTTCAGCCAAACTCAGGCGAAGCTAGTGATACTTTAGCCATCGCTGGGTGCTGGGGTGCTTCGGTTGGTCGTTCCCGCGAAATGTGCATATCGCTACAACATCAGTGTAACATCATGCAGAAGAAGTCAGAGCCAAGTCTTTCGACCGTTGTTCTAGTTGATCTCCCGTCTCACACAGTTGTCGATCAGCCCCTATTCCAACCTAGCTGATTTGACATGAAATCTTCAACTTTTCCAGGTGGCCGTCCTACCTCAAGCGTCATCGGTTCCCTTCACCCGGCGGACATATTCTTCCTGGTGACGAAAGGAAAGCAGGGAAATCACAAACATACCCCTATACGTGACCTATTACGCCTCGCCGAATTCAAGATGAATCATCTTAGCATCATGAATCAGTTATGTCGATCTCTGGGCCTGACCAAACCATGGCCTAACACAATTGCATCTACCTGCCTCTTTGGATCGCTGCTTGCGAGACTGTAGCAAAATCTTATTAACATATTTAGCGAAGGCTGAATCAGTCATGAAATGTGACGGATGAGATATCAGAGTAGCTTCAAGCAGAAGTGGCTCCAGTTCACATGTGTCGTTCTGGTTGGGATAGATCTGGAGCGTCATCTTCATTGTTGCTAATATCGTGATTCTGGAATTTCCTGGTAAATTGCCTCTTCTTGATGTAGCTAGTTCCCATCAAGCTGTTTATTTTTCTTGTGTGATATCATCAATGACTGGCAACTCGAGTGTTGTGGCTATAACATTACATCCAGGCTTAATGTAACTGGTGAAGCAAATCCAGAAGTCATTTTCGAACTCGGATTCTAAATATCTGTAGACTCAATATGCGTTAGGAACACATTGATGCTCTTTTATTTTATCTTGAAGAACTATTGGTGAAATATTTTACGATGCTGTTGCTCTCATTTTATGCTGAGCATTTGTTTACAGATGTCATGAATGCTGTTGAGCTGATGGCTCTTAGAGAACAGGGAGCAGAACCATGTTCGCTACACGCATTGACACGAGAGGATAACTAAAAATCGTATTTACCATGTCTCAGGTGACTCCGGACCTTGTAATTATTCAGTATCTCATCTTACACAGCGGTTACTTACATTTCTCCGGGTGGGTGGTTTCCAAGCGGAGGTTCTCCCACGACACTGATACCTTACTTCAGTGTTCTCTGCCACTGATTTCACAACGATTCAGCCTCCAAATGAAATCGAAGCTGGGCGAGGTCTTTGCTAAAGGGATATTCAATTATTTGGTTCTGCTGCATGGAGTCATTTCATCGTTCGATTCCTCTGGGTATCCTTGATGCAGGAGGTGGAAGAGTAGGGTAATATAAAGACTCCCATCCAGAACGAAGCAAGTCAGTAAAAAAATATCTCCGGCGGCGATCACAGCTCGAAGAATCAAATCTTCCATCATCCCCATTTCCTATTCATCCATCTGAGCTTCCACTTGGTGGGTGAAGTTGGTATGTTGCCGAGGCTGGCGCCAATAGCAGCTAAGTCCCGCATATATACCAAAGCTGCACCACTCCCCTCAACAAATCACATCCGGTGTGGTGTATCGGTTTATCATTCCGCGTTTTCAATTACTCAGTAATCAAATCCGCGGCGAGCGGGGTTCGACTCCCCGCACCGGAGATTCTTTTGCCTTTTGAACATTTTTTTGCTTTCTTTTATTGCCTGTCATACCCGGTGGGTTCGGATTCCATTTTCCCTACCTCTAAAGAGGTGGCGATATAACCTTATAATCTATTAAAATTATAATTATATAACCTAATTTCCATATATATTATAACTAGCTATAAGTATTATAAAAAAATAAAAGTTATATTAATTAATTGCCTTTATTTTATATATTTTATAATAATTATTTTATTTAATTTAAAGCTAAAGTATTAATATTATATAATTATTTTTTAATTTAATTTATTTATATTTATAACTTTAATATAAGTATAATTATATTTTTAACCTTTATATAACTTTTATTATTAATATTATAATATTAATTTAAAGCCTAGTTATAGCTTTATTTATTTTAAGATATAATAAAAAAATTTTCTTTAACCTTTACTTTAATATTTATATTAAATAGTATTATAATAAGGTTAAAAGTAATTTTTTTATAGCTATAAGTTAAAAGTAAATAATAATATTAATATTATTTTTATTAAAACTTAAAAAGCCTAGTAATAAAAATAGCTTTAATATTAAAACTATAAAAATAAAATTATTATTAATTATAGCTTAATTAAAAGCTTTATTTTTTTTATTAGCCTTTTTAATAATAATAAGTTAAGTATTTTTTTTAATTTATTTCTTAAGGCTAAAAATAGCTTTAAAATATAATTTTAATATTATTATATATATTAAAAAGTGCTTATTAATATTAACTTATTTTTATTCTTATAATTATTTTTATTATTACTTAATTATATTTAAATTGATAAAAGTCTTTTATATCTTTACTTATAAAACTACCTTTTTAGCTTTTTATAATACTTTTACTTTAATAATTACTTTATTTTATAGCTTTAATTAATTCTTTTTATTAAAATATACTTTTTTTTATAGTTTTTTAATAAAAGTTTTTTATTTTTTTATTTATTATTTATTAATTATAATTAGCTTTTATTAATACTTTTTTATAATTAATTTTTATAGTTAAGTAATAAAATAAAAGCTATTATTAAGATTATAAATATATTATAAAAAGCTAATTTTTTATACTTTTAATTATAGCCTTTTTTATTATAATTTTATAATATTTTTTTATATTAATTTAATAATAATTACATAATTTAAAAATATTTTAATATTATAAAAAATAGCTTTTATTAATAAGCTTAAAACCTAAAGTTTTTTTTATATAAAATATAGCTATTTTTTTACCTTTCTTAAAGTAATAAAATAAAGTTAATTTAAAAATAAAGATTTAATTTTTTACTTTATTACTTATTATAAAGGCTTTAAAATAACTTTTTAATTAACTAGCTAAAGTCTTAACTTTTCTTAATTAATATATATATAATAAATATAATAATTAGGGTTTTTAAATAAGTAAACTAGTCTATATTAGGTTTATATTTATAGAATATATAAGGTATTATATTAAGTATATTAGGATTATTATATCTCTTAATAGTTAATAATATATATTAGGCTTATTAAGGTAAAGAAGTCTTATTAATAGCTAGTAAGCTAAGTTTTATTTAATGCTAAATAAATATATATATATATTATAAAGGCTTATAGTTAAATAAGTTAGGCTTATAATAAGTCTATAAGTTAGATTATAAGTCTATTATAAGCCAGTAAAGCAGATTATAGTAAGTCTTTCTTAATATAATATAAATTAATCTATAATTAGTAAAAATTAATAAGATATATATAATATAAGTATTATATCCTGTTTAGTTATAATATAATCTCCTCCCTTTCTTTAGTCTTATCTTTAAGACCTACTTATCTATACTTTCTTTTATATAATCTTAATATATCCTATCTTACTTTTATAATATTTTATCCTCCCTTCTAATAATATATTAAAGTCTAAAGTTACCTATAATTATTATATATAAGCTATTTTAATTAAAAATACTGGTTTTTTTATTATACTATATAATTATTATATTCCTTATAACTTAAAATATTAAGCCTTATCTAGTTATAAGAATTACTTTTAATATACTTATTATAATTATAAGTATAATAGTAAAGAAATTACTAAAATTAAAGGTTTATTATTATAAGCTTATTTATATATATTTAGAATTAATTTTAATAGTAAATTGTTTTATTATTAAAAAGTATTATTTTAATAAAAAGAAAAAGTTAGCTAAAATCGAATTATTATAACTATAGTAATAGGTTAATAAGTATTTAAGTTATTTAATATATGTTTATTATTAGTATTATTAATTAAATAAATATAACTTTAAGATAATCTATTAAAATATAAAGACTTTAAATAAATTAAAGTTAATTAAAAATGCTAAATCTTTTATTATAATAAAGGCTTAGCTAATTAATATAGCTAATATTATTAATTAAAGGGATATTTTTACTTTTAATATTATTAATAAAAATTCCTTAATAGTTATTAGGTATTAATAAGGTATTTTAGTAGTTTTTATATATTTTTACTTTTTAGGTAGTTTTTCTATTTAATTAAGTATTTTATTTTTTTTATTAACTATTCTTATTTCTTAAATTGCCTTTACTTTATAGGCTTTTAGTTTTTCTATTTCTATAGGTTTATTATTTATCTTTACTTATATTATATCTATTACTAACTTGAGTAATAAAATATAAAAAATAGAATAAATCCTAACCTTTAATAGTAAGTCTAGTTTATAATTATTCTTTAAAACCTTTCTAATAATCTTATATAGTCTTATATACTTAAAGTTAAGCTTATAGCTTAGTTATTTAATAGTAATATTTTTAGTAAATAAATAAACTATATCTCTCTCTATAAAGGTAAGTCTCTTTACCTTCTTAGAATTATAATATTATTATATTTATTTTCTAATAAATTTAAGTTTTATTTATAGTTTATTATATAGATTTTTTAAATTATTACTTTTAATTATTATTATTAGGTTAATTATTTTAAATTCTTATAAGTCTTAGTAAACTTTTAATATAAATCTAAGATTAGTATATACTAATATAAGCTTTATACTTTTATTATAAGTAATATTATAGGCTAGTTAGGTATATAATAGCTTTTTAATCTAATTATTCTATTTATAGTTTATATAATACTATAAGTATTATTTTAATATTTAGTTTATTTATTTTATATATTTATTTACTTAGGCTTTAAATGCTATTATAAGCTTATAGTTTAGGCCTAATAATACTAAAAATATATTTTAAAATTATAATATAAATATTAATCTTTTATTTAAAATAATCTTAAATAGTAATCTATATATATTAATAATATATCTATAAATAATATATATAAGTTCTTTTATATTTATATTTTCTCTATAAGGTAGGTAGTATAAAAACTTAATAAATTAGTCTATAATAACTATAATATTATTATAAAAAATTCTTATTAAAGGTTCTTTAAATAGTAATAACTTTATAATAAAGTCTATTATAATTAAATCCTATAGTTATTATATTATAAGTAATAATTAAAGTTTTTATAAAGTTTATATTATTATATTTTTATTTTAATATAAAGATTATATTATTTAATAACCTCTTTTACTATTATTTACTATATCTTATATTTATATTATAGGAGTTATTTAAAAGTTTTTATTACTTTTTAATATCTATATATAAGGTATTTATAGAATTCCTATATAAATTCTTCTAATTTCCCTAGAATTTCCTTAATTACTATTACTTATATCTATCCTAGGGTTTATATTTATTAGGTAAATTTATATTTTTCTTTATTATTTATCTTTAAGACTTACTTTATTATTTTTATAATATTAATATTATAATCTAGTTATTAACTTATTATATTTACTTTTTTATTCTCTAATTTTTTTTATAAATAATTATAAAATTAAATTTATATAGGTATTTAATATAATATAGTTATTATTAGTTAAGTTTATATATTATAGTAAAATAAAAGATATTTTAATAATCTATATATACCTTAATTTAGTACTTATTTCCTATTAGGTAGTATTTAAATTCCTTAAAATAGTTAATAATTACTAAGAATTCTTTATTATAAATTAGATAATTAAATTTTACTTTATATAGTTTATAAAAGTAAAATATAATAAGATATAATTTTCCTATACTATTTTATTAACTAATCTATTTTCTTAATATAAAGTCTAATATATTTATTTTTAATTTAATTTCTTTTTTTAAATTAAATATTATTAAAATAAGTTTACTAAAGATAGCTTCTTTAAGCTATATAAAGGCTTTTTATGCCTTATTATTTTATTTAAATATCTTTTCTTTTTTTATTAGTTTTATTATTAGATTAGTAATTTTATTAAAGTTCTTAATAAACTATTAATAATAGTTAATAAGTCCTAAGAAGGCCTATATTTCCTTTATATTATTAGATACCTTTTAATCTATTATTATTATAATTTTCTTTAATTTTATTTTAATTTTATTAAATATAATAATATATCTTAGAAAGTTTACTTTTATAATATAAAAGAAACTTTTTTTTAATTTTACTAATAATTTAATATTTTATAATATTTTTAAAACTTTATAAATATATTTTATATATTTTTTTTTATTATTTAAGAAAATTAGAATATTATCTAGGTAATATATTATAAAGATATTAAGGTATTATTAAAGTATATTATTAATTATTTATTAAAATATTATAGATATATTAATAAAACTAAAAGGCATTACTATATATTTAAATAATTTAAATTTAGTTCTAAATACTATTTTCTATTTATCTTTTTCCTTAATATAAATAAAGTTATATATTTCTTTAAGGTCTAGAGCTATAAAAATCTTTTTACCTTATAACTAATCCTTAAGCTTTATAATAAGTAGTAATAAGGTTTAATTCTTAATAATATATATATTAACTAGTTAATAATTAATAATTAATCTATCCTTTTTATTTTTTTTTAATATAAAGAATATTAATAATATTAATATTAAGCTAGATTTCCTAATATAGCCTTTTTTAAGTATCTTATTTATATATTTTTTTTAAACTTATAGCTTTTTTTAGTTAAGTAAATAAAGCTTTTAAAATAGTAAGTTATTATCTATAAAATTAATTTTATAATCTTATTTACTATATTTAAATATTTTTATTTTTAGTTTTTTTTTAAATAATTTATTATATATTTAATATTATTTTAAAATATTCTTAAATTAATCTTAGCTTTATTTTATAAGTATCTTATCTTTATATAGATCTTATACTTTAAAAATATCTAGGATTTCTATCTTACTTTTTATATCTTTTTTATACTTATATTATATTCCTTTTAGAAATAATAAATACTTTACTTTATACTTACCCATATTATTCTCTTTAATTAAGATTTAAAATCTCTTATTATTTATTATAATTATTTCCTTATTACTATTAGGGTTATTAGGGAATATAACCTAGCTATTTTTCTAGTTAATAAGCAGGTTTTATTATTTAAGCTATTATATATCTAATAGGATATTTATATCTTTTCCTAGAGATATAATATTAAAATCTATTTTTTAATTTCTTTTTTTAATAAAGACCCTAAGGTAATTAATTTTTTAATTTATAATACTATTATTATAATTAAAAAGTTATTTTTTTATATTAATTAATAAATAAAATAATAATTTCTATTTCTATAGTAATTATAGCTTTATAATTATTTTTAAGTTAATAAAGTTTTTCTTTACTTTATAATTAATTTAAATATTTAATTATTTTCTTTTAATTTAAACTTATAATACTAGGCTATTTATTAAGTCTATTATTTATAATACTTTTAATATATTTATTAGTTTAAGTTATTTTTATTTATAATTCTAGCTTATTTATAGCTTAATTATAAATAATATATAACTTTTCTTAATATATTTTAATATATTTATTTATAGTTATTATTATTATATCCTTTTTTATTAAGGCAGTTATTATTAAATTTATTATTAAATATTATTTATTAAAAGTATTTTTTTAATTTTATATCTATTTTTATAGTTTTTTATTTAAAATATTCTTTATTAAGTAAATATAGCCTATTTATTTCTTATTATTTTTATAGTTTTTTTTATATCTTTTAAACTAATATTATTAATAAATAGTTTATTTTTTTCTTATAAATACTATCCTTAAGTTATTACTTTAAATTCTCTTTCTATTTCTTTAATAATTTATATATTTTCTTTAATTCCTTAAGTTAGTTTATTAACTTAATATATCTTTCTATATAATATTATATTAAATTATAGTTTTATTACTTTAAGGTAATTATATTAAAAGTATATTAAATATCTTTTTATTTTTTTTATTAGGTAAAGATTATTATTAAATATTTTAAGTATAATTATAAGAAAATAATTATTATTTAATTTATTTAATTTATATTATTTATATTAATAGTTTTAATATAATACCTAGGATATTATATTATATTTAAGATATATTAGTATTATCTATATATTATCTTATTTATTAAATATTAATTCTAGATATAATAGGTTTAGTACTTTATTAATATAATAGGCTTTAATATAAAGTTTATTTCCTATTTTTATATTTTTATATTCCCTAGCGCCTTATATATAGATTTCCTTTTATATTTTATAGATCTTTAAGCCTTTTTTATTATATTTTACTTTATAAGGTTATTTTTATTTCTATATAATTTACTTATCTTAGTAATAAAGATACTTAGTTATATTTCTAGTAATCTTACCTTTATATCTTATATTATAAAAGTTTTATTAGTTTTTTTATTAAAGTTAGCTTCTAGCTTTAATTTCTTATCTTTAGTATTCTTCCTTATTTTAAAGTATTATTTTAGTAAAGATATTATTAATAGTTTATAAGGCTTACTTATATTTATTTATATTAGAGATATTTAAGCTACTTTATTTTATTATTCTTAATATTTAAGTCTTTTTTTATTTAAATTATTTTTTAAATTTCTTAAGCTTTTATTATTTTATTTTTTTTTTATTTCTTTTACTTTATCTTAAAATATTTCTACTTTTTAAGATCCTTTATATACCTATAGTAATTTTTATTTTATAGTTTATTTTATTAATTTCTTTTTTATTTAAGTTCTTCTAGGGTATATAATTTATTCCTTTTTCCTAGTTTTTTATTATCTTTAAGTTTAATCTAGGTAATTCTTAAATCTTTATTAAAATATATATTATATTTATTATATATTATTTCTAATATTTAAGTATATATAACTATTTATAAATTTTATTATTAAGTAAATTTTAAAGCTTACCTACCTTAGTTTAGGTTTTATAACTATTATAATTCTAGGTATTATTATATTATATATCCTATTTAGTTATAGTTATAGTATTTATATTTAAATATATCTTATAGTTTATAGTTATTATTTTTTTTAGGTTATATAATACCTAAAGATATAAATCCTAATTATATTTTATATAAAGTATTATTTTATTAATATTCTTATTATTATCCTTAGTTTTAAGAATTACTTTAATTATTATTTTATTATTAATTAAGATAATATAAGTTAAAATTACTTAATTATCTTATCTTAATTACTTTTTCTTTTTTATATTTATATTATTTTTTATTAATTTTAATTATTATTATAATATACTTAATAATATTATTTAGTTTATTAGCCTTATAAAGTTTATCTTTAATTTCTTTTTTTAGTCTTTTATAATAAACTTTTATAAGGGCTTTATTATTTTATTAGGTTTTAAATATAAGGTATTTAAACTTTATAAAATAGGTAATATATAAATAGATTTATATATATTTTATAATTTCTATAGCTACTTACCTTTTCTTATTAATTACTTTAAAGTTATTTTTAAAAATTATTTTAAAGTTATTCTAGTTAGTAAAGATATTAATAATATTTTAATTTTATATAATTTCTTTATTTTTAAAGTAATCTTTAAAGATAGGTTTAAACCAGTCTTTAGTATTTCCTTAGATTAGTAATATAATAAAGAATACCTTTTTAATAGTAATATCTAGCTTAGTTAGAAATATATAAAAATATCCTTTTATTTAAGTTAAAAATAAAATTATATTTATAGCTTATCCCTTAAATAATTCTAGCTTAAGTAATTTAAAGGCTTTTTTAATATCTTTTTTTCCTTAAAGGTTAATATTATTATTAACTATAAAAGCCATTTCTTAATTATTAACTTAATTTTATAGATTATGAATAGTATTATATAGCTAATAGATTTTAGCTATTATTTTTATAATACTAGGTAGTTCTTTAATATAAAATAATATTAATTTAATATTACTAGATATCTTAATAGTATAATATTACTTAGTTATTTAATATAATATATTTTAAATAAAAGCTATTAATATATAATATTTAGGGTTTTTAAATAAATAAATTAGTCTATATTAGGTTTATATTTATAGAATATATAAGGCATTATATTAAGTATATTAGGATTATTATATCTCTTAATAGTTAATAATATATATTAGGCTTATTAAGGTAAAGAAGTCTTATTAATAGCTAGTAAGCTAAGTTTTATTTAATGCTAAATAAATATATATATATATTATAAAGGCTTATAGTTAAGTAAGTTAGGCTTATAGTAAGTCTATAAGTTAGATTATAAGTCTATTATAAGCTAGTAAAGCGGATTATAGTAAATCCTTTTTAATATAGTATAAGTTAATTTATAATTAGTAAAAATTAGTAGGGTATATGTAATATAAGCGCTATATCCTGTTTGGTTATAATAATAAAAGTAAAATATATCTTTATATATTTTATTTTAAAAATTAAAAAATTAAAATTTTAATATTTAAAGTCCTTTACTAGTAATAAAATTAAATAAAGCCTTTTAATATAACTTTTTAAAATATTAATAAATCTTTATATTAAAAGATTAAAAAATATAACTTATATAACTTAAAAGGCTATAGAAAATAATATTAAATATTTTATAATATTAAATAAATTTTAGATTTTTATAAGTAATAAATCTATTTATTAATAATATTTTATATATCATAGATTTTTCTTAAGATTTTTTAAAGACCTAAAAGGCAATTTAATAAGTTTATTTTAATTTTAAGATTTTAAAATAATACTTAAATTATTTTTTAATTATAAAGCTATTAAAATTATTACTTTTTATAAAGAAATAATAATTAAAGTATTAAAGCTATTAAAAGGCTTATTAACTATTATTATATTTTATTTTTATATATATAAAAATAACTTTTAAATTAATATTTATAAAAATATATTTTTTAAATAAAAGTTTTAATATAAATATTAAAAAAAAATAAAAAATATATTTTAATAATATTAATTATATTAATAATAATTATAGACTTTTTATTTTCTAGTTAAAAAGTTATAGGCTTAATATTTTTTTATTTATAAATTAAAAAAAGTTTTAAAGTATTATTTATTTAGCTAATTATTATTAAAGTCTTATTAAAATTCTAGAAATTTTAAGCTTAAATTTACTTAATATTAAAAGTTTTTTTTATAATTTTTATATTAAGATTTTAACTTAATAATATTTAACTTTATATTTCTTTACTTAACTTTTTAAATTTTTAAGTAATTATAAATAATTTTTAAATAATACTTTTAAAATCTTTATATTTAAATTATAAATAGCTTTATTTTTAATTTAAAACCTTAAAAAAATTAAAAAAAACTAATATAGTTATAAATTACTGTTTTAATTATAGTAAAAGTATTATTTTTAATATTATAAATATACTAAACTAGTATATCTTTCTTTGCCTTTATAAGTATTATTAAATGTCTTTTTTTTCTTATAAATACCTTTACTTTTAATAATAACTTTCTAGCTTTTAAAAAATATTTTTTTTTATAAAAGACAGATTTATATTATATTAAGTTATAATATTACTTTATAATAATATAATTAAAGTAAGGTTATAATATATTAACTTAAATTAATTTAATTATAAAAGCTAAGTATAAGTAATAGTAACTATAGCCTTTTTTAACTTTTTAAAATTTAAATTATAATAAATTAAAATATAAAAAATAATATATTTAAAATTTAAAAGAAATCTAATAAGAATTAAAGAAGTTATATTATATAGAGGTTTTATTATATAATTATAGTTTTAATAGGTTATAAGGTTATATCACTATCTCTTTAGAAATAGGGGCGAATCTATTCTTAACCTACCGGGTATGCTTTTATGTGTTTTTAATGTTAATACCGAGCCGTAATTGTTGTAGCGTTGTCAGTTGGGTTGAAGCTGCTTAAATAATATTTACTGCTCTACGGACATGATTTAACTACACAGTCACCAGCCCGCTTTCACGACATACAGAAAAAGCATTGATTGAAATGGCTCGAGAGCCTTAATTGCGTGATCTCAAGTACCAAAATCTGATGTTTCTACTGTGACTCGGAGTAATGTCCTCCAAGACAGGCTCATTCAGAGAGAACTAGGAGTACAGGGTAGCGATGATGCCAGGTTGCCGACATTTTCCCGCCTCAAGTCAACCAGACATCAACCTTTGTCATTTATACAATTGTTCCACATCCCGAGTACGTATCGAAACCTTTTGCTTCCGGAGTGACAAGTCGTCACCCTAGGGAGGCATGATAATCAACGCCTGACATGCGCGAGTTTATGGACTATGTCCATAGCGCCTTCTACGAAGCCACTGGATGGAATCGCGATAACTCATACGCAGCGCTGAATGTGACCAGTGATGGTATGGAACCTTTCTCTTCAGTAACGCTCGCGTTCGTGTACTGACGAGAGGCCTGCAGCTCTTCTGAATTTCGAGACCCCTCGTGGGCTACGACTCACCCTATCTGCCCTCGCGAGCCCCAACTTTGCGACATCCTACCAACTTGGCTCAGTCGGCATCGTTGATGGATCCATCTCGTACCTCTTCTCATCAGTCCCGCTTCGACTTCTCTTGACACCGCAATCGGAGGCGGTCAATCTACCGGAGCTTTTGCGCTCGTACAGACCTCTTACCGAACTCCCCCACCGAACCAATCCTCTCCTCCAGGCACCGAAAGATAAACCGGAATCGTCACTCCTGTATGGTCGACTCTACCTACCCCAATCGCTACTCGAAGCTTTATTCGTCAAACGACTGTCTCCTGCGCTCCAGGTCCAGCTCAGTTCTGTATCTGCCCAGCACCTTAAGAGCGGCGGCACTGTACTAGGCCTGGCGCAATATGACGTAGGGAAATATGCGCTCGAAGGATTGGCGTCCTCAGATGGAGGACTGCTCGGTTTCCGGGGCGTGTATAATTTCGGCGGCGATGCCGAGAAGCCGGAGGACCAGGCTGCCAACGACAATGGAAACGCCGACAGGGAAAGGATCTATGGTCGATTCAGCACCGGTGGAGAAATCTATTACGGCACCCTGAACAAGTCGGGTGGAATCAGCGTGGGAACCCGATTTGCAACGTTACCCGCGCACAAGGGAACGCCTTTATCTGCGACGTTGACACTGAATCCCTTGATGGGTAATATCAGTGCAAGTTATGCCGTGGTGGCAGGCCGGCACTGTAGTCTTGCTACGCGGATGGAGTTCAACGTGTTCAGCTACGAAAGCACTTGGGCTATTGGTATGGAGCTCTGGCGGAAACCATTTACCCGACTGGTTGTCGAGGATGAGCCAGCCATTGATGATAAACTGGTTCTTGACCATAAACCAGAGGTGAAGCGGCCAAAGGAGCGCAGCTTTCAAGCCAAATTGGAATGGCGTCTGGATGATCCCGAACCAGTTATCAGCAAGCCACCACCGCCTCCCCCTCCACCCCCAAAAGAGGAGATAGACCCTGAAAAGCCCGGAGAGGAGAGATATGCAGGCGTACTCAAGACTCGACTTGACCAAAACATGCGGATAGGGGTGCTGTGGGAAGGGCGGGTCAAATCTCTCCTATTCAGTCTCGGAAGTTCGATCGACTTGAATAAACTTGACAAGCCATTCCGAACACTCGGGTTGGAAATACAGTTTTCATCATGATCGGACATTAAACACAGGCCTTGTCATCTAGGTTGACTACTGCAGGACGGCAATAGCCCACTACTGCAGTCGGCCCGTAGGATCATGTCAGCGAGGCCTATGTGGTCGCTCATATGTGTGATGCAGCTGGATCAACCATGGTGCATATCAACGGGAATAGCAACCCAGAAGGTGGCTAAGACACTGCAGATGTCGGTGTTTTGTATCGGTTAGATTGGATGTATTATTATGAGCATCTCAATGGCGTTACCGGTTGGAGGCATTGCTTTTCAAGGGGCATAGATTTGGAACTGGCGATTGGTGGCATAGTACTTCTCCCATTACTACTGTTTATTTGTCAACTCTTGTCTGACAGCATCTAAACATCAGCTCTTGGTGGCTCTCATGTGACAATCCTTGTATAAACAACCGTTTATGCATAAGTGCAACCAATTCAAGACACACTCATCGTCCAGCTGAACGCTCTGGAGATGCCGTCAGAGCCGATTGCAAGACCTTTTGGCGTTTTTAATTGCGTGGGCGCTTTTGGCTTAGACATTCTTGACATGGATCATGCCCGCGCTGATTGAGAACCTTGATGGTCTCCGCGATCTCTCCGGAATGTCAAGTGTGGCTGCTGGAGTTAACGAGCCAATAAGGTGTCTGCTGATTGATAACGGGGAATGACGCCACATCTTGAGATTGAGGCTCTTTTAAACATTGATTCCATTCGTGTGACGTTTATTGCAACCCAAAGTGACTCATGATCAGGGACAGTCATATGAAGGATGTAACTACAGTATGATTGTCTATCATATGATGCTTTTCTCGAGCAAACACACACGTGTTACTGTGTGAGAATTGTACCTGAAGAATCACCAGCCACAGCTTAGAAACTTCTACAGCCCGAAACGGTACTAGCCGAGCTTGACGAGGCTAACATGGCCATCAAGGTCCTCACCTTAATTCGACCCACTCCCACTTCAAACCACCACGTTCATCTTTTTCTACTGCTCAAGCTTCAACCAGAGACGAGACAGAATGTGCTATCACATCTCAGGTCACACATTTTGGTCACAGTGGATCATGACGGCGATGCCAAGGAATGTGGCAGTTGCCTAGTTCCATGTTCCTGGGACGTGAATAACTAACTCTCCGAGTGTCACAGAGAATCGGTCATTGGAGTGAATTATTGACGAGAGTAGCGAGTGATTAAAAACACGGGCTGTGTTAGAGTTCATCCAGCGGCCTTGGGGCCGAAGAGGGCATAATGTAAAACGTTATCAATTGTGCTGAGTTTTCTAGTCTTCTTTTGCTTCAGGGCCAGAGTCTAGAAACTTCGCATATACGAATTCTCTCGCTTGATGCAACAATGTTTCGCTTTTCCAAGGTCCTCTATTTCTTAACCTTATTACTTTAACTTTAACACTCATCATAAGCATCATAAGCATATGCCCAAGAGATACCACACCCATCTCGTTAGCAGTAACTATATCTTGTACCAAGAGACCCCTGGTCCAAGACAACCCACCCTTCACTATCAACCATCCCACGCGCTTGCGGCTTGAACACATCTAGTCTACAGCCTTCGGCAACTCGCTTCCGTCCATTGGACCCTCCGTCAAGCTAAACCTGGCCAGCTAGGTCGGGTTGCCCACTTTCTATAAGTCGAGTCTGCGCCATCAAGGTTCGTCGCGAATTTCGACTTCTCTCGTTATTTTACACGTCACGCAACACTCGCTGTATTATAAAACATCGCAACTCGCAGGCATATCAAGAGTTGCAATCAACTTCAGGCCAAACAAACAGTTCAGCAATTAGCGCGCGTCTTGGCGTTTCGACACCGTTCGAATCATACAGCGCGATTATCCTTGGTCGTTTCCTTTTTAGGGAACAACGCATCTATATAATCCTTGGCTTCGCATCTTTGCGCCTTGGCATTTGACGACATATTTTCCTACTACAACCTCACATCACCTATCACCTATCACCAGGCCCGCGCCTCTGTTCTCCATCTCGCACTTCCTTTAAGACCTTGCTCGCTGCATCCCTACCTTTATCCTTCTCGACATCCATAAATTGTCAGAATGGCCGACGCTGATACCTGCAGCGGCGAGGCCGTCGATCTCGGCCGACGAGGTCTTCGAATTGGCTCCATCTTCATCATCATGGCCTCTTCGGCTATCGGCGCCCTCTTGCCCATTTTCCTGGCACGCCAAAAGACAATCCCCGTTCCTAAGATGACCTTCTTTATTTGCAAGTTCATCGGTACTGGAGTCATCATAGCGACAGCTTTCATGCACTTGCTTGTTCCCGCCGTCGAGAACTTGACCGACCCTTGTCTCGAAGACAGATTGGGTGGTTACGATTGGGCTGAAGCCATCGCGCTCATGACTGTTATCGTCATGTTCTTTGTCGAAATGCTCGCCGCTCGTCTCAGCAACGACGACATGGAGCACAATCACTCAATGGAGATTGACCACGAGCTCGATCCTGCTATGGACTTTATCGTTAAGAAGCAGCCCAGCAACCCTGACGTCGAGAACGGTGAGCGCAGAGGGTCTGGCTATGCCCCTGGTGGTGACAGCCACCTCGCTCACGGCCGTGAGCACAAGGAGGGTGATGCCCAGGGCGGGCTTGCTGGTCAGCTGCTCGCCATCTTCATTCTCGAATTCGGTGTCGTGTTCCACAGTATCTTCATCGGTCTTACTCTCGGCACGATCGCCTCCGACGAGCTCACCGTTCTCTTGATTGTTCTCGTCTTCCACCAGATGTTCGAGGGTCTCGGTCTCGGTTCTCGTCTGGCTGTCGCTCCTTGGCCCAGTAACCGACAGTGGATGCCCTACCTGCTCGGCTGCATCTTTTCTCTATCAACTCCCATTGGTATCGCGGCTGGCATAGGAGCCAAGCCCAACAACGCCAACGACCAGAAGCTTACAAACGGTATCTTCGACGCTATCAGTGCAGGTATCCTCATGTACACTGGTCTTGTAGAGCTCCTCGCCCACGAGTTCATGTTCAACCCTTACATGCGCAAGGCCCCTATCAGGATCCTGTTGCTCGCATTTGCATGCGTTGCGTTCGGTGTCACTGTCATGGCTATTCTTGCCAAGTGGGCTTAAAGGAGATTAGAATGGAAGAAAGTGGTTAAAATGGATATTCTCGAGGTGTATACCCGAACAAGGTTGGGTCATAATGAACTCATTTGGCATTGCGTTAGACGGATAGAATGATACCTGGTCTGCTTCTTCGACCCTGTTACTATTAGTTATGGCCAGGAAATAGAGCCTTTTTCTTTGCTTGAATTCGTGAATAGTGAATCAATTACTCCGTAGTGTTTGCCTTGTTGAAGATTATGAACAGCAAGTGACGTGGACGAAGTAAAAGCCCCGACGTGGAACCACGTGAGAGTGAATAGTTGCACAGATGCTACAGATGATCAGGACCCAATCACTTACATGAATATGCGCCTAATTTGGACAGTGGTTCGACTTCAGTGGTGATGTTCAACAAGAGGGCTCCACTCTCTATACAGTGCACAGATCTGAGCACTGTATGCCACACAGTACAGAGAAATTATGGACCCCACCAATCAATGCCGAGGAATTGAGAAAAATTCGTGTGTGCCTTGCAAAATAGGGCCGTACCAAAATTAAGCGACAATAGTTGAGATTTCGATCACGGTTCTAGCAAAGTGAGATCTTCGAGCTCAACTACCGCGACGCTTCAACAACCACACCCAACGACCAAACTCCCCTTTCACCCACCCAACCCCAACAATACCGCAAAAATGGCCGGCGGAGTCACCGTTCGCGATGTCGATGTAGGTACTCCCTGAAAAAAAAAAAACCCATCACAGGAACCGAAATACTCTTCGAAATTATCACACGATCTCTACTCGACGACTTGGCGACGCAATCTTCCAAGAGAACCGCTTGCCCGCCATGGCGCTGACGCAGCGCGATGATTATATATGTCTCAAATAATAATTGAAACGCTGTGTCGGCTGCTGTGTTCAAAGGGCTGGGTACAAATGGGATTGAGGAGCAGGCGCGAGGGAGTCGAAAGACTTCTGACGACGGAATCATGCTAATGGGTTTTGTGACTGCAGGCGCAGAAGTTCATCACTGCCTACTCTGCTTTCTTGAAGCGTCAGGGCAAGCTTCCCATCCCCGGTAAGACACTCTGAACACTTCCGATACCTGTCAAATACTGACTTCTTCTCAGGTTGGGTCGATACCGTCAAGACTGGTCCTGCTAAGGAGCTCCCTCCCCAGGACATTGACTGGTTCTACGTCCGTGCCGCCTCCATCGCCCGCCACGTCTACCTCCGCAAGACCGTCGGTGTTGGCCGTCTCCGCAAGGTCCACGGTACTGCCAAGAACCGTGGCAGCCGCCCCTCCAAGCACGTCGATGCCTCCGGCTCCGTCGACCGAAAGGTCATGCAGGCTCTTGAGAAGATCGGTGTCCTTGAGCAGGACGAGGACAAGGGTGGCCGCCGCATCACCCAGGCCGGACAGCGTGATTTGGACCGAATTGCCCAGACCACCGCTGAGGCCGAGGAGGAGGAGGACGACGAGTAAACTAAAAAAAACTGGCGGTTTCCGGTCAAAGTCAAAGGTAGCAATGGCAATGGAATTGGGCGTTGGGTCATAGATTTTGTCATGTGAATGAGATTCCCCCGACACTGGGTCATTCGGTTTGGTCAAATTGTACCCGTCCAACTTGTCGTTCATTTTATGGTCGATCTGCTCTTGTGTGAACGTGTATCTTGAATGTGCTCGTGTGTTTTATGGTTCAAAATGTGAAATAATCTCCTTTACCCCTCTTTATCCCCCTCTTCGCGTTATGATCTCTCGTTGATCTCTTTACAACCACCATCTCCTGGAGATAGGGTCAAAGCAAGGCAAATCTTCGCATCCCCTTTCTTCTTTTCTCTTCCTGTGATCTCTGTTTATTCTCAGCATCTTATGAGAAGGTCTGATCTCGGTGATTCCTCTTCTCTTCATCTTCGCAAAGTGAGGTTATCGCGAGTTTTCCCATTGGCTTTTATTTAAAGCGCCGAGCTTTCTCTTTGCAACTCCATTTCCGCGTGTTACGAGTTACGAATTCCAAGATACGGCTTAGCACTCATTCTCTGTTTGATCTCAAAGAATACTCTTATACCGTCAGTTATGGCCCGGCTGTGAAGAGTTGTGCGAGATCCGCTCAAGAGCACAACTTGTGCAAAACAAATCATCAAATTTGTACACGTTCGCTGAAGCATCCCTGAATCACGATGCATTTTATCCTTCACTCTCTTCACTAAAATCTGCTTCTTGAGTGGAGTGATCTGTAAGTGTAATACAACTTCAACCCCAAGTCCTCAACTCCTTCATGAAAGCCATACACTACTCCAAGAAACTCATACACCTTTCACTCACAGGCACAGCTTCCCTTTTAGAATTTTCACAATGGACACACCGCAATCAGCAGTGTCAAGCTCGGATGAAGTTGAAGAGGTTCTTCCAGTCTTTGTGTCTCCTATTAGCAGCCCATCACCCCTTATATACTTCCACCATGTCATCGACCCTGATACCACAAAGCTTACCGTCCAAGTCCTCGGGGCTAATATCTCCTTCGTCTTTAGCCACCGTCGAGCAAAGACAGTTATAGGGAGATCTAGCATTGAAGCACAACTCGAAAACAAAACCACAGGGTTCGTTTCCATCGTATCTGCAACATCTCAGCGAGTTGTCTTAGCGGCAGCTGAATCAGGCCACGGTCTTGGGAAATACGGCGATGTATTGGACAAGAAGAAAGGCATTCTTCCAAATAGTATTTGGACCAGACGAGTCGTGTCCATGGGTAAGACCCTTGGTTTGAACATGAGAAGACCGTTTGACAACCCTGGCCGAAGAGCGGAAAACACTGAGGGCATCTTTCTCGGCTCTCATGTTGAAGTCAAACTCGCAGTTCATGGTATTTGTGTTCTCCTTCAGACTTTCGAGATCACAAAGGACTTTAACAACGTCACGATGAAGCAACTGAAGCAACTTCGACAAGCTCGCTGGGAAGATGGATCGCGTCCAGTTCTCGAGGTGTATTTCTCTCGCAAGTATTGCAAACCTTGCAAGTCTCTTGTGCAGAAACTGCAAGATGCCACTGGAGTTACCATCAGACTCGTATGGAAGCCTCGCCTCGTGATGAAGAAATACATCCTCAGACCAATAGATCGAAACCGAAAACCTGGCGAGCCCCTGCAAGCACCAGAGTTTGAGCCTCAGGACTACGACTTTGGAGACATCCTGCCTGACGATTCTGACATAGAAGTCATATCCGACGACGAGGGCGCCAAAGAAGAGGTTGACAATATCGACCTTACCCACATTCGATCGACATCACCAATTTCATGGAATCAAGAGATCGATGATTATCTGGATGGTCTCGCTTATAGAGTAGGCCAGATGGAAGACTGCCCAGAAGGTGCCAGATCAGCTATTGTCGAGTTTGCCAGTATCAGAGTCAACGCCAAGAAGTCTCTCGATGCTGCAAAAGTCAGCAAACCCCTACCAGCGACGCCGGTTATAGAAGCACCAGCAGATTTCCTCGAGGGTGACAATCGACAGCGGCAACGACATACGTTTCTTCGTGCGCAAAAAACACTGTTTCGTGGACCGCACGATAAGAATGGCTCGAGAGCGAGGAGTGTTTCTCCCAAGCGTCGAGCACAGTCAGTCAGAGAACGCTCACCACGACGATACAATTCGGGACCATTGGCACGCCATTCAACGGAAGCTCCTCAAGGGAGGCCTACAGCTAATGCCCCTTCACGATTTCGCTCTATGCGCTGATTCAATGTCATGAAATGATCAAGAGGTGTTCTACGACTATGAGAATCCTTAGAAGATAAAGCATAAAGCACACGGCAACTATCTGAGTGCTGTTAAAGGACACAGAGATTATGTCAAGGCGCCACAAGTTTTTGGAAGGCTGAAGCCAACAATGTCTGTGTGAGATGAAGAATCTACTATACTTCTCAAATCACGAAAAGGGAGGATACTGCATGGATCTATCACGAAAGGGGGAACATTTGTCGGAAGATCACAGCATCCATGTATCATCACGTTCATGATTTCACAGCACTATCTTAGTTTTGGTAAAACTTGCTATCAACTGTTTACCTTGTATCCATGTGTATTCGTTTCTTCTATTATTCATAAGACCTTTGCTTGTGTATCACTTCAACCTGCATTACTTCATATCCTTTCTAGCGCTCTCCTGTAGCATCCTCTTGAAGCCATCTGCCAGCTCTTTTATCACCACATCTACATCGGGAGCTTCAGGTCCCTCCTCAGCTTCTTCGATCGCTGCTTGAAGGGCTTCCTCTCTCCCCTTTTCCGTGCCTTCAACTCCAATTTTGCCCATAGTAAGCGCATTCTTGACATCTTTTCCATGCCTGACAGGCCCCTTTGGCTTTTCTGGTGTTATAGCCGTGTCTTCGATTAAACTCTGCCATCGGGAGAGATACATGCCTGGGCCTGACATATTGCCTGACTCCGAATCGTCTGAGTCAATGATGCGCTGTAGGCGGCAGAGAGAAAGGGCCTCGACTTGCGCAAGATATGCGGCGTGGTTATCCAATGAAATGAGAACGTCCTTTTGAGATTTCTCAGGAACCGACTGGAATAACTTATTCAGTTGGTCGTCCATGGCACTCACATCAACAGTACCATTGCTCGCCTGCTCTCCAGCCTCGGCATTGCTCGTCTTTTGCACAGGCTTTCTTTCCTGGCGAAACTTTAGCACGGCATCGTTGGTCCATTTATTCATCTCTTCCCAAACATCAGGACATGATGCCGCAAACGCATGAACCCATCTATACATGAGCTCTCGGTTTCTCATGAAAAGACCAACGTAATCATCCACAGTTGGCATGCTACCGTCCTTCTTTGGCTTGCCGGCCTTGATAAACTCATCGATGAACAATTGACCCGCTTCGACATGCTCCCGCAAATCTATCTGGGAGTGTACCATGCGGATCATGGGTTCATAGGCGGCAAAAAGATCCTTGATAGTCGCGGTAAATAGATCAGGAGGCTGACGACAGAAGGCTGTTGTGATGCTTTCACGATCGCGCACGGAGAGAAGAGCAGAATAGTACTCGAGACACTGCGCGTGCTTCTGATCATCAAGCTGAGTTGCTAACGTGGGATTGGACCCGTTAAAGATAGCAGTGATGATAGACTGAGCATGTTCCTCGCTGGCATTACGAACCGTCTTATGCTCATCACGACTCATAGCGATATACTGACGAATGGCTTCGAGCATCTCGTCACTCGGTCGATCCTTAGCTCTCTCAACCTTGTCAGCACTCTTTCGGAACTCTCCAGCGTCCCATGACAACACTAATGAGATGATCCGCTGCAAGAGGTTCATGCCATCGTCGGCATTGGCGGTCAAGCCGATCCAGTTGGTGACGCTCGTAACGCTCAACTTTGCAAGGAGTAGGCGCATCATGGCGCTAATCATACTAGCGGCATTGCCCATCCGTAAAGTCTGCTTGACCATCTTGTAGGGGATGAGGTTGTGGACATTTTCGAGGAGTTTGAGAAGATATTGGCCCTCTGGGGAGAGGACAAAGATGTGATGGATGAAGGTAGCGAGGCTTTGGTTTTTGTTAGTGAGAGGGTGGTAGAGAATATCTTGTGTGGAACTCACTGGATGATGGCATATTCAGCAGCAGCTCCAATGACTGGAGAGTGACTCTCGAGATCCCAAGTTTTGCTGAAATGATCAAACATCTCATCTGCCAAACCTCCATAGACCAAGCCCTCAACAACATCATCCCACGCCTTTACCAGGTCTGCGGCCTTGGTCCGATCATACTCAACCTCCCTATCCGAAGACTTATCCTGTCGATTTGTTTTTTTGACACCGCCAAGAACTCCTCGACCAACCATCTCAAGAAGTCCACTCGACCCAGTCGCAAGCACCTTTCTCGTCCCCAAAGCACCCTTATCATAGCTCTCTGACAGTTCTGCCTGTCCGAGTCTCGTCAACAAGCCCTGTACTCTAACGGACCAAAACTCGCGTGGCAGATCTCGCACGCCCGGAAGTTTTAGAATGAAACGCGTTAACATGGCATGAAGAATAGGTGACGAAGAAGGTTTCTTATCCTCATCATCGCTAGAAGTTTCCTTAACGTCTCTCGCGGCTCCTTGCTTTGGAGTTCCCGGTCTTGAGCTCACAGGTGTTCCAGCCCAGCTCCTCCATCCTGTGCTCGGGGGTGCGCTTTGGGTAGTTTGAGGTCCAACTGTTGCTCTTGAGAAAGGATAGCCATAGCCTGTGACTGCATCTGGATACTTGAAGCTCTGTATTTCTGCGTATGTTTCGTGGTGCGTGAGGATATCAAACAAGGCATGCACCTGCTCAGGTGCGAGATTTGTCGACGTCATGATATCTCATGTCACATCGAGGGCGTACGGCGTAGAGAGGAAGGGAGTTGAATCTCAATAAATAAATAGACGGGTGAGATGTTATTTTTTCAGCGGCTTCTTATGGATGTGGTGAGATGCTCCAGTAGTCTCAGTGGATATAGTGTCTGCTATGAGAAAGATCCACTGGCTTTTAGTGGAGGATTTATTGTTAAACTTTAGATCAATGAATAAGTGAATGAGGCCGCAGAGGGCAAGAATCATGGAGTGCCTTACCTTCATGGTGTGGTGACGTAGTCTTGAGGCTGTACTCGCTAAACCTTTTCTGTACAACCCCCACTACCTATGATCGTTGACGTTTGATTACGGCTTCACATCTACATCGTTCTGTATGTACATATTGTTCAACGATGAGGCTTTTCATCGCATACACGACCGACCAAGAGTTCCTCAGAGAGGACATATTGATCTGCTGGACGGTCAAAACCCCCCAACAGTCCAATTCATACCAACATATTACAATGGAACAGAAATATTAAAGGTAGAGCAGTCAATTTCAGCTATCAACCAATCGTGTATAACCCCCTCATAACAAAGGAAACGGCCGTCACATCACTAATTAATAAAACTGTAGTTTTCCCTAACCAAGCACAATCCTCGCATCGTGCTTTATCCGCCCATCGTCATTGCTTCCAGTGTGGTATCAAAAACAAAGAGAATAAAGACAACTCAAGTACATGAGCATGGGTATAACGTCAACAATCCTCCACTATTATTTGTCCTGTGCCTAATTAACCTCTCCGTCAAATTGGGTTTAAACGGGGTTGATCTGGCCAGTGGTGAGAGGGGCCTGGCTGGTTGGCAGGCCGGTCTGACCATTGGTGAAACCAGCAGGGTGCTTGCCGTTAACAGCACCGTTGCCAATCTGGAGGCCGTTGCCACCGTTCAACGCACCATTACCAGTGTGGGTGTTACCTCCAGCAGGGTAAAAGTCGTAGTCAGCGTTGGAAGTGTTCTTAGGTCCGAGGTCTGACACTGGGTGAGCCTTGCGCTGGATCTTGGGAGCGGAGGGAATGTCAGTGCTCTTCTTGGCGGAGCCGATAGAGAAGACAGGACTCTCCCACTTGTCACCCTTGCGGGCAAGCTCCTTGTACTCGGTAGCCTTGGTGCTGATGCCACCAGGGAGATCGATGTTGGGGAAGATGCTGTCCTCCTTGGTCATGGCAATGTTGGCCTTCTTATCAGAAGCAGCCGCCTCGGCCTTCTTCTTGCCCTTAGTAAACTGTTGCTGTGCAGCAGTGTAGTAACGGTTGTAGATGTTGGGGGCGTTCTCGGGGTTACTCTTGGCCTCAGCAGCAGCACGCTCAGCCTCCTGCTTCACCTGGAACAGCAGCTGGTCGAACTTGTTGCACTGATCCTTAATGGCCTTCTCAACAGCCTTCTGCAGAGGAGGGCGAATAACCTTGAGCATGAAAGGCTTGAACAATGAGAAGAGCAGCTTATGGTTCGACTTCTTGACCTTGATTTGGAGCTTGTTGAAGTCGACATCAACCTTCTCGACCTTGAAGTAGTTCTGACGGTCCTTCTTGTCGGCGGTAGACACCTTCATCTTAAAGGAGAAACCATCACCAGGAAGGATGATGTCAGCCACACCAGTATCGGTGATAGAAGGGAAGCCTTGCTTGCGCTTGATGTGGAAGCTCACATCACGAAGATCCATCTGGATGCCGGCAACCTTGACCTCAACGGTCTGGTGGTTCTTGTTGGCGATCTTCTTGCGGCCCCATCGGAAGTAGTGCTCGCTGGAGACCTCAAAGATGTTGGGGGCAAAGTTGTCACTCTCGAGGACTAGGTTCTCGATGATAGCATCGACCTGGGAGTCGGTGTACTCAATTCGGGGAATTGGGATGTAGGCAATGTTCTCAAGGGCGGCAGGGAGAATGACATCCCTCAAGTCCTTGAGCAGATGAGGCTTGAAGACAGGCTTGCCATCCTGGTCGTTGCCAAGGTCCTTGAACAGCTTCTGGAGAGACTCGGCAAAAGCGTGGTTCTGAGGGTCCTGGTCGAACTGGTCGGCGAGGAACTTGATCTCATCGACAACACGGTCGGTGTGACCGCGGTATTTGTTGCGGAGGAGGTATCGTCCCTTGTCATAGAGCTGATCCCACTCGCGAGTGGACTCATCCTCGAGGATGTAACCCTGCTGCAGGAGGCATCGGCGGATGTAAGAATCCATGGCCTTGAACCAGTCCTTGAGCTCACGGTCGTTATCAGCGTCGCGGTAGATCTGGCCAATAGCCTCCCAAAGATCCTCAGTGGAGGTACCGTTGGCGAATCGCTCAATGATAGTGCGGAGGTCACGCTCGGCGGCGGCAAGGCCACCGCGTGCGTCCTTAGCAGTATCGGTAGAGCCCTGACCAAGAGTGCGGCCGTGGCGGCTGTAATTCTCAGCCAGGCGAAGAAGAGTCTGAATGGCCTGAGAGTAGTCCTCGTGCTGCTGACACTCCAGAATCATCTTCTTGAGACGCCAGATGGTCTGGTCCTTACGCTCCTGAGGCATCTTCTTGTCGAAGTAGTTGCGGGCCTTGCGGCGATACTCCTCGTTGCGCTGCAGGATGTTCTCCTTGGTCTCGGGGTCGATCTTGTTGTCGAGCTTGGCCTCAGCAGCCTGCTTAGCGGCACTCTTACCAGCCTGGGGGTCGGTCTGGCGAGCGGCGTCACGAGCAGCGTCGGTGGAGGTAGGCACATTACCAGTCTCAGCACCGGTGGTGACCTGAGGGTAGGTGCCCTGCTGAGCATTGGACTGCTGGCTCTGTTGGAGCTGTCCGGGAGCGGCAGCGTTGATACCAGCGGAAGCGACGTCCTTGGCATCCTCCTTGGGGTTTCCACTGTAGAAGCCCTTAGCCTGCTGCTTCAGGTTGTCCTTGGAAAAGTCGGGAGCCTCATGCCAGACGTTGTCTTGAGCAGGCTCGTCGATCTGTCGGAGCTGCTCCTGAGAGGGACGGACACGGGCAGCGGCGTTGGTAGCAGCATCGCCAGCCATGTCGCGGAAGAGGACTGTAGCATCTGAAAGAAGCTTTCGGAACTGTCCGTTGGTGATGAGAAGCTGGCCCAGGGTTCTCAAACCCTCAAGAGCTTGGTCACCATCCTGCTTGGCAGCGTCCTTGCTGATGGGGGCATTGGGTGTGTTGACACTCTTGGGGTCAAACTGAGTGGTCTGCCAGATGAAGTCCTGAATCAGGTTGCCCTCGTTCTTGGAGAGAAGAAGGTACTTGGCTTGCTTGATGACGTCGGCGGCATCCTTGACGAGCTCTTGACCCTCGGTGGAGAGCTTCTCGTGGCGGCCAGAGAGGGCGCGAGAGGCGAGGAAACTGCTTAGAGCGACATCGATTTGGTCGTTCTGGAGGAGGATGCATTAGAGTGTGAGGGAAAACGAACCGCGCAGAGAATACTCACTGAAGGAACCTTGCCATTCTGGAAGGCAGAAATGATGCCATAGACTTGGAGCTTTCGGTTGACATCAGCCTCCTTCGTCTTGATGTCTGTAGGTTTGTTGACGTCTGGGGCACCGGGCATGATGGGCAAAAGTGTATGGGGTATCTCGTTATTAAGTCGTTATGCCACCGGGAAGTATGGCGTTAAAGATGTTAGGACGGTAACTCTTTTTTTTATAGAGTTGTGGTGACGATGATATAGTGGATAAGAGACGAAAGAAGTCGATCTTATTATGAGAGGAGTAGGAGGCGTTGCGTTGCGTACGTAGGTAACAGACAAAAGAAGCTATTGTTTGGTATCCTCTGGTACGGGATGGGTATCACAAAGCAGTTGGGTATTGTATTAGGTAGGAATTGATATTGGACGGGATATGAAATAGAGAAAGAGCTCCTGGTACGAGGCAGGAGAGAGACAGGATTAGATATAGGTACTTTTCAAAGGGAGACCGCCCGTGACAGGCAGGTACCGAGAGTTACACGGTAATGGCTGGATCCGGGCAATGGTTGGCCTGTTCTTGGCTGGGCTGGGCTGGACTGGGCTGGAGAAAGGGAGTGTGGTCAGTGAGTGACGTTGACGTTTGCTAAGGGCGACGACGATGTTGATCGAGGACGTCATCGGTCGATTCACACAAAGATGCCCTCCACCGTGTTGACCCAGGTCCAGCGCCAACGCACGCTACTGGCCAGGCTACCTACAGACCAATTTTACAATACAGGCACCTCGATGCGCTATCTTTTCTGAACAACAAGGCACTCTTTCTGGGCGCGGGCATTGGGACTGGCATCGGCATACATTCATTGAATCACTGATTTCTGCTACCCCCTGCTTGGCTATGACACTGAAATCCGGAGCGGATCCTACGGCCAAGCAAGGTACCCTACCAACTTGAGCAGGGGTCGAGCAGATGATCGAGCTGCAAACAAGCGGAAAAAAGGGAAGGGAAAATGTACAGTACCAGGGCAGCAGCTGAAGGTAGCAGGGGTGGGCTCTAGACTCTTTTGCGTTGCGATGATGATGCTGTTTGATCCCCAATTAGAGGCGTTTCGCAGCGTCAGGGGAGACGGTTAAGCCTCGATGTTTATACCCTTCGAGATGCTACCTCGACGACGATCTAGACCTCTTGACCAGCAACAAGATGACAGCCGTTGATAATCGTAAGCCACGGCTTGCTCTTCGCTGCTGATAATATTATCTCATTGCATTCACAGTCTAGATAATGGGCCCATAAAGAAGGTTGCCCCAGGCAAACCCATCAAATGTTGCGACAAGTCTCACAGACCCCTGGCTGGTTCGCTGAATCAAAGCCTGGTAAGACAACACTACGGGCACCAGTCTAGTCAAATGCAAGGTGCATTATTTTTTTCTACTCTTTCGTGTGCTTGCTCTGCCAAGGATTGGCCGGTGGTGCAGGTCTGACTCTGTACGTCTTGTCTTCTTTGATTCTTGTGTTTGCGTGCTGTTACTGAATCGAAAAGAGTGACATGGCATTGGCATTGACTTTGGCATTTGACTCTGACGTTGTATTTTCAAAATTTTGATATCCTCTTATTCCCGAGGTCCTCTCCGGATCGCCAATGTGGATTCCGTCGATGATCTGCCCTGTCCCATGATATAATTCCCACCCTGCAGGCAGTTCAGAGCCGATGCTGAAGGAATCGACAAGGATGTCAATGAGCCTCCGATATCTTTTCTGCCCGTCAACTAAAAAACAAGGATGCCCATTCTTGGCTGGAATGATGAGTTTTAAAGCTGGCAGATGGAGCTGGAGGAGCAGCTATTGCTGTTTAGCTCGCTCCCCACGTTCTCCACTGGCTTTTAACATCCATGATGGCCTCATAGGTAAACCCCAGCTCAAGAGCTGCAAGTCGTCATAGCTCAATTGCCAAACCCAATGACACGTAATGGCCTAATTTGACGTTTTGTTGATTTGAAGTCGACACATCGCGTGCCCTGATTTCCCCCTTCATTTCCTCATTCTCTACGGGTGCTGTACGAGACTGGGCATGGTAGGTTAGCGGTTAGGTTAGACTAGGTAATCTCCAGGTTAATTAACTGGCCGCGTGGGCTGATCTTGATCGTGGCCCTCAGGGGGCAAGAAAACAGCGAACCTTACTGTGAGGTGTCAAAATAAACTTAGCAAAGAGTGCCCTAAACTTAGGCTAGATTGACCTAAATATTTCTATCGCTTAGGGTCAAGGTCCTGTGTTTTCTTCCCTCCCCTAGCGTGGCCAATGCCGCCGCGATCGTGTCAAAGCTTTCGTTAGCTCAACGTTAAAGTGTGCGCTTCATGACGTCACATCATAACTTGAGCTCCCATGAAAAAAGAGAACCGACGTCAGGTCTGCTAGGGTTTCATCGCAACCCAAACCCGGCATCAGGATGCCATGAATTAGGAAAATTTTGAAAAGAAGATGGTGTAGAGCTACGGCAAGGATTGCATCAAAATCTGGCTGGCATCTGGATACGGCATGTCCAACAGCTGGCCCATATCGTCAGCAAGCATCCAATCGATGAAGCTCTTTTGGCTTCAGTCACATTAACAGTGCATCCATCAGCGCTGTCGAGGCAATTCCCGCGTAAAACAACCACAACCACACAGCATGTGATGAGTGAGAGAGACTGAGACGTCGATCCGATGAGTTTCGTACCGAACTGTAACCAAGGGCGACTGACGTCTTGGCAGTGTTTCGTCAGTCAGGTTTAGCTTTGAGCCACTGAACGCATCAATGCATCCCTCCCATCACATTCTGCCCACACAAGCAGCGTCTCCTTTTAGCTACTTCATTTTCCTCCTTGTGTTTCTTGACAGGAAAAAGGACCGACACGCGGAAAGAAATGACTCTTTGAGTTGAATTTTATCCTACATACTACCGATTGATCTCCTCAGCCTAATAAATTACCACGCATCGCTTTTCCCTCTCGGGTTGTCGTGCGCTCGGCTCCTAGGCGATCGGTGCCCAGTCACGCTCGAGCCACAACGTGCTCAGTTGCACGAGGGTGGCATCTAGATTCCTGGAGACTCATCATCTCCGTCTTTTTGAACTGCCATTGGTAACACTGCCGATGGCTGGACGCGGCACATGGCTACAGGCTATGCAAGCTTCCATCTGCTACGGTGACAAAGAGTATCATCTATAATGCAGTGTCTCATTGTGTTCCTGTCCGTAATCTTCTGAGGGAGGCATCCCGTTCAGATGAACCATCCATCTCTAGGGTAATTGTCGTTGCCAAGCCGACGTGGTGTCGAATTCGAGACATGCTATGGCTAGCAAGACTTTGTTTTTGGTCACAATATATGGAGAATGCATGACATAAGTCTTTCCCCCCAGTCTAGTTTCATTTGATGCGTTTATATGTTTAACTGTACGGTATAATGCGACTATCTAATGTAACTACTGGACATAACCCAGACACCAACCCCAACGAATATCATGAACCACAAACGAATAGCACTATACTAGCGCAATTTAATGAAGGGATCTCCCGCGGTCAATAACGTCACACATGCTCATCATGATGTGTATAAGAATATAACTGATAGCTTAGCTCTTTGTGCTGCCGAGTTTTACGCTTATCCATCAAGTCGGCGATCCTCCACCCACTCATTTTATCCACCTCGCCTAGATTTGTGTCTGGATGAAGCGAAATTTGTTGATTAGTGAATCATCAATTGGGGAGGCTATTGACTGGGCAAGCCGTGCTGTAATCTACTGACTTCTAGGAAATAGTCATGCCATCGGAAACCCCTTCTTAAGGACACTTGAAGACCAAACACCTAGCTTACCGTACTGATACAATACGGAGGAAGAATGCACTTAAGATTCTAAGCGCAGATAAAAGTAAAGATTGCTGATTTCACCTCTGAACGCCATCTATGCCGATTTGTTATGCTACGTGCATTCCCATAGTCCGATTGTCATTCCTTTTCACGATGTTGACTCTTCAGCCTTTGATCCAAGGTCATTGAAAACGCTAGCCTTGACCTGATTAGCAACCAGACCAGACCTCTCCTTGGATGCAATGAGGCTGGCTTCCCTTGCCAACTTGTCCACAGCCTTGTCAGAGCTCTTATGGCTTGTGCCCATCATGCCTTGTCCATTTCGGCCTCTCGTAATGCCTGTTGTCGCTTCCTTGATCTTGGAGCTCAAATCGAGCATCTGCTTGTTGCCATAGTCGCGGTTGGTGATCAGTGGGTTCTGGCTAAGAGTCTGTACCCAGTACTTATGCCAGAGGAGCTCAAGGAGATGCGAGTCGAGAGAGCTCTTGAAATGGGACACTTCGAGACTGTAGTAACGGTTCGCATGAGCACCAAACTCGGCAGCCTTGGCGAGCGGCACTGCCTGGAGGCCATCAGAGGTGGCTGTGCCACTACCAGCCTGGTGGTCCTCCGGGTAGGTTCTGAAAGCGCCGATGTCGACCTTGCCTGAGTTGATAGTACGGTCAGGGTCGATGACGACGGCAAGGAAAGGATCCTGCCACTTCTGCTGCATGGCCTCTGTATCAACATCGATACCGCTCAGCCAGCATCCGTAGCCTGGGTGACTGTGGTACCAGCCCACCACGTTCTCCTGTCGACCCTGCGCTCGACATAGATCAAGATACTCGACAAGATATTCATTCGCTTCGCCTTGGGCGTTGACACGAGTCTCTGTTCCTTCAACGGGCAGTCGGAATGCGTCGGTGACGATAAATGTGTCCTGGTGGGTGTAGCCTTGCATCAAGCCCATGACCTCGAGGTTGCCACCGGATCGCGCGTGCATGGTCATTTTTATAAGAGCAGTAGCGCTTATTCGTACATGCTTGAAGTAATCCGGTGTTTGCTTCCATGCCTTGTCGTTGTTTATGGCCTTCTGAGCATCAGCGTCGAAGTTGTAGAGAGCATCGCGTTTGGGATCGACTAGCTGGACATTGTTGTCCAACTCTGGCACGCATGTTAGCTACAGACTTATGCAGATTTCAACAGCGACACATACCCCAGGCCTTCAAAGCAGACGCCTCCATCGTGAAGACTCCGAATGTTTGATAAGGTGCGAGGGTAGAGTGTGAGACACAGCTAGTTGACGTTGGTTCCAGGCAGACAGGATGCCCCGCCTCTTATCGATAAGAGCTCCGTAAAGGTACCTATGTACATTGATATCCAGGCACTGACGAACCCTCCACTGGAGTCGATCCTGAACATTCTCATCTCAAAAGTGTACACACCTTACTTAGGTATTGAGGAGGTCATATTAAATGTCTCTAATCTGCTACTCTGTTGTGTTTCGTTTCTATATGATTGATGTTACTTGTTACCGCATATGCCTCTCCTCTTCTTTGTAAGGGAGCCAACCTAGGTAGGTAGTAGAGAGATACTGCCACCTCATGTAAACGGTACAAATAGACGAGGCGTCTGAATTATGAAAACGAAGAAGTAAAGGGGAAGAGGGGGGAAAAACCTGCAGCAATTATAAGCACACAGACTCCTAGCTCACCCGAGATTCATCGTTGCCTGAGTTGTTATTGGTCGAGACCTTCTGAACTCTATGAACATACAAGCCACTTGCTTGCATGCACAACAACAAACGAAACGAAAAAGTCAAATGCGGACCTCAGTACCCATCTAAGAGCGGGTAGCTTTGGAGACTCTGTTGTCATCCTGCTGAATGCATTCTATGGTTACCTACGTGTACACATAAAAAGCATACTTTATAAGGTGAGACTATACTGTGCCAGGCAGCAATGCCCCCAAAAACCTAAAAGCAGTATAGTTGACATAGTATTCATTCACTTGATATGATCTATCAAAGTAGGCCTTTCTGAAGTGGCTCTCGCTCGGGATGTGCAATGAATCAAGAAGGATGGGTTATCCTATTCTCCCTTCTCCATGGCTTCTCCCAGTTTCTCCCAGCATCTTGATATGTTCCCTTTACTCCCTGGCTGTTCCATTGCGAACAGGTCTCGCTACCTAACAGTACCAATGAGCTTGAGCACTTTGACTCTTTCGGTTGGCCCTGCTCTCTTGCTCGCTGACTTCACGCAAGGTGCCCGCCCAGGCTTTCTGCTTTCGAGCGAATATGTGAGCCGATTTACAGTGCTTCAAGCTAATCCTCAGTTGAAGGTGGGTGATGATGAAGACGATGATCATACTGAGGGTTCAGAGCCCAACGATGAGATCTTGCAAGCGACCGTGCGGCTCACTCTGCACAAGCTGACCTGTACATCTCTTAGGAATTTCCACAGATTTCGCCCTGGATCACAACGAAACCTAGCGAAAACGACATATAAGACACTGCCATGACTTTGCCTATGTTTATCCAGGTCCCTCTTGATCTCGCAAACAAGCTGCGTACTGCACTAGCAGTGAATGGGTAGAAGATATTTGCAAATCGATGCAGTGGGGACAGGGGCTAAGAAGAAATGACCAGGTAAGAATTGACTGAATTATTCGTGCCTCAGTGACCAAACAAGCGGGCGGGATATAATCCCTCTGTTTTGCGAATGTATCCGTGGATAGGAAAGCTTCACCAGGGTCCCGTGGTCTCATCATGGGCGCAACTGCGTCGTGGTAACTTTCTATCGACAAACTACCCGATTTTCTGGGACATGGAGAATAGGAAGAAGAAAAGGTAAAAGAAGATTGAAGGGGGGAGAGGGGAGAGGGTTAAGTAAGGCTTGAGGTATGGTTAAATGGCGTGTTGCATTTATGGGGGGCTAGAAAACTACCTAGCAACAAGTCGGCGCTCTTGCAAGATACTTATCCATGATAACCTTTCCTCTATAAAGACTAAATTGCATAATCAAACACAGTGAATGAAAGCTTAAATAGTAATAGAAAATGCTTATTTGTGGCGCTAATCTTGGGAAAAGCTGAAAACCTAGGGCTCTCTGGAAAACACACCGATTGTGCTTGAGTACCAGCGAAGGGTGATGTCCCCAATGGAAGGCTCTATTCAATGGATGTAATACGACACCTGAAAGCGCTGAACCTCCTACAAATACCCATGTAGGCAGGTAACTCAAGGAAACTACCTTACGTAGATGCCTAATTGCCTTACCTAACTCAGATGAAGAGTCCGAGGACGAGATCGTGCACTCAGGGCAAGCTGACCTCCCTATACTTCATCTAGGAATACCTGAGCCTCAGTAACAAGATTCGAGTTATTCGGAATATATGTCAAGGTATGTCCCTTTCATCGATTTCTTTGATTCCCCTTAACACGCGATAGCTATCGCTGGGATATCGAACCTCGTGGGATTCTCAGCTACCATGTCCATATGAACTCAGGACGGCAAACAAATTCTAAGTTTCACACATAACTTGCCTCTCTCATATATTAGTCTTTCTGTCCTGCTCGGTGTGCCTCAGCCTAAATAAGCCAATGCTGTGATATAGCTTTCATGACTTTGGCATTGCGAAATTAACTTGAGGTCAACGACGAAAACATGTTAAACTCGCATTCTCCCACCGCAGGCCCTCACAACTCTGCAATAGCCCCTTACTACCAGCATAACCAAGGCGGGGACCCTTGGAGACAAATTGTGTGGGAGAAAATGAGCAAAGGAAGGTACCGATTCGTTCAAGTTTATGAGGGTATAGTTGGCATCAAAGGATCCAAGACAGCCAAGATCATGGTTCAGCTTTCGCTCGAAAGTAAACTTCTGTCCTAAAATACCATTTCCCTTGACAATACTCAACTCAACTCGATGATCTCAACACCTCATCCCGGTGTATAACCTGAGAAACTTCAGGGTGAGGGGCAAGATTTGGAATCCCCTGAAGGTAGGGATGAGCAAGCAGAGGAAGAAATAAATGGTGTTCATTACAATAATGGCATGTCTTATTCTGTGCCTCAGTTCCCAGTATAACAAACAATCCACTGCGTGGACTGCCTGCGTGGGCATCTCTACCCTGCCGGTTGGATAGCTTCATTGCTATGGGTTCATCATTGGCGCGGCTGTGTTCGTGTACAAAGGATATAGCCTGGCTTCCTGCTTCGCCAGGTCACTAAAGATGGAAGTAAGGAAGAGGATGGCCTCCAAAGCGAGGGGCAGGGCTTTATAAAGACTGGCGAAACTTTGTTTTGATTGACTTCACACCATATAAAGTTTGGGGAATTCGAAGAAATGGATAGTAGATTAGATACAAACTTGATGAGTGACAGTGAAGAAAACAATTATACAAGCAGAATCCCATAACATCCAATTACAATACTTAGACAGCCCCGTTCAACGGAGCAGAAGGATACACAGGTCGTTGAATGCCCATGCGGAATCGAGGAACACGATCCATTCGGTTCAAGGCTGTTGTGGGCATTCTGAGGACAGTTTCGCGATACATGGTCTGAGTCTCCCACTCATAAGAGCATCCAATAGCTCGCTGCATGCCACCTTCGGAAGCACAGAACATGAGAGTGACAGGTGGCCTGACAGCCTCAAACAAGGTCAACTCCATGTTGTACGTATCTACAAGAGTGAAAATCTGTCATTGTTAGTCAACAATTAAAGCGCCATGGAATATAAAGTGACTCACCCTCATGTCGCCTGGGCGAGCTTGCTTGGCTGCCTCAACCTTCATCCTAACCTCAGGATCCTTGTAAGGATCGACGCCCACGCGCTCGCCATCGCCGTTAACGACGCTTCTGCTGATGGGGCTTCCATTGGTGCTCCAGGAGAAGCGACCAAAGTTACCTCCAAAGATGGATCTCTCAATAGTGGGCGCATTGAGATGTCCTTCAAAGCCAAACATCTCGGCTTGAGTATCAGCAAACTTGCCACCGTAGATGACTCGAACCAGGTTCGGTGTGATCAACCAGATCCAGACGAACAGGAGAAGGAAGATGACACCAGGGGCAATCATGGCAGTTCCAGAAGTAGCGCTGGCACCGGTGGAATAACCATACGGGCTGCTAGAGGAAGTGCCAGAAGAGCTGCTAGCGGATGCACCACTTGCAATGAGTGCAATTGCAATGACGAAGAAGACTCCGTTCCATTCAACTGCCAATGCTGCGAAGTACCTCTTCCAAGACGGTCCAGTAGACCAGTACACGGGGTAGAAAGTCTTCCAGCGAATAGAGATGCCCCAGGCACCATCGATGATGATGGTATCGTTGTCGGCGATACCAGCTACCTGACAGTAAGGAGTGATGTCCCAGAGAGATGACTCATAGGCATCCTCCATGTCGTACCATGGCTGATCCTTGTCTCGGGGGAGTGTGCAGATATACCTCTCGAGGAGCCTGTCAGAGTCGTTTGCCAAAGACAATCTTGAGAAAGCCTGGAAGGCAGTGTCGGTTCGGTCAACTTGAGGTCGAAGTCTCAAGAGACCCATCAGGGCATAAGCCTGATCACCGGGGAGATACTCTGTAGTGTGGCGGCTGTAAAGACACTTGAGTGCCAGAACAGCTTGCTCCAGACGGCTCAGGCTGATTGAGCCGAGATAATGGTCAATCAGATGGCGAGCCATATCAGAGTCCATATACGTCCAAACAAGAGCAGCGAACTGGTTCTTGGCGACAACCAGGGGGGACTGGAGGTTTCCATCACGAGTGTAGACTGAGATAGTTCGGCCTGGGCTCAGAAGAACCTCAGGGAAAGTCCACATTCGACTTCCCCACTCGCGAAGAAGAGACTCGGTGTTGGCCTTGTCTGAGTGTCCGGTCTTGGAACCTTTACCCCTTCCAACAGCGATGACCATCCTGTCTGACCCGCGGAGAACATCTGAGATGCGGTAAACATCAGACTCAAGTTCATTCTCATCGCGCATGCAGCTGCAAGCGATCCAGTAGGCAGGAAGCTTTGCCGCTCGACAAGCAGTCTCAGCGATGTGATGAAGAGCCATCATGTCCTGTTCAGAGCTATGGCTAAAGTGCTCAGTAGAGTAGGCAACGAAGAGATAGGCAAGGTTTGTGTCTTGTCCATCATTGTTCTCCCACTCGACAACGCTACGGACATCTACCCCTCTGTTCTCATCGTTGAATGGCTCACGAAGGAAGCAGAGATACCGAGGTCGCAGCATGCGATAGATCTGGTTGTTGCGAGCCATGAGGGATAGACCCTTGCGGTTCTCGAGCAGGTTGCTCCAGACCTTGGCGTCACCGTGATACCTGTAAAGAACAGGAGCATAAGCGAGGTTTCGCTTGATGACATTGGGCTTGCCATCCCAGAACTGCCGATGTTAGTGTACTCGTTATAATGTCTTACTTATCAACATGCAACTTACAACAAGAGCCATGGCAATAGCAGCCGGGAAAGTTCTCAGCACCATGATACCCCAATCTTCCCAACTCTTGGGGTCGTAGCTAAAGTCAATGATCCATGTAGCAATGCGCACCTTCATCGGAGCAACCTTGCGAACATAAGTTCTCTTCCAAGTTGAAGTACCAGGGCCTTCATAGATGGAATCAACACATGCAACATACATGTTACGAAGGTAGCCATCATTGTGGTGCAGATACCGATCCGAACGAGGCTTGAAGGAGACACGACCCGCATAGTCTCTATGTCTCAACTTAACCTCACTGTTCGTGTAAGTGTAACCAGGCTTCTGGTACAATACAGGGTTGCGCCAACGGTAGATGGATCGCGAGTCGAAGAAGTGCTTGCTTCCTTTGAGCTTGACAGGAAACTCCTTTTCAGAAACCTGAAAGCATTGTCAGCAAGCACTTGTGGTAAGATAGGAGAGTATTCACTTCTTTCTCATTTGGACTGGTCGAAGTCGTGAGAGGCGTGGTAGTTACGGGGACAATGGCACCTTTGTTCTGCTGGGAAATGTTCAATTTAGAGACTAGAAACAAAAACAACCACGGAAGAGCTTTACCATTGGTCCGTCCTGCTGACCACTGCTAGAACCCTGTTGATAGATGACACCTTGTTGGCCATTGTAGGCCTGTTCTTGTCAGTAGGTGCAGCATTAGAGGCTGTGTAGTTACTGACCATAGATGGTTGTTGGTACTGCATTGTGTTGTGAGTCTGGGGTTGTCCAAGAGGAATAGACTGTTGGTATCCCAGTGACCCAGGAGAAGCAGGTTAGCTGTGGGACTGAGCCGAGAGTGGGCTTGTAGAAGGCGATACAGCTTGTTGATATGGATGAGTGTACGGTTGGTTCTGGTAAGACTGTCAAGTATGAGAGGCTGGGAGGGTAATCGAGATATATAGGTACTTACAACGACCGAGCTGCCTGGAGTATACGCACCGCCGTGGGCTTGGTGAGGTACAGCAGGGGGTGGTGTCTGATTATGCTTGGTCTTGTTAATACCAGTTCTCTGCAGATGAAAGCGAAGTCGACTTACATTGCCAACAGAGTTGGGATCCCAGTGCCCTCCGTGTGCCTGTGACAGGTGTCAATGAATGAATGAAGCAAGGGAGACGACGAGCGGGAAATACCATGGTTCTAATATGCAGAGCTGTGATGGAGAGAAAGTAATAAAGCGCAGGATGAAGGAAATAGAAAGGGTCAAAGTCCTCCAGACCGACAGGTGGTTCTTCTCCACGCTAATAAACCACAAGCAAGCCCTACGGCATATGGCACAAAGGAGCCGCAGCCTGACTAAACGGAGCTGAACACCAAGCTGAATGGGTGTAACACATGCATCCTATGAGAATACAGAGCCTAGGCTCCGATCTGTAACTATATTTTAACATCCGCGCTTGATAGCACCGTTCCTTTTGCCACCGGAGACCTAGACCTTTCAGGAAGTGCAGAGCCCCTTCATTCTTGAGTCCAGAGCCTGATATCAAGGGGTGTGAACGTGTGTGACTATTCTTGACCTCCTGCATGCAGCCTCACAATATTGCAACGGTGATAGGCCACTGGTGATAAGTCGAGAGACGGCATATTCCGTGGAGTTGAGGCTCGTACAGCAAACTATTAGAGGCGGCTGGGTCTCGTTATGTCACTCGCCGCCTCTGCAACTGTGATATTGGCCGTTGGGGGCCGGGGGTTAGGACTATTCAGCCATGGCGTTGCCCGCGGCTTTGAGAGTATCACAACCCCTGACATATTGTCGCAAACGCAGTGTCAGGATAGGACGCCTTGTGAGGTTTGGCGCCATGGAGACGAGCCACAGGGGACCCCTTGACCAAAAGCGGCATGCTGGGCGAGTTGGAAGATGTCTCACCAGGGATTGCCATTGGGCCGTCTCTCCAAGGATCTATTTATCTATCCGAAAACCTCTCCAGGATCACTAATATTCCGTTTGGTTGTGAAACCCACATGATCAGAAGTGCGGGAGTTGTAAACGATAGCGTTGAGGTCGTAGCGAATAGCAGCATTGATAACATCGAACCCCTGGTCAGCGAGACTTTCAGCCCTGGGGAACTAGACCGGTCTGAGTGTAACCCAACCCGGGAGGTCGGGAAGCTTGATAATCTAAACTATATTATTTTTACGCGAGAGATGGGCCAATGAGGCGTTGATCTTGTATCTAGGCTCGTTGGTGGCCCATTTCCGTTCAGAGACGGGGATATGGCGTTTTGGTGGTTGAAACATGGCTTGGTCTGGACACACTTCAGGGCCGCAAGCTTGCGATATCCCTGAAATAGTAACAAGCACATGTACAGACATGAAATGATAATGCACAATCACGACGCCATGGTCCTAGATCAAAGGGTTCGGCGCTTGTGCTTAGGACGAGCAAGGAATACAATTGAGGCCCCCGAGTGTTAGAGACTGAGACCCTGAGGAGGATTTCTCCATCATAAGACAAGCAAAGTAACAGTCCATTCAATTTACTCGGTCAAAGTGATCTTGGGTTGCAGCCCACAAAGTATTCACCATGTCCTGGACGCAGAGATCTAATCCTTATGATGCCTTTGCTCAAGAGGCGACTCAAACGCCGCTCGCAGTCGCTTTTCCACAATGGATGCTGAATATCTGGGAAGTAACCCACGGTGAGTGACTCGAATTCTCCCTTTGTAATCTCTCGCTGATCATTTGCAGATCATCCAGAAGGCCGTTGGTACCTGGAGCCTAACGCCCGTTGTCTACGGCAGAGGGCCAGCTTGAGGATTGTGTAAGTTTATCACATCACAGAACAAAACGATGCCTTTGGTTTTGCATCCTCAGAAAATACAGAGACTTACATCCACAGATTTGCACCCCTTGATCTTCCACGTCGAGATGCCCTCTCCCAGTTCCTCGAGCTCTTCAACATCCTCAACATCCCCAGCGACTTCACCAAAGAACGTCTCCAGTCTGTCAGTCACAGCTTCGGGCGATCTACCGACGCTCATGGCTCCAGCTCGTGGTTTCACTTCCTCTGCAAGAACATCGACATCAAGCAAACTCCCGGAAATGCCCCCGAAATTGACAACCGTGCTGCTACAATGGGCTATCACATCTCTACCCTTCCGCAGGCCGACTATAGTTGGCATCGCGCAGGCTTCTTTTTGAGAGTTGATAACAATGGCTGCATCACACTTGTTTGCTTTGGAGTCATGCAGAAGGTGAGGGAGAGGATTAACGAGTTCGTCGCCGCCAAGGCATGGCAGCATGTTGCGACTGATCCGTATATTCTGTTTGACCTTGTGTTTGAAGCTCTTTACTTTGAGGTTGATAACACTGTTTGGAAGATGAACACTGTTTTTGGTCCTCTGGAACATGCAAGTCGCCCACTTCCAATAAATTATGCCCAACTGACTGATGAATCTAGTTGATCCTCGAGTACGCCAACTCCAAGAACATTCGCAAGATGAGCTCCAAGGTCCCGTTCTCTGCAATGCACAACTGTGCCAAGCACATCATCCACATTGCAGAGGCAATTGACTCATGCATCATGCTTGTTGACGCAACTCTCAACAATGTCGGGAACCACCAACATCCAGAGCAGCCAACCTTGCGAGAACCAATAATCAAACAGTTGCGCGAGACTCTCCAGTATCGGCGCTCGCTGTTTACATCTAGTCAACTCCGCCTCAGCAGTCTTCAGAAGCGTATCGACAACGCCATCACGCTATCGTTCAACCTAGTCACTCAGCAAGACTCAATGGTGATGATCCAGGACTCCAATTCCATGAAGGTCATTGCAGCTATTACCATGATCTTTTTGCCAACGACTGGTGTCGCTACTGTCGTTGGCTCCCAGCTCTTTACATCTGAGATTCTGAAGGACGGTACAAGCTGGGACGTTAGGCTCTCACCATTATTCTGGACCACGTTGTGGATTTCTATTCCCCTTACTGTCTTTGTAGTTCTCTTGGCTATCATCTGGCATTGGTGGGTTCACACTGAGTCTCCTACGGGAGAGGTTGTGCAGGTGGTTAAGAGGGCGGCGACGTTCAGTTCTTCCGGTACGAGAACGCCACCTAATGGCAATGCCAAGTGATTTTGTTTACAGCCAATCGCTTGTATCTTTATTTCATATCATTGCGACTTTGTGACGGTCCTGTCTTTTGATGGAAGTGTATTATCTAGCGCCAAAACCATATGTATTTAATACGAATTGACATATACAGCTACATTGTCCTTGACCTCGGTGCTACTGAATGATGAATTTATGTCCTCGACTGACTCGCATTCATAATGATAAGCCCAGCTTGTGGGAGGAAATTGACGCTCAGTACAATTCAATATTGCATTTAGCACTTGAACACGGCAGGACCAGGGATCTTGTAGGTGGTGGCTGTTATCTCTATTAGCAAGGCTTAAACTTCAGCTCAGACGAAAGAATACTCACCCTGGTAAGGGCTGTAGGTAACACCGGGGTCGGTGCTGGCATAGGCTCCGGGGAAAGCAACAAGGTTTGAAGGGGTTGTGCTACCGGAGCCGGAGACCTTGAGCTGATGGCAGCCAGGGTAGAACTGGGCTCCGGGATATCCTGAGGCGGCGTGAAGAGCAATAAGCTCATGACGTACAAGGTAATAACCAGGCTTGATGCACTCAGGAATGGTGTAGTTGACACCCGAGTTACCAGACGTCATCAAAGGGGTCTGGTACGACAGCGTTAGTAATCCTATTACCTCGTATAATGAGGACTTATCCTTACGGTAGCCCAGTTGTTGCTGGTTCCGTCACGCCCAGCCTCCTGAATCTTGAACCAGACCTTCTGGGTACCAGGCTCCCAAGTATCACAGCCTGAATCGGGGCAACGAGCCATGTAAGTAATGACGGGTCCGACATGAGACTCAGGCCAGAGAGTCCACTTCAGGTTGACAGTTGACCCAGCCTTAGCATCGGCATGAAGAGCAGCAGGTGAGCTTCCCTTGATACCTCCAGCAGTGTAGCCGTTGCACTGCATATCGATGGAGGTAACATCCTCAACAGGTCCGTTGCCTGGGATCGGGCGGGAGATACGCTTGGGAACAGGGTTCATGTAAGGATCAGTGTAAGGGTTGTAGAATTGGTATGTCTGCCCATTAATAGTGCCTGTTTCGACATATCCATGGGCAGCGGCCAGGCCAGCAGTAGCGAGAAGAGAGTAGAGGAAGTGCATGCTGAATGTCTTTCAAGCTTCAAGGGTAGAGCAAAGAGACTCAAGGGTATATGGAAGAGCTGTAGGCTTAAATGAAAGAGTTACAAGGGCACATGAAAGAATGATCCGAGTTCTGGGGTACAGAAGCTTGACGATCACATCCTATCGTGAAAGACTGCCGTCTTATATAACGATGAGGACGATGTTGAATAGACACTAACTGACAAGGGCCGGTAGCATGTAGATGAAACGCCCCCGAGTATTTCCACCATTCAAACAAATTATTTTCAATTCCTTGACTTTGGGGACTTTCATGATCTAAACAAAAGCCAGGGTGAATTCCCCAATTGGGGAGTGAAAGCTCGGAGCTTCAATGATCATCCCAATTAAGCATCATACCTTATTTTTACTCCGCGACCAAATTGACAGCCACTGGCTCACACCTGGCTAGGCGATGATAGTTCAAGAACTCAATTGCAAATTGTCGGCCTTTTCATCATGACCTGTCGATGGAGATATTGAGGTCGAACCATCATGAGGAGCACGTGATATCAGAATGGCTTACGGGCAATCACTGCATTGAAACACCAAACAGACAGTATCACCATCATCATCACTGTCAAAACCCTGCCTATAAATTCGTCCTTAAGCCTGCCAGATACTGTATCAAAAATCTAATCGATCGGTTCTCAGCTACCATGCGTTTACCGCTGGAAGTCATGGGACTCATTGCCGAGCATGCGGCTCAGCACATCAGAAATGCATCCCCATTCATCCAACCCACGAATCAAGAAGAAGCAATAAAGGCGCAAGAACACCACCGTGACCTATTAAACCTAGTCCTCTCATGCAAGGCCGTCTACAATCATAGTCGGCACCTCCTCTACACCTGTCTGATCCTGGGGAATGCCACCGACATAGTCGCTGCTCTGGCCAATGTTGTCAAATACCCACAAGTCGGGCCGTCTATCCGTCACGTAAGGTGCTGCACGGAGCTTCACTCCGAAACAGAGCGGGATAAGGCTTTACAGTATTGGCTGTTGAACCACTCGCACGATGTGGCACTACTCCAGGACACCCTCAAAGCAGAAGGTTTACGTCCTCCTTGGTGGAATGAAACAGATATTCCTTGGACATGCTGGGAGGGATTCATATACGACGACTGTACAGAGTTTGCACTCTTGGCCCTTCTGCATATGGCAACGGAGCTAGAGACGCTTTCGTTCCAACAGCTTGATGCAGACCTCATTACAAATTGGGAAGAAGAGCGAGATCTGCGAGCATCTTTCGCGGAGGCTCGGGCTGGAGCACAACCCTTCTTAGGTTCGTTACGAAGCCTTCACTTTGGCAGTGGGCCTTTGGGCGGTATGGAGAACTTTCTTTCCAATCAACCGCACGAAAACCTAGAAGTCCTGGTCCTTGATAGCATAGGGATCGAGGGCTTCAGCCGGTGGTCAAGATACTTTGAGTTCAAAGGTACTCACCTGAAGGAACTTTACTTAGGAAAAAGAAAAACATCGTGCAAAGCTGATATTGATCCTCTTCTTGCTCAAAGAGAATGGGCCAATGGAAGTTGGGTTGCTCCAGGACCAAAAGAGCTAGAAACCCAGTCTGAAGTGTGTGTGGGAGGTGAAGAAGCATGGAGACTCTCGGTTCCAGAAGCCAGAGATACTATGGATTGCCTCAAATACTTCAGGAATCTCAGGGTGTTGGACGTTGTTTTTGACAGACCTCCTGATTGGCCATCTAGGTCGTTGATTGCAATCAAGAACATTGCTTCAGAGTCCTTGGAGGTTTTTAGAGTCGAAGGATACCCATTCAAAGTTGTTCCAGGAGACTTTGGACCATGTATCACTGAGTACGAACGTGCTTTCGTTCCTAGGTTTGACAGGGTCGAGTAGGTTAGAGGCTATACTGTCTAGCTCAGTACATTTCCTTCAACTGAGAAGAATCATCAACCTTTCTTCTTAGATAATGTCATTGTACTTCAGGCACTCTTGGGGTGATATCTTGAACTAGCATATAGTGACTACTGCCATGTTACTGTAGCCCTGCTGGGTTTCCCCCTCCTTGTCTAATTCTCTATAAACTTGGGATAAACACGACCTATTCTTGGCTCCTTTTACCTCATTTTTCAATAATGCTTACTTTACTAATATCCATAACTCGATCTCAGTCACATATGCCGTGTAATGAAATGCCGGATTTTATCAACCTATCTCAGCAGGAACCCACAACGTTCCCACTGATATTCCCACTTTGGCGTTCTAGTAAAATCGATATCCCCTCTCCTTGAAACTCTCAAATGTCTTGCAAGCAACTCTCATCTTTCTGTCAACTCGTCTGTACCCGAAAGGCGATGAGGCCCCCATCTTCCAAGGTATCACTAGGCTTCTTAAGCCAGGAGCAAAAATGTAAAAAAACATACAACAGCGGGGATTCGCTGGTCGTCACCGACCCAACTACTAATCCGCCCCTTATCAGCTTATCTATGGGAGAGCGGACGGGATCCCGAGTTCTCTGATAGGTATGGTCGTATGTGGGAGATCGTGGTGTTGAGAAGTCTCAAGAGCAGAATAACACGAGCACACAACGTTGATGCCAGGTGATTACATTCCCAAATTTCATGTGAATTTGCTAATTCTATAACAAAATATACTACAGACTTTGAAGCTTCTTCTGACTGAATGGGCTCTTTCAAAATGTCTACAGCGTTGTTGGTGGTTTGACCTTGATGACACTGCTGTCATATTGTTGAATCACAGCCAACTTTAGCCCTTTTTGGAGACATTGAGCAGTACATATTCAGAAATTTCCATGTCTATCAGCTAGTTTATCTATCTGCTAATCAAGGAGTACCTCAATCAGAGCCATTGTAGGTAATCGAGTTCATTCTCAGGTTCGTTGGAGAAAGTTGAGTTTTGATGCTTGTTTCGGGTATTACTTTTGGCAAGCCATATAACGCTGAAGGATGAACCAGATCTAGGGTTGATCTATATTATCATTACCGCTTTAATTCTACCTAAGACACAGGCAGTTTGGTAAATAAAAAGAAGATTGCCATAAACATCTTCGCACGCTGGCTACGAGAACCAAGTAACAGCTCGATAAGACAACTGGATGAAATACTGGTAGGAAAATATAGCAAATACGACTTACCCTGTGGCGATCCGGCTGTCACCGAGTACTCATCACTTTCGCTGCGGCAGTTGTCTCGCGTCCACCGCTCTCTAAGGAGTATCTTTCAATTCTGTGCGACAAACAACGTCGCTTGTTTCAACACTTGAGGCTCAATGGTCATTGCATCACTACAAAGTATACCAACCCCAATAAATTCGTAAAATTTAAGTAATAGCGTACAATGAGCCTGTCAATGATGATGTTATGCCCGCTCGATGACGGAGTTCGGCAAAGTCACGCCTCCATGATGGATGGGTGTATGGGTCAGACTCGATGCCAATTACCCTGTACAAAAGAAACGATCGTGAGAAAGGAACAGGATAGCTTTGGTCTTTAAGGTAACGCCCAAGAATAATTTTGCAACGCTCGAGCTTGTCATATGATGTTGATTTTTACTAGTGTCACCAAAATTGAGAGTTGCTGTAATATTAAAATATCTTGTAACCGTGAGTGCAAGGCTCGGACTACCCTGCGCCCTGACATGTCACAGCCTTTTGGAGAAATTTGAACCGCTTGTACGACACCTTGAACACTGGGGTTGAACTCTTTTGCTCCCGCCGACGAGATGCCCTACCTAGATCGTCAGGACCGCCGTTCACCAGGATCTGACAGAAACCCGAAACAGAGGCAACCCTTCTGGAAGAATGCGACAGTTAGGGCCAAGATGCAGCTTTTCATTCTTTAGGCATCCAGATGTTACCAATCTGCTCCAATACCTTGGAAAGGCCTCCCACCCTCGTCGAGTCGAGTGTAACTATACGTAGTATCAACTGAGATTCAAGATCACGCCACTTTGAAAGCAAGCTGTACCGGCCCATTCCCTTGGAATAATGCGTGCACTCAAAGCATGTAACATAAAACATGAGGTATCAGTTTATATCTCATGCCTGATAAGTTGGCGAGCAGCTTGAATTTGGTGACACGCACGGTATTGCCGACAGTTCACCAAAGCCGGCGAGATAGATCATCGATCTTTTGTTTGTTTATGTCTCGGCGGTTGTCTTGAATTGAGTTCGAGACGAAAGATGGATTTGAGGAACCTTCAAAGTCATGCATGCTTCCAGACGAGAGCCTATGGGCATTCAATCATCGTAATGCGTTGTGGATTCTTGGATATGGATGCATGCGATAATGCCGCGGCCTTTCCTAGAATAACTCTCTCGCGCTCACCAGTACAATCAGAGTGAAGCATCATAGGTCAATAATAACGGGCCTCATATCCAATGCATCCATGATTTGATGTCGACCGCCGTCAATGTGGGTCGAAACGTGCTGATAAGGATGTCTCGGATGTTGTTGTCTTGGTGCCGTTTGGCCGTCCCATAAAGATCAGAATTTCCTTCCAGCATGGCACTTTTGTTGTCAGCACTCGTTATTTCATGCAACTCGATCGCAGATGAGGCCCGATCAAGTCACTCAATCTCATTATTCTTTCTCTTCTGTCTTCAAGGTGATGTCGCTTGGCCATCGTCATGAAGCAGCGGCTAACAGTGGGTTGGGCAACACACTACCTGCACGCTCAACTGCAAGCGGCAACCCAGCAAACTAGTGAAAGTACGTATTCGTTTGACCAAATAAACACCAAAATTATTGGCGATCTGGCGCGGACTATCGCAGGTTGGGGTGAGGTACACACGGAAGCTGGCGGGCATTAGCCAGTCGAGCGGACTGCAGATCACCGACAGGACAGTAGGCAGAGGACATGGGAGGACATTAGACCCTAGAGGAAAGCGAAGAGAGGAGCGGCGGACACTGCACAGCCCAATCCCAATCCCAATCCCAAACCTGACAGGCCGCCCAAGGGTCATCTCATCTCGTAACTGGTCCCGTGACGGAAACTGACAATGGCTGACTGAGACATGGGCTTCGCGGGAGCCTTAGCCAGGCATCCGAGCGATCTATCTAGATTTTAGTCTGGTGAGTTTAGGCTGCTCACGAGTTGCGTCGGCTAACTAGTAGGCGAGTTTTGAATAGCACAGTAAGACAGGCCAGCCTCAACACGGCACCCTGGGCTGAATTGCCTATCCAGGAGCAAATGTGAAGAAACTCAGCAGTTTGAGTTTCATGGCTGAAATCTCGATCTGAGCATCATCTAGATTGCTGAGCAGGACTGTTGCAGTAGCTGGCACACGAACATGCAATAGGTAGGTAAGGTAGTTACCCCACAACTCTGCAGCAGGGCAAAGATGACCAACAAAGATAGATAACAAGTCAGCGCAACCCCAGATTCACATTCGAATGAACAAAATTACCAACAGACCCTGCAGCGTGTGGGGGAACAGACAACAGACCCCGCGTTTTTGGCAAGCCAGTGGATGGGTGATGGGGGGGGGGGCGCAGGGTCAAAATCTAAGCACGAATAGGGAGACAGCGATAAGAATGACACCCAGCGAACTGAGATGGGACTGAGAGCACGAGGGAAGTATGTAGGGAAGCTCTGGGAGGGGGGGTGTTAGAGTTTCGGCCCATGACCAAAACGAGTCGAGAACCACTTCAGCTGTGACAGCTCAATCCTGTTCTCGTGACTCAGTTGGGGCAAGATAGAGAAGACGTTGCTAGTGATGTCACGGCGATCAAGCCCAGAGAAAATGGTAACCAAGAAAAAAAAAGGGATAAAGAATTTTCGGAACACTGATTACCTACCAGTATACGGAGTACCAAGGACGCACAGGGACATGACTCCGATCAGCGGTGCGAAAAACAGGAGTGCGGTGCTCTCTGCCCCGTACAGTAGGAGTGAACACCTGGCGATCAACAATTCACTCTTCTCTGGCTGAGCACTGAGCTTAAGAGAAGGGTTGGGGTTGTGTTCATGTTACTGTGCGTCACCACTGATCTTCACCCTCCCACCATCTGAAGAACACTGGAATTCAATCGCAGGGAGTAGACTGGCCAGGCTCAAAAGGGGAGAGCTGACCCATCGGCTCCAAGAACATGGCGTCACTCAAGAAAGCGAATCAATGTCTTGCACAAATGGTCGTCATTCGTGCATTCAAGACCCTGCAGACAATGACAGCAGGAGGGCTTTGAGGCCCCCTGACTTTTGTTTCTTGTACAGCGTGATGCTCATCCCACAAAAAGTCAACCGCAAGAATCCCGTTTTGTACACGTGCTCACAACAATGCAACAAACGAAAAGTATCAGGAATGGCTGGTTCCGGGAGGTACATACTTACAACAAGCTGGGCTTGATTGATAGTGCAACCGCCGGACGCGGATGGAAATCACGCGGGAACACGAGAAATGGGAAAGTATAGATAAGAGATTCCCGCCCCGAGGCTCCGGCGGTGTTTTTCGGGCAAGGCCCGGAGTAGCCGCTGAAAGACCTCCGGTTCGGCCTTCTCTTCTCTCCACTGACTCGTGGATCGCCACGTTAAGGGCTCTCCAAGTGCCGGACGAGCAAGTTGTAGTATCAGTTGGTCGAGGCGATGATCAGGGTGAACTCATATAGACAATATTTCGTTCCGTCCGCAACACCGACCATTCCGATCGGACAAAACAATCTAGGTTGTTATCGCAGCTCTCTCTAACTGGTGGGTGGGTGGCTGGATGCTGGGTGAGGTGTCTTATCAGCTTGGGCACGCGATAGAGTTCCGAAACGTGACCCCCAACTTGCACTACGAATCATCAGGTACCTACTACCTCTAGTAGGCAGCTAGATTCAAATAGCCTTCATATCTCGCCCATCAGTTGTGCCCCAGACACTGGCAGGTATCTATCATATCATAGGCAGGTGAAGTTGCTGGGTTCTGAGTGGGACAAATCCAAACGGCTCGTTATCTGTTGCGCCAGCTGGCTCCTCTCTATTTGTCCTGTCCTTTCAAAAGGTCTGGTCAGTCCACTGTCACATTGATAAATTGTGCAGCTCATCAATCCCTTTGAGATCCTTGCATGCGATATTGCTCGACTGGACAACCAGCCTGACCAATTCTCACCCATTTTCCTTCCGTGTGGCCGGTGAAAGCGTGAGCGAGGCTTTGACACGGTTACTGACTGCTACAAGGGCTGTGCTCTTCGTTGGCGCTTCGAGCGGACCTTGGACCCCGAAACACAAGCTTCCTTGTGACTCGCCAGTTTGACCAATATTTGTGGTTTGGCTTTTGAACTGTCGAGCTCAATCTCAGACAATTGCTTGGCACGCTGCCCTGCCCAAGGTCCCGTTATTATTCCAATCTGAACACGCCCCTCCCGTGGCTTTGTAGCCATGCGTCGATGTTGAATAAATACATCGATTGTTGTCGTTATCACTCACCAGAGGACGAAAAGCACCATATCTTTTGCGAACAACTTTGTTTCTTGTGTGCCTGGACGGCAGTTCTGTGTTATTGAAACAATATTGGAAGCCGATATGGACAGCAAGCAAGCTTCTCCGCGGCCCTAAGATCAGCAACCCTGTCTAATTTGATTTGTCAATAACAGACCCCTGCGGCATCTGGATGAAGACACACAAGCATTACACGACAGCAACAAAACCCTTTTCAGCGCTGCAAGGCACGACACGACCCGTTGTTCGCGGTAGCGTAATCCAAACGGCTCGTTCTTTCAACGAACTTCGATTCGAGGAGCCACTTGGCCATCAAAGACGTGATTCGTTCTTCACCTGAGCTCTAGGGCTTTGACGAATTCGCAAGCGTCACCCTTGATCGACGAACCAATCCTGAGCTTCGTGTTTACGTTACTGAAACTGCTCGTTACTGTGCACACAGTTCGCTGGGGACAAGACGGACACGCGGTCATCCCCGGACTGGTCTTCCTTGCTTTGCTTTGCTTTGCTTCACTTCTGCCGCTCCGGTTTCGCGGTGCGGATCTCATATCCGGCACTGGCTGGGCCTGGAATCGAAGCTTGTTGAGCCTAGGCAGGGTCACACAGCTTGATCCGAGAAAAAGGGTTCTCTTAGGGGGGAAACATCATTAAAAGTCAGGGCAATCAAGATCAGGGGACTGATCGACAAACGAGGGAGGGCCTCAATTGGAGAAAAAGAAAAGAAGAATAAGTGAGACCTGTGACAAAGCAATCCAGGGCCCAGAAGACAAAACAAAAAGAAGTTCGGGAAACCTCTCAAATCTGCCCCGTCCTCCAGGAGCAAGAAAACATCGGACCTTGATATAGGGTGTCAAAATAAACTCAGCAAAAGGTATTCTTAGCTCATGCTAAGTTACCTAAATAATTTTGTCATTTAAGATCAAGGCCCTGAGTTTTCTTTCCTCCCCGAACCTATCCGCAAAAGGCTGAGGCGTGGAGGTTGACTGCCGCTGCAGCAAGGCCCACAGGGCAGTTTTCAAGAGGTGAGGACCTTCTGGCTCCTGCCAAAACCCCTAAAGAGCCAGAGAGCCACCAACAAGACCCACTCCGCTCCGCTGTTGCCAGATTGATTGCAGCGCCTGCCCGCCTGCCACCGTCCAATTCCCACTGTCCACTCCTGCCAGCACACCAAACCCCCCCTGGCTCTTAGCCCCGAGGGCAGGATCAAAGGTACCGACCCCAAGTCTCACCCTGTCGTGTCGCACTTGTCCTGTCTTGGATCCCGGAATTCGGACTGGGGGGTGGCCACTTCAGGCAGGATGATGACTCCACGCTCTTTCATGCTGGCGCAGCGTGAGAGGGAGAGCCACCATCAGCGCCCTCCTTCCCCTTGTACTACCGGTGCTAGTCATCATAATACTTTGTCTATTCCGACTCCCTCTTTATCTCCTGCCCTCACTCCCATTCCCACACGTTTATTCTCTTCCTCACCCTCACCTTTATCTTCTTCTGTTCTCTTAGATACTTCCTCTCCTCATCACCGTCACCAAATATCAACACCGATAAACAGTGTACATTATCCATATCAACCATCACCTACATACAACACCAAGTTGGCGACTTCATCAGCAGCGACTTCGAAGTCGACCACATTCTCACTTCCGCGCTGGTCGCCAAAGTATGACGATAGCAACAAGCACATTACAGTCACCTTATCTCCAGCTCAACCGAACTCCAATGCAACAATGGTTAAACGCAAGGATTGGCGGGAGACTTCAAGTCTTGCCCCCTCGAGCCTACCAAAGACAACAGTTAGTCTGACGATGAGATCAACGACACCTACAAGTCCGGTCAAGATTCCTACCACCAACAACCGATATGGCGCCCATCCTCAAAAGCGTCACTCATCACAGAGGAAACGAAGCAGTGACTCACGATCTTCGGATAAACTTTCACCGTCTCTAGTTGCACTCTTGGCTGTTACAGATATTCCTCGACATAAGCAGCTTCAAAGGCGCCGCCGCCGTTCCGAGAAGACCCTGACAGTGCAGGAGGTTATTGACTGTCAGCATGCTTCGGAAAAGGAACTGAGCTGGACATTCGGTAGCCCTTTGGACATGCTTCTATCCCCACCTCAGGAAATTGCCGACGATGATGATAGTGTGAGCGATTGCAACATTGGTTCCGGCATGTCAACAAGAACTTATTCCATCGATTCCATCCCATCACTGGACGAGTCATTCTCTAGCGAGTGCCTCTCATCTCTAGGAAGCCCAAGGACACCTAGTCCATGCTCTCGCAGGACTAACTTGACGCCTATGCGGAAGTCGTTGGAGCCTGTTATCTCTCCACCTGGTTCCGTTGATGAACACCCGCTGGCTGGGGATGATGTTGACGTCGATGAGCTGGATTTCAGCACTCTCGACCAGCCTGAGGAGGCTCAGCCCAAGTCTCAGTTCCTGGAGCCTTTCAAGCCCTTGAGGTCTGTCTTCAAGTCAAATCTCACCGCTTCACTCCGAGCTCTTCGATCAGCGGCCCGATCTTTCTCGGTTCTAAACCTTCCATCTATCCCACCGGATGATTACTTAACTCGATCTATTCTCACCATCGACCCCAATGTTCCCTATGCTGATGAGCGTCGGCCACCCGTATCCGAGGAAATGCCTTCCGCCGCAGTTCGCCGCTATCTCAACCCTACCACCAATGCAAGAATCGAACCGCCAACCAAGACCGTTTTTGCCGGAACTTTTGCTGCATCAATTCAGATGCGAACTTACAAGATCCAGCGCTCCCGAACAGCCCCGGGCTCTACCCGAAACTCTTATCCATCAACGTCGCTCCAGTCGCAGCCAGCCCCTGTCCCTCAGCAGCCACAGCCGCAGGTCCCCACTCAATCGGTCCCAGGCATGCGACAGCGGGAAATGCGTGAGAACTCCGACTTCATCCGTATCGCTGTCATGGAAATGGCGATGCGCAAGCGCGGAAAGCTCGACGACCAGCGACCGGGCCGAGCTCGTTTCGCACTTCCTCCACGACAAACTTCAACGAAGCCCTACGAGATGGGAGCAAACGGTGTTCCGGCTCGCTGGATTCCAATCACAGCCTAGGCGTCCATCGGTGTGCCGTACCCAGAATCGACACCACAAATCAAAAGGCTTGAATTTCTCGATTTACGACATGCAACACGTCATGTACCTGGCCATGGTTTCTTTGCATTGCAACGAGGCCGGTTCAGGCAGGACAACCCACGGAAGTGCAGCCGATTTGGGACCCACTTCGTGGACTCATTATGGAGTTTCTGACGTTTAACCATGCCATTGGATGCGATGATGCAAATTTTTTGCCCCCCATCTCAATGGAAGGGTTTTAGAAGCATGTCCACGAGCGATGGTCCCACCACCCGACGATAGGCCCCAGAGAAAGTGCAACACGACTTTTGACGGAACCAGAGCAAAGCAATTGACCTGGTTCTGACTCGGGAAAACCGGGTCGAAATTAGCAACACTCAAGGAGATTGGCCACCGAACACGAACCCGAAACAGCTTGGGCCTCGGCACTCATGGTTATTTCACCATGAGGGCATCGGCCAAACACACCCTGACAACCAATCACAATTTCCATTAGACATGGGAATACTTCATCATTCTAGAAAGCGAGTGGCATTTTCAGGAGTTTCCCGTCATTACACGTTATTTTATTTACTTATTCCCCTTTCTTATCACCGCGAGGTGGAGAAAAAGCGCACAATCACCGGATTGCCAGGAACATATCCGTTTCTTGTACATTGACCAAAATTTGTCATATTTCTTTTTTCAAACAAGCCCTTTCGGCATTTGACCCCCGCCCAAGCGGGATCGGATGCAACTGAATAAAATCCCGCTCAAGGCCGGGCTTATGGGAGTCTTGGGATGCGGTCGGAGAAGACTCGGACAGAGGGGAGCATCGCATTTGTTGAGAGGAGTTGGCATTTAGGACCGCAGGAACAGAGCATCGTGTCCGGCGAATTGGGAGATCATATATTTTTTTCTTAAGCAGGACTGTCATCGGTACATACATATCACATTCACAAAGCAATCGTCTTTTGAGACGAGGAGAGGCATAGGCGCAAGCGGCATGGCACGTCAAGGAAGACATTGAGCGGTGTATTTACTTGGATATCCATTTGTTAACATTTACATATTTTGAACAAGACATTACTATTATTTTTCGTGTTCCACAACCCACTGCGAATATCCTCTTACATTGGACCCTTCGGCTATTTCTAGCCTGACTCTTTTTGGCAATTATTCAATTCGTGGACCTCTCATTACATTACCTTCGCCAAAAGCGGCAAAGCGACATTTGGGCTGGGCAATGCACGAATGCCCAACCAACCACCTCATCAAAAAAAAAAAAAAAAGTATTGCGCTGGACAGACAGACTATGCGTACCTACCTGCACGTTGGCGCTGTTGTCTCAGACACCGATTGTTGAGATTGCGTGGTCAACGGTTACTGGATCTGACGACAAGGCCTTGCTGGCAATCTCGGCTATGAATCGTATTTCACTCCATCAGTCTACGTGATCGGTTATGGACCTTCTCTTTTATGCTTCTCATCCGGGCAAAACTGGAGCGATGATGCCAGCAACAGTGACAGGAGTTCCTCAGATGTGGGACAGAGAACAAAAGAACTTCTAGAAGACCTTTTCCTTCTGGTTGTGGGGGTAAAAGCCGCGACATTGGATTGAGTCAGACGCTAGTCAGGGGTCGGTGAAGGGCAGGGCTACAAGCGCTTTAATTGTCGATGTTTTGACCACGGGAAAAACCGACAACTCCCCGCTTGTGATAAGGGAAATAACGCCAAAAAGGCAAGATTTTCAACAGGGTTCTCTTTGCTGCACTGTACTTTGTTGTGCAGTAGCTGGCGCTGGCTCCATAATGCCCTCAGGGCCCCAAGGGGCGTGTAGCGGAGACAAATCTCCTATGCCCAGGAGGGCAACACTGTTCTAGACCGCCTATTACAACATGCTGTTTACTATCTCGTGACTGCAGAGTATATGAAGCCATTTAACCAGGCGGTGTATTGATTCCTATTCTGTGGGGAAACTCCTGTTTATCATTCGGATATGTACACCGAGCTGACCGCGATAGGGCATGGTGAGCCCTGATGACGATGGACAGGGAGGGTTAGCTCATCCAAGACCTCGAGAAGCCTACATGTCAACCTGCCTATGCTGGACATGTTTACTAGTCTACGAGACTTAGTATAGGGAGTATCCTGGATATGAAAAAGCGAGCATGTGCTCTTTTGTAGGATGCTCGGCATGATAGTCGGGGGACTAGCCACGACGAGAAGGAGGCAAGACTTTCTGTAACAAGGGCAAAAGGTCCTACGATAGACACCCTCGCATAAGTGCCTAGAGATACGAAATACCCTGGCTGTGGTTTCTTGACTATGGAGGAGTTATAGGCGGGTGAATGATAGTGATATTCGCATGTGCGCAGCGTGCGAGACTTGTGAGTGCGATCCATAGATTGGCATTTGAAGCTGATATGACAGTACATAGGATTTTATGTGGGTGCACTACTGTAGCAAGAATCTTACGGTTGATTCGTCCCTTTGAACGAGTATGTCGTATGCTTAGTACATGGTCAGGGCCAAGGTCATGCCGAGGCGATGACTTGTTATTGTAGCTGCTGAATTTCGGTTCGCTGTCTTTCAACTGCTGATGCTAACTGTATGGTCCAGCTCCAAAGGCCGAAGGAGCCATATTTCGGGACGAATGATTACTCGAGTTATAATGTGTCCATACAACTGTTTATAGTCAAAACTGCTGTCTGCCAGGAGAAACACACATCGAGGTCGTACCTACCCATACCTAAAGAGACATCAAAGAATAACGGGAGAGTTGAGGGCACTTTCTGTTGAGCTGGGGACTGTAATGCCCATATGAATTGTGTTAATTCAAGCTTTGTATATTGCGAGTGTTGCCATGTGATCCGACGGAATCAACACTCAGATTCCAATTCCTGTTGATGAAACTCGATTACTGAAAGAACCTGATATCGTTCTAGCAAGAGTTCATACGAAAGTCGTTGGTTGAAAATGCGCCGACTATTTGGTGACATCGAGGTTGAGCTGGGGAACTGCATGTAGGCTTTGTTTAAACACTGTCACTGGGAAAGACACGGCCATATGAGAAGCTTCATAACAATACAAACTAATGAATCAATAAAAAAACATTGATATGAGGGGATGGAATTGGATCCTGGTCTTGAAACCAGCCTGCTGTTCCAGAACTTGACGGGACTACCCTCGTCAACATTTGATTCTAAATGAATCTTGATATTTGGAGAACCGAGTTGATTTAATTGGATCTTATGTTTTATCATAGAATCTTACGATGGCGAGTACAAATACGCACCAAATCAAGAGGATGTTTTGTTCTGCAGTGATCACCTTGGGACCGTATCATCATCAACGTAGGCGATGCATGTTGCCAGCACACTCAAAGAAAGGGATCAGTATATGATTAATACAGAAACAACAATGAAAATCATGAGAGCGACTAGTGACAAGAAATGAAGGCCGGGCATCTGTGCTTAAGACCATGGTGTACTTACTGATTACCTGCCATGACCCTGAGCAATTGGATTTGAAGGCTGTTGTCAAGCCATTAACGAACGCTTAGAGGCGATCGTGGTTAGAAAATTCTATAATAAGTAGTCTGGTGAGATCAAGTCAACTTTATGGCAGTTCCTTGTTTGAGAGGACTGACCGAGTCTCATGCGAACGAGGTCTGAGCCCTGGCAACGACAGGCAGTAGAGAGATGGTCCAGTAATTACATCGTACATGCTGCTAAGGCATAATTATGCCATGAATTGGTGGTAGGTTGTACTTCGAAATGAGTGCGCAGTGTCGTATGTTCGCCTGGTGACATGTCCAAGCCCCTGAAACGGGTTGTTCTCAGCAAGTAAACTACGTAAGGTGGCAACGATTAACTGCAGCACATGATATGATGACATTATCGGTACCGCTAAAAGCCTGATGCATTACGAAATGTATTCTTCCTTCGAGTTGTGTCTGAAGTCTAAGTAGCCGCATGCAATACGCCACGACCACTTGACTGAATAATCACGTAACTGAACCTAGGTGAACGCCAAAAGAATATCATTAAATCATTATTATGAATATGCTAACCAGCCGTGCCAGTTTGTCAACCGCTCCGCCCTCGTCATGGAAAGATACGCACTATCCTCAAGCCTATCCTGAAGCTCCTTGAACTTTGGCGTGGGTGCTTTTCTCTCAAACAAGATATCCAATTCGAGGTATGTCAAGTTTCTCGTCTCGGGTAATCTGATGTAACACCATATCAGACAGAAAAAGCTTGTTCCTGCATAGAGGAAACATGATGCGCCGCCAATGTTCCAAGCAGAGGGGTTGAGCATCTTGGGCATGATGATGTTGTTGAATATTAAACAGAGGTTGTATGTAACCCGTGCGAGAGCAACGGTTTTGACTCGCAGTCGGGTAGAAGGTATTTCGGCTACCACGATATAACACACGGGGCCGATGGTCATGTCGTAAATAAAAGTCATGGCGATGATCAGACCGCCCAAGGTCCAGTTCGCACCAGTGCGATCGCTCAGCACTACCCATACCACGCCGCCAGCGGTCAACAAGCAGATGGGTGCGAGCAATCCGTATATATACAGTTTCCGACGACCCACGAAGGGGAGTAGGATCCAGGCGATGATACCGCCGATGATGCCAACGCCGTAGCAGGCGGTTGAGAGGTTGAAGGATATAGAGGCGCTGAAACCAGCCTGTTCGAAGAAATAAGGCGCATAAGATGTGAGTGACCAGCCGCTGAATGCTTGGCAGACCCAGGCGATACATGAAATCTCTGTCCGTCGACGATTGACTCCTTTGAAGAGATCTCGATAGCTAGCTCCTCCGTAATTGGAGTCCTTCTCCATCTTGTTGGTGTGCTTCATTAGTGAGATAGTATCCTCTATATCGGTACTATTCTTATTAGTAAGACGAGTCAGAGACTTTCTCGCCTCGTCCGTTCGTTCATGGCGTATTAGCCACCCTGTTTGCCATGTCAGTTGCGTTGTGTTCAACAGGGCGAGTTCTCTTACAAGGGCTGTCGGGCGCGAACCACACGCCGAACAATAACGGTATCGCCCACGCCCATTGAAGCGCAAAGGGAAGTCGATAAGACCATTGAGAGGTTTCATGAACGAGAGACCGGAGGATTCCGGTGCCGATGACTTGTCCGACCAGCCAGCACATGTTGATGCTGCTGAGGACAAACGGTCGCAAAGCATTTGGCACGACTTCAGCTGAGTAAGTTGCAGCAAGAATTTCGATGACACCCCATGAAAGCCCTGAAGATACAGTCAGTATTTTTCGTATGAACATGTGTTTGTGAGCATACCAGACAGGGCTTGTGAGGTTAATAGGACGCCGATACTGTCGGCGAAAAATGCAGGGAACACAGCGATACACATCCAAAACAAACTGGCAAGCATCATCTTTCGGTATCCAATAAGATCTGTGATGTAACCGTGTGCCAAAAGTCCAATGATTTCACATGCAATTGCAGCGTTCTGCAGACCCATCTGCCATGACGGCGAGATCTCGTACATCTGATCTTCAGCTGGCGTGTCCTTTGGTAGAATTGGCTCTCCATATTTCTCTCTGAAGGCAGGAAAAGCAAAGAGACCAGCTACAAGTGACTTGTCATAAGCTCTGCGAATGTTTGTTTAGCTGCACAGTACAGTCTTACATGATATGATTCTAGGACTTACTCCATGACCACAGTCAGGAAGAGCAATAATGACCATCCCACTGCCTTTGGGTACTGCCGACAGCATGAAAAGAAGGTGGCTTCTTTCTCCTCTGCGAAACCGCGATAGACTCGCCTCGTTGTTGAATCAGAGGCATGAGAATGCGGTAGCCATAGTGAATTGGCAAGGTCGTTTGGTAGGGATTCCAGCTCGGGCTCGCTGCTCCTGGGCGAACCTGTTGCGAACTCTGGTAACTCTGGCAGAGGAATGGGGCGTGCATCAGTGGGAATGGGGATAGCTTCACTGGAAGGGCCCATCTTTGAGGTCGTGCTGGTGGATGGTGTTGAATTCCACCAGTGCAGTCTCATGTCGAATTGCGCGGGTTTCCAAGGTCGTAAGCGAGTGAGACCATGACTCCTTCGTTCTCTCTCTCTCTCTCTCTCTCTCTCTCTCTCTCTTTTGATGTCCGGGGTGGGTTATTGACGATTCCCCAGATATTTCATGGTTGCAGTTTTGTTTTGTCGATGGAGAGAGTTTCTCAGTCTCCAGATCCGTCCAAGAGAAAGAAAGAGAGAATTCAAAGTTGGAACTTGCATTGGTTATTGGTTGCATTGTGGGGGCAGCAGATCGATTGGTCAATGGCGATGTTGGAGGCAAAGATGAGAGAGCTAAACCTGGTGACCAACACGTCACTTTTGTGCTTGGGGTTCCTGTTCGGGCCATGGGCCACGGAGTTTGGTGGATATTCAATGGTAATAGTTTGTATAGGTAAGGCAGACTAGGTAGGTACTGGGGTTGGGGGGTTGAATAATTGCCCATGGGGGACGGTTTAGAGTCTTCTTTACAGCAGAGGCCCCCCTGTAAACAGGTACGCGATCATACCCAGCCAATGGTAGCTGAAGGTTCTATTCTCCCTCCCACTGAATATAGTAACCATCCAAATAATAGACACGGGCTTCTTTTCTCTTTCAACCCAGTGAATCACTGGATCAACAAACCAGGCTCCCCCATCTTATGATTCTCAACCAGGTTCAGGTAAGCTCAAATGTGGAACTGCAAAGAATTTCAACCCACCAACATTCGCGCAAAAATCTGGAGTCGGTCCGATCCCCTTACTCTACCTCGGTCTAGGTTCCCCAATAATTAAATGTTTGGTACGGAGTACCTACTGGTAGGCTGTAGCTAATAAAAACTCTGGCGTGACGGCGGCAACGTTACCTGTAACTTCTTATAATAAGCCACGAGGGAAACCCCCGAATCGTACAGTCAGCTCGTGTCTGGTCCAGTTAATAGTCGTAGTTCTGAGTAGGTAATGTGCTTCTACCATCACAATGCGCTGATAATCATTGTTAGTCTGTAATAGCTGCCACATTCCTCGTTTGTTGATGTGAGTGGTTTCTGTTTGTTTGGGTTTGACTCGGTTTTAAGCTTATCAACCACGTTTTGGAGCAATTGACTACAGCTCGCTAAGGTATCGACGACCATCCGCCGTTGAACTAGGTATGCTTTCAAGTATCGATGACATCTACTACCATGCCAGGCGACATGAATCAACGTTTTGTGTAGCTTCAAGATATTTGCGATCAGTGCGAAGAGTGACTTGGTAATAATGCAACTTAGCTACCCAAGAGGTACCTATGCACAGCTTGTTTCCTCTGCGCCACTGGCTGGATGTAGGCGGGGTCACGTGCCAAGCTGTTGAATTCTCATCAATGAAACTCAACACCAAAGCACTCTGTGTCCTGTCCCGTCCCGGGCCTCAACGAATCACAGCCCATCAGCCTTTAGCGGGAAAGCAACGCGGGATCCAAAGACATGCTCATGTTCGAGGTCTATGCGAGGCGGCGGGGCTTGCCGAGCATGCTATCGCTAGCTCGGAATCACGCGATAAGGAGCTATTCAGTGAGGCCATCATCGTCAAAACCACCACCACCACAACCAAAGCCTTCATCGGAGGAGAAACCACCACAACCCTCAAGATTCACGTTTGTCCCAGAATCAGAGTGGGGACCACTAAGACGCCCGATACATAATTCACAGAAATACAAGGCAGAAAGATCACGGAGGGGAAAATGGAGCCCCAAGAGACCACCAATATCAAAACAGGGACCGGAACCGGAACCAGAACCGGAGAGAAAAGCACAGGAACCATCAGAAATTCACCTAAAACAGGACAAACCAGATTGTGATGAACGGTTTTTGATTGCAAACCTGGAACAAGAAGAGGCTGAGTTCAAGGCCAGACGAGCCAGCATGACTTGGAAAGATAGGCAGAAGGCATTGGCTGATCTCATGGGATGGTCACTCGAAATACCTTATTCAAGAGAGTTGTACCATGCGCCTCAAGATTTCAGGTTGATCAGGAGGCGCAGAGCAATTGAGCTGATTAGGATGGTATTCGGCCATCAGCTCAGTCCACGCTTGAAAAATGAGATAGCGGACAGGCTACCATACCGACTTCGAGGCAGTAATATGAGAGACGTCAGACTCATCTGTCTCGACACTGACAAATCCAGGAACATGTCCAAGGGAGGGAAGGGGGCCAAGTCGTTCCATCTCGGTGTGGCTATCCTGGACACCAGGGATCTTCGAGACGTCATTCAAAATGGCATCAAACTTGATAATCCATCAGACCTCATTCGAACTTATCAGTTTGCCGTCCAGGACTGCGTGCCCAAGGTGGACCGTTTCTGCTTCGGTGACACAGAGGCCATATCTCGAGAGGACTTGAAGAGCAGATTCGTTGAGTGGCAGAAAGGAAGAGATGTGATCGGCGTTGCATACACGCCTCACAACGACCTGGCCCTCCTAAGAGAATTCGAGATCATCCTGACCGCAATCTGCTGGATCGATCTGGCCCTAGCACAATACATTCCACTTCAAAACGCAACTGCACCATCGCTGGCAGTTGTGATGAACAGACTGAGGATCCGCTACGCAGGCAAGCTGCACGAGCCGGGAAACGACGCGCATTTCGCCATGAGGACTCTACTTGGACTCGCAGTTCTGGACTTCTGGCGCGAGTGGACTCATTGGGGAGATGGGCTCGGTGCTATCCCACGCTGGTACGACCTAGCTACAAAAATAGTTCGGGCTGAAGTCCCACGGCCAGAACGACATGACTTTACGGATTGAAAGTACGTTGGTTGTGACTGCACATCAAGACCGGCTGCGTATTAAAGACAAGTCTCACCACAAGCGGTAAGACTAGCATCATTAGAAAGCTCACGAAGGAACGGAGGAACGAAGGTTAATGAGGGATGGAAGAAGGTACAAGGGGGTTGATCGAGGTGAGAACCATGGTTGCAACTTGAGGATGTCACTCGTCGTCGTTGCTAATGTGAGCCAGGTAATACTGGCTGACGTGTATGCTAACAGCAAGATCGGGCATCTCTCTCTCAAGACTGGGAGATGATCTGACGAGACCCAAAATATGGCAAAAGTCAATTCTGAGCAAAATACAACACAGCCGTCAACTGCAAATCACATGCCGTGGATTACAGGTCCACAGAGACAGACAGAATCAGGCTTCCAAGGTTGGTTCCTCATCGTCGGGACTGGGCGTCGCATTTTCGTCCTTGTTCGATGTTGTCTGGGGTATGGCACCACTGAGCTGGGTTCAGCAGGTTTGCCACTGACAGGAGACGAGAGGAGAGGATACAAGGCCAGGCTGAGCCAAAAGCTGTCACCTTTGTGTTGGTTGTTGGTGCTGTTCGGTGGACCCCGCCTTGACGTGGTCAGATGTTCAGAGCCTGAAGAGGGAGCATGAGGCCAGGGGTTGATAGAGGTCGACAGTTGCTCGAGGCTTCATTCCGGCAAGAGCCGAATTGCATAGACAAGAGATATTGACATAGCAGTCATATCCAGTGTCTGGATTTGTAGTTGCATACTTTAAGATCCATACTTATACAGTATTATAGTCTAATATCACAGAGCAGTAAGTCGCAGTGAATGCAAGGCTGTTTGTTGGTGCTCCACAGAAACAAATAAAACATCGACAGACCACAAAATCAACACCCGGAATAAAAATAAAAATAAAAATAATAAGATACATATTATTACTACCGTCATAATCAAAAATACGTTTCACATTCATCATATACTTTCCATCCCCCCCAAGTTTCCAAATCTGGAATGCCCTGGTCCCCCGGAATCACCCGAATAGGTCAGACAGCCCAGGGGCCCAGCACCTACAATCACACCACTATCGACCGACTCTCAATTGGCAATTGAGAATCCTACGGCTCATGATCAACAGCGTAGAAAATGTCGACAACAATGTAAATTAGTATAAGAGACTTGGTCCAACTCGTCAAAATGGAGTGATTTCTCATCATCATTATCATCATCAATACAGTCCAGTCCAGTCCAGTCAAGTCCTGTCTTCTCAACTCACCATCATCTCAAAAAAGTGTCTATATCTTCACTTACACTTACACCAACATCCACTTACACAATGGCCGCCATCGCTAGACCTGCTCTCGCTAAGCCTGCCGCTTACCCCAAGTAAGTCCCTATGTATAACTTACAGCAACTGAATCATCTCCACCAATACTGGGTCCTAACAGTTATTAAAGGGCTCTCCCCGTTGTCGTTGCCGTCGGCAGCTTCGCTCTCGTCGCTAGCTACGTGACCTCCCAACTGGCCACCACATCAGCCAAGTTCGATCGTTCTTTTGCAAAGTACAACACTCCCGAGAGTGAAGCCAACCGAGCAAGGACCTTTGAAGGTGCCATCGAGAACCCCAGGACAAGTCTGTTCAACATCCTCGGTCGACGACAGTAGATGATGATGGTCTTGTTTGTCTACAAAACTTCATCATAAAGGATCCTACAGATCCGCTTATGCATACGCATATACAATTTCTTCACGTTAAGCGTTCTTTATTACGTCTACAACATCGCCTGGCTATACAGGGCGCAGAGACGGACACAGCATTCGGTGGTTGGATAAACTGGAGGTGGCATATACCATGGAAGTCATATAATTTGATCAATGAATAAACAGTTAAAAACTTGACACAAAATCGACCACAGTAAATGAGCATGATATATCAATTCTTTTGTATTACATATAAAAATTCCCGCCAGCCCGTCTTTTGCTGAGGTCGCCCTCGTTTCCATAAAGACTGATCTAGGGCTCATTCCTATCCTGTTCCTAGAACAACACTTATTCCACCCAATTCGCTCACTATGCTATGATATATGTTCTCCATATTCCTCCTTCATATTGGACATCAAATATGCAAAAGAATGGAAAATGCCACCTCTAGTCCTACCCAATACGCCTTTTTTTATACCTCGATTCTATATACACCATCCAAGTCAATGCCCCTAATAAGCGACTTGTTATCTCCCTATTTTTACCCCGTTTTCATCCTGTTGGGGGTCCAGCTGAGTCGTGACCCCGTGTGGCTTGAAGACCGCCTAGATCTGCTTTTGGGTCCTGCGGGTGTCAGCTGGTCGTCAACGGCCTCCGAATCATCCTCTGGCTGTGACGGGCTGCTGCTCTCTCTGTTGCCAATACGGGATGTGAGTGCGCTAAGCTTGTCTTTGAGATTGCTTGCGCCGTTCTTCCTTCGTACCCCGGAATCGTGATTGCTCATGCTCGAGGCAGGTCGTTCGATGCCTGTCGGAATTCTTCTGAATCCGGGCCTGTGCTGTTGGGCAACAGGCACTGGAATGCTGCTGTGAGTGCTGGCGCTGTTCACACTGCTAGCATGGGAATTGCTTGGCGTTATTCCAAATGTCTGGCCCTGCTGGCCATACACACTGTTACTCATGCTGTGTATGCTGCTTTGTGGACTTGCGGTAGCTGGCCGCAAAAGCTCCGCGCCGTGATGATGCCTATCGTTACGATGATGATCATCAATGGGGGTTGGCGGCGTCATCATTAGGAAAGCGGGCACATTGGGTCCATGGGGAGCTTGGGGGCCATGGCCTGTGCCGCCGTTACGATGTGACCTTCGACTCTTGACACTCGAGCTTCGACTGCGTCGTCGCATAGTAGACCCTGGTCGTACACTACTGTGTGTGCTTCCGGCCCGAATACTTCTAGGAGGTGATCGAGAGAAGTCCACAGGAGACGAGCCATATAGACTGGAGTCGTCGCTGTCGTTCAGACTGCCCGGGTAGTGTTGAGAGCCACCCGAGGAGGACGGTGCAATGAGGACTGAGCTGTTGGCCAGTACCCGTAGCTTGTCTCGCTGTTCGGCATTGGGTCGATGCTTTGAAAATTTGTTCCCAATAAGTGCACCCGTATGCGAGATCAAGGCCTTCACAACCGCCTTCTTAAGAGCCAGGGCTAGATCCAGGTTAGACCATGTCTTATTCTCCCACTCGATGCCGGGCATTCTGAAGACAAAGTCGTGTACATCCTCGATGTTGCGATTGTCTTTGCCACGGTAGCTCAGGCAAAGTACCACAGAAGGCATTTTGATGGACGAAAATGTCATGTACTGGCTGGCACGGGTCATCATCTTGGTAAGGTCGTCTGACTGATGCTTCTCATTGTGGTGTCTCTTTCCAAGTCCGAAGCGTGACTTTTTATCGCCGTCCCTTGACTCGCGACCTTCCCTAGAAGAAAGACCTGTGGGAGCACGTACAAGGCCAACTCTTGGACCCATGTTAGATCGGAGAGACTCATGTGATGCCATCTTAAGCATCGTCTTGGAAGTTCCAGGAGTACGGAAGAGGCGGAAAGAATGACCTTCATTGCCCGTATTGACACTCAAGGCCTTTCCAGGAGGCGCTTCGGCCTTGGTATTGGATGTCAAAGTAGGTCTAAGTCGAAGCTCAAGAGAACCTGAGCCTGCTGAAAAAGACGATGAGGATGATTGTCGTGTGTACGAAGGTGTCAGGCCATTGCCATCTTCATAATCCTCGTCCTCCTCTCCATCAGCCGTAACCTGCTTCAGCATAAACGGGGAGTCATTCTTAGTGCCGGCCGACTTTTCTCCATTGATACCGGGGAAAATATACTCAAAAAGTCGCTTACCAACCTCTCGCTCTAATTGCACCTTGATTGGGAACAAATTGACCTCGAAGCGGTCCATCACTGGAATGCCTGCTATAGCCTCCAACATGTACCAATACACTCGGATCATCTCCTTGTGCTCACCCTCCTGGGTATGCGGCTTCTCAGGATCGATGTATGGTGCAATCATCTCAGGGTATGTGGCATCCGGTAACAGATTGAGGCCAAGGACCTTACCAACACGAATGAGGTTTACATGAGAACCATCAGAGTTGTCTGTGCGGTCATACTCAAGATCCTTGAGCTGCAGCTCCACCAAGGGTTCATTTGAATCTTGCATGAGATGCCAAACAATGTCTCGTATGGTAATGTTCCACTTGAGAAGACCAGTGCTGTCATCCGAGTTGACATCATACTTTCGCTGCGAAGAGGTAATGGCCTTCATCATGAAGAACAATTCGTCCTCACAAGCTGCCAGATCCTTCTCGAGGCGCATTCTGTCTTGCCAGCCCTTCTTATCGAGATGTTTCGCATAGATCTGGAAATGGTCCTTGATTTCTTCCATCTGCCTGATGCGTTGTTGCAGCTTCTGAACCATAGCCGGAGCACCACTTAAGTCGCTGAAGTCCGAGGCGAGGATGATCTTCTCCAAGCGCTCACTACGCGTCTTCTCCATCGGTTCATTGTACATGAGGAGGTCAAGTACAATGACATATAGTGCATAGTACTGCGATGAATTGCAGAGAGCTCTTGCGGTTGGGAACTCGACCCAAAGATTGTCCATGCGGTTCTCCATATTGACTTGAGAAGCGCTTTCGTTTCCGTCCGTATTTACCTCATCGTTGTACTTCAGGCGCAAGGTGTTGAACTTATCATATCGAACCATGGCCGACGTTTTCTGGACGACGCGCTTGAAACCGAAAGGATCCGCCTGGAAGTCAAAGACCACCTCGATAGGAACCCAAGGAGGCCAAGCGGAACCGCTTGGTGCACCATATTTGCTTCCAACATACATCGACACAAGGCTGGTTTGGAACCACTTGCGATGTGTGACAAAGAATTGGACGCTATCCATATTGACCAAGAACCGGCGCTGAACGAGACCACTGACATTGTCTGAGATTCTCTCCTTCTCCATGACTTCCATAACCTTGAGCTCCATACCCTTAGCAGTTGCCAGCACCACATTCTTTTTGTTCTTATCGCTCTGGAGTTGAATCTGCGGAGCAATGATTCGAATGTGATAGCTACTTTGTGGTGTGAATTCTTCGGCAATTCCAGTCACCAGATCTTCGATCGATCCATCAACAACACCTTCGGCGTTGGTGCCCCAGGTAGCCGATGTAAACTTGCGACCGTCATTGAGAATGCGTTTGATGCGCTCCTCGATATCCAGAGGTGTTTCGTCATCATGAACGCTGGATGCACGAGAACTCCTTCTGCCACCTTGTCGACTGTGTGTTGATTTGGCCTTCCCTGGTTTGTTGTTTGACTTGGCTTTGTTCTGCTCCTCGACAATGTCAAGGATGAACTTGATAGCGGGCCGCGAAAGGTAGTAGGTGAAACCACGTCTTTGGCTGTTCTGATGAAGGTATCGAAGCACGATATTTCGCAGGGTATTGTTCCACTTGAGTTGCAAGTTGTGGATAACAAACCGATTGTTGAACTCGCTTTCGAACTCGCTGGTAGCTGGGATTTCCATGGTCTCATCCTGGAAAGGGATGGAAGACTCGCCTGATTGCTTGCGGCCGTCATTGCTGCTCCTATTGGTACTTGACGGAGCACGAATCTTGGCCTGGTTCAACATTGATTCAAGAAATTCCTTCTTCTCTTGCAGCACGTCGGTATGTTTCTGGAAAGCCTTGAATTCTTCCACAGCAACTCGGTCCTTTGCGTCGCATTTGATAACCCTCAACTCCGCTTCGCCCATCTCACGATCATGAGATTCCATTTGCCTACCCAGCTGATCAAGGCGATCCTGAATGAGCTGGCCCTGAATTCGACGAGGATCGTCATCGTGTCTCATCACACAGAAATGTGTAGGTTCGCTTCCAAAAGGACTAGTTCGTGTTGGGTCTCCAGCAATAACACCACCAATATCTGTTTGTCGGAAATATGTCAGACGAGGGGCATATGCCAGGGGTAAGATTTTGGTGTCAGGGTGAGGCTCCGTGGGTGTTATCCAGTCAAGTTCGACAAAATCGTCCATATCGATCCAACTGAAGTCATTGTCCGGAATAGTAAAACGAGACAAGTCAGGCTTCTCGTCAGATTCGCTCATCAATGTTGCGATAGATCCTTTCTTAATAGCCTCTGTGGTAGTTCCCTTCAAGCTTGCTGATACTGCTCGAACATCGGCGCTAACGAGGTCGAGCTGGGCTGCATGAATCTTGATACCTGATGTTTTACTTGTGTCGTCACCATGTTTGCCTTTGCCAAGGATATTGAATTCTTCTCGGCGTTGATGAAGGTCAAGTGAAAAGCTGTCAAATCGCACCTTCAAACCAGTCGCAGAGACTGCATTCTCAGAATGATCTTCGACATCCTTGTGCTTGTAGATGTGACTGAGGAAAAGTGGCGCGAGTAAAATATTGTACTTAACAGTTGCAAGATGTCGGCCAAATTTCTTGCTGTTCTTCTCACGGCCAGGGAAGAGACTACCTTGACGAATTGGCAATGACAGCGGCTGTCCAAACAAACCCCACCAATTGAAGAAATGGGTGAAGAAGCGAGGGGTGAGATGGATAGTGTTGTAGCTTCGGGATGGCTCTGGAGTATCTGACAGCCAGTCACGATCAGCCGGTGCATGGATCGCAATAGAAAGATGTATGTGTCTGCTTCGGAAACCACGCATTGCGTCGTAGGGAAGGCCATTCACATCAGGTTTAGCAAAGTGCGGATTTTTGAGGACGATGTCATAATGAGGGCGAAACTCAAAGCTTCGCTGGCCGTCCTCAATAGCTCGTTCAAAGATGAGGCCAGCCATGACCTTGACCTTGCCTGACAGCTTCATGACAACCTTCTTAAAGCTCGCCTCGGATTTGTAGTTGTCTTCAGGCAGGTAATTTTCAGCATCGTAAAGTCGCCGGGCCTGGTCTCGAACTTCATGGCTATAATCAGGCACTGCGAGGATGTACTCGCCACTTTCGACTGAGATGAATCGTTTGGGGTCATCGTCAGCGTTTATGTTCCATCTGATGTCATTTCGCCAGCACATGAGGAAACCGGCTCCATTACCGGTCATCGCATACGGATCGCGTGTGCCCTTGAGAGCCAGATGAACATCTCCATCCCCTTTCCAAGACATGTGTATCCTAGAGTGGAAGTTAAGTCGTAGTTTGTCCCAGAAACCGACACGTTCTGATAGATCGAATTGAGGTTTGGTAAACGATTCAATTACCATCATCATGTCCTGGATGGCAGGCTGGTAACAAGGGCCCCAAGTGATCCGTGTAGGAAGAGCACTGTTGACATCCATGTAAACATCTGAGTAAGACTTGACGGGCCCTATTGTACGTCTGACTTCGATGGCAAAACTGCCTTCATTTGAGGAACCTGGAAGCGAGCTCCTTGGTGGGACAACATTGACTCGAACCCTCCGCGTCGACTCAACGCCCCTGAACTCCTCGGCAACGACGAAATTTGCCTTCAATGACACAGCTTGGATTTTTGCAGATTGTCCGTATTTCATCGGTGGAATATGCACTAAAGGCAATGGGTAATCTCGTAACGTCACCTTAGCCTCGCCCATGGCAATACTGAGATGCATTGGCACCAGTAAACTATACTGCATATCCTTTGGCATCCCTTTGCCGATCTTATGAAGAAAATCTGGAAGATCTTTCATGGGGAATGTAGGCTTGTCGATCATGAAATGCAAGTCACTGATGACAGCGGCCATGAGCGCTGGTCTTGGGGGCACCTCCAGTAGATTTTCGGAGTCTTCCAGGTCTTCGGGGATTTGGTTGGCACCCCAGAACTGGCCCCGGGACTCTTTCATGCTGTCTTGAGACATCTGGTAAGCTCGATCAATCCGCTTCTTCCAGCTCTGGGCATTGAACATGTCCAGATGGCTTCGAGCATAGTGTTCAGTAACCTTTGAAACGCCGTTGATACGGAGAGATTCGATGTTGGGGTTGTATCGTGGAATTCTCCCATGTTGGGAGTTTGGTCGCGCATCTCTTCCTTCTTCGAAAGCGTCTACACTCCGACTTCTGCTGCTTGGCCTATCGCCCATTTCAGGCCGGCCTCTAGGAAAGGTTGATCGAGATCGGAATTTGCTGCTGCCTCTTCTTATCTCCTCTTCGCGAACTCTCTTAAGTTTGACCTTGAAGGCATTTTCTCGAGCAAGTCGCTGTGTTTGTTCAATGAGGCCAGTGCGGTAAATCATGCCTAGTTTCCACTCAAATCCACCATCTTCAAGCTCAAATAAAAAGTTTCGTGTGCGTACTGACACCTTGGGAACCGACTTTGGCCCTTCGGGCTTCTTCTCGAGGATATACTCATTGGTGCCCGTCTTGAAGCGATGGTGGAGCTGCTGAACTGCTTTAATCACATTGATGAAGTTGTCACTCACGCGGCTGACAATAACCTCGTGTGGAACAGCGATACGAACGGCCTCAGTCACGATGTCCACCATTTTCTCGTCAACAACACCCCCGTAAGCTGTCTTTCGACGAGATTCTCGGAAATCGAAGCGTCCTGACTTAATACTGACCAACCTCGCCCAAACGTTGCGCATGCGTGGTGGCTCCGTATAAAGTCGCACAAGCTTGGCTGCAATGTAGGGCGTAGACCATCTCTGGCGGCCTAATTCTAAACCATACATATGTAGCATCATGGCTGGATCGTGAGGCATGTCAGCCTTAAGCTGCACGAGCGCTGCCTTGAAATCGAGAGTGACCAATTCTGGTGTGATAGTGGACGAGCCCGGATCGAAATCAGGAGTTCCTGGCGGTGCCAGTCGGTTGGCGGTAGGAATGATATCGACATAGCTTCCATGTTGTTTTGTTCGCGGAATGTCACGTCCGCTTTGCATAAAAGCTTTGCGTAATGTCATGACAGCAACCCCAATGGCGTAATGCCGGTAGAGGGAGTACTTAGCACGGATCGAACGGACACCAACTTGTATATTAAAAGTTGGACCACTGGCATCACTTGCCGCGCCGAGAGAAAGCTCAAGTCTTGGTACACTGAGGAAGGGTTCTGGCTCGAGTGTATCAACGGCATCCATAATCTGTGCCTCGATTCCACTGGCAAAGAGTGTGAGCTTTCGCCCATCGCCAATGTTCTGCGGTTTCTTTTTGGGCCGTGGAGAGCTGGAAGGAGGAGTCCACTCCGAGTCGGACTGACTGATGGAACGACTGTTGGCACGTCTTCTGGAAGCCCGGCGTTGAAGTCCGTCAAGTCGATGGGCACGGTATTCGGTGGAGACAGTATCCCAATGGAGAAATACTCCACGAGTATCATCTGAGATCTCCTCGTCAATACCTGCGATCTCCACGTTGAAATCCGACGCGTCGAACTGTGCTCTCAGAAGCCAGTTGGGCATGGATCGTAAGAAGTTCTGGCCACCCCTGGATCGTGAAACTGTACCCTTTTCTGGTTCCACATCAATGCGCAACTCCTGGACTATTTGACGAAGTCCATCGATAATCTCGGGTCTGACCATACTGATGGAGGCGGACTGAAGATTACCAGAAACATCAACGTAAACATCTGGCCGAGCGCCCAAGTGGAGTTTCATGTCGAGTGACTCTGTGGTAATCAAGTTAAACCGCTCACCATTATTGGTCTGGTAGTAAAGATCGTGCGATTGAAGTCTGAAGGAACCATCAAGGGAATAATGCATATCTGCCATAAGGCTATGCGAAGACTCAATGTCGAGTGAAATCGAGGAGATAGAGGAAATGATGAGATCGAAGTCATCTGGATCCTCGGCTTTTTGTAAAGGCTGTAGCTTTATACGAACTACCGGTTCGTGCATAGAGAACTTGTAATTCGCTTTAGGGAGTAAGCGCGAGATCAGATGGTGGTTGTCACTCTGGGCTCTTGGTGCTCTAGGTTTCGACTTGAACAAGGCGATAAGGAGCGGCAGATGGTGAGGGTCCAGATCTACCGAAGGAGACGTAACGACAGAGTTGGCAAACATGATGTTGGCGTTTCTCTCGTCCACAGTACTGGCCCGCAGAACTTCAACGGTCTTGGAGAGTAGGGTTGTCTTGATCGTCGTCGTGGCCATCGGGACGTATAGAAGGCGTTCAGGTTGACCATGTCCATCATCCAAGCCAACAGATATAGACAGAGCAGCAGCCAACGCCTCGTGCGCAATGGCCTCGGCGGGGAAATACATCCTGTGCGCTGGCGACTTGGAGTCTAACCTGTGAAGATCTATTCCAACCTCTTTCATGGCTGCGTTTAGCTGGATTGGGGTAGACCCAGGCTTGATAGACTGGACCTTCTTGCTCATACCCAGAAAGCTCACAGCAAACTGGATCTCCTTAATGCCGCGTAGTATAGAGCTGAAAAACTCTTTGGAATCAGAAACCGTCCTCATTAAGTCCTCGTTCGTTGTTCCAGGTTCATCGATTTCCTGTGCTACCCTGCCCAAGAAGATATCCACGGGCTCCTCCTCTACCCCGGGAGTTTTAACCTCAGCTCTCCTTTGCTTGAGTCGACTCATGCACGTTTGCAGATCATCGAATGGAATATGTAGTCGGCCCATCTTGATAGCCACGGCAGCTTCGCGCAAGCCATCCATGGACTTGTATAGGTGTCCATGAACGTTGATAAACAATTGGTCAAGAACTTCCATGGATTCACTTCCATCGGCAGTGAACAAGACGCTACGCAACGAGACAGTCCATTCTGCTTGCTGGTCCTTGCCGTGGCGATCAGCTAGACGGGCGAAAAAGCGTACACGATCGACCATCTTTCGGCGCGTATCGACCGCGAGAGTGAAGCTTCCAACCTGCACATTTCCCACATCCACGATATTCACTGCTGAGTTTGTCGCGACCACGTCCACCAGCTTGAGCCAGCTGATATTCCTATGCAACCGTTTGATCTTTTCTTTGATATTCGTAAGTTTCTTCCATGTTTCGCTTCGGACAACCGTGCTCGTAGCTCGTCGCGGTAGCTGTGGTTGCTGCCGAGCAGTAGTTTTAGCGTCTGGTTTCTTATCCTTCGACGTTTCGGTATCGCTGTCCTCGGGGTCTACGTCGACCTGCTTGTTTCCTTCCAACTCGTTGACATCCAATGTTACGACGAGCTCGCTCAGAACAATGCTGAGCCATGTTGGCTGCGCGAAGGTTGGTCGATGAACGTGGAGCCCCAAGCCCCTAATCTCTATCCTACATCCATCTCGAGGTGTATATGCCAGTCGGCGCAAGGAGAAGTAGCCAATTCTTTGAATAGAGATACCGGTAATGATTCGAAAGACGGCTAGGAGGACGAAGGACGATAGATATAAGAGGACTAGACAGCCGAAGACGAAGGTCGGGTTGAGGAGAGCCATGTTGCGAAGGCTCCCACGAGCCTCTCCCACCAAGTCAACTGCAAAGAGACATGGAATTAGCTACAAGCGGTGTAACGTGGCGTGGTATAGCAACTTACGTTTCTTGCTTGTGGAAGAGATATCATGCCTTCAATTTGTATGCAACCGATTGATAGGCGGGCTATGCCATCACCGCGGGCTTTTGTCGAATTAGGTGTCGTTATTGCCGGGTTTTTAGTTCCTTGGTGGTACTCCCGTTGAGGCGCAAGAGGATGCGCTGTGAGTAGAACGTTGAAAGGTTTAAGTATATGTATATCCTCGCGTCCGGTGCAGGGATGGTTGGCGGACAGCAGAGCGGAAAGTAAATTCAGAGCTGACTTATGTATTTATCAGGATCGACGGAAAGTATATCGAAACGCGATGCTCTAGGGGGATTCGGGGGAGATTTGTGACGTCAAGGGGGTCTGGATCCACGAGGATCGTAGGTTGTTAGGAAAAGGAGTGTTACTCTGCCGCAGGAGTACAAGGCAGGGACGGATTCGAAAAACGGCGATTCCCTTGAAATCGTAACTTTTGGCGGGGGACATGCAAAGTTATTAGGTAGGTTAAGCAGGTAGGTTAAGCAGGTAGGTGTGAAAGGAAAGGAACGGCTATGGTCCGAGATACGTAGCGTTGAAGATGGACGGATATTGGATGGCGATGGACTGGATTGGTCGCTTAGACTCATGCATCCGTCTTTGGACGAACTGCTTACATGGAACCCACGAAGCGATAACGAGTACGTACTGCTACCAACTAACTTAGTACTGCAAGTCTGCAAGCACCCAAGCTCAGGTTGGATAGATTCGAGAAGGCCTCCCTCCACTCAGAGGACTCCAAGCTGAAGCCACGAGCCTCACTTCGTTAGATCAGTTAGGGCAGAAGCACGGGCCTAGCTCATTAGCAGGGAACAAACGACGTTCTGCTAGTAGCTATAGTAGGTAGTAATTAAGACATTTTATTTGTTGATGATCACCAATCTCAACAACTCCGCAGTGTTACGACTGTCGACATTAAAGGAGATATTACTTGATTACCAACACTCATGAGACATTAAAAATGTATCCATCTCCCTTTGCGGCACCGGGTAATGCACCATGCTGAGAATCTCCATACCAGCCTTATCAACAACCGTCTGAGCCGATCTTCCGTTTGAATCGCGTGTACTCTCCCGTACCACATACGAGCGTTAGAATTTTCCCGTGCCTTATCGACAAATCACGACAGTGCTTTCTTTGTCATTGGATACCCATTCTTGATTCTTCCAGTCAAAGTGCGGGGAATGCATGTCTCTTCGAGTTCCGTGGAGGATCGGACATTCATCTCCTTGAACGTTTTGTAATTCTTTCTATTTAAAGTTTCCCACAGATATACGCAATACTCCGTAAATTTCTCTTATGTGATTGGAATTAACCGCACAAGTCATTTTGCAGCACTGACATACTCGTTTGCAGCAAAGTTTCGAGTCTATCTGCAACGTCGTTAGAGTTACCAGTACTTCGAACTCGGACCGCGTTATCAAACATGCACGCACCCCCAGAATGCTTTTACGATACAGAGTAGCAATGATAGCTTCGTTATCCTAGCGCCACCAAAACGTGCGCGCCACCTATCAGGCATGAACCTCGACAGTCAGATACAAGAAACAACATCTGACGTTGCCAAGTCACAAAGACTGTCGCTCCGCTGTCCTCAGGGGAATTGTTGTTTCGTCTACCACAAATTTCGACTCGGTTCCTTCAAGCTGCGTCATTCTTGCTTCATTCCGCTGTGACAGTGATCCAAGACGTATGTAATACAGTGGCGTGTCATAACAGTGTCGTATCATCCCTCCCTAGCAGCTACTCAGTAACAATGCTCGTTACGAGGTTGCATCGAACAGCGAAAGTTGCTGAGTTATGCGTTGTCAGTCTGAGAGAGTCAAGATTAAGGTAGTGAAGGATACAAACACGCGAAACTCGTTGTTTGCTCCCTCCAGCTCGTACAATGGGTGTCTGGCATGTCAAGGCTCTGAAACAGCAGAAATTCCGCTGATGTTTGATTAGTCCATGGTTTCACTCAACAATTACCCGCATACCTTGTCAGGAAGCCGATTAGGATGTTCTGCATCTTGCTAGCTGATTGCACGCCGCTTTCTGACAGTCACTAGTCCTTTCAAGCCAGCAAGCAGAGCATGGGATTCAACAAGCCACGACAAAAGCAGGGAGAATTGAGTCAACTTAATAAACATGAGTATTATTATGTTGATGAGCCTTTCAGTTCTTCGTCTTCGGCCTGCTTTTTTAATTCAGCGATGCGATCATCAATAAGTGCAATATCAGCGTCTATCCTCAGCATCTTTTCTGACATCATATCTCTATACTCCTGATCCGTGAGCTTCTTAAGGGGAGACCATCGGCTCCAGAAGGACTCTTTCTCGTCGTGAACCTTCGGTTTTCGAGTTGCCATGCGGTTTGCAATCATTTGGCCACCACCTCCCACTATCGTGAAGACAAACATGGCGGGAAGAATGTTTTTCGGCCCTCCTGGTCACAGGGTCAGTGAGAGTAAAGCCGCGACGGTGTGGTATGACTTACGGATCAAGCCACCTACCGAACCAGCTGCTGTGCCAGCTATTGCGCTGGCAGTTGTCTTGTCTCCATTCTTGAGTCTTTCTTCACCGCCCCATGCCTTAACAATAATACTCCTGGTGACTTGAGGGGTTAGTTCGATGGTAAATACATTTTTAGTGAGAACTTACACCAGAAGCTTGTTCCCAATGTAAACCATTGGAATCCAGAAACTGTCCCCCAGATTATGGGATTTGCCTCTTGGAAGATTGAGCCTCCAACACCTGCCAAAACACCTGCAGTCCCTGCTTGATGTCAACATGGGTTGTGCGAGGACGCATGAAGCAGCTTACCGGCGTAACCACCGAATTTTAATGGAGGTACCACGAGGTCAACAACCTCGGGAGAAAACAAACCGCGAGAGGACTGCCGTTGGCGTACAGACACCATTTGAGGCTCTTGATTTCCATCGTTGGTCATGATGGCTGTATCTGAGGCTGGATATAGAGGAGGCGGGTGAGGAGGAGAAGAGAATGAATATTGGTTGCTTCAAATGCCGCATATAATTACAACATTAGAAGAAAAATAATAATTTTACATGGCTCGCTTCGCCGGCCGTTTGTCGAACTTGACTGTGAGGTTGATGAGGCTCTCACTGCATCTGAATCTCAGGTTTTCCTATGCAGGCAAAGGCCAATCCTAGAGCGCCACTATAGGTAAAGTTGGGGATAAAACCCCGTGACATGACATGGGCCGTGGGCCAATTGGGTGGGCTTGAATCGGCACACATAAAAAATGTCTGTGAGCTGGTCGAGATGGTGTACAGCACTTTTTGGGGGACTTTGGCTCGTGAAAGGCTAGGTAAGCATAGTTGAGATGAATATGAACTAATGTGATAACATGCAATAACATGCAATAACATATCCAATTTTCAGTAAGGACATGAGGGGAAATGGCAATTAATAAACGGTTGTTCCATTAATACTTATCTGCCATGTGCGGCAATTGTGAGCCGTCTTGATCTCTACCAATGCCTGTAATTGTATATGCCGCATAAAACACCGTATGCGAGAGACCAGAGAGTTTCTGGACTTCGTTCCATGACTTGATGTATCTGGCCGAGATCTCATACGCTCGGGCTGTTGAACAAAATCAACCCGACTGCTTGAACCACCTCAAAAGTGTATGTAACTACTACGGTTTCTGGGTCTTCTAGAGGCTGTTGTTACTGGTGCTTCTGAGAAGATGCAAGCGAGACATCAATCGAGTGGAGGGGTTAATTGGTGGATCGCGCACTAAAAAGGGCTAGCGCCCACTTCAGACCAGGACTGGAAAATTAAGGCAACCCTCAACTGGCGCCTCCATCATCATTTTTTCCCATACGCCGAGCAAATTTCAACTCGTCAACCCCAGACACGGCAACGTTAGTCGGGGCACATCAACACTCTGCAACGCAACTTTCTCGACAGAAATAATCGACATTCCGGTATTCGGTTCTACCGTTCCCGGCCACAAAGCGATCCGATCTCGTTATCCTCTCTGAAGCGAAAGCTGAAACCCCGGTCGCCTTCGCCCTTTGCATTCGTGCGCGCATCGGTCCTAGAATCGTTGCGCGTGTCCGCCTAACCGCAATCATGGGTGAGCACCCCTCTATGACAGTTCAGCATGTTCTGTAAGCAGATGCTAACCTCTTGCCAGCTCCTAAGAAGAAGGAACAGCAGAAGATGTCCCTTGGGGACTTTCTGGCTGACAGTATGTCCCGCCCCTCGCCTGTGCACCCCGCTGCATAGCGGACTTGGCTGCGATGCCCCTCGTTGACCCCATACTGACGACTCGGTCTTATAGGTTTTGGTGGAGGCTCATCTTGGGCTGATGAGGTAGAGGAAACCTCTTACGGTAAGCACTTTCGCTTTCACACCAAATCTCTATGTGTCTCATCGCTAACACATTTCCACCAGTCACTGGTATGTCCTGTCGCTTTAATACGACGCTTTCGACCCAGGTGGACTGACCATTCTTAGGCACTCAGGCTCTGCCCCCTTCCGACCGCCCTCGGTATAACAACAACGCTGCTTCCAGCTGGCAGGACCGGGGTATGTGTTGATGTCGCCGTAATTTGGCTGTCAAAACTAACTGGCGCAGGTTTCTCCGTTCGCGAAGCTGCCCCTCAAACCCTTCCCGACAAGCCTCCTTATACCGCTCACTTGGGCAACCTTTCCTACGATGTTACCAACGATGCTGTGGGCGAATATCTCGCTGACTGCGGTGTCGTCAACGTCCGCCTCATCGAAGACCGTGAGCTGCAGCGCCCCAAGGGTTTCGGTTATGTCGAATTCGAGACTCTGGATGGCCTCAAGAAGGCTCTTACCTTTGATGGCGAGAACTTTAACGGCCGAATGATCAAGATCAAGGTCGCTGATCCTCGTAAGATCCCATCTATCCCTGAATACCCAACCTTTATCTAACCGTCAATTCCAGCTCGTGGCGGTGATCCTGGCCGAGGTGACTCTATCCGTGAGATGGGTAACTGGGACCGCAAGGGACCTCTGCCCGATGCCCCTTCAAGGGGTGGTGCTCGTGATTTCGGCGACCGTGAGCGACGACCTCGTGATCCTGCTTTCGAGTCTCGTCCCCAACGTGAGTTCACTTGGGAACGACATGGACCCCTGGCTCCTCTCTCTCCTCAAGAGGGCTCCGGATCCCGAGACGGAAGCCGCCCCCGTGCTTCTCCCGATGTGCTTGGTGATCGTAGTGAGTCTTACCGAGGAAACCGCCGGGACTCTCCTGCTTGGGGCGAGGCCCGCGAAGGTGGTTCTCGTCCTCGTCCTGAACGCCCTGAGCGACCTGAGCGAACTGCCACTGCTGCTGAGAAGGACATGCAGTGGCGCGAGAGAATGCGCCCCGATGCTGCTAAGGCTGTCTCCCCCGACGGTAGCGCGCCCCCATCTCCCGCCCTTTCTAACGCCGCACCTGCCCAAGGCGGTCGTCCTCGCTTGAACCTCCAGAAGCGAACCGTCTCCGAGGCCCCCGATGCTTCATCAGCATCCCAGGGCTCTGATGCCAAGGCCAGCCCCTTCGGCGCCGCTCGTCCTATCGATACCGCAGCAAGGGAGAAGGAGATTGAGGTCAAGCGCCTGCAGGCTATCCAGGAGAAGAAGGAGGCCGATGAGAAGGCCAAGGAGGAGCGAAAATTGGCCAAGGAGGCTGCTGCCAAGGCTGAGGCTGAGGCTGCTGAGGCCGCTGAAGCCGCTGAGGCCAAGCAAGCTGCTGAAGCTGCCGAGGCTAAAGCGGCCGCTGAGGCAACCCCCGAGGCAACAGAACCCAAGGCTGAAGCTGCTGAGGGTGCCAATGGCGAGCAGAAGGTTCCTATCCGAAACCGCGAGCCCCGAGAGGGTGCTCCCAAGTCAAGAGCAACCGAAGCCTCAAGCTGGCGCTCTGCCTCAAACGATCAGCGAGGACCCCGTGGAGGAGCTGGACCTCGAGGCGGTCGTGGTGGCCGTGGCGGCATTCGGGAGGCACGGGCTGGACCTCTCCGCTCCAACGGATCGGCTGCTCAACAACCCGCGTCTACTGATGCCGAGCCTGCTACACCCACAGCTGACGACGACGGTTGGACTACAGTGCCCAACAAGAAAGGTCGCCAGGGACGTGCGATGGCACCCTAGAATGTGTACCAATCGCCTCGTTTCTCTATGGTTTGACGACTGAGAATGCGTGTTTACAAGATGCGAGTCACCCAGCTCGTAGTTAAGAGTAGTGATCATCTTGGACTTTGCTATTTTCTCGTAAATGACACCCATCTTACACTCGATTGCAGGCGATGGTCTTGAAGCTGGTTCTAAACAAGGCTGGTTCGAAACTTGCTGCTTGCTCTTCTCGTTATCCTCGACAATCTAGTATCACAGGTTGCTCAGGGCATGGAATTGAAATCTCTCCGCCGGTTCTAATCGACCACGGCATCCTGTTTTCCTCGTCTGACCGCCACACGTTGGACTTACTCATGATCAACCTCGGCCACCCGCTTCACTCGTTCAGGGGGCTTGGAGAGGGCATTTTTGAGCATTTGACCTTTGGCGTTTCGAGACAAAAGCAAAAGAATGGCGGCGAATGGATGGATGGATGGATGGATGAACGGATGGATGAATGGACTGAAACGTGGCATGCATTTGAATGATCACGGCTCTTTTTTTTTTTTTATCTCTTTATGTTTCCCTTTTTGTTTTTCTACTCTTTTTTGATTTCCCCCAAAAACGTCTAGGCCGCGTGTTGACTTCCTTGATTGATGAATATGAGGGAGAGGGTGAAAAGCATGAGAGGGACTGAAAAAGTTTACTTGCTTTGGCTGAACGAACACTGAGGCAAGGTGACTATAGGCAGTTCGTTTTCTCTAGACTCGGCAAAGATGACGAGACGTCGACTCTTACGATATGGACTCGGATCTGTATGCTAGGCGGTTCATGGGATCAATGAAATGTCCTGTCATTTATTCATCTCTGATCGGTGTGGTGTGGCGTGCTGTCTTGTCTTTTGTGTGTCTAGCTGGTTTCTCAATGAGGTCTCGGTGTTTGTTTTTGATGCTTTTAGAAAGGGGCGAGTACTTTGCGTGTGTGTTTGTGTGTGACTATAGACGAGTAATGAGCACATGAAGTCTCCTCTCATGCTGATTTATTTCATCACCGCTGATGATTCTTGTTGCTGACCACCTTGGCTCATTTGCTTGCCCCGTTCTCCTCTTTCCACAATCTGAAGCCTTCGAGGACGTTCCTCTTCACCCCCTCGCTCACAAACTCCAACTTTTTGCCATTCTTGAACTTATTCTGCAGTGCTTCTTCCTCTGTCACCCACGCAAACTCGACGTGTTCATTCTCATCGATCTTGACCTCGTCACAGCTCTCCACCTCGACCCAGACGGTCAACTTTCCCCAGACTCCATCATCTACACGAAACACAAGCATGTCATACAGAACCTCCAAGTCCTTCTCTAGAGGATCGTCAGGCATCGGCTCTGTGATAGGTGCAATTCCTACCACGGCTTTTACGGCCTTTGCGCGCAGACCGGCTTCTTCCCATAGTTCACGCACTGCTGCGGCAACGAGGCCATGGTCTGAGTCGTCGACACAACCGCCGGGGACTTCCCATAATAGAGGCCAGGAGTCGTGAGCTGCGCGGCGGAGAAGAAGGACTTGACCTTGGGAGTTGGTGACTAGGGCGCCAGCTATGAGGTGCTCGATTGGTGGGTGGGCAGCTCGGAAGACATCTGGAGTAGAGGCGAAGGCCTCGAGAGATGCGGGCTGTGTGTAGGATAGCGGTGGCGAAGGTGAGGATGGCATTGTGAGGGTTGGTAATATATGTTGACCTTGCAAGTCCTGGTTGTAGTATTGATAGGTAGGTAGTCTTGTAGATTTTATATGTTTGATAATCGATACCTGGTTTAGGCTGCGAGTTGAAGATGATTGGTTGGGAAAGAAATACCGCTTGTGTATTAATTGTTAAGCATTGGACACTTCTTAGGTGTGAATAGAGCATGTGATAAGGAAGAAATTCTAGGCACGCAGAAATACTGTATAGATTGGCTCTTGGGCACTTTGTAACCTCCAAAGTGACTTATCTGCAGTTGAGTCTCTAGTGTTGAATGTGTGAGTCAACTCAGCTTACAGCTGAGACTCGTGGACGGCCCAGCGCCCAACTACCCAGGCTACTGCATACCGCTGCATACCTAAATCACATTCTCAATATCTTTTGGTAACATTGCAATGTATTGCAGAGCCTGACAAGCCCCTCTACCTGTATCCTTTCTCAGTAGGCATAGTCCTAATCCCTGTGATATACCCAAATTGTACTCTATGTATCAACGCCTCTCATCTCTCAAGAGCCTCTGTCGTCCCAACGCCAACCCAGACATGTATCACTCAGTCAACCGTATCGTACAGGAAATCCACCCGCTTCGCTGATTAAAAAGAATTGCTTGCGTGCTAACCCGAACCTCAAAAAGCATAGAAACGAACCGCCCTCATCTTACTCAGGCACCTACGACATTTTGGCGCCCATCTCTTCCATGCCGTACTCATCCCACTCGTCATCACCTCCGAGCTTTCTGCCTATCCAGATACCAATGGCTGTTGTAAGGCTGCCTACCAGGAACCAACCCTCAAACCAACCATCCACAAATGCGGGACTCAAGGCACCTCGCAACACGCTTCCGACTGCCGAGCCCAAGGCAGACGGCAATTGACTGCGGAGGAGAAGTGAAGCTGAGATGACATAGGTCGCAGCGATCTGCCCGACGACCAGCGCCAGATTCGCTTGTGCTTGGCGGAGCAGGCCTGGAGTCCATTTAGCAAACAGGTGGAACGTCTGGACCACACTGTTGGCGCTGGCGAGGAGAATGACACCGCTGAGAGCAAAGCTGATAAGGCGTGCCCACGCTAGTTGATCCAACTTGGGATCCCAATGACGCGCAAGAATACTAAGAAAGCGGTTGATGGGATCCGTGTTGGCGAAACTAGACGTGGGTGAATATGCTCGGCGAATAGTCGTGATTGTAGTTGCGCCAATGCGATACACACAGTACAGGCTGAAGAGCTGCGAGGGAATGAGAAGAATACGTCCGATGGATGTTGAAGCGCGAACTGTAGCAGCGCGGTGGCTCTTGAGTAGAGAAACTCCTGAAGCCAGGTTGACTTCCATCGTCTCGAGACCAGCAATTTCCAGGCGCAGGGATCGCATCTCTGCCTCATCGCCAGTTGGACCACGTAGAGAACCCATGACTTTGCCAACAAGGCCGCTACCCTTGGCAGAGGCTCCATTCTGAGGACCAGATGTCTTGCGTTCGAGATATTGCAGGCGATGACGCTTGGTAAGAAGCATTTCGTTGGCAGTATCCAGCCCAGCCTGCTTTCTCGCTACATCAGCATCTGTGACAGGCCATTTGCGACGGGTTGTAAGATCCATGAATGCCTGCCACGGTGAAGACACAGCAGCGAAGCCAGACAGTAAAGCCATCAGTGAGATACCGACGACGCCAATACGTTCCAGGCATCCGCGCGTCAACATCTCGGAGAGGCTTCCACTCCCGACGCTCGTCCTGCGCATCGCGGCCTCAGGAACAGCCTGGCCAACGGACCAGAAGGCGAACAGCCATCCCATAAACAGAGCAATTTGCAACCCCCAAGCGACCCGGGGAAGCTTTCCCTTGGCGGTTCTCTGAAAACTCCATCCAGCACTCGAAACAACCGACCGACACTCCAGCCAAGGCACCAGCACGACCAGTAGGAACAGCAAGCTTGGCACCGTTACCCTCAAAGCCAGATTTCTCGAGTCGGCGTTAACAACCTCGATGATTTCGTCCATGATCAGCGCGCCCAATGTAGCAGCCAAACCCACAGTGAGACCAAACGTCCAGGCTGCGCCGCGCCGTCTCCAGCTCTTGGCGCCATGTTCAGCGTGAACTTGTCGCAGACACGCTGGTGCATGTGTAGGTAGGACGTGGTCTTCGCCGTCGCGAGAATCGGCATCGCTGCTCAGACGGGGAAAGACATGTCGAACGACGAGGATCGATGTCGAGATGCAGATGAGGAGGAACGGGAGGGCGGCGATGGACGAGGCGAGCGTGACAGGGCGGGGTTGGATTTCGCAGGCGTCTTCGCCGCAGCGAGCAAAGGGCCACATTCTTTGTGAAGATTGAATTTGAATTTATATGGTTATCGAAGCAGGGTGAGTCGTGGTTGGTGATGATCATCGATGTTTGGCGAGGGCCAGAGGAGTGTATCGTTCCCGTCGTTCTTTGTCTTGTGTACCTACAGTGAGGTACTCACTCGTTCGTTTGCTCGCAGGACGCAGGTCGTAAGTCGTAGGGGTCTTAGGAATGGAATGTCAGAGTCCCTTAGCCTCAGGTAGTTATTTCAATCGGGGTTTGGCGGCGGCGCAGTAAATCCTCCCTTGAGTTTGTACCAGTAATTATCATCGGAGGAGGGAGGGACTCGTAGACTCGTAGACTCGGTACCTATCTAACTGAAATAGACTGAAATAGACTGAAACGTTGCCAGTATGTAAGGTAACTCTAGTTATCCCTTGAGCTTGAGCCCCTCGTAGCGTCGCGGAAACGTAGCGCCGTTGCGACAACTCGTTTGTATCAAATAAGAGATGACGCGCAATGCCACTTCCAGGGTCCTTTCGCTCAATGTTTCCTTGATAACCAACCAACCTACCACGTAGTAACTGAATTCAATCAACAACCAAGTACAGTTGCTTTCGGCCGTTGTACAGCATTTGAGTTTTCAGGTCGAGAATTGTTTGTTAGACTCGACATCTGGAATTAGCCCCTGGGTCTAGAACCTGAGAAATGGTGGCTTACGTCGTTGCACTCGTTTCCCTGCAACTTGGGTTGGTCGCACACTGAGTGACGTGTTGATGCCTCAGGTTACACATCCCTATGCCTGATCAAGGGTCCTTACATGCGGGCAGCATCATGACATGACATCCATGACATGCGACAGACCTGCATTACCTTATTAGATGCACGTATGTACATGCATATCTACGTAGTACATCTGAATCACCAACCTCGGCGCACGGCCATTACTTATGGTGTCCCAAACTTGATATGAATTTCAACCCTAATACGTATCAGATAGCTAAGAACTGAAACCAGTCTATCGCTGTGTAATCTCATTTCGAAGCGCTGTTAAATTCTACAAGAACCACCGGATAATCACCAATGCATTCATCATCTTATCAGACCGTCGGCCCAGCATGGACACAAGCATGCCCTGATGCGACCTGCCCACGATGACAACCTGCTGGGACGGGTCCACGCTTCTGCCACATTGGGTAGTTCGTTATGATTATCTTCGCGGTCGTCGTCGTTACCAACATCGCCAGGGCCACCGCCATCGCCAGGGTCATCACCATCGCCAGGGCCGCCACCAATTTGATCATTACCTTGAGCCTCTTCTCTAGAGTCTCTACCTGGTGGGCGATCCGAACGCAATCCTATGTTTGGTCCAGCTTCGATATTCGTCTCATCCGACAACCCGGATGAGCTTCCCACCATGGTACCTGATCCGTCATCTGTGGACGACGTACGAGGCTGGGGGCCTGAAGGTACCTGTAGAGTCTTCGAAGCGGTATCCGGCTTTTCGAAGGATAGACTAGAAGACCCCTCATGGTCCTCAATTTTTGAATTGCTGGGAACTTTGGGATCCTGGTCTTGGATCCGAGGACCTATCGAATCCCCGTGCTTTTGGGGCGCTGTTTCCTACCATGCTCCACGCGATAATTGAAACCTTATATCAAAGATGGCCATGCCCTTTTGTAAATCATCCAGATGTCGCAGTTCAGTCGTGTCGTCCTCTGCTCTCAGAGATGAGGGACCTCCTTTTCCTTCTGAATCTGGGTGAACAACTTGAGGAAGCTGGTTATTCTCCTGAGAGGATTTGTCGTTGCTTTCGGCAACTTCATCTCCCGTGCTATTCTCATGCTTGATATCGTCTGCTCCTTGTGTCTGCTTGCCCTTCATCTTCTATGATGTGGCTTTCGGGCCTGAGGGGGTATCGTCTTCTTCATCGAGTTCCTCGTCCACCTTCATCTTGAGCGCTGCTGCTTCACCGACCTCCATCTTATGAAGCTGGTCCATCTTTTGCCTGTCCAAGGCTTGTTGCCCGCTCATAACTTCGAACTCTCCAGAGTCATCGTCGTCATCGTCATCGTCATCACTCTCAGCGGCGACACTGACATCGTCTTTGACAACTCTCTGGTTCTCTGAGGACTCATTGACAGGGCCCGCAGTAGCAGTAGGATCGGGGGACCTGCGACTCGGTATCTGGCTATGGTTGAGGGGCTTGATCGTAGGATCGAAAGATGCAGGTAGTCCTAAAGCACGTGCCACTTGATGTGCTTCTTCATCGGGCGAGTTATGGACCTCGAGCTCATAAGTGCTACTTGCCTCACTATCGGCCTCATGTTTCCCGGCGTTTGCGGCTAACATGCTCACGTACGTCTGTCGTGCAGAGTCATTGGCGCGTTTGGCCTTCTTTTTGATGCGCTTCTCGGTAGGTCGAACCACAACCACTGGGACAGGTGAATATTGGAGACAGTATTTGGAAAACGAGTTGCGGGTGTTAACCAGGCCTTGAAGGCCACCGAGGGTGCGTCCTCTAGTTCCCACAATAAGCATTGCAGGCTGGTACATTTGGATCTGTCATTTTGTCAGCACCAGAATTTGGCAGAGGTGTCTTCTCTGTTCACGTACTAGGACTTGAAAAGTCGTGTGTAACTTGCCCACGGCATATTCAAGGACAATGTTGATGGCTCTGTTGTTACCATTCCGAGCAACGATTCCCTTCATAACCGAGTCTGCGTCGTCCCTGTACTGCTTGTCCGTAAGTCGCAGTTCTTTGTCGACTACTCGCACGCAAACGACGTCGTCGCCATCATCGACCAGTTCGTCAAGCAGCCACTGCAACGCATAATCGGAGTAGGTATGCTCGTCAACACCAACCATGAAACACCGCGATCTACGCCTAGCCTGGTAACCCTTATGTCGAACATTGAGCGTAAATGAGATAGCATTATTCTTAGTCGGTTCGCCGGTTGTAACATTGTCAAATGCGACATGCTTCTTGAACCTATCGGACGGGGTCTCGGTTAGCGTCGACATTGTCGTGAAAATACCACAAAGTGGAGGCTAAGAATAACGATGGTTCTGAGGCAATTGTAGGATGCGCGGGGAAGTGATAATGGGGATGAAGGTTAAGAATTGTCAATGACGACTATGTCGACGGCAAGAGGAGAGTTCTGCGGGAATTTGGGGGCTGACAACTTGTCAGTGGCTGTGATGAAGGATGATGGTCTGACGATCCAGACCAAACGAGCAGGTAATCATAGGCGAAGAGCATTTCCCCACGTCTACTGGAAGCTTTGTCGCAAACGGCGGGGTAACCATAATCGATAGTGGGAGGCCAGTCAGTGGTGGAGTCCAAAGTTTATTGCGAGGAATGTTCCAGCCAAGCAACCCAATTCCTCCCGAAGTCCGAGCAGGTTCCATCAATACACCTCCGCAGTGAGTTGTCTTCACGATGGGTATTTACTGGTAAACAGTCGATGCCGCTACCGCAATGCTCGTATTCGACCTGGATGACCCATGTGGACCGAATTAATGATTTCGATGGTAGCACACGGTCCACGCGACATGTTGCTTGGCATGGCGTCACATAGGTTTCCAGCCAGACCAATTTGAACCCTCTTTCACCGATGTTGGTGTGCAGTACGCAGAATAAAATCCGTTGGTGAAATAAAGCTTCTTCCAAAGCAAAAACAAGAAGTTCCAGTTTGCACCACGGCGATCCACATGGAGGCCTTTGGCAATTTACATATTGCCGCACCGTGTGTCAGGCTTGATCAGGGCGATAGAGGGTTTCAAGTGCAATCCAGTATTGGGTTGAGGACATTGGCATTTGATCACAGCAAAAGTGTGTGCAACGAGAAGGGGAAAGGATAAATAAAGTTGTTACATACCTTGAGTGGTCCGGTGAGCTCGCACGGATGCGACTGTTGCTCATCTGTTGAGGATTTCCTTGGGGAAGTTGAGGGTTTGTCATTCTACGAAAAGAGACAGAGCCGGTGGACGATTTCCTTTGGATTGACGAGTCCTGGCCTGGCGCTGAAGCTGCATTTTGGTTGCTTTCACAGCTTGAGCTACGTCGAGGATCTGGTGCGAATGAGATGCTTGACTTCCGAGCAGATGAATCGTCACCATCGCTGGCCCGGACACTAGTATTGGATCCATCGACAGTGTTGGAATCTGGGAAGTAATCCGCCTTTGCGTCCTCTGAAGCTGGGTTCTTGGGAGGGTTCACTGTTCTGGGGGAGACATCGGAGTCGGAACGCTTGGGCGGGTTTGGGTGAATCGTTGCGATTGTTGCCATTGTTGCCTATGATACTGTGCCACGGAAGACACGATCTGGTGGCAAACTGAGCTCAGCTTGTCGTTCGCGCCGGGTCGATATGTTCAATAATGATCGTGTATATCTGGGAACGAATGTGTGTAAGAGCTAACGATAATCAAGTTTATCGATGATGAAGCTTGATGGGATGAAACGGACGGATGACGATGAAAAGTCAAGGTCAAGAGAGTTTGTTCTGTAAGGAGTTTCTGATTGATGAGAAGGGAAAGAAAGCTTGGGCTTGCACGGAGCTGAGCTTCAGTCAAATATCTTGGTAGTTCCTCCCAAGGGTATGCGTATTGCCAAGATGCAACTGCCGCCAAGACGGAGAGGCTAACCAGTTAGTTGATAGGTAGGTAAGCTTGGCTTGGCTCTTGATTTAGGGAAACACCAAATCACAAGGAGGAGGGAGTGGCCGCGGCTGAAGAAAGCGTGGGGCTTGGGAGAGTCAAGTTTGTGACGTTGAATGACGCGGTTCCGAAGTCAAGGAAGGAAGATGGGAGCTCAAGTTGAGATACAGAAGCGGGCGCAAGTTGGGACGCGGACTTCGAGCTAAGATGCAACGCCGAGGTCGATCAGATCTGGCGGAGATAGGTAGTAGAAAGTGTGGAGAAGGACCTCTACAAGTGATTTATCAATAGACCGAACCGGAGGGGCTGTGAATATAGAAGAAAGGCAAATTGTCGTAATAACGGAGATGAAAGTTGGTGGTGGCTGTGGTGTTGTAGTCTGGGCCTTTCTGAGGAAGCGGAGCTGATAGTGGCCGCAGATTACGAAAGGCAGTGGAGGACGGCCAATAAATAAAAGCACAGAGCAAAGACTCTTGATGTTTGTAAGAGGGTCGAGTGAGTAAAGTCAGAAGACGGTGTGGGCGTGGGCGTTTGCGTTTTGTTTGCAATCAGCTTGTGGTGAAAGAGATGATGCCACAATCAAGGCATAGGTCAGCCGAGATTCAGCCCAAAACAATAAGATTTTAAGGTTACTGCCAGGGAACGACGAGACCACGTTTTCAGATTGGTTTTTAGGTTTGGAAGAAACCAAGACCACCTAAAGACGGGTGGGTGGGAGAGTGGGAGGTCTAGGTATCCGTAGTTCTCACTATTGTTTCCTTAGGCAGAGAGAGATGTCATGATACAGTTAGCGAGGAATCGGTAGCTGGATAATATGGGCTTGGTCACATTAAACGAGGGAGACAACGTGAGGAGGCCAAAGAGGATGGATGATGGGATGGATTGAGGGACGGTGCCGAACGGATCGGCCCTTGGTCCACGTCAGGACTGACTGGGTGTAGGCCCGAAAAGGTCTGGGAGGGTTGAAATTAAACTGGGCAGCAACGTCAACAGGAGTGATGTACGTATTATTATCAGCCGAGATTTGAATTTATGATATATTACAGAAGCTGCGTGAGGACGTGCGTTGGAAAACACGTCCAAGGGTTAGTTAGGATGGCGTGAATCTGCAGAGATCACCAACAGCTAATAAAAAGAAGACTTGAGGTGAAAACAAGGTTGATGATAGCGAAAGTGCAAATCGTACAGCTGACGTAAATGCGCCAAAGTACTGTAAGCCGTTGCAGTGCAGCTCTTCAGGGATTGGACGGGTTACTGTATGTCGGGTGTGACAATAACTGCAGGCCAAGACACAGCTCGATTTGCATGCGAGAAAGCATGTGTTGACTGGGCGGAACTATTGGCTGACTAGGATGAACCACGGGCAGGGTCTCTATCATTTCTGCAACACAGACGTAGAGATAACAGAGAGACCAGAGAGAGGCCTCTTGAATTTATCCAGAGAAGAAGAGGAAATGAACGACACGCGAGCAAGGAGACTGGCCACAATGGAAAGCCCACTCACACTGATACTGGCCCCAGGATGGCCAGGCAAGGCCAGGCCAGGTAAGCAGCCCTCGGGGGGAAATAAAAAAACGAGACTGGATTTGGTGGTGGATCGACGGATTTTGGTGTAAGTCAGTCTCGTTTTTTATTTCCCCCCCTAGGCAGCACAGCACAACTCAACTCAACTCAACGCTACTATTATGATCCCTGGGAGTTTTTGATCACATGGAAACTCTTTCAACACTCGTTGATACCACTCCAGCAAGTAGGACAGCTTACCGGCGAATAGATATCCACTTAATAAGGGGCGCTTAGTTCGGCCGCCTTCCCCTCACTAATGCCACCTTGTTTGCTTGGGCAGCCAAAAACACACAATGATCTTCTTGTCGTGAAGGAAGTGAAGCTCAAGATACCCAGGTATGGAGGTAAACAGCAATGGAAGGCAGTAAAGTGTCAATGTCTTGGCCCCGGCAACAATGTCCCGAGTGTGACTCCCACCGGTGACCGCCAAGAGCACAGGCGTATCACGTAGCAAACTGTATTTGTTACCTATGTACCATGGCGGCGTTGGAACCGGTTCTTTGGGCACGATTCGGTACAGGAAGCCCTCCTCTGATCCCGCTGCCCCCAGGCGGAGTCATCTCACGCTCGGGCTTCAGTGGAGAGACACGCACGCACACGCACGCCAATGGTGGGGCCGAGCCGACTCAGACTAAGGGGAGGAAAGAAAACTCAAGACCTTGATCCAAAGTGATAAAATATTTTAGGCACTGTAGCCTAAGCTTAGGACGGCCTTTGCTGAGTTTATTTTGACACTCTATATCAAGGTCTGATGTTTTCTTGTTCCCTGAAGCGTCAGCACAGAGCCTCTGCAGATGAATTGAGATCCATCATGCCTCCCATACGACGAGCCGAATCAGCTTCGACAGCACTAACCAAACGGTTTTTACTATGGATCAAGACCAAGAATTTCTCACTAACTAGGCGGACAACAGACAGTTGTCTTATGCAGGGAACCTCAAGCGAGGAACAGTCAGCTCGTCACTCGTCTTTCCTTCGTGCAACTCTTCACCGCATCGTTTCGTTGCACCAGATTAATTATTGAGCCACTACCAAGCACAACGTCTCAGCCAGTGAATTTCCTTATCGAGACCACATGAGAATCCCCTGTTCTTTCAGCTGTCAAAGTCAAATAATTCATCAGCCCTGCCATTATCCGATAGAGCATGGAAATGGCAGAGCACCTTGCGGATACTGGTGCCTCTCCACACTAAGTTAGGGCTACCAAAGAGCCGGAATTTCGGAAGCTATCCTGCGCACCATCATGGTGACATGGTCTGACTCGACCACGTATATGTCGTAAAAGACGGCGGTGAAGCTATCTTCATCAGCCACGAGAACACAATGTCTCATTGCTTTTGCCAGCTGAACTAACCTAGGCTCTGGGAATCACGAGCCAATACGCCAAGTGCCACAGACTCGGGAACACAAATGCTGAGATACACCTTGAACCTCTTGAGATTTCATCCAGCGAGCATACATGGACGCACTAACACATTATAAGCATCAGGCGGCAGACTGAGGAGTGTCATCATCAATGCTATTGCAGAGCAAACTTGTCCCCAACATTTCGGAGGACTTGTTACGAGCTCTTTCTTGAAACGTACAAATTACAATGGAAAGCTTGGTTGGCATTTCTTGGTCTCCCAGAGCGTAACAGATTCTGTACTCCGTACATGCGGCTAATATGTATCCACGAAAACTGAAAGTCGTATACTCCGTACTTAACACTCCGGGCCTCAAAACTTGAAGGGCTGTCCTCGTCGCAACACAACCTTGAATCCTTTTTCTGGCTCATGCCGCACTAATCGATTATGCCGCTTATTAAACAGTCCTCATCAATGAATCAAAATATGTCTCCTTCTGTCCGATACTAGCTGATGACTGAACCCTGCAGCCCTAGGAGGGAAGTATTTCGTATAGCTTCTGCCTATCTGTGAGCTACATTTTACGCAGTGAAAAGATTGAGCCAAGAATAACGGAATATCTGTGAGCTAAGGTATTTGTCAACCAGATTAGGTACCTACAAAATGAGGATTGTTCTGACATATCATTCTAAGTGGCACAACCTCGGGGCTGACATCAATGCATAAGTAATAAGGCATATCATTTGCTTTCCCCAAATGTTCCAGTGTCGTATTAATGCAAAGACCTTTGGATGGAAGGCATTACAGGGCGATCTGAGTGGCTAGAGCAAGGTACACAAAGCTAATCACCAATGTTGTGTTGTGTTTAACTTGAGGGACTGTAGCTCAAGCCCCAAAACAATAGAGGACTTTCTGTGAATATGCTTCAACCCTTCTCCGTTTTTCAAGGGTATTGACTTGATCAGCTTTTCAGGTTTTGTGGCCGGTTACTCAATTTCGCCGTGGACCATCATATGATCTTCGGGTTCCTCAGCACATTTCAAGACCAGATTCTCACAAATAAACCCCAATTGTAATTGTGATTTCCATGCTATGGTTAGGTGTGCAACAACGAACGATCCGTGTGGAAATTATTCTCATTTGTACGGGGAACTCAAGGCAAATAGTAACTGCAAAGCCTGTACAAGAACAGGTTTCCAGAACTGACATAATTCATAATGTTAATATAGTCTTTTAGGATCATGATATTTGATTAAACGACTTTTGATTCCTTTTATTCTTCATGGCCTTTTCACAGGCTCTCGTACCTCTAGGGGGAAGTACCATATCTCTGCCGCACATGCAGCTAAACTCGAGAAATTCTCAAGCTATTGCACGAGCATCACCAACTCCAAGACGCCTTTGCCATGCTATGCATCCTATCAAGTCGGCCTGCATAACCCCAGGTATTCTCCTGACCCTGGGTCGTTAGGAGGATTCAACCACAGCGCTCTATGCGCTTGTTTTTTGGCTTGAATCCAAGACCCCATGAAATGTGAGAAAAACGACTAGTCAGTTCTCCCTATTGCACCTCAGTTATAGGTGCGGGACAGGTTTCGGAGATACCAGTCCACAAGCTTTCGTCCCACCTTAGCCTCAGAGATGTGAATGAGGTCCTGTAGGATTGTTAGTTTACGTTGAGAGACTGGATTGGGTCATGAAACTTACGCCTTGGAGAGCATAGTCAAGGTCGCTGACGTTGACGAGCTCACCCTCAAGGAGACCCTGGTCTTGCCATCGCAATTGCTTAGTCCGCTGCTTCGTAACCAGGAGCCATGATCGAAGCTCCTCGGGCTTCACCTCAAGGAAACCAGCGAGCTTGTTAAGATCCATGGTGGTGTAGAGGCGGAGGTAAGACTTGATGGTGGGGCTCCACATGTTGGTCTTGACCTCGTCCATGAAGACGGCGAGGTGGTGCTCGACGGGGTCGATGTTGGCCTCGGGGTTCTCAAAGTCCGGAGGAACCGGGGAGATGAACTTGGGGCACGCTGCGCGGAAGAGCTCCTCGAAGATGGGGAGGGACTCGGGGCCACCGCGCTGGAGCTTGAGGAGCTGATCGCCGTACTTCTCACGGAGGGCGCTGTGGATGGTGTCGTCCAGGCGAGTGGGCTGGAAAGCGACGCAGATGGCAATAAGAGCGTACATCTGCTCGTTCTTCTTAGTGATAGAGTCGTACTGGGCGCTCTTCTGGAAGTTCTTGGTCCTCGAGACATAGATGAGGATGTGGCTGAACATGCGGATGGCATCGGCGTAGCGGTGCTGCATCATGTAGGAGAAACCCACGTAGTAGTAGGTGGTGAAGTGAGCAGCCATGACGCGGGCGAACATGGCCTTCTTGTTGAGCTCGATATCATCAAGGGTCTTGAGAGCCAGGCTGAAATCTCCGAGGAGACAGTGGACTCGGAGAAGACCAATAATGGAAAAATAACCCAACATCTTATAGAGATTCTTTGAGCCATATTCACCGGCAACGGCCAAAGGATCCTCGTTACGCTTCATGGCTGCGAGCTGCTCGGTGATCTGGGATCGCTGGATGAGGGAGTACAGGACGTTGAGAACACTGTAGCAGCCCCAGGTGTTGGGGTTCTCGCGGAGAGCCTGGCGCTCCTCCTCGTTGGTTGTTTGCCGGGCAATTCGCATACGGTACGAGGAGAAAGAGTTGAACTGGTAAATGAACTCATCGATAACATCCCAAGCCCAGTAGTACTGCAAAAAAAATTATTAGCCCTGTCCAACTCAACATCGAACTTGGTGAGACCAACAGAAGGGGGCTCGAGATCGACGGGGCCCTCGGAGTTCAAGATAAAATGAAACAAGCTGCAGTAAGCATCGTAGCTCTGGAACTTGGACTCGAGAGGTGCTTGGAAATCGAGAGGCTGAGCGGCCTGCACAAGTCGAGCCTGGATATCGTCGGTCTGCGCGGTAAGGTTCAAAGAAGTGGTGCGGCTGAGATCATCACCATCCTCATACTGAACATGCTCCTTGTACTCGGCCACCAGAGCCTCCTCCTCGACATCACTGTCGTCATCGATGGCACGGGCCGGAGCCACGCCGTTTTGATAAGTAGCCATCGTGTCTTGTAGAGTCGAGTCGCGCGTCGGTCTCGCTCGTCTCGTCTCGTCTCGTCGTCGCGGTGAGGGGGGAAATTTTTGATGCAATTTTTGTGGTAGTAGGGCTTCCGCTTGGTTTGCGCGGGGTCAATGCTTAGTCATTCGGATTTAGTGGGGGTGCTTCAGCTTCCAGGTTGTGAGGTGAGCTTGAGAATTCAGCCTTTCAAGGTGTAGCAGCTTTTGCTGGACAAAAAGGTTTACCTTGATTTTTTTGGTGTCTCAGACTCTTTGCGTATGTATGAGTCATTCTTAGTCGACTTGCAGATATACTGAGCCAAAAGTGCCTGATGAAGTCTAAAATTTGCTGACCATCGTGTGCAGTTAAGGATTAGATTAGTCACACTATGCGTAACGGCCAGGCAAAGTATCGCTCAAACAACTACCTACAAAGATCGATATAAGTTCAGGTTGGGTACGAAAGATTGAAATTAGAAGCTTTAGAAGCTGCTGCCTCTCTGGTACACCAGATTCTTTCTCCCCATATTTAGAAATTTTACTTGACATCCTATTTTGAACCCCCACTATCACTTCAACCTACCCTACTCAAATCACTGTCGTCATAATGCCTGTCGTCACTCCAGATAAGCTGGCAAGTCTGCAAAGACAGTCCAGTGATATTCGAAATGTCAGTACAGTCTCATCAAAAAGATATTACACATTCTAACGTCTTACAGATTTGCATTTTGGCCCACGTTGACCATGGCAAAACCTCACTTACGGATGCTCTCCTTGCCACAAATGGCATCATCTCACCAAAGCTGGCGGGCAAGATCCGATATCTTGACTCTAGACCTGATGAACAGCTCCGAGGAATCACAATGGAGTCGTCAGCTATCTCACTCTACTTTGCTATGCGTCGAAAAGCAGCCCCCGATGCTGAGCCCGAGGACAAAGAGTACCTCGTCAACCTGATTGATTCACCTGGTCATATCGATTTCAGCTCAGAAGTCTCAACAGCCTCAAGGTTGTGTGACGGAGCTGTTGTTCTTGTTGATGCTGTTGAGGGAGTCTGCAGTCAAACAGTCACTGTTCTTCGTCAAACATGGACAGAGAAACTAAAGCCCCTGCTCGTCATTAACAAGATCGATCGACTTGTGACAGAACTCAAAATGACACCTGGAGAAGCATATATCCACTTGAATAAGCTATTAGAACAAGTAAACGCTGTGCTAGGAAGTTTCTTCCAGGGCGAGCGTATGGAGGAGGACCTCAACTGGAGGGAAAGAATGGAAGAGCGAGTCAATGCAGCCACAGCAGCCAAGGAATCAGCAATTTCCGATCAAGTCAGCGATACAGGCGAGGTACAATTCGAGGAGAGAGACGACGAAGATATCTACTTTGCTCCCGAGAAGAACAACGTTATTTTCAGCAGCGCCATTGATGGATGGGCTTTCACTTGCCGACAATTCGCTGCCATGTACGAGAAGAAGCTGGGTATCAAGCGAGGAATCATGGAAAAGGTTCTATGGGGCAACTTCTACCTGGATCCCAAGACGAAGAAGATCTTGGGCCCCAAGCACCTTAAGGGAAGAAATCTGAAGCCATTATTTGTGCAATTGGTATTGGAGCCGGTATGGACTGTCTACCAGGCTACAGTGGGAGGTGACAACGGGCAGGGTGATCGAGATCTGCTGGAAAAGGTCACCAAGTCCCTCGGAATCAAGATCACCCCTCACATGCTCAAGTCGCGAGACCAGAAGCTTCTTATGACGACAATTTTCGCAAACTGGCTTCCCTTGTCAACAGCACTACTGGTGTCCGTCATTGAATCTTTGCCTTCGCCCCCGGCCGCTCAGGCTGCACGACTTCCCGAGCTGATCGAAGAATCCCCAGGATCTGAGCATATCGACCAGACTATCAAGGACGCCATGATCTCTTTCAAACATGAAAAGTCTGACCCCGTGGTTGCCTATGTCAGCAAAATGGTTTCTATCCCTGAGAGTGAACTTCCAGAAAACAAGCGACGTGCTGGAACCCAAATGAGTGGCGAAGAGGCTCGAGAGCTTGCACGCAAGAAGCGAGCTGAAGCCGCTCGAGCCCAGGCTGCGGCTGGTGAGAACGGTGTTGATAGCATGGCGGACTCGATGGATGCCATCAACCTTGATGATTACGCCCCTGAGTTGGAAGAGAAGAAGGTTGATCCTGAGCACCTTATCGGCTTCGCTCGTATTTACTCGGGGACTCTTTCAGTCGGCGACAAGCTCTACGTTATTCCTCCAAAGTGGTCACCTGCTGAGCCAAACGCTGATCCTGAGCCTCAAGAAGTCACAGTTACTGCGCTCTACATGCTCATGGGACGAAACCTCGAGGCTCTCGATTCAGTTCCTGCTGGCTGTGTCTTTGGCATTGGTGGTCTGGAGGGCAAAATTCTCAAATCTGGTACCTTGTGCAGTCGCCGTGACGGCGCCGTCAACCTCGCGGGTGTCACCATGCTGGGCAAGCCTATCGTTCGTGTTGCACTGGAACCTGTGAACCCCGCCGATCTTGACAAGATGATCCATGGCCTCAAGCTTCTCGTTCAGAGCGACCCTTGTGCTGAGTATGAGCTTCTTGACAGTGGTGAGCATGTGCTGTTGACTGCAGGTGAGCTGCATCTCGAGCGATGCTTGACTGATCTCAAGGAGCGATTTGCTCTGTGCGATATTCAACCAGGTGCTCCTATTGTTCCCTACCGAGAGACAATTGTCCGAGCTGAAGAGATGCGGCCTCCCGCGAACAAGGATCTCGGTCGTGGTGCGGTTGTAGCTACAACAAGCTCAAAGCAAGTGACTCTTTCGCTCCGCGTGCAGCCAATCCCCGAAAACGTAACGGACTTTTTGGTCAAGAATGGCGATGCTGTTAAGCGAGTCTACGATCGCGGGGCCAAGAAGGACGACGAGGGCGAAGAAATCGTGGCTGAAGCCGACGTTGCAGCTGGAAACACCCTGTCCGTGGAAGAATTCAAGAAACAACTTAAGGAGAAGCTTGAAAGTGGAAAGGGAAGAGATATCTGGAAGGACTCTATTGATAAGATTGTGGCTTTCGGACCTCGACGTACTGGACCGAACCTCCTTATCGATGCTACTGCAGATGGAACCTTTTCCAGGGCTTTTGCTACTGAAAAGACTGTCGAGACTGCACCTCGTGCTGAAGAGTCTCTTCACCCTAGCCATCTTACCGACAAGATCTCATACGCCTTCCAACTTGCTACGGCTCAGGGTCCTCTGTGCAGTGAGCCACTTCAGGGTGTTGCAGTCTTTATCGAGGATATCACCCTCAACCTCGCCGAAGACGACTCCTCTGCACGCGACAAACTTGGTCGTCTCACTGGTGAGATCATCAGAACCTTCCACTCTTCTCTTCGCGCAGGTTTCATGGACTGGTCTCCCCGTCTCATGCTTGCCATGTACAGTGTCGAGATTCAAGCATCTACAGAAGTCCTCGGTCGTGTATACGATGTTCTCACCCGCCGTCGCGGTCGTGTCAACGCCGAACTCATGAAAGAGGGCACCCCCTTCTTTACAATTCAAGCACTGGTGCCCGTAGCCGAGAGTTTCGGTTTTGCCGACGAGATGCGTAAGCGTACCAGTGGTGCGGCCCAGCCACAGCTGATCTTTGCTGGCTTTGAGATTTTGGATGAGGATCCTTTCTGGGTACCTTTCACAGAAGATGATCTTGAGGATCTTGGTGAGTTGGCCGACAAGGAGAATGTGGCGAAGCGATATATGGATGGAGTGAGGAGAAAGAAGGGATTGCTTGTTGAAGGAAGAAATGTTGCCACAGACGCAGAGAAGCAAAAGACACTAAAGAGGTAGATGTGTTTGGGGAGCAATACAAATATGCATGTTATGATATAGGCTGTCGTGACAGGGTAGTTGTAGTGTGCATGCTTTCATCGGCCGCAGTGTAACATGGATTCTTCTGCATTGCATAGAGATCAGATGAATCTGTTACAGGCACAATTCCATGGCTCTTCTTGACAGACGTAAATTTTGAGATGGGATCGTGGGGAAGCTATGGATAGTATGCCTCACAGCACCTAAGCTGTAACAGCCTTTTTTTTACTATAACAAATCAACTGGGTTAACCGGCGACAGTCCTATTGGTGAAGCCCTAGAGGTAGAACTGCAAAGTCTTCACTCAAGTACTGGCATTGGTAGTTCCTGTGGGCTAAGCTGAGATACTTCCATGGTGTTCCGTGGCATTCGTCCTTGACACACAATGCTCAAAGTCGCTCTCTCCTCCTCGTCCTTCTCTTCATCTCTATTCCTTTCTTACACGTATGGAAGTAGTCGATCGAGATCTTCTGTTCATCTTCTCCTCTATTCTCAGCGAGAATCATGATCACTTGCATTTATATCGTCACCACCTTGGCCAGAATCGTCAGAAGCACATCAGGCAGTCGACAGTCTGCAAGTTCCAAGGTTTTTCTCATGCAGGTCCCTGTAGGATTTCATCCACACAGTCATAGAACCCAGCCTTCTTCTGGATCCGTACCTTACTGCTTACTTAACCAACCAACTATGATCTCCCTCCTGCTTTATGTTTAAGACAGGCCGCCAGCCCAATCCTATGTTGTGAGTACACGTTGTGCACGTTTTGTCGTGTCTCGCCACCAGATCGGATATCTTCCCCTCACATCAACTGGTCTATCCGGTGGCTGAGCTGAGCTTCCCTCATCCGATATGAGGTCTTTATGCAGAGTGTCTGATTTGCCAATACGAGCTGAAACCTGGCGAGAGCTGCGGCTGAGTCTCTCTTCTCCACTACCCTCAGATCAAAGGGTGACATGTCAACTGCGAAAAGAGAGACTATCACATTCTGACCCCTGACGGTCTTAACCCTTGCTCCCACACACTCGGCACTTTCTCCACGATTTCGGCAAGCTAACGTTTAGTTGACGAGAACCCGGGCGTCCCCGGTGGATAAACGTTGCTTTTTTGTCTCTGCCACGAAACACGACGGCCCGTTCGACTTTCCCTCGTTTGGTTGGACGCCATCTGCAGAGACCGAGTTTTTCTTTTTACAACAATGATCTAGTAGGTCTTGGGTTTTCCGTTGAGGGATGTGAGGGATGAAGAGGCTGGACTCAGAAACATGGAGCAGTTTTACGTGGAGTATCCGAGATGGACCCTAACAGAAGTAAAAATTGAGGACTAGATTGTCTAGACGCACAAATTTGCCGCTGGATTCAGAGCAGATATTTCTGATAATCTTATATCACGGGTTTCCTTCCCGAGGGGCTGGTTGTCGTTGCTCTACTACAGATGCAAGCTGCAGTTGAACTCATCGTGGATCCCCAGACTTCTATTGAAGAAAGTACTGAAGCTATGACGGATATTAACCTCAAGGCCTTCAATATAGAGGCCTTCACGCTACTTGGCATGGCGTTGCTCGTCACAGTGTTGAGGTCGTGTGTGCGGATCAGGACTGTGGGATGCAGGAACCTCTGGGCAGATGATTATCTCGTCATTTTGGCCGCTGTAAGTGACAAATATCTGGTTTTGGTTTCATTACACTAACACCGGTAGGGAATATACGCTATAGAAACAGGGCTGGCATACTCGGTCGGGAACATTGCCCAAGGCCTGGCGAACAACTCGATGACGGACGAGCAACGAGCCTCTTTACAGCCAGAAGATCCTGAGTATCAGCTTCGGTATGCCAATGACTCTATCTATTGGGCTATATGTGCTAATGGCTGCAGTATAATTGGCTCGAAAATTCAAATCGCTCTATGGGCGACTTACTCATCCCTCCTCTGGATCCTCAAAGCAGCCATGTGCACTTTCTACTACCGACTTACCAAAGACCTTCAAGGCCACCGAGCTCGGGCCATCATCGGCTTTGGCTTCATCATTTCTTCTTTTGTTATTGTGCAGATGAATCTTCTTCTCAGTTGTCGCCCTTTCGATCACTGGTGGCAGATCTTCCCTGACCCTGGAGCTTTCTGCCATGCTGCCATTTCGCCTGCTTTGATATGGACTTGTCTCGCTTTCAACTTGGCCACTGACTTTTACCTCATCATGATCCCTATGCCCATGCTTTGGAAGGCTGCTATGCCTTGGCCTCAGAAGGTCGGACTCATTGCTCTGTTCAGCTGTGGGTTGTTTGTCACCATGGCCGCTATCCTTCGAGTTGTGCTGCTCGTAGCTGTAAGTATAACTCAGCCCATAAGTCACACTACAAGCATCTAACATCAACAAGGATCCAATCAATGGCCCTCAACTCGCTGCCTCTTGGGCGGTTCGCGAGACCTTCGTCGCCATCATGACAACAAACATCCCCATGCTGTTCCCAACATTTAAGAAATGGGCTGTTCCCATTGTCGAAAGAGCTGGGTCCTCTCTGAGTGTCTACCGATCTCCACCAAACACTATCGTGGATTCCAGATTCTCTGGGGCTCTGTCTCTAGGCAGTTTGAGGCGAGAGAGCCGAGGGTCATCTCGCATTACTTGCATTAGCCCAAAGTCGCCCACTGCCAGTGAGACTGAAGCACACATGAACTCAATTGGCCTCATTTATACTATTCCTGACTCAAGCATTAAGAGGCCTAAAGCTTCCAAAACTACACACAAGATCGCGGCCATACGCCTCACGCGCATCGACACCTCAGCCCCTGCTGGCCTAGACCACGGATACGGTCGACTGAGCACGAGAAGTGACAGTTCAGTTGTTTCCTGGTCAGAAACTTTGGTGAACTCGCCTCAATCTGAAGGAACAGAATCTCTGCTCTCAGCGCGTGTTCACCTCGACAGATACAGCAAGCACGTTTAACGCCTTTGTTACGAACATCAATAATGCCTTTGTCTCCTGATACGAATCTACGACAAAGATGATCACATTTTCCATCAACCTACACGATTCATGATTCTACGTTAATTACCGAAAATTGAAAAAAGCTCATAGATTTGTTTCCAGGTTGGTTATGATATTTTATTGCTTTAGTTATTATGAGTTTAACATGAGGAGCTTTGGGGCTTCTCCGTGTGTTAGCAGGTAGACTACCACACTTCCGAGTTTCATTCACTTCAACCATTAGAAACACTTAGATATTGTATTTACTACTTAAATATTACTTTGATCATCACTTACGAAACTCCAGCGTGAAGTATTACTCTCGATGTTACTAATCTCAAGAGCTCCAGGACCTTAACACAATGGGCCTTTGTTGTTTATTGGAGCTTACGCCCTTTACTCTGCGCGCTGTTCTCTTCATTTAGGGGCTTGAGTTCATTAAAAGAATGGCCAGTAGAGAATCATATTCGTTTCAACTGAATGGGCTCTTTCAATGACAGTGAACAACGTAGCAAAGGATCAAGGAATCACCAAGCCTTTGTTCATAGCTTTGAATATAAGAGGCTCAACATGTTCCATATGGTAGTTCAACACAAAGTTCAAAACATCAACAGTCGTATACACAAATCATCATCATGGCTATCTCACCACCTCGTACTAGATCGAAGACCAAGGAAACTCGAACCGTTTCTGAAGCTTCACTGATGACCCCCGCCAGATCAACAACACCAAAATCACCCATTGCAGCACCTATAAAAGCCAAGCCCAAATCTAGCCAGGAATTCCTCCCTGCACAACCCACCAAGCGCAAAAATACATACCGCGATAGCCCCATCCCACTCAAGCTGCAGAAAACAACCTCAACTTCCAGAGCCGTGACTCGCCCTGAAACTCTCAGCTGGTTGGCAGACCTTGAGGAGGAGGATCTTGAACCTCCTCAGTCTCCGACTCCTGCCGGTCCAGGGGCTGTCGAGGAAGATAGCAGCGAAGATGAGGAAGAGAGGATTTCCAAGCTTGGACCCAAGTCGTTCCAATGCGAAAGTTTTACAAAAAGCTGGGAAGAGATCGGACAGCAACGAAACCTTGAGTTCTTCCAGGCCTATCCTCACGATGAGTTCTCAGCCCTCTGCACGATGCATTTCATACAACTTGCAGAGAGCTGGTACTCTCGGCGGAAGTCCATGGTGAACCGTCAGATTCAAAAAATTGTCAGGGGTGGCTTAACCCAGAAGCCTGATTTCTCAAGACTGGCTCTCCCAGTTTGCGACGAGACCTGGACCGTCAAGAGCCTCAAAGACTTTACGGTCGACTTACGCCAGGAGCTCAATGATGCCAGTGATCGGGTGACGCTCAACCATCGACAAATCCTTGATGCCACTGGGAAACGACCCATCTGTGAGCTTGGGGACCAGGACCGCCCTCTCAAGTGCTCGTTGTGTACCGACTATGAGTTGCCATGTCAGGGTCAGTACATCGAGGTTGACAAGGCATATTGTCGTATGGATGAACCACCCGATGTCATAAACCCATACTATGCAACCATAGACAAGGCTTCCAGGGCTGTTCCCGATTGTTGCCATCAAAAGGCTCTTACAATCCTCATGGGTGACAAAGGTGAAGATTACATGGAGTGCGAGGAATGCTGTTACAGCCAGGCACTCCCTCAGCACCCCCTTCAGAAGCCAAACAAGTATGCCATAAAAGTAGCTGGGATTCGTATCCCAGTCAAAGTTCGTCCGGAGCGGCTTTGTCTAAACAGCAAGCTCGGGCATGTCGACGTTGGAGGCATTCATATTGTTGTTGACCACTGTGCTGGAGGGCTGCGAATGATCAAGTTTCGGTAAGTTTTTATCCCAACCCCTTTGTAGATAATATGCATAGCTAATCTCTTTTCATAGATCAACTCAGTTCTCAAAGGCTCATGAGATGCATGCCTTGGACTTCCACCTGGAGGACGAGATCGACATGCTTGACTTCGAGTTGCCCCAAGAGCGCACATACGATCATCCTGAATCCCGCGAGATAGAAGCTGGGTTCTGCGAGCTATACTGGCAAGAGGGTGCTTTTGACGCAATTACTCATTGCTCTAACCTATTTGATAATTGTGCGTGCCATTAAGGGGGAGTTATGGAGTTGTCGTGGAAAAATAGCGTTCAAATTGTATGGTGTTGCTTGAACATAAAAATAAAAATAAAAATGACATGATTGTTACGGCTAATTCCAGTTATTGCACCATCATTATGCACAACAAGTTGGATATAAGTTAAAGAAGATACTTGGTAGTGGATAGACAAGGAAATGCAACCTTGTTAAAGATGACTCGATACCTAAAACGAAAACGACCGAATGCCTCTATTCACATGACCACTGTAGGGTAGCTCTCCAGGCAACCGTCTGCGGCTGAAAGGGAAACCCCCCACGTGCCCAACGTTACGTACCCACCTTGAAAATTCTGACCAGTCAGGATATTTCTTTCAACCTTGGAAAATCCAGGGCATTTACAGTGGGTCTAGCGGCCTCTTCCAGGCCCAGGGGACCTCCTCTAGGGCTGGAAAGAAAACTCAGGACGTTAGTCCTAGATGATAAAAAGACTTAGGCAAGCTAGTCTAAGTTTAGCCTGAGTTTAGGTCCGGCGTTTTCTTTCTCCCCGAGGCTCCTGCAGCGCAAGACGGCCCCGGCTCCAGCTCCCTCCCAGCGCCAGCCCAGCCCAGCTGATCTAAGGCTCCGGGGCATCCACTCATTTAAGTGAAGGCAACCATTCTGTGGTGGATTGCCGAATGTCGCCTCGAAACTTGAACTCTGCATAGTTACCTTTAAAGTGCCACGATGCGATACTGAATAGTCACGTTACAACAGATCCTACCCAATACTTTGTCTAATACCGCTTATCTTTTGGAACTTTCCCCCGTACTTCACTTCTCACGTTCCTTTTCTCGTACTCTTCTCTCTTGTTTTTACCATCTTCTTTAATCTAGTCCCACCCCGTTGCGCGACATTGCCGACTCCGGGAGCGACACGCACACGCCACCGCGAACCCCTCCATCCCTGACCTGTGACCCAACTCAAGTCAGACCCCGTCGTCGCTCTACTTTGAAGGACATTTTTGGATTACTAGGACCGGCCTACTATTCACTCCTACAGGATGCGTCTCTTCGGCGGAAAGAACAACAAGATCAAGGTCGACCCTCCCAAGATCAGGATCGAAAAGGTTGTCGTCGACCGACCTGCCCAGAAGCCTAAGCCTAAATCCACTTCCGCACTCAGCGGCTCAGCATCGCGCTCGTCCTCTTCTCACCGTCCCTCGCCGAAACCACTGGCACGGCAGGCTAGTCACTCGCCGTACCCCTCATCTTCCGACGAGAAGCGACTCGAGCGTAAGCGCAAGGCACCGTCCGTCACCCGTCGATCACCAGCAAGCGACCGTATCGAGTTCGACAAAGACAGTGATGGCGAAGACGATGGGTGGATGACTCTCGATACCAAGAGACAACGCAAAGGCACGGAAGACGGCAGCTTTGTTGACCCCAACCGCAAACTGAGAAGCGTAAGAGCCTTTGAGGATCGTATGGACAGTCGAAGCTTCATCCATGCCGTAGACGTGGCCTCGCTTGAGCACAAGTGTGTGCCTGTGATGGGAGCACAGAAAGAAGATGTGGCTATCCGACTACAATACCCCAGCTTACAACCTCGAGAAAAGTGAGTCTTCCCGGCGACCCGACCTTCAAAACCAATGCTGACATGATTACAGGTATGAGCTAGTATGGGGAAAAGACAAGATCGACGCCGTCGAAGCTAGCATCAAGGTGGTTCGCCACGTTGCCGAAACATACCTCACTGAAGAGGAAGCAGAGCCTTTCACAAATCCTAACGGTGGTATCATTCGAAGACTGGAAAAGGCCTCCAATCGGAACATCCAGGACTTGATGGGTTTCAAGGCAGCTCTGCGCGAATACAACGAAAAGCTTCGTGCTCTGGTTGAGGACGGTGTAATTGCCAAGAACCTCGATAAGATGCATGAACTCCCCCAGCACCTTGTGGCTTTCATTCTGGATCAAATCTATGACCGAACAGTGGCTCTCAAGGTGGAGCTCCTTTCAAAGTATGAGAACGGAACCGACTATGTCTATGGCGAACTACTTCACTCCTTCATTTCTAAAATCTTGGTAGAGCAGACACAAATGACCTCTGGTCAGGTCTTCGTCGATCTCGGCTCGGGTGTTGGTAATGTGGTTTTGCAAGCGGCCCTCGAGATTGGTTGTGAGAGTTGGGGTTGCGAGATGATGGAGAATGCTTGCAATCTTGCCGAGGAACAAAAGAAGGAGTTTGATGCCCGATGCATGCTCTGGGGAGTTCGACCTGGTAAGGTTCACCTGGAGCGGGGCGATTTCCGCAAGAACTTGCCCATCCATGAGGCCCTTAAGCGGGCAGATGTTGTACTTGTAAACAACAAGGCCTTCACCTCGCAGCTGAACGATGACTTGGTCCGTATGTTCCTGGATCTTAAATCGGGCTGCAAGATTGTGTCGCTCAAATCCTTTGTCGCGGAAAAAAGCAACAACCACAACATCAACGACGTTGGCAGCACCATCCTGGAGGTGGAAGAGTGCACATACCCTGAGGGTTATGTGAGTTGGACTAATGCAGGAGGATCGTACTTCATTTCGACGCGTAAGTAGACTATAGAGCTTCATAAGCATTCAGTGGCAGAGATTACGGTGTTGGAGAAATAGGGATAGGGCAGACGGTTACATCAGCGTGGGGTATAAGGGTATGTTCGGACTTACAGGATACTCCATATAGTATTTGTTTTTTTCTCGTGACATCGTGGCTCGTTTTTGTTTGACCTGCTTCGTTTGACCTCATGGATCATTGACTATCGTCCCTTTTCGAATATGGGTTCGTTGGCGAGGTTCATAGCCTCTGCTTCTTGTGCCATCCTCTTCATCCATCTGTCCACCAGTTCTTTGTTCTCTTTCTTGACCTTATCTCTTTCCTTCTCGGCCATGGACATCTGTAGATCCATCGCAATCATCTCATCTTGTACTTGCTGGGATTTCTGTGAGTTACAATTACGATGAATCGCACCATTTGGGCCACACGTACCTCAAGAAGCTTGCGCTTTTCCCTCAACTCGTGTTCTAGGTCCTTTAGTTTGGTGTTAAGACTATTTCTATCGGCCGTGAGCTCTCGAATTGATTTCGTATCTGCCTTGTGCTTTGCGCGTAGCTGCATCAACTCTTCCTCGCTCGTGCGTAATCGCTTTTCGGTAACACCCTTTGATCGAAGGGCTTCGGCGAGATCCTGTTTTAGTTGCGCAACGCCAGGATCGTTTGTTGAGGGTTCGGTGGGTTGCCCAGTTGGTGTCCCGCTACTTGCGACCTGTGATTCTAGCCCATTCTTCTCAGACTCAAGAGCAGATATGCGATCTGCCATCTGCGAGCCTTGAAATCAGTGTCAGTCTGATGAACCTGTCGCATCCTCGCGTGATACTGTCGCATGCTGGAGGAGGGGTTATGTGGGGGTGCTTTTACGAACAAGCCTGGACGAGCTCCATGTTGACGGGATTACTGAGCTCTGCATCCTTAATGGATGAGAGATACTGGTCACGCCAGTTTGGCATTATGAGTGAGTATGATGTGTGTGATGGTCGGCAGACGAAGAAGGTTTGATGTGGATGAAATGAGGTTGAGTAAAAGTGATAAAAAGAATGAGTTGGGTCGGGTCGATAAAGTGACCTGCATGCACTTGCACTGCTCATTCTTTCCCGCCATGTGAGATGATGCAACCGCCGGAAGGAAACTAACATTAGCGGGACAAGGTGCTACCCGACCGCTAATTCAAGCCGGGGAATAGCCGTGCGCCTGGCAACCTAACCTCCACTTACCTGAGCTACCAACGGTATGATGAAGCATAAAGCTCCCTGCTCTCATTCATACTGTACAGGTGCCTAGCTGACGAATAACATTCAGCTACTCCGTACAGGCGCGTCTCTTCCCCAACAAATCCGAAAAGATTGGGTTACAATATGAGATAACGCGAGATGGATGCACTTCACGCCAGAGCTGACTGGGAGAGTGTCGGGGACAGATGGTTCCGCAAGACACAGCAGTATACAGCTGTGTTTGACCAAGATCTCGACTTGGATAATTATATCGTTGCGGGAGCTCCATATGCAGGAGCACTAGGTGAGTGCTGGACCAAAAAAAGACCTAAGATCATTGAATCATAAGTGTGTTGGAAACTTATGATTCACTCAGTGTTGGTGTACTTGTACCAGTAACTGACCACATCCTCAGCACTATGGCGCGACGACACAAAGCTTCTCGCATATCAACCAGGAAGATCAGCAAAACCAGCAATTGACATCTATAGTCTTGCTGGTAAGAAACTCCGAAGTATCCCTTGGGATAACGGTACCATTAAAGGCCTTGGGTGGTCTGAAGATGAGACTCTACTCATTGTTACCACTGACGGTACGGTCCGCTGTTATGATCTGCAAGGAGACTTTACACAATTCTCCCTTGGCCACGGTGCCGATAACTACAGCGTCGAGTCATGTCGGTAGGTGCTTCTTAGTGATATGGTCTACTTCGGCGACTGACAAGTGGCAGTTTCTACGACCATGGCATGGTAGCACTACTTGGAAACAACTCACTCGTTACAGTCTCATCATATACCGAACCCCGGCCCAAAGCTCTTGCTAAGATACCGGAGAGCGAGATCCATGCTTGGTCAATCATTTCACCAAACCACACATTATCTAGGTCTGTCGAGGTACTATTAAGCGTCGATAAGACTGTATACGTCGTCGATGCTACTGATTGCGAAGACCGTTTCCTCGATATCGGGCCTTTCAGCCACATTAGTGTCTCTCCGGATGGTCGCTACGTCAATCTTTATGCTGTGAATGGGAAAGCTCATGTCATTTCAAGTGACTTCCAAGAACGGCTATTCGAACATGATTCCGACTCTCAAACACCTCCTCTATATGTTGAATGGTGTGGGTCCGATGCCCTCATTGCCTGGGAGGATGAAGTGCATATTATCGGACCCGGTGACTCTTCATCTTCATATATATACGATAGCACACGTGTGCATGTCATTTCGGGTATGTGCCTTGTTGAACTCCAATGCTAGACTACTAATATTCTCATAGAACACGATGGTGCCCGTCTAATTACAAATGACTTTTGCGAATTCCTTGAAAGAGTGCCTAGGGACACCCTCGAAGTCTTCGGCCAGTCTTCAGATTCATCGCCTGCTTCAATTCTTCTCGACGCTGTAGGCCAACTGGAGCTTGAGTCTCCAAAAGCCGATGATTATATCCAACTAATACGACCTAATCTTACCGGGGCTGTGGACACTTGTGTCAATGCAGCTGGGCGCGAATTTGATACCCATTGGCAGAAGCGTTTACTCAAAGCAGCTTCATTTGGCAAATCTGTACTCGATATATATAACAGTGACGACTTTGTTGACATGTGCGAGACTCTACGCGTGCTCAACGCTGTGCGATATTATGAAGTTGGCATGCCACTGTCTTTTGAGCAGTATCACCGCTTGACACCAGAGAGCCTCATTCGACGATTGCTCAATCGACACGAGTATCTTCTTGCCTTGAAGATCGCAGGCTATCTGAAGCTACCGACGGATCGAATCTACGTACACTGGGCGTCTAGCAAGGTCCGTGTAGGTGGTGAGGATGACGATACCATCTGTCGGTTGATCGTGGAGAGACTATCTGGCAAGCCTGGGATTTCCTTTGAGGAGATTGCTCGTGCAGCATATCAAGAAGGAAGGGGCCGACTTGCTACTGAACTACTCAACCACGAGCCTCGCGGTGGTAGACAGGTTCCTCTTCTCTTGAGTATGGAGGAGGACGAGCTTGCTCTCGACAAAGCTGTTGAGAGTGGTGACACAGACTTAATCCTGTCAGTTTTGTTGCAGCTCAAGAAGAAGTTGCCCCTTGCCTCTTTCTTCAGGGTCATCAATGCACGGCCGGCAGCAACAGCACTGGTGGAAGCTTTGGCCACGGAAGAGGGTGACAACACGCTGCTAAAGGACCTGTATTATCAAGATGACCGACGAGAAGATGGTGCCAACGTTTTTATCCGCGAATCATTGAAACAACCTGATGCTCGAACAGCGTCTGACAAATTGGCACTGGCAGCAAAGCTGTTAGCTGACTCAAAGGAGTCGACGTTCGAGGTTCATGCGTTGAAGGAGGCTACGACACTTCTGCGTATGCAGGAAGCTTTCGACCGGGATTTGACAGACACCTTTACTGGCCTGAGCGTCAATGAAACCATGTTTAAGCTTATCCGACTGGGCTACCACGGAAGGGCTAAGAAGATCCAAAGCGAGTTCAAAGTCCCCGAGAAAGTGGCGTGGTGGATTCGGTATGTGGACCTTTTCTCCAACAGGCCCTGGCTTCGGGACGACAATGTTGGACAACGGCTAACTTTTGTTCCCGCAGATTACGAGCACTAGTTGCGAAGCGAGACTGGAACGAGATCGAGGAAATCTCCAAGACAAGGAGAAGCCCCATTGGTTGGGAGGTGAGTTACAGAATTAAGACTCTATAGAGTGAGATCTGAGACTGACAATCGTAGCCCTTCTTCAACCTCACGCTTCAAGCAGGTAACCCACGGTTAGCATCTGTATTTGTACCCAAATGCACATCAGTAGAAGCTGGAGAGACGATCACGATGTATGAGAAATGCGGGATGCGGGTGAAGGCCGCGCAAGAAGCCGTGAGACTCAAGGACAGTGAGGCTTGGGAGAGGCTCTTGGAGGCTGCAGGGAAGGGGTCACAAGAAGGAAGAGAGATTGAACGTCTAGGCCAATCCGTATTCAAGAAGTAGAGCCAGCTCTGCTATAATTTCTTAGAGGCACATATAGCTCGTTTCAACGTACTTTCATAGCAACAATATCCACAGACATGCAGAAGCTATGATCGATTATGACTACCGTCAAGTCACGCAATGATACGATCGGAACCGCGTTTAACGCCAGTCAGCTATAAGCCAAGCCATCTACTGCAGTGGCTGTATAGTTGATGGGACATAAATTGATGAATGCATTTTACGATTGGGTTACAGCTCCGCACTTAGCGACTGGAATGTGAGAGTCTGCAGTTGTTTCGGAAGATATCACGGACATTCGCGTGATGTTTCCCAGGGTCTCGTGACGTGCCTAGTTGCAAGTCATGTTTCTGTTGGTGTCTCATGATCCGTGATAAGTGTTTGGCACCTAGGCACTCTAACATTAGTTGATATTAAGCGGAACTAGCGGGCATCTGTGTGAGCTCAAGATAACGTTATGCTTGGTCGGGATCTACCGAAACCGTTCCATGGAGAGCAAAGCAGATGATGCCTGTTGGTGGCATGACAGCCGAGGACCCTGTATCGTACTGTACGGTGCTGTAGGTCGAGCAGAGGGAGGGTAGGATGATGATATCATGGGTTACATTCTGGCTCCGATGTGGGGATGACCTCGGCATGTACAGAACCAACTGCAAGGTAAGCTGTAAGGTAGGCAATAGCTGGGGAACTGTTCAGTAGCACAAACTCGGAGACTTTATGTCAGTGCAGTTTCATTATCGTGATACCTGAGAGAAACTTCAATCGGCGGGTTCAACGTTACCCCCTTTTTCGCCTCCCAAGCATTTTTGTTTGCTTGCTTTGCACCGTAAGCTTGAACCCTGTTCCTCTTTGGGCTATGGTCTAAGGTCTCGAAGAGTCTGGTGGTGGCGGTATCAGAAACACCAGCACCAAAAGTCCGAAGTGTACTATACCTCAACTTCCATGGATTTAAGCCTCAACCGAAGGAAACTTTGAGAGACGGTTGAGGGACTCTGTTTTTTTCTAGAAGCATGTGAGGCGTTTTGGTTGAGATGGACTGTTTCTAGACGGGCAATGTGTGGGTATGGTATCAGAGATTGGCAAGATTGGGTAGCGGTTGGGAGATGTTAATTGTGGAAAATGGCCTTCTCGCTTCTTTAAGCCGGGGATCCAATATCTTGTAGGTATGAAAGATGGAGAATGTATGTCATGATGGATCTAGGACTGTGGAGCTGCTTGGGCCCGTGGAGGCTTCCATTGAAATTCAGGGCAATCGATAATTATTGCATGGATCTTTTAAGGGTCTCTTAATTACAGCGACTTTTCTTACCGATATTTGATGACGAAGAACATGTCGTGTAACTGAAGGATTACCACTGATAGTGTCAGCAAAGACTGAGCCCCCAAAATATTTGGCCACCTCCAAAAGGATCCCTGCTCCGTTTCCGATACTGAACCCCTGTTCTAACTACTGCCAAGACGCCTTTTTTTCAAGAGTCAGTGAAGCTGAGATGTTCTGGAGCGGCCACCCCGAATCACGTTCTGGTTCTGGTTCTGGTTCTGGTTGGCAGGCAGATTTGATCACTTGGCTGCGTGCGTGGTGCTGCCTGCTTTTCTACTAAGTTGTTAGGGCACTGTTGATTGATATCGCCATGAACCAATTCGCTATTCGTAGCCCGATGATCCTTGTAATTGTCTGTTCTTGATGGGCCACTAATGCAATCTTTATTGAGACTAACATGAGTCCTACAGCGGGATTGCCAGCTTGGAGAGAATCAAGTGTCAATGGTTAATGGTGTTCGAGTCAGCTACCAAAAACCTCCTCAATGATGAAGAAAGATCCATCAAATCAACCTTGCAAAATGCTATGTATCCTTTGTTTACAATTACGTCTGCCAAACCTGTTCGTTCCTTGGCTAGAATTCATGGATCTCACTCTCTGCTCGGGCGTTCTCGCTAGGGGACCCATCCATATCCTGATCGATCCCCTCTCTTATTCTGGAGGAGGAGGAGTGTCCCCCCCCCCCTCCCCTTCACTCGCTAGAACAAATCAAGCTCGATGCCCCTGTCAGCTCATGAACATGACACCCCCCTGTCTTGATCCCCGGTTCTTGAGGTATGGTGAAAGAAAGCACAGCAGGTTCCGTCACTGATTTAGTGGTCTTCTTTTCTTTCACCCGCTGAATGGGCTCTGTACGAAATACTTACTGTACCGCCGCCACTGTTGTTTCTCTGATCCATCGTATCGCCAAGACCAGCCCGTACCAGTAAATCAACTCACCAACCTCCCTCTTCCTTTTTCTTTCTCTGCCTCGTACTTCCTCGACTGCTTCTGGTCTTGTTTATTTGCTTTTCTGTTACTGTCATCAATCAAATCTTGCATCGGAATCAATCCTCCCTATCCATAGGACGACCTCCCTGCCTCTAACGGAATAACGAACCATCGACCCCAAGTCTAGAACTGATCTGCAAGGCGGAACTGAACTGTACGGGACGGGACACCAGGAGAAGGCAATTCAACTTCAGCAATTCCCACCAGCAACTGCAGTAGACGAAACGATAAACCTGAGTGATATCGCCTGCTTCATATGCGCACACCATCCATCATAAGACCCGGGCTGTTTCTCTTGACCAACGCTCTCGTCGTACCGAACACTCTGCAACACCAAAGCCAGCGTCTGTCTCAGTAGAGGTTTCAGTCACATCGCCGTCTGCAGCAAACGCAACAAGAAACAAGACAAGACTCTCAAAGCAAGGGCTAGACTCGAAATTAAGCTTCGTCTCTTTCTGCAGTGCAGTGCAATTCTCTTCACTTGTTGTTGCCTGACCTGATAGTGTCCAAGTCCAGATTGCGCCGCATTCTACGTACTGTCTGGCTCTGATTTAGAGTTGATCTGGTCTGCTCAAATACCTACCAGCGCCTATTGCATCTGCATCTGAATTTGTACTTGCATTTGCTTCTGTTCCAGTTCACCCCTTTCTTCCCTTCCCGTCGTCTTGTCTTTCCTGTCACTCTGCTTGAAAGCTATACCCTTGCAGGCACCCACCTAATACAGGGCCCTGCTCTCTCTTACATACGCCCAGTTACATATTTGTTTTCCTTTTTCTCAAATTCCCTCCTTTGGGTGCCTGATTTCCCTCTCCAAATATGTTTACTCAACCTGTGGTTTCCACGCCTACGGGCCCGCCACAGTCGTCCTCCACATCCACCTCAAGACCGAGTCGTCTCCGAGGTTTGAGCTACTTGCGCAACTATACACAAAATCATTTATTGTCTCGCGACAACCACCATAATAGCTCCAGCACTGGATCAGCAGGCGGCACTGGCACTGGCACTGGCACTGGCACAGCAAGCGCACGAAGCACGTCCCCTAATCGACACGGCTCTAGCCTCACGCGATCCCTCAGCCATTCGCCTACTACAAGTGGACCATCCACTGGAACCCAGAACATCAACCACTTGACACTCGTCAGTTCGACACCCGATCCCGTGAGGAATTTGACATCGGCGACCACCACAACGTCGATACCTGCGCTGCCTCCTACTTCTGTCCCTGCTTCCGCTTCCGCTGCTACAGACGCTGCTACAACAAATTCTGCTGAATCACCAAAAGCTTCCTCACAGCATTCTACCGACATCAACGACCCCGCTACCGCTGCAGCAGAATTATCAATGGCTGTAGATACTAAGGCCTCCGCAACCGCAGCCGCTGGCACCCTCGACTCGAATCAGGACCGGCCTACCATGACGAGATCACGATCAGCCACCACCGGCGAAGGGGGCTCGTCGACTCCCGAAGCTGCCCCATCAATTCGCTTCTCAGCCTACTACGACCCGCGCTCTACACGTCCTTCTCTGACATTCCCTCCTATTTCCAGAACTCTGTCCACGGGGTCTGAGAAGATTCGTGTTGGTCGTTACTCAGAACGCGACAGTCACTCCACGTCGAATATGCCCGGTAATCAGCCATCAGCTGCACCAGTGGGTTTCAAGAGCAAGGTCGTCAGTCGTCGCCACTGCGAGTTCTGGCACGAGGATGGAAAATGGTACATCAAGGACGTTAAAAGCTCCTCTGGTACATTCCTAAACCATATTCGCTTAAGCCCACCGTCTCAGGAAAGCAAAGCTTTCCCCGTTAACGATGGAGATATCGTTCAACTCGGAATTGACTTTAAAGGTGGAGAAGAGATGATCTTCCGCTGTGTCAAGATGCGACTAGAGTTGAACCGTGGCTGGCAGAACAAGCTTAACACATTCAAGTAAGTTTTTACCTGACTCTTGAAGTATTCAAATGTTGACATTCTGATTAGCATGGCGGCGCACAAGAGGTTGCAGACCATGGCCTCTAGTGGAGCAGCTGGTACTAACTCTCAAGATTGCTCCATTTGCTTGAGCTCTATTGCTGTAAGTCTTGCTTATGACTTTATTCTCCGCCTCATTTCACTGACGGCCGTATAGCCCTGCCAGTCTTTATTTGTGGCACCTTGCTCTCACACCTGGCACTTCAAGTGTGTAAGATCACTGCTCAACTCCCCGCAATACCCCATTTTCATCTGCCCCAACTGTCGAGCTGGTGCCGATTTAGAAGCCGATGTCGACGAACTGGCCGAAGAATGGCAGCAGCTTAAGAACGAAGCCGAAGCAGAAGCATCAACTCCAGCTCAAGCCGACACTGAACCTGAGACGGATCCGGTTCCTGCTGCTGCTAACTCGGGAACTTCAACACCGGAGCGATCGCACACATCCGACGTAGACCACATGGATGTTACTGTCAACATCACACCAGAAACACCTCAGCGAAATGAAGTTAGCCATGCTATATCCGAGCCGTTGCCTATTCGAAATGCGGCCTCAGCTCCACGAAGAGTTGGCCAGCTGGGAGATAGTCGAACACCGTCGCCTCCAGGCGGCACTGAAGGACCAATCACCCCACGAAATAATGTTGGACCATGGGTTTTTGATGGCAGTGCTGGCCGTACAGTGAGCGCCACAGAAGGCGAAATGACAAGTATAGATGCCGCAGCACAGCCAGATACGAGCGAACACGACATCACGGTTCGATAATTACTTCATTCGAAGCCCAGTTCAATTACCACATATATACAGACCACTTGACCTTCAAGCCGGGCTTGGGAACGATTACATATATGGCGTTCTGTTGGTTTGTCCTGGCTTTCATGGCAGCAAAGGCGTTTGGGGGTTTTTAAACATAGCCATCTGTCGAAAAATACAGAATTGGTTGGCTTGGGCTGGTGCGGCACAGCGCTGTCCTGATTCATTCTTCTAAGAGATATTTGAAGGAAATTTAGACGCAAGAGAGTGGACGTTTATATGAGATAGGATGCAAATGGCCAAATATGGGCCTATGAGCAGGAGTTAATGGAATAGACTTGTTATTATATAATTCCACTGAGATGCTAAAAGTTGTCGTGTAGCGTAGCTTCACAAGATGGGATGTTGTTTTCATGAAGGCGTTCGTATAACGAACGCCACTGCAAGCGTAGGCAAATTGACCTTGATGTGCTATCTCCAGCGTCAATGCTACCCTTGGAAAATGGAAATTATTAGTTCATATTTCCTTTTGTCGGTTTCAGAAAGTTTTCAATCGCCTTGTCGTTCTCGCATCCATCCTCATAGTGGAAAAAATGACATTATGTCATCACCGTCGTTCGCGGCACCGAGATGATCCGGGCTAATCGCCGAGTGCGGGCGGCCTGTCCGGGGGTTTGTGCTAAATTTCGACGGGCTTTAGTCGCAAACTCATCCGCCAGCGCCAATAGTCCGAACAAGCATTTCTTTGCCCTTTGCATTTTGCTACAATAGAATCGAGATTTGTCCTTCTCTTATTCTTGCTAGCAGGCGCATCACAATAATGCTTCGTCCATTTACTCAGTACCTGCCAACGAGGGCCCGGGCGTCATGCTCCAGGGTCCTGGGGCAGGCTTCCAAGCTTTCGTTGGCGCGGAAATCTATGGCTACTGTTCATGTGAAGGGAATTGAGAAGGTATTTTTCATGATATATATAAATGTTGAAAACACTCAGCTAATGTGTAATAGGATCCTACAGAACTTGACAGAGTCACAACACTTCCCAATGGCCTACGAGTTGCATCAGAAGCCCTCCCCGGATCCTTCGCCGGCGTAGGTGTCTATATCGAAGGCGGTTCTCGATTCGAAAATGACTCTCTCCGCGGTGTATCTCATATCATGGACCGTCTTGCTTTCAAATCGACGTCGAAGCGCTCCGCAGACGATATGCTCGAGCAAGTCGAGGCCTTGGGTGGAAATATTCAGTGTGCCTCTTCAAGAGAGAGCATGATGTACCAAGCCGCAACCTTTAACAACGCCGTTCCCCCGACAATCGAACTCCTAGCCGAAACGATTCGCGATCCTCAAATTACAGATGAGGAGGTAGCAGAGCAGATTGAGACCGCGCGGTACGAAATTCGAGAGATCTGGAGCAAGCCCGAGCTTATCTTGCCCGAGCTGGTGCACACTGCTGCATTTAAGGATAATACACTTGGAAATCCGTTACTGTGCCCGGAGGAGAGGTTAGGCGTCATTGACAGAAATACTGTTCTGGCATACCGAGACCTCTTTTACCGGCCTGAGAGAATGGTTGTAGCGTATGCTGGAGTTGAGCACGGAGAAGCTGTCCGATTAACCGAAAAGTTCTTCGGTGATATGAAGAAGGGCAGCGAACGTGCCCAAGAGATCACTGGCTCTGAGACAAGTGAGAGTGAACTATCAGATAGCGAAGCCAGCTCATCCTCAGCGTCTTCATCACCACAGTCTTCCTCGGGCCTCCTCTCACGATTCTTCAAGCACACCCCCTCCGCTTCTCAGAACCTTCAAAATCTCCCCTCTCAAAACGACATCACAAAGCCCTCTAAATACACTGGAGGCTTCCTCTCACTCCCCGCTCAACCAGCTAACCTGAGCGGTCTTCCTACTTTCACACATATCCACCTCGCCTTTGAGGGTCTACCCGTGGCTTCAGATGATATCTATGCCCTTGCCACACTCCAGACTCTTCTTGGTGGTGGCGGATCTTTCTCCGCTGGCGGACCGGGCAAGGGCATGTACTCTCGTCTGTACACCAATGTGCTGAACCAGCATGGCTGGGTTGAGTCATGCATGGCATTTAACCACTCCTACACTGATTCCGGTCTCTTCGGTATTTCGGCAAGCTGTCTTCCTGGCCGTACCGCCAACATGCTCGACGTCATGTGCCAAGAGCTCCGTGCTCTGACCCTTACAACAGGTTTCTCGCGTCTACAAGAGACCGAGGTTGCTCGTGCGAAGAACCAGCTGCGATCCAGTCTCCTAATGAACCTAGAGAGCCGTATGGTTGAGCTTGAAGATCTCGGCCGTTCCATCCAGGTCCATGGCCGCAAGATCCCTGTCAAGGATATGTGCCGCCGCATCGAGAATCTGACTGTTGATGACCTTCGTCGTGTGGCCAAGATGGTTGTCGGTGGCAAGGTGAAGAACCCTGGTGGTGGAAGCGGCGCCCCTACCGTGGTGCTCCAGGAAGCTCAGGCATATGGCGTGAGCAGCCACTCAATGAGCTGGGATCAGATCCAAGATCGCATCGACAGCTGGAAGCTTGGCAGCACATAGATGCAGCGTACGATTATTCTCAGGAGGCGATGCATGAGATGCATGTCGTTGGTCACGTGCAAGAGATCCTCAAACGATGAACAGTTGTATAATAGAGAGGGTTTTCAGGTATGTACAGGGCTTAACGGGCATCGGGTTGGTTGTAGCATTATCCGGAGCATAGAGGCGATGACCTGGAAGATATGTATTATATGAGCCCTCACGATTACTCTACTAGACTCAAAATTCAATGTATACCACTAGAAAGACGCAGACGAATCCGATGCATCTATAGAACTGTTATTCTAGAATTTATTATGAGAGAATATAGTGTTAGCAGATAACTCCTGACTGTATCGTCTTCCCATTCTGGGTATGTATTCATGCCTTCTTCTCAATACGCCATAATTCCTGTTATTCGCCGTCCAGAATTTCTATCAAACAAAATCACATTTTGCCCAAATCGGTCAATCAAAGTTTAGATCGGACTGCCTCAAGTCGATACTTGACATCCTTAAGAGCTTTGTTGGTAGGCTTCCAGTCATCGAATTGCCTAAGCAACTCATCTGCCTCGTTGCTCAACTCGGTTCGCACAAAGTTTTCTTCTAGTAGTCCGCGCATGATCCATGGTAAGACGTACGGGTTTTGAGACGTTAGAGGCCCGCCGCGAGGCGAGATTGTGCACGGTGGTGGTGATGGGCCAGCAGGTGCTGTCTCAAGTGCGTGAGCAATAGCAAGATCGTAAACTGCATCATCATAATAAAGGCGAGAGTGTCCAGCGCCAGAGTAAAGAGATCCGGCTAGAGGCACAGAGAGTTCGCGGATCAAGCCATGATCAGAAACGCCGAGGTTACGAAGCTTAAGAGCAAAACCCACCAAGTGGGCAATGAAGTCAGGGGCATGGACACGCCCATCAATGAAGACGGCCCGGTAAATGTAAGGGTGATTTGCTGGCGAATAAATAGCAGACTATTGACGTTAGCTGACCCAGTCTGAAGATGTACAACGCTCAAGATAGACTTACCTCCATTGGCACGACTTGGTCATCGATGCTGCCAATGAATGTGATACGAGTTCCGTAGTCTACTACCCGCTTAAGAGCTTTCTCGAAACGCTTCGAATTGTCGCTCTCTGGGTTACCAAATTCCCACAACTCAGCAGCCGAGCCCATCAACAGACCAGACTTGTAGTCCGGGAATGGTCCCAAAGCCACTCCAGCCATGGCACAGACACCAACTTTTGCATTTGTGATAATGCCAAGGTCTATAAGCTTTTCAAGTAGCATGATGCTCACAGGAACGCCCTGCGAGTGGCAAGCAATCAGAATGAAGTCAGCACCCCGAATGTGGTCAATCCAGTTGAGCATAAGATTCCACAAATTATCGACCCGGTCTCTGATTTTCCCTTCTCCTTCTAAGGCGACCTTTTCAATCTCGCAGTCACCACATCCATGAGACTCGGTCCATCTCCGGATCGCCTCAGCACCAAGCGCTGCGAAACGAAGAGATGTGCCTGTTGGCTGACCAATCATAGGACGTAGGTAAGTCGCAGGAAACAGGCCGTGGACGCCGATTGCAATGGCCTTTCGAATCTTGGGCGGGCTGTCCACTCGAAAAACATGGTTCGGAGGAGCTTGTTGTGTGCGAAGAAGGAACTGTGTCAACTGCTTCAAGATGGATGGGTTCTCCTTCATGTGGTAAGTACTGGAGAAAGATGGTAGAAGAAGATTGGTAGAAGTTTTCGATGATGTTTCTGATTCGGCAATGGAGGGACTAGAGGAAGCAGCCTTGACTGCCGCTCTGTCGATATCTTGTGTTGCGGGTGTTGTACCGGTAGGGGTGGAAGTGCCAGATACAGACGGTGACGGAGGGTCCAGATCCATCGACTGTGGTCTACCGCGTTTGTTTTTCTTCATCCACCCTGACTTCACTGTCGCCTGAGCCTCTTTCGGTTTCGCATCAGCCTTTGTGCGGTCCTTAGTTGGCGATACGTCGCATTCTGCCATAGGTCGAGGATGAGCCTCTGACCCTTCACCCATGATAGCCACTTCTCCAGACTCCGGCCTAGGTGTACTATCCTTTGACTTTGGTGATTCCTTAGACCAAAACACCCAAGTCGATCCAGCCTTGGGCGGTGGCTCATGCTGATGTGGAGGCGGCGCATCCGTCATAGTGACATCCCCAGAGGGTGTATCTGTACTTGGTTGTGGTTGAGTGTCCTGCTTATCCTCCGAAGCCTTGACAGACTCGGCTGCTGGGTACCAATAACTGAACCAAGAGGTTGACTGTGGAGCCTTTATACTTTTGGGTGATGCGACTTGATCTGTAGATGCCGTTTGAGCTGGTGGAGTGACAGGCCTCGGTTCGTCCACTTCCTTGGTGGCCTCGGCTTCAGCTGTTGGTGGACCATTCAGATCAGGCGCTGGAGCGGCCTGCGTCTCTGTGAAAGGTGTTTTCGACCACCATCCAAGCCATCCTGATGATGTTGCTGGACGTTGAGGGTCCGTTTGCGACCCGGGTGCTTCAGTACGGTTGTCGTGTTGACTTTGATTATCATCGGTCTTCGATTCGGGTGCCTTGGGTGGCGTCGGTTCTGCAATGACTGTATCTTTTAGTGACTCTCGAGTCTCCATGACCTTGGGCGACTCCCGGGATGGCTCGGGGTCTGACTTTTTCTGAGTCTGCGATTCGGCTTGCGCGCTTTCTTCTGTCATAGTCACATCGGACTTCGTCTCGGAAACCTTTGGCATCGTCTTAATCGTTCCGGCCGTACTTCGAATACTAGCGTTATCGTCGCCTTTCCTCGCTTCGTATCGACTTAGATCTGATGTTTTGTTCAACTTGACGGACCCTCCAAAAATGTTTTCCTTTGCGACCGATGTAGATGCCGAGGCTTTGGAGGGTCGTTGCCAGGAACCGTACCAGCTCTTCGTTTTCCGAACCTAGATGTATTGTTAGATATGGCGGAATGAACAAGAAAAGGTATCGTAATAGGCAAACCGACGTCTTTGTTCTTATTCTGCGCTGTGGAGCCTGGATCATCCATGATCTTCTGTGTTGATGGCGCTTTTGCGTTGTTGTTATGATCCGCGTCTACTGCAGGTGATGCCTTTGATGCCTGTGATTGTGACGTAGGGGCCTCTATTGTTGAGTTGCTGACCGGGGTCTGAGAGTCGTTGTTCGCGGCTGATTCGGCCGGATTGGGGCGTGCCTTTTTACGTGGCAACATTATGCATCAAATATGGCGTGAGTATGCCATGGATAACTTGAATTGCGACAAGTTTTGTAGTTATATGTTTTGTTGTTGTTTTATCAGAGTGCTAATTTCATAGTTCCGTCATGTGTTGATTCAGATGCCCGCGCCTAGACCCGACAGCTACCTACAGGCAGTTCTGGACAGTCGCTTGGTCCCCGCCATAGGTAAAGGGTAACTGCACAGAAGTGGACCCGTCTACCTAGGTACTAAGTCAGCCCCATTATTCTTTATCGATAAGAAAAAGATTTCAGTCCATCCAGCTTCGACAGAGAAAAAGATCTTGACGAGTGTGAGAAAGCACAGTTGGTGATGCGCCAACGTCTTTCACAATGAGCAACCTCAAACGAAAAGACGCCCCCGGCGGTAATCCGCCTGCCAAATCGGCAAAGAATACAAAAGAAGCCAGACCTACCAAAAAAGAAAATTTCGGCAAAGATGCGAAGCCCACCCCCAAGAAGAGTGCTGAGACAGCCGAAAAGGCTCCCGTTGTGTCGCTCCTGAAGGAAGACGAGCCAATGTTCCCTCGAGGCGGTGCTAGCGTCCTCACTCCTCTCGAGCAGAAGAAGATTCAGCTTGAGGCCAAGGCTGATGCCATTCGCGACGAAGAATTCAACACTGGCAACAAGGTCCAAAAGAAGAAGAAGCGGAAGACTGTCCTAAAGGGTGATAAGAAGTCAGACAAGAAGACAGGAGAGGAGGAACAGGCAGTGAGAATTGAGAGCCTGAGCTTCAAGGTAACCTTGAATTATTACATTTTCTTACGTTGCCTACTGACATTGATGTAGAATCTGATCAAAGGCTCTCTTGTTCTTGCACAGGTCACACGAATCAACAACCTCGATCTCGAAGTCGCATTACCAAACAACCTTACCGGACACATCTCAATCGTCGCTATTTCTCAACAATTGACGGAACGTCTCGAGAACGAGACTGCAGAGAAGGACGACGAGGACGAGGACGAGGCAGAGGATGATGAGGGTATCGATCTCAAGTCTATCTTTTCTGTCGGCCAATACTTGAGAGTGTACGTGGCATCTACTTCCGAGGAGTCTACTGCTGGAAAGAGTAAACGACGCATTGAATTGTCCCTGCGGCCCAATGAGGCCAATGCGGGCCTGTCGAAGGATGATGTTGTCCCCAACACTACTGTTATGGCGTCTATTGTCAGCGTTGAGGACCGTGGTTTTGTGATGGACACCGGTATTGAAAATCTTGGCGCTTTCCTTGCCAAGAGTGAGGTTGATAAGAACATTGACGAGCAAAGATTGCAGCCAGGCGCTGTTTTCTTGTGTCAGGTCACCAGCAAGGGTGCCAATGGTAAGATCGCACAGCTCTCACTTCAACAGAAGAAGATTGGTAACCCCAAGAGCGTCCCCTCCGATGCCACTACCATCAATACCTTCCTCCCTGGTACCATGGCAGATGTCCTCATCTCCAACACTGATCGACGAGGTCTTTCTGGAAAGATCATGGGTCACCTAGACGTGACTGCAGATATCATCCAATCTGGGGCTGGTCCTGCTGGTGTGAGCTTGGACACGGCCTACAAGATTGGCTCAAGAGTCAAGGCCCGAGTAATTTGCAACTTCCCTGGTGCTAGAGAGCCCAAGCTTGGAATCTCTCTTCTTCCACATATTACCGCCCTCGAGAAGAAGCGACCTACCAAGTCAACTGACTCCAAGAAGAACCCAACTCAGGTTCTTCCCATTTCATCTCTTATTGAGAAATGCACAGTCCGTCACGTTGAGCCTGATATTGGTCTGTTCGTCGATATTGGCATCCCTGGCTTGAGCGGATTTGTCCATATTTCTCGAGTCAAGGATGGCAAGGTGGAGGCTCTTTACGAAGCAAGTGGCCCTTATAAGGCTGACTCAGAGCACAAGGGCCGTGTCATTGGCTACAATGAAATGGATGGCCTCTTCCAAATATCCTTTGAGAAGTCCGTGCTTGAGCAGCAATATCTCAGGCTGGAAGATGTTCCCATTGGTGCCGTCGTATCATGCAATATAGAGAAGGTCCTTATTGATGAGAAGGGTGTCAGCGGTCTCGTCGTCAAGGTTGCTGAGGGAATCACCGGTTTCGTTCCCGAACAACACTTTTCCGATGTGAAACTACAACACCCAGAGAAGAAGTTCCGACAGGGTATGAAGGTCAAGGCTCGAGTTCTTTCAACCAACCTATCCAAGAAGCAAATGCGCCTTACTTTGAAGAAGACACTCGTCAACTCGGAAGCTCCTGTTATTAAGGCTTACGAAGAGGCTAGTGTTGGTATGCAGATTCCTGGTACAATTATCAAGATCCAGTCTTCCGGCGCTATCATCCAATTCTTTGGAGCTGTCCAAGGATTCCTGCCAATCTCGGAGATGAGTGAAGCCTATATCAAGGATCCTAAGGAGCATTTCCGAACTGGCCAAGTTGTGAGCGTACATGTCCTTGACGTCGAGCCTGAGTCGAAGAGACTCGTCGTATCCTGCAAGGACCCTTCTGCTTTTGGCCTGGATAAGCAGAATGCCCTCAAGAAGCTCCAGCTTGGTGACATCGTCTCTGCCAAGGTCACACAAAAGACCGAAGATCAGGTTTTTGTTGAATTGGCCGACGCTCAGCTCAAAGCTATCCTCCCTGTTGGACACCTCACTGATAAGTCAACATCCAAGAACCAATATGCCCTCAAACGCATTGCTGTGGGCCAGACCCTTTCTGACTTGGTGATCATCGAGAAGAACGAGAACCGACGTGCTGTTATTCTCAGTCACAAGCCCAGTCTTGTCAGTGCTGGAAAGGACAAGACCTTGCTTACCAGCTTTGAGGATGCTAAGGAAGGCAAGATTGTTGCTGGATTTGTGAGGAACATTACTGTTACAGCCGTCTTTGTTCAATTTGGCGGAGGCGTGAACGCTCTTCTTCCTAAGGCTCGCCTTGCTGCAGACATTCAGGACCTACCCGATTTTGGCATGCACAAGCACCAGTCAATCGAAGTCAAGATTGTTTCCGTTATTCCCGATCACAAGCGTATCGTGGTGGCCCCTGCTGACTTCGATGAGTCTGCTGAGTTGGATAAGAAGGTCAAGGCCAGTGATAAGCCTGCTGCTTCGGACGATATTGAGTTTGGGACTGTGGCCAAGGCTAAGATTACATCCATCAAGGATACACAGCTTAACGTTCAGCTTGTCGACAGCAAGGTTCAGGGCCGAATTGATGTCTCTCAGATTTTCGACAAGTGGGAGGATATCCCCGACCCCAAGGACCCTCTGGACAAGTATAACAAGAAGCAGACTGTGTCAGTACGCGTGATGGGAGTCCACAGCGCCAAAGATCACCGATTCTTGCCATTCTCTCACCGATCCCTCCACTCTGTGCTCGAACTTACCGCAAAGCCTAGCGACCTGAAGGCCAAGACTCTCGAACCCCTTTCTCTCGAGAACCTCAAGGTTGGTGACACCTATGTCGCCTTCGTCAACAATTCTAGCTCCCAACATCTCTGGGTCAATCTTTCTCCCTCCGTTCGTGGCAGAATTTCTGCCATGGAAGCGTCGGATGACCTTTCTCAACTCAACGACCTCGAGGCAAACTTCCCCGTGGGCTCAGCCTTGAAGGTGAGAGTGACTGGTGTCGATGCTCGCAACAAGCGTCTGGACCTCTCTGCTCGCTCTTCCAGCTCTTCTGAAACTGTTACCTGGAGTGCTCTCAAGCAAAACATGATTCTTCCTGGACGAGTCACAAAGGTCAACGAACGCCAGGTTCTCGTCAAGCTGAGCGAGCTTGTGTCAGGGCCCGTTCACCTCCCTGATATGGTCGATGACTTTGACACTGTCAACACTCTGAAGCAAAAGAAGGGTGACATTGTTCGCGTTTCTATCGTGGAACTTGACGCAAGTAACAAGAGACTCCGACTGTCAACCCGACCTTCTCGTATCATGAGCTCTACACTCCCAGTCAAGGATAAAGAGATCAGCGACGTTTCTCAATTGGATGCTGGTGATATTGTCCGTGGATTTGTCAAGAATGTCTCAGACAAGGGACTTTTCGTTCTCCTCGGTGGACAAGTCACTGCTCTTGTCAAGATTTCGAACTTGTCAGATCGGTATCTGAAGGAGTGGAAGGATCATTTCCAGATTGACCAGCTCGTCAAGGGCCGAGTCATTGCTGTTGACAAGCAGACTCGCCACGTAGAGTTGAGCTTGAAGTCTTCTGTTGTTGACGAGGATTACACCCCTCCCATTACATACAATGATATCAAGGAAGGCCAGGTTGTGACCGGAAAGGTGCGAAAGGTTGAGGAGTTTGGTGCCTTCATCCTGATCGACAACTCCGACAATGTCAGCGGTCTATGCCATCGCAGTCAGATGGCCGAAAACCCTGTCAAGGACGCAACCAAGCTCTACAAGGAGGGTGACGCTGTCAAGGCTCGTGTTCTAGAAGTCGACACCAATAAGCGACGAGTTACCTTCGGACTTAAGCCTTCACTTTTCGAGGATGCTGATACTGATATGGATGACTCCGACGCTGGTGTTGAGCTCGATGGTGACGACAGTGACGATGATGTGGACATGGATGATGCTGGTGCGCTCCTCAAAATTCTGGGTACAGATAATGCGGGAGACTCAGACGAAGATGAAGATGACGAGGATGGCGAGGATGAGGATGAGGAAGAGGACGAGGATGAGGATGAGGAAGAGGACGAGGATGAGGATGTGGAAATGGAGGACCAACCGACCAAGAAGAAGTCCAAGGGCCTCGGTGCAGGAAAGAAGTCTGATTGGTCAGCCGATCCCTTCGATGAGCTAGAGTCAGAGTCAGAGGAGCAATCAAAGGACAATGAGAAGGCAAAGAAGAAGAGGCGGAACAGAGATGAGATCCAGGTCGATCGAACTGCTGAACTGGATGCCAATGGCCCCCAGAACTCTAGCGATTACGAGCGATTGCTGCTTGGACAGCCTGACTCGTCAGAGCTGTGGATTGCCTACATGGCTTTCCAGATGCAAGTGTCAGAGCTTTCCAAGGCCCGCGAGGTTGCTGAGCGAGCAATCAAGTCCATCAACATCCGTGAAGAGACCGAGAAGCTCAACGTCTGGGTTGCTTACCTCAACTTGGAGGTTGCCTACGGAACTAAGCAGACAGTGGAGGAGGTTTTCAAGCGGGCTTGCCAATACAACGACTCACAAGAGGTCCATGAGCGACTGGCCAGTATTTACATCCAGTCCGAGAAGCTCAAGGTAAGCTACTTCATAATGCATCACACAAGTCATCACGCGCTAACTACCTCACAGGACGCCGACGCTTTGTTCGAAACAATGGTCAAGAAGTTTGGTGCCAAGTCTCCCAACGTCTGGCTCAACTATGCCCATTTCTTGCACGCTACCCGCAACAATCCTGACCGAGCTCGTGCTCTTCTGCCCCGAGCCACTCAGCAACTCGGCGATCGTCACAGTCAGACCCTCGTGAGCCGCTTCGCCGCTCTGGAATTCCGATCTCCCAACGGTGAGCCCGAACGTGGTCGTACCATGTTTGCGACTCTCCTGGCTGCCTACCCCAAGAAGGGCGATCTCTGGAGCCAGCTTCTCGATCTCGAGATTGGTCTCTCTGATGCTGACCCCACCGCTATCCGTGACGTTTTCGATAGAAGGACACGGGTCAAGGGCTTGAAGCCCAAGATGGCTGAGAAGTGGTTCAGACGTTGGGCTGACTGGGAGGAGAAACTTGACCCCAAGGGCAAGGACAAGGTGATGGCTAAGGCCCAGGAGTGGGCTGTTGCCTTTAAGGCGAAGAAGGAGGCTGCAGCTGCGGCTGAGGCTGAGGACGAGGAGATGGAGGAGTAGAATACTCGCTCGTCTTTGTTTCAATAATTTGGGATACCATAGTATACATGCTCCTGGCAGTCAAAAGTTAGTACTAACGATAGAATTATTTTCAGCATATATTGGCATCAACGATCTGATCTGTTTCTGGTAAAGGAGTCCAAGTGATTGAATGCCTCCACATACTCCGTAATGTCGCCCACATCACGGGAAAACATCAGCCAAGCATTAACCCGAGGTGATCATCATGGTTCGGGTATCGGCAAGTTATTGGTTGGGGGGGAATGACGAAGCCATCTAACATGTAGCATCCGTACGTACACGTACAGTATGGATGTTTATATATGTGCCGGCGGTATAGCAGCTCTTAGCAACCTTGTATAACTAACTATATGTACATAACTGCCTAGGATATTATATGAAAAGTGGCACTATCCCCCCTGTAATATCTTTGAGCCGGCACTTATATCCGCATTCTAGTCTGGGCATAAACAGATAGTGCGTCATCGTGAGCTGACATAGCGCAAGATGGAAGCGGTAACTAGATTGGCTCATAGAAGCCTCGATCAACTCATAATCACTAATTCTTTGTTCAACACCTCAGTCACTCATTTGTCCACGTACAGGCTACAGCCCCCATTGGGCGGAGAATATAGCATGCACAGCGTCGATCAAGCTCGTATCGGCCTGTGCTAGCCTCCCAGTTTCAGATACAGTGCAGCAACGTTGCCTTGGAAATCTCAACGGTCAACGCCAAAGAAGATTCTGGCGCAGCCACAAAGAATGCTTCAGTTCTTAGTGAGAAGCGGTCAGATCTGCCCCCCCCCCCCCGAAAGATCCGGGGAAGCATCCAACTTGTCGAATTGCCGAGCTGAAGACCGCATTTTGACTCTGGAGAGTTGGTAGTGATCGGCACTGGAAATTGATTGGGGCGAGCTATGACGGATGCCATGTCCATGAGCTGTAAATAGATCTTGGCCTTGGATGGGTAAGGCATGTATGTATCCATTCACGTCGGACATGCATGAATAACATGATATTAGAGTTGAGTGTTGTCTATGTGTCTATATAAAGGATCACCGACTCTTCAACTGAATCCTTCCCGTTCTCCTATACTCTACTAAGCTCAACTCCATCCTACCTATACACAACCACTTCAACCACTCAAACACTCGACTCTTTACAATCTTCAACATGCGTTTCTCTATCGCCGCTGCTTCCACCGCTCTCCTCGCTCTCGCTGAGGCCCGCATCACCGGGATCAAGGTCCCCAAGGAGATCGCAGTCGGTGAGCCCTTCGAGGCCATCATCGTTCGTGAGAACTACATCCAGAGCGTCTTCGACTCCTCCATCGTCTTTGGCTATGCTCCTGTGTCTCAATACCCCGGTACCATCGGCCAGGTTGCCGATTCCTTCGCCCTCGGAAAAGGTATGTCTCTCCTCCTTTTATCTGTTGACCTCATTGCTAATACAAGAAACAGCCGAGTCTAACAAGGTCGAGCCTCTGAAGAAGAACCTCACCATCCCCGAGGGCGCTACCAAGGGCAAGGGCCTGGTCACCGCTGCTCTTCTCAGCATCTACGGTGCTTCTGGAAGCCCTACCATCAGCGAGTACAATGTCACCGTCACTTTTGGTGACAAGACTAGCAAGGAGTATGCTAGCTCATCATGAGTCGTTAGAGTTTGATTACCTATGTCAGGGGATAAAACCTTGACGTGGTGGTGTTGAATATGGAGACTGGATGGGGTTTGTCTTGTATAGACAAGTCGAATTTTCCAGGTCTGCAATGGACTGTTTATATCTTCTTGTCACATTTTGCATATTAGAACATGGACATTGCATATGAAAATATTTGAGGGCATGAATCTTGATGCTTATTCTTTACTCTTATTCTGTGCTTCTTTTTTTGCATCAGCGATGTAACTCACTTATTCATCAATGTGATAGCAGGACATAAACAATTGTTTATATAGATAGGCAATAGGCAAGTAGTCTAAATAGGGTATCACTCTATAGAAAAGAACGAATTTGAATTAACATCCCGCTTTCTGCGTCCCTAATACTTGTGGCCATGTTTCTTGGTCTGTATACCATTCGCGCTGCCCCAGACACTGTCACTCACTTTGGTTGGGATCTTGCGTCCACGAAGACGTTGGTCGATCAACCACATGCCAACAACAAACTCTGCACGTCCCAGAACGCCCCGTCCCTTGCGGTCAACCAGGTCCCATACCTCGGCCAGCTCATCTGCCGGTAGACGGGACCGCTTCCAGATTTCTCGAACAACTGTGTTGAGAACATATTCTGAGGGGTCTCCGTTCATGGCATCCAAAGGCGCGTTGGGTAAGTCAAGGAACAAGCCACGGTTAGAAGCCCATACTGCTTCGTATCGTTTCCGCTCTCGTGGTGTTACTTCTTCTCTCCATTTCTTTCGCGAACCTTCGTGGTGCGCGTGCTTTCCTTTGTGAAGCTTCAACCCTTTCTTTTTGTGTCGATCTGTATCCTCTTCTAGAGGCTTGGGCGGCTGCCGTAAAGTCTGCATCAGGCGAGGTGATTTTTGCCTTCGAGGCAATGGGGGCGCTAGACTGCCTCCCGTATTGTGTGGTGTAAGACGAGCAGATGCAAGCGACCCAGCCACGATGGCGCTCGTGAGAGACTCGAGTGGGAGGCTTGTGGCTGATGAGCTTTGGAACTGGCTGCGTCGAAAATCTCGAGTCGGTGATGGCGGAACACTACCCGTGAAATGCCTCTTTACAGGCATCACCGGAGGAGATTCTCGTACCGGCGACTGAACAGATGATGCAGACACGAAGGTATCGTCCGAAGATACTGTCAGTGCCGATGTCGGCCGTGCTTCTGTAGGAGTAGGCGGTGTTGTCCTTGGACGAGATAGTCGAGGTTCGAGTGGAGGAGCAGAGCGTTTTTGTGTGATAGTTGGGGACTTTTCATGTAAGACACTCTTAGACACTACCTTTGGCTTGCTTGTCCCTCTAGGCTGCGGTGGTGTCGGGGGTCGCTGTTTTGGTTGTTCCCTAGGTTTGGGATTGCGCTTCTGGGGATCCGGCGATGGCGTCGGCATAGGGTTGGTCGCATGACGAGTAATAATCTGAGGAGGTGTCTTTGGCCTCCTAAATGAGTTTGGGCTCAAAGCTGGGTTCGGACTCAGAGCAGGATTCGGGCTCAGAGCTGGCTTGAGAGGAAGTGCTGGCTTAGGTGACAACACCTCGGGAGCTGGTTTGATGGGCGTCCGAGGCTCCGGTGTCAACGGTTTTGGTTTTGGCTTGGGCTTAGGCTTAGGCTTCGGTTTGATTTCCAGTGAACGTCTCTCCTCTTGCGTTATCCCTTCTTCCGAGATGCTATCGACCTGTTCTTTAGGCACTTTGGCAGGAGTCCTTTTGGGAGAGCTTCGCTTCACAGGGTCACCCGCGCGGCTTTGTTCAAACATTGAGATAAGTGATCCCGTAGGCGCAATAGGCCCTGAATCAACAATCTCGCCACTGCTCGACGAACCTTCAATACTCGTCCTCCTCCGCGGTGTTCGAGCCTTGGGACTAGGACTAGCACTACGACTTGCGGCCAGCGTGGCAGCTATGAAGCTTGCGCTCTTAGGATCTGTGCCTCCCCTAGCTGCACTTGGATGAAGCTGGCCCGGACTATGGCCCAGCTGCCTCAGCCTCGCCGCTATCGATCCCCCATTTTGTCCATATTGTTCGTTGTCAATTGTGCTTCCGCCTGTGCTCTGCGTGCCGAGATTCTTAGTAGGGCTTCGAGGTCGTCCGGCTGATGTCGCAGCGGTTAAGGCGCCATTGTCCTTCTGCGGAGGTGGAGGAGCAGGTTTGGGCTTGTTGAAGGCGAGTGTTGCGCCCCTGAGGGCAGCGGCAGCATCGGAAGAGCCCGTCGTATGGGCAGCGACGGGAGTCATCACCGTCGAGGCGGCATTGACATTGAAGGTTTCAAGGAATGCGATATGAGGTCATCCAAGGGTTTGTACGATAGGGGGCTCGTAATGAGAGGCCGGATATATAGGGTATACTGGAGATTTGCGGTTGTTGATTGATGAGGAAAAGGTGAGATAATATGTAGGTAGATCGGATAAGATGTTGTATAGATCACGAGTTGAAAGTTTTGGGTCCCGTCGGGGTCTGAGACTTGAGACTGGCAGGGTTCACGTCAACGTCTCACGTCTCGCTCGCGGCTGCAACGGAACCTCACCTCAGTAGAGTTCATTAAAGAGCAGCCGCGAATTCCAGGGACCTTTAGCGGGATGTTCCACCTGTAGCACAGAAGTCTCGGGTCACTCCAGGGCGCTAGAGCCTCTATTGGCTTAGGTTAGTCAACCTACATAAACGGTCGGGTCGACAGCGCTCCATGGCAGGACCAACGCTCGCAACAAGTCAAGCCAAGCCAGATTTTTTAGGGGCTTAAGCTAGAAAAGGTAGGCTTAAATTAGCTTATATTTTAAAGATCTAACTTAAATTAAATAAGCTAGCTTAAAAGATATTAATTAAATACCTATAAAGAATAGCCTTATTTAATTTTTATAATTAATTTTCTAAGTATTATATTATCTTTATTATCTTTAAATTTAAGCTATAATATTAATTTAATAATATTATTTTAGCCTAATTAAATAACCTCTTTATCTTAATTAATTTAATAAATATATATAAAATATTATAAGCTATTTTTAATAACTTAAAATAAATATATTTATATTATTTTTATTATTTAATTAATTTATAATTAATTTACTTAATTTTTTTTATTAAATATTAAAATAGCTTTATAATAAGTATTTTATATAGCTTTATTTATTTTATATAAAAAGTAATAAAAATATTATTAATTTTATTAAGCTTAAAGATTAGATTTTATATAATAAGTAATTAAAAGGATTAAAAATCTCTAACCTTTTAATTTTTAATATAAAAGGCTTTAAAGTATATATAAATAGCTTTAATTTTAATTTTATTATTAATTAAATAAATAAAGAATTTTAATTATATATTAAAATAAAAGATTATTATTATTTAATAAATTAATAATAAAGTAATTTTTTTTATAAATATATAACTTATTTATAATATTAGTAATAGCCTTATAGGCCTAATTATTTATTACTTATAAAGGCAGGGCTTAATTTATTAAAAAAAAAATAAGAAATTTAATAAATAAGAATTTAAAAAAATTAATAAAGCTATAATTATAAAGAGATTATAATAATAATTATAAAAATATTAATATAGCTTTTTATAGTTATATATTATAAATAAAAATATAGTTTTTTTATAGCTTTTAAGCTTTTTAATTTTTTCTTTAAAGAAATATAAAATACCTATAATTTAATATAAATAAGCTTAATTATTTAAATATAAAATATCTTTTTTAAAAATCTTTTTTAAAAGCTTAGGGTTATTTAAGTTATAAATATAAAATTAATTAATAATAATTTATAAATAAAGGATATAATTAATTATAATTAATATTAAATTTTATTTTATTTATTAATTAAGCTATAACTAAATATAAAAAAATATATTATTAAAGTTTATATTATTTACTATTTTATAGGCTTTATATATATATTATAACTAAAGCTTATAGTATTATAGTATTTTTTATATAAATTAAATAATATTATATAGCTTTTTTATTACCTTTAAGGTATATTATAATTCCTTATAGTTATTTATATAATTAAGGCTAGATTTAGTAAAAAGCTAAGAAATAAAAAGTAAAGCTTTAGCTATAAGATTAATAATATAACCTTAATATTAAAACTAATAAATTTATATTTACTTATTAATTAAGTATAATAAGAAATAATTTAATTATCTATAAAAAAAGGCTATAAGGTATATAATATTTAATTTAATATTATTAAAAATAAAAAAGCTAAGTTTATATAAAAAAATTAAAGGTTTTATATATATTATTAATAATAATAGCTTAATTCTTATTAAAATAGGCTTTTTTAAGCTTATAAAAAGTAATAACTTTAAAGGTTAAGAATTTTATTATTATAATATAATAGGTAAGTATTTCTAGAATAATATAGCTATTTAAAAAGGTTTATAAATTAAAGAATAGGCTAATAAAAAAAAGGCTTTAATAAGCTTTTTAGTAATAATATCTCTTTTTTTAATATAATAATTAAAAAGCTAAGATTTAATTATATTAAGGCTTTTTAAAAAGGCTATTTTAATAATTTTAAGAGATATCTATAAAAGGCTATAAAAATAGCTATATATAATAATATTAAAGAAAATAACTATAATAATAATTTAATTAAAAAGGCTATAATAAAAGGTCTTAATTAATAAGGTAATTATAGATATAAAAAAGATATTTATAAAGATTATTTTAATTAATAGCTATAAAAAAGGGTATTATAACTATAATATTAGCTTTTTAAAATAAGGCTTAGTTTAAATAATCTTATAGGCTAGTTATAAATACTTACTATAAGATAAAAAAGCTTATAAAAAATTAAATAATTTATTAATTAAATTACTTTTTTTATTATATATTTTATATAGCTAAAATATAATATTAATTATATAATATTTAAAAAAGGCAGTTAATATAAATATAAAATTATATTTAAAGATTTAATTATATTAAGATATATATTTATATATTTATTTTATTAATATAAAAAGATATTTTTTATAATAAAATATTAAAAAATTAAATAGCTAAAAATAATACCTTTTTTTAAGTAAAGAAATTTTATTAATTTACTAAGTAATTAATTTAGCCTTTTTAAAAATAAAAAATTTAACTATTAATATTTTTAATAATATTAAAAAAATATTGATAATAATAATATTTTTAATAATATTAAAAAAATATTAATAATATTAATATTAATATTATTATAATATTATAAAAAAAAATTTAAAAATAAAATTAGAAAAGTAATTTAATAATAATTAAAAAAAAGCTAGTTTTTAAAGTATATTATAAAAAATTAATATAAAAAAATAAGAAATTTTATTAAGATTTTATTAATTAAGATTTTTAATATTAAAAATTTTATTTTAAATTTACTATTTTTATTATAAAAAAAGCCTTAAAATAGGAAAAAATAAGAGATATTTATATATTACTAATATTATTATATTAGCTTATAGGCTTATAAGTTAAGACCTAGATAGACTTAAACTTTTCCTGTTTTTTCTGGCTTGTAAGCTAGGGCAGGCGGCTTAACTTGTTCAAGCTGGCTTGACTTATTGCGAGCGTTAGGCAGGACAAAACCCCTTGGCTATTTTTGGCAGCACAAGACCCAGATCACGGGGTTACCAAGGAGACGGACGGACGGAAGGGGATAGCTGCATGTCGTTGAGTCGCTGAGATTCGTAATCGTGCCTAGGTAGGTATGGGTAAGTTTAGGTTCAACCCGTGGAGTACCGAGTAATTAATACGCTGTCAATTCTAACTAATTCCGCTATTTTTACAGAGTATTCAGCTTCTATCTGCCGTCAAAGAATGGTCACTTTCGTATAACACCGTCATCTTATTTCGATGTAACCATTATTACCTGAGCCCAGTTTCCCCTTCACATTCAGCAATGTCTATTACTTAGAGTCCCAGGGAAGCTAACAAAACTCAGGATGACAACCAAGACTATCTAAGGCTCGCTAAGTCTATTTTGAGTTCACCCAAGTCTTTTTATAACTTGGAATTAAAGCCCTGGGTCTTCCTGCTCCCTCGAGAAGTCTTCACCTTGATCCACGATATCGCCACCCAACTACCAGCATCTAGGCCGGGGAGATCTTCGTCCAGAGATCTAGACTCCCTTCAAATTATACTTTTATCTGATCCGTATGAGGAATGTCTATCAAACAAAGTCACGAGCTTAACACACACAAGAGTTGAGAAGTGAAACTAGTCGCAGCCATTAATATGAGCTAGTCTAACACAGGACGATACAAGTAAGCACTTAAAACGCCTTCTATCGCTTCCCACCAATCCAGAACAATGCCCTCCCTTTTTCGTATGCTTATTATTTGTACTTGACCGTTCCATCGCCCATCTCATGGATCTGAGCAGTATTAGAATCCGGAGCTTCAACCAGCACGGGAGCTCCTCCTGGGATGGGAGGCGAAGGGCTGTGCTGCCAGCCTTGAGGAGGCGGTGATCCAGTGTGCCATTCCTGGTAGGGATGCATGTGTTGTTGGTGTTGAGGGGCCATTCCATACGGCATTTGTGGCTGCGTGTGTGCTTGGTCTGACATTAATGGCTGAGCTGCTGCTTTCTTCTTGTTGTCTCGTCGACGGATGAAGAAGATGATGAGGCCCACGGCGACGAGAACGGCGACACCTCCAACGACACCGCCAGCGATAGCGCCCACGGGTGTACTGCTTCCGCTGTTGTCTTTGTTTTCTGCACCATCGTCGTTTTGGGGTGCGCCTGTGACTGTTGTGGTCGATGCTGCGGTTGTCGACTTGGATGAGGCTTCGGTGGTGGATTCTTCTGTGCTTGATGCCTCGGTGGTAGCCAGAGCTGGGAAGACGTCTACGCCTAGTGTTGACTGTTCGAAGTCGCTTACACCACCTGGGAAGTTCATACTGCTGAAGCCTGATTGCGTATGGCAGGGGTACTTCTCGATGTTGTTGGGGAAGTAGATGGTGTAACACTCCGTCTTTGTATCGGCAGTACTGTTCAATTGGATCAGCAAAGGCCTCATATTGTGAAACTCGGACTTGACTCACCATTTCTGAATGTTTGTGTTCCGTCTACAGTCCACATCACACTTGTCCGGGTTCAAGGCATCGGCACTGTTCATACAGGCCGTCTTGAAGTCCCTCTCACCACAAAACGCAACATTGTACTTGTCATTCTCATACATACACCTCACACCGCCAGTACATGTGAAGAAGAAAGACGTGTTTGGTGTGTAGAAACCACAAGTGTTGTCAGGAGCGACAGTGATGCTGAGAGTCTCAGTAGTTGCGTCTGCGCGTGCATACACATGACGGATAGTACCAAGTCTCGCTGGTGAAGTAGGTTCTGGTGCTGAAGGTGGCAGATCAAACTCAAGAGCACTCGTCTTGTCAAGAGAGAAAGACACCAGAGCTGCCACAGCGAGCCATCTCATCGAGGAACCCATCTCTGAAGTCGATATAATTACGGAGGGTTGGTGTAAGAGAGGAAGAGAGGGAGGTAGTGAGAGAAGTAGAGAAATTGGATTACAATCCTTATGAAGGATTGCCCTTCTAATCGATTAGGAAACAGCCCTGCCACCACATCTAGCTCATAAAAGAGCCAATCATCCAAAGTCAGCCCATCTCTCGAAACACAGCCAACCTTGGCCAACACCCTTAGCTCATTATAAGTGTGAACGGCTGAGGAGCTAAGAAATTAACCATAAGCGCTTATTGGCGCCATCGACCCGAATTGGGTATGCAGCCCAGCTATACCCAAGATATGCTAGTCAAAAGCCAAGTTCTCGACCTTTCAATAGGGCTGTGTAGCTTGAGCCTTGGTCAAACATGACCGACCCTCTCATGTCTTGAGTTTTGTGGGTTTAAGTTACTCCTTCAAGATCCAACCATCTCTTGAGCTGGGGTTCTAGAGTTGTTCTAAAGAAGGGTATTTCTCAGAGATCAGTTCTTGGTCCTGGTTCTGGTGTTGAGGAGGATGTGCTTCAGTTGCAAGGATGATACTTCTGGCCCCCAAATATCGTCACCGAGATAAACGACAGGCAAGGAAATCCTTCTGCCTCAATCATTCAATCAATCAATCACCACAGCGCTTCGGGTGGCAATTAGCCGACATCGTTTCTTCTGCAGCTAGCTCAGAACTGACCACAAATAATTTTCTATTGATCCTGATTATCTTGTTTTCGGTCAACTCTCCAAGTTGTTGTATTCTGACGACATAGACTCATTACCTGTTACTACCCGTCTCACTCACTGTATGCAAGAGACAAGGGGAAAGCCTGCTTGTGTTTTCATGATTATACCTTTTAATTCGTTTGAACGTGAGCTGTGATACACAAGCCTGCAAGGGTCAACAAATGCGAGGAATGGAGATGGAGCAAGATATCTCGGGCCCGTCCATCGGTAATTAGAGCTGCTGCACCCGGATATAGTGCTGAGCAATTGGGCTTCTCATCTCCCATTGCTGATCCTCACTTTGTTTCAATCATGCTCTATACCCAATCAGGGAAAATACCCGAATCTACGATCTCAGCCCTGCAAGGTGCGGATGCCATTACCCGTTCACAGCCACAAGTCAGGCCGAATCGACAATGAAAACCAGGATTCCTCTTTGATATAAATATTTGAATGCTATTACTCTGTATACGGTTGCACATTCACAGATGATGATCATTGGCAGACTGTTGAGGATGGATTGGCAGGGTTTACGGTACAGCATAATAGGACACGCGGAACCCAGTGCTACCTTTCTCAGTTCAACCGTATCAGTCATATAACGCCGCTTTGGTATTGCGAATCCATCTGTGGTGGACAGTGGCTGTGTAGTGAAATGGTTTTGGCTTACACATCTGGCTATCAATCAACCTCACATGCAGCATATCATGGTCAATTAGTCTAGTTAAGACAGCCCTAGTTGTGAGAAGTAGCGTTGAGCTCAAGGACAACGCCTTGTCTTAGTATGTAGAATACAAATCATCTTCAGCCATGGTTATAGTTATATGTTCAGGTATCTCTCGCTCCTTGCTACCACTCTCGTCCACACTCCCCCATCAAGCATGACTTTCTACTTCATCATGAATACATTTCTGTTACATCTTGTTTCAAGCCACAAGTCAACTGTATCTCAGCCGCAAATCAGAGCAGATCACAAGCGTCAGTCGTCTAAAGTAGGCTCCTTTCTTTCTTATTCTTTACTTGTAGCTCCTTTTCCTAGTTCTTCTCGCGATCCTCCTTCAGTGAAACAATGCGATTGAGCACAATCTTGTCATCTGTGCTATCCGAGTCCATAGCCTGCAGGATTGTTAGTTATGTATTTTTGTCCAGGGTGACAGATACTCACAAAGTAGGCAACACGCATGGCCTGGAATCGAACACTCTCGGGGCCGCTAGCCTCGCTCGTCTCACCAGCAGTGACAGGCCAGGGAGCTCTCTCGCGCACCTCCTTGAAACCCTCCTCTACAAGGGCCTCAGGATAAACAACCTCACTGTTGGGGTTGACATCGTTCAAGAAGCCGCCCTCAACGGCTGTGGGGTCATCAGACTTGAACAGAGCGCTATGCACTCGGGCTTCCAGCTTAATGGAGCCCTCAGGCACCCACTGGATGTAAGTCTTGGGCTTGCTCTCCTTGTCGAACACGGCCTTAATGCTGGCAACCTTGCCTGACTCGTCCTTCTCGAATGAAGTGGCCTTGATGGGGTGAGGAGCGTTGAGAAGGCCAACAGTCTTGCCAGGGGCGAGTCGGAAGTAGCCCTTGATGTCCTCCTCTCGAAAATCGGAGCGGTCGATGTAAACAGTCTTGGTAAGGCGGACCTTGTGTGTACCAAACTTGGGGTCCTTGGGTGAGTAGGGAACCTCGAGCTCTTGGGCCTCTTCCAAATCCTCAATGACGATGGGGACAGGGTCCAGAACAAGCATCAGCCTTGGTACTGTGTTCTCGAGGTATCGGCGAACAGTCTGCTCAAATCGAGCAATCTGGATGATTGTCTTGGCTGTGGTAACACCAAGCTCATTGATAAAGGCCAAAAGAGCACCAGGAGGAATACCTCTGCGCTTGATGGCAATTAGTGTATACAGTCGGGGGTCATCCCAGCCACGAACAATTCCGCCCTCAACCAGTTTCTTAAGAGCTCGCTTGCTCATAATAGTTCCGCTAACGTTCAGTCGGCCTGTTTTCCGTTAGCATTACACACAGACTCAACGCAATGGGGAACTCGTACCAAACTCTCGCTGCATAGGCTCGTAAACCTCGAGAGACTTGTTCAACCACTCGTAACTTTCACGGGACAGAATGAACTCGGTCGTGCACAGACTGTGAGTGATACCCTCGAAGCTATCGCAAAGGCAGTGTGTGAAATCGTAGGTAGGGAAGATCTTCCACTCGGGAGCTCGGTGGTGAGGCTTCTGCTTCTTGGGTATTCTGTAGGCTGCAAGGTCCCACATCTGGGGGTTTCCGCTTGTGATGTCCTGCTTCATACGGAGGAAAGCGGTCTGAGGCTCGTATTTTCCATCGTGCATGTCCTGGAACTTCTGTAGGTTCGTCTCAACATCTTGCTCGGCGTGTTTGCATCGGTAACGGGGTCCCTCCTTTCCTTCCTTTCCACCACGCTGGAGCTTAATCTCGGCCTCGTTACAATGGCAGACATAGGCCTTCTCCTTCTTGATGAGCTCCTTGGCGAGATCGAAGAGCTTCTGGAAGTTGTCACTTGAGTGAGTGATGGCACTGGGTTCGAAGCCTGTATTAATATTAGATCAGGATCAGTCGGCTTCCAGGATCACGGATACAAGGTACCCACCAAGCCATCGGATAATCTTGAGGATCCATTCAAAGTAAATTTCCTCCTCTTCATCGGGGTTCGTGTCATCGAATCTTCTCTAGTTAGCCAGGGAAAAGCACTTGTCAGGCAATATCATACCGAAGAATCTACCACATATTAGCACTGTGAATCACAACAGCCCACTCCCAATCTTACCGTCTTGCCACCATGATAGCGAGCAAAGCCAAAGTCAATGGCAATAGCCTTAGCGTGACCCAGATGAAGATATCCGTTCGGCTCGGGGGGGAATCGAGTAACTACAGGCTTCACAGGTCGCTCCTTGTAAACGTCGGCGAGGAAGCCCTGCTTGAACATAGCATCGGGGTCGAGCTGGGTAGGTTCCTGGGCCTTGGGCTTAGGTGCAGCAGGCTTAGGGTTAGCTTCCTGGTTCTTCGCTTTCTCCTCTCGAGAGGCCTGGGCAGCAGCCTTCTTGGCTCGCTTCTGGGTGCGCTTCTTCAACTCATTGCGCGTGACCTGCTCCCCCGTCACCTCGTCAAGCACGAGCTTGACGGTGCCCTCGGTGACCTCAGCGACAGGGTCGGACATGATGTCAATTGGTGCAGTATCGTTAACCGGCTTCGTATGGTGTCGTCTCTATCCTTTCTATTCGCTTTAGACAGTTCTCGGGCTTTGTTCGATGTTGAAGCTCGTGGTGGGGTTGTTTTTTGAAGATGGAAAGTTATCGAGATGTTGGTGGGGGAGGGGTGGAGGGGTCTTTTGGAGGGCTGCAATTGGGCGGCATTGAGTCATAAGGGGAAAGATAAAAAGATAAGAGAGGTCCGATATAACAAAGTGACATTCATCAACTACCTACTAACTAGTATTCAAGTTGGAGAACTTGACTCATAATTCTATTTTTTTTTTATTCGATAATACTAATAGGGAATTGAAGGTCAGAGGATATTGGTCATGCCTAGGTAGAATTTATCGTTGACCACCGCTCTCCATTGCCTTGCTTTGACAGTCCTTATGATAATAGCGGCATTGGGCGACAAGCACGATCGTTGCAACTAGAGCTTGAGCACGTGTCTTTGTATAAGAACAAAAAGTTCAAGAATATAAGCGCAAGCGACATCGGGCATGGGGATCTATTGGATAGATCTCCCATGAGAAAGCCATGTTGTCGATATCCATGGATACCTGAGCAAGTCAGCTACCTACCCTGTAGCAACAACGGAACGTCGATCGGCCATCAATGCTTGTGATCGGATCGTCGCTGTTGGATGGGATGCCCGACAATTTTTAACTCTATATGTCATCTGAGAACTCAAGGTTATTCAAATCGCCGTAACATGGAAGGGATTCATGCTTCCAAGTATGTTGGGAATTGGAGACTAATGCGATTTATCACAGAGGCACACCTGAGTGAATCCGAGCAAGACCAAAAGAGGCGTCATGGTTGAAAAGTGGGAGTTGATACTGGGAGGATCGTGATGGTAACGTGCATGTTCCACTGATTCATCATGTAGGATTTAAGATTTCGAATGTGTTTCTACAGTTCAGCGACCGAAACGACTGTTTTCTTGGGAATTTACAATTCGGCTTAGAATCTTAGACGTAGTGAGGAGCTACGGGAATATTCATGTGAAAAACGAGTTGTCACACCAAATTGAATTGAAGTGAGTCTTTATTGACGATATTCGTCATCAAGTAGTAGTCTCACACACTATGGCTCAACTGTGAGAGGCTCAAAGTGTCACAGCGTTAAATCGCTAGGTATCACAGTTGCTGCGGGGAAAGTTGCAACGGCTCAATGGCGCAAGGCGGAGTTTGAGTTTCTGCTCAATATTCTCCGTGAGACAAGAAGCTGGTGATGGTTGTCATCATACCAAGAGGCGATGGTGTAGATCTGACGAGAGTGGGGGTTCAACTATAGGAGTCATTAAGCAAGTCCAAACTCGAGAGAATCGAGCGGGCGCTTTTACGTATTTATTTAATTACAAGGGATGTGGCAGTAGCCAAGGATTTCCGACATCCGAAGTCCCCGTCTGCAGACGTGGGATGCCCTCACTCAGCTCAGCGAACCAAGGCCCATCGCCATCCTCAAGGCCAATGTCGTGATATGGCTGACAGCGGTTACAAGGGCTACTTAACCCACATAGCGCAAGCTTGACCGCAAACTAGGCTCTAACAGGACGCCTAACTCAATCTCCCCGAAGATTTACTGTGGCGTCAATCCACCTGCTGTCGCTGGAGAAGCACCTCCACTGCTAGCTACCCAGTGCTAGCCCAGTGGCCCAGCCCAGCCCAGCCTCTGATAGCAGAGGGCCCTCGCACGCCATCGGCTGCTCGCCAGCTCGCCATGAGCAGGGCAGGGGAACAACCTGCAGAAGGGAAATCTACAGCGACGACCATGGAAGATCTCAACTTGGTTCTTGGACACAAGACCTCACGGAGTCTTACTGACAGTGTGAGCCTTGCCAGCGCCAACCGAAGCAGCAGCATGGGCTGTCGAGTCTGTCGCGCGAGAAAGGTAAGTCCCTTGTATTTTTTTGTGTCTGTCTGATAAGAGATTCATTCAACTCACATGCGATAAACCGCAGGTCAAATGCGACGGTCGGCCCAACGGCTGTCGCAATTGTGAACGTCTCCAACTCGAGTGTGTTGACGATGACGGTTCAAAATCTGGCAGTCGGCGTGGATCAGTTCCTGTGTCCCTGAGGAAGATCAGGACTTATCGATCATGTACCAGTTGTCGCGTATCAAAGACTAAATGCGACGGCGACCGCCCGAGATGTTCACGATGTAGCGCCCGTAATCTCGAGTGCCAATACGACGGAGGCTCGGCTCCTCGCTGGGCACGCAACCTCAGCAAGGCGCCAACTTCAGGCTCGACTGAAGAAGATTTAGAGTCTTCTCTGGATGCTTCCTCAGTTGCTGGGGAGAGCCTAAGGTCACACAGTCTCATCCAGTCACGGGAGAACGATGTCCCAACGTCTCATCGGTCAAGCACCAGAGATACCAGCAGCATTAACCCACCCATAGACTTTTCCGATGATACCGAGTTGTCTATTCATTCATGGTGAGTCGATGCTTCACTCCCGAAGATCCGGGTCAATTCCCAGCTGACTTATTCCTCCTAGGCTTATATCACCAGATCTCCCATCTGCGAACAACATCCGTATCGTAGTCGACCACTATTTTGCCAACATTCATCCACTCCGGTGCTTTGCTTTTGTACATAGACCATCATTTGCTCGTCTATTAGATAAGGGCTTCGAGTCCGATGATGAAAAGGCACTGCTGCACATTATCTGCGCACAAGGAGCCAAGTATGTCCCTCAATCTGAACTGTGTGAAGATGGCACTAATTATCCAGATTCTATGCACTGTCAATCAATTTGGAGGATCAAGATGCCAAAGCGACTTTGATCCGAGCTGCAGGCAACAACTGGGCACAAAAGGCTCAAATGCTGGTACTCACCAACTTTGGCAAGATTTCAGTCCAAAGACTCATGGTAATTCTCGCGCAATGCTCGAGCTCGCAAACGACTGACACAATTGTTCAGACATGCATATTACTTTACGACTTCCATTTTAGACTAGGCGAATACACACAAGCCCTGATACTGAGTGGTCTCGCAGTCCGAATGGCCCACGCACTACAGCTAAACGTCGAGTTCTCACCCGACATTCTCTGCGCAGAGGCCAACGAGTCCTCTCCACCAGCTGTTGAGAAGGAGAGTCGTCGTAGACTCATGTGGGCCTGCTACATCCTGGATGCCTGGACGGGTAGTGGTGTTGATCAATTGACACTACTGCGAGAAGCCGACATCAAAATCCAGTTGCCATGTAACGAACGTAACTTCAGACTTCGGATCCCTTGTGTGACAGAGACGCTCGGTGTAGGGCATGTTCTGCAATTCCTCCCTCCTGCGATTGTTCCACGAAGGCCGGCTGCTAACATGGGTATCATGGCTTACTACATCCGAATTGTCACCCTATGGAAACGGGTAGTCAGGTTCGTTTGAACCCCGGAATGCTCTTAGAACGGACGCCAGCATCTAACTGAATACAGATATGTGAAGCATCTGAATACGAGCCCGCCTCCGTGGCTTCCCGAGTCCGACTTTGCAGCTCTTGATGCAGATTTGCGATCATGGGGACGACATCTGCCCGAGTTTATCTCATACTCAACTGACACCATTTACGCACGCCTCGAATCCGATCAGCTCGGATCGCTTGTCTTACTCCATTGCACATATCACCACAATCTCCTAGATCTTTACAGAATATCTATGCCTGACCTTTTCAAGTTGATCAAGCCTTTCTACTTCCCACCTAATCAGCAAGAGTTCCTGCAATCTTTGCAAGCCGATTGCTTTTACCACGCGAAGCAGATCTCTACTATATTGGCCGAGGCGGTACAACATGGTGCACGATATCTTGCCGACAGTCTCCTCCCTTGCTTCGCTTATGATAGTAGCCGTGTGATGTTGTACTACATTGCAAGGCTGCTTGACCTGAGTAGACCTGATGCAGAAACGATTGTTGTGGACGCAATCAATGCCGTCGAAAGTAATAGCAAGATCCTACGGACAATGGCGGCTCTGTTTCCACTCGCCGGTTCTCTAGTATGTGAAATGATAAGTGTAATATTTGTTGTGGATTTTGCTAACTACGGTCCTAGGCAACGACGACTGAGAGGTGGCTAGCCAAGATTCGCAAGACTTTTGCTCAGGATAAACATATGAGCGACCGTCCTCTACATGATGACGAGGAAAGGTGCGCAATACAAACCCCTTAATGCAGTTCAATATTAACAATCATTTTTCAGGTCACCGATTTTGACTGGGAGCCCTGCCACAAGCAGCCCTGACGAGGCCATGGGAGCTCTTGGCTTGGCTCGTCTTGCACAAGGCCAAAGCAGTGATATGAAGCCGATAGACCGCGATGCTTGGAACAAGGTGGAAAGCGGCAGCCCAAGTGCAAGCAAAAGAGGAGCTGGATCTGTCTCTGGGGCAAGCAGTCAGCTCGAAGTAACGCCCGCACGATCCAAACTACAGCACGAGCAGCCAGTATCTCAACGGACACCCCCAGGAGCTACGACTTCACACATGGACCACCAGGCAGTAGATCTCAGCGATTTGCAGAACTACCTATCGTGGGATATGTATGGGATTATGGAGATGAACGATAATGGCTTGAAGGCTGGTATAGAAGACAACGGCATGCCATCCTGGAGCACCATGTGATGACGGAGCCCATATGCCAAGGACGCTATAATTACACCAAACGAACCAAATTACGACGGTCATTTGAATGACCCGGATGCCATTTTTGTCGATCTACGATGGAAGAGAGATGGTGATACGAAAGACTCCGGACCATCGGTTTCGGAACATCGCCCAATGATTACAATGACACCAGATGTAATGAGTATCACGCAATGCAGCGACAACCAAACGAGCTCGACAATATGGCATTGGAACATCACGTATTGTCTTTGGTCTCAACATCCACTCCAGGAATTTCAAATGTGCAGGGCGTCCTGACAAGAGCCGATCACTCTAAAGAGCACTCTCGGGCCATCAATGGCCACCACTATATGCTATATGCTATTTGCTGCATTGATGTCTATGAGATCTCCAGCACCTGATTGGAACTCTTTGGATATCCTCGGGGAGCAAGAAAACATCAGACCTTAATGTAGGGAGGGTGCTAAAATAAACTCAGCAAAAGGTGTCCTAAACTTGGGCTAAACTTATGTCAGGTTACTCAAGTCTTTTTGTCATTTAGGATCAAGGTCTCAAGTTTTCTTTCCTCCCCTAGGATATGTCTGTTGAACTTTTCTACAATGTATATGGGGGTTTCTTGTTGGTGTTTGTGCTGCCTGTTCAATGTCAATATGGAAAACTTGGCATCGGAGCATTGGACACAGGATGGATACTTTCATAGATTTTCGATACCCGGTAGATATCAAGGTTGATCTCAGGTCTTGCTAAAGATCGACAAAGAAATGTGGACAGGATCCAGTGAAGGTATCGCGTGTTTCCCTGGGCGAGCTGAACTTCGCGTTTACGGTACAAATTCGGAGCGAGCGACAGTGAAATACAAGGATTAGATCGATCGGCCACGATCTGGACGCACTCCGCTCAAGATGTGGACTCGTGAGAATGACGCAGAAGCACTTTAGCAACTGACAGACTAGCCTGTTTCACCAGATGGTGCGAGAAGCTAACTTATTAGCGAACAGCTGCTGTAAGTGTACCGTGGGTAATGGTAAGAGTTTTTTATCAAGGGAGGAATAGGCGACTCAATGATACGGACGGTTTGATTACAAGAGACAGCCTCGAGCGTTGGCTTAGAGCACGCACCAGGTGATACATACGTCAAGAGCTGGGACTGGAGGCAGATGTCATGAGGAGCTTGGGCCTTACGATAAATGAATGATAGATAGGTAAACAACCTACCTAATCAATTAAACCTCGGAGATCGATTACGGTAAGGTTCATGGGGCCCTCGGCGATGTCTGAGATGTGCTGCAGACGATGGGTAGGTAGCTATGGCAATGCCAGGGAACCCGCTGTTATGCTTCTTTGTTTACATCCATGCGGAGTGAGTGGCAGCGGTAGTTTGCCTACCTAGGTAGTAGTTATTGGTGAGAAAGGAAAGGATTGGATTCGAGGTACATAAGCTGGGCTGTTACAAACATCGACTACAGCTGCAGCTGCAGGTGCTCTTCGCCAATCGTAGGCTGAGTTTTGAAACGATTGTTTACGAAAACCATGATTTTTACAAGTCCAATCCATGGAAGAAATGGATGGTAACAACAGGTAACCCGGGTGGCTGCTGTATGTATGTATGGATGGATGTGAACATTAACTTTTCTTTGTTTTTCTTAGACCATGGCAAGAAAAACTCTGCTTGCGGCTCAGCTTTCTTAGGTCCTTTTCTTGTGATACAAACATCCATGGCCGTCTCGTCTCGGTTTTTTTTTCTGCTGCTTGCGGAGTCTTGATTCGCTTATCCTGTGAACTAGACATCGCTTCTGCACATGCATGTCAACTCAACTGAACTACTGTATGCAAGGAGTTGGAGTAAGGTAAGACGCCGAACACACTTGCGTAAGGATGAGATGTATACGGGCCACTGCGGGTTCATGTTTGTCTTGCTAAGGCCTTATGTTTGTGTGATATGGATTGGACCCATGGGGTAAAAACAAGGAACCAACTTTACCTGGGTACAAGGACGGAACCTTTATTACTCCCCAAGGCTTAGTAGTCAGATAGGCTAGACCGCTGGTTCAGATGCTCAAGCGAGAATAGGTACATAGTACATATGTTTGCACGTAACACTTTTATCATTCGATCTCTCCAGTGGGAACCGTCCTCAATTAAATCCCATCTTTTTCCCTGGTTCTCGCATCGTGGACGGGCAGCTTTTGGCCCGTCCGTCCCTGGAAATCAGAGGGGGCCAAGGGTGCTAGATGGGATGCCCACTTCAGGCCAATCACGGGCACTGACAACTGGAGCTCAGCAGCAACAGGTGATCAGCCCGCGCTTCTACCAAGCTTTCAGTGGCCTCACAGCCCTGGAACATCCCTGCCAAAAGCGAGCTCCAGCGGGGTAAGCTTGCTTGAAACACTGGGGCGCCCCGAAATAGCCCGCCAATTACACATTCCCTGTACCGGAAGGGAGGTTGCTGTAGCAACTCGCCGCTTCCTATCGTTTACCATATTGCGCCAGATGCCGCCGTGAATACTTTCATGTTATGTCGCTAGATCCTCCATCTTGACCTCGGACTCTCTCTTGTCTCAGCCGCTTTCAAAGTCTCTCTTTTTTTTCTCCAACTCGTAAAATCAACCATCACGAATCCGCTCTTGCGGTGCATGGCATTTGCACTCCATTTCCGCAAACCTACCTCCTCCAACTTCGCTTTGCGCATAGGATGCTATTCCCGCCTCGACGAATTTCACTGCTCGATGACCACATGTGAGAGAAAGTAAACACCAGCTGGATACACACGATTGCATTGCACACAGCCCAGTAAAACCGAGACTGCGAATCACGCTGCACGCATTTTAAATACACATTACATACGTTTATTCGCAAGCGCCTTTGTTCACCCCCATTGCTTGTATATAGCATCGTTACCGATCACGTTATCCCCTGAACGGCAAAAGTCGCGAAACAAGCAAAATGGTGGACACAAGTTACCTTGCGCAGCAGGTTAATAACAGCATTGCCCAGCTGCACGGTCTCTTCGATGAGATCGGTGTCCCTGATCATGACCGCGAAGCTCGGGAATCTGAGGTATGTTCACTTGGTCGCAAAGCATGTCGCAGCTCACTAACTAGGGCAGTTGTTCTCAGCATTGTCTGAAGCACTCAATAGCCAAGTGCGACTGGTCAATTCAGAAAAGAAGGAGATGGTCGACGAGGCAAAGAAGATCATCACCATGATCCACCAAATGGAGGCGTCGTTGGACGATTCAAAACGTCGCCGCGACTACGAAGACGACGACGACTTGACCATCACATATCCTCTGACACAATGTCTCCAACAGCTGAAGGAGAAGCATATACAAATCAGCCGCCTCCACAAGGAGCGCTTCGAGCAAGTCAAGAGTGCGTCCGCAGCTACAACCTTTGTCTCTCACTCACTAACATCACTTAGAACTCGTCGTGGCCCTTGAATCCTATTCCTCTCACCTTGAGCCCACATTTGTTCAAATCCCCTTACCGCCCACAGGGCCTAACCAGTCCATCCCTCCCAACTTTGACCTTTCTTCCACCTACGTTGACAAGCTTGACAATGAGTTCACACGAGTTTATGAGGAGTATTCTCGTCGCATCGCTACTGTGCAAGCCCTCGCCGACCAGACCATTGGCCTGTGGGCTGAGCTTGGCATTCCCCAAGCGCAACAAGATGGTGCCATCGTCAAGTACTATCGCGATGCTCCTGAGCAACTTGGTCTGCATGAGGAAGACATCAACCGACTCCGCTCCAAGCGCGACAGACTCTCAGATGAGAAGAAGAACCGCGAAAAGAAGCTCAAGGAGCTCAGATCTTCCGTCGAAGCTCTATGGATCAAGCTTGGTGTCGACGAGAGCGAGACGAAGCCATTCCTTAACGCGAACCGTGGCTGCGGCGTGCGACAGATCAATGAGTTTGAGGACGAGCTCGCGCGATTGAACGAGCTCAAGCGTCAAAACCTCCACCTTTTCGTCGAAGATTCCCGCATCAAGCTTCAAGAACTCTGGGATGCGCTATACTTTTGCGAGGATGAGATGCTTGAGTTCACCCCTGCCTTTTCCGATGTCTACAGTGACGCTCTTCTGGAAGCCCATGAGCGTGAAATTGCCCGCCTGGAAGCTCTCAAGGAACAGCGGGCGCCCACATTGGCACTCATCGATAGACACAAGAGTTTGATCCAGGAGCGTGATGATCTCGCTGCCTCCAGTCAGGACGCATCGCGACTTATGGCACGCGGTCAGAAGGGCGAGAAGCGAGATCCTGGCAAACTGCTCCGCGAGGAAAAGATGCGAAAGCGTATCGCCAAAGAACTCCCCAAGATCACTGCCGATCTACGCAAGATACTTTCCAAATGGGAAGACGAATATGGGCGACCTTTCCTCGTGTATGGTGAGAGTTACTTGGACGAGATTGAGGCTTCTGACGGGCCAAAGAAGGGCGCACTACCGCCTCGTTCTAAGACGCCCGCTGGTCCACCTCCCTCGACCATCAAACCGCCCAAGTCTGTACCAAACCGAGCTGCCACCAAGTCTGCTCCTCCTCGATCCATGACCAAAACCCCAACCGCTGGCATGCCTCCCAAGCGGCCTGGACACCAAGCTACGGGTTCCATTTCTAGTATACCTGGAAGCCCTGCAAGGAGTCCATCGCGAATTCCTGCTCGAGTTCCGCTATCAAACATGAAGCATGGAAATAACTCTCCCGAACGGCCTCGTGCTGAGTCGCGAGCGGATACCTTCCGACCTGGTCCTCCTTTGATGCGGGCACCTCCCCCCAAGATGCGTGACCTGATGGCTCGGGGTGAGCTTGAAGCTCCTATGAATCCCTATAAATCCATGGGCCTCAATTCCAGCATTGTTCGCCATGTTGAGCCTGAGGACGTTTATGATGATCGCCCTAGAACAGCGAGATCCAACTCCAACAATTCTCAATATAGCAGCCATCCCAGCAACAATTCTCAGTTCAGCAGCCACCCAAGCAATAACTCTCAATACTATAGCGAAGAGAGCTTCCATGACCCATATTCCACTATCCGCTCACAAGGCTATCGTCCGATGGCTCCGCCAAGACAGATCTCTGGCAACTCAATGGCATCAACCAACATCTCTGGATCCGAAAACTGGGAGACATACGACGATAACAGCGAGCCTGAGCTTGACGTTTCAGATGCCTACTACGCCAAATTAAGGGCGACTCGCAATAAACGGTTCTCACCTGAGCCAGGTCGACCGACGAGCAGTCAATCCAAACGCATACGCGGCATACCTCCTACGGCATCATATAATGGGCCAGTGATGATTGACCAAGATGGCAACCGCATCATTTCAGGCAGTGAATGGACAGATGAGGATGCCTACTGAGCATTCCCCTGATTAAAACTTCACTCAACGTTTACCCATGAATGATGTCAAACGACCGTACCATTCTGAACGATGATGGATTCACGCAAGCTTTTTCATGATGATGCAGGCATCTCGCGACGATCTTGAGTGAGCAAGCGAACAACAGAAGGCTGCAGAACCACGGCCTGTCTAGTCGCAACGTTGACGTACGACTCAATGCCTCTACGATAACGCCAGACAGGCGTCTTGTCACAGTTCCACCTCCTTTGGACATCTTTTGCCAACGAGCTCTTCTCTTTTTTTTATTTTCCAATTTTCGACTTTTTCAATAGTCACACTCCTGACTGTCTTTAAGTTACATCTCGCCGGGCCCGACGCCAGGAATTTTTGTATTCTTTCTTCTTTTTTTCTATCTCTTCTAGCTTGAGCGGGATATCGTACACAGGCTCCCCGCCTACAGGGTGAGGGCCTTCCAAGTGAGTACTTGCTGGCCCTAGGATAATGTGGGATGTGCATAAGGGGATCGAGGGCGCTGGAAAACTGGATTAGGTAGGGATGGCAGGCGTCCAGGATTATTGGCGTTTAATGTATATCCTGAGTAGGTCGAGCTGCTCGACTATATTCTCAACAATGCTATTTGTCTTGATTTTGAAAGATTGTTCTTTGATATGTGAAGTTGTGGTATATCTGTGGTTTTTGTTGAATTGTAGAACTCTCCTAAGTGCAATGCCGGGAAGCTATCTCGTAGCGGTGAAGACCAACGTGGTTACAGATTGCACGTAGACGTTTCTACGCGCTGTCAGACGGAAGTGTCAATAATACTCCAAGCCGGTTCCTTTATGAGCTCGCTTTGCTACAGGGTAAGAAGTCAGGACTGCCTACCCTGCACCCAGCATGCACACTAGAATTCCCAAGACGAAGCTTCAAAACGTAGCTGCTGATAGAATGCTTCAAACAAGGCTGACGTCCAAGACGGTAAAAAAATCGACATAGCATTTTTGCGCCCCTAGTTGGCATCAGAGAGGGGTTCCATTGCCCGGACATGAAGCATTATCGCAACAAACCTCGATGTACAGTAGTACGGCCTCATTGTGCTTGTATGCTACTCCGTATAGCCTACCTAAATTCATTATAGGTAAGTCGTTAACTTGGTCCAAGAGACGTACATTCCTTCTTGACCATCAAGATTGACCTTGGTCGGCACTTTAAGCATCCGCAGCCGACTACATGTAACGTTGGCGATGATACAACTTCCATCCAGCATCAAATAGTTACGGGATCTATATTTAACAAACAGGTTATGGACAAACAAAAGGTCCGGATAAGTCAAGTGATATATGATCGGTCTGGTGCAAGAGTTGCATCTGGTCAAGTAGCATGGATCTATTTGTTTCAGATTCCGCTGCAAGGTTGAATTCTTCAGCTCTCCATGCCTCATGCCTCACTCAACTCACCGTTTACCTGCGGTGGATGAACTATTCCAACAACGGAAGAGCTCGTTTGGTTTGGATGGATGCCACAACTGCGTTTTAGCGCCAGGGGGTAAATTTCCGAATTGCCATCCGTTCGTTACTTTTCACAGCATCTTGATTGGACGTCTCCTTTTTACTGCGTCCTGTTAGTAGGTGCTCCATAGTGGTGGTGAGTGAAGCCTGAATTTTAACTAGTGAAGTGTAATGGTTTAATGATGGTATTGTTTAGATCAAGAATAACCTTTGTCTTACTGTTAATTAATAGAGTAAATACCTTTTAGTCTTGTCAATTAAGCATACCTAGGTAATAAGATGCAAGCCAAGTGCTGTTGAGTCATGTGATGATGGCTAGGTGACCTTGCACAAGGCAGTTAGTTCATGGTCCCCCCACCATCCTCCCTCAACAACTCAACTTTTCAACAATGTTCTAAAACCACTGCTACAAAACAATCGAGACTCTCGAATATCTCGAAATTGCCAAGAGATGGAGAAGCTCTCCCGTTACAGAGTAGATCCAAGCAGATTCATTCTCGGCCGCTTCATCGGATTTGCTCGTATCCACCTGAACAAGGATAATTTCCATCATGTCCCTTCGATCCACCGCAATTCGAGACTTGGCGCCAGGCGCTTGCCTTTGCCTAGCAGGCAATGTTCGCCTCGGTTAAACTTGGATGTCCAATGGGAACAGTGTGATTCTCAGCTGAAAGCTTCTCCAGCCTGATCTTGTGGTTGTGCTGTGCCTGCTGTGCTGTGCTCGCTCGGTTAACCACCAAAAAGGAGGCAGAGCATGTTTGTCTGTTGGTGATCGACATGTATGTGGATACACACGGACGTATCATCTTACACGCAGCTGCATGTACCCCTGGAACTACTGCAGGCGACGAATCGTACATTCACGAGCCAAATGTTGAGCGTTGGATTCAACGGTGAGAGAGAGAACAATAACTCGAGACCTCGATGTGCGGAGTAAAGCTCTCGTCACAATGGCCAACATTCTCTCTATCTGACAGATGACCGTGGCATTACACTACCAAGCCCATCTGGTGACATACAATCTCGGGCTCATCCGTCCTAAACCCGCTACCAAGAGATTTGGCCCAGCCGGTTTCCGATAGTCTCGCAAGAAAACCAAGTGGTTCAGCCGACGTGAAACTTTTAGACCATTGTTTAATTGGGACGAGGCGTCATGCGTCAACGCGTCAACGCTCTCCACGCACCAGAGGATCCACATACGACCGTGGCATCGACACTACTGAAGCCGCAAAGATATTTTCTCTAATTAGAAGCAGAGAAAAGAAACACGTCAGCTTCTCACCGGGAAGAGATTACAACGTCGAGTGGTGTGTGAGCAATTACTACGCACTGACGGTCATATCTACAGGGGACCCCATATTGAGGAGTTCTAGACACATGCCGTCCCGTTGATGAATTGCAGGGTTTCAAGCGTCTTTTGTTGGTTTTTGTTTCTTGATCGAGCCCTCCATAGTCTTAGAGCTAGAAAGAAAGCTCTACGGGGAGACCAGGGGCCTGGAATTGTCGTGCCGAGAGTTCTTGGCGTCTGGTCAAAGCGACTTGATAGAGGCAATGGAGACTGTAGAGGCCTCTAGTATATATATATACATGATGCTCCTCTCCTGTCTGCTAAGTTCTGTAAGAGGTGAGCTACCTTCACTCTACGTTCATTTCTCCTGTCATTCTTTTCGTTATACACTCGTTCTTAATCTGCTTCTCATACACTCGCTTAGGAGCACTATTCACTCTTTTATCCAAACTTGGTTCACTCATTAATATTTCTCACTACCATCGAACGATCTTTCATCGCAACTATGAAGTTTACCGTTCTCATTGCAGCTGCTCTGGCTGCTGCGCCCATCCCAGAGGCTGCTGCTCACCCTGGCATGGGTGAGACCATCAAGGAGATCGAACGAATTGCTGATCGTAGCTGGGGCAGTGGCTGGTCCGGAGACAGCTTCGATGCCCACTCCCTCATCGGCGACCTTGCCACCCTCAGCGACAATTCCCTCACTTCCGTCGGCAGTGACATCAAGAAGATTCTTCAAGGCAATGGCAACCCTACCAGCCGCGAACGCTACTTTGGCTGCCCTTCCATGAACTCTCAGCGCTGCAAGCGTGATACCTGCTGTGTCTGGCAATACATTTCCAACGAACTCGAGGACAAGTTCAGGGGCGAGGCTGGTCGTTGCACACGATGGGCTCGATATGCTGTGCGCATTGGCTTCCACGATGCCGGTACCTGGTCTCTCAAGACCGCTTCCCAAGGCGGTGGTGCCGATGGCTCCATCATTCTCTCCAACGAGCTCACCCGTGGCGAGAACTTGGGTCTTCAGCAGATCGGCGAGTACTACCAGACCATCTACGACAAGTACCACACACAGTATGGTTTCACCCAGGTCACCATGGCTGATCTGATCCAAATGGGCTCCAACATTGCTGCCGTTACCTGCCCCCTCGGCCCCCGTGTCCGCTCGTTCGTTGGACGCAAGGACAGCACCAAGGCCAACCTCGGCGGTCTTCTCCCTAGCGTTCACTCTGATGCTCTCACCCTGATCAACCTCTTCAAGGACAAGACAATTGGCCCCGATGACCTTGTTGCTCTTATCGGCGCGCACACAACCTCTCAGCAGCACCATACCAACATTGACCGTGATGGTGATCCTCAGGACAGCACTCCCGGTGTCTGGGATATTCTATTCTACCAGCAAACCATTGACCAGAACGCCCCCAAGCGTGTCTACAAGTTCCCCAGTGATGTGGCACTCGCCAACCACCCCCTTACCCAACCTGCCTTTGAGGCCTTTGCCAGCGGCAGCACTGGCCAAGCCGCCTGGAACGTGGTAAGTATTATTCAAAAATATATCGTGAAGCAAGCACTGACGTTTTCCAGGACTATGCTCGCGCCTATGTCCGTCTCAGTCTCTTGGGCGTCAACAATATCAACAGCCTCACCGAGTGCACAAAGGTCCTCCCTCAACCCGTCGAATCCTATCGCCACAAGGACAAGGGCCGATTCAACAAGTGGCTCCAGACCGATGACAACTCGTGGACCTCCAAGAGTGTCTCCAAGGATGTCGATGATGGTTACGAGATCTCTGTCCCTGAAAACAAGATTCCTTCCAGGCGCGGTCCATGGAAGACATGGGCCAGTGGTACATTCAAGTGGTGGTAAGCATGGCTCGACAGCACATCTTTTATATAATAATGGCCACTCGGCAATAATATGTTGTTACGTATAAATAGTGAGTCGAAAACGGGCGTTTTGGGTTCATGAGACAGCGCAAGGGAGAGGAGACAGGACTTCATCATAGCAGCCAATGCCATTCGCGTGGCCCCTTTTAATTTTTAATTCTTTAACTTCAGAATTTATTGTCGAACGAGCTCCTGTGCTAATTATTGCTGCGAATAATGATTCGTTGAAGCCTCATTTTCTCATAAAGACATGCATCTATCATCTTTTCTTTGCGCCCTGACCTCGCTTATGAAAAAGTCTGTCCACGACTCCGCCCAAAGTAGAGAAGTCTTCCAGACCTTGCCCTCCACTCTTGGTAATAATTCACCTTGTCAACTGTCTCCCTCTCTCGGTTTCGCAGAAATATGGCGCCCGACTTGCCTGCAAACCGTTCAGGTGGAATTGGAACCCTGAACCGTTCCCCACCTGGCAAAAACTGTCCATTCTCGATGGTGTGGACTTCCGCCGACTCGCTAGAAGATATTTCCCAACCTCCGAGATCCACCACTTCTTGCTTTGTTGTATTCGAAATGGTGAGATAACACACTGGTACGCCGTTGGGATACAAGGTCGGGTTCTTCTGATCCGGATAGAGCAGGGCGGTGATACAGACAGGTTCTTCGCAATATTCGACTTTGCTACCGAGGTCTGGACCGATGGACTGACCGTCTGTGTTGGTTTGAGAGCCCTGTTCCTGGAAGGCGATGAATAAGGCCTCCCAATGACGATCTGGGAATTGGAGTAGAACTCCCCCGTCTTGACCGACAGCGTTTTCATGTTCAAATTTCCCGACACTGCCTTGATTCATGTGAATCTGGTCTATCCTGTTGAGACCCTGATGGAGCTCCCCGAATATGTAGGCCGTAGCCCGTCTCGCAATCGCGTTTTCAAAGAAGGGCTGCAGAAGGTCGGAGATTTTGTCCGGTGGACAACATTCCACTCCATCCGAGATATTTGGGATGAGCCTTCCCAGATACCGAAGCCTGGCTGGGCGGTACTGCCTCACTGCCGTGGTCCCTGCAACGGGTTGTGTCACGTCCTGTCCCACGGACGACGTCATGTCGTTCCAGCCATCTGGCAAATTCACAATGGTGTCTGTCACAGAAAGACGTAGGTTTTGCTCAATCCAATATACAAGCCGGGCTCTTTCATGATCCCCTGTGCGGTAATTGATGCAAGCGTAGTATTCTTGGGGTTGGCCATTGTTGGTATCGAGATTGAGATCGAGGAAGCGGATGTACATGTGATTTGAGAATTCCACTTCTGGGTCTAAGCTTTTGAGCTTGCCCTTCCAAAGTCCATAATTAGTTAACGGCATTTTGAATGTGTAAGGCTGAAGATGGAAGATGGAAGATGCAAGATGCAAGATGCAAGATGCAAGATGCAAGATGCAAGATGCAAGATGCAAGATGCAAGATGCAAGATGCAAGATATGAGGAGAATAATGGTGCTGATGGGTTGCTGCCATTAGGGGAAAGCCTTATGGTGCAGGTAACGCCTGTAGTAGGTACCTGCCTAGGTAGATGTATGATAACTGGTATTTCTTTCCATCGGTGAAAGGCTTGAGATCTTACCAAATCAGGTACCTACCTGTAGATAGGTATGTAAGGTAAGGTAGGCAGTAGGTAGACGTCCCATACCTACCTTAAGGTTAGCACCTAGGTTAGTAGCCAAGGGGAGGAAAGAAAACACAGGACCTCGATCCTAAATAACATCAAGACTTGGGTAAAATAGCCTGCCTAAGTTTAGGATAACTTTTACCAAGTTTATTTTGGCACCCTACAGTATGGTTTGCTGTTTTCTTGCCCCCTGAGGCTAGCTAGTATTTAGATTGCTCTGAGTTATCCGACCTTTGGAATATGGCAATAGAAATAACGTCCCGTAGAAAGCCTTCAAGACAGCACCCGCTCTAGGTAGGTAGTTTTAGTAATAAAGGTACCTCGGGTATCTAGACCTTAGAGGTGAGGTGGTGATCTTGAAAGTAGAAAAAGTACTCCGTATCGCCGATCTAGTAGGTAGATAACTTAGTACTCATCGTCGTTAGGGTACATTATGTTTTCGATACAACGGTATATCATGTGCCTGATCCATCTATTCCCAACGTCCATCCATCATCACATGGAGAATCTTCTCAACGAGCTCACGCCCGCAGGATCTGCAGACACATAATCATTCATGTCCAGCTCTGGACCGTCTGCCTCTCCGTCCTTCTCGCCCCTGACTAGCATCGCGATGCTTGTCCCTTCACGTGTCCGACAAACACCACTTCCCACGGCGGCCTGAATTGCCCGGATCGCGTACGAGTGGACTGTCAAGGATACAAAGTCGTCGTCTTTGGTGGTCTCATTAAAGATATCCTCCAAAGCCCTCTGTTTCCTCACAACATGCTCCTCGTCAGTCTCAGGCTCAACTCTGTTGGTGAACTGGTCCTCCTCCTCGAACCCATCTTCGATCTTGTAGCTGGGGTAGTTTTCGGCTATCCATGTGCGATCCCTCCTGTAGTCGCAGGTGTGGCGAGTGATGCGCTCTCTGAGGAGTTCTTTGACGATGGGTTGTTGGGGCGGTGATTGTGAGGCCATGAGTGGTGAGAAGACGATGTCCGTTGTCTGAAGACATCTCGCTAGAGGACTTGTGTAGAAGATTTTGGGCTGTGGTGCGCCTTGCTTTTCGATGAGATCGGTCCAGAAGGAGTTGAGATCTTGAGCCTGCTTTTCACCGACTTCGGTGAGAAAGGCGTCGAACCAGGTTTCTTTACCGTCCCCATTTTGGAAAGACACTCTTGTCTGCTCATGTTAGCAAATGAAGCAATACTGACATCCATAGCTCAAACGATTGTGCATACATTCCACGCTTCGGAGCCAACCTGGGCGTGCATCTTATTGTGTACCCCAAGGCCATGTCGTGTGAGGTACAAGACTTTGTATGCGACATTGTGGGAGCTATTCTCATTGAGCCATCTCACGTATGCCGCGAGACGAGCCCAGTCCCTTTGATCGGGTGCATCTGGATCATCCGAAGGGTATTTCTGATCTGGAATGAGGCCCAGGTTTGGTTGCGTCGTGACTTTTTCTCCAGGATATTCGTGGGCAATGTCAGCGAGTTCAACAAAGATGCCAGGTTGGGCCTTGAAGGTCCATTTAGAGGACATGATTTGATATAAATGCGATGTCCGATGTCCGATGTAGGGCAGGGGAGGGGAGGGGGACCGCTAAATTGATCGATGTACGCGAGTTAAAGTATTTGCATGAATTGATTGAGTTGGGTTAAGCTTGAAGTTTGAAGCCTGTCGGTTTGGTTTGGTTTGGTTTAGGCATGAGGTCGCATGCTAACTTAGCGAGTGAGCAAGCGCATAAATTAAGTTAAGTTATGCAATCAATAATAACAAAGTTTGGTCAGGCCCATGACGTAGTCGGCATAGAAATGGGGCATCTACCAGTAAATCAATATCACTACCTAGGTACAGAGGGAAAAAAAAACCAATTATTCAACGTCAAATCCACTCTTCTCATGATGAAAAAAATAAAAAATCGAAACGAATTATTATGGAGTATCTATGATATAATCGTCTCTACCCGTTTCCCGTTGTTTCGCAACAAGTATCAAGGCCGTGGTTGCACTCAGCCCTGATAGTGGATCTGTTTGCATAACGTATTCTCGTGACGTCGAGATAATGAAGAGGATATTTGAAGGAAGATTAAGAGATAAGGACTGAACCGTCTCAGCTTACAGCGGGTACCTAGGTACAAAACTCGAGCCTCTACAACGCTAAATCAAAACGCTCAAGCAAGCTCTACAGGCTTCTTTTCCCCGGGGCCACTATCTGGAAGCTCTTGAGGGACACTCCCCACGGCCTCACCACCCGCTTCATGAATAGCAGGCGGCTGTTGATGCCCAGCGGGATAGCCTCCAGCCTGTTGATATCCATATTGACCATTTGGGCTTCCATTGTAACCCGTTGACGGTGAGTTTGGATCGTAATAGTAGCCACCCTGTTGCTGCTGCTGTTGCTGCTGCTGCTGTTGCTGATTCCAATCCGTTTTGTCACCTCCAGGCGCTTGTTGGTAGTTTGATGAACTTGAAGCTTTGCTCTTCTTCTTTCGGCGGAGGAAGAAGAATACTGCCACGCCGATGAGAGCGAGTGCTGCTACACCGCCAACTGTTCCTCCAGCGATCGCGCCCACTGGAGTTCCTGCGGCTGCCACTATCTTTGCTTGTCTCGGTAGCCGCAGATTGTGATGTTGCTGTTCCTGTCGCTTCGGCGTTGACACTGCCTTCAGTTTGCGCCTCGGTCATTTGCGACAGCAGAGAGCTGTAGTCTCGCTCGTTAATGGTGCCGAAATCTCGTGATGTTTGGCCCTTGTAGGTGAGAGCGGCGCTTTGTGCTGTAGAGATATCAAGGTCGTTGCACCAATAATCGAATGTGCTTCCATCCCATGACACAGTGTTGCAGTAAGGAGATGCCGAGTCTGTACTATGGCATTCTTGAGTACGTATGTCTGGTGATAAATGATAAGAAGGGGCTGAGTTACCATTTCAGAGTGTAGTTGTCAACCTCGCAACCACCATCGCATTTACTCGACACAAAGTACTCCTCCGAGTTGACACATGTTGCGTGGTACTGACAAGATGTTTCTCCACAGCATAAAACACCGCCGTTTGTGAATGATTGGGCTGGCACGGGTGGGAAGAAGTAGCACCAGTCGTCAAGTGGACACGCTCTGCTGGCTCCAAGTCGTTCTGAGATGTATCCGCAGGTGTTATCTGGGGCGATTGTGATTGTGATCTCCTCCGTTGTTGTTTGGCTACTAGTTACTGCTCGTCGTTTGAGTGTTCTCGTAGCTGGAGGAGCCGCCGTAGGCCTGGGAATAAGATCGTCGAGGATGCCCATGGCGAGGCCGCACGGAGTATGCTGATTTTATATATTGTTTCCCAATCAGTTGACTTGCTTGAACTGACAAGCCAATACTGGGTATCTGATAGCCTTTGTCGATCTCACGAGTGACGAGCGTGGGTAGTGAGAGGGTATACAACTTTGTCAGGGTGATGCCAACAGCGGCAGTACTTAAAAAGAAAGGGCAGGGCCAAAAGAGCCAGAATCAAGAGAACTCCTGTCAAGAGAAAGTCAGGAGCTCACAGATATATACAACTACAACTACAACTACAACTGCGCCTTGACAAACGAAGCGATGCAACGCTCAGCCCAGCAAAACTCCACATTCAGCCCTGATTTCCACTTCAGATCCATTCAACCAAGTCCTTCGTTTAATCCTTCAAACCGAGAGGAGCCTATCGAATCCTCCAAAGCATCTCTTGGTTTTTCTCATTTTCGTGTAAAAAGCCTGACTTGTCTCCATGTTCAGGGGCCAGCTCCCATCAAACTTACCGGTTCTGGTCTGATCCTGCGCAGACGGAGGATCAACCTTGTAGATTTCTGCTTGGCATATCCGCTCGTCAGTCTAATTTCTCACGGCCCTGGCGTGGAGGGAATATACTAATAAAGCAGGAGTTTTCATTTGCTGTTAGGTATTTCATTGAGCAAATTGCTTCTTGAAACCATGCACTGGGTGGCTTGAGAGCCCACGGTTATACTGAAGCTATCCCTATGCACCCTATGCGCCTTGACAATGGATGCTCAGGGTTCAAGGTTAATTTGTAACAGTAAAAACTTCAACCGAAATCAAAATAATTATCAGATTCGAGCTTAAATCAGATCATGGAACATACGCAGATCGGCACCGACAAGTCCAATCTCCCATGTTGGTGATTGGAAGCTGACTTACACAACTCGTTGACCTACGGCATATCTGAGCGAGCGGTACGCTAATGAATCTGGATTGATCTTATATCAGAATCTAATAATCAATGTAGTATTCTGTATCTTTGCGTAAATAGTTTCCACATATACTGTGACTAGGTAGACCCTAGATCAACTCTGTCTGAAGAGGTTTCATTAAGTGCACAACTCTGTTTCAGATACCTTGAGCTTGGTATAACAAAACCAGAACAGACCGCTCATACGGACGGACTCCCTACCTAGTGCTCACAGAAATTCCACTCAAGATTCTTGAGGTTGGTGTTAAGGGTACCCTGCATACCAGTCCTTTCCGCCATGAGTTCCTCTCGGATCTTCTTAGCATCCTCCAGATCAATAGGGAAATCCAAGTTATCCACCACCATCCGTGTCAGCTCGGGAGGCAAGTTATTGAAGCGATCATTCTTGAGTAGCCCCTCCACCCACCAATCACGCTGCTGGGGAGGAACATTGGCAGTTGAAATGATAGGAATCTGAGGGTCGACCAAGAACAGGGCTAGAATCTTGCGGTGGCCGGGGCGAGACTTGTCAACCAGCTCAAAGGGGCTGACGTGATGCTGATACACGTTGGGGAAGAATAGCATTCTATCCTGGCGTGTGAGAACGCTGCCGATGTCCTGGAGTGTGTCTGCACCGGGATCAATCGCGAAAACTCGTTCGATGCTGTCGAAATCGCCCTGCTCGTAACTCAGCTCTAAAGTTTGATCTTCCCTGTTGGCAACTGTGCGGAAATCAAGGCGAGAATCAGTAATGTTATCGCAGTCATAGTAGTAGAGTGCAGTCGCGCATATGTGCTCATTCAACTGCCCTTCGACATGCCATGAACCACCGTCGTAGGTTGGCTTCTCAGGGGTGAGGTGAATATTTGCAAGCTTGACAATGACCTGCACTCGAGAAGCGTTGTCAAAAAAGCCAGAGGTCTTTATGTCGCCAGGGTTGATCTTGACGAGCTCTTCCAATTCAGTCTTAGGGTCCGGAAGTTCTGGAACATGGGTCTCCCTGAACCATTCCTCGTCGCGTTTGTTGCGATCAGATTCCTCGTAATCCTCTTCATAGTCCTCATCTTCTCTGCGAGGCTCCTCATCGTCATCCAATGGCCGATTTTGGGCTGAACACCAGTCATCTCCGCAGATCTCGGGAACTTTACAATCTGGCCGAACATTGTTCGTGAAGACACGTAGGACTTCGAAGTCGCGATGCCATCGATAGATGACATCCCACGCCGGGAGCGATTTCTCTATGAATTTCTCAATGACAGGATAGAGCTCGGCATGTTTGACCGGGTGCACATTGTTGATGTAGCTGTCGATGCGAGGGTGCCCGCCAGTCAGGTCAACGTCGCAAGGGAGCCATTGGAAGCGTTTAGAAAAAGCACTAGGATTCCGCTTGCTGACATCACTGCTGTCGACAGGGACAACGACGCCTTTGCCGCAATGCGACAGCGCTTCTTGGAGATTAATGCTCTTGTCGGGGAGGATGAGAGATCGCCCATAGACAAGCGGCCACAGCGAAGGGTGGACGATGTCAAGTACCTTGCCATCACTGCCAGGATGCCAGTCCTTGTGTTTCTCGGGGACATTTTCCAAAGGGGAAACGGCAGCTATGAGGGCATCTCGGAGGTCTTTAGGGACCAAGTTGTCTGATTTGATGGCTGCAGAAGCGTAATCCATGACCGGAATGAGACCGGTCTTTTGGTAGATATCTGCCTTTTTGCGCAATTCCTTGATACACTATCGTGGTTTAGCAAGACGTTTGTATTTTGGCGGAGAGACGTCGCTCACAGCATCGGCCATGGCCTGGGTGAAATCACCGTATACTCGATACTCTCCCCATGGCATCTCCATAGCCTCCTTCTTCCACTTGGCAGTAATTTCATCATCATTGACCTTGATCCACCACTCTGGCTTGTTTGTGAGGTCCTCGATGACTTTGAGCATGCAGACTTCTCGAATTGTCAGAGTGCTGGCTCTCCAGTCTCCTTCTCCCTCCCCTTCTTCTGTCCCAAGGACAACTGGAAAATGAACCCCAGCGTGGCTGATGGGAAGGCCGAAGCCAGGGAGCTGGATTTCTTGAGGCGTTGACATGTTGCTTCTTGTGAAGCGTGCGATGGATGTCGTTAAACTCCGAGTGAAAGACTTGAACGTGGCCTTATATAGACTGAAACAAGTTGTTGCATAAGGTAGTCAGTAAAAGAAAGAGAAGCAGAATATTGACCCTTGCCAAGCCAATAAGGCACCAGCCTCCGCTAACCTCGTTCAGCTCAGCTTTGGCTGAATAAGGACTTCAGCTGAAAGGTTCAGGCCCACGTGGGCTGTGAAGCGATACCGAGTTCGGGTAAAGTGAAGCATTTGGCTCTCGTAGACTCAAGGCAGCAACGCGATGGAGGAAGAAAGAGTGTACGCGAACGTCCACATTCTGTACACGGATTGGACACGAGGTCACGTTACTCCAAGGCTGCCGATACTAGGTAGGTAGGTTCCATGTCATGAATACATGAAGGACCTAGACTACCTGGTACCTAGGTATGCTTACCTAGGCGACCAGGTCATCAAGTTATTGCAAGGTGAAGTTGGAATTTGAGAATAAAACATTCCTACTTATGAGTTATTCTCGGTCTGACGCAATCACGCAGCGCAATCCGTAGTTTGGGTCGGTTCGCGACCCGTAAGTCAGCTCTTGTTTTCTCAAGATTGCATTACATCCAATGTGTTTTACTTCAGAAACAGACCTGGCAAATCTCAGACGTCAAGGCAAGGACAAATATTTCCTAGCCTATGTTAGGTATTCTATTATTCCAACTGAAGAACAACTCTCAAGAAGAATGTCGTACTGGTAATGCCTCATTTTGGTCACAAAGGAAACCTTCGGGAGAAAATTGCCTAATCTGGACATTCCACATATCCGGGAGGTTCCGTCGTACTGGTATGGAGTTCAACGATGAGCCATACTGGCTGGTATTTATCATTCAAGGCTCAACAGTACATATAACCGGGCGTTCGAAAAGACCCTATCACAGATAATCGAAATACGTACATCGAATACAATACGTAGCTACATTTATCACATCACAGTACAAGGAGTATGTAAGCGAATGGGCTCTGCTATATCCTTTCCTTCATCATCCACCCTTGTATGTACCGAGCAAATATCTCGGGCCTACGCACGAATCACATTCACCCCACTCCACTACCGAGGCACGGTTCCTTGAAGGATTACGGAGTTTTCACCTGCGGCCTCGGTCAACTCAGCGAAAAAGGATAAAGGTACATGGTAGATGTACTGATTGATAAAAAATTCATGTCCCCACGTCGTCCCTGGGGTGAGACCGCTAATAACCTAGGTAAGGCCATACCTACCATACAAGTACCATCCATAGCATTGCTTGGTTCTTCATTACATTACTAGTACTTGCTTGCGCTGACACTGACCTCCATTTGCCAAGTTTTTTCGTCTTCGGTTATTTTTCTTCTATTTTTCTTCTGTTTTCTTTTGCTATTCTCGATGCTCACCGTGAGCTTCTCCCTCCCTAATCACCCGCCGCCATGACAGAAACAGAAACAGCTGTAGTTGAGTCCCCCGCCGAGGCCATCGTCATTCCCTCAGCGGAGCCCGTCGTCGCCGATGCACCTCCGGCCGAACCCATCGAAAAGAGCCTCAACTCCAACTCCAACTCCAATATCAACAGCAACAGCAAAAGCAAAAGCAAAAATGTCGCACAAAAATCCAGTCCTCTCGCGCGACTCCTCAAGTCGCCATCTGCCGTAGATGACTTCGTCGAACATCTCAACCGCGTCATTCAGACGCGAAGAGGCACAGACACTGTCCTCCTCTTCACAACTTATACCGCCCGCTTGATCGGTGCTATTCTCAACATCCTGGGTCGGACTACTCTTCGTCACTCCGCTCGCAAGGTCGTCGAGATGGCTTTCAAGCTACCGCCCTCGACCTCAGTCGTCCTCTCTACCGCGACTGCGCCGCCTCTTGCTACTCTAGCCCTCAACCTGTCCAAGTACATCCAGGGCTTCACCAACATGTTGGGTGAGTGGCGCACTATGAACCGTATGTGGGGTATAATCGGCACATATCTCGAGGCCAAGGATCTGATCCTCCGTCTACGTGGTCAAAAACTCGACGCGAATGGCGCAAAGGTGCCTGCTCCGGACCGAGTCAACACTGCTTTCATGACTGTACAGATCATTTGTAACTTGGTCTACAACGTTGGCGAAGGCGCTTGCTGGCTGACCTGTAAGGGCGCTACCAACCTGTCGCCAAAGACGAGCGCCAAGCTAGGTATCATGGCCGCTCGCTCATGGTGCGCCTGGGTCGCCCTCGAGCTCGTCCGTTTGCTGGTTGAACGTGCGCGCCGAGCGACAAGCAGCGATGTCGCTGATGAAGCGGAGTGGAAGAATAACTGGAAGGCTGAGGTCCTTGGTACACTTCCATGGATGCCTCTGTCGGCTCACTGGAGCACTGAAGAAGGGCTGATGCCAGAGCTTATGGTCGCAGCTATTGCTACATGGCCCGCTACCAACATGATGAAGAGTGTTTGGCGCCAGACAGCCTAGACTAGAGGGATACGAGACTCAGGGTTGCTAGCGTGTTGCCATGGTGCTGCCCAACAATTAAATCGATTCTGTACTACTGGGTATACAGGCTAGACAGGGGCTTACTTGTCAGGATTACAAGGCTTGAGGTGAATGGTTGCATAGCAGAGTTTACATCTAGAAACACGGCTTTAATTGGTATGGGATGTTAAAATATACCTACTTAACAAAAGTATTTTATTTTGAAAATTGCCTTAATTAAGGACTAATTTAAATTGTTCTTGGGCTATGAGCTCGGCAAAGACATCATCATAGTCTTCGTCTGATAGCGGAGGCGAGGGCGGCCGTTGTGAAGAAGCCATCTGCTGTTGCTGTTCCTCATAGGAAGCAAGCATCGCTTCGAGCTGTTCTTCCTCATCCATCATCGTTTCATCTTCGTCTTCCTCGTCTATCATCGTTTCGTCTTCGTCTTGTTCCGGAATGGGAGGCTGCTCTTGGTAGAAAGTCATGGCATCCTCGATATCCGCCTCAGTAATATCAGGAGCGTCATGGGACAGCTGTCCCCGGTCGGCAAGATAATTTGTCTTTAGAAACTGCGACCAAATTAGCAACATTCATAATGAATGAAGGGACCTCTCGTTACCTGTCCCTCTATGTCTCTACGTTGCCAGGCCCTGTCTTCACGGCTCTGTCGCACATTCTGGAGGAAGACCTTCCTTCTTCCTTCGTGTATCTCATCCCGCTTCTTATTCACTGGGTTTGGCCGAGTGGGACGCGAGGAAAATTTGAACTTTGGGGGCTTGATGGGAGAGGATTGAACTTGACGCTGCGGACACACGTTTCTGTCGATTGGTGAGAGTGGCGATGATGCGCGCACAGGCGAAGAAGAGAGCGGTGATGAGACAGCAGGGCGATGGTCCCAAGAACCGGAGAAAATGGGTGCGGGAGAAAAAGACATCATATTTCTGACTGTGCAGCTTTGGCAATTATTCTGTATGAGATTGCAAAGGACCCATGCGATGTAGATGTTGGAGGGAGCTCAACTTGAGAATTACATGGGTTTCGTGGTCGTGTAAAGAGGTGACCTTGAGCGCGTTAAGGTCGCGGTCGCGCAGTCACATGACGTACCCAGTACCGCTCTGAAAATACTGTGGGGCTAAGGTTACCTTAGTGCCTTAGCTATTAGGTAGTACTAAGGTTAGTACGGAGTAGTAAGGTACATTACTAGAATTCGCCCCGAAGATCGCACCCGGCCCAAGCCGAGCGATAGACGGAGGTTTGTCGGAATCGGCACACCCAAGCAAAAAAACTGTCGACCTGATTTTGGTTGACGACATGATCTAACTAAGCCTACCCTACCTTAAGCCTTGTCTCTGTGGTGTCAATTCCTGCTAGCTTTTCTTCCTTAAGAATGAACAATTCTATTTTACCACATACCACTTTTCCTTCTTAAAAGTCCATCGGCAGTCAGATGAGCGCCTTATCTGTTTCGGCCTTTGCGAATCGCATCGCCACTCGATCATGGACCTGTTCGACTTGTAGAAGTCAGTTGGCCCGAAGTAAGCCCTTTCGAGATCTTGGTGCAAGAGGTTTCGCATCGCGGAGAGGCTCGAGGAAAAGCAATGGTCACAAATCCGGCCCTAAACGACCGCTGTTATATGCCTCGGCTGGTGTTGGTACTGTAGGCGCGACCGCGCTTGCATTCACCGACGACATCAAGAGTAGTTATGAGGCGGCAGAACGAACAGGAAGAGTGGCGGTTGCGCTCGCCGTGTGTATCAACGAGTATGTGGTTACTCGCCATTGCCCGGGTGAGGTGTAGGCGGTACGAAACTAATATATTGAGTAGTTACCGAACAACACTAAACGCTAGAGAGACGACAGCGGACCATGATGCACAGGAGAGCATGCTCAAGGCATGTCACAAACGATGCGCCGAACGGACTCTCGTTGTGCTGGAAAAGAACGGCGGTATCTTTATCAAACTCGGCCAGCATCTGGTATGACCTCCATCAACTTCGGAGCTCGAGCGATCGGACTAATTACTACGCCAGAGCGCCATGAATTACCTTTTGCCATCCGAATGGACAAACACCTTCATCCCCTTGCAGGACAAGTGCCCTGTATCTTCACTTGAGTCGATCGAGGATATGTTTCGCAAAGATACAGGAGAAGAGCTTTGGGACTATTTCTCTGATTTCGCGCCTGAACCAATTGGCGCTGCCTCTCTTGCTCAGGTACACCTGGCATCCATCAAGGGGTCAAATCAGAAGGTTGCGGTCAAGGTTCAACATCCTGAGCTTGAAGCATGGGCACCCCTGGATCTAGCGCTTACCCGGTACACATTTTCGACCCTGAAAAGATTCTTCCCCGAATATGATCTTGAGTGGCTCTCTTCTGAGATGGACGTTTCTCTTCCTAAAGAACTTGACTTCCAAGAAGAGGCCAACAATGCCCGACGTATGAAGGAGCACTTCGCCAAGATTCCACAGCTACCCCTGATTATCCCCGAGGTCATCTGGGCTAAGAAGCGAATTATTGTCATGGCGTGCGAAGCGGGAAGCAGACTCGACGACTTGGAATATTTGGATAAGAACGGCATAGACCGGGACGAAGTATCTGCCACGTTAGCGCGTATCTTCAACGAAATGATCTTTGGTGATGGTGCGCCCCTGCACTGTGATCCTCACGGCGGCAACATTGCAATCCGCAAGAACAATACCCGTCGGGGCCTTGGACGAGGTCCTAACTTTGACGTGATTTTATATGATCATGGTCTTTACCGCGACATTGAGCTTCCTTTGCGAAGATCATACGCCAAGATGTGGCTTGCGGTTATTGATGGCGACATGGATCGAATGAAGAAGTATGCACATGAGGTTGCCGGTATAGAGGATAAGGATTTCCCCCTCTTTGCTTCAGCAATCACTGGCCGAGACTACAGTATCGTCAGCAAATCTGGATCTATCCTCGAGACTCGAACAGCGGATGAGCAAAAGACAATGAGCGGGGCTCTGCAGGAGGGTCTCATTGTCGACCTCGTGCAGCTTCTCAGCCGCGTGCCTCGTATCATCCTTCTGATTCTCAAGACAAATGACCTAACCCGAAGCCTGGACGAGAACCTCCAGACACGGCAGGGTCCCATCCGTTCGTTCATGATCCTCGCACGATATTGCACCAAGACAGTATTCCACGAGAAGCTTGAAGAGATCGGTCAAAACGGCTCATTCCTCTGGCCACCCAATGCTCTGCGGTTGTTTGCTGCATGGGTTGGTTTCATGCGCGTGGAGATCAAGTTAGAGGCCTTTGAACTTTGGCTATCAACCAAGAGAATGTTGGGTCTAGGCAGCTTAGAGTTTTCAGGTGCGGCGTTATAAAAGTGAAAGACGACAACGGATTAGAAGATGTATCCATATAGAAGTACATATACCTTGATGGCGTGGCACCCAGAGCATATAGAAGACAGTCACACAAGGTTCATGATGCAATGCATTCATATCTAGAAATAACACGATTGCACTTCAACTGTGCAATTATGCTGATAGCCAGTTTCGGTCACTCACTTGCGTTCAACTTCCACAACTCATCAACGTGCTAGCTCTAACAAAGCAAAACAATTTTCAAGTTGGCTTGGGACAATGTCATGGAAAGCGGTTGCTTCAGAAGCAGTCCTCGCTTGGTCAACGCCAGTTGGGCCAGATCAATCACTGCATGAGGCCTAACGAGGGCTAGGATGACTCTCAAGTTTACGATCAGAGGATCGAAGCTGCAAAAATGGTGGTTCCGCCCGGGATCGAACCGGGGACCTTCTCGGTGTTAACGAGATGCCATAACCAACTAGACCACGGAGCCTATCCTCTTATAAGGTGAGCGAGGCATAGACGGCTCATTGCCCGGTTCGTGAATGCCCCTGGGAGACGACAATAGTAGTAGTAGTTGGGCTGAAGTAATCACTACGAAGCTTGAGTTGGTAATCCAGACAAACAGAATTGGCTAGGTATGCTACATATCGAAGACTTCCGTTGTAATTATGTAGTGGATATCTCCAGAGGCTATGTTTCGTTGAGCTAACCACCAAGACAACCAAATGTGGATGGTAGACCAACGATGCACAGGCTCAACAAATTAAATGCTATATTTAACACCTTAGTTATATCATCGCTACGATATCATGTCTTGTCCATCCCAACTCCGCGCCATCCCATGTTAATTTTTCAACCCTAACATATATGAACCATATAAAAGAAGGAATTCCGCTCTGCGCCGTCTTATTCAAACGAACCCTTACCCAACAAGCCACCCACGACTCCCACTCTCCTCTCTGCTCCTTTAATCTTTCTTTCTTCTCTCTTTCGCTCATTCTGCTCCAGCTTTGCTCGTCTCTCGCTGTCACGAGCAAAAGCATGTACACCGCTCTTCTTGCTGGCTCCCTTCTTGATCTTAGCCTCCTCACCAAAACCGCTCGCCGGCGTTGGTGAACCAGAGCTTGTGGTAGAGGCTGTACCAGATACAAATGAATTTGTAGTAGCACGGCGAAGCAGAGCAGGGACCTTGAATGAGGAGTTTGATGCTGTCGCAAAGGCGAGGCGGCCAGTGCTAGCGTTTGAAGAGCCATTGCGCTTCAAACTGATGCGATCAACGACAGCAACACGGCCACGGCGGGGGTTGGAAGTATCATTCTCCTTGTCGCTGCGAGTTTCTGTGGTAGTATTGTCTTCACCCTCGCTGTCTGAGCCGACTTCAGTTGCAGGGATAACTGAACCATGGGGTTCTTCCAACAGATCGGATAAAGTTTCGCGAACTTCACCAATGTTGGAGGGCTTCTTGCCATCCTTGGTCCTACGCAGATAGCCAGGGACCCTGTTACCTGCAGGGCCGAGAACCTTCTGAGGTTGGCTGTCGGGAACTGTCTGGGCCTCGCTGCTTTCATCCTGAGACTGGGACTGCGAGGACTCAACAATCTCTTCTGGTGCATCCAAAAAGTCCATTTCATCATCACTGCCACGATCCTCGATCGTTCGTAAGAAGGCCTGATTTCCGGGGTTCTCGGCTATCTTCTTGACCCGCTCGTCGGAAAATAGAGCTTTCTGCATTTTAGCAAACTGTCGACGCTTCATTCGACGACGAGCCTCGCCATCGTCATCTGAATCGTCAAGGTCGTAGCCTGCACCTCGTTTTCGGCGAAGCATGCCAGTCGTGATGTCCTTGAAAAGCTTCTCCACCTGCTTCTCATCTTCTGCCTGTTCTCGAGCGCTATGGAATGTCAGTCTTGATTCAAATGATTCGAACGTAGCACCTACGCATATAAAGCAGCGAGTTTGGCGCCATCAATGTCGTTACTAGCAGTGTCGTCTATAATGTCTTTTAGTGAAGCGGCAGATTCGTTGTCACTGTCCTCGCCATCTGCACCACCCAGCCCAGCATATTCATCTTCAGATTCCTCAGCTTGCTCCTGAACCATCTCTTTTGCCTTGCTGTTCTTGTGATCAAACTCGGGTAGGAGACGTTTCTTATGTTCGTTCTTGGCACCCTCCTTCAACGCTTCAAAAACATTATCAGTCTTGTCTGCAGATGCCGGCTCTGGTGTTTCCTGAATGCGTTGAGATGTCTCTATTCTGCGGCGAAGGCGGCCACGGCGGACGAGTGGCGAAGCTTGGGTCGGGTCGTCGTGATCGACCAACATAGTCTCTGTAGTCGAAACTGGCGCCTCGATAAATCTGTTCTTTAAGGGTGTTTGGTCTTGGAGCCCACCGTCCTGAGTGAAATCAATCATTTCGGAAATTTGAGTGCTCTCTTCCCGAAGCAAGCTGTCCAGGCCACGCATCTGAGACTGGGAAAGGTCGAGGGCGATGTCTTGAGTATTCTTTTGGCTGTCATTCTTTTGACTGTCTACGATCATATCCTCCATGGGCTCGTCCATGGTCGCAGAGAAGTTGGAGTCGGGAAAATGATCGAAATCGGGCATCAAGGATTGGGTTGGGCCGTCTGCAGAATCCATTTGGCTGTCGTCCATGGTACCAGCGAAAATTTGCGTGAGACCGAGACCAGCCGGCCCCTGTACTGGCAAACCAGGGATAAAGTTCTTCTTTGCTGAACGGAGGACTGATCTAGGTGCAGTTGGAGATTGGGTGTTTGGGACTATTGGTGACCTGTGGACAGTAGTTTTTGGTCTCGGTGTCATTTCGACTGTGTCCTCCTCCTCCTCGTCGGAAAGAACAATAGGCTTTCGCAGTCGTCGGTGTCTCGTAGCAGGGAACTCCTCTGTATCGTCTTGAACATCCTGACTGGCAATGAGAGTTGCATCATCGTTCTCATCAGCAGAGGCCTCGGACTCTCCATCTCGAGCCTCGACTTCGACCATGTTATTGCCATCTGTTTGCTCCTCATCACTGAGTTCTTCCTCATCGTCAGACCCGGACAACTCGACAACTGATCCTTCTCCGTCGGCTTCGTTTCCAGATGCCTGATACTCGTCGTCCTCGCTGTCATCCCAAGCCAAGGGGTCAACTTCGCCATTCTCCTTGGCTTCCTTCCTAGCGGCTGCTTTCTCTTTTTGCCTGATCATCTGTGCCTCCACTCTTGCCCTAGCGACAATGTCCTCAGCGTCTTGCATCTGACGCTCACGCTCTTCTGCGGTCTGAACAACGACACCTTGAGCCTTGAGCAGGTCAACTCTGCGGTCACGCTCTACCTTGGCTTGCTGCCGAGCCTTCTGATATAGATAGGCTTGGAGTTCTCCTGCTGTCATGCCGTGATTTTCGTTCTTTCGCCGTGTCTCCTTGCCGGGAGATTTTAGTTGGGCAAGAGCGCGTAATGCTTGAACGGAACTGTGTTCTTGTGCTTTCTTTGCTGGCGCCATGTCGAACACAGCTCGAATCTTGTCCTTAGTGGTAGTTGTGATCTCTAACTCGTCATCCGAATCTACCATGGTCACATTCGCTTTTATAGGTGGAAGCTTGACTCGAAATTGGCGCTTCGGGTTTTGAACGGGCTGTTCCTGTTCGGTTCGAGTCTCCACAGCCTTTCCTTTTCCTTTATCTGGTTTGAGCCTGGTTGTCTCAGCCAGGCTGTCGATAGTTGGCAAGTCGAATTCATCATCACCAGCAGCAGTTTCTGGATCTGCAACGGCGGTGGCAGTCTCTTTAGAAACTGGGGGGGAACTCGGTGGTGTATCGATACCCTGCATCTCAACATCGCTGTGTGGTGTCGGGACCCTGCTCGAGCTGGCGACATCTGGTTCTGGTTCACCTGCTGGGCGAAAGTTGAAGCGCTCAAATAAGCTGTTCTTAGTGATCTTCTTTCGTGTCTTGGCTTCATGTGCCAACTGCATATTTCTCGACATTCTCTGAGTCTCTCTCTTCATTTCTTCGATGGCCTTCTTGCTGGCTTTGCGAGCACTTGGTCGCTCGGCCTGTGTTAGTCGTCGGCCGCCTTCATCATCAGTAATACTGGAATTATCGTCATCTGAGACCATCTCCTCCATCTCCTGGGCGAGTTCCTGTTGCTTTGCCCGTTTTGCGGCCTCTGTTGCTTCTTTAGCAGCATCTTCGTCACGCCTTTTTTGTCTGCGGCGCTCCAGCATCGCTTTGAAGCGATCGGATTTGAGAGCAGGCATGTCAACCTCTGAATCAGAGCCATTGTGCATAGATCGGGTTGGCGAAGGGCGAGGAGGTGATGATACGAAAAGTGTTGGGCTGGGACCACGAGGGGTGCGCTTCGAGGCTGGCGATGAAGGTGCCTTGCGAACTAATCTTCGGCGCGTAGTAGGAGCATCATCCTCTTGCGATTCAACATCGGGCATGCTAATATTGTCTGCCTTCTCCACGTCTTCAGTCGCCTGCTCTCCTAGTTCGTGAGTCTTCTCTATGCAGTCCCCGATACTTTCTTTTTGCAAAGAAGACGAATTCCCGGACGCCTTTTGTTGCCATGTCCGTTGCATCCTAGCCGCCAGCCTGCCTCGTGGCCTAATTATGTCATTATCCGATTCATCGGACGCTTCTTGATCTGGGATGGTCTGTGTTGGAAGGTTGAGGTGATGTTTTGAGTTATGTTCTTTGTATTGGTTTGAAGAGGATGTTTCGTCGTCACTGCTCTCAAGAGCTGCAAGTTGCGCTTTGAATCTGGACTGTGGTGAAATTGGTTCGGGAGTTCCACGGACTGAGGAGTGGGAGGAGGCTCGAGGGGGAGTAGCCATTGTGATATCGATGGTAGTTATAATTTTGATAGAAGGTGGTCAGCGAAAATATGGAAATAACGAGCAAATTGGCATCTGGTCCTCAGGAGTGAATGATATTTTGTTCTGACATTAGCAGTGGATGTTGATCTGTGGGAGACTGAGGATGATAGAAACTCCCGAGTCTAAGTGGTAGTGGGGAGCTTAACGCGACGCGCGGGCCATGGAAAAGCGTTGGCGTGGAGAGACGCGTTAATACGCATCAATCACGCGTGTAAGGTTTACCAGCCACAGTAAAATTCAATTAAGACCCCTGAGTTCTATGGAATACCTACGGATAAATGTCTCAGAGGTCCGCATAACTACAAGGCGACATGAATCCAGCATCTCGCGCGGCGATGTTGTAAATGGCACGTATATACACATATCGTGTTTCGTATATCATGAGGAGAATGGCACAATTAGATTTAGTTGTCTATGCGGCTAATTGATCTCTCCTCCGTTTTTAATAAATTTTCGGTTTTCAAACACAAATATGAGCATCCGGTAAAGACTGTCCTTATAGATATTCCCCCCTCCAATTCAATCAATGCCAAGAGTGTGAAACATTTGCGTTACGACTAGAAGAGCTTGTGCTCAAGAGTCATGTCAGATTCCGGCTCGAGGCCAACGCAAGCACGGAAAATGTTAGTCAGAGCAGCGCGCTGCTTGGCCAGTGCATTGACAACAGGAGTGCCAGGAGGGGTGAGGGGAGCCTTCAGCATGTAGCTAAGGACGCTCAAGACGCTGTGGAAGCTCTTGTACTCGGTGGTAGCAGTACCATCAGAAGATACAGCCTTCCACTGGATACGAGACATCATCTCGGCAATGATGACCAAGTCAATGATCAAGGGAGAGGCCAGAAGGGAGTCCTCGCAGATGTTGAAGAGCCTGAAAATGGTCAGTCAGTCGCAGTCTATTGCATTGGAAACCTTGATATCAACTTACGAAATGGTCTGATGACCGCCCATGAAAATCTCGGCATAGTATTCGTCAAGAGCACGCTTGTTGTCGGCAACAGCGGGCATATACTTGATCACAACGCAGTGGTCAGGGTGCTCGCCCTTCTTGTACAGAACGTGGTTAGCCTCGACCATGTCATCAACGACGTTGGACTTCGAAATTTCCTTGGAGCGGAATTGTTTCTGTGAACTCAAGTTCTTGCCATCGTTGTTGCCAAGATGGTTGTAGCTCGCAATAGATGTCAGCTTGATACCAGCATTGATGAGGAAATCAACCAGGGCGGATTTCATCTTGGTCTGGCCAGACTTGAAATCATCACCACCAATGAAGGCATTGTGCTTCTCAGCAAGCTCGATGGCGCCGGGAACAAAGGTGTTCTGTGGGGAGCCGTTGATGAAAGGGGCGTTCTCAAGAATACAGGCAACGGCAAAGACAGTTGAGGGTGAGACCTCCTCGTGGCCCTGCTCAATGGCCTTGAGAAGGTTGTCTGCAGTGTCGTTGACGCCCTCAATCAGGTCGGCATATCGCTCAGTATTGGCAGTCCACATGATGATGACCTTGTCAAGGCTGTTCTTGGCCTTGAAGTCACGGATGTCCTGGCGGATTTTCTCAACGTGAGACCAGCAAGCCTTGGAGCCCTCGAGAACGTTATCGGCACGGTCCTCTTGGTTGGCAGCAATAAAGTCTGGGTAGTAGATGGAGGGAAGGGGAACCATCTCAGCCATCTCCTTCTTTACCTGGGCCTTGAGGGTAGGCTCGAGGACCTGAGCGCGATCCATGGCCTGAGCCAGGTTCATCTTGCTAATGTCCCAGCCGCCAATGACGAGGTCGTTGGGGTGAACCATAGGTAGAATGTTGTGGAAGGGAATGTTGATCTCCTGATGCGTCTTGGCATCGTGGCCGAGCTTGAGGGTAGAGCCCATAACAACAGAGCCGTAGTAGTTGGACTCGCGAGGACCCTCCTTGGTATCCCAGGCGAGCTGGCGGCGGTTGGCGAGGATGCCAGCGGTGACGGTGGTGCCGTTGTTGCCTCCGAGGCCGACCAACATCATGCCGACCTTGGGGATCTTACGGTCGACCTTGAAGTCATAGAGAGTCTCATTTGGAGTGGCAACATACTTGCCATTAGCATCAACGTCAACCTTGGTAGTGCGGTAGGTGTATCGGGAACGAATTTCCGCATCAGTGTAGGTGACGTTGGGGGAGTTGACGGTGAAGAGGTCCTGAGTAGCTGAGGAACCTCGGCCGTTGTAGACCGCCCCGTTCGAGGAGCCCGTGCCTACTTCCGCGTGAGGAGCCATGGTGAGAAAAGGTGGCTTTACGTGGAAATTTGCGAATTGATTGAGATTGGAGGGGTTCTGTTTGAAATTCGACCTTTACTGTTCAAAGGTCGAGTCCGCTGAGCCTCCGGAATCGGCTGAGCAGCGGGCTCCTGCGAACGGGTGGTGCGTCCTTTTGTAAGGTTAGCAACTGCCATCGTCTTTCTTGGATTCCATTAGATGACTTACGAGTTAAGGAGATTGGAAAACGTCTTGACGACTGTAGTGACCAAGGGTCAAGGCCTTGGTCTTTATGATAAGATTATTTGGAGGGGGTTTGTTGATGGCGGGGTAGCGGGGCAGATAGATGTCAGGAGAGGGAGATTTTGACCGAAAATAAGTGTTTTAAAGAGTTTGGATATGTTGTTTAGCTGATTGTAAGTTGACGAGGTTTTTTGGTGAAGGAAAAGAGAGAGAAACAGAGTGTCGTTCGGGGATGGGGAGGGTTCAAATATGGCAGACTCCGGGAGACGTACCTTGGTACTGCCACTTTTCCCTCGCTTGGCTCCATTGGATGTCGTGGACGTTCGGGCGGTGAGGTTTACAAGGAGCCAATAGTGGGGTAGCGATATTCTAGCGGCTGGGGACGCGGAGAGCTCGGAAGAGCGTGTGTGTTGATATATCGAGCTACTGTGAGCTACTGTCTGTTTTCCATGCATGTCTGTGGACACCTGGTGCTAGCACGCCAGCACGCATCCATTGAATTCCCAGAGCCGAGAGAGAGATATGGATAGTGTCTCCATCCTCCAGATTTTCCCACATTTCTCACACGATTTTCATCCATGGAGTTGGGGTTCAGTCAGCGGAGACAGCTTCAAATAAGAACTTGTGGCTGTACGGTTGACCCCGACTTATCAAGGGTTTTCTTTCCTTTCCCTCTGGTCATTGTGGTTGTACGGTGTGAGCGTGTTGCACTAACTTAGTTGTTGATACTTGTTGAATACCTACTCCGTACCTAGGTATGCTTGGTTTGGCAAAAGCACTTTCGCAAACAAATGCCCATGCTCGTGCAGCTTAACCCTGCCTTGTGACCCTTCCTCTCCCGCCCGAACCATTGGCTCGAGCCCCTGACGTTGTGCGTCTCTCTCAGCATTCAACAACTTGACTTGACCTTTGTTAACCCGTGCGGGACAAAAGCGGTGGGCCTGTCTCTAAGCATAATAAATTGTCTCATCCGATATTGTCGACATCGTCCAACTTGATTGGCTCTACCCAGGTCCTTCAGTACAGGTCTGTCCTACGGAGTATTGTTGTTGGCAGCAAGTCTAGAGCACAGGGTCAAGCTTGAACGGGCAAAAGCTCTCCTGTACTCCGTATTACAGGCTTTATTAGCCGTCGATGACTCGTTGTCATGACTATCAACGACTATCTTTGGTGTCGCGATAAGCGTTTCTAGATATTGCTAAAATCGATATAGCTTTCAGAACTCACCAACAACAATACTGTTGACGTTTGTTCCACTGATGGTGATACCTGTTAAGCAAGCCGCGTTCGAAATCGACTCTAGTTAATCAAACACCATCGCTAGTTAGGGTAAATATTAGCAGGAGACAGAGGGATTTTTTCGACGATGATTCCGATTGCTAGTAGCATGTTGCGTGCATTCTTATCACACCGTGGACTTGCATTGACAAGGTAGGTATGTAGGTAGGTATCCAGAGCCATTGAGATAATTGGCTTACAATCTTGACCAACTGGCCATGATCATCTGTACATACTGCCACTCGTTATCTCCCGATCAACCTCGACAAACCCACGTTAGCCCAGCGCCACGACGCCCCAGAGCCTCAAGCGACTAGAGGAAGAAGCCACTGGAAATCATCACGGCATAGCACATGGCATAGCTCTCTCGGAAGGGCCGCAATCTTCGTGAATATTATATCTCAAGGCAATTGTTGGTTGGGAAGAAGCACCGTTCACATGTGTAACGAGGAAGTGCAGCAGAAAGATGCAATGCCGAGCCGAATACCCACATGGCTTCTGTATGGTTCTGAGATCGTCAGAAGACCCTGGCCTCCACAATGTCGTCCCTCACCGTCTAATGCGGGAGAAGCTGGTACATCCGGGTCAAATCGCCTTGTGGGAGTGTCAGGAGAAGACGTGAAGAAAGAGGGAGAGTCATATACTCCAGCCATTCGAAGTGACACTCGAGAACAGACAGCCAGGCCTCTTCAACGTCGGGTCCCATTGCCATAGTAGCTACCTACTGACTACTGGTATAGCCCATTCGTAATTCTGGCTTCCCATGTCTGGAACCCGAAGGACGTATAGCTTCTCCCGTCCCCAGGCTGTCATCTCAGCCGTGATTTCGAAATGAATAATACAGGCCAAGTTTTCGTCCATGTGTTGGCCATATGCCACAACAATTGCAGACTTGATTCAAATCCAGGGCCCAGAAATCGTTGGCTATAGTTGATGGCTTGTTGACGCATTTCTGCTTTGACAGACCCTTGTGCCCGAGCCCGAGACTGGTCACGATAGCCGATCGACGATCACGCCGCAAGACTACTCCGGTCTCAGCCATGTCATATAATGCCCAAAGGTTGCCCTTGGAGAGCCCTGAATGACGTGCCAAAGCCAACCTTATAGGCGGACGGGCCAGAGGTAACTCTCGAGCTCATGACTAGCTAGTCCAAGCTAAAGTATCCTGAACTTGAAGTCATTAAATGTTTGATAAGGAATTGGTGAGGTGACCTCCGAGGCTCGTGTCGACTTGGCGCATTACTTTTGAAGGTCTCTGACAGACTGAATGAAATTTTGACCATGTCACAGTTACGAAGCTCATATTGGTTGATGAAATCAATTGACCGAGAGGCATTCGTCTTACTGGGTAATCCGCCCCCACGCCTTTGATAAGGTGATGGTGAAGTGCATCATAACGAGGTGTCTTTGATGTGTTAGAAAATCGCCAAACCCCCTCCATCCTGGTCGATCATGGGGGACAGCTCAGTTAATCAAGGGCCAATATCCGTCAACGGTCGTGGCGGCAAGTTCGCAATTCTTTTAGTCTAACGACACTGCAAGTTTCAAATTGTGGCGCCCCAGCTAACGATCTATTGAAAATCAAAGCCAGTGCATGGCTGTCGGATTGATTACAGTCCGTGGTCATGGTCTATTAATGTCGTAGCGGGTTCCTGATCTCCCGATCAGAGACCTGAGACAGTGTTGTGGATCATCGCATGTAGCCTGCCTGGTTCACCTTCTTCAAATAGCCATAAGAAGAGTTGTATATTGTATCCTGCCCGAAGCATGTACGTAGGTCAAGACGGGCCTGCAAAGCAAACGGGTAACAGAGTAGTTGCATTGAGCCACGGTCTGCATCAACAGTATCATTTAAACACGAGATATAACCTGCTGTATTTGGTGTATGGTGTGAAGATCAGTCACCACTCCGGATTCACCCACGGCTTACCCACCGAATGTAATTATTCAGGTCAGCCCTCCAGTCGGGCACTCATACCCGCACAGCCGGCTGTGCGAATAAGTGCAAATAGGGATTGAAGCCTTATCTGCACAGCCGGCTTTTACTTTAAAGTTAATTATCTCTTTTAATTAGCTATATAATATATATAAAAAGAATATATAATATAGCTTAAAAAAGGCTATTTAGTAAAATTACTTTTAATTTTATAGTAATTTTATTTAAAAAGATATAAGCTTTTTAAGTTAAAATTATTTTAATTATTAATAAAACTATAAAATATAATTCTATATAAAATATAATAAAATATTTAATAAATAATATAGCTTTTAAGTTATATTATAAGATTTATTTTTAATTTTATATATTATTTTTTACTTTATTATAAGCTTTTTAATTATATTTTTTAAATAAATTAAAATAAAATAATAAAAAAAATATTTTATATTAAATAGACTTATAATTAATTTATAAGTATATATTACTTATTAATAGCTTAAAATAGCTTAAAATACCTTATATATAAGTTATAATTAAAGTTTTAATATTTTAATTTAAAATATATATTATAAGCTATAAAACTTACTTATAATAATTAAAGTTTTTTTTAATAAAATTTACTTTTAAAGCTCTTTTCTAATAGCTATTTTATCAATAAAGATAATTAATTTTAAGTAAAAGCTGGCTATGCAGATAAGGCTTTAATCCCTATTTGCACTTATTCGCGCTTATTCGCACAGCCAGCTGTGCAATTGGCACGTGACTCTATTCGCACAGCCGGCTGTGCGGGTATAAGTGCCCCCTCCAGTCACATTAGACGAGCCAATAGAGTAGGCAATTATCATATGGCCGTATTAATTCTATCCAATGATCGAGTTATGTCAAACTAAACACGAACTCCACGCGATGGCTAAACAAGGTTAACTTCATTTAAGCATGCCTTACACTCTATAGAAAACTTGGCGAGTGGCCATGCAGTAGCAATGCCGTCAGAGAAGACATTGATTTGCAGAGGCGGATAATTACGTAGCAGTGGTCATATTGCCGGAGTTGGGTTCACGATATCGACAGGCGGAGCCCTCACACCACACCGCGAGTAATAAAAGAAAACATTAAATGAGGCAGATCCCCTTTCGGTGGAAGTCTGTCCTAAAACGAGACTAGTCTGCAAGAGAAGCCCCTTCATTGGACAGAGCTGCCTGCAAGGTACCCGAGTTGTCGACGGTTTTCAGTGGATCTTCTGGACCTTGCCTAGGTACTTTCCTATCCTATTCATGGATCCATGGGCAACAGTGGATATTGGCATCAATGACCAGGTTACAGAGAACTTTCTGTGGCGTTCATCCCATGACTGATTCGGCTGAGGCCGGGCTCAGTCAGGCTCGTTTCTTTGGTTCTTCGCTTTCGATTGCTGCGTTGTTCATTTCGATGACTTTATTAGGGCATCAGACTGCTGGCCACTGAGCTTGACGCATGCAGGAGACTGACGTGACGCAAACGAAGGAATAAGATGGATGCAATCATTGTTGAGCCAATTGCGGGCTAACATCTACAAGAGGGACTCTTCCGCTTTAGATTATCATTCTCCAGACTCATCTTATGCATGCAAACAAGCGGCGGATGATCCTAACCGAACAAAGACTTGTTGCCCTTGTTTCCCCATTCTCATAAAGAGGCATGCAACATTGATGGATTAACAAGCGAGACAGCAAACCCTTTTCTGGGGGATCTAGGGATTCGGGCTTCATTGCTGTTCCTGTCGGTCTTTCTGCCCTCCCTCCAAATCGAAGATTGAATTCTCATGTCTCATCGCCCTTTTGACACCTCTGGGGGGTAGGGCGGATGCTGTCTTGTTGGGCCCAGAAGCTCCAAGGAAGCATTTATTAGTTCCGGAAAGTTTACTGGAATGTCGTCTACCGTGTTTCTGGAGTCAATGGAGTCTCCAACGATCTAGCCAAGACAATACGAGAGGAAAGTTAAAGCAGTGACGGAACATCCGTCCGTACCATAACCTTAGGTACCAAACCATTTGCCAATAAGGTAGGTATCCAGGGTGCTGGGCCACTTCGATAACAATCCACAAGTAACCTTAGTACCCAGGTACCTACTAATAGAAGTAGACACTTCTTTACGGAGGTCTATACTAAAAGTCTTTACCGGCTAATAGGGATTAATAATTACCCTTATAAAGTTAAATAAGATATCCCTATTAAGCTTATTAATTATCTTCTATAAGTAATTTTTATATTTTTTTTTCTCTTTAACTTATAAAAAAAATACTATATATAAAAATAGATATTATAATTTAAATTTTAATAATAATATTAAAAGTACTTAATAAAAAAGTAAAAACTATATTATAAATTTATTATCTTATTAATATTTTTAAATATATAATTAATAAAATATATTTTTAGGTAATTAAGTAAGGCTTTAAGCCTAATAAAAGTCTTTTTAAGCTTATTAATATTTAGCTTAAAGATAGATTTTATTTAAAGTAATTATTAAAAAAATTAATAAAAATTAAAGCTTTATTATTATAAAAGTTAATATAAATTAATTTAATAAAAAAAATACTTATTAATATTTTTATTAAATTTAATAATTAAAATCTTAAAATCTTAATAATATTAATTAATAAAATCCTTAAATTAGCTAAATATAAGAAAATAAAATTAATAAAAAAGCCTAAATTAACTATAATAATAATAAAAAAAAGTATTTAAAATAATATATTATTTATAAAAATTAAACCTTTAAAAATTAAAAGGCTATAATTTAATTAAATAAAACTTTTATAATATTTTTTTATTATTATAATAATTATTATATTTAAAGGCTATTTAAAAAGTAATTTTTTATAATTATATTTATAAGAAATAAAAGGGCTTTAATAAGTTTATATTTTAAGATTACTTTTTATATAATAAAAAAGGTCTTTTTTATTATTAGTCTTTAAAGACTTTAAAAAAAAGCTAAAATTATAATATAAATAATAAATAAAAAGCTTAAGTTAATTATAAAAAAAAAACTCAAAAATAAAATAAAAAAGCTAAGGCTTTATAACTTATTAAATAAAAAGCCTAAGTAGTTTTAAAATAAGGTTAATAATAAGTTAATAAAAAAAAGGTAATATTAACTAGTAATAATATTATATAAAAATTCTAATTTTAAAATTATTTTTTTTATAAAAAAATATAAAAAAAAACTAAATACCTTTATATAAAAAAATTAAGCTTTTAATTATAAATATTATATATAATAATATTTATATAATATTAAAGAAATTTAAAAACTATTTTAATATTTAAATTTATTAAATTTAAATACTATTAAGCCTACCTAGCTATAAATAAAAAAAATAATTATAAAAAAAGACATTTTAAAAAATAAAAAAAAGTTATTTAAAAATAAAAGACTATATAAAATGCCTTTTTATAAGAAAAAATCTAAATATAAATTTAAAAAATTATAAAATTAAAAAGTAAGAATAAATATAAGAAAAGCAGGGATAAATAGGTATAAAAATTAAGATTTATAAGTACCTGACCTTTTACCTTACTTAGTGCCTTTTTTAAGTTAGTAAAGACTTTTGGTATGGACCTCCGTAGAATGAATTAAAAAAGGTCGTCGCTCTTGTTGTCTTCAGCACATAAAACATAAAGCTCCGTAGTGCCCGTGTTGCAAATTCCACACCGCACACACCGCAGACCCGACAGTTTACGAACCGTCCTTCACCAACCAGGGGGCCTAAAAGAACAGGAGACAGGGTGTCTCGGCGAGCGTAACTTATTGACTTGTTAATGAGCAAGGGCACCAGCACCAGCACCAGCACCAGCACCAACGCCAACCAGGGTCGGGCTCCAGGATAAGCCTGCATCTCAAAGGCCTTTAGTTTGGTCAAGGGTCTCCTTTAGCATCAACCCGCCCACTCTCCCTCCACATTCGAGACACCATATGCATCGTCCCTTTCTTGAAAGTCGACAGCTGATCCTCTTTCTATCCTTTCACGTCACAGGTGTTTTAGTGTCGTGTTTCGATTCTTGAATCTGATTCTCTTCCACTGCCATTGAATCTCAATCTGCTCTTTTGGCTTTGGCTTTGGCTTTTCATTACACGATCAACCGAGAAGTGGCTCTTTCATCTCCATTTCTCTCACATCTTTGGCAGAATACTTCGACACCAATTTACCTTGTACTCACTCAACTCAGCGAGACGAGATAAAAACATTGCGACCATCGTTCTTCACGATTTTTCCACTAGGAAAGAAGGAAAAGCCCTCTCTGGACAGTACGACAGCCTTTATGCGATCAACAAGTGCAATCGCACCGATATTTGGCATCCTCAATCTACTTCACCAACCCCAGGGACACCGGTCGCAGAACGGGCCTGGGGTACGAATGTAAAAGGTCTCACACAAAGCACCACCAGTGAAGCCACCGCGACAAGGCACGCGATTATCTCTCATACGTCATTCCGTCGAAGGCGCTTTCAGGCATTTCAAGAGAAACCACGGCGACGACTCAATTATATTTAAAGGCGACACATAATAAGCTCGACTCCGCCCGCCCCAAGCAGTACACCAGCTCACACCGCCATCATGGCGATCCCACGAGAATCCATGTTCCTCCCGACTATCAAATGCTCGTCATGTAATCGGGAGGTCGAAATTTCTATGATGGGCGACCATGTTTGTGCACCACCAGCGCCTGAACGTAAGAAAATATCATGAGTGTTGCTTTGACCCTGTGAAACGAACTAATCGTCCTCAAGTTTCCCCTCCACCAGAACGATATGAGGCGTACACACCATATAGTCCAGCGTCTCCCGAGAAACCAGGGCGCATACCTTCATCACTGGATGTCAATGCCGCCAGTAAGTTGTTATTGTCTAACGCACATAGCCCAAGCTAACAACACAGTAGACCATCCGTTTCTGCGCCAGGGACAACTGACACCAAACAGTGAGCCGCGCAGCACATCGCCAATTAACGAAATGGAGTGCTTCTTTGATGACGTCCCAACACCACATGAGGATGATTTGATTCTACCGTCGCCGCGCCCAGTCGATCGTCCTGGGGCTTATGGAGGCTTCGGCGAGAAGAAGCATGGGCCGGACTTCCAGCCTCGTTCTATCAGCCCCAACGGAGGAGTTAACACGACCTTGTTCAAGAGAATGGATACGATCGCCCCAGGACCATTTGATACTATTCGCAGTCCTTCGGCGCTGTCACCGTCCTTTCCCAAAGAAATAACCGAAGGCGGCGACAAGTCAGATGACTTCCTGAGTGCATCGCCAAATGATTACTTTAATTCTCGCAGATCTGCATCCCCCACAGACAACAGCAGCAGTAGTCCATCCGCCCCCCCTCAAAGACCGACAAGAGATGATTACGAAGGGTTTGGCCGTCCTTCGACAGCTGAAGCGAGACTTCAGCCTCAATCTCTGGGAATGATGAACCGCTCCGACACATTTCCCAAGCTGGGTGTTCGATCGGAACCCCCCTTACGAACTCCTTCTGCCCCGGGTACGAAGCCTGAGCGCACGGCAGTTGGTGGCCTTGGCCATGCATCCAAGCCATCCATGGGGCCTGATACTTCGCGAGCCCCGCCGCCGCGCAAGAGTCTCCTGCACCCGTCAAAATCTAGCAAATATTCAGGGTCCGTCGATCTTGCTGCCGAATTCGGTGTGAACAACCCCTATCACACCCCGTCGGACTCGACGTCCTCTGGATTTTCCACATTCAGCCACCAGAGCCACGGCAGTTCTCAAACTAGTCAGTCAAAATCTCTTCCCCGACGTGACCCCTCCGATCTCTCGTCTATGGACGGTCTGATGGAGGACCTCGAGAGCTCAATGGAGGCTTTGGGGACCAAGGACCCTCGAGCTGGAACCCCTTTGCAGCCCCCTTCACGTACAAGATCGCCTCTTGCAGAATCGCCTCTCGAACTATCCCCCAGAGGCGAACGACCCAGCTCCGCCACCAAAGATGAACGCCGAATCGAAATGCCTCTTCAGCGAAGCGATTCACAACCGAGACCGCTTTACGCAACTTCGCCTCAGGATCACATTCATTACGACAAGGCCCCAGAATTAATGCGTGCACATACACTTCCTCCTCCTACTGCGCCTCCTGTTCGCAAGGGATCCCAGGATCCCGTGCGATCTCGAGGAAATTGCAAAGCTTGCGGCCTGGCCATCACAGGCAAAAGCATCTCATCTGCAGATGGAAGATTGACTGGCAAGTACCACAAGGCTTGCTTCGTCTGCACAACATGCTCCGAGCCATTTACATCAGCTGAGTTCTATGTTCTCAACGACAAACCATATTGCGAGCACCATTATCACAAGCTCAATGGCAGTCTCTGTGGAAGCTGTGAGAAGGGGATTGAAGGGCAATACCTGGAAGACGAATTTTCCATCAAATATCATATCGGATGTTTCCGATGTCTCGACTGTGGCCGATCTCTTTCTGATGGTTACTTTGAGGTTGACGGCAAATCGTACTGCGAAAGAGATGCCTGGCGCCGAGTACAACAGCCTTACCCTCCTATGAAGGCGCCTCCAGGGCGATCACCGTCCGGCTCACGACCTCCCATGATGGGTCTTCCGGGCCACCCAGCCCAGCGGATGGGACCAGGCATGGGGCTTCCACGGCCTCCATATGGCATGCCGCCCCCCGGGAACCGGCTTGCACCCGGTCTTCCTGGACCCTCTGGTCCTCGACCGCGAATGAACAAGCGCAACACGCGACTTGGCATGATGTAACGACCTGATTGAAACTCGACCCTGAGCGATGATGCATGGACCATTACTTTATTTGTAATATCACTTGTGTGAACAGAACGCAACATGCTCTGATTTCATTACTAAGATGCCGGGAGTTGGCTAGCATTCTTTTTTATTGTTATTATACCCCCTTGTTTTAGAACACCCTGCACTCTGTACAAAATCATACAGCTTTCCCCCATTTCTTGAAAACGACGACGTCAGCATTGGTGGGATTTTGTCTCCTGTTCTTGGTGCTATTCAGGGAAAAGCCTGGAGTATGGACGGGGTGTTGGAGATGGAGCATTGCAGGCTTCAGCATCTTAGCATTATAGTGATTCTCGATAGGAGCTCATTCATAATTGAAGCACATTTTCAAGTTCACCATCGCGAATATTGGACGTAGAGTCTGGTGGCATTTGTTCCTGGAGTAGATCTGTATGATGTGTCACCACATCACTCACATATGTGTCCTCAGAAGGCGCATTTTTGTGTTTCATGGGCTCAAAATTACAAGATTTAGAACCGAGCGGTGTCGAATCGGCAAAACCCTCTTGTGTGGCAGCTGTCTATAGACAACATCCCACCAGGCCACAAGATGAGCCAGGAATCATCAGCAGCACCCACTACCATGTGTACACTCCCGGGCTTGGTGGCCTGGGGAAGGGACGCAAGATATCACGTATGTATTTGATGTCTTGCTCCTCGCTACAACTTTAGACTAGTTCTGTTCAAGAGCATGCCACAATGTTGACCAAATTGCATACTGCCATACTCAGCCCAGAGTTTGGAGCTGAGCGTTGTTCAAGCTTAATCTTAATAACCTTTTCAGCGAAGCTTCCACGAGGACGAGTCATAGGTGGCCAGGGACGAGCAGCCCATGGCGCAGTCGAAGTGATGTAAGGGCCTCAACTCGTATGTCTGATATAACAATTTGCCTGCAACTGATGTTTGAAGCGGAACAGGATGGTCATTTTAGTAACTGCATGATTGAGCCAATCTTTGAAACATCTGCATGATGAGTTCATAATATGAGGGTATCAAAACCGAAAAATGTTTAGACAAACAGATTCATTGGATCAAAGGTTATCGAAGTCGACAGAATCTTAATTATGTAGTCGCAGTAAGGAGCATCGGACTTGGCTCCAATAGACATCAATTGCTATGAAAAAAAATAAGAGAACCTCAAGGCTGTAAGGGTTGGACAATCAATGATAGCCCGGCGAAGCCACGTGTAAATGAAGATTGACTGCCAGGGATTCAAGAAGTTCAATCAGGGGGATAAGTCTTATAGTCAATGGAAAAAATGCCAGACAAAACCTTCTTGCTCCCTTAGATATTGAATGTCTTGAATTCGCTTCTATCTAACTTGATCTGCTAGTATTGCCAATCTGACAAACTTCCCTGTAATGGTTGGCAATATTACCTTATAGGACGGATGTGCTACCCACCAACGTTACGCCACTTTAATGCTACGCTCAACCCCTAAATCGAAACCTTAGTCCAGTTGTATACAGTACACGGGCTATCGTTAGCCCAATCCAATCCAACGCCTCTTCATCCACACCCATTCCATGAGTTCTCCCTTAGGTTTCCTTCTCTCCCTTTCTTCCGTTCTATCTACGAAACATTCTCCTAAACGCAGCGCCTGGTTTTCTCTTCTATCTGTGCATTATTTACACGTGTTTGCACTTCTCGGCCTCTCAATTTCCTTGGCTATCTTTGAAAGAAGCCGCGTCACTCCTTCAATCGACCTCAAGGGGACTTCTTTGCGACCGAGCGACCAGATATTCAAACGACTAGTAGACGGCACTGACTACTCCTAATGAATTGCATCCCTTGCATCGACCCGACCGAATACACCCGTCTCAGCGCCTCAGTTCATTGAGCTATGTGCCTGTGATCTTGTCCGACCTTCTTCGTCCTCAATTTCGACACCAAGTTCGATTCTCTTCCACAAGTAGAACTATTTGGTCGCTCCTCAGACCAGCCAACTTCAAGATCTACCACCATCATGAAGAAATGGCATCCGCAAAGCCGCCGCTTGTTCGGCGCCAAGCTACGGCCGAGATCCATGGTAATAATCGTCTTTGCTATGCTTGCTGCCTACTACCTCCTGTTTGCGCCCGGCACCAGTATCCAGGTGGTCCCTTCCAACTCAAACGTCCCAGCTTCGCCACCACCGCCCGTTGCTGGAAATGGAGAGCCTGATAACGAAGATCAATACGGCGCCATTCATCGAGAACTCTGGGAACTCACGGCTCAGGACCTCAAGGACTGGCATGATCCCACCGATGGCGAGGACCCCAATGATATCGAGCCTGGGTTTGAGACTGATGGAAAGGAAAGGGGTTTTGGAGATCTGGGCAAGCTCCAACATGAGAAGGATATGAGAAAAGAATGGAGACACGCTTATTCTGTCACTTCTAAGTGAGTATTGCTGACATACAAAATCCATACATGGACTGACATGTTCCCAGCTTCCCCCACTCGAATCTCATCTACGGAAAGACCTTGGCGAATTTGGAGAACCAAGAGGCTCGGCCCGAAGAATTCAGCGTTGATCTCAAGTTTGACCCAGATGCCGATGTGGAATACAGCTCCGAAAAGCCAGTTCGTTATGACCCTTACCCAAAATACAATAGTGCCGCATGGAAAGACGCCGGGTACGCCCAGTACTTTCCTTGCAAGGGTGCAACTGGGGAACCCGTCGAGGACCTGCTTGTATTCAAAGGTAGACCTCGCGAATGGCCTCTGCCTCGATTTGGTAGCTACGATGCTTTGAATATGGATCCTAACCTCTGCTGGGAGCGTGAGACTCGACTCGGCCCCTATGGGTTGCATCGCCAGTTCAAAAAGGTTGGTGGCGAACCCCAGCCACTCAACTTCGATAACGTCAACTGGGGAGACCTCCAACGAATGTGCCTCCACAAAAATGCCCAGCGGTTTGATATGAACCGAGAGCGTGTCAACGAATACCTTAACATGTATCCCGAAACGGTCATTGGCCCACAATTACCAGATGAACCTCAACAAGTCCAAGAGCCTATTCCAGCACGAATGGCAAAGCGAGATGCTCCTCTGGAGCCAGAACCCAAGAATACCCCTGTCTCGGCGAACCCAGGCACTCAGCCTGCCTTGACCAACCCCGAGGCTATTGGCCAGGCCGCAAGTCAACAGAAACACCCAAGAAGCCCCAGAAATCCAACAACCGGCTATTTTTCAGAGCCTCGAACTGCTATCCTTCTTCGATCTTACACTGGCAAGGACTATACAGAGAACGACAAACAGAATATTCGTTCACTAATATCTGAACTGTCTCTCAAGACAGGCGGCCAGTATGAGGTCTTCTTGCTTGTGCAAGTCAAGGATACAAACCTCCGCATCTTTGAGGACGACGATGTCTACCAGACTGTCCTCTCGCAGAGCGTTCCTCCTGAGTTCCGCAGCATGACAATTCTCTGGAACGATGACATTGTTTGGAAACTCTATCCAAAACTGACAGATCCTGAATCGAAGAACGTTCATACTGCACAGTGGCTTTCTGTCCAGAAATTTAGCCAGGACTACCCACAGTTTGATTTTGTCTGGAACTGGGAGATGGATTTCCGGTTCACCGGTCATCACTACCACCTCTTGGATAAGCTTGGAGAATTCGCCAAGAAGCAGCCTCGAAAAGGCATGTGGGAGAGAAACGAGCGATGGTATATCCCGACATTCCACGGAGGTTATGACGACGAGTTTCGCCAGGACATTGAGAAACGGTACGGCGATAACACTATTTGGGGAGCCCCTGAATTTCCCTTTATCAACCCCATTGGGCCGAAGCCTCCTGTTTCGAGTCCCAGTCAGGACAACTACGAATGGGGGGTTGGTGAAGAGGCCGATGTTGTCACTGTCTCTCCTATGTTCAACCCCATTAACAGCAACTGGGTTATTGCCAATCAAGTTTGGGGCTACAATGACTCAACTCACAAGTCGCAAGATATCCCCAGGCGAACCACAATCGTCACTCAGTCTCGGGTGTCGAAGAAGCTACTGAATATCATGCACGTTGAGAATCTTCGTGGAAACCATGTCGCCTCCGAGATGACACCACAAACAGTCGCTCTCCTACACGGCCTCAAAGCTGTCTATGCTCCTCATCCGGTTTTCATGGACCGTGACTGGAAGGGCAAATTTCTCAACAAGTGGTTCAACCCTGGCGAGAATGGAGAATGTGGCGGCCGCGGAAGCCCCATGGGCTGGGGACGAGAGCGAAGATATATTGGTTCCACTTGGTACTACCGGGCGATACCTCCCAACCGGCTGTACAACAATTGGATGGGCTGGCATGATACAGGCATCGGTGGCCCGCAGTGGGAAGAGAAGCACGGACGACCATGCTTGCCCCCAATCATGCTTCACCAAGTCAAGAATACGGAGCCAACCAGTGATAATCATGAAACGACCTTTGAGTTAGCTTACGGCTAAGCTTTTAATATCGCCTTAGAAAAGACTTGATTCATAGGCAGGCTAATCAGACATGCTATATCACTGGATATCATTGCTTTTCGTCCTTGGATCTGTCGTGTCCTTTTAATTGTGGTCAGAACCACACGTATGCGGTTGCTCTTAAGGACTCTATTGTATCGGGTATTATATATAGGGACCGCTTGAGAGATGCGCATTTTGGTGTCAGGAGTTTGGAGTGCCTAAATTTGACATATATCAAACAAAATATCAAAGAACGTCAGTTGTAGCGTGTGTGTGAATTCAGTATTCTTCAAGTAGAGATAATTAAGCAGCAAGACGGACCAAGAACTAGCCAGCCAGGAATCGTGTTATTGCTTGTGATGCTGTAACGTGCTTTTCTGTGCCCGTCCTCGATATTCCCCATCAAGAATTAAGAACTACCTTCTTGACCTACGGTACTTGGGTATTCATCAGTGCTGGAGTTTGTTCGTCAGATGGAATGTTTGATGTTTGATGCGGCAGTCCTTGGCCCGAGCTTTTGCCGTTGCCTCTAGTCATGAACGTCACATCGTCATCCTCAGCGATATTTCACAGCATTTCACTATTGAGACAGTAAAAACCATCATTGATTTTGTGTGGCCAAGGACTCATACTGACTTGAAACGACAAGGTATTCTAAGCAAGTAATATCTCCATGGCAAGTGTGTGGCGTTGTATAGCGGTCATGCGCATTCACCCTATACCATGAGCCCCCCTCCAAGTGTAAGATTTCATCCGCAATCCAGAGATTACGTTTTGACCTAATAAAACCAGACACCTACGCCCAAGAGGTTTCTTTTGCCAAAAAGGGGCACGCAGTCATCGCAAACTCCTGCAACGTTACCGCGTTTCCAGTCAACTCCTCGATTTGCCTCCTCTTCTGTCCCAAGACCGACACAGGCAAGAACCGGTATAGACATTGAAGACGTTGAAGAAGTTGAAGAAGTAGGAGACAATTCGCAAGGAACCCTTCCAGGGAGTGATGAACCCCAAGCTCAGCTTAGAAAGCATGACTCAATTCGTGATTCCATTGAAATTGAGTCTGATGATGCCACTGCGTCACAAGGTGGCAATGTAGTCATCTCAGATAACGAACCAGATGATGTTCTTCAAGACTCTCTGGACCTTGAAATGTCCAACTCTACATCTTCGCAATACGATTCTCCACAGTTGGAAGAGCGGGAACCGAAACGGCGAAGGATATCGAGTTCACCTCGACGAGAATCTAGCACACCAGAAGAGCAGCGCAACCCGGACAACGAATCCCCAGAAGAGACTTACAAAAGCGGCCTTACGCCATCTGAAGGTTCTACACAGAGTATCCAGGATGCTATCAATCTCAACAATGAGCTCAAACCGCTTCAGCAACCAACCTTTCAGGCGCCACCGCGCTTCAAACCTGTTGACCTCGATCCCGCTGTAGATGGTCTACCCGCAGCATTCTCGCCCCAACGCCGAGGAGCCAAATATATGGCTGGTGGCTTAGCAGCTGACCTCCAAGGCTGGCTTTCTGAAGTCAAGGGCTGGGAAGGTGCAGCACCAGCGACAACTCTGACCAAGAAAGTGATTATCGTGGAACTTCGACCAGGCCGGCGAATGTACCTAGTCAAAGCGCGGACCGGTGCATCTGAAGAGGGTAGATACCTGCTTGCAGGCGAAGGTAGATTGACAGGCCTTGGGCAGAGGATGCCGCTGAACCTTGGGAGTGTTGTTGACGTGGGACAGCCCGTATGGGATATTGTGTTGGACGGGCAGGTTTGGACAGTGGCGTGCGATTGGGGCATATCTGAGAGCGGGAATACCGGGTGAAATGAAACATCTCTCAGTTGTTTGACATGTGATTGGATTTCAACAATGTGTCCTGTCGCCTTTGCGGGCAGGTATACAAAGAGACCTCAAGGACCGACCAGCCCGTTTAGAATCGAGCTGCTGCTATAGTACAACCAGTTCTGTCGTAACCCCGATATGTATTCATTGCCAATCTCTGGAATGAGATGAATCTCCTGTGTTCATGGACTGAACCAAGGCACCGAGATAGCACATACGACCATACCTGCAGTAGAATACGGGATCCCGTCCGCTCTCCCATAGTCAAGCCTGCAAGGGGCGGATTAGTAGTTGGGTCGGTGACGACCAGCGAATACCTGCTGTTGTATGTTTTTTTTCTTGTTCTTTTGGTGTTTGCGGCCATGAAGTCGTGGTTTTCGTGATGGTGATGCATCAAGTGGTTAGTATCATGGCCTCCCACTTTGAGATAGAACCTGTCCTCTCTTGATAGGAGTCATTCTGAGGGAGCTACTGTTGCATTTATTGGATCGGGAGCTCTTTAAAAGCAAGCCTGAATGCAACGCCCAGGGGCATTTGTGTATTCTCCTAGTGAAATCGTCTTCGAGACTATAGAGGTCGGTTGTGGACTTGCCCAGGGGATATGTCATAGATGGCACTGCATTGGTTCACTACTCAATTGCATGACTTGATAGCGAACTCCTGAGAAATCCAACAAGCAATCTTCAAACTCTCTACTCATATATGAGGTGCGAAATATCATATCCCTTCCCTGTGTATAATTGATTTTTGGTGCAGAGAGCGGGTCATGTTCGGCTATGTCGCGGACACAAGTTGATTTTAAGCATACGAATATAACTGCATTAGATCAGGGTAGATATGAGCAAGGTATATTGTTTCAATCTCGATATCGAGCGATCAAGCATATATGTGCCATGCGTTAACGACCAGGACTTGTAGGCGAGCGGCTTTCCTCCCGCCTGGGTACGGTGCCGACCCTCTTGAAACAAATAGAAGACGAATCGATACTCTGATGAAACACAATGAAAATCGCCCGCTTTTCTGGCACTCAACTTCTTGTCGTCCAGGCCGTTACTCTCTGTCCCCGTCCAAGGAATGAAGTCTCGATTGCTTCGACTCATCTCATCATACAGACGGTCCCCAGTGTTCCACAGGGAAGTTCCATGTCGTGGAAAAGCTGAATCGGATGACAAGAGTGGGCATGTGGCAGCGAAAAATTGACTTCACATAGCAAACGCGCACACACGACCAGACTTTAAATATCCGCTATTGCCAAGCTAGCAAAGTTAGCAAAGCTGAAGAAGCAGATTACTCTCGTTTAACATTGCTTTGCGGAAACAAAATGGCCGCAGGACCTGACGGCGTAAGCGGTGAGTGACGAGAGACACAAGCTTTGTCAACAGACACATCGCCCATTGTGGCATTCCGCTCCCAAAGACATCAAAGCACTAACCGCCTCACTGTATCTTCTCAGAGACCCTTTACGGAGTAGCCCTACTGCAATGAGGTCCAAGAGTCTGAAGAGGAGGGGAGAAAGGGGAGAGGCAAAACAAATTCAGGAGAAGGGGTGGCTCTTCATTGTCCAGAAAACCAAGAGATACGACCGAAACTAACGAGGGCGAGCACATTTACCCCTTTCTAATGGATGACCTGAGCTTCCATGGAACTATTTACCTACAGGAAGCCGCTGGAACCGCACATATGCAGCCCACGAAGTGTGAAGCTTGGATCAACCACCCATCTCGAGGGGCTAGAGGTGTTTCTTGATTCCTCAGCTCCCCTCCTCCCGCTTCGATTTGTAGTGTCGGCGTTTGAAATGTCGTGCAAACCCTGTATGTTCAAATGCGCACACCGAAGCTCAGGTGCAAGAGATAAATCAGGTGTGAGGTTGTTTGTAGTTGATCGATCTTGGGAGGTTTCCACATGTGCCGATCTTCGTTTTGATAATTAGCAAGTGGGTTTTCAACAAGCTTTATCCCTGGGAGTTATACCTAGCTGATGGGACGGCTGATCACCAGATGCCCAGAGGAGTTTACTCTGGGCCTCTGATGGCTTCTTGGAGACTTGACATGCATGTCATGGATCAGGTGGCATGCAGTAGGGTAAAGGACCATCTGGCCTCGGTTCTTTGTTCTATTGATTGCTAATTGAAAACCCTGCAGTTTATCAATTGCTCGGCGGCATTCTGTGGTAATGAGTTGATCTACGTTGCTGATGACACGCGCCCCCTTTACGGCCTCTGATGAATCCGTGAGGCGCAGGACCACGGATCGAGGCTACGGGCCAAGGTAGCAATTGGCAAATTTGCATACAAGTCTAATGTATTATCTTCCGTGGCATGTCGTTTGAGGACACTTGTCGATCTAGAGGCGTGGGCTTGATACTGTTCCGTCGTCGCCCGGATCTTGAAATACCTTAGTCTAATAGTGCGTAGAGGAGAGGCCAGCAACCCCGGTATGAAACACATTTCCCAGGGTCAGGGTTCGTGCGAACCATGAAGACGTACTAAACCTAAAATACAATGAAGATGCGAAAACCTTTGCAATGCAGGCCAACGAAAGGCTAATGATGGAGAGAGTTCCTGAAGTTGGGGTTCTTTTGGTGATTCTTGCTGCCAATGTCGAGAGTCAGGAATCGTGATATTCTGCCTCTGGATCAACCACGCTTGGACACTGAGTTCCACCCAAGTATTATATTAGTCAGTATTTGTTTATGTCTCAAGCTGCATCGCGCGTGTCTAAGAGCGGCACGGATGCTATTTTTGAGGGCATGTGCCTCAAAAGCTTCGGTGTTGTTGCTTTCCAGTGCGCGACCTGAAACAACCTCTTCAGTTGCCTGCAGATCCTTAGGTTACCTACTAGGTAGGTAGGCATAGTTAGCGTGGTGCCCACATCACGTTGGAGCCCAGGGCTAGAGATCATTTTGTTTGATGCAGTCGAGCCCGGGGCAAGGAGCCGGCAACGCCCAGGACGGTGGATGGAAGGACCTGCATTAGTGTCAGGCCATATCCACGATGGGCAAATAGCATTTCGCGGTTTGGGGAGACTGGTCATAGTAAGTAAGTGGGCGGCGTGAAGAGCCTGGTCTCGAGTTGCATTTTCCGGTCGAGAAGGTTGTAAATCAAGTGGCACGAGCTTATGTCACCTTTCATAAAGAATATCCAAGGCCAGGTTATCGTGCGTTATATGCATCACGGTCGAGAGAAGTTAATATTTGGACGAATCTGTTTGCTATCAAGGCACTTACTTACTTACAGGCGAAACCGTAAAAAGCGAAACCCTTGTTGCTTCCACTGCTCGGAAACTCAATTGGATCGAAGGGGTCCAGGTATATTCCCTGTTCATAACAATTTTCGGGACTGTATCTATAGACAGAACACGCGACTTAGACTTCGGTCTGTTGATGTAGAAACGTAGGAAATTCTTGGACTCAAGGATTTCAAACGGGATGTGACATCAGACCAGTGGATGATAACTCTCAAAAATAAAATAGAATAAAATAAAATAAAATAGCGGCCTGAGTTTAAGGTAAGGTTTGTTTCCCAGAGGAAGCGGGGCATTGGAGGATCTGCAAGTGAAGACAAAGAAAGAGAAGAGACAGAAATTGTCAGCTGTCAAACAACCCCTACCATGACAGAAGATAGAGTACATATGTATGTACATATGCATGTACATAACTGGATGGCTTCTTTGTAGGAACTAACAAAGTTCAGCGCCATGATATGCTTTGCCGGGACGTTGAACCATATGCGGGCGGAGGGCAACAGGGGCGTTGAGTGGCTGGATGTTGACCTTGGCTGATTAACCCTGTCTCCTGCGCATGTAGGATTCCTCATCGGATCGACTTTCCGAGGAGTGTCAGAGACGTTTCGATGATGGATCTGCTACATACCAGTACGTACTGTCAATGCAGCTCACCTCATTCAGACTGGATGAGAGGAGAGGAGAGGAGATGACTTCAGCCAGGGCTTTGCGGGCAGCGTAGCCGCGGTGGGCAGGCTTGGACTTGGACTTGGACTTGGACGGGATACCTAGGTAGGTAGGTAGGCATTTGGAGGGTCAAACCCAGCGCCGCAGCCACAAATTCTAGTCGTAGTCTACCGCGCTTCTGGCGGCGATTCGTCTCCTCGTCCCGGCTCTAACAAACTCCCGGTTTAGTCTATTTACAGCCGTCTCTCCGCGATGCAGTGAGTGAGTATGTATGTAACTACATGCCCATGCCCATGTCCATGTCCCAGGTCTGGGGAGAAGGGGGGTGTCCGTGTTTGAGAAGTTGGTGGCCTAATGCGAGTGTACATATGTATGTGTGTACATAGTATGTGCGGACAGTCTATTCGAAGACGAACCAACCCCCTGACGCTGAGAACCACCGAGATTCGAATTGACACATGAGACGAAATGTTGGAGCTGAACCAGCGCGGATCTATAATGAGTCGAAGCGTGTATCAGCACCTGTCCGTGCTAGCAGCCCGCTCGGTGTGGCTACACGCTAGCAAATTGACGCGGTGGCGCCATCTCAAGAATGGAATAGCTGGAAACATCTGGGGAACTGGTCGTGTACATACAGAATGTATGTACGATGGGTGTGGTGTGTGAGATGGGATGGAGGTGGAGGGAGGGATTAATTATTAGAGATGGAGATTCTGGAGATGAACCAATTTACTAGACTTGACAGTTTGGCCTGCCAGATCAAGTACATAACAGGTGACTTGGCTTCTGATTCACGATGATGCTTCTGACAGCTTTTCCTTCTGATGCTAATTAGTTGTTTGGCTGAGTTTTCAATTTCAGAAAAGGCTTTGGAATTGAAGTGAGTAGGTACCAAGGTAATTTGAATGTAACCATAACAGCTACCTTACCTTACCTAGGTAATTATCAACCTTGACAGGTACATAATGTGCCTAATTATCGAATAGGCATCACATAAAGATAGTGAGAGTTAAAATATCATCGCGCTACTGTTCTCATTTCACGTCGGAATCCAAGGTCGTCCTGCTGCAGGAACCAAAGATCTTTTAGCTGCATTCATCATCCACTCCCTCCCTCCTAGGTACAGATAGATACGCCAAGGCTTGACCACACTCACAACCATCTAACAATAGATTGGCTTGGTAGATGATTAGAAGCCGGACCGAAGAGACGACACAGCACCTGCAAGCAATTTACCCTGGCTGCCGGCTGTCTTCCATCACAACGGCTAAAATAAATCAGCTCAAGCCTGCGCATACAGTTTCCCTCTCGGTATAGCTTCCCACGGACTCGGCTGAAAGCTGAAACTGCTTAGCCTTGCTCCTGGTTGGTGGCTCGACCGTTGAGCCTCTTCCGTGAGCACTGAGCAGAACCCCTTCCCATCTGCCATCTGCCATCCACCACGATTTTCTGGGCCTACGTCTGTATCTCTATCATGCTGCGACGTCGCGAGCAGATGGCGTGGGGCATGCTATCCCGACTTGGAACAGCTTGCGACCCCCTGGCTACCTTTAGTCTACCTTGGTAGGTTAGTAAGGTAAGGTAAGGTATTCTTAGCTGTCGTCTCTCTTCGCTGGCAACACGGGCAGTCAGTCAGTCCAGATTGAGGCTAAAACTTCAGGGTTCTGGGTACCTTGGCTTAGCTCGGTTTAGGTATGGATGGATGGATGTGTTCAACACCCATCTGGGGGGCCCACAGTGAAGAAGAACACTACCTACGCCGTTTGTGTTTCTTGCATGCGCCCAATCAACACATTTATTTGTGCTTGACCCGCCCAGCAAGTTACATACCAATGTACCTCCCAACAATAGCAAACCAATCAATAGACAAATGTCGGGAACGCACCCCAATTTCAACAACAACAACAACAATAACAACAATACATAAGAACAACTGGGCCGTCGACTAACAATGCATCGGCCAATGTAACGCGATCGGTCCGGGATCACTAGGCACGTATGTGTGTACTAGGTACCTAGCCAGCATCATCCCATTCGCCTTATCTGGGCACAGCTCTACGTAGCCGCCTTATGCGCAACATCTATCAACACATTAGCCCGAACAACAAACTGCCTCGGTGATCGCCTCAACATCCTCTGTCAAGTCACCTCTCAAGTAACAGTTGCCAGCTATATATATCCTCGGAGACGCTGCATTGTCGACGGCACAGTCTCGGAGCATTGCCCACAACTTGTTTCGAAGAACGAACCTCTCAGTACAAATCAATGGACACGGGCACAGCAGCCGACGGGACGACGTCAACAGCATGGCCGAGTGCCTATGCCTATGCCTATGCCTATGCCTGTGGCGGCGGCGGCCATGCGGAGTAGCGTCCCTGTCTTCTTTTCGTCTTATCTTGCTTGACCAAGATGAACTTTCATGTTATGCTGTAAGAGGCCACCTAGAATAGTAACTCGGATCTCTTCTCTCACTCATCCTGTCCCAGTGCCTGGCCTGGCCTCGGCATCTCCCGGTTTGAGACATATTTAGCATATGCTTGTGCGCGTCCCAGGCTCAGCTGCTCCAATGCTGCCGCAACGGTCTCATACCTGGCACTTCTCATTCTGCCAGCATGAGTGACACCCCAGACTGTCTAGGTTTGTGACACAACCATGTTCAGGAAGCTTATTAGGCGGCCGAAACCCCTGAAGGAAGTTTTCCCGCAATGGAGTATGTGTCAACTTGCAGGTAACATGCCGCTGCGCCTCTCGGCGACCCTCACCGAGCGAGGACGGTTTTTTAAAAAAGGGGCACGACTGCTGTTGTGGGATGAATTATCCATCCAGATACTGATTTCAGCATTCGTCTGGAGGTTGGACCGACTATCCTGAAGTACCTATCCTGGCTGGCCTGGCTGGCCTGGATCTCTCAGCACTGGAATTCCTTGACCCTGGTACGGACAATTTATCCCCTTGTGGAGATCATGGTTCGGACGGGGCTCTCAACGCCATGATCTACACCAACCCGTCATGCTAACCAGCAAGGGCGAACCGTTGCTCGAAACTGCCGGCAAAACAATGGACAGGCTTGGCTCGTCTGCTTCTCGAATTCTTCAGTGCAGGCTTCCTTGGCGCCACAATGCTAGGATGGTCCCCCGTCCTCGTCTCACAAAGTATGTATGTATGCTATGGAGCCTGGCACCACCACCACCCATGACTTGACTTGACTTGATTTGACGGCTATCCGAATGGTCGTTGTTGACTTTGGAGCAGCAGCTCGAAAATATCTAGTGGAAGGACGCATCTCTTTAGTCATTATCCTAACGCATGCAGCACCGTGCCTGTGCCACCGGGCTAGGACCGACTGCCGCACTCATAGCCTAGCATAATTACAATGATGATGCTGGTTCCCGCTGCAAGTATACGCTTTGGTTTCTCTCCTGTGGGCATCTCCATTTCCCAGAAGTTCCATTACGGACTGCTCTGCTCTGCACCAGATTGGCCTACTAGGTAATCCTGTACATACATACATACATCTCATACAAGTAAGAGCCCTTGATCCTTGATCCATCCTCGTCTCGTTGATCCACACCCTTCAGCCCTCCGTTCCTGACCCCCCGACCCCAGTCCCAACCCCAAACGACTACCGTCTTCAGAACCCTACCGGCCGCTTCATGCGTTATCCATCTAGTCATAGCTTTTTAGCGACCTACATACTTTTCTGTAGCAGTGGATTCGTCTCATCTCTTCCCATTCCCCTACTTTGTTGCATGTTACCAAGCCCTGGCATAGCCACTGGGTCTGAATCAGATCTCTCGCTTTCGAGCATCCTCCTCCCTGTCTTTCCCCCGTCACTAATTGGAGCCTGGACCTCCTCTGAACAAAGCGGCTCCGATGATCTGAAGCTGAGAGGGCCCTTTTTTTTTCTTGACAGAGATAGAACAATAATTGATCCTGGTCCTTGACAAGATCGGCAACCTGAAATCTTCGGTTCAGCGGGTCAGACTCGATCTATCTGACACTCCTGTCACTCTTCTCACCCCTTCCCTTCTCATGCGTGAAAAAAAACAAATAGCATCCGTCTGCCAAGTTTCATGTTACTCTGCACCGAACCTAGACCCCAGTCTTCTGGAAGACGTACAAGAAACAGCCGCCCCCCTGACAGTTAAACGAATTGTCTCTCCAATCACTTCGTTTTCATCCTCTTTACTTTGTTCCTTCACCTATCTGTGGAGTGTCTTCGCATTATAATCGATAATTATTCCGGAACGAGGTTGATCCTGTTTCTAGTACCTTGCTGTGGTTATCATGAGATTGTGATCCCCTGGACCTCTACCATTACCAGAAAGACGACTTTGGATCCCGATGCTGTAATCAAGCAAAATACACACGCCCATCATCATCATCATCAGTCTTTTCACGAATCAAGTGGCGCCAATTGCATATTCTGCCAGTTCCATAATCACTCCATTCTAATACGGCTTCTGTTCGGACAAGCCTCTACACAGACCTTAATCATGAAGATTGAGTCAATTCTAAACCAGTTCAGCGAACTTGACACGGAAGCGAGAGATAGTCGAGAAAGCCCACACCTTTTCAACGAGCAGAAGGAACGGAGAGGCCCGTCATTGTCGCTGTCAACTCCGTCACCCGACTGCACTCAGTCTAGAGCGTCTAGTGTGCGATCCGATAGTCGAACTCGAACGCCTTGGGATGCTGGTGGCTACTCTCTGCCACGGGATATCGGCCCCAAGAACTCCTCGCGGTCTCCTTTCACGCCAGTGACTTGGGAGGAGCAGCAGGAATCTGCGAGACGTCAGAATGCATCTGATTACCACTCCAGACAAGTATCGATGGATACATCGGCCAGTATAAATCTTCATGGTTCCACAGGATCATACGCGCTACCAGTCCGGTAAGAAAACTCAAACCCAAAACCCGGTACGGGCATGACAAGCTTGAGGTTGACATTGCTTCAAGTAGAATGCCTTCAACTCCAGAAGTCCATCAAGATGCTTGGGCGCCGAAAAGGTACCTCCTTTTCTTCCACGCTGGTGTATATTCCGGCCGGTGTTCGACGATCTAGCTTGACTAACAAGACTAGTAACCACAGTGAGCGCCGTGCTTCCCAGCACATGAGAAGGTGAGTCTTGGTCCTGATGAAGTGTCAGTGCTGCTGTTCTGAATGATGTTTTGCACACTGGCGGCCAATCGCAGGAGTACACATACTAAAACGAATCAAGATCAAGTCTCTGGACGGAATACAATACGTCGCCGGGGTCAGGGAGCCATAAGATATCAGACAGCCGCAGCAGTTTCTCATCTTGTTGCTCATCGACCTTCTCTACTGGTCATTCCAGATTCTCGTCGGTATCTACCATCAACGGGAGCAATACGGTAGGCTCTGGCATCGCTGACCTGGAAGCAAAATTGGAGCGACTTCCAAGGATAACAGCGCCCCTCCCTCCAGTAACAGTCGGTTTGTCTGTGAAGCCGCATGCCCGTCAGCGTACCAGTGGTGCTGGGTCGTTGTACCCGGGTAGCCCATCTGACACGATTCTAGAGGCGAGGATGATGAGAAGAAAGCACAACCACTTGTCAGAAGATCAAACGTAAGTCAATATCTCTTTGTTCCTATGCAGAAGAAGATGGCTGTCAGCATGAATCGAAGTTCGTTCATTGTTTGCCCGTTGCCAATCGTCCAGACCATGCATTCATGTATCGTTTGCTTGCACCCCCTCGAACAGAAAAAGGGGGAAATAGCAGTGTCGAACTATCTGGAAGCCTCAGGGGTGCATATTTAGCAGTTCGCGAATGAAGGACAATGTTCCTATTGTCAGGAGAAAAACGATTGATTGCCTGCTGCAGACGCATCTCGGATGGATTATGTTTAGTCATAAAAGCTGGTCCGTTGAGCGGGAAGAACTTGGCCCTCGAAAGCAGCATTGTCCCGCCACCAACTTGGCCTCGAGCCGGTGAATCACACTCCACTGTCTGTTGATAGCTCTTCTCAGGCAGCCTGAACATCGCTTGCATTCTTCTAGCTCCCCCGTCCATCTTTCACTCCTTATGTCCTCGCACATTCCCCTTGCTGTCTATTGTCACTTTCAGCCTATAAATTTCCCACCAGGAACCTACTGACTCTGTTCCTTTTGTTCAGCTATTTGAAGCCAAAAGATCAGTTTCTGAACTCGTTAGATCGCGTTCATAAGCGAACCATCTCGGCACCAAACCCCGCCCAAGGCTCTAGTCATTCTTTTCCTCAAGCTCCAACTTCTCTGCCACAATTCACGTCCCGACAGCTTCATCCCCAAACACAACTGTCGCCACAGATCAACGCATCTCACGACCGTCTTGGCATCGAGAAGTATCCCTGGATCAATACAGGAGAGAGCTCCCCTGCGCCTAGCAGTGCATCAACAAAATCGCCCTTCCAGCCTCCGGAGACTGTGAGGATGCAGTCCAACGGGACTCTTCCAGGTAACCTTTCTCTTCTCAGCAGTCTCTTCTGAAGTCAACTAATAAGTGTAGGTGCACCTGGACAGGCGGTGTCCCATGCTAACCAAAATGATCGTGTTCTTGCAGCATTGCATAAATTGGAGAACGTAGCCATCAATGTTCCCCTTAAGGGTGGTGACATTTGTATGGCAGTTCCCGAATGCAACACTGACTCGGTACCTCGCAAGGTCATCTCTCATATTTTTGGCCGCAACAAGGTCTGCACTCGTCGCATCCCGGAGCGTGTCTGGGTTTGCATGTGTCGCAAGCACTATCAGAGGATTCGCTACCGAACCGGTATCAGATTCAGCTTCACTCAGATCAACTTGGTGTACGAGCAGATTATCCGAATGATCTTCTGGAGCCGAGGTCTGGAGAATGCCAGCAGAACTAACCAGGAGGGCATAACAATCCGATCGTGGACATTCTCGATTCGAAGACGTGAGGTTAAGCGCCTGGCAGACACGAACAGTCGGGATCCCATCCCTCACTGGATCATGCAGAGCCTTGGCGAAGGCAAGACACACGATGAGATTCTCGATGTTATTGAACGTCTCTGCCAAGAGATCGATCACGGAGATCTCAGAGAAGTTCCTCCTATCGAGTTCCTCCCAGAGGTTGTCGATGCTTTCACGAGCCCGGCTGCTCAGGTCCAGGTCCAGGCCCATCAGACATCGGTCAGCAGTCAATCCGGCCGTTCGTCGTTGATGACGGGGGAGGCAGTTCCATCCCCCCTCTCATTTGTCAAGGAATCGTCGCCCCTCGAACCAGTTCAAGAAGAGGGATCTGCGAGTGAGCATTCTAGCCAGCAATCGTCTTCGTCGCCTACGCCTCCTGCTGCTTTCAACGGATCTCGACCTGTCCATCACTCCAGATCGTATACTGACGATATCTCCAACCGGACTGCTCCCTACTCATTCGGCTCTCGGTCTCCCCTCGCGAACGCTGGCATCGGGCCAGACACCGATCGACAACCGAGTCTCGGATACTATGACAGTCAGAACCCAACAGCACCTTCAATGAGCTATTTCAGTATTAATCGTCATATGCAGGCGCCGATGACCGATCACCGAGGTTTCTGCGATAACGCCCCTTATCACCAACAGTCTTATGGCGGCGATCACTACTATGACCCAAACGGATTCGTACTGACTGATAGAAACCTCTCGATCCATACCGCCGCTATGCCAATGGTGCCCAGAGCGGATCAGATGTATGGCACCGCAGGCTATGCTGCCCAACACAGCCGAGACAACCACTTCCTGGCGTCGACAGTCAATACTCAACCCACGCCCGCGTCCCTCAATCATCCCTCTTACGGGACTCCTCCTTTTCAGGCTTCAGGAGCGGGTTACTCGTATCCAGCTCCAGAAGAACGTCATTCTCAGCTTAGAATGAGCGGATCAGACAACTCGCTGCATCATTTCATGGCAGACGAGCGCCCGTACTCTGATACTCCGCGTTCACAAACCCACCAGCCCTACTGGTTTCCTGCCGAGACTGGGTCGAACACTAGGATCGGCCGCTCTATGAACCAATACCAGCAGCACACATCGGCTTCCGTTGACCAAGCTAGCCTCCGTCCCTCGCGCCAGTACCCAAATGAAGAAGTTCCAGAGTATGGCTTTGCTGATCTGGTTACTGACGAAGGTGTTGCGACCACGCAACCAGCAGTGGCCTACCGTCCAAGATTCCAACACGGCTACGCATCCGCCCCGGAGTTCGACGGCACTCTCGCTCGAGGCAACTATCAGGCCTATCAACACAATCTTTCGACCAATGGCGATGAAGACAGCATCCATGGTGATCGAGCTTCCGACAGCAATCGCCAGTAAGGAACAGATTTCCTGAATGACGGTAGGGAGCGCAAGTTTTTGAGGCCTGGCCTTGTATGCCACTTGTGAAGCCTCCTGCTTTACCACCTTTTTCTTTTTGATACGAGCCGCACGACGGTAATGAACTTATCTAATTTACGTTGCTTCCCTCTCTGGGGCTGTTCATCACTGCTGAACTGAAAAGAAAAAAAACATTGCTCCCTTAACATTCGCTCGCCCGCCCCCCTCCACCCCCTTTTTGGTATTTCCGGCCCGTTGTCTGGGTATATCGCCCCTTGGAGCACCCGAGGAAGCGTAACGACACAACAATAAGGCATGTCTCGGCATAGCTTGGCACAGGGCGGATATTTGCTTGTTAATGCGATGATCATTATGATTGCTACTTCGTCTGGGATGGGAATTGCTATTATGGAAATGCTTATGACATAGAGTCCGTAGCCTTCTGGCCTGAAGCGGCCATAAGTAGCCAGATAGATGATAGGTGAATGACACACCTGAACAATATTTCGATGAGGAATCGTGATAAGATTCTGGTTGATGGCGCTGTGTAATATCCGCTTTTCTTTCCTGAGAGATATTCGTGAGTGCTGTGTGATCTAGCGATGGGTGCACAATCTTGATGATCAATCCCCCCTGAACATGATGATGCCACCGTCCCAGTCCTTCAACTCTCCAACATTGGCCCTGGCCACTTCTACATAGCCAAAACGCTTGTAAAATTTGTCGAGCCCACGCAATCCCACCAGCCAAGTGGGAACTCCTGCACGATCGGCCGCCTCCAAGCCATGCTGAAGGAGGAGGGAACCATAGCCACTACCTTGGACATGAGGAGAGACCCCAAGGCTAGACAAATACCAAGCTGAACGACGCCGGGGAGAATTGAGTACGTCGGGTTCAATGGTACTGAAAACGCGATCGTAAATACCAAGTCGATGAGAGTCTACGTGGCGAAGGGGAAATATGTAGGAATGTATTTTCAGCGCCGCCAACATAATGGGGGCAACCCAAGCGTCTGGATGAGTCAGTGCTTCGAACAGGTTTTGGTATTCGCGGGGTTTGAGTGGATAATGCAATAGTTATCGGAGATTCGATGGAGAGACTTACGGAGTGAGAGCCATCGCTCACGGAAGGACAAGGAGTCGTCCGGTATATGCCACCAAGTGAATCCCACAGTCCTGCCTCTAGCATCATCCAGCATAGTGAGAACATAGCCGGGCGTCCAGTAGCGCATACGAAAGCGCCGAGCAACCCACTCACGAAAGGGAGTTGAGTCGGTGTGACGGCTTGGGAACATGAAGTCGAGCTGAGTTTCTTTGTCGAAGCTCTGCATATAGAGATCTGTAGCCACAGTGAGATCGGCGGTGGTGCCAGGGCGGATGTGATGGGGCATCTCTGTGGATGTCATGTCATATGCTTTGATGGCCCTTGAAGGTGAGTGAGTTCTGACTCCAGTGATAAGATCCGGGTGGCAGTCTGGTGTAAAAATAGGTCTTAGATCGGTCTTCGGGGAGTGTTGTGATATCAACAGCACAAATTCAACCTCTGGATCCGCGTATTGGTAGTTGTATTCGTATTGAGTTAACGTAGGGGGTCTGCTTTGGAGAGATCAATGGACCTAGTCACCAGGCGATTGGCAAACAGTACTTTCCATTCAATGAACTTTGGTTTCGGTTAAGCTGCAAGTTTTGCACATCAAGTAAATATCAATCGACATTTGCAGCTATTTAGACAAGGCCCAAGGTGGAGATAAGTCTATCAAGCTGCCATAACGGGATTTACGCCGGGTGAGTCAGTAGTTGATGTTAGTTAATTCCGAAAACGCTCGGAATTTGCTTTGACAGAGCAAGGGTCCTCTCGCTTAGCCACCTATGAGGGAGTGTATATGGCATGCTCTCTATTCAGCTTGATGGGTAGGTATCTGACTGATATCGCGGCTTTTTTTAATAAATAAAAAACCTGCTGGTGTTGCGGGAAATATTCAACGGCTACCTTACCTTAGTAGACACGCACTAGAGTTTCGTGAGCTTAATTTAGCAACTACTTGCTGAACATGGAAAGATAAGACAGGGCTATACCAGCATCAAGAGCGCGAAGGAAGTAGATGCCTTAGTCCGCAGCCCTGCTGGCAATGACATCTCGTATCCATCGTGGCAGAGTCAGTTGATTCGCAATCTCGATAGGTCTCTTTCCCGTCTCGGGTAGTTGAAGCAAGGTCAATCCCACTGTCCCTGGATATGGATTGCATCAGTCAAGCGGAGATGGGTCAATATCTACCTAGGGTTTTGAGGGAGGTCATTGTTGTTGCATTAGTAGGTAACTTAGCTGATGTTTGCATGGAAAGGTATTAGCTTGCGATTAGTAAACAGAAACTCTCCAGATCCCAGTGTTTCTTTTATTAGAATTTGATGGGTTCTCGTGTTGTCTGTACGAAAAAGAAAAACGTCGCATGGTGGCATCTTGTCTTTATCAATGCTACCCAAGGGGCCATCGAGATGAGATGGTGATGTCATAAGCATTGGAGTTCCTATCGCGAACAGTCGAAGCTGGTGCTAGATGGAACTTGAAGAATCTAGTTTGAAGATGCTTTATAAGTGATTTGATTTAAAGTCGATTCGTGTATGATCGAGATCTGAGGGACTAATTGCTTCAGAAAATCATTCAGCATTGTCACCAAACTTGCTTAGATGGGCCTGATTAATTCAGACCAACCCGCAACTCCATCTCCCGTAGCGGAGGGCCCGTCCGTCCCTTCAAGCTACTACACCTAATTCTAAGCGTAAGGTAAGCTTGGCTGCTTGGGTGGCACGTAATGTCCGGGCGCGCTAACCTGCAAATGACATCGCTGTAGATGGGGGCCATGCATCCACCATGGGCATGACATGACCATGGCCTCACTGGGCTGAGAGGTAACGGTCTCTCCGGGGAATCGGGAGGGGGGGATTTGCAGCGTGACCCGGCATTTCGGACGCATGAGATCCAATGTGATTGATGGATGGAAGGACGTATTCGATCTTAGGGGTACCTAATCCCGCTCAGACTCCAAGCAGCGCAGTATGTACTTACCTACTTACTTACCTAAGGTAGGTAGGTAGTTTAATCAATCTAGGCCCTGTATCTCTCCCCATTAGTGGGGTTTAAGGGTTAATCATGCCTCTTGAGGAAGCCATCTCTGCAGTCGTCGTCTGGGTTTAATACTTGGGTCGTTACCTACCTCCTAGGGCTGTAGTTGAACCGTTCCATGATCAATATCATGTGCTACCTTAGGTTAGTAGTAAGTAAGGGAAGTAAGTGCCAAGCTTAGGTAGTACCTAGTTCAAACTCTCCGTCCATGTTCCTGCTTGCTTTGTGGACTTTGGCTCCTGTGTCTTTCCCTTTCAGGTTACTTGCAACATTACACCTTATTTGAAATCATCCCTGAGCTGGCAGGCCCTTGTGCCCCCCCGCTCTTTCCGCTGTCTGCTTTCTTCTTTAGTTAGGCCCCATTACCTTTTTGACCAATTTCCAATATTTACCTTATCCTTTCAAATCAACATCTTCAGCCTTCTTCTCACAGCCTTGGGTTCCATCACCATTGCCCCCCTGCGACGGCTGACTAACCGATTAGACGTCATCCTTGGTTTGGTCCCTGTCAATCTTGCCCTTGCACCTTGCACCCGGCGCCCATCTACCGGGTTCGCCATCTAGAGTGCCGTATGTACAACACGGCATAGCGTACAGCGTACAGTTACCTACCGCCCGCTGTGCTGCGCATTTGCTGTGGCCTCTTTGCAGTGCGTATCTGCAACCACCCCTCGGCCTATTCTGGCCCCAGGCCTGGAAGCATCAAGAGACCCATCGACATCTAATCAACTCTGTGGCCCGGGGGGGCATCATGTTCTCTTCGTACTGAGACTCGACGTCAAATAGCCCTCGTTCCCGACCTCGATGTCTTGGTTCTCCTCTCTTTCCTTACCATCAGTCTCATTATCAGTATCAGACAACAACAGTCTCAATCTTGCGTCAAGCTCAACAACACGTACACATACACTCACATTTACATCTGCATCTTGCTCCTGCTCACGGTATACGCCTATCAAACCATTCTGTCTAGGTAGCTCAAGTTCTTCCATTACCTCCTTGCTGTCTGACATAATAAAAGCGTAGTCAGCATAAGTCGTTTTTTCCAACGTACACCCACCACACTACCTCCTCAAAGTACAAGCCCATCTTACGGGCTACATATCAGCCACCACGGATCCCAGAAGAAGAACCATTATGTCTCGCTCCGTGTCATCTTCACGGGGATCCGAGTCTCCAATGGAGCCTGAACGTGCGCACAGAGCCTGTGAAAAGTGTACTCGTACCAAAAAGAAATGTGATAAAGCATTGCCTGCTTGTTCTCGCTGTACGAGGTGTGTAACTGCCCTTGCAACTCGTTTTTTCCGATCTCCTTTGACTAACTCGCTAGACTTGCAACTACGTGCTCCTATGATTTTATCTACACGGCCCCAACAACCGCTGTTGTGGAACCTGGATATCTTGCAGGATCTACACCCAAAGAAGCATATGGACAGGGTATATTTGACCCTGCTTTTGATGTTTCCAGCTCAATGGTGATGGCGTTACTGTCATCGCGCAACATTCCTTGGCGCGAGGCAACCGAACGCTACTTTGAGACTATGAACCCCTGGTTCTCTGTAATCCATCCGGAACTCTTTGCCATCCGTACGGACAACCTAGGATCAGGGGCCAGCTCCAATGCTGATCAAGGACCCCGCGACCCTGCTGTTGCTCTCCTGATCGTTTGCATGCAGCTCGTCTCTCAGTACGATGATGAAGCTGCTGCCGCGAGCACCAACGTCAATGAGGGTAAGGATATGATCGAGATGCCAGCTTATAGGGCTGCCAAACGAGTCCTAAGCGTCTTACGTGGTCTTTCTGCTCCTAGCATTGAACTTGTCCAATGTTCCATCCTGTTGGCACTCTTTGAGTTTGGCCACGGTGATTTAATGCGTGCTTATGTGAGTATTGGAGATGCAAACACCATGGCCATGGTCCTGCGCATTGGCCCTGGAAAATATATCGAAGCTGAACGAGAGGCCAATATTCCTTATGAGGAGGAAGAACGACGCTGTGTCTATTGGAGTCTTTTCGTCCTCGATCGTCTCATTCATGTCGATTGTTCTCTCATCCATATGCCACTTCAAGTACCATCCCCAGCCGCCGATGATTTACTGCCAACAAGCAATCTCATTTGGCACAATCAGAATCAATCTCCCACGCGTTCTGTTCAGCGACACCCAGCCAGCGTGGCCCCTTCGGTGCCTCTGGGGCCATTCCAAAGAAATTGTCAATGTGCAATGCTCTATACAAGAGCCTATTCTCCGAAGCCCCAAGGGAACCCAAATGCCTTGTTAGAGGAGTATGTCGAACTAGATATTGCAACGCGTGCTCTCGTCGAGGCTATGATCATGCAAACTTCTCGTTGGGGAGATTTCTACGAGTGCTTCGCCACTTGTACATGGTAAGACGAACCCTGGGACATGAAGCACAGCCGAATGGTGTCTCTCTTCAAAGGTAGTTCTCGAAAACGAACTGACAATTGGCCTAGCCTCCTTCTTTTCCTTTACTGTCGCCAGCTTCGCGCCGCCAACACCATATCCGCTGCAGGGCCCTTTTCTCCAACCGCCGATGACATTGCCCCAAAAGCCATCGCTGGTCTTAACTTCACGATCCGTATCATTGCCGACACTACAACCGACTTGAACGACCAACTCGCCCATCGCCCTCACCTCCTCGCCCCCTGCTCACCTGTCACGCCATACTCGGCATACCACTGCCTCATGGTCCTGAGCCACCTCGAGCATCTAATCCCTGAAGCTGACACAAGATTTCACAACATATTTGCGTCATTGCACTTTTTTGCTAAAAGATGGGGAGTCGCTGGTAAGTTCTTAAGCTACTGGCAAGACGCGCCGTACAGGATCGAGCCATAGAGCAGAAAACGACGTAGTGGAAAGGCATCTGACTCTATACAGGACAACTTGTCAACAAGGTTGAACTGTTTCTAGCGGACGCTGACGAGACACAATGGTGCTTCATGGATGAATGAGGCAACCACGACGAAAGCTATATAAACTCACCATGTTTATCACATCATGCCATCCAACCGAAACGACTAAATATTCGGTGTTAACTAGGACGAATTGCAAGATCTATTTGGCGATATTGACAGCTTTGTGAGCTCTTTCATCACAGCTCCATAAGGCGAGACATTGCTTCAATAGTTTGGCATATCACGAGGTTTCAATTATTTCTATTCGTTTACAATCGAAGATAAATGCGTATACTAAAGCACATGCACGACCATAGTACACGACACCTCCAGCTAGACAGCCGGCTTCTCAGTCTATCGGCGTGGAAAGCAAAATGCTCAAGCATTGCTCCTTTAACTTGGAAATCGCTCAACAAATAACACAATCCGTCAAAATAATCGCTCACGTGCAAACATTAGCGTCTCAACTGTGGCTCAGTCTTTTTGAGATCATGGAGGTTCGATGGATTCAGGATAACCTTTCGTCCTTTACGCATTACGGGGAGTTTCCCACAACCAAAATGAGCAGCATGCCATTGAGGATACATGCTGCGACGAAGGTAGTCCAAACTGCCAGCAGATGTGGAAATGACAGTCGGTCGTGCCGGTATAATGTCATGCCGAGGGCACTACAGGCGGTGAACAAGCTCGCAACAACGCCAACAGTAACGCCCGCGTCAACTTCAGCTCTGAGCCTATGTCGGCCGGTAGAGATAAGCGTGCCTGCGACGAGGAGTAGCAGGAAGGACACGGCAAAAGAGCTGATCGTTCCCCAAAACAAGGTCTTCTCACGGTACAAATGTGCCTGCTGTTGATTTAGGCTGGGAAGGGCATAGTGTGTGGCATATCCAGTCGCGGGGAAGCCATCTGAACTAGCATATCCTGCTTCCTCGTCCGACTCGCTGCTGTTGAAGGTCGTGCTGGAGTATTGGTAAGGTGAATGGTTGGCACCAAGTAGAGACTGGCGCTCCCGGTTGTTTTGGCGCTTGAACCAACCCCTTGCCTTCTTCATGGGAGCTTTGAGGACATTCTGCAGGTAGTCGAATCCCGGGAAATTGGTGCTTTCATCTGGGTTTATATAGATAGCATATCCGTCATCATCAGCTGCACATTCACTCCCATCATCATATTCGTTCCAATATTTGGCAGGTTCTTCCATCTGCGGTGGAGGTAAGAATTCGAACGTAGGTTGAGCGCGGTTGCTGGGGTGACGATTTGTCGAGTTGAGAGATCCTGAAAGAGATTGAGGTCGGTATGATTGAGCTGGGGATTCTGGTGAGCTAGGTTCGCTCAATGCGGGAGCGGCAGCGTTGAGTGTGCATGTGATGTCGTCATAACGTTGCTGTAAGGAGGAAAAGTCACGGCGAGTGAAACTTTTGGGGTCGGAGAGAATGTTCTCATAGAGGTGAATACCGAGGGTTGTAGAACCAGTCCACTTCTGTAAGTGAGTGAAGGGTCAGTACGTTGATCTAGATGAACAAACTCACACCAAGCAGTCATGATGACGTACCTTATATTTTTTTGTGATCTTGCGAAAGGCGACAGTCTGAGCCTTGACGAAGCGCTCGAGGGATTGGATGTCACTGCCACAACGAACCAATTCGCGCTCGTACTTGGCGAAGCGTCTGTGGTGCTTGATGGCAGACTCACCGGCGAGCTGTTCCTGGTTCTTTGATGCCCAACGATTGATGTTCTTGGCGAGGTACTCTATGGGAGGGGGGTGTTAGATTTGGCATGTGGTCGCGTGCCACTCGAGACGTGGCGCAGAGCTATCTATGAGTCCATGACATACCTAATCGGCGCGAGATCTCATCTGCTTTGCTTGAAACAAATAACTGCAGTCTTTCATGCTGACGGCCGAGCTCCATGTATAAGCCATCCTCGAATCGCGAAAGAGCCTCATCTTTTTGTCCGGGAATGGCCATGGCCGTGGCCTGGTCGCGCGTCGTGTGCATCTTGATCTCATGTTTGATGGAGTTGTAGTCGAGGTTATCTACATCAAGAAGCAATTGGTCAGTATACGGGAACGAACTGTCTCGACGGAGAGGATTGAAACCTACGGAGACTCCATTCTGGAACAGACTCTCTTTCGAGGTGGTCGCCAAACTTCATGTCTGATGAATGATGAGAAAATCCGGCAATCAAGGGAATGGACGTCAACTAAAATGACAAGAGAGAAGAAAAGAGAGAAAAAAAGAAGAAAAGAAGAAAAGAGCGAATGATGGTATCAACCTATTCCCAGGCCCGCTCTGCTACCTGTCTCTTCCTAATATTCAGGCGAGGACAGATGCGAGCCGTAGAGAAAGGTTCACAAGTCGAACTGGGTGGGTTGGAGTTGGAGTTGGAGTTGGAAGCGAGCGGAAGATGCTGCTCATCAACGCCGAACTGAAAAACTTCAATCGAGGAAGGTGGATCGGATCTTTGATATGTTTTATACCTACAGAGCAGAATGTGTTGTAAGTCAAATGCGCAATCCAACACAGTCACGATATTTGATCCTCAAGTGAAACAGACAGAGTATGTATCCGTAACTCATTTGTCTTGTGAGTGAGTGAGACAGGGGAGGAGGATGTGAGGAACGAAAGATGTAGTCAACTGGAAGCAGGAAATGACGTACCCAAATATGACTCTGGGTCTGGGTCTGGGTCTGGGTCTGAGTCTGAGTCTGAGTCTGAGCCGTCGGCACACCCCTGCTTGGCTCGAGACACAGCCCGGTTCGAGATCCAATTTAAAGATTAAAGCTTGTCGTGGTAACGCCAAAAGAGCAATTGGGTGGGGCCTACGGAGTAGACTAGAGCCGGGTTGTTTTAGTCCTTGATCTGAACAGTTTCTGCGGGCGTGTACGTACGTTGGGCAATGCGACGGGTTGCTCAAAGAGAATGTTGCAGAGGAGAGAGAACCTTGCAAGCAGCTGCAATCTGCAATTGTCTCGCTCGCGAAAGGATGGGCCAAGATATGTAAAGAAGAATTCGGGGTCTACTCTACCGGGCTCCTTATCAGATGCTCCCGTTGTCCAAAAGGTCGTCTCTCTCTGGCTTGTGGCTGGTGCAGATAGATGGTCGATGGTGGTGTACTGTACGAATGGACAGACAGTAGCCTCGAACTCAATCCTCCTCTTTGACAAGGATAGTCGCTCGTATTGAGATAAGAGTCTCAGCAGTTTGGACAGACAACAAAAATGTCAAGGGTTCACCACAATCAACAAGCAAGCCAAATGCAACGACTGAAACAGAAATGTTTCGTAGGTAATGTTGTCTCAGGGATAGAGAGAGGCACGGTCTCTTGGTAAATCTTGTGGTTTATCAGACAGCACAGCGCAATCACTGGTAGGCAGCCTGATGTCAGCCAGAAGAAGCCCACCCACTGCCCTCTTTCGTGAGATTCGTTGAGTCGATGAACTGACGTTTGTTTGTTTGTTTTGTTTGTTCCTTGGGTTGCTGTGAGCGATCTGGAAAGTTCTAGTATAAACAAACGAACGAACGAACAAGCTGGAAGAAGGGAATTGACGGCGAGGTGTGGGAAACTTTGCAAGTTTATATCTTTAAAAATCAGCCATTCGCTCTCTCTGTCTCTCTCTCTTTTCTTTATTACCCTTGTACCGCCTCTCACCACTCTTGTCGAGTCCATCCACTCAACCTCGTGCTTCGCATGCATCGGTAACGCCCACCCGGACAAGATCCTGGACTTGGCATGATCCATCCATCGTACAGTACATACTAGAGTACCTACCTATGGAGAGAGCGACAGGGTCCAGTAGCGCGCATCTCTCTGCAGCGTACTCCGTAGCAGTGCTGTAGTGGGCACTGCAGCAGGTTACATTACGTGCTACAGCGATCCAGAGCGACAATGCCCCGGTAGACCTGACGGACGGAGGGCGGGTGCTGGAGAGAAGGAGGGGGGAGTGGAGTGTAGTGGAGTGGGAGGGACGAGGCGAGGGACTGGCTGGGCTCGGGAGGGACCAAATGGAAAGGATCAAGCCTCAAGGGTCCTGGGTCTTTGGTCTTTGGTTGTGTGTCTTCGTAGCGGAACAATTGGAAACTGCATACTTGATAAGACGGAATGTATCTGATAAACTTATTTAGTACCTTACCTTATCGTTGCCATGATCTGGACCTTTTGGCAATAATCTGCAGGGAACCAACCGGTTCATCATGCCTCGGCTTATCAGCAAGTCAAAATACGGACGGACACTGCTGGAGGGAAACACTGAGGGGTAAAGATAACAATCAACCAGCTATTGTACATAGTTTGTATGATAACAAACATTATCTTCAGGTGTATCATTCTATACAGCAAGCAAGTACATACATACATACATCTTTACCGCGGACAACTTTGTGATTCTCGCTTGCTAGCGGCCAAGTTAAACTGCGAAGTCGGGTCATGGACGCGCGAGTCTCGGCTCTTGGGCTTCGGCACATCAGAAATTGAGTTTGGTGGAAGAAAACTTTGGGAAACGTGGTGGCCGCGGCATAGTACATGTACATACAAGCATCCATATTGATACTGGTAGTCTACCTACGGTATGTGCATGGGTTATTAGGTGATAGGTACCTATGTACATAAATACATACTTGGTCATCTTTTGGGATACGGATACAGGCACATGATAATCCTAGGTAGCTTTGTTTCCGTTATTTTACGCATGAATTGCAACAAGCACCTCTCCAACTGTTTGTTTACTCGGGCTGCCAAGCATCAGGCCACAAGGAGGTACCTTAGCTACTACTGTGCAAGATGTTCAAACCTGCGCATCTCTCAAGTTCCTGTACAATCTAGACAATCAACTCACCTCAGGTAGGTAATAAATACTAACCTAAGGTAGGTAGGTAAGAGGTCTATCTATCTCTGTCCCGTCGGTATCAACATTCTTACACACTGCGCCACCTTTATCATCTCACTGTACTGTACTTTGGCCAGGTATTATTGCCTACATCCGGCTAAGGTACCTTAAGTTTCTTGATGGTAAATTCAATTCCTTCCAGTGAGATTCGAATTAAACATCCATATCTACTAAGTTAAGAGCAGGTACTAACCTTGGACACCTAAGTTACCGCTCAATCTTACCGCTATTGTGCCGACCTCCCTTAAACTTTGCTCTAGGAACTTAGTAGGTAGGTAGGTAGGCGAGGCACTATAGCAACTCGGTGAATACGGAGCGCAGTTCCTCCCATTACGTGGCATCCAATCCATACCATAACAGATAAGTACATAGGCGGATAGGTAAGTTGGCAGGGCACCGGTGAGAACGTAGGTACCTGGATGGGAAACTCTTGACGCCCTTCTTTTCTCATCCATACCTACTGTAGGTATTATCCGGGCGTGCATAGGTACACATACATGTATCTTGGTGCGTGAACACGACTTGTCAAGTGGCCGCCGCACGCTGTGTAACCACTCGGGTGAGTCGAGGCCCGAGAGGGGAGCCACTCATTCACAATTAATTACATACTTATAACTTTAGCTATGATATCCATGGATCCTTGTGCAGAATCAAAGAATCAATGAGTTGCCGGCACACCTCCACTGTCTGTACTGTGCCGTACGGGTATTAGCCGTAGCCATCCTCTTTTTCTTCTGCCAAGTCAGAACCTAACCACGTTAGAGGCAATGACAGGTGCTTGAGATAGAAAAGAGGTTAGTTAGTATCTACAGTATCTAGGCGCTTCTACATCAAGACGTCGCCAGCGCTGACAATTTCATGGCGGAATAACGACATGCAGATTGCGGCACTCGAGACGAGCACAGTGCAGGACAGCCGAGACTGTACCTAGGTAGCATTCGTCAGTGATCCTCCCAGTGATGCCACTTTCACTATGTACTACCGGTGTGGTATTGAGTTAACTAGAGGTACCTATGCAAGACATCTCCGATCCTCCGGGCATTACCTCAGCGTCGGTAGCGACCAAGTGATGGTTACCTACTGGTCACGCGAGAACTTAAAAAAAGATTAATAAGTGCCTTGGAGGCGGCTCATCATCAAACACACAGCTCTGAGCTAATCACACTACCTATGTAGCAGCCAGCAGTTAGCCTCGACTCAAAAGCCTATTCCATTGCTTAATGTTGGAAACCTAAGCATCTAAGCAGCTCTACTGGTATGTCCATAGCATGCTCGTCCTCAACCTTGGCCGGCCCTGCCCTGCCATGCCTCGCCTTCTCTTGGACGTCGTTGTCTTCCTAGCTTGGCTTCGCTTCGCTTCCGCGGCTTGTGGAAACTTGGCTCGGTAGCTTGGTCCAGCTTTTCCCTGTCTGTTGGCGCCCGACAAGGAGTCCAGACAGAACCCATGCATTACGGATATACATACTGGATGTATGTACGCATCCTTGTCTCTGTCATATGTATTATTGATCGTTTTTCGCTCGCATGGACAGTGGCGTGCCCTCGTCATTCCCTCGGTCGAACTTACATACATAGGTAGTCTTGACCATCATCGTGCAGGTCTAGGGCTTGGATGATTTCATATGTATAGGTATGGGGTGTAACATCATTTCAGCATAGGCATTGTTGGCCTGCAGCTAAACCGGCCTGACTGATGATGCGCGACTTCTACGGCCTCTTGAGTATTCTCCAAACCATGGAGTTCAAGTTTGTTCCGTCATAGTGCTTCGCTTAGAACACATTAGCGCAATATGTACAGTACCTAGTCTAGCTGGTCTACCTAGTTCCTCCATTCTCCAGACCAGCAAAGACCATGTGCTGCCTCTACTGCCTCTGTCGTGTCGACAATAAGGCTTGGCAGGTCCCCTCCAATGGTAGAAGGCCTGTGGGACATGGGGATGACAGTATCCCTGCCAGGATTGTCGACTTTTCTTTGGCTGCTGACCCCCTCACGCTTCTACAGATGTTCTTGGAGAGGCTTGGCTCTTTTTAAGCCGCCGTTCCAGAGAAAACTTCTCCACCACTAAAAGTCAATTCTGTTACTGGTACGGAGTAGCAAGTCAACTAGCAACCACAATTCAGTTGCTAGCACAGACAGAAGTTGAATGCTTCGTGATCAAATTGAATTTTTCTTCATGTCAGGGAGGGCCCAGCCCAGAGAGACCTTCTTCTTATTACTCTACAAATTAGAACATAATGCTTTGGATAAGAAGAACTACTTACAAACAGACATGCAGCTTTGAATGATGACACCTGTGGGCCTGTAATTCATGATACACCTCAGGCAAAAACACTCTTGCTTCCAGAGATCGATGCGGATCGCCTTCGAATTTATCCGCCCAAAATACCCCCAAGTGTCGCTAGTTCAACAATAAATTCCCAGGTGTTAGGCCATCCTCTCAGCGTCGCTACCAGTTTGGGCGTGCGTACAGGTGCCTCCAATGGCAACGCCAGAAGACGTTGGTCTTTGGCGCTATTCCTTGAGGCTCAAAGACTGAACATAAGCTAAAACACCCCTTGAATCCACCTGACCTGGGTGTTCCACCTCAGCCCAGAGGACTCAACTTTCTCGGACCAACAACAAATTAGCTGCAGGCGGCTGTAAATCCCGTCTCAAGGAACTGCTATCACTTCGGCGTAATGGGGCGACATCGGCTCAAAAAGAGCATCAATCCCTGAAGCAGAGGGAGAAAAGGCGCGAATCGTCGGTTCTGCATCAGAGGTGCCATGGATGCATATGGACTAACTAAGAACCTACCTAAGTTAGTAGTGAGCCTCCTGCACCGGGAGGGTGTCATGTTGTCAAAAAGAAGAGAAATTTTCTACAACACGCTATTGGTCAAGTCGCATGCAGTCGTTGAAGCTTCTAAGTACGTAAATCTCGTGCACATCTGCCGAATTGGGATCTCGGTCTGGCCAGATGCATTTTGTTGCACTACCTTAGTCCCATCAATACTTCCGAGTGCTGCAACTTCGTCTAATATTGGATGTACATTGTAAGGGCTCTTGTTATTGAAAGCGGCGGGACGCATCCATTTGGATCTCGCCTTGTGGGACACTCGCCCCCGTTCTGTCTCGAACAAGACTACCTACCTACCAGTATGTACCTTATTAACTCAACTTAGGGAGTACTGGCAATAGACTTGATCCCGTTACATCGCACCCTGACTCTGCCCCAGCCTGCCCATCAACTAAGGTAAGATAGGATAGCTTGGATAGCCCGCTGGTCGGTTTACGAAGAGTCTGTACAAAGGTCCCTCCCTCCCTAATGGAAGGTATGTACCATACCTGCCCGTTGATGGATTAGGCCTCCAGGGGTACCTACCGACCCATGTATCCATCCAATGTACTATATCTATCCACAACCCGTTCTACCGCCCTACCTAGCGATGGGCAGCCCGTGCGCATGAGTTGCATCGCATCGCATCGCAGAGTTTACGAGATGCAATTCGCAGTCCAAAAACGGTAATAGGTCACGCCCGCACCCGCGAAATCAGTTCTCACATGTACCTCTCGAGGCCGGGTAGGACGGCACGTTGTACTATGGTTTTTATACATAATAAGGTAACTAGTATGCACAACGCAGTTGCTAAATGTTCTTTTCACGTGAGTGTCACGTTCTAGATTCTTCATGATGTGGTGGGTAGTACCTTAGTAGGTAGGGACTTGTAGGCAGTTCCTGGACTTACTTCTCACCAGATCAACTTGATTCATGTTTCACATGGCTACCCTCCTGTTATGACTCAACAGGCCCTGCTGTCGCAACTACCAGTGACTCGACTATGGCAACCTTCTGCTAGTTCACCAACCAAAATCGTTGCCAGCGTTATTTCTCAGGGCCAGATAAGGACCTGTGCTTGTTGGCTTTTGGTTGAAATTTTGCGCTGATCAGACCTGAAATACCTTGTTGAGTGCCTTTCTGTTATTCACCAGTAACATGAGAATCTTCTGCTGTGCGCTTTGACTTGTAACAACTTACAGGGTTCAGACATGACTAGACAAGCACGTGAATGAATACTTCTATGAAGACCCACGATGCAGCGTGCTTTTGCATGCATGAGGTTGTTACAAGTATTACGGAACTATTATTGCCTGGCTGTCCAAAATGGGAAACATGTCCAGTGACCGTTTGCCCCATGTGTGAAACGAAAGCCCTGCTTGATGTCGAGTATCTGAGTCAAGGGACATAACAAGCTTATCTGACGGCCGTCTAATGACCCCGGAGAATAATATTTATAAACCTACCCAAGTTAATCAACGTGGGGTTCTTGCTCAGATCCTAGGTAATCTGAAGCAATGCCCTGGGGTGACCTTTCCATGGCTGAGCATGTGACCGGTTAACCTAGTCCTTCTTGTGATATCTGAGTTGATATTGGTCCTGGGGTCTGAGACGTGACTCTTCCCGAATTAGTTCACCTCAGGGAGCGAGAAACCTAAGGCTTCTGAAGAGAGGATGGCAAAGTGAACTGAGTCAAGAGTTGCCCTAACATTGTGCCAAATTTGCCTAGACATTTTCTTCGCCCAGGCTCAGTACATGCGGCCATTTTTGCACTATCGATCTCCTGCTTTGTGCTCAGAGCGATATGATAGCGCCAACTTGGCAGGTTCGTTATCAATGAACCAAGTCAGTGCGATCAACGTGAGCTAAGGTATGAACTATCATGAAGGACTAATGTGGAAGGTGGCTGGTGGTTGGTGGTTGGTTATCTCAGCTCTTCGATCCTTATCTGCAAAATGCTGCTCCATCACTGAAAAGGTCAATCTTGCCGATTCTTATATCTATCTTCCGTACACTGTTTAATCCGGCAGCTTATTGGACAGTCAAGTACCATACTCAACAACTCAATCTTGGCAATCGAGGCTGTTCTCATAATCGAATTGAGCATATTACGGAAGCCATGTATACCTATTCGAAATAAACAATTTGGCTCTAGGGTAGCTTCCTTGTCCTGATGTGTTCTATCACCAACTATCCACTGTCCAGTGTCACAAGACCAAGTTGAAGATGCCTAGATAAAGAATATCCAGAAGACCCAGAGGAAAGCAGAAGGTCAATAACACATGGAGATTTGCACGCGATAGTATGAAAGGTGTTGGTACTGGTCCGCGGGGGGGGGGGGGGGTTAAACATGATTCTGAACACTCGCCAGGACCTCGAATACGCTTTTAAGCTCTCCGAAAGTTGGTCACTCACACTACTCAGAAGAGCAGAAACATGACCTGGAATGGCAATGCATTGTTTCATTGTAAAACATGAATTTGCATTTCATGAACCCGTGATCTGGGTGCATGTGTAAATTTGTCTATAGAACGCCGATTTCTCCATAAGATGCGCTGTGCAGTCATTTATGATAACTCCTAGTAACAATCGCCAATGCGCTGCCATAATGCATAATGCGTCGGCATCTAGCCTTGCCAGTCATAAGTGTAGCCCCGAGTGTAAGGAGCCAGAAATATCGTCCATGCATGTCCTCAGATGCATCATACTTCAAAATCCAAGAGACTACCAACTTCCAGGACGCCCACTATCTCTCCCCTTTCCATCACTGCAATGGCAGATTCTCGCTCACATTCCAGATTTTCGTCATTCGGTGACAATTGCATGTTCTTCAAGATGTCCCGTGCCTGACGGATAGTAGTCTCTGAGGATAGCGAAAGCATCAAAGCCTTGGGTATTGAGGCATCTGGAATCTCCCCCAAACTCTTGTTCAGGTCCTCTCTGCTGATCCTTCGTATGGTACCCGGCGAGGCAACTCGATCTTGCACTCTGACCCAGCCCGTTACCGAATCGAGACCAGCACGCAACAAGTCAAACCCCAGGCTCACCCCCTCTGACTCTGGCGCTATCGGTATATCGTGCCAATTGACGGCTATATCTTTGATAGTCCGAGGTTGTCGAGCTGCGGCCCCAATAGCACCACCAGGGTGATTCTTTGCAAAGACAGCTGCAATGCTGGCATTGATCTCCTTGGCTGCCGTAACTGCGATTGCATCACCAAGAGCCAGCGCCACTGTCGTCGATGTGGTGGGAGCAGAAACGCCAAATGAGATCTTCTCAGGTTCTGGAATTGGGGCCGGGAGCAAGATGGTGTTGGGCCGGTGATTTATGAACTCGCATGTTTCCGGAGAAGTGTGAGACGTGAGAAGTATAGTCGGGAGTGACTCATCGATATGAGGCAGCATGATGAGCAGCTCCTGAGTCTTGCCCGAATACGTGATGAACAACAGAGTATCGTTAGGCCCTATGATACCGAGGTCCCCGTGCAAGGCTTCAGTTGGATGAAGAAAGACGGCGTGGATGGCGAGACTTTTGAATGTAGCCACGAGTTTCTGTCCAATGTGTCCTGATTTGCCTACACCGATAACAACGAGTTTGCCATTCGCCCGTTGCTGCTTGGTAATGGCCTGGACCGACAAGTTGAAACCATCCCGGGCTACAGAATCTGTTTCATAGAGCCGCGAAAGATTTCTCAAGGCCAATGCCTCTGTATTGAGCACATGGGTCCCTTCTCGCAGACGCTGGTCCTTGATCGGAGAGTCTCCTCTTAGTTCTCGATCCAAACTCAATGGGTCGATGGGTTCACAGCAGGTGTCCCCCGGTGGTGATGAGGATGGTGTAGGAGGAGAGGGAGGAGGTATTGCAAGGCATGAGGAGGCACCAAGCACAACGACTGCACTCGTCTGAACTGGCCCATGGCCAGGTTGCGACAGGCTTGCCATGTCTCTAAGGCCCTTGATGTGAGTTGATGGTTGAGAGGTTGAACATGAGCTGAGAGTGTTGGATGCGGAAAGTCGCTCAGAATTGAAAGAGAGGAACCTTTCCTTCCTCCACGAGTCACAGCGCCTCTTTACTGTAACGTTGGCTGTTTGCTTGTGTTGTGATCCCAATTGCAAGGTCTGTGGTCTTATTTCAAGTGTTCTTGTTGCGACTTGGAAACCCACAAAAGCCCTATCACATGTAGATAGAGGTCTTTCATATACCAGCTCCAAGAAACTAGTCGAGTGTTTCTTCAGAGACTGGTTTGAAGAACAAAATTCACTCGAGGCCCGGCAGAGAAAATGGTGAATAATGTTGAAGAAAAGGAACCACAAACGGTGGGCTGCATATTTAATGAAATCGCTCGATCCCCAGCCAGAGTCATGGATAAAGCTTACGTTTCTGAAAGCGAGATCTGGGGAGGATGCGAGCTTGTGTCTGTCCAATTGGTTGTGATCCCCGATTGCGAGGGACTTCAAGAATCCCGATCTAGACATAGTCCCTGGATTGAGTGGATGCGATAGGAGCCCGGCTCTATCCGGAGTACCGAGCGAGCTGCATGTCAACTTCCCATGGCAGTTCCTTAGAGATTTGCTTTATTAGATCGAGAAGTCCTGCAAGTACAAGACGACCAGTGGCGTCGCGTTTAGAGTTTGCCAACGTTAGAAAATCCTGTCTTTTTATGAACGTTCCATCATTGATTCTTGAGCCTCGTTATAGAGTTGACGATTCATGGCGCAATAGCCGCTCGGTTCAGGTTCTCTTGTTCGGATTGTTGCTCGGCGGGGGGCGGGGCATCGGGACCCTGTCTAGGGAGGAATCAAAAGTCTATGATTCCATGAAGCAGAGCGATGGACGAACCAGCGCTCGGCTCGGGACCACTCGAAGTGAATGGCGCAAGCGGTGCGATTCAATGCCGTGCTGAGTAAAGCAGCTCTCGAGCTGGAGATGATGCCTTGATCGGCAAGTCTCAAGTCACGCAGGTCGGGTCCCTGAACGAATGTTATCGAGCTTTTGAAACGGTAACGTCGCTGACACCTGCATTGATGAGTTCCTAGGCGAGTCAAGTTTGGGCTATTCACACGAGAAAATGGAGAAGAAAGGTATATAAGTTATGAGCCGTTGTTCTTGTCCGTACCTACCTTACTCATATCAGTTACCTAAGGTACCTACCTACCTTATACCAACACGTGGTTGACGAGATCCTTATTAGCGCTGCTTCCCCCAACCAGACATACCCTAGGTAGCCTAGATACCTCAGGTGAGGGTCGATCGTTGTTGTTTTTCTTATCGCTACGGCTACTTATCATCTTATCAATCAAGATTTGCCCGTGAACACTAGTTTCAGCTCATATCGATTGTCAGGATTTCCAATCCAATCCCAACTCTCGGCTATGAATGGAAATGCGTTGATGAGGTAGCCATTGCAGACCAACGCGAGCTACAGTTTAGGTTACCTACCTTTGGGCACGAAATGGATCTGGGCACCTTGTATAAGGCATAAATACACCAGTTACTGAATCGATCATGGGTAGTAATTGTTTGACCTGAGTGAAAACTGTGACATGCAACCGCCATACCTTTAAGGCTTTGTGCAACCATTTGCAGCCTCTCAGCGTAACTCTTGCAAACTTGGCAGATAACTGCCCCGAATAGGCCTCTCGGATTGTCAGACAGTTGACGGCCCATGTTCCTGCAGTGCTATCTCATGCGGACACTGATCTTCTGTAAGACATAGATCCCGTTGCAACATCTTGCATCAAATGCCTGCATGACCAATCATATGTGTCTAGGTACTGTCCTAAGGATAACACAAACCTGTCAGATGTTGTTGATCAAGGTCAAGAGAGAACGTTGAAGGCAAGGACTGACAGCATACCCAGCAGGATATTTGCTGTTCCGTTGTCGCCAAGCCATATCCACAACAGGCGCGTTTGAAGCCAAGCGTATCCGTACATACTACCAGTAACTGCCGTGCTCGTCAACTCGTTGATGGCCTCCGGTTCCAAGATAACGTGAGTCCAAGAGTCTGGACCCTGAAAAAAGCTACCGCCTAACTAAGTTGGTAAGCTATCTGCCGAAATCAGAACATTTAAGGTTCACGATAGCTTCTCCAGATTATCCCAAGATATGTTAAAATGTCTGAATTCTGGACTGGCTAGATCCTCTTTAAGGGGATATAATATGATTTTTATTATATTTTAAGTTATATTTTTATTTATATTTTAATTACCTTATATAATTAATATAAAATTATTAAAACTTTTTTTTAGGCTATATTATTATATTTTTCTTTACTTTATATTATATTTATTTAAATAATTTTAAAGTTATTAAAAATATTAAATATTTAATTTTTATTATTATTAATTAGTTTTTTTTAAAAAATTAAATTTTTAATAAAAAAGTTTTTAACTATTTTAAAAATAAAAAATTAAAATATTTAATTAATTTATTTAATTTTTAAAAAAAATTAATTTTATTTAAATTAAATTATATTTTTAAAAATAATTTATAATTAAAAGTTATTAATTTAATTTATATAAAATTATTAAAATATATAAATAAATTTTTTAAAGCTATTTATAATTATTTATAATTAACTTATTTATATTAATTTATTAATTAATTTTATAATTAATATAAAAACTTTTTTTTAATAATAAATTTTTTTTTAATTAATATAATAATTATTTTATTATTTTTTTTTAAAATTAAAAATTTAAATAAATTTAAAAAAAATAAAAATTTATTTAATTTTTTATTATAATTATATTAAAGAAATATAGCTTTTTTATAATTAATAAATATAAAAATAAATAAATTATAATAAAAATATATATTAAATAACTTATTTATTAAAAATTAATATTAAATAAAAGGTAATTAAAATCTATTTTATTTAAAAAATTAAAACCTAATATATTATTTTTATTAAGATATTAGGATTTATTTAATTAAGTGGCAGAAGTTAAGGTATAATTAATTAATTAATCTAGACTGGCTAGACTGGCCATTAAACAGCAAGGTTCCTCGACCAAAGTATATGCTGTCCAGACCTGATCTTGATGGCCGGATCGGCATTAGTCGAAATGATCATCGCCACGACTGGGGTTCGTGACGGATTCAGATGGATGCCGACTCAAGTTTCAGACACATCTGAAACGTGGGTTCTTGTGCAGCCGCTGATGAGAAAGGTTGATGACGACTACCGTGGACCCTGTTGCAAGAAAAGGCGAGGGGCGAGTTTGACAATAATTAATTACATTGTCAGCCCTAGCCCAGCGGCTGCTCAGTATGTAATGACACTAATGTGCCTTGCAAGCCAAGGTCCCAACGGGTCTGAACCTACCTACCTACCTATGCAAGCCTCAGGGGCTGAAAGAGTTGGTGGCATACCAGTATTGTCGCCAAACATTATGTACAACAGCTGCAAAAGGATGGAGGTGAACTAAAAAAATAAAATAAAAAGACGAAGAACCTGAAAAAGACAAAGGACCCCCCCACCTTAGTAGTCCACCTAACCAGCGCTTGGCATGCTCTAAAGCTGACCAGAGAGGCGCTATAGTGGCACTATCGGCGGCTACCTGTGTAAACGAAACAATATTCATCAGAAACTATCGAAGTCTGGATCCAGGGTTTATTTTCCCCATCTCCAACGCAATTAGGTACCTATTCAATGGGCTGCTTTCAGGTCAAATGTCCACCAGCATGTCATGGAAAAGGGGGCCAAACTTTGGTCATGACTGTCAGTGTCGAATTGTCCGTTTCGGGCCACGCAAAAACCGTGACTTTCAGCCACAACCTTGACTATTGGCATTGGGGCGACGCCTGGCGCCGTGAGCAATCTGCGCAAAATGCCGTTTGGCCGCGCGGTTGAAGACTAGAAGCAGAGTTTGAATTCCAAGCCGGGCCGTTGTGTGCTGCTTGCAGAAAAGCTTTAGTGCAGCTGCATTCCAAGCCCAACGTTCCAGGCACGCAGCTTGGGAGCTTTACCGGCAATGGATTGCGGTATTCTATTAAACTCAAACTGTCTGGAATGCGGGCGTTTGGTCCTCGAAAAAGGGTGATCGCCAGATGGACCATTCCAAAGCTGCTGTTGTTACCTTGCCTGTCACGGCAGCAGGGTACAGAGTATGTATGTATGCACGTATGTAGCACCCCTGAATCGTACATACAGCACAGTATGCATGCGAGCTGTCCACTCCTGTCAGCATGTGCGTTCACCTCACTCTGTGGAGGCATGTCTAGCGTCTTGTCCTCCCATGAATCCCATCCGGCCTGTACGGGACGCCTCATCAAGCCTGGGCCTGACTAGCGATTAGTAGCTAGGTAGTTAGTGGACAAGGGAGGGGCCCTGGCTGAGTTTTGTTTCCTTGGAGAAATAACTTGCGATTCGCATGCAGCCAAGGGCACAGATAGCTATGTATGTAGTAACTAGACCAGACCAGATACTCTGCACGCACGTACGTACGTACGTACGTATAGTACCTATTATGCGACGGAAGCCAAGGAGTTAGGATAAGCTGATGTGGAGACGATCGTATCTATCGACACGTCGCCGGACGGACGAGACGAGCGAGGTTCTTGAAAAAAGAACCATGCCAACTTAGCTGCACAAAACAGCGTGATTCCCGTTCCGTGTGTAGACGGATTTCTTGGGTTGTCGTCACTTTCTTTTACCCTGTCCCGCCCTCAGCCTCCATCTTGTCTGTCTGTCTGTCTGTCTGTCTATCATCTTTCTCTTTCTTTCTCAGTGCCTACCTCCATCTTTATAGCCTCTAGGCGCCACTCTCCCTTGTGCATTTTTTGTATTTCCATACCCGTATCCTTTCTTGCATGTCTTCCTGTTTTGTATAACCAGTTTACTCCTCTTCCCAATGGGTCTTCACTTAAGCTCTGCCTGGAGCACCCCCAGGGGCTGGAGGCTGATTACAGTAACACTCGTCGCCCTGACCTTGCTGCTTGTTGTACCCCTCCATCGGCTCAGCGACGATTCACCGGGCGTTTATGGGCATTTGACCAATTATCTCAGCCATGAGGGTGCCGCATACGATGTCGAAGAAGGCTTTGTCGCCAACCTCAACGAGACGACTACCAACCAAATACTGAACGACAAGGAGCCTGCCGAAAAGATCCCTTACGATACGGATTCGCCACAATACACGGGCGAGAAAGACAAAGAAGCTTCTGCCAGCGCCGAGAAGCCTGTTGGAGCTCAACACACAGAGGACGACAAGAAGGCAGACGATTCAGAGGACGATGGAGCGGTTCTTGAGATTGATCATGGAGACAGCGATACACCCCAAAGCACCGACCAGATCCACAGCGAGGTGCCAAAGGAGACCACGAAACCCGAGAGCAGCGAGACCGGATCCCAGGCTGTACAAAGTGGTGAACCCAAGTCGCAAGAGGATGGAAACAAGCCCGAAGAGGCCGACAAGGAACATCGGCCACAGGATAACACGCAGCCCCAGACTGGCGAGAAAAAACTCGAGGCCGATGAGAAAGCCTCAGGCGACGAGCACAAACCTCCCCAGAGTGAGATTAAGACCGAAGAAAGCGAGAACAAGCATCAGCAGGGTGAAAACAAGGCCGAGGACAAGGGAGACAAACAGCCAGACGGCACCAAGCTCTCCGATCAGTCGCAAAACAACAATGACCACAAGAACGAAGACGGCGATAGCGCGACCAAGACACAACCTGATCAAGATAGCACGACAACCAGCATCGCGAACGAGTTCACCCCTTCTCAAACTGCAGACTTGGATATTCCTTCGGGTCCTTTATCAAACTGGACCGGAGTTTGTGATGGATTTCCCAACACTGATGGTATCATGCTTGTCATGAAAACCGGTGCCACCGAGGCATTTACAAAGCTCCCGGCCCATCTCTTGACGAGTCTGCAATGTCTGGACGACTATCTTCTCTTTTCTGATCTGGTGAGTACTGAGTAGACATAGCATTCTTCTCCTACAAAGGGGGGCGCAAGGGGGCTTCTTTTTGACGCCACCGATGAAACTATATCAAGCCACCGTTCCATAAAAGGCTTGCAGCTAACTAAACCGGACAGGACCAACAAATCGACAAGTACCAAATCTACGACGTCCTCAAGGACGTGAAGGACGACGTCAAAAAAGGACGCAAGGAATTTGATCTCTACAAAGCCCAAACTGAGTGCCCAATTGCTCAGCAGTACTGTACCGAGAACATGAAGGAAGGCTGGAATCTTGATAAGTACAAGTTCCTCCACATGGTAGAGAAAGCCTGGGAGATGCGTCCTAACAAGGAGTGGTACGTGTTTGCTGAAGCCGACACCTACGTCTTCTGGTCGAATCTTGTGTGGTATCTCCGCAACAGGGTCAATGGCACAGAGACACCGTACGTCGGCAGTGTTGCCATGCTAAAGGGAAAGCCATTCGCCCATGGCGGCAGCGGTTATGTGATCCATGGAGACACCATGAGGAAGATGGTTGAGATTCCTGACTTGGCACACAAGTACGATATGATGGCCACCCATGAATGCTGTGGTGATTACCTCATGTCCCTGGCTGTCATGGAAACCGGCAAGAACGTCAAACAAGCACACCCAATGTTCAACGGCGAGAAGCCCATGACCCTTCCATTTGGTAACGGTCACTGGTGTGAGCCCCTCTTGTCCATGCATCACATGAATCCCGAGGAAGTCAGTGACGCCTGGCATTTCGAGAAGACGCGACAGAAAAAGGTATGCTTGCCAGAGATAAGTTGAAGTTTGCAGAGAACGAAGCTAATCATCAACGGTAGGGCTTCATCCAAATCAGAGAAATGTATCACCAGTTCTGGGCTCCTCAGCTGGAGGCGGAGCACGACGAGTGGGATAACTTGTCTGACGACGTCTGCTATATCGGATTTGGTCCTGAAGCTCAGGGCAAGGCGACTGATCACCAGAAGGGCCGACAAAAGAAGGAAAAAGAGAAGAATGCAATTGAGCAACACGCTCACCGATCCAAGGAGCACTGTGCTATGGTCTGCGAGGCTGAAAACCTCGATATTACGGAAGACGATTATTACAATCTCAAGGACGACAAAGAGCGCAACGAGATGATTAGGTCCCGCTACAGTCAGAAGAAGGGAGACAAGGAGTGGCACGCTGGCCGGCGCTGTTTCCAATGGCGTTACCACAACAACGTGTGCTGCATCGCCAGGAGTTTCAAGAGGGGCAAGCCTCGCAAAGAGCAAAAGCCGGAGGAGAAGTGGACGAGTGGCTGGTTTGTGCAAGGCATCAACGATTGGATCGACGCCAAGGGTGACTGTACACCGAAGTGGAAGGATTAAACAACGACAGCACTCGCTGTGCATTTTCTTACTGCTATCAACCGGAGTGGGACAAGATCATGAGTGGTGTTTTGTAGTCCCTGTCATGGATGGGATCGGCGTTTAAGGAATTGGGTAATTTGCACCGTGTTAAAGGGATACATGTCTTGGATGCGGATGAACATCATCTTCTTTTTATTTGTTTTACTCCTTCGGGTATTGGGTCGGCGCATTGTTGCATGAACTGTCAGATTAGAGTAGAGCAGGCCAGAGGAGTAAAGATCAGGTTCACAACTAACTGTTAGACAAAGAGATGCGGCGGGGAACAGATTTATACCAATAGCTCCTTGTGCACAGAACGGCTTCGAAAGTATCATTGGAAGCAAGCTGACAGGTGTATAAAAACATAAAAGCATTACAAAATGACCTTTCTTGTGACAGTGTAAAGTCGACAAAGTGTGATCAAATTCCGATGTTTTATGGTGTTATTTCCTTGTCTGCTTGATCCTTACATTGGCATTGGATGCCTGCAAAATATTGCTAGTAAGCTTCAATGACACTCCCTTCACCTACGTTAGATGTTCTCGATGTATTTCATCATACTCATTAGATCATCAGATGCAAGCTCCCGTATCTCAATGATGAAGCGCGGATGCCGCGAAGAATGGTCCATGACGTCTCAAATCAACTACAGGGGTAATTATTACCGAAGATCGATATCTAACAGTTGCTGCTCCACAATAATTCCACATCTGTGTAATCTGTGTAATTTCTGTAAGTATGGAGTAGGGAACACGGTCTCATTGACCTTGGAGTGACGATAAGGCACGATCATGATATCAGAAACACTAGGTACATAGTGTTTTCATTGCGTCATGCTATGATATGAGCCAGTTCTTTTCCGCACTTTCCCTTTTGGTGCCACCCCTCCTGATGTCTGTTATCCATGCATGATCTGACTTAAATCGCAGTATCCATTATCCATTATCCCAAAATGCCCACCTATCAAGGGAGAATACACCCTGAAATCAAAAAGATCTTTAACCGTAACGCTGTTGTAGGTGTCCCAGAAATTAAAAAACAAAGCAAATCCAGTGTTTTGTCTTTCTTGGATTTTGCTTTCATGCCGTCATACCCCAAATCGGGGTGAGTTGTTGTATCATATCGTTTATCTTAGTCTGCTGTCGTCTAGGTTCATCATAATGCACCCTATTTCCCTCCGTGACGTCCGCATCGGTGCGGGTTTTTCGGCGACTTCATGTAGCAGTATGGCTTTGCATCCTCTCCTGCGGGCTTGCCAAAGACCTCCTTGATGGAGCAGTACTCGTAACCGTCGCCCATCCAATCTTTGAGGTGACGATGCAGCTCACATCGCGAAATGCCACACTTTCTGCAGTACACCTGGCCCTTGACCCGCATCTGTCCCATAGGATCGTCCTTTTCAGGGTTTCGCTCATGTCGGTGGACAAGGGGGCCAGCTCCTCGCCAAGCCCACTCCATGTCGTTTGGTCCAGAGTAACGGCTGGAGAGAGGAACTGTGCCGTGGAGTCGTCGGTGAATTTCGTAGAAGTTGGAGTTTGTGAGGCCGAAGCAAACGCTGTCGATGGGATCAAGGTGATCAAATATGGTGTAATGGAGCTCAGAGGGAAGATCTAGCAGTGTGTGATCCTTGGGGGGCTGTGGCTGTGTCTGGGGAACTGGTTCGTAATCCATAACAGAGTATGAGCGACGAGGAGGAGGCAACTTGGGCCGATGAGGAAGCTGGGCCGCTTTCTCCTCTGCTGGCACTTCAGGAGTTGGGTGCTGGTAAGGCGTAGATGGAGGAGGCGACTCGTTTTCGGGGATGGGTGCTTGTCGCTCAATGTGAGAGGCGCCTGAGTGCGACCCGGCAACATGGTCGCCTTGGTAGTCAGTCATTGACCAGCCTCTTCTGGGCGCCCTCATCAGTCCCCTCTTCTTGTTGAGCTCCTGCATTCGTTTGGCATGTTCTTCCCTGGTCATTGGTGTCGCAGAGTCAGTCCTGACAGGGCCAGGACGCTTCATAAGAGGCCCATTAGTGCCCTCGTGTGTTGGAGTTCCAGCTGGCGAGAATGCGGGATCAGCCAATAATTGAACCATGGTTGGTTGGCAGGCAAAGGTGCTGCTGTATATATCCGTTGGGTAAATGCTAAATGGGGGTGAGGTCAAAACCCGGGAGCGGCGTTGCTAATGGCAGGCCTTTTTTTTCTTCTTTTTCTTTCTGAAGATATTCACAATTGCTGTGATGCAATGTCGTAGGAGACGCGGTGAACTAGGAGGGGAAGTGATCCACTCCAAGAAAGTTGTTTCTTAACTATGTTGCGTTGACGATGTTGTACCGGCGTCGGTTGTATGTATATTGGTGAAGAGAGAGCCTCACTAACACGTTCATGAGCAGTTGAAGGTGGTGTAAGCTGAAGTTCTGGATTTAAAGAGCCAGGCAAAGGCAAAGGCAAATGTGAAGGAGTGGCGACGTAGGCCGGTTATAAAAAGGTTGACGATGGATAGACGACAAGGCCGGGCAGGTCTTCCAAGAGCCGGTCGGAGTCCGAAGGTCGGTGGATGCCGTTGCTTGATTTTGATTTTGGGGGGGAGGGCAGAGGGGGAGGGGGGAGGTGGGTAGGGGGTGGTGTGATGGTCCCGGGACCAGATTCAACCAATTCGAGTTCTGTCCTTGTCCGCCCAGGGGTTAAATGGCTAGAATGGCACCCTAGGGACTAGGGACACAGAGTTCCGGGAAAAAACCATGGATGATAAGCTAATTCTGGTCTGGCTAGTTTGTCTGAGGCACAGCCGAAGCCTTCGTGCTTTTTTTTCTCTTTTCTATGTACGGAGTACCTCGCAGCCTCTTGTCTTAGGTTACTGGCCATATGACATGGTGATGCCGAAACCCGCCAGTGGCCGCGATACCGGGACAGACCCTGATTCAAGTTATGGTGGCAACTCGAAAATCATTTCATGGATCCATGTTCTATTCTACATACGTAGTAGGTCCCTATGTAGGAATCGGGCGTGGAGCCTCTTTGCTGATCATATGGTCCATCAAACGCAACACCAAAACCAGTTCCTATTGCATAGAGATTTGTGCAGCCTACCGGCCCGGCATATTCAGTGGTCTAATGGACCAGTAGTATCTAGTCTATCATCGTATGACGGAAAGAAGTAAAAACCCTTCCCCAGACGATTGTGATGTCGTGTTGTGCAGTGTGTCATGTGGGGCAAATCATGCCCAGATTAAGCCTGACAGGCACCCTTTCCAGAGATGTTCCAAGCTTCGCGAACACACGAGAAGTATGTCTTCTCTTGGAGGGTAGCCTTTGGACATGATGCAGATAGAAGGGGTGACAACTAACTAATGTTGCAGCAAATCACTCTAACCATGGATGCAAGGCGGTAGCAACAAGCGGCCCCGACTCATCCAACTCTCTCTGCTGAGTGTCTTTGCATTTTGATCATCAAGCACAATCTCTATCAAACCCACGGCGTTTATGGGGACCGCTAATAACGTCATTATGGGGATTGACCCCGGCCATGTCCCCTCAACTCGAGGCACAGGGCCGGAGAACCCCGCTGGGAGCGGACCGGGGCCGATCTTAAAGTCGACGAGGGTCGTGCAAGGTCTTGCTTGACAAAAGTCTCGATGCTGCCTTTTGTTCTGGCAAAGAGATCAATCATCAGCTACATAGGTAGTGTCGAAACGGGGTCTAGAAGCGGTACTTTTTGATTCTTGAACGAAAAATAATTCTGTCGGTTGGCGAAGATGAACCTGCTGCTGTCTTCTCATCAAAGCTTTCTGGTCATTTTTGGAGACTTTTACCAAAGCAATCATCTTGATAGTAGTCGGGCTCTCCGATTTCCAACTGCACCTACCTACCTAGGTATTCATGGTGGTGCATACTTGTATATATTTCTTTGACTCTTGGAAGTTGCTTCACCTAGTGCATCATTCTTTACTGGCTCTATTTTCTCTCCCCTTCGTATGTGCTGCGCCTTTTTCGAATTCATCCGTTTTTTCGTATCTACTGCAGTTAGAAACCAGGACACAAGACTCCCACAAGACTCGCCCAGGAAGTTGTAGACATCAATGCACTCGGTATGTGTGTACTGCCACGACCTTCATATGCCAGTTGACTATACATTCGTATGATATCGGCCTCCCCCTGTGCACGATGAAGCCATACGAAGTCAACCGTGTCTGTGGTTGCTCTCAAGTTAGCTTGTAACGTATTGAGCTCCCTGAGTTCGAAATCGGAGCTCCCCCTCCTCACACGACTATGTAGTGACTATGCAGCAAGCACTGCTCCTTGTGAACCCCAAAGATGCAGGTATGGATCGTTGGTGTTCCAACTTGGGTTACATTTATGCATGTATTAACCGGAATGGCGCGAACGAACCACAGCCAAGAGCCACCATTGTGTCCGTTCTCGACTGGTGCATGCTATGATCTGAGGTCTCCCCTACCCGGATCATGATGTTGCTCAGTGGTGAGATTATCTGATGCTAGCTGATAGGGGGGCCACATATGTAAGATCTCCTGATTCTGATAATTGGAGTCGTGCTAATCAGGGTATTTGACGATAGCAGGCGTCCAGTTCTTGAGACTAGATAGAATCACACACCACCTTATATGACGCCTAATACTTGCTTGAGAGGAAGGCCATTAGGCTCAAGCTTGAAAGCTACATTCAAGAAGTTCAGGTACCAGCAAACAAGGTGCTTTCATATTGGAAATCGTTGACTCGGTTGATACATACCTAGATATGATCGACAAAAAGTCTACCAACTGTAGCTGGCATGGTCACATGATAACATCTCTTGAATAGCTGACAATGTGCTGAACAAAGCAATATCATGAGAACGGGGCAACAGCAATATGCTTACAAGATGACAAAGTTTCCTTGACCTGTGAGACTCACCATACTTGAGTGCAATCCTGGCGAATGAGAAGAGTTGAGGAAGCGTTGTTTGATAGGCTATGACACCAAGCAGCAAACCTCCGAGCACCCAAGAATTGCCTCGGGAGTATTGCCCATGATAACCATAATTGAGCTGAATACTGTGACTTGGCTACGTTCTTCAGGACAACAGAGAAGTATTTAATGCGATGCTTGTTGAGAAAACTGTTGACGAGCAGACAAAAAGAAGCACAAAAGACCATTGATCATCAAGAGGTGTGTGAAGACACTGTCTTTTAGTAAGATAATTCCAACCTCAGGTCGGCAAAGCATACAGTCCCAAGAAAAGAAGAAACTCGGCTGATCCCAGTCCTCTGGTATTGGAGAATATTACCAACTCCAGCGTATTTTGACATCCGAGGTCTGCATGGATGCTAATGTCGTCGGCGGGTAGCTTGACCGGAAGCCTCATCATACCCTTCGTATTCCTAATGTCACGCTTTCCAAGTCCCTCAACGCCATAGCTGAATTAGGGTGCCATCCACGTCCGCAGAGAGCAGACTTGGGGCTAGAACAAGACGAAAACAAATGACCGTCCGTCGCCCGCTTGGGAGTTCAAATGGCGACCCAGATGAGCATAACAACTACATCGAGACCCTTGCCCTCACCGCCATCATACTTGAAGGTCCACATGCCGTCCTTCTTCTGGTCCCAGTAGGCGCCTGTGGCACTGTGCATTCCTCGTCGACCGACATGGGGCTTTCCGTCAGTGGCAGTCGCTTCGGAGCTCGTAGAAATGTGAGGCTCTTCAGCCTTGATCTCGGTGCCACCACGGGGCTTGTTCAGGGCGGACGTAGGGACGAGGTGCTGCACGATGGTACTGTTGCATGCGAACTTGAACGAGGGAGCAGAAGCACCCTCGGGGGTTGACTCAGAGATGACGGCTTTCAAAACGGAACTCTTCAATCGTGGTCAGTTTTTCAGCTACAACGGCTGTGTAGAGTTGTGTCTTCAACCTACAATGATTGTTGAATTCCATTGCTCGGTCTTTTCATGATCGTAGAATTCTGCGCTTCCAATCGCGCTGTTGCAGGCCTGTAATTGTTGTGATCAGTACACGCGTCGAAAGAAGCGACCGTCTTGTGGTTGGCGGTAAGCAGAGAGGAATGGGCGACGTACATCAGTAGCGATCTGCTTGAGGCGGTTGGGGGGAATCGGCTAGATAAAGATTAACTCTTGCACGGATATGGGATCCTTTCAGCGTTCATGCACATACAGGAGCGGCCATTGTCGAGATTGGTGTCGTGTTTTAGGGTTGAGAGGATGGTTTGGAGCTGAGTTAATGTTTGATGGATGGCGTCGTGGATAGGATTGGACAGGTGGAAAACGGTCGGTAAACAAAAACAAGCCTCGTTATCAGAGGAACCGGGTTAACTACCTTACGTATTTATTCATGCACAAACCAATGGCTCACCAGTAACACTTTCAGTAACAACAACCTTATTTTTTCTATATCGTGCTTCGCTGAGCAATTCTCATGGTCACGATAACGAAATTTAGTTATTTACTATCCATAATTGGAACCATTTTATTATCATGATTATTCTAGTTCAGCCTGTGTCAGAATGTCTTTCTGTCGCGGCTACCAATGTACCACCTAGTAGGTACCTACCAGACAAGGGAGCCAGGCCGAGCACGTGATCAAAGCTGGGTGCAATCGATTGCTGACAGTGTCTACCTACGATTATTAGAAAGCTAAACAACTCAAGGTAATAGTGTTGGTCTAAAATGCATGATAACTATGATTCTGAAATTCGATATAACGCGGGCTTCATTTCTTAGTTGGGTATCGTAGTCTTGTGCTCATGTCTCCCTGCCTATTAGTACCTCATGTCTTCGCTTCATTTCTAGCGACGTCAATGCCGTCTTTTCGGTATAATAGCGAGAGCCCGTGATAAACTTTCGTGAAACAGTTTCTTCTTATTGGTACGCACTGATCCAATATGTCTCATTGGTATCTGTAAGCATTGCTAAAAGCAACTGAATTATCGTTGCCTTCGAAATGACTCGTCATTCCAAGCGAGGTCTATGAGATTACGAGATTTATCGCAAGTTGGAAGAATTTCTATGTTGTCTATCATCAGCGTCCAGGTTGGTGATTCCATAGGGCGTCAAGACAGATCCGGCGGTACCTGTAATTATCTGTACCTGCTTCTGAATGCTAAGTTTTCTGCAGTTGATAGGGCGGTCGCGTACTGTTACTATGTCCAACCAATGAGCCACGTGCTCTTCGAAGCTTGCTACCTACAGGAACCTACACACACCGAGAAGTGGGGCCAGCGTCTCGTCCTCGTTTCGGCAGTCCAGTCCATGTCGTACATAAACAGAGGACTTGGACCTTTCTTTATCACAACCATTTTTTTTTTAAATGAAGTGAAGTCATTCGCCAATCGCTCGCACCAGGATTACCGATTGAGCGTCATCTCACACCTTCTTAAGAACGACCAGCTTTACTTTTAATCGACAGCGCTCCTCTTCCTCCGCTGCCAACGGGGACACAACACTCGCTACTAGAGCTGTCAACAATAAAACCTCGCCGATTTCAAGCAATTCCGACATGTCTTCCCAACCTCTCCTTCAAACCACTCCCGGTACGTCCGCCCCAAGTGCCCATTGAATCGTGCAATTGATAGCTGTCTATCTGGCTCTGTCTAACATGTCTTCCAGGTAAGCGCATTGCTTTGCCAACCCGCGTCGAACCCAAGGTCTTCTTCGCGAACGAACGAACTTTCCTGTCATGGCTCAACTTCACCGTCATTCTCGGCGCCCTCGCCATCGGCATGCTGAACTTCGGTGATAGAGTCGCCTTTATCTCTGCATTCCTCTTCACTGGTGTCGCTATGTTGACCATGATATATGCATTGGTGACGTACCATTGGCGAGCCAAGTCTATACGAATGAAGGGTCAAGCCGGCTTTGATGACCGTTTTGGTCCCACCGTTCTGGCTATTATTCTTCTACTGGCCGTCATTGTCAACTTTGTCCTCCGAATCACCGACAAGTCCAAGAATAATGGCAACTAGAGACTCATTGGGCATCACCACAGCGGTTACAGTCATCCAACGGGGTCTAAAGTCGCTCATATGGGAAGAGGCAGGAATGGCTCAGCGGGGAATGGAGTCTAAGGGTGTATTGGGCCATTGGCGTTGGAGCCGGGACACGACAAATTTTCTTTACACAGTGTTGCACGATTGCAGCGGCACAAATAAAAGCAGAATGTCCTATTTACTTGCGCTGGGTATCTTGTGATTTGCTAGGCGACTTACTAAACCATGAGCCATCTCCGGAATGGTTCAGTCAAGTATATTAAAAACATAAAAGGTAGACGAAAGGGCCTGAGCAGAGTAGAATTTTCGGGATTGTATCAAGCCTGCTTGGCTGTACCAGACTGGACCGTAACACCCTTCTTTATTTTCAATTCCTGTATGGGCACAGTCGAAATGAAAACCCTCATCGATTTCACAGATCGTGGCGAGGGCTGGGGTAGCACTGCGCCTTCAAATCGGCTGTGCATAACCTCGAAATCGTCGTTGTCAGAATCATTGTCTTGTTGAACCTTCTTTTCGAGAACTGTCTCTTCGATAATATCCTTTCTTTTGGACTTTTCTGGTTGTTCAAATAGTTGGTTGTACTGATAATATGCTTTCCCTTCCTCAGTAACAATCCGTTTGCATTTTTCCACCACTGTGATGAGCTTGCAAACATCGGCGGTTCGCGCATACAGCAGTGCTACTGGAGGTCGATCGCCTTGAGCCATTATGTGATTTACGACCTGCACGATGCGCTTCTTGATTTTCGTTGACGAGATAACTGAAGCAGGTAGGATGTCATATTTGGAGTTGAGTTCAGCGATGATGGTTTCGTGGGGAGCTAGCAGAGCTGGTGTTGGAGTCTTTGGTTCATTGTTTCGGTTTCGCTTCGTCAGGTGAGCGTCGTCGGTGACATTTGTATCTGGCTTCCTTTTGCCAGAGACATGGTTGGATGTCGCAATGGGCATCTTTGTGAGTGATGATGTTTAGAGAACGAAGTGGCTCCTGCAAACAAAACAGTTGCGGTCCAGGATTTGAGCTTTGCGGGGCGGGCACATGCAAGTCCGAGCTTTTGGAGTAAAACAGTGTCATTATTCATCGGATCAAATGCTTGGCACTTGGTCGCTTGCTTAACACTTCCAGTAATATATTCGAAGAACTTCCCATATGACAGTTTGCCAGAATAAAATGCCTAAGGTACCTAAGGTAGGTAGGTACTGTATGCAGTCTCTTAAGCAGCTTCAGAGAATTCCAGTCATTGGTAAGGCATCACGAGCTTCCTTTTGGCCCCTACTTTCTTTTACAAGGTGATTTCCTGAAACTCAATAGCCAAACCGCAGAAGCACGTGGCTGCAACCAATGGAAGACAGCTGACTAAGGCAGTGGGTGATGCCAAAATTTGAGAACGGAGCATGGTAAAAAGTGGCTGGCGAGGCTTGTGTTGAAATCTTGAATGCATACCTACCTACGTACACATACTGGTAGTAAGCACAGTTCGCTCTACTTATCTAAGTCTAATTCTTGGGCCCCTCAGGCGAGATGCTATCGACACTACTAAATATCTTTCACCAATTTACTTATCTCAGAATTCCTCCATTACCATCGAACAGAGATGAGAAGATGAGCGAGCACTTTACAAGCAGCACTCCCTCCTGAAGATGTCATGGATGACGATTTGGACCAGAGTCGCTTTGGGGCTGAGGGTAGCTCCCAAGGAACTCAAGAGAATCACCTCATCGTGCTTCAAAATGCCCCATCACCGAGCTTGCGATTGACAGCCTTTGCATGGCATAGAAGAAGTTCTCCCATAACGCTCACTGGGCGATAGTAACTGCATACAGGAATTACAGTTTCTGTTGATGCTCTCAACTAAAGATATCAAGGAGCTTGGACCAGATTTGGACACAATAACCAACCAGTGTGAAGCTTCTAACAAAAAGGCACTCATCCATGTTAAGGTACGACACAGGACGCTAGCACAGCCTAAGCAATTACAGCTTGGCTTCCAAGCCAAGTGGAAAATAAGCGAGCTGGTTGGAAGCGGCTGCAGCAACTTACAGAAAGATAGCCCCATAACCATACGGAGTACACACCATCCTGTTTCGTTCTAACCAAATGTGTCTCATTGATGGTTGCATTGTCAGACGTCCAAGACTCGTCCCGAAATCAAGCGTAGGACCGATTGCCCAGATTCAAAACCAGTGACATGTGATGGGAATAAAGAGACGGGTGGTTCAGACACGCGATGAAAGTCTCCAGGGCCCCACGAGAACTCAATGAGCAAGACGATCCTATCAAATCTAATCAAGCGAGGTGGTCTTCAGGCAACCTGCCTAGTAGCTAGTGTAGCTGCCAAGCGCGAGATAAGATGGTTTGGGTTTGGAACATGCTTTACTACGAGTTGATGGGGTTGCAGCCAAATCCTCTGATTAGAAGTATCTACAGTGGGGTTTTGTACCTGAAAAGGTGTCATGAAGGGCATCATCGCCAGGCAGCGCCAGGCTCCTACGGGCTGTTTGTCAAATTATGATTAGAAGTTACTACCTGAGGGGTATACAAGAGAGTATTTGAAACTGCATACATACGCTGAAGCAGTGTCGCTATATGCAGCAGCCTGCACTAGCTCGGGCTAGCCTATCGACTGGATCTAACGGAACTCTTCCTGTCCAGTCCTGAGTTCATTGGGGACTCGTTTGTTATCACTAACAAGCCGAGAAGTGACTGGGATCATAGCAGGAGACAAACGGCGAAACTCTTCTGAAGCAGCAGCAAACAACTGACTTTACCACCACAAAGCCATGCATATGTTTGTTTAACTGCTTTATGACAAGCTAGTTATATGCCAGTCTTGGTAGGGATCGCAAGACACTAACTAGATAACCAAGTCAGAGTTCAAGATTCAATGTTTCCGTTATGCTGACAGGGTTCCAGCTTGCATCGAATCTATTAGTGGATGGTGGTTCTGAGTTTCTGGGCGTCGTCGTACCGCAATCACAATCCCCTGGCTCCTTCCATGGCTAGCATGGACGCTTGGTTGGCTGATGGTCCACTCCCTTGACTCCCCAAAGGACACAGAAAACCCCAATTTCGCCCCTAGTACCCACCACCAACAGCCTGCCAACACTTGACTCCCTTGACTCCTAGGCTTGTTTTAGCCTGCTCGACGGCTTCGCCTCAGGTCTGCTTTTTGTGGGCACTCAGTCGGGCGTTCAATCAAATCAAGCCTCTGGCCGATCGCTCATTCAATCAGGGAGGAAGCCCAGTGCACAAGCAGCACCAAAACAAGAGACCGAGACCCAAGCGTCACTCTCGGGTACGGATACTGAACTGACTGTGAGGTTGAGGTGCTCCCATCACGCACTGCAGCGACTGCACCACCCACTTTCTCTTCTTCCAGTTTGACTTTATCCCCATTTCCCTCGAGTCGTGTCAGGCTCCCGCAACAGAGAGCTTCAATTCCACTTGCACCTACACTTGTACTTCTGTACTTTGACTTCCCCCTCGACGCGCACATTCCCTCTCATGCGTTATCGATTTTCCTCTTCGCACCTTCATTTGCGCATGCACCCCCGTTTTCCCACCTTTCTCTTTGCTGCTGCTGCTTCACTACCACAACCCATCTAATCTTCCCTCTTACACGCTCTCCCGTCTTGTCTCGTCTCCCTCCCTCTTCATTCACAACACACTCTCCCTCTCAAAGAAAACACTTTTTTTGTTTGCTATCTCTCAGAGGCCACAGAGTCGAGGCTTTCGCTAGCGCTCGATCACTTCTTTCTTCCCTCTCTTCCGGCACATTGTCGCTCTAAGTACTTGTCGCTGCTGTCGCTGGTTGACCCAAACTCCTCTCTGGTTCTGGCCTGTTCTGAGGGCCACATCATCAAACCCCTTTGCGCCCGACTCCGATTGTCCGATCCGCAAACCTACTTTCCAATTACGTCAGCCTCACCTGCGCCACATCTCTCACAAATTTGGCACCCACTCCCACAATATTCACCCGTCTTTGAATCCACACACTGCCGCTGCCTGGTGCATTGATACAAAAGCTCGCTACGGCCCTTCCGTCGTGACTTTTTGGTCTTTTCCTTGACTTCTTGTCGAGGTATTCTCATGTTTCGATTCTGGACATCTGAATCACGGGGAAGCGACAAGACGCTGCCAGAAACACCACCAATCACAGTCCTACTGAAGCCATTTCAGTCACCTCTGTTACCAAAAACGAAGATATCAGGGTCGCCCGAGGCGCAGCCTCCCAAACGGAGGCGGCCAAGCGTATATGGCTCTGATGAAACGTCCGATATGGACGTGCCTATAAAGCGCGCCAAGATAGACCTAGATGTAATAGGCGACAGTTTCTCAGCAACCGGCCCCAAACCACAAGAAAGTCCTACGGCCCCTAGTTTGGACGATGCCCGGGATGAGATTCGCCATCAGTTTGGCCTTGAAATTTTGCTAAAACATGATGAACTTCGGCTCATTAACCAGGAACTCGCGAAATGCCAGGTTGCTCTGGAGCAGCTCAGACGTTGTCATCTCATCCCGTACCCTGTGAATTGCCCAACTCCTCAACAGATGCTGAATGTCAGTGCCGGAAAGGGACCTGCTATTCAGACGCGTTCCGGGGAAGCTGTACCAAGGTGGGCACCCCCATTTGGTGTCGTCGATGGTCCATATGCCAGACACTATGCCAAGTGGCTTATTCCTGATCCTTCGTTTGATGGTATACAGCCCGAGTGGCATTTTACTCCAGAAGCCTCACGCGCGAGAGCTTCGTTTGCTGAAGGCCGGACGACAAGAAATAGCTTCACCGAATCTGGAACTTCGCTTAAGGCCCGTTCAGGCCGTGGAGCTGGGAGCCAGAAGTTGCAATCCTTGTCAAGTGGCTATCCTCAGCCAAAAGACAAGGCTGGCCCATGTATCTTGAAGCGTGCCGATGGGAAGACGGTAAAGTTGGTATGTCTTGATTGCAACCGGGAGAACTTTTCAAGTACTCAGGGATTTATCAACCACTGCCGTATTGCTCATAAGAGGGACTTCAAGAGCCACGAGGAAGCAGCCGTGCAGAGCGGCCATCCAATCGAAGTAACAGAAGGGGGGGTTGTTGGGGAGGAAAAGGTGCCTGCACCGACCATGCCAACTCTGACTTCCACTTCTGTGCATCCGTTTGCCCAACCTGATATGACCGAACAGCAGGCATACATTGCTCTCAGATCACGAATTGCCGATTCGCTTAGGCTTTATCACCAAGGCAAGCTGCCTGGCGTCACTCATATCCCTTCGCTTCATGGCAAACTCCGTGGGCGTGAAGTGCAAATGACTGCCTCTGCCGCAGGCGCTTCGGATGTGCCCTTTCTCTCACATCTCCTGCAAAGTCGGAAGTTCGACGGCAACCTGCGTGAACTGGTTGCAGATGCAAAGACAAAGATCGCACTGGACGATATGACTCCCGGTGAAGAATCGGAGCCTGCTGAGACATCACTTGACGAGATAGAAATGGGAGATCCGTCTGCTGTGCGGAAACCAGTCGTTATGCGCGTGCCCGCAAAGGCTACTCATTCTCCAACCGTCATGGCCGCATCAGTCCATTCAGCCAGTAGCAAAGGCCGTGCTCCCCCAATCGCTTTCAAGACGTCTGCAAACTGTGGGTCGCGTAATGCGAACGCTGTGCTTTCAGACGAAGATTTGGACATGGAAGATGTTGACATGAGCCCCAATACCATGATCAGCAACAATGCGCCTTCCCTTGTTAGTGATGATGGAGAGTACGATGATACGGATGATGGCTCATCCGTTTCTGGCACAAGTGATCATCTCGAAACCGAGTCAGTGTCGGACGTGGAAGAGATCACGCTGGATGACGACCAGGATTCGCGCTCACTGCGTCGGGGATCCAGCGGCGCGTCAGGCGCTGTAAGGCTTCGTAAGGACGACCCCAAGCATGTTACTCTGATGACGCCGGTCAAGAGTAATGCCAGGGAACGAAAGTCGCGTAAACTCTGAACTATTGAAACATAGCATCTACACGTTGTGTGCCGATCTTCCCATTCATCATTGCCAACGCCGTACAGTCACAAACCATTGGATTCGCCTTTCTTCTTGAACCACCGATTTTCAACCATATATTTTTTTAGTCAATATCTTACGAACAACCACTGGGAACAGGTCACGATTGAGAAACGACAGCTGCTTGGTTTCAGTCTGTCACAAACGAAAATTGAGGCTATTGGGGGCGCTTTGTGGGATTACAGTACGGGAAACATTCGATCTTGTTTGAATTAGAGAATTACGTATATTCACTGAGGCGCTACGGAACGGGACTTCTTATTGGAATGCAGTTTGGTTGTTGCACCTCTGTTTTGTTTTGGTTGTTAGTATTGAGCGATTATCCCTGCCTAGACAAGAAGGGACATGTACAATCGGAGTAGCTATATCAAGATTCTAGTTCCAAGCAGTTTGGCCTGTTTGTAACATGATTTCTCAGTAGCAACAAGCTGTTAGTGTGAGAGCACGATGGGTAAGACCAAAAGTTGGCGTAGCAATTCTTTCGCGATGACTACGAAGGCTCATAAATTGTTCATTTGGCCAAGAAATGGTTACCTCTTCCCCCTAATGATGACTTTTCTCAGTTCACATGAGGCTTGGGCATGCTGAGTATCCCTGCCAAAACTTGATGACTCGTCCAATCGGGTTAAGCAATGCCATCTCTAATTAAGGTTAGAGGCAAAGCGTACTAAGGTAGGAAGTTAAGTTAGTAGTGCAGATCTTGGAAGCACATAGAATATCCGTACATGGAATTCAGATCATCAACTGGCTATAAGGTCATTTATTTACCTAGCCGAGTATATATTAATGAATTAGGTTATTACGCAAGATAGTTCATTGACGACACGCTTTTCAGCCGTAAGTTCAGACCAAATCAAACTCCTCCATGTTACTCATAAACCATTTCCAAAATGCAACTACAGAATAGCGGCGACGACACCGGCAACGGCTAGAAGAACACCAGCAGTGTTGCGTGCCTTGTCAGCAGCGTTGTTGGTGTTCTCGGCGCTGGCGGCAGATTCAGTAGCAGAGCTGGTCGCATCAGGAGCGTCGGAACCAGTGGCAGTAGCATCCGATGCGTCAGCTGTCGCTGTGGAAGAGCTGGTCTTGGTAGCCTTGGTCGCAGTGCCATAGAGAGAGGCCTGCTGGCAGTTGATCTGGACCTGGCTCTGGGCGGAGCTGGCGCGAGTGTCGTCTGGGCAGTTGTTGAAGCAGCTGGAGATCGATGTCAGATGACAAGTTCAGCTCAAGAGGTACAGGGCATGCTTCACTTACGTAGCAACAGCCTCATATGCGGCACAGAGACAGTCCCAATCGTTAGCCTTGCAGTCCTCGACCTTTGCGTTCTCGGTCTCGAGACATCTCTTGACAATGTACTCAGCCTCGCACTCGCTAGAGGCAGAGGGAGCAGCGCCAGAGTCAGTCGAGGACTGAGCGGAAGCCGCAGCAGCGAAGAGAGCGAGGGACCAGAGGAACTTCATGATGGCAGTTACGTGAGGTTGAACTTTTGAGGATGGAGTAAGAAGAACTGGAGAATGCAGAGTAGGTTAAGGAGAAAAGACGGGTCCTGGCACAGGGAGGCCAAGAGCAGATATATACATAAGACTGAGGAGTCCGAGGCGTTTTTATTAATCACACAGGCGAGTACGGGGGATATTAGCAACAGGGTCTTGTTTAGCATCGTGCCGTATGGGCATGGGTAAGGATGCTCTGCCGTCCCACCCCCAGGCGAGACCAATGAGCCCCATAACGAGTAGAATGAGCAGTATGTACTCCGTACGGATACATGACATGGGCTACCGTAGCTGACAGGGGCTGCTCAGGGTTTGTTCAAGAATTTGGGTTGGAGATTGAGTGTTGAGGGGGCAAAAGGCTGAATGCACGTTGCCGTTTGGTGTCTTTTGTATTATTAGTGGCTTGAGCTTGGACAAGTTCTTGTTTTTGCCTAAGTAAGTAGGTACCTACCACCTATACTTAACTTAAATTAGTACTTAGGTACCTTATTTATCTGTTGCTGTTGATGCTTATTTCACCGACATATTCCAACCGATGCTCAGTCACACATGATAAATGTCTTTGAAGTCGTGGCGGTCAACAGCGTTCACACGATTCAGTACAAATCCATTGATTTGTACGATTTCGACAGGGTTGCTGACCAGCGTTGGCAGGGAGTAACGACAGGGCATTGCATTCAACTGTTGGTCGAAGTGGGTATTTGGCCACAACCGCGGCCACCGCCGAATAACGTTACCCTTGTGCCTGTGTCGTTCGGTCTGTTTTCCTCCAACGGGAGACTTTGAAGCTGCTGTTATCCCTAGCCTTTGCTCCGGGAGATGTCCCTGCATGGAGATGGGGAGATGACTAGCGTGCTTTCAGGGGGGCAAGGAGGCTGAACCAGTGCGATGTTGTGTGGTGTTATGCTGTGTTATGCAGTTCATGAGTGGTTGGAATCTACTGGTATGGATGGATCAGTTGGTTATTTTTGTCTGCATAACTGCAACATCGCATGTCCTTTTCTCATGGTGTGAGTTCGGTTGCCCAGTCAAACACAACCGTGTGTATCTTGACGCGCCACCATACAGTTCAGATTTCTTGGGTGCGAAGTCAGATGGCTATTTGTTTGGCGTAGAATAGCAATACTCAAATATAGTAATGCAGACGAGAGCCAAGTGGTGATGATGCTACGATATAAACAGGCGCAGCCTTCAATGACAGGTGTCGTGCATATGAATGCCTCACTCGGCTCGTATTTCTTTAGTACAACCTGCACAAAGTGTTATACCGGTATTGGGCGATAAGATGGGGGCCCAGAACATACCACTCATATTAAGAACGTGATGGATCACACAAGCATAAACGCAAAGCCGCCAGCCAGCATCGTATCCAAATAAAGGATATGCTCTTTCTGGCTAGGACACTAGAGTAATGCAACCTAATAAGCTTCCATATGGTAACTTGCGCTTGTAAGGTGATGGCACTTTTTACACCATTTGACGTCTAGGCCATTAGGTGTTGCTGCAAAGTCATGTCATTCGAATACCTAGGTAGGTAGACATGATATAGATACTTGACGCCTAGAGGCTTGGAGCAGAGGAGAGACCGCTTCTGTCGTCACGGCCCTATTTGAGTACTGGTATCCATGGATGGCTTCTCATTATTGCCTGGAGTAGGCAGACGTCAAGCAGTGTGAAACTGGTCGAACCCATATAGTTACCAGCTTAATAAATATTCACTTTTTGAGTTCCACGAGGTTATTGGGAATTAGATTCCCTGCTTAAGTCGTGGCCCTACGTCAAGATACCTAGGTACTTACCTTATAGGTAATAGGTAACTGAAAGGTTTACTTGTACATGCCCATTCATTCATTCATTCATTCATTCTGAGCACCTAAGGTACCTACCAGGCAGGTGCCCCACACTAGCTTGTTGACGTACGTACCTACCTATGTAGGTAGAAATGCCCCTCCAAACAAGAAACGTTTCCCCCACGTTTACAATAACTTCGCATCAGAAGCTGACGGACATTTTTTTTACTCACAAGGCTTTACACGGGTGCATCTTCTCACCCTGTCTCGCATACCTGTTGTCTCTATCATTGAGAAGCACAATTGTACCCCATAACCGCTGCTGCCTGTGTCATGGCTTCTCCATCCATCACTCTCGACCGCATCCTTGCGGCGGTCCCAGTCACAAACCGCGGTCAGCCAACTCAGATCTCGGCCGACTCCAAGGGTCAACGGATAGCTTATCCTGTATGATCTTCCCTTTGCCAGAAGACTACATTCTGTAGATGATGTCTCTGACCCATGTAGTGCGGAAAATCCATATTTGTTCGCTCTATCGACGACCCTTCGGACGCAAAGGAATACACCGGCCACACCGCCCCTACAACCGTCGCTCGATTTGCTCCTAATGGCTTCAAGGTCGCCAGTGGCGACTCAAGCGGAATGCTGAAGGTGTGGGAGCCCGAGTCTGTCGAGAGTACCAGAGGCGAGTACGGAATCATCTCTGGTCGTCTGAACGATATTGCCTGGGACGGCGAGTCGCAACGTGTCATTGCTGTTGGCGATGGTCGCGAGCAATTCGGTCGCTGTATTACAGCTGATAGCGGCAACTCGGTTGGTGAGATCATCGGACACTCCAAGTCCGTCAATGCCGTCGCAATGAAACCTCAACGCCCTTTCCGAGCGGCTACGGTTGGCGACGATGGCAACATGGTCTTCTACCATGGAGCCCCATACAAATTCAACAACAAGAGCGCTCAACATACCGGTTTTGTTCTGGGCGCTGCTTATTCTCCTGATGGGAGCGCTTTGGTTACAGTTGGTGCCGACAAGAGGATACAACTCTACGATGGGAAGACGGGTGAGCCCACCAAGGAGATTGGGCAGGGTGAACACTCGGGAAGTATCTTTGCCGTATCATGGTCGCCAGATGGCAAGAAGTTCGTCACCGCTAGTGCTGATCAAACTGTAAAGCTTTGGGATGTCGATGCAGGCAGCGTCATCCAAACCTGGAAGTTTGGAGAGGATGTCAGCGTGGGTGACCAGCAAGTTGGTGTTGTGTTTGTTCCTGGCCGCAGCGACGGCCTCATCATTAGCCTCAGCCTTGCAGGTAACCTAACGTACTTGACTGAGGGCAAGCCGGAACCTTTCCGCGTTGTATATGGTCACGGAAAGAGCATAACCGCTTTGTCAACTGGATCTGACGGCAAGGGTGCCGACCTCTGGTCTGGCAGCTTTGACGGCCGGGTGTGTCACTGGGACGTTAATTCAGGGATTGCTACGGTTGTCGATGGCCAAACACATACAAACCAGGTCGCTCAGTTTGCCACTGCCGATGGCAAGGTACTCAGTGCTGGTTGGGATGATACTCTCAGAATTGTTGACGAGTCGGCCAAGACCTTCTTGGGCACGTCCATCAAGCTACAAGCACAACCTAAAGGTGTAAGTGCGGCGAACGGGCTTGTCTATGTCGCGACTTATTCCGGTGTCTCCGTGTATTCTGGCGAAAAGCTGGTCAGCGAGCAATCTTTTGACTTTACCCCTGGCGCTGTTGCGGCATCCGGGTCATTCGTTGCCATCGGAGCCAACGACAACTCCGTCCGCATTTACAACGCCAGTTCAAATGGTAAGCTCGAAGAAGTCAAATCGCTGAGTAACCCAACTGGCACTATCTCTGCGCTTGCTTTTTCCAAGGGAGGCTCTCATCTAGCCGCTGGAAACAGTGTTGGAAAGATCTATGTTTACAGCGCTGGAAGCTGGGAATTGGTCGCAGACCGCTGGTCTGCTCACACCGCTCGAGTAACAGCTATTGCCTGGGATGACACAGGCGCCTACGCTGCTAGTGGTAGCCTTGATACAAACGTCTTTGTCTGGTGTCTTGAAAAGAAGAACCAGGGTAAGCGAATCAAAGCTGCCAACGCTCACAAGGACGGCGTCAATGGGGTTGCCTGGGTCGAAGGTGGCAGAGTTGCTAGTGCGGGAGGGGATGCCAATGTAAAGATCTGGAATGTTCAGAATTTGCCTTGAACAATATATGCTCTACACCTGGCGAGTGTTTTCCCATCCGGGCGGCACGGGAAACAGAGTTAACATTAGATAGATGCACCTTTCGACAAGTTGTGCGAGAATAGATACGCCTAAACACCAAACACATGCCTTCCTTGCGAATCGCAACGTAGATACATCTCCTTTCATTGCCAAGTGATCCGCTGTTCGATCAGAGGCCCACCGCGCGCTTGAGAATGTCAAATCCCTAATCATGCACCATCGTGGCGTTCTGTTCTTTGGCGACCTCTTCAGGGGCAAGATCCCACAAGCGAAGCCTCTTGGGCTGTTGGGAGGGGATAATGTGTGGAGGCCAACGAGTCTTGTTCTCCTCCCAGAGAAGTCCCACCTTATGGACAGCTTCTTCAAGATCCTCGGCACTGTCCAATATGAGAAGAAGCCTCGGTTGAAGGTCTAGGTTTACATACCTGCCAGAGCTCATGATTGCATATCCCTCCTTGGAGAGATGTTTGGCCATCTCGGTCTGGTGATCGTTCAAGAGCTGTGTATTTGGTACCACGATAAGAGGTAACCCCATTTTCCACGCATCGAGAATTGTTCCTGTACCTGGGATATGTAAGTTTGAGTCACCAGATATACGTTCGACTTACCAGCGTGGGATATGACGAGGCCAAGTTGTCTCTTGCCTTCAGCGTCCTTGCATAGTGACATTTCCTCCTTCAAGAGGTTTTTCTTGGAGGAAAACAAGTCGATAAATAGACCCGATGGAATGTTATCTTTGCGATCGGCAAGTTGTTTGCTCGCCCAGCCAAGGTCGGGACCGCACTGTACGCGTAGTTGAGTGAAACTCTTTGAAAGCATGTATTGCCAGAAACTTGGCTGAAGTACCGATTCAATGAGTTTTTCAAACCCCGTGGTCGCACCGACCGTGACGAGACACACGCGGTCAAGACGAGGCCCCTCCATATCCGCAAGAAAATCAGTAGAGGAGAAAGTAAGTCAGATAAGTTTGTTGATTCTAAGTCTTGAAACTACACTACACCATGCTTCCACGATAGGGTAGGCAGGCCGGTTCGTGTAAGAGGAGGAAGCTATGGCGGTTAATTATCGGAACCTGGTCAACCACAGTTAAGCTTGGTGGTGCAGCCAAATTTTTGAAAGCCTGCCAACCCACCTTTTGAGACGGACGACAATTCGACGCTTTCGCCTCCTTGGACGAATTGCAATGGCTTCAGTATCAATAGCCGCAAGGCTATGCGCCGTGGCCTGCCGTCGGGCCCCTCGGATACAACCTGTCCCCCGGCCTCGGCAGCTTATCCGCCCAAAGCCGCATGCTCAACGGGCATTTACCACCTCAACGATACGATGGGCGCGCGAGGAGGATCAACGCCAAGACGACGCTGAGGAGGATGATTTTGGCCCTATAGAGCTGAAGAAGCTGCAGGCCGCGTTGGCTGAGGCTTCCACACCGGAGGGGCTGAAACAATTGGATCAGCTGGCTAAAGAGAATGGCTATAATTCCATTGACCACTACTTGCAAAATGAGCTGGAATGGCACCCTGGCTGGGCGTCGGAGGACAGGTCAGTACTGGAAGATATCACAAGAGACGACAAGGGTGAAAGGCCCAATAAACAGTCATTCTGGTTCGACGAGGAGGACCCCGAAACCAATACCGAAGAACTTGAGGAATTCGACGAGGACGACATAACATCTATGGCTCATGGAAAGCTTGACGAAATTCGAGATATGCGACAGTACGCACGACTGGCAGTATGGGAGTTGCCTCTTCTTTCAAGTGAGTGTAACTGAAACTGATAAAACATGTCTATACTGATACTATAGCAGAGTATGCCAAGCCCTTCGTCCCTCCCAGCGACAACCAGGTTCTGCGATGGCGGTACACTTCTTATATGGGCGAATTCCACCCCGCGGAGAAAAAGGTGGTGGTGCAGTTCGCTCCCGATGACCTGAAGCTCACACCAGTTCAAACCGAGAAGCTGAAAAAGCTTGCTGGCCCTCGCTACAACCCTGAGACAGAAATCATCAAAATGAGCAGCGATAGCTTTGAGCACCAAGCCCAGAACAAGCGCTACCTCTCCAATCTAGTTGACGACCTCATTGCTGCGGCCAAAGACCCCAAAGACACATTTGAGGATATCCCTCTTGATACCCGACATCATAAGATTCAACCCAAGCCGCGATTCCCTAAGGAGTGGCGCATGTCTCCTGAGCGCCGTGAACAGCTTGATGCCCACCGCCAACGTCTAGCGATAGAGGATGCTAAAATCGCCGAGAGCGGTCGGCTGATCGATGGGACACAGGCCATCGACGAGTACCTGATTAAGAAAGCTGCTGAGGACCAGAAGAAGGCTAAGATTGCGGAGCTTGTGCCTGCGACACCCGGCAAGAGTGCTGGCGGTAGCCGTGCGAGGAGATGAGAAATAAATAGACAACCCCTCAGAAGTGTAACGTGGGATGATATGTATTATACGTACGCTGAAACAGGCGGAGCATGTACAACTGCAGGTGTATATAAGCGGATATTAAGCCGTCGCAGGCGATTTTGAGTCAGTTCCTCAGAGTGCACATGGAGCGAATGTGGAATGGACACCCAGTTTAGGAGGACGTTCGTGATCAAAATGCCTTCACAGTCAACCTTATTGAAGCAATAGACTCATGTCACTTTATCTTGGGCAAGTTGAGGCTGCTGACTAAGAGCATCATGACTGCCAAGCAATCATGAGGAAACATATGATGGACGGACTGCCATCTAAATCACCTCGTTTTTTGTCATTGAAAAAAACGACATTCATTACTCGCTTTCCTCGAGAAAACGACATAGCATAAAGGGTGACTTACTACACGATGCAGACGGAACACCTGGTCAACATTATTATTCTTGGAGCTCCGGCCTCTGGGAAGAAGAGCTTTATACGAAGAGTGAGTTAACTCAGCGCCATAAGACGAACTGATAGTGCTGCTTTGGGGTTGGTTCGTTCTTGTGAGAGAGTATTTGCTAAGCAGTGTGCCAGTATTGTCAAGATGTCTTCACAGACTTGTATGATCCCATTACCGAAACATCCGGGGACCGGCGTCTGGCGAACATCTCTGGCATCCCGACCATCATCAACCTTGAGCGCATCCCATCAACATTTATTCAATCTGCTCCCGAATCCCGCCGCGTAGCAACGGAAGCGGACGCTCTAATTCTGCTATACGACGGCTCCTCCATCGAGAGCCTGGAAGAGCTTCGGCGCATACGGCTCCAAGTATTGGCTGCGCACTTAGGAGAAGCGGCGCCACCCACGGCCGTGGTTGCTGGCAAGGCCGACGGCGCGGAGGCCGCGGGGAGCGTCTGGGAGCGGGGGTTAGGAGAGGGGAGGAAACTGTCAGTGTTGCTAGGGGCTAAGTTTGGGGTTGTGTCGGCACTTTGGGGAGATGGGGTCAAGGATGTAGTGGAGGAGCTGGCGGCGAGGGTCTTGGAAAGGAAGGGAATCGAAAAAGACATGTTGAAGGGAGCAGGATCATAGGTGAAGTTATCACCGTTGTCACGAGGAGCTTAAAGTGAAGTTATCACCACCTCAAAAGGTGGGCCCGGGTCGGGCTGCTCCTAACTACCTTAAGGTACAGACCAACAGAGTGACGAAGATCATGCCAGTTTGGAAAATGCTGGTGTAAGAGATGGGCAAAGCCCAAAAAGCACCCTATGCCGGTTTCAGACCTACCATGCGAGATGTGCGTATGGGTGGCATTGTGTTACACTAAAGTACAGAGTAACAAACACAGCAGCAATAACGTCGAGTGTCAAGTTAATTCGAGCCGCGCCTATCGAGGCAAATAGTAATAGAAGAGATAGTGAAGTCCAGTGATAGCATTGATGTCTCCTGTCTTGACTATAAGTCAGGAATAAAGAACTGGTCTATCATGCTATTGAATGAGCTACCGAATTCATGAGAGATTCGGCCTTCAGTGGAGGCTAGCACTAGTTAAACAGGCGGGCGTTCCTGAGGTAGGGCTGGTGGCTTTTGGAGCATGCTGGACCCAAATGCGCGCGGGCACCCGACTGGTGAGCTACCTACCTAGTAGTACAGGTAGGGGACTGCAAATGATCGTCATTATCATCCATTATACGGAGGTCCCTGCTAAATGTTTTATCTTAACCCCCTGCCACGCTAAGTTAGGCTAAAAATTACTAGTACTATTAAAAGCAAGGTAATACTTCTAAAAAGGTTAATTTCTTACTAAATAATTCCTATTTTCCTTATACTTATTTCCTCTCTTTAGCTTAATAATTTTTTCTATATAATAAGGTATTTATTTAATTTAAGCTTAAATTAATTTTTAAAGTATTATTAATTATATTATTTTTAACTTATAAATAGCTTTACTTTTACTTTAAAAAATACTTTTTTTATAGTTTTTCTTTTTAAATAAGGCTAGGTTACTTTAATTATATTTAAATTAAGGCTATTTTTATATTAAAAAAGTTATTATATATTAATAAAGTTAAAAACCTTTTATTATATATAATATAAATATATTAACCTTAATTTAATATATTACTTCTTTACTAATAGTACTTTATCTGCCCTTATATATAAAGTTAATTAGTTATATACCCTGGTATATATAATTAATTAGTAGATCTAGTTATTATTAACTTTAGGTTAATTTAGCTTATACTAACTAACTTATATAAAAGTTAACTTAATTTCTTTAAACCTTTAGTCCTAAAACTTTACTATTATCTTGCCTTTATTTTTAATTTTATATAACCAGGAGAATATAGTATATATATTTAGCCTTAATAATTATATTACTAAGCTACTCTTTATATAAGGCTAAGTTACCTATTAAGGCAATTAAAAAAACTGCCTTTTTTATATTAAGGTATAAGCCTTTCTTAATAGCCTTTTCTAGCTTTTTTAATTTTAATAGCTCTTAAACTAGCTAAACTAGATAAATTAAATAACCTAAGCTAGCCTAGTCTATATAATTAATTAAATTAATTAAAATATAATTAAAAATAGCTATTTTAATTAGGCTAAATAGGCTTTTTAATAAGAAGTTCTTTATAATAACTATAGCTATTATATAGATTTTATAGTAATCTCTACTATTAGCTTACCTTAATACTAATTTAATTATTATAATAAAGTTATAGTTAGTTATATAATAGCCCTAATTAGGTTTTAGGCTCTTATATAGTATTATATTAGTAGCTATAATTAATATTAATAACTATAATTAATAGAGAGAAAGTCAGGTCAGGAAATATACTTATAAGTTTGCGCTTAATCTCTTAGTTAATTAGGGTCTAACTGACCTTTAAGCAGAAATATAATAAACTTAGCCTGTCTTTTAGCTAAGGTAAAGAAAGAAGGCTAATATAGCTACTAAGGAACCTACAGGCAGTATTAATATTACTTAATTAAAGCAGTAATTATACTACTAAGGCAAATAAACCTTATATAATTTTAACTTTTAAGATATAGGCCTATTATAAGGGCCTTTTTATTTAAGTATTTATATAAAAAGTTAAAAGCTTAATAGCCTTATTAGGCTAATAATAAAGAAAAAAAATAAAAAATAAAAAAATAAAAAAATAAAATCCTTTTATTTATATAATCTTTTTATAAGTAAAATCCTTTTATTAAAAAGGCTTTTTTTATTAAAAAGTTAAAAGAACTTAATAAGTTTAAAAAGAAATTACTTAAAGAGATATATTTAAGCTATAAAAAGCTAGTATTTATTAATGCCTTTTATAGTAATATATATAATAAGTAGTTTAAGGCTATTTAGTTATAGGCTAAAAGGGTATTAAAGAAAACTAAGCTATTATAATATAAAATCTAAGATAAAAAAGAAATAATTATAAGGTTTAAAGGGAAAATATATTAAGTTTTATATAGATTTAGACAAGTTATTAAAAGTTAATAACTTAAAGTTATAGTATTAATAAAAAAAAGTAAAAATAGAAATTATATTATATAATATATAACTAGTTTATAAAGTCTAGCTAAATATTAATATACTATTAATATAAATAAGAGATTAAAAATTATATATATTTTAATAATATATTTATATTTAATTACTTTATAAATTTAATAATAAAAATAATATAGGCCTAAGCTATTTATAAAAAGATTACTTTGTTTAAGCATTTGCATGAAAAGTTAGAAGCTTGATAGCCTTATCAGGCTAATAGCAAAGGAAAAAAAAAAAAAAAAAAAGATTAAATAATTAATAATAAGTTAATTTTATTTTAATATAATATTAATATATTATATAGCTTTAACCTAGTAATAATTAATAAATAAAATTTAAGTATTTTAATAAGCTATAAAAGTATTAATAATAAAGTCTTTAATTAAATTAAAGGTTTAATAAACTTAATTAATAAAATTACCTTTAGGCTATAATATTTTAAGTAACTTTAATTATAATAAATATATTATTTAATTAATTAAAAAGCTTTAAAAAGCCTAGTTAAGTCTATAAGTTTTTTATTTTTATTTTTTTTTCTTTATTATTAGCCTAATAAGGCTATTAAGCTTTTAACTTTTTATATAAATACTTAAATAATAAGGCCTTTATAATAAGCCTATATCTTAGAAATTAGAATTATATAAGGTTTATTTACCTTAATAATATAATTATTACCTTAATTAAGTAATATTAATACTGCCTTTTAATAGCTATATTAACCTTTTTTCTTTACCTTAGCTAAAAAACAGGCTAAGTTTATTATAAAGTATATTTTCTAACTTATTAATTATAGCTATTAATATTAATTATAGCTATTAATATAATACTTATTATATAAAATAGCCTATAGCTATATAATTAAGCCTATTATATAACTAATTATAACCTTAATATAGCTATTAAGCCTATCTTATAAAAAGTTACTAAAAAAATTAAAAAAGGTCTATATAATAATAATTATTATTAAAAAAAACTTCTTATTAAAGTATTAATTTAACTTAATTAAAATAACTATTTTTAATTATAATTTAATTAAGTTAATTTATTATATAGGCTATTTTAGCCCAATTAATTTAAATTAAATTAATTATAAGTTATTAAATTTAAAAGACCTAGAAAAAGACTTAAAAAAAGGTTATTTCTTTTAATTAAACTAGGTAGCCTTTCTTATTACCTTTATAAGCTTAAATATATATAAAAACTAGCTTTTTAATATAGTTAAAAGGGTTATTATAATAAAGGAGGTATTACTTTTAATATAATAGGCTAGTTATAATTTAAAATTATAAAAGTAAAGAGATAATATATTTATAAATAAAGTTTTAAAATAAAGGTAAAGTAATATTAAGGTTTTATAAAGGTTTAAAGAAATTAGGTTAACTTTTATATAAGTTAATTAGTAAAAGCTAAATTAACTTAAAGTTAATAATAAATCTATTAATTAATTATATATACTAGGGCATATAATTAATTAACCTTATATATAAAAGTAAATAAAGTAATATTAATAAAAAAGTAATATATTAAATTAAAAATAAGTTTTTTATAACTTTGATTTTTTTTAATTTATTTATTTTTTAAAGATTTTTATTTTAATAATTATAAAATTATTAAAAAACTATTAAGCCTTAATTATTTATAAGTTTTTTTATTTTAATTATAATTAAAATATTAAATTTAAGTAATTTATAATTAGTAATTATTATTAAAATTAGTTAATTAAATATATAAAAAATACCTTTACCTAGCTATAATCTTAAAATTAGCTATAATAAAATTATAAATTTTATTAAAAGTATAATCTTTTTAATTAAAAAATAAATATAAAAGCTAATAATAAAAATATTTATAATTAGTTATAATTATTAAATAAATTATTAATTATTTAATTTAATTATTTTTAAGTATAAAATACTTTATTACTTAAGCCTTAATTTTAATATTATTTAAAAGTAATATTAATTTAAGATTTTATTTTTAAAATATTAATACCTTAAAGGTAATAAATTTTTAAATTATTAACTTAAAAAATAAATATAACTTTTAAATTATAAGTATTATTAATTTTATAATTATAGTTTTTATTAATTTATAAATAGGCTTTTTATAAATAATATTTAAAGTTTATATATAATAAAATTATCTAGAAAATTCTATTAAAGTTAATTATATAAAATAAAAGTTTCTATATATAAAAAGAGTTTATATTTAAAATTTAAAGCCTTTAATAAGTAAAAAGAAGCTATAGTTAATTAAATAAAATTTATTTAATTAAATATATTTTTTTTATAAAATAATAATTAATATTTTTTTTAAGTTTATATATTAGCCCTAAAAGATACTTAAATATCTTTAAAATTTACTATAATTTAAATATTTTTTACTTTTTAGGTAATAAAGCTTTATTAAATTAATATTATTTAAATTAGCTGCCTTAATTATAGCCTAAACCTATATATACTTATTTTAGCTAAAAAGCCTTATTTACTTTTTAGCTAGTTATTAAGTTTTATATAGGTTTAGGCAGGTTAATAAAAGTTAATAACCTAAAGTTATAATATTAATAAAAAAAGGCAAAAATAGAGATTATATTATATAGTATATAACTAGTTTATAATTATAAAGACTAGCTAAATATTAATATATTATTAGTATAAATAAAGAAAATAATTAATATTATAAAAGGTAATAAATAGTAATTTTAATAATAATTTTAATAAAATTAATATTAATATATAAAAAGGTTTTTAAAAATATAATATAAAAGCTAGTTAATTATTAATAATAATAATTAATAGGTATTTAAATAACTTATTATTAAAAAATATAAAATATATAAAATATATAAAATATATAAAATATATAAAATATATAAAATATATAAAATATATAAAATATATAAAATATATAAAATATATAAAATATATAAAATACATAAAATATAATATATTATTAAGGTTAATATAAGACTTTTAAAGTAAAGTTATAAAAATTTTTTTTAATTAAGTAAAAAGTAAGGTTTTTTAGCTAAATTAAATATATTTAAGTTTAGGCTATAATTAAAGTAATTAATTTAATAATATTAACTTAATAAAGCTTTATTATTTAAAAAGTAAAAAAATATTTAAATTATAATGAACTTTAAAGATATATAAATACTTTTTAAGATTAATATATAAACTTAAAAAAAAATAAAAGCTAATTATAATTTATTAAATAATTAAAATAAGGCTTATATAAAAAAAAGCCTTAAATTAAATAAAGTTTTTATTTTTTTTATTTTTTTTATAAAAATAATAGCTTATAACTTACTTATTATTAAAAAAAATTATTATTATTTTTAATATTATTAATAATAATAATAAAAAAATATATTAAATAATAAAATAATAAAAAATAAAAGCTATAAAAATAAAAGAATTATAAAAGTTATTAATAAAAAAAATATTTAAAAAATACTTAAATTAAATATAAATTAATAATTTTAAGTATTAATTATTTATATTTATTTTTAACTTATATTTTTTATATTATATTACCTTATAGCTTAATTTATTTATTATTAATTTATTAAGTTATTTTTAATTTATTAAGTTATTTTTAATTTATTAATATTTATAATTTTTTCTTTAATATTAAAATCTTTATTTTTTAATTACTTTTTTTTTTCTTTTTTTTTTTACTTTATAATAATCTTTAATTCTTATAATATAATATTTATATTATTAATTTAATTACTATAATTATATATTTTAACTTTATAAATTATATTTAGTATTAACTATTATTATTACTTAATATAATATTAATAATAAAGGCTTATTATTTTATTAATAAATTATAATTCTCTTTTAGGTAATTAATAAGACTTTTTAAAGTATATATTTACCTTTTAATATAAGAAATAATAAATATATTTTTAATTATTTAGGCTAAGTAACTAGTTATTTATCTGCTAACTATACCTAATTGCTAATAACTAACTAGCTTTGCTTTTAACCCTAGCTCTTGCCTTATAAAGTATAGTCCTTTTTAAGGCTTTAATATATTTATTATAAATATTTTAGAGGTAACTATAGCCAGTTAGGATAGGCTATAAGTAAAGTTAATTAATAACTACTGGTTATATATTAGGTATATTTACTATTTTAACTATAATTAAGGTTAGTATTATTAATTTAATATAATTAAAATAAAGAACTTACTAATAATAAAGGCTTATTTAATTTATTAATAATTTTATAATTATTAATATAAGTATCTTTAAATAATAAATAAAAGAGAAAAGGTTAAAGTTATAAAAAACTTATAAGCTTAGCTAGGCTTTTTAAAGCTTTTTAATTAATTAGGTAATATATTTATTATAATTAGAGTTATTTAAGATACTATAGCTTAAAGGTAATTTTATTAATTAAATTTATTAAGACTTTAATTTAGCTAAAGACTTTATTATTAATACTTTTATAGCTTATTAAAATACCTAGATTTTATTTATTAGTTATTACTAGGTTAAAGCTATATAATATTTTTAATTATATTATAAAGCTTTATTTAATATTTAAAAATTATAAAATTAATTTATTAAATTAATAATAATTTATTAATATATAAGAAGTTTTTAATTATAATTTTTTATTATTTAAAAAAGATATATAAATTTAAAATACTTTTAAAATTAAAATTATTAATATTAATTAAAAAGCTAATTATATAGAAATTAGCTATTATATTTAAATAATTATAACTAAGTTAATTATTATTAATATTAATTATTATTAATATTAATTATTATTAATATTAATTATATAATATTATACTTTATATAAATTTTTTAGGTTTTTAGTTATTATAATTTAATTTTTAAAAATTAAAGCCTTAATATTAATTACTTTAATAAGGTAATAATAAAAAAGGCATTTAGCTTATTAAGGCTAGAAAAAATATCTTTTTTATATTTATAAATTAAGGCTATTTATTTAATTAAATTATAAGGTTTATAATAATAGCTATATAACCTTAAGATTTATTATTAAGTTTATTATATTTTTTTTATTTAAAATTTTAATTAACTATATTTTATATATTACTATAAAAATATTTTAATATTTTAATAAATTAATAATTTATAAATAAAAATATAAAAATAAATATAAAAAAAAAATAAAATAATAAAAAAATAAAAATTTTTAAAAAAAAAAGTTAATAAAAAAATAATAAGAAAATAAAAATAATATTAATTTATTAAACTTATAATAAAATAGCCTAAAAAAATAATAAAAATTATATTATAAATAAAAAATTATATTAAAAAAAATATAAAAAAATATTAACTTAAGAATATATATAAATTATATAAAGTTTATATTTATAAATATATAAAATAAAATTAATAAATAAATAAACTTTACTTAAATTTAAATTTAAATTTATTAAATTTTAATTTAAAATATAAATAATTTTTAATTAAAATTTATATAATTTTAATAAAAGAATTTATAACTTTAAATTAAGCTTTATATAATTTATAATAAAAATAAATATAACTTTAAATTAGATTTTTAATAATTTATAAATTAAAATAAAGATAATTTTAAATTAAACTTTATAAAATACTTAAAAAAGTAAATAAAAAAATATATTAAAAGCTTAGGCTTTATTTAAGCCTTTATAGGGTTATATAACCTAGAGGCCTAGTCTAGGCCTAGGCTAAAACTTAAAAGTATATAAAAGAAATTCTTTAAAAATTCTTTTTTTTAAATTTAATAATATTTATATTAATATCTTTTTAATTATAATTAAAAAGCCAGTTTATAATACTTATTAATATAAAAAAACTATAATAATTTTATTTAATTAAATTATTAATTTTTAGTTTTTTAAGGTTTAGTTTTAATAAATAAAATATTAAATAAATTTCTTAACTTTTATTAACTTTATTAAGCCTAGCTTTTTTATTAATTTTATTTTTTAAAATCTTAAAGAAATTAATATTTAATAAATAGCTAATATTAAAATTAATATTTCTATATTATTAAGCTTATTAATAATATTAATATAAGTTTTTTTTATTTAAAGTAATTATATTATATTTTATTAATAATAAGCTTTTTATTTTTCTTTATTATTTTTATTAGTTACTTTAATTATAGCTTATTTTAAAGATATTTATTTTTTAAAATTAGCAGTTTAATATTAAGGTTAAACCTTAAGTTAATTATATAAGTATATATTTAATTAATTATATAAATTAAAAGTCTTATAATTTTTAATACCTTATAAGAAGTCTTATTACTATAAGGTACTTTAAGGTAAATAATAAAAGTTTAAGTTATAATATTTATATTTAAGGCTATAATTTAAAGACTTATAAAATTATTAAAAACTTTAGAAAATCAGTTAATAGCTTATAGAGAGGTTATAGAAAGTATATAGGTTAAGAAGTCTTATATTGCCTTTTTTACTTTTTCTGACTTTATTAGGGTCCCTTATTATAAGCCAGGGGTTAAGATAAAACTTTTGGCAGGGACCTCCGTATGACTTCAAGCTCTTGACGAAACTGTGCCTCGGCATGATTCAGCATGTGGATGTGGATGGGCTGCCGAGGGAGGCGATCCGGGGTTCGATACAACGAGCCCCTCATTTGCATCCCCTGGAATTGGTTGTCCTGGCTCCTTTATATTCTTTGTTCCGTCTCGCGATCGTATCTACCTAGTAGTCTTTCACATCAGCAACTGGGTTCGGTCTTGCTTAAAGTCTATGACCGTTATATCGAGGCTGCGCAGAAGTATTGGTTAAATACTCATCCTAGAGCTGACGAACCCACCCAATCTCGACTTCTGGGCAAGGTAGCCTGATTAATTAGGAGAAGGCCGCGCGCTATCAACGTATTCTCAGACTCATCATTGCAATCCAACCCAGAAATCCCCAACTTTTCTGAGACAAGGAGTTGTCTTTTACGCATCACACAAGCCACATCTAGGATCTCATACATCGTCCCCAACGCGCGACACCAAGCAAAGCACGGGCAGTGGGCGTCAGCACTTAATCTATCCCGCCAACCAACCACATTTCAACATCACTCACTCACTCATCAACATGGCTGACAACAATTCATCCTATACCATCGCTCCTTTAGAGCACACGCCTCTCGATGAGATCGCCGCCAAGGTCGATCTCGTAAGGAAGACCTTCAGATCGGGCCGTACCAAAGACATGGAGTTTCGCATGAGGCAGATTCGCAAGCTGTACTGGGCCATCGTCGACAACACTGAATTGATGCAAGATGCCCTCATCAAAGATCTTCGCAAGTGCAAGTACGAGGCCGTTCTGGCCGAGATTGATTGGTGCAAGCAAGAATGTATCGACATGGTCAACAATATGGAAAAATGGCTCCGCGATGAGCCTGTCCCCAATGTTCCTTTGCAGTTCCGTGCCATGAAGCACCGCACTCGCTTCGAACCACTCGGTGTCGTCCTCAACATTGGATCCTTCAACTTTCCCTTTCAGCTCAACCTCCCTGTTGTCATTGGCGCGATCGCTTGCGGTAACTGTGTTGTTCTCAAGGCCTCGGAATCATCTCCCAACTGTGCCATGGTGCTCAAGAAGATCTTTGACGAGTCCCTGGACCCCGAATGTTTCACATACGTTAATGGTGCCCTGCCCGAGACTCAACTTCTGCTCGAGCAGAAGTTCGACAAAATTTGCTTCACCGGTGGCAAGGCAGTCGGCAAGATTATTGCCCAGAAGGCTGCCGAGACGCTGACTCCTGTGCTTCTCGAACTCGGCGGCTTGAACCCGGCCTTTGTTACCAAGCACGCCAACCTCAAGTTGGCCGCCAGGCGACTTCTGTGGCAGAAATCTCTCAATGCAGGCCAGGTTTGCATGTCTCACAACTACATCCTCGTCGAGCGAAGTGTTCTATCTCAATTCTTGGGGGAGCTCAACAACCAGATGCGCACCTTCTTCCCCCAAGGCGCCAAAAACAGCCCTGACCTTTGCCGCATCGTCAATGCTGGCCACTTCAACCGCCTCAAGAAGATGCTTGATGGCACCAACGGCAAGATCGTCCTCGGTGGCTCCATGGACGAATCTAGCCTCTTCATGGAGCCAACGGCGGTGCTTGTTGACGACATCAATGACAGTATGATGACCCAAGAGGCGTTTGGCCCCATTTTCGCAATGATGGCGGTTGATTCCCTCGACCAGGCCATCGACATTGCCAATACAGTTGACCCGACACCACTTTCTCTTAGCGCCTTTGGAAGCAAAGCCGAGAACAACAAGAGTACGTTGACCTGTCCAATCCTTTTGACATTATACCTAACACGTTACAGTTCTGGATAATGTTACCTCTGGCGGCGCCACATGTAACGATGCCTTCTTCCACTCTCAGATTCCACAGTCGCCCTTGGGGGGTGTTGGCCAGTCTGGAATGGGCAACTATCATGGCATCTACTCTATCAGGACCTTTAGCCATCAGCGTACTATCGCCGAAGTCCCTTACTGGGCTGACTTCTTGTTTCGCGTCCGATACATGCCATACCAGTGGCCGGTCATGAACCGAATGAAGGCTGTTGCCGACTCAAAGCCTAACTTTGACCGAAACGGCAACAAAACCAAGGGAATTGCATACTTCCTTGCACTGGTCCTCGGTCTCGGATCAAAGAAGTCCAAGGGCGCTCTTCTCAGGTGGGCCGTCCTTGTGGTTGCAGCCGCTATACTGGAAGCAAAGAAAGGTGTTCTGAGCCAATTACTCACACGATAATCATATAGTTAATACCTACTTCTCACCAGCCAGTCATGTAATATGAGAAGACCTTGCTAAAACAAGGGGGCTCTCGAGATTCGGTGGTCGAACACCGTTTGCTGAGAAAATGAAAGCAGTTACAGTGGTAATTGGAGTGGAGGATACCCTCGTATGTACGGTTACTTGTAAAATGATCGATAGTTCTACCTTTGTTTCTGCAAAGCATCATAGCGACATCTATGCTCTCTAAACTTCATCCTGATGCACCTGATCAAGGTGTTAATGATTCAAACAACTGAAATTTGAGGTTGTGGTATCTTGTATTAGATCGCCAATAGGCCCGAGGATTTTTTAACATGTATATAAGCATTAACGGCCAGTCAAAACGGCTGCTAGGTGCTGTCCCTTGTTGCCTCCCAGGTACAGGTCGTCATCAGTGGTATCACGAACCATATCCACTGCCTCGCTGTATCCTCTGGTCACCGTATCTTCATCCACCTTAAGCCCGTTCTCAACAAGGGCCAGGATGACGCTGCGGATTCGCGCAATCTCGCGCATGGTCGACACCTCCATGGGATCATTCTGACTCGAGTAGACCTTGCTGCTCACATTCTCCTCCATACGGTTGATGCCTGCTGCCTCAGCGGCCGGGTCGCTTTCTATGTGTTTGCTGATCCAAATGTATCCATTTACACCAAGAAGGACATCGACCTTGCCGCCGGCGTTGGCCACATTCATTGTCCAGACCTGTCTCTTGGATCGAACGACACCACCGCCACCACCGGTGCCAGTGACAGCGACGAAGACACCGTTGCGAAGCTTACCATACTTCAAACTGCGGGTGTGGAGACTCGCGGCGCCGTCTTGGTGTAGTTGCTGGACCTCTGCGACAACAAGATCTCCTTCAGCAAAGAAGCTGCGGATTTGAAGCTCATCAGTCTCGGTACGCTTGCGGAGAATACCACCAGGCAAGTTGATGGCTGAGATTTGGAGGATGGCAAGCTGAGACGCGGCTACATCGACACGCCACCGCTTTGCTTGAACTTCGACGATCCGACCAACAACCAAGTCACCAATCTCTGGAGTGTAACGGGCTCGGAGAGGCCGCACAGAGAGCAGCTTGTTTGTTTTTGTGAGGGTACCAGCAAGAGAAGATTTGATAGAGGATGATCCAGACGGAACGTAAGTACCATGTCCACTAGCGAAGAAGTTAGTGACATAAATAATTGTGAGGTTTGACGTGCTGGAAGCTTACCGCATCCATTGGGCATTTGAAGTTATCTCAGCGCCTGGAGTGAGGATGTCGTCAGCCGCAACACCAGCGCCGCCTTCGGAGTCGGAGTCGGAGTCAGAGCTTGTAGCTGCAACAGCCTGTGGTCTCCGAGGCGTGGGAGGCTGAGGGCTGAGGATTGTGATAGGCATGGTGAGATGATGGTGAGATGGCAAAGCAAGATATGAGCTGGCTGTTGCGGTCAGATGACCGTATAAGGGCTTTGGATGGGTCCTTGAATATGTTATATTCGGATACAACGAGATGTATTCTGTAGTTTCTGGCGGGTGAGCCTCTCAGTCTCTGTCGTCGCTTTTGGGGGTTGATGAATGAGTATGGTTAAAGATTCGATGTGGGGCTTTCAAGTTGAGATTTTAGTGTTTTACAACCTACCTACACAGCGCGGCAGCTTATACGGAGCTCTACTAGCGACATAACGTCAACCCAACAATAAGTAACACAGCTGTAATATGGTAAGCTGTTACCAGGTTTCTGTTCGGTTACTTGTGATTGTAATTTTCCTACCCAACTCTAGGGCCTTGTTGACTCGATATTAAATGACTGAAACCTCGACTTCCTCAGTATATACCGTAAGATACTGTAGTTTATTTAGCACCATTGATTCTTCATCTCCCCTCCCTTTCTTGCTCCATACGCTATAATGAGTGATGTGCGAAGATGGGAATATGCATAGTATGCGCTCAATATCGCAGGGTGAACGACAAAATAAGACCCAGCCACTTGTACAACATAGTATTAACACATGATTTTCTCAAGGAGAAGATAGTTGGGAAGCTAGAGCTGGGTGTAGAGAGTCGCACCGGGAGCTATTATACAAGGGGGTTCATATTAGAATTGAGATAAGCTGGCTGCATGATTCGTATTGTATATCATTGTTTACTTGAAAGCTCGCCAGAGCCCCATCCATACCAGAGCTAGCGAAATGGATGTGATTCCAAACTTGCGACTCCTCATACCGAATGGTGACTTGCTCCGTAGGATCAAATCCTTTTGCTTATCAAGCTGTGACATTCCGGAAAAGTAGCTGTAAGCTCCAAGGCCAAAAAATGCGCCGCTTCCTATCGTCATGTTAGGTTATTCCGAGTCGCAAGAGATCGTAACAGCCAAATTCTAAGAACTAACCAACGACTTTGCAAGGCAAGCAATCATCTCCTCTGTCCTGGCGCAGGATATTTTCAAGCTTCTCTGGCTTCTCAAGAGCCTGGACTGTCGGTATTTTGTCAGACATTTTGGGTGTTTTCGTACAAACTGGCGCTTGAATTAATCACGACTACCTTACAAAGGTTGAGGCCGGCCGCGTGATACCAAGCCTTGATTGGGCAGATTGGCAGATGAACTTTGGGCTGTTTGCTGAGTCATCCGTGTCTAGGGTCTTGAGTTTAGGTTAGTGTGAGTTCCGTCATTGCTTGTACTGTCGTTGGCGCAATGCGAAGCTACTTGCCGACCTTAACACACTGACTTCGAGGGGGCCCATCACCATGAACGGAGTTATTGAGGCACTTCACATTTACGATGATAACCGGTACGTCTCGTAGAAGCGCTTGAGCGATAATTCATCTTACTTATCTACCGTTTCGCCGCAGAAACCCTATTCTATCACATACCTACGCAGGGAGGCCGTTGTCGGCAACTCATCTCCTGCCCCTCTACCTAGAGCACCCTCTACCGCGACCGAACCTGATCTACCTCCCCAATACAAGTCCCCCGACGCTCGTCTTCAGTCTGACGCACGCGAACCTCTTATTTCTTGCTACATCGTCGACCGAAATCGAACCGTTGCTAGTCTTTGAGTTCCTACACCGTATAATAGATGCATTCGAGGACTTTCTCGGCGCGCCACTTCTGGCCGTCAAGATCGAGAATAATTACGACATAGTTGCACAGCTCTTAACAGAGATGTGTGACGCGGGTACGATAAGCACAACTGAACCGAACGCCCTACGTGAAGTGGTGGAGCAAGAAGGCTGGGTTGGGAAACTCCTGGGAAGTATCAATCTTCCAGGGTTGGTGAACCGTTGAGCCCTCTAGAAAATCGGTATTCGAGCTAACTTGTGGCCAGAAAAGCTCCCCTGGGCGCCAATTTTTCGAATTCAAGCACACCGTCCATCCTGCCCTCGAACTCAACCGCTTTGCCATGGAGGCGAGCCAACGTACGGCACACGTCCAATGAGATGTACGCGGATATCGTCGAAACTTTGTCAGTGACACTTGCTCCATCGGGAAGACCTCTCGCTGCCTTTGCCAATGGAACGATCGCATTCACCTCAAAGGTATCCGGCGTTCCTGATATTACGCTTAATATCACTAGCCCATCAGGAAAACACAACCTCGGGGGCATCATGGAACTACCAGTGTTCCACCCGTGCGTGCGGCTCAACCGGTGGAAAGAGAGACCTGGCGAACTCAGCTTCATCCCACCTGATGGAAGATTTATCCTGGCTGGATATGAAGTTGATTTACTGCCCTTTTCAAGTGGAAAGAGCGGAAGTCTTAGCTCCAACAACCTCAAGCTACCAGTTAATATGGAAGTGAAAACAGGTTTAGGTGCAACAGGGTCTGATTTCGAGGTCCGATTACAGGTCAACAAGATTCTTGGAGCACCTTCGCCAGCATCATCAGGGCTGGGAAGAGGTGGCAGCGGAGGCCGATTAGGTGGACCTCATCCTGGGTCGCCAGGAGCGCCTTTGATGGACGACCTCACTGTGACAATCCCGCTCCCAGCAGATGTCAGGAACCTATCTGAGATCCGGCCTAGCAAGGGCGACGCCAGCTTTAATCCAGGAGACAAGATCTTGGAATGGTACATCCCCGCAAAGGAGCTCTCAGTCGGAACAAGCTACTTTGGACTTAGGGGTACTGTGGTGGGACCGCTGACAGAGGAGGGCGATGGGGGATTCGATCCTAACGGATTTGGATTTGGAACTGACTACACATTCGACGGGCCGTACCAGAGCGTCCCTGTTGCCAAGGCGGCGCAGAACCCGGAGAGCACAGGCGACGACAAGGACGCCAAGAAGATCGCACAGAACAAAATCCTGATGCCCACATCGGCCTCAGTCAGCTTCTCGGTCAAGGGTTGGTTGGCCAGTGGTCTGAAGGTCGAGAGTATTCAGCTCGACACACGCAAGAGTAAGGGCCTGGGAGATAGTGTCAAGCCATACAAGGGTGTCAAATACTTGACAATCAGCAAGGGAGGTGTGGAGATACGATGTTAATTAAGGAGACGAGACGGGGGAACACAAACATGAACATAGACTCAAGAATGCTGTGCTGAGCCAGTTGTCTTGTTAGCCGTACTTGCGGGCCAATAGGAGAAGATGTAGAAGTCATGACAAAAGCAAAAAGAACTTACCTGCCCTGTCGTACTTGTATACCTACCAGTATGTATGTAATGGCTCGTTGCCGCGGGAGTGAAAGGGAAATTTAGGAAGTCTCGCCTCGGAGAGCCTCCCAAGGAGCGACGGAGCTCCGAAGCCGCATGAGGTCGGGGCATCGGCTCTAAGTGTGGGGGCAGTCCCCGGAACCCCAAATCACGCAAAAGGATAATGCGATCGTGATATGATTGGGCGGACGAAGGGGAGCCCAGTCCCGATGGTTTTCATGACAATTCAAGAACTCCCCCAATTCCGAGGAATCAGTACGTACCCTGTCCCACTAGCATTACCCCGACGTCACGCAAACTCCCGAACCCCAGACCTAGACCGAGTAGTTAGACTAGGAGGGCCCAAGGCCTGGGGCCCCCAAAGGGTGGGTGATCAGTCTCGTGGGTTTGGTCTGGGACCTGGGACTGATTTCTTATTTCGTTGATTAGCAAGTAGGGATGCTCTTTCTCCTCCTGTGACCTTTTTGCGTGCCACTTGCCTACGCATTTCACCTCAGAATGAGATCTTTACTTTGTCCATCCTGACCTCTATCTTCTGCTCCGCCGCTCAGACGGCAATGGACAAGCTCGCGATGTCCACGATGCGGTGCTGTCGCACTTACACAATAGCTAATCATATTCGCTCTCCTGCTTCCTCACAAAGCTCAAGTCGACCGTCATTGCAGGCTTTCCAGCAGCAGCAGCAACAACCAAAGCGTCAACTGTCACAACAAAGATGGCGTTCTACACATCGCGGCGGCACCAGAACAGCCCTATTCTTCCCCGGCCAGGGCGTTCAGCGGGTTGGCATGCTGAATCCGTGGCTCGAGGCTTTCCCTTCGACGGCATCGCAGTTACGAGACGAGATCGACGAATACATGGGTTACAAGCTCTCCGACATCATTCAGAACGGGCCATCAAAGCTTCTTACTGAGACACCCAATGCGCAACCGGCCATCATGGCTACGTCCATCTTCATCCTGCGTATCCTCGAGCGCGAATTCAACTTCAGAGTCACCGACCACTTCGATGTGACGCTGGGACACTCACTGGGTGAGTTTGCTGCTGTCGTCGCGGGCGGATATATCTCCTTCCAGGACAGTTTACACCTCGTTCGTAAACGGGCAGAGGCAATGTCGGACGCCACGAAACATGCAATTGAAAAGTATGGTGGCGAGTATGGCATGGTGGCAGTTATATCCCACCCAGAACACATGGACAGTCTGATTCAGGCCATCCGAGAGTTTGTCGGCATCTCAGCTGAAGACCAGGCCGACCTGCCACCGATTGAACAAGTTTTGATAGCCAACATAAACAGCAAGAATCAGATTGTGCTGAGTGGAAATATTGAGCGTATAAAGACGCTTATCGCCCACGTCCGTCAATTCCTTGGCTACGATCCGCGCGCCGTCCGTCTCAAAGCCGATAGTCCCTTTCACAGTCCCATCATGCAACCAGCAGTCACCGTAATGCGCCAGCTCCTAGAAGAACCCAGCAGGGTAGAGGGTCGCGAAAAGGAGGACGTTGTGACATTCCCAGGCAAGTTGCCCATCGTGAGCAACGTGTCTGCGCGGCCAGTCTGCTGTAAGAAGGAGCTCAAGGATTTGCTGGCCCGTGGCTGTCTGGATACAGTTCGCTGGTGGGACAGCATCAAATACCTAGATCAAGAAGCGCGCATACGACGATGGGTCGGCGTTGGACCTGGAAAGGTCGGCCGCAATCTTGTCGGAAAAGAGGTTGGCATGCGCGGTAAGGACCTTGTGAAGGGAGGGGGCGTGTGGGCTATTACAGATCCATCTGAGGTTGAGGAGGTTCTAAGAGGGCTTGAAGATACGGCGAATCTCATGGAAGATGATGAGTATTCAGAGTAAAAGCAGGAGCCTTGCTGTACCAGGGATATATATAAATAAGCCTTGAGTGAGCCGTCACATGGTTCTCTAGGTATCGGGAACTATTCACTACCTACCTAGTAGCAGGTAGGTATTATGAATTCGGGGTCTATGTTAATAGGGTGGGATATGCTGCATCAAGCAAGCGATTATGAATTTTCACGATTATTGAATTGTTTTGACAGCATAAACATATGGATACCAAGCAGTTCTATATGTGTACTGGAGGACAATATTCAGCTTACCCATACCGTGAATAATTGACATGTAACTACCTAGAGATAATGGTTTCTTGGTTGATGGCCGGTTTCAGACAATCGAACTAAAGAGAGACATTCCAGCCTCCAGCCGCCTCATCATGCTTCCAGCTTGGGACTATAATTATAATAGACATTTCCAGTATGGTGACCAGAAATCTTTCTCATATTTACTACAATCTGAATGTTCATTTCCCTTGCAGACTGTTCATTATGTTGACTTTAGAGACTGGTGGGGATTACAAGTTAAGGCTGCCCGCAGGCACCAAGCGAGCGTGGAGGCTCCCACTAAGCCGAGCTTCCTCTTTCAACCTTCATCTTCGTCAACAGGCTGTAATAACCATGTCCACCGCAATACCTTCGATCGCCTGTCTAGGCGTTATCGGCCGAAATGTCAGTATAAAGCACCAAACTGCTATGATTCTCACCGAACATCCGCTGACGCGCCATGGCTACACACAGAACAATCCCCTCCATATCTCCATCTTCCCCTCGCTCGATCCAGTAACAAATACGTTCGCTCCGATTCGCACACCTCTACAGTTCTCCCTCCTGCTCTCTTCAACCATTGATGTCTTTGATCTGCGCGCAAAGACCAACGCAGTCTCGGGGGTTGGCCTCTCGGGAGACTTTGGGCTTCTCCACGCTGTGGACGACCGCCTTGCCGCCTACGGCTTCGAGACCAACACAGGCGTTCGAATGGTCTGTCTTGTCGATATGCGCGGCCGGCGTGTCGATGGCAATGCCCCGGTAGCTGCAAGTCGGGGCGCTGCCGCAGGCTTACGCGATGCTGAGCTTAAGCCCGTGTTTCGCGCCATGCAGCATGCATATGTCAAGTTGTTACAGAACCCATTCTATGACCCGGATGAGCATGCTCCCCTAGGCGGGAGAGGAGGCAAGAAGATCACCAGTCGCAAGTTTGCTGATGACATAAAGAGGATAGGGGAGGGCTGGACCCCAGGCGTGACAAGCCTCTAAGCTGAGCTCGGGTTGGGAAGTGTATGAGTAGACCAAGCAAGATACATGTGCATGGCGTTTTGGAGTCTGGCATAACGGTATATCCGGTCATAGACTACCTAGATATTGCTCTCGTATGAGCAACTGATTTTCACGGAATGGGTTATCTCTACTTGTTTTCAAGTAACTGTATACACTATACGCTTGCTTCTCTGCTATTCAGCTGGGTGGTGGTGCTCTACGCTCTCCTGTCGGAGTTCCTGAGATCCTCGACCCTCCATTTCGATAACCCAGCCATCTCATCAACCTCCAAGCTTTGGCCCATGCCTTCATTCTCGCTCAGTCGCTTATCGCGGATCTTATGTTCAAAGCGCTGTGAGACTTCACCTCCCTCCCAGTGCCGAGCCTCGATAGGCAGCGGTTGCCACCAATCTCCTGTCCTGGCATGCCACTGTGCACTACACAGTTCCCATAGCCGAGAGGTTGCTCGCTTATACGCGAAACGCTCATCCTCTCCGGTAAAAGCACTGGTGTTTGCAAAATCGACCGCCTTTTTTTGTAATCCAAAATCAGAGTCCTGGTCGGGATCATATGAGGAGGTGCTCGACTTTGTGTCATAATAAGCAACATTCGGTCGGAATGGAGACATCTGATCTTGGTAGACTTCGGCAATTGTTTCGGATATGAGGTTGTCTGGCTCATTTGCGTTGTTTGTCTTCTCCATCGTGGGGGTTTTCATCTTTGGGAAGAAGAGAGTATCCGGCGGGTTCTCAGCTCGGATTATCAGTTTGCAGCGAGCTTCGTATAGGGCATCTAAGAGAGTGATGAAACGCCGAGCTTCGTTCTTCTTTGCGTGCGTGAGAATGGGAACATTATCAATGATGAAGGTGTGGTAAGTAGAGGCCATTGTAATGTAATCAGCAGGGCCGAATGTTTCCACAAGGCTTTCAAAGTCCCATAATACGTAGCCGTTGTAATGTCGAGGGGTGTGTACCTGTCGACCATATACCACTATAATCGATGGCTCCCATGGCAAAGGTTGAGGCCCCTTCCATGCCACAGCCGTCTCGACTCGTTCCCGCCATTGGTCCTGTTCATCTTTGGATAGATAATAGTTGACTGGCTTCTTGTCGCCTGGCTCAGACTTGTCCTGAGTATGCACTTCCTGCATGCCGGCTTCACCTTGGACAGCATCTCCGGTCACAGCTGGCGGACTGATTGTTTCCTCCTTTCTTCGCCAATCTCTAGCTCCTTCTATTTGCCAAAAGTCGCATCTAGCCTTTAAAACTTCAAGGAAGTTTGCGAAGTCGCTGGTAGATCCATATAGCTCCCCTCTGGCCCGAACTGCACTGCCAAAGAATTTGCGAATCAGCCCCCTTGTCGGTGCGGGCGTGTAATCAACTCCAATGGCATTTTGAAGCTCCTCCGGCATACGATTAGAAGATGCGATAAGAACACCGCCAAGCTGAAAGAATGAGATGAAAAGATGACTGAGAATCTTGCTGGCTGCTTTATCAGGCAATTGAAATTCGTCAAGAAAGAGGATTGGGGATTCGTCGACCAGCTTTTTGGCCATCCATAATATGGAGTAGTCTGCTTCGCCTTCACCCGCTCTGGAGGTTGTCTTTCGGTGCTGCTCGAGTTGTGAAATAGTGTATAGCATAAATGTATTGAAGTGCCACCTCCTCTTCCGCTCAGTTGGTAGGCCTTCAGCGAGCAAGTCAAGGAGCATTGACTTTCCAGTACCAACTTCTCCTGACAGGAATAATCCTCGAGGTGAATCTATCTCGATGGCAGACTCATGGCTTGTAAGTGTCCGCGTCAAAGCGAGACTCTCTTTTCCTTCGGGTGTTGACAGGAGGTGCCTGAACAGTGGGTTCCGCCATATTGAGTGATTCCGTAACGCAAGGATATTTCGAGTATCGTCCTTTGCTTCTTCCCTGGGCTTTGCCTCTGTCAGGCGGGCTACTTGGCTCAGGCGCTGACGATACTCTGCCTGGGGGGAGTAGTCTTTGATTCGGGTATATACCTTGTGTAAGTGCCGTGCGAGCCTATGCTGGGATGGATCAGGGGCGTAAAGACCAGCAGCAACATGAGCCTGATACTTGACGAGTGGATCAGTTATGACTACCGCCGTGGAAAACCGTCTCATTTTCAGGTCCTTATCAGCCCGTCACCATGAACGTTGAATGATGAGCTAATAAGTAGATGGATCTAGTGGATTCGGCACAGGTTACGCATTTAACAGGATCTTTGCCGGCCACGTGGTTTCGCTGGAGATGAAGGCTTCAGAATGGTTGATGCGGTATAATCTTTTAGGACTGTATCTGGCAACTGTACGTTGGAGTGAAGATGAAACCGTTGGACATTATGCCATGTGGCGATCGTTGAGTTTCACGATCATCTGTTCGACTTGGCCGTTATCAGATCGGAAAAGCCATGTGCATCATCGACTCGAATTGAAGTGCCTTACCCTAGAGATATGTAAGACACTAGGTACCTATGGAGGACTGTGTATCACGTATAATTCCACAAAGCTCCAACTATACACCACCAGTAATAGCATAGGACCCCAACGGTATACTGCAATCTTTCATCAAAGAATCCCACCACGATCAGCTTCATGAAAGAGAAGTCATTGCGACCCCTACCTGGAGTTACCTATGACCTGCCTGATACCTTATGCATCTGCCCTTAGGGGATGTAAAAAAGCTGGGAACATTGATCCTAATGGCAGAAAGACTGAGCTAAACTAGCTACCTAATTAAGGTATGTATTATAAACTGTAGGCAACTCCTTATTAGTAAGTCCATTTTGGCATTCCCTGCCAAGGTCTCAAGATTTCTTGGTCCCTGACTGACTACCTACTTTTGCAACAATGCGCACAGCGAATTGCATCAAGGTTTCTCCGCGGGTAGTAAGAGGGGAGGGTAAGATATTCACAAAGAATTCACCGGTAAAAAAAACAAAAACAAACAGGAACCTTTGGTGAAATGTAGATGCATTTATGGCCCGAACAGAAAGAACCAATTGATGATGGTTGTTTGCACCCGACCCGAGGTTGAGCTCGAGTGCAGTAGAATGGATGTATCGAGAGGCCAAGAATACCTGAGCGGGAGGCTTTGTCTCGACCTCAGCTCTGACTAAGGTAAGGTACCACAAGCCAAAAGGTACCTTAAACAGAGGCTCTGCAACAAACCTTCTGCATGCGATCTCCAGTGGGGTACATAAGACTAGCGGCTGAACATGAAGGCTCTGATTGGTACTTGTGCGACCGACCAACTGAAGCTTTCAAGGGGCTTCAAGGCAATGCCAGCTCATAGTAGCAGCTCTAGCACACCTCGAGAAAGGCACCGTCCAGTTTTGAGCCAATCATAGCGCGACAGACTCCGTAGCTAGGTTAACCAGCCAGCTTTTTTGTTGTTCGATTGGCTCCCGGCACACGCTTCGTCACTGCTCTTTACAGGCTTCGACCAGCACATCCCAAGGAAGGGCCACGCCAGTTTTCTCTCCATCCATCACAAAGTCCACCGCTCACACTCTTCCGTTCACGTCGACGATCCATCACGATCACCCGTCACGCTGACGCCGCAAGATGCCTCTATGACCACGCGGCTGATTCCATCGCCATTTTAACACTACACGCTTTATTTCGCGACATTTTTCTTTGTTACGACCATCGATATCGACCTCTTCCGTGTCCAGTTTGCGATCCACCCAAAATGTTTTCTCCATCTGTCGCTCAGGGTGGTCCTGCGACGGCAACTCGTTCACGCCGCCGCCAACGTCCCTTGAGCTCCGAACATGTCGCCCAGCAGCCAAAAACCAAGAGACAGAGAGTTCCCTTGACAGAGCAGACTTTTGTCAACCCCGATGCCCAGCAGGAAATGATCGAGGTAAAGACCGATGGCAAGGTCGCAACTCTGCCTGCCAAAAACAAAAACAAAAACATCGAACCTCCCGAGAGCCCCAGCCCAGTGCTGCGCAAGGAACTGAATGTTCGCGCGAAGAAGGCAAAGCATGGTGACCGCGCCGCTAATAAAGGCGACGGAAGTCTTGTTTTGGTAAGAATTGATGTTTTCTTTGTTGCGATGATGCCGTATATTAACGTTGAGATTGTCCAGACAAGCACAAACGCATATTGCGTCAGTAAGCTTCCAGCTCTACCTGACAGGATTCGCACAGATTGGTCCGGTAAGTCTGGATACCACAACTTTAGTTCTCGAAAACGTACTCATCCGTACCATCACAGCTTACCAAACTGCCGACATCTTCCCCACAGGCTATGCTCTTTCTCTCACCCAGACACACGCCCTTGTCTGGCCCTACACATCGACATCGCAATCACCTGAAACCTTTTCCTTCAACCTCCCATCAACCTCCAAACCCAATGATTCCCTTCCTGTAGGATGCCTCGTATCGCCATCTGCGTCCTCAGCAGAGCCTGGACTGGTTGTGGTCATGGGAGGTAGTGGAAAGGTCGTCTATTGGGAGTCGATTGCGAGCGCGGCTACATTTGTCTTCATGAAGAAGGATCGGACTGGAGTCGAGTACACTATATCGGGAATGCAGACTGGGGAAAAGGTTGTGGCTATCACGAACGCCGAATCCGCCGGATTTATCCTCACCTTCAACTCTGGTCGCCTTGCCTACATGAATGTGCGTGACGGCCAAGGCCGCCCTGCCATTTCTGTACAGTTTCTCCGCAACAGCCTGTCGCCCTCTACAGGTGGAATCTTTGGCAGCATTCGACATGCTTTTCAACACTTGTCTCTCAAAGGAGATGTTGCAGCTGTCCGTGCGGACCGATCCTCGCGAACAGGCGAGAGAAACATCGTGGCCCTCACCAGCAAAGGCCGACTGCATGCATGGAGAGTCCACCGCGGAGGCCACAACGAGGTGATCGGCGACGCAGACGTCCGTGAAACTATCATCGCTGCTCTTCAGGAGACCGATCCCGCTTCTCAGGAATACCCCCATGATTCTTTCGAGGCAGTTGATTTCACTTACGTGCCAAAGGGCTTGGAATCCAAGTACCTTGAGTTGAGTAGGCTCAGCGAGGCCATGGCCACCGACGATTCCTCGGTGCAGCATCTTCTGATACTTGTCAGCCTGACCTTGCGAAGCACGGCTCGCTACTCTTTAGTTGAAGCAATCCTGACGCCCCAAGGATGTCAAATAGGGATGATTCGTCCCATAACCTCATATAGTGCACCATCCTCACACTCCGATATCGCACGGCCACGTCTATATCTTCCTCGCCCTGCCCTGGTTGCTTTCGTCGTCTTCGATCGCGCCACTGTCATCGCATCAATTGCTGTGCCACCACAGTCTCCTGAGTCGCAGCTCCAAACCGATAGCCACATTCTACCTGCCGCTTTCGAAGATGTTGTTGATTTCCGCGAAGACGATGTACATGAAATCATCGGCTCAGGGTTTGAAGAGGTTTCGCCAGCCCTTAGCCATGAAGAACATCGACTTCATCGACCCAGGACAAAGAATCCCGCTGTGGTTCTCATGGTTCGAGGTGCCGGCGCAGTGCGAATCGTGACAACTGACGTGGATAAGTTTGCTAGTGACAAGCCCCCCAAGGTTTCTGCGAAGAGCAAGATCGAACAGGCCGTTTTCTACGGCGTCAAACAAGACAATCCCCTGGTTTTCGACTGTCGCCAAGAAATCAAATTTTCTAACGAAGAAGTTGCCCATGCCGCACTTGAAATTAGCCACGAGATCTTGAGCTCAAACACCCCTTTTATCTCCACTCTCCCGGCTTCACTAGAGGACAACCTCCGCGCTCGATCGACTGCACTGGAGAGATTGATGGCCCAGCTTAAGATTATGGGGGCAGACCTCGATCGTAAGACACGTTGGAGTCTGCTATATGATGCCGAGAAGATGCATGTGGCTACGTTGCTCTGGAAACGACACGAAGCCTTCACTGCATCACGACCAGCGAATGCTAAGAAGAGCCTTGTTGGTTATATTGTCGAGTTCATCCATCAAGATGATAAACACAACCCTGTTGCTGAGGTTGGTGAGGTTGATCGAGTGCGATACTGGTTTACTCGGGATATTTTCCGTCTCGAGATACTTGTAGCCTGGGCGTATCAAGTCATCAAGACGCTCTATAGGGAGCATTTGCTTGACGACGCTAAGCTAACTGCAATGCTCCACGAAGCTATCCAAATTAACACTTGCACGCATGTCGCAGCGCTCGATTTCCGAAAGAACAGCTTGAGCGCTTACGGTCTTGGTTTTGAAGAACTGCGCCTAGGTATTCTTCGCGACGGATACGACGACCTTCCCGAGCCATGGACTGGTTCTCATTTCGTTGCCAACAACATTAAACGTCTGGTCGATCTCGCAGATCAATGGCTGCTTAAGGACCAGGATTCAAGTGAACCGGCCAGGGCTTCAAATCAGCAGGACCATAAGGTGAAATCCAAGATTTTCGAAGAAATGCCAACACTTGTCGATGGAATGCTCACTTCAGTTCTGGAATATGCTCGCTGGTCAGCAACGCGCCCTGAGCTGAAGACCATGTCACAGGAATTTGCCAAGCTATACAAGACGAGTTCATTTGAGAAACCCCTTGCCCTAGCGCGATCAGGCAGGTGGGAGGAGGGAGCCTCTATCGCTGAGAAGCACGAGTGCCTCCGTGCTCTCCCTATGATTTTGCTAGATCATATCCAAATGCTCGAAGATCGCCTTGCTGAGCCAGACTTGTCACTTGTTGAAACGCAAGCCTTTAAACGACTGAGGGACAACAAGAAGGCCAAACTGGAGAACAGCTTCTCCGTCTACGGCCAGTCATTTGCATTCCCGGCATACGAGTTCCTGCTCCAAAAACACGGAGTTGAAGCTGTCCTGGAATTCGATCTTGACAAATTGGGTTTCAAGACCCAGTTTCTGCGTAGCAAGCCTGAACTGGCGCGAATATCGTGGATCAACGATGTGCAGCAGGAGAAAGACGTCGGCCACAGCGCAGACACTCTCGTAACCCTTGCACTCACCAAGGAACAGCAAGTATGGAATAAGAAGATTGAGTTGAGTCTCGGAAAGCTTGCTCTTCTTGCTGAGCTCGAGGAGAAGAACACTGGTTCGGGTGGCCTCAAAGTGAACGCCGACGAGGCGCGCGCCGAGGAGAAACTCAAGAAGGTCGACCAAGAGTTGGTTACCATCAGGATCCAAGATCAACTCTACAACCAGGTTGTCCCCAGCACATACGATGCTGTGGATGACGCAGCAGCGCTTAATTTCTCAATGGAAGTTCATAGCATGAACATACCGCGGCGTCAGAAGGCCCAGCATCAGATATTTGAAGATGGCATGAGGCGGCTTCTAAAGCACGAGGCTCTGGATGCAATGACACTCATCGACCTCCTGACCTTGATTTACCTGAAGCCTGAGTCCCGCGCTGAGATTCCCAATCCATTCTGGCTAGCTCTTTTGGTTGCCGAGAGTAGCTGCCACAGTGACGAGGTCAAAGAGGCTAAGCGGATGATTTGGAGGAGACTATTTATACGCGATGATTGGGCTAAGATCAACGACACACAGCTCAAGGATGATCGTCAGGTGGTTGAGAGATTGGCAGAGACTGAGCTCTATTCAATGCTAACCGACTGCATCAGCTTCCGTAAGTGAAATGTTTATCTAACTTCTGGGGAACAGATTCTGATTTGAATACAGAAGATCCACATGAGCCTTTCCGACCTCTGTCTCCGCACGAGGCTCTTGGTGCTTTTACCGAGAATCTGGACCGCCGGTTCCGCGATTTTGAGGCATCTTTCCGGACAAAGCTGATCGACATCATGAAGCTGGAGGATAAGATTCTCCATCAGCATGTGGAGAAGCATCGTCTCGGTGAATGGGTCCGCTCTACCTTCGAAGCCGCTCGAGTAGAGTTAGACAGCACGCTGGATAACGCCACTCAGACTGCTGCCGCCCCCCAAGTTGCTGAGCACAATACTGTAATGAGTGGCTCAATATTCGATTATGGCAGCTAACTCGCACATTCTCATGGGCAACTCTAGGTCAGCTGCTGGGGAGGCTGATGCTCGACTCGTCAATCTCTCATATCTTTCCTCACTTGTACAGTACAAGGCTCATTCGAGAAATACCCCAAGTGGCATTGAGACGAATGGCTGCCAGTGTTATGATTACGGCATATATCGACGCAGATGACTTCTATACACATTCCAATGCAACACGCATACATGCACAGCAAAAAGGGGGATTTTATTGTTGGCTTAGGAGAATAACCTGGGCATTGTTTTTATGTACTTATTTTGCGTCTGGAGAAAGTCATCTGTTGCTACAGAGCTTCTCCTTCATGTACAAGCTGTTTCTCACACCCTAGGTAGTGGTGTGAGTACTAGTTCACAAATTTCCAGAGATAGGAGCAAGGGATGGATTCGTGGTTGGATTACCACATATCAAGGCGTGAAATACGCTATTCTCGCGTTAATAAAGACCTTTCGGTATGTAATTTACTTGCATACTTATTGTGTACACACCTACCTCACGTCTCTACAAAATCATGGCACTCAACATATTCTAATACGTATCTCCTTTGTGGTCACTCATGCATAAGCGACTTGTGGTTTTGGCTGCAGTCTTGATTCATTTCGGCATCATGTACATAATCCCATACGCCACATCATCAGCCCAGTACCCGTTGTACGGTCCAGCATCACTCCTTTTGACCCCAAAGACCATAATTTGCGGAATAGACGGCCATTAGCAATGCCTTAAACAAAATCCGAAAAATGCATCCGTCATCGATACTATACAGCTGAAGAAAGAAGCCGCTCATTTGCAGCACAGACTCAACTGCATAGTTAGAGCGGAACACTGCCAAGATGCATGCCCTCCCCAAAACCCCCAGCCAAGAACTTTGTTGGCACTGGGCGGGGCAGTATCGGAAGCGGGAGAAGATCGTGGAGCAGCTCAGCCCTGCATCTTTCTTCGCTTGCCGACCTGGGCGGAGAAACCAGTCTTGATAGCGGTAACACTTCGTCGGGAGCCGCAGTTGTTGCAGGTGATGAAGTAAAGACGGTTCTCACCCTTGTTGAGTTCGGTATCAGGGGATTTGCAGGTCTTGCAGGTGACATACTCGACTGAAAGAGGGGATAATTAGCAAAACAAAAATCCGCAGTCGCAGAATTGCAAAAAACTTACTGATGTATTTTCGGACAACATTCTCGATCTGCTTCTGCTGGAAACGACCCTTGATGACCAACCTTCGGCTTCCGTCAACGGAACCGCTGGTGCCCAACTCGGCAAAAAGATAGGCGGTAAGATGCTCCTCGGTTCTCTTCATACGCTTAGAAATATCGGCGATGTTGGCAAAGACGGTTTTTCGGTTGCCTTCTCGCATGCACTGGGGAGGGGGGATCTTGTAGCTCTTGGTTCCTGGGGAAGTGTGGTCGGGGTTTCTCTCGGTGAGTTGGTGGAAGAAGCGAGAAAGGAGCATGCTGTAGCCAATGGTCTTGGTCTCATCGTGAGCCCAAATGCCGGTTCCCTCGTTCATGTCACCCTCCTGCTCCTGAGGAATCTCCTCGACTTCCTCGCCCTCCTTGAGCTCAAGTTTTTCGAGCTGCTTAGTGAAGTCATCATCGCCCTTGGGGGCCTTCTTCTTCTTCTTCTTCTTCAGAGTCAGGTCAAGGCCTCCATCCTCGGCGGGTGCAGCATCGTCAGCGGGGGCGGCGTCGGCGTCGGCATCGGCATCGGCATCGGCATCGTCGACCTTCTTTGACTTCTTCTTCTTCTTCTTGAGCAGGGAAAGGTCGAGACCACCATCCTCAGCTGGGGGAAGGTCCTCAGCGGCTGTCGTTTGCGAATCAGTAAAGGACTCAAGGGCGGCAGAAAGCGGCGGCGTACGAGGCGTATGGGACTGAGCCGTATCCTTGGGTTCTTCGGTAGCGTTGACCATGGTCACTGAACCGTCAGCGTCGACAACAACTTGTTCGTCGGTGAAGGCAACGGATTTGCGTGATTTGCGTTCTGTTGGTACCTGCAAATAGAACAAAAAGAACAACGAGGTTAGTAAGAAATTCGATTGAGGGATGCGGTGTTGATTTGTGGCTGTAGAGGATAGATGATGATGTGAAGGTGACGGTTGGGAAAATGTGAGTCAAAGGCCTAAGCAGTAAAATAAATCGATGTCGAATCGCCTGCTTCCCCCCCCCCAGAGAGTGGTGTACAACAAAACCAGAGGTACTTTCGCCGCACCCACAAGAGGTAGTGGGGTAAGAGGCGATAAGAGGAACCTGATAGGCTCGTTGATGAAGCACTCGAGGGTTTTGGAGGGGTAAAAGATTGGGCCTGTGCGGTTCAGAGGGTACAAGACACGCCATGAAAAGCATCCAATGGCACCCGACGGGCAAGCATTTGAACTTCAAAGCCAGGCCTGTATTGTAGTGGGTAGGCACAGTCGGTTGTATTTCGTGCCATGTCCCAGCAGCCTCTTCAATAAGGGTTGGTAGGAAACATATGTGCAATTTGTTGTATAGGTTGCCACTCACCTCGCCCTCCATGGTTGCTATGTGGCTGCTTCTTGATTTTGCTGTTAATGGCCAGTTGCTGAATTATTGGGGTTTTTTGCTGGATGTGGGTGTCGCAAATGGGCGCGGGCGGCTTCTTCGTATAAGGTACTGCGAAGATCTTTGACTTGGGGCTTCTCGCGCAATGATATATCGTTTGTATACTTGGATCGCAGACTTCGCGCGCGCTGATGGTATGCTTCTTTTGATGGATTTAGTTGTGGGTTTAGGATGCAGAGGGAGATCAGTCCAACGTCATGGGCCGGGTGAGCGATACCTTGAGTCAACCAGAGCCCAAACCAAAGCGTAGGCAGGGCCCCAAGCTTCACGATAGAGAGTCACGAGGATACCCACGTGATGCTCCAGAAAGTGGTCCGCCACCCAATCAAGCGGGAAGCTCGTTATTACCTACCTTAGGTACAGTACCTAGAGCTTCCCCCAGTACTTGTCGGAGCCTAGCTCCGGGCCCCGATGCGTCTACGACCTTTACAACTGTCACGACCATCAATCACCTCGACCGACGGGAGGTTCCATTGCTGATTATCGCGACGTAATTACATCTGGTGATACTGCAGCGATCTCCGCTTACTGCTCTGTAGACTCAGCAGTCTCTTAAGAAAGAAGTTACTCTAAAATAGCTAACTACCCACCTACCTCTCAACCTGACGCCCAAGACCAACTTCACAACCTTCGAAGACATCCCCCAACGTCCTGTGGTCGGCAGACATATCCTGAGCTTCATAGGCTGAGCGAATTTGTACTGAGGCCACTCACATCACGACTGTCAACATGGCCGCCGACTCCTCCCTTGTTGACCTCCATGATGCGTCCATGTCAGATGACAAGGACGATCTGGACTCTCTCCCATCTATATCTACCGACGACATCTACTCCGATACCTCGGATACCGACGCTCAAGCGGAGTGGGAGCGCAGCCTCGAACAACTACAATTGATATTGACAATGATGATTGTGCCCTGGATGGGCAAATACTTTGGTCGCAAATTTGCCTACTGGAGTGAGTAATTCAGTCACTTACTTATATTACCATCTTTCCAAGATTGATGAGTTCTCTAACCAGTCGTCATCTAGGTTGGTCACGATACATGGAGTGGGCGCATAACGTCGACATTCGATTGACAAATAAGGCGACCTTCAAGGCTGCGGGTGTTGTGGAAACAGCGGCTACGTTATAGACATACTTCAAACCAGACGATCCGATCTGCATATGAATGGATGACCTGAGCATGAGTAATATGCATGGCTTTCATAAGGTGTTGGGGGTATAAATATGCATATGTTTTCTTTCTTTCGTTCAATAATATATGATTTCAAATACGCTTGTTTTGTTCCTCCTGTCGACCAAGAGACTCTCTAGCATGAGCCTAGTGTACTAACTACAGGATATCCAGTGAAATCCTGAAAACCAAAACTGTCACTAGAGTATAGTTTCATTCACTGCATGATCATAAACCTTCATCTAACACCAGTCTGAATGAACTACCCGTCCCAACTCCCCTTTCAAAAGACTAATACATCTAACAATCCTGGTATAATAATCCTTAATGCCCAACGCTCTCTATATCCTAATGCAACTTGATACCGGTGCTCAAGAGCTGGTGATGTCCTCGGCCGGTTTTTGTGTAACGGAGCTAAAGGAAGCACATACATCGTGTTCCACAGGGTTTGTGGTCATGACGCTTGCGCTGAAGGTACCAGAGCAAAGAATCAACAAGATGATGACCGGACCCCCTTTACGCAGCTGAGCCGTTATATGATGGGTTTCTGATGTGTTTGGGGCACGTCAGACGCTTGAAGAAATCTGAGACATTGATGGCCGTGAAGCGGCACTGCGAAGCGAGCCGAACTGATTGCGTGCGGTTCTGATGGTCAAAAGGAGGCTTCCAGACACGCAGGCGAACAGGAACCATATGAAGACAGTGCTTGCTTGTAGTCGACGGCACCGTCCCTCATCACTCGCCGAGCCCCATGCGATCCAGTCTCCAGGCAGAGCCTTGGGGTTAATATCTCCGCAGTTAACGACACGTAGCTTTGCAGCAAGAACGATGGCGCCGATAAAGGTGAAAAGGACAGCTATGCCATCCAATGGTAGCTGCATGAGTGGCTTGTCGAGAGCTGAAACAAAGAAAGCGAGGAGGCCGACGATGCAAACGATCCAGCAGACAATGGCGATAAACATGATAAAGTTGACGGCGGCCGTTGCAGAGCCTGCGGCGTCAATATTTGACGCCATGACGTTGCCGACGAGAGCCGTCAGGAGGAGCGTCATGAGCAGAGCGACGCTGCGCAGGATCATTTGGATGAGGTTGTATCGCATGGTGGGCAGCGGATGCTGGATAGCAGCGCTTGGTAGAGTTGATACGAGGTGTAGAACAGTAGTAGCACAACAGCCGTGGCACTATTACAGAAGTCGAAGCGACTGCACACTATGGTTGTGCACCTTGTGCAAGGGGTTGGTTGATCCGAGTGTTGGAAGTGGTGGTTTGCAGCAGCAACAGAGGCAGTCTGGCAGCGGCAGATGGACGGACCTATAATTGATCGACAGCAAAGCTGGAGCAATGCGGGGATGAAGATGTCTAGTTACCTCAGAAGGCTGCGATTTTTGGTGGAGGACACATGTGGAGTTGAATTGAGTCGATTTGATGCGGTGCTTGAGGCGTCTGGTGATAGGGTCGTGGTGGGTTGTATCGATGCTGGCGCATTGCCCAAGCAACCGTTGACGCAGTAGCTGTTGCGGGGGACAAGGGGATCGAACATCCCGTCTACACCTCCACTACCTTACCTACCTATGGATGCATAGGTAGGTAGGTAATTGTGTTAAAACTCTCACATTGTTTTTGTTCTAACCGCTCAATTGATTGTCGATACGAATACGCTCATACACAAAAACCAGATGCTCAGACGAGACGAGTGAGTCTCATGCAATTCGTTTGCACACCCAACGTTTGATCAACTCAGAGTTTCGTTTCTGTTGTTGCATCATCACCAGCGGTAACCATAAGGCGCCAACCAATCAAAACCACGCATGCCCTCAAGATGAGAGTTCCATTGACATTCCATAACCGCTGGCATTGAGACACATCTGCAGTCTGACTCTGAATAGAAAATATTATCACCGTTGATTGGGTGATATGTTTCCTGAATTCTTCTCAAGTAGTTGTGCCATGAACTATTCGGTTATCTTTACAGCAAAGCTCAACGCTCTGCATGTTGGCCCATCTTTGGCCAACAACTCCATGCTGTGTGCTGTGCCCCAGAGTCGCATGACACCAATCATGGGGGTTAACGGTTGCCAGGGGAACCAGGCGGAGGTATATATGTGTATATAGATGTGAAGCAAGGCCAGGTAGGTATGTACGGGAGTAGTAGGCTGAGTTATATCCGTAGGTGGACAAGAAGTAGACCACTTACAGTCCGCCAAAGTGATCGATTGAGGGCGGCTAACACGTACGTCCCGTGGCCGTGCTCGGGACTATGACAGGTGATCGTGAGACAGAATCAGACATTCGATGATTAAATGCGACGATTATTAGCTACAGTTCACAAGGAATCCACAACTAAATAAGCTCTGAAGAAGTCAATCTGCCAAATCACCAGTCTCGAACATGGTGCAGCCTGCAACCCAAGAACAAGGGTAATTCCGTCCCTCCCGCTCCCAGTGACCAGTCCCAATCCTCCCTGTTAAATCCATCCATTGATCGAAATACTCGATGTCTGAGCGCATTTGCATACCTACCTCCTACCAAGCTACATACATATGTAGGTAGGTAGCTAGTAAGGTGCTCAATGGAAACCTTTGATCTTTTTCGAAACCACAACCAGCATCGCCCATTCAGGATACATGGCTGAGGCAAGCTTTCGACAATGCTCCGCCTTTAGCTAGCCACCGTAAAAGGGCCACTGAATTGGATTTCTCTCTCTACCTAGGTACTTACGGAGTACTGAGAGAGGCCCTTCCCTGCTCTATCCAACTGCCGTCCGACGTAGGCTTACCCATCCTCTCGGGGCCCGTCGATCCATCTTTGCGACATCAAGACCATCGTTCGCTGTCAAATTTCGGTGGCGTCTTTGCCTTTCCAACCCGCCGGGTCGAGAAAACGCCCATGGATTGAATACAGCACCACAAAACGAAGCAATTCGCTGCTGCGCATCGCATCCATCACCTAGAACCCGTCACCGCCCTCTCCCGGCTTGGCTGCTTCTCTAAACCACCTCGTCTTCAGGAAATCAGGGCCTGCCTAGCATATTAGCCCGGATTGTGTCTTTCACCGTTCCACTCAGCTTGACGAGATTGGTGGGGCTCCCTGTTACTCAGCTGGTTGAAACATCAACACATCCATGCATCGTATCTCTTGAGAACTCAGTGATTAGATTGCACATGACGCTAGAACTTGATTCAGAAAGGGTACCTATGGGCTATGGCCTATGCATACCTACCCCACGATGTAAAAAGGAGAGCTACCCATTGTGTTTTAGATGGGCCGCATGGCGTTCCGTAGATCTGCAAGCCTCTATCTAGTGGATCACGAATCCCGATAATTCACGGCAATCTGAAGAGGGAAGCAGAAGCAGACGGCAGATGCTCCAAGATGCATGTCATAACTAGGTCAGCTGCAAGACATGGTTTAAGTTACTGGACAAGGGCGGTCAGTGGCATGCGTACATATGTATGTAGCGCCAAATTGAACCACCTAGCTACTCCGTACGATAACCATCACTGTACGCCGTATCGTTCCATCCATCCCGCTGCTCGCTATTGGACAAGGACACCCTTGCTGCAGCTGTCAGTCCCCTGTGCGGACCAGGATACCAGGGTAGATCCGCTACATGATTCACAGCAAAAAAAGAGCCTCATCAACCTCATCAACCTCAGCAGTTGGATAAGTATCAAGGACGCTGCCGCAGCTTGGTCGTGGTAGATTCTGTAGCGCGGCGGTACAGTATTTCTGCTCACTGCTTCGACTTACTAAATACAAGGCGTTGTTCCCACCTCACGTACCGAGCCACTGGTTGACCGACCATGTTCTCGGCCTCGGCCACTTACCAGAAATCCAACAGCTGCCGCCCATGAGGTGTATGTACATTGCCGGGCAGCATTGAATAAGGTAAGCTACCATCGCAGGAGGGGGGGGGTTTTAGACATAATATATTAAATAATTTTATATAATAAGAAAATATCTAATACCTAAATAGGCTATAGCCTACTTTATATTAATATTAATTCCTAAATAGCCCTATATTAAGGTATTTTTTATAGCTATATATATAATATATTAAATATATATAATATAAATATATAAATAAATTTAATATTTTTTAATTTTATTAAATATATAATTAAATTATATATATATTAAATTAAAATATTTTTTCTTAAATTAAATATTAAAAATAAAAATATTTTTAAAGTTTAAAAATAAAAATAAACTTAAAGCTAGGTTTAAATTAATATAATTTATTAAAAATATTATTAAATATATATTTTAATATTTAATATTATTTTATAATTATTATAATTAGAATTATTTAAAATATAATAATATTTATTAATATATATTATTATATTATAATAATATTTATTATTAATAATTATATTAAAAATATAAAATTATTTTATTAATAAAATTTATATTATTAAAAATACTTATAATAAATTTTAATTATTTTATATTTTAATATTAAATTAATAATTATAATAAATATAATTAAGTATTATTAATATTAAAATATTAAAGTTATAAGGCTTTTATATTTTATATTTTAATTTTTATTATTATTTTATATTTAATTTTTAATATTATTTTTAATATTATATTAAGCTTTTATATTATTATAATATTATAATATAATTATATTAATATTATTATTATTTTAAGTTTATATATTAATTTTAAAAGGTATTTAAATATCTTTAAAGTCTATTATAATTTAAATATTTCTTATCTTTTAAGTAATAAAGCTTTATTAAATTAATATTATTTAAATTAGCTACTTTAATTATAACCTAAACCTATATATATTTATTTTAGCTAAATAGCCTTACTTTTTAGCTAAATTAAAATCTTTCTTTTATAACCTTACTTTAAAGGTCTTATATTAATCCTTATAATATATTATACTTTAATTATTTAATATATAATAAGTTATTTAACTTAACTTTTAATTATAATTACTAATATCCTTATAGCTATTTAACAACAATACTTAAAAAAAGCCTATAGTTTAATTATAATAAGCCTTATTTAAAAAAAGGCTATAATATAAAAAATAAAATTAATTAAGCTATTAATAAAAAAGGCTATAATAAACTATATAATAAAATAATAAAAATTATATATACTTAAAAGAATATAAATAATATTAATTATATTAAGTTAATAGCCTTTAATTATAAAATCCTTTTATTTATATATTTTTTTTATAAATAAAATCTTTTTATTAAAAAGACCTTTTTTTAAATAAGCTAAAGAAACTTAATAAGTTAAAAAAAAGTTATTAAAAAAGATATATTTAAGCTATAAAAAGCTAGTATTTATTGATATTTTTTATAGTAATATATATAATAAGTAATTTAAGGCTATTTAATAGCAGGCTAAAAAGATATTAAAAAAGATTAAGTTATAATAAAAATAAAGAAAATAGTATATTATAAAATAAATAAAAAAGAGGTAATTATAAGATTTAAAGAGAAAATATATTAAGTTTTATATAGATTTAGGTAGGTTATTAAAAGTTAATATTTATTAATAAAAAAAGGTAAAAATAGAAATTATACTATATAGTATATAATTAATTTATAATTATAAAAATTAGCTAAATATTAATATATTATTAATATATATAAAAAATAATTATATTAATATTATATTTATATATTTAATAAATAAATAATTACCTTAAGTAAAATAATATTTATTAATTATTAACTAATTTTATTATTTTTATTTTATTTAAGTAAATAAATAATAAAATAATAATTTATTTAATTATTTTATATATATATAAATTTAAATAAAAATATAAAATAGGTTTTATATTATAATTTTTATAAAATATTAAATAAGTAATATATTAAATAAGTTTTATTAATAATAAGATAATTATAATATTTAATTTTTTTATTTTTAATTAGAAATAATAATATTTTTTTAATTATTATTAATATTAAATTCTTTAATTATATTAATATATTTATTATAATATAAAAAAAATTTAGTTAATAAAAATAATATTAGGCCTAAAAAGAAAATAAATTATAATTTATTTTTTAGTTTTTTATATTTTTATAATTCTTATAGTAAATATCTTATTTATATTAATTTTAAAAAAGCCTTATTTAAATTAAATATTATTATTATTTTTAAAAATACTAATATCTTTTTTATTAATATTATTATTACTAGTTTTATTATTTATTTTGTTATTTAAAAAACTATTTTAAGTTTTTTTATATAATATTAATTTAAAAATTTTAAAAATTATATATATTTTTATATTAATTTTAAATAGCTAAAACTTTTATAATTTATTTAATAATTTTTATAACTTATTTTTTATATTTTAAATTAAATTTAATATTTAAAATAATATAATTTATAACTTAAAGTTTATAAAAATTATAATAGTTAAGGTTTTAAATAGAGAAACTAGTTTATATTAGGTTTATATTTATAAAATATATAAGGCATTAAACTAAGTATATTAGTAAATATTATATCTTTTAATAGTTAATAATATAAGTAAGGCTTATTAAGGTAAAGAAATATTATTAATAGCTAATAAATTAAGTTTTATTTAATATTAAATAAATATATATATATATTATAGTAATTATAAAGAAGTAATATAATATAAGGTTATTATTAGTTTTAAAGTAATATAGTCTTAAAGTACTATTAATCTTAGTTTTATTAGTCTTTACTTAGTTAGTTATTTATATAGGCTTAAGGTAAAGTTTTTATAGGGTATATATAATATAATTACTAGAGTTATAATATAATCTCTTTTTTAATAGTCTTATTTTAAAGGCCTATTATTTTAATTAATATTATTTTCCTTTTAATAAGTCTTAATTTAAACCTTTTATTATTATATTTTATAATATCTAACTATATATCTAAATAGTTATTTTATAAGGACTATAAAATTTAAATATTTATATTATCTATTAAGTTTTTTAATAAGAAAGCTAATATATCTTATATTTATTATTTCTAGATAGGTAAGAAGTGCCTAATATCTATTAATTTAGCTTACTATAGTAAGTATATCTAGGCTAAAAAATCCTATAATAATACTTATATTATATCTTTTTATAAGCTCCTTTTTTCTATTAATTTCTCTTTTTTTAATTATAATAATTATAAACTTAATAAAATAAAAAAAGAAATTAGAAAATAATAAAAATAAACTAAATAAGGATCTTTTTAGGCTTTATAAAGAAATAGTAGCCTTATAATTTTATTTATCTCTAGCTGCTAGTTATTTATTATAAGTTTATAAAATTTAAAATTATATAAAAGAAAAGCATTTAAAGGCTACTTATTATAATCTCTAGGAGGTAAATTAATAAAATATAATTCTATTTAATTTAAATATATATAAGAATATATTACTTTATAATCTTTAAATAAATTATATTTTTAATAATATTAATTAGTTTTCCTTAGGTTTAAGTAATAACTATTTTAATACTTTTTTTTTATTTAAATTTAATAAAAGTTTTTTAAGAGTTATTAGGTATTAATAAGATATTTTAATAGTTTTTATATATTTTTATTTTTTAGGTATTTTTTTATTTAATAAGATATTTTATTTTCTTATTAATTATTTTTATTTTCTTTATTACCTTTATTTTATAGCTTTTTAATCTTTTTATTTTTATAGATTTATTATTTATTTTAATATAAATTATATTTACTACTAATTTAAGTAATAAAATATAAAAAATAAAATAGATCTTAACCCTTAATAATAAATTTAATTTATAATTATTTTTAAAAATCTTTTTAATAATCTTATATAATTTAATATACTTAAAGTTAAGTTTATAGCTTAATTATTTAATAATAATACTTTTTATAAATAAGTAAACTATATTTCTTTTTATAAAGATAGGTTTTTTTACTTTTTTAAGATTATAATATTATTATATCTATTTTTTAATAAACTTAAATTCTATTTATAATTTATTATATTAGTTTTTAAAATTATTACTTTTAATTATTATAGCTAGGTTAATTATCTTAAGTTCTTATAAATCTTTATAGGCTTTTAATATAAATTTAAAATTAATATATATTAATATAAGTTTTATATTTTTATTTTAAGTAATATTATATATTAATTAAATATATAATAATTTCTTTATTTAATTATTTTATTTATAGTTTATATAATATTATAAGTATTATTTTAATATTTATTTTATTTATTTATTTAATTAAGCTTTAAAGGCTATTATAAGCTTATAATTTAGGCTTAATAATACTAAAAATATATTTTAAAATTATAATATAAGTATTAATTTTTTATTTAAAATAATCTTTAAAGGTAATTTATATATATTAATAATATATTTATAAATAATATAAATAAATTCTTTTATATTTATATTTTCTTTATAAGGTAAGTAATATAAAAACTTAATAAATTAGTTTATAATAATTATAATATTATTATAAAAAATTTCTATTAAAAGTTCTTTAAATAGTAATAGCTTTATAATAAAATCTATTATAATTAAGTTTTATAGTTATTATATTATAATTAATTTTTTTTTCCCCTTTATTATTAGCCTAATAAGGCTATTAAGCTTCTAACTTTTTATATAAATACTTAAATAAAGAGGCCCCTATAGTAGGCCTATATCTTAAAAGTTAGAATTATATAAGGTTTATCTGCCTTAGTGGCGCAATTGCTGCCTTAACTAAGTAGTATTAATACCGCTCCTTGGCAGCTGTGTTAGCCTTCTTCCTTTACCCTAGCTAAAAGACAGGCTAAGTCTATCACACAGGGTTAGACTGAAGGTTTGAAGGAATTGGGTTGACTTTTGTGTAAGTTAGTCGGCGAAAGCCAAATTGATATCTACCAATTGATCGCATGTGCTGGGGCACGTGACCAATCGACCTTGCGTATGAGGGCAGATAAAGTGATATCAGTAAAGAAGCAGTATATTAAACTAGGGATATTATAAGTAATAATTAAAGTTCTTTATAAGGTTTATATTATTATATTTTTATTTTAATATAAAGATTATATTATTTAATAACTTTTTTTACTATTACTTATTATATTTTATATTTATATTATAAAAGTTATTTAAGAATTTTTAATACTTTTTAATATTTATATATTAAATATATATAGAATTTTTATATAAGTTTTTTTATATTTTTTAAAATTTCTTTTATAGTTTTTATTTATATTTATCTTAAAGTCTATATTTACTAAGTAAAGATATATTTTTATTTTTTATTTTTTTTAATATTTATTTTTTTACTTTTATAATATTAGTATTATAATCTAATTATTAACTAATTATATTTACTTTTTTATTTTTTATATTTTTTTTATAAATAATTTTTTTTTTCTTTTATTATTAGCCTAATAAGGCTATTAAGCTTCTAACTTTTTATATAAATACTTAAATAAAGAGGCCTCTATAGTAGGCCTATATCTTAAAAGTTAGAATTATATAAGGTTTATCTGCCTTAATAGTATAATTACTGCCTTAACTAAGCAATATTAATACTACCTGTAGGTTTCTTGGCAGCTATATTAGCCTTCTTCCTTTACCCTAGCTAAAAGATCTTAGATTAACCTTTTTAACATACCAGGCTAAGTCTATTATAAAGTACGTTCCCTGACCTGACTATTAGTTGCAGTTACTAATATTAATTATAGCTATAAATAATTATAAAGTTAAATTTATATAGGTATTTTATATAATATAATTATTATTAATTAAGTTTATATATTATAATAAAGTAAGAAATATTTTAATAATTTATATAAACTTTAATTTTATATTTATTTCTTATAAGGTAATATTAAAATTCCTTAAAATAGTTAATAATTACTAGAAATTCTTTATTATATAGAAAGTATTAAAGTTTTACTTTATATAGCTTATAAAAATAAAATATAATAAATTATAGTCTTTTTTATTTATCTTATTAATTTATTTATTATTTTAATATAAAATCTAAGGTATTTATTTTTAATTTAATTTCTTTTTAAAATTAAATATATTTAAAATAAGTTTATTAAAAATTACTTTCTTAAGTTATATAAAGGCTTTTTATACCTTATTATTTTATTTAAATATTCTTTTTATTAGTTTTATAAGTAAGTTAATAATCTTATTAAAGTCTTTAATAAATTATTAATAATAATTAATAAATCCTAAAAAGGCTTATATTTCCTTAATATTATTAAAGGTCTTTCATTTTACTATTATAAAGACTTTTTTTATTTTATTTTAATTTCTTTAGATATAATAATATATTTTAAAAAATTAACTTATTTAATATAAAATTTTTTTTTTTAATTTAATTAATAACTTAATATATTATAATACTTTTAAAATCTTATAAATATATTTTATATATTTTTTTTATTATTTAAACAAATTAAAATATTATTTAAGTAATATATTATAAAGATATTAAGATATTATTAAAGTATATTATTAATTATTTATTAAGATATTATAAATATATTAATAAGACTAAAAGGCATTATTATATATTTAAATAATTTAAATTTTATTTTAAATATAATCTTTTATTTATCTCTTTTCTTAATATAAATAAAATTATATATTTCTTTAAGATTTAAAGCTATAAAGATCTTTTTATTTTATAATTAATTTTTAAGTTTTATAATAAGTAAAAGTAAGGTTTAGTCTTTAATAGTATATATATTAAGTAATTAATAATTAATTATTAATTAAAGCTTATTATTTTTTTCAAGTATAAAGAATATTATTAATATTAATATTAAGCTAGATTTCTTAATATAGCCTTTTTTTAGTATTTTATTAATATATTTTTTTTAAATTTATAACTTTTTTTAATTAAGTAAATAAAGTTTTTAAAATAGTAAGTTATTATTTATAAAGTTAATTTTATACTTTTATTTACTATATTTAAGAATTTCTATTTTAAGTTTTTTTTTAAATAGTTTTTTATATATTTAATATTATTTTAAAATATTTTTAAGTTAATTTTAATTTAATTTTATATTTATTTTATCTTTTTATAAATCCTATGCCTTAAAAATACCTAGGATTTTTATTTTACTTTTTATACCTTTTTTATATTTATATTATATTCCTTTTAAAGGTAATAAATACTTTATTTTATATTTACCTATATTATCCTTTTTAATTAGAATTTAAAATCTTTTATTATTTATTATAATTATTCTCTTATCTCTATTAAGATTACTAGGAAATATAACTTGGCCTTTTTTTAATTAATAAGTAAATTTTCTTATATAAGTTATATTATACCTAGAATTATATATATATTCCTTTTTAAAGATATAATATTAAAATTTACTTATTAATATTATTTTTTAATAGAAATCTTAAGATAATTAGTTTTTTAATTTATAATACTATTATATTATAGTTAAAAAGCTATTTCTTTATATTAATTAATAAGTAAGATAATAATTTCTTTTTTTAAGGTAATTATAACTTAATAATTATTTTTAAGTTAATAAAGCTTTTCTTAGCTTTATAATTAATTTAAGTATTTAGCTATTTTTTTTTAATTTAAACTTATAGTATTAGGCTATTTATTAAATTTACTATCTATAGTATTTTTAATATATTTATTAATTTAAGTTATTTTTATTTATAATTCTAGTTTATTTATAGCTTAATTATAAATAGTAAGTAACTTTTCTTAATATATTTTAATATATTTATTTATAGTTACTATTATTATACCTTTTTTATTAAGGCAGTTATTAGTAAATTTATTATTAAATATTATTTATTAAAATATTTTTTTTAATTTTATATTTATTTTTATAATTCCTTATTTAAAATATTTATTATTAAGTAAATATAATCTATTTATTTTCTATTATTTTTATAGTTTTTTTTATTTTTTTAAATTAATATTATTAATTAATAGTCTTATTTAAATATATTTCCTTTAAGTTATTTTTTTAAATATCTTTTTATTTTTTTAATTAAATAAGGATTATTATTAAGTATTTTAAATATAATTATAAAAAAATAATTATTTTTTAATTTATTTAATTTATATTAATTATATTAATAGTTTAAATATAATACCTAGAATATTTCTTTATATTTAAGGTATATTAATATTATTTATATATTATTTTTTGTTATTAAATATAAGTTCTAGGTATAAGGAATTTAATATATTATTAATATTAAAAAGTTAAAATATCCTTATAGTAATATATAAAGTATAGCTAATTAAGGTCTTAAATAAAAAGATAATATAATAAGATATTTATTTTTTAATATAATATAATATAAGGCATTATCCTAGTTTAATATATTACTTCTTTACTAATATTACTTTATCTGCCCTTATATATAAGGTTAATTAGTTATATGCCTTAGTATATATAATTAATTAGTAAATTTATTATTAACTTTAGGTTAATTTAGCTTTTACTAACTAACTTATATAAAAGTTAACCTAATTCCTTTAAACCTTTAAACCTTACTATTACCTTACCTTTATCTTAAAACTCTATCTATAGATATACTATCCTTGATTTTATATAACTAGGAGAATATAATATATATATTTAGCCTTAATAATTATATTATTAAGTTACTTTTTATATAAGGCTAAATTTAAGCCTATTAAGGCAGTTAAGAAAGTTATCTTTTTTATATTAAGGTATAAGCCTTTCTTAATAGCCCTTTCTAGCTTTTTTAACCTTAATAGCTTTTAAGCTAGTTAAATTAAATAAACTAAATAACCTAAATTAACTTAATTTATATAATTAATTAAATTAATTAAAATATAGTTAAAAATAGCTATTTTAATTAAGCTAAATAGGCTTTTTAATAAGAAGTTTTTTATAATAGCTATAGCTATTATATAGATTTTATAATAATCTCTATTATTAGCCTGCCTTAGTATTAATTTAATTACTATAATAAGGTTATAGTTAATTATATAATAGCCCTAATTAGGTTTTAGGCTTTTATATAGTATTATATTAATAGCTATAATTAATATTAATAACTATAACTAATAGTTAGGTTAGGGAATATACTTTAGAAGTATAATAGACTTAGCCTGGTATTCTTTTAGCTAGGGTAAAGAAAAAAGGCTAATATAGCTGCTAAGAAGTAAGTGGTATTAATACTACTTAATTAAGGCAGTAATTATATTACTAAGGCAAATAAACCTTATATAATTTTAACTTTTAAGATATAGGCCTATTATAAGGGCCTTTTTATTTAAGTATTTATATAAAAAGTTAAAAGCTTAATAGCCTTATTAGGCTAATAGTAAAGAAAAAAAAAAGGTATTATATATTATATTAAAAAATATAATAACCTTAATAATAAGTCTTAAGGTTATATAACTATTATTATAAACCTTATAATTTAATTAAATAAGTAGCCTTAATTTATAAGTATAAAAAAAATTTTTCCTTAGCCTTAATAAGTTAAATGCCTTTTTTATTATTATCTTATTAAGGTAATTATTACTAAGGCTTTAACCTTTAAAAACTAGGTTATAATAATTAAAAATTTAAAAAAACTATATAAAATATAATATTATATAATTAATATTAATAATAACTAACCTAGCTATAATTATTTAAGTATAGTAATTAATTTTTATATAACTAGCTTTTTAATTAATATTAATAATTTTAATTTTAAAGATATTTTAAATTTATATACTTTTTTTAAGTAATAGAAAATTATAATTAAAAACCTTTTATATATTAATAAATTATTATTAATTTAATAAGTTAATTTTATAATTTTTAAATAATCAATAAGGCTTTATAATATAACTAAAAATATATTTATTATTTTTTATATTAAAAGGTAAATATATATTTTAAAAGATTTTATTAATTACTTAAAAGAAAATTATAATTTATTAATAAAGTAATAAGCCTTTATTATTAATATTCTATTAAATAGTAATAATAATTAATATTGAATATAATTTATAAAGTTAAAATATATAATTATGGTAATTAAATTAATAATATAAATATTATATTAAGAAAATTAAAAGTTATTATAAAGTAAAGGAAAGAAAATAAAAAAGAAAAAAAGAAAAAAAAGGTAAATTAAAAAATAAAGATTTTAATATTAAGGAAAAAACTATAAATATTAGCAAATTAAAGCTAGCTTAATAGGTTAACAATAAATTAAATTAAGCTATAAAGTAATATAATATAAGGAATATAAGTTAAGAATAAATATAAATAATTAATACTTAGAATTATTAATATAATATATTTTAATATAAAGTTTATTTTTTATTTTTATATTTTTATATTTTTTAATGTCTTATATATAAATTTTCTTTTATATTTTATAAACTTTTAAACTATTTTTAAATTATTTAATTTTATAAGGTTATTTCTATTTTTATAAGATTTATTTATTTTAATATTAAAAATACTATATTATAATTCTAGTAATCTTACTTTTATATCTTATACTATAAAAACTTTATTATTTTTTTTATTAAAATTAGCTTTTTACCTTAACTTTTTATTTTTATTTTTTTTTAAAGTATAGTTTTAATAAAAATATTATTAATAGTTTATAAGGCTTACTTTTATTTATTTATATTAAAGGTATTTAGGCTTTTTTATTTTATTATTTTTAATATTTAAGTTTTTTTTAGTTTTTATTATTTTTTAAATTTCTTTAGTTTTTATTATTTTACTTTTTCTTTTATTATTTCTTTTAAAAGTATTTTTATTTCTTTAAGTCTTTTATATATTAATAATAATTTTAATTCTAAAGTTTATTTCTTTACTTGTTTTTTTATTTAAGTTTTCTTTAAAATAAGTAGTTTATTTTTTCTTTTTAGCTTTTTATTTTCTTTAGGCTTAATTTAAGTAATTCCTAGATTTCTATTAAAATATATATTATAATTATTATATATTATCTTTAGTATTTAAGTATATATAGCTATTTATAGATCTTATTATTAAGTTAGTTTTAGGCTTTACTTATTTTAATTTAAGTTTTATAGTTTTTATAATTTTAAGTATTATTATATTATATATTTTATTTAGTTATAATTATAATATATTATATTTAAATATATTTTATATTTTATAATTATTACTTCTTTTAGGCTAGGTAATTCTTAAAAATATAAGTCTTAATTATATTTTATATAAAGTATTACTTTATTAATTATCTTATTTAGGTTTTTAATTTTAAGAATTACCTTAATTATTATTTTATTATTAATTAAGGTAATATAAGTTAAAATTATTTACTTATTTTATTTTAATTACTTTTTTTTTATATATTTATATTATCTTTTATGAATTTTAATTACTATTATAATATATTTTATAATATTATTTTATTAATTAGCTTTATATAATTTATTTTTATTTCTTTTTTAAGTCTTTTATAATAAACTTCTATAAGGGCTTTATTATCTTATTAAGTCTTAAATATAAGTTATTTAAACTTTATAAAATAAACTATATATAAATAGGTCTATTTAAATATTATAATCTTTATTATTATTTATTTTTCCTTATTAATTACTTTAAAATTATCTTTAAGGGCTATTTTAAAGTTATTTTAATTAGTAAATATATTAATAATATTTTAATTTTATATAATTTCTTTATTTTTAAAGTAATTTCTTAAGATAGGTTTAAATTAATTCTTAGTATTTCTTTAAATTAATAATATAATAAAAAGTATTTTTTTAATTATAGTATTTAGCTTAATTAGAAATATATAAAAATATCTTTTTATTTATATTAAAAATAATATTACATTTATAACTTATTTCTTAAATAGCTTTAATTTAAGTAATTTAAAGGCTTTTTTAATATCTCTTTTTTCTTAAAAATAAGTATTATTATTAGTTATAAAGGCTATTTTCTAGTTATTAATTTAACTTTATAAATTATAAATAATATTATATAGCTAATAAATCTTAGTTATTATCTTTATTATATTAAGTAGTTTTTTGATATAAGGAAATATTAAGCTAGTATTAATAAATATCTTAATAATATAATATTACTTAATTATTTAATATAATATATTTTAAATAAAAGCTATTAATATATAATAACTAAGGTTTTAAATAAAAAAACTAATTTATATTAAGTTTATACTTATAAAATATATAAGGTATTAAACTAAGTATATTAATAAATATTATATCTTTTAATAATTAATAATATAAATAAGGCTTATTAAAGTAAAAAAGTATTATTAATAGCTAATAAGTTAAGTTTTATTTAATATTAAATAAATATATATATATTATTTTTTTTTTCCTTTACTATTAGCCTAATAAGGCTATTAAGCTTTTAACTTTTTATATAAATACTTAAATAAAAAGGCCCCTATAGTAAGCCTATATTTTAAAAATCAGAATTATATAAGGTTTATCTGCCTTAGTAATATAATTACTGCCTTAATTAAGTAATATTAATATTACTTATTTCTTAATAGCTATATTAGCCTTTTTCCTTTACTCTAGCTAAAAGATCTTAAATTAACCTTTTTAACTAGGCTAAGTTTATTATAAAGTATATTCCCTAACCTAATTATTAGTTATAGTTATTAATATTAATTATAGCTACTAATATAATACCTATATATAAAAGCCTAAAACCTAATTAAGGCTATTATATAATTAACTATAACCTTATTATAGTAATTAAATTAGTGCTAAGGCAGGCTAATAGTAAAGATTACTATAAAATCTATATAATAGCTATAGCTATTATAAAGAACTTCTTATTAAAAAGCCTATCTAGTCTAATTAAAATAACTATTTTTAATTATATTTTAATTAACTTAATTAATTATATAAACTAGACTAGCCTAGGTTATTTAGTTTATTTAATTTAGCTAGCTTAAAAGCTATTAAGGTTAAAAAAGCTAGAAAAGGCTATTAAAAAAGGCTTATACCTTAATATAAAAAAGGCAGCTTTTTTTAATTACCTTAATAGGCTTAGCCTTATATAAAAAGTAGCTTAGTAATATAATTATTAAGGCTAAATATATATATTATATTTTCCTGGTTATATAAAATTAAAGATAAAGGCAAGGTAATAATAAGGTTTAAAGATTTAAAGGAATTAGGTTAACTTTTATATAAATTAATTAGTAAAAGCTAAATTAACTTAAAGTTAATAATAAATCTACTAATTAATTATATATATTAAGGCATATAATTAATTAACCTTATATATAAGGGCAAATAAAGTAATATTAATAAAGAAGTAGTATATTAAACTAGGGATATATATATTATAGTAATTATAAAAAAGTAATATAATATAAGGTTATTATTAATCTTAAAGTAATATAATCTTAAAGTACTATTAGTTTTAGTTTTATTAGTCTTTACCTAGTTAGCTATTTATATAAACTTAAGGTAAAGTTTTTATAAAGTATATATAATATAACTACTAAAATTATAATAAAAATAATATTAGGTTTTTTATTTATTAAAAATATTTATAAGTTTTAAACTTTTTTTATTTTTTTAAAAGACTTTTAAGTATTATTTTTAATATTAATTAATACTTTTTTTTTAACTTAATTATTATAAAAAAGACTTTTTTAAATTTATTTAAAAAAAGTAATTATTATTATAAGTTAATTTAAATTATTTATTTATTAAAATTAAATTAAAAAGCTTAATTACTTAATAAATAATATTTTTTAAAAGCTTATTTAAGTTTATTTTATTTATTTTTAAATAAGGCTTTAATTATTTTAAATTTAAATATTATATTAATAATAATAATATTATAAATAATTATAAATACTATTTTTTAGCTTTTATTAAATTACTTAATAAATAGTAATTATTTAGCTTTTAAAAGATATATTTAAATTTTAAAGTAAATATATTAAATATAAATATTAATAATTTATTAAACTTATTTTAATATAATTAAGTTTTAATTAATATAATATTAATATATTATTTAGCTTTAAAAGTATATATTTTTTTTTCCCTTTATTATTAGCCTAATAAGGCTATTAAGCTTTTAACTTTTTATATAAATACTTAAATAAAAAGGCCTCTATAATAAGCCTATATCTTAAAAGTTAAAATTATATAAGGTTTATTTGCCTTAATAATATAATTACTGCCTTAACTAAGCAGTATTAATATTACTTACTTCTTAGTAATTATATTAGCCTTTTTTCTTTACCTTAGCTAAAAAATCTTAAATTAACCTTTTTAACCAGGCTAAGTTTATTATAAAGTATATTCCCTAACCTAACTTTCTATACCTATTAATTATAGTTATTAATATTAATTATAGCCATTAATATAATACCTGCTATATATAAGAGCCTAGAACCTAATTAAGGCTATTATATAACTAACTATAACCTTATTATAGTAATTAAATTAGTATTAAGGCAGGCTAATAGTAAAGATTACTATAAATCTATATAATAATTATAGCTATTATAAAGAACTTCTTATTAAAAAACCTATTTAGCTTAATTAAAATAGCTATTTTTAACTATACCTTAATTAACTTAATTAATTATATAAACTAAGCTAGCCTAGGTTATTTAATTTATTTAATTTAACTAGCTTAAAAGCTATTAAGATTAAAGAAGCTAGAAAGGGCTATTAAAAAAGCTTATATTTTAATATAAAAAAGGTAGCTTTTTTAACTGCCTTAATAGGCCTAAACTTAGCCTTATATAAAAAGTAACTTAATAATATAATTATTAAGGCTAAATATATATACTATATCCTCCTAATTATATAAAATTAAAGATAGTATATCTATAAATAGAGTTTTAAAATAAAGGTAAGGTAATAGTAAGGTTTAAAGGAATTAGGTTAACTTTTATATAAGTTAATTAGTAAAAGCTAAATTAACCTAAAGTAAATAATAACTAGATTTACTAATTAATTATATATACCAGGGTATATAACTAATTAACCTTATATATAAGGGCTATAAATAAAGTAATATTAATAAAAAAGTAATATATTAAACTAGGAATTAATAACTATAAAGTTATTAAATAACTTATTAAATTTTATTAAGTTATTTAGGCTTAATAACTTTTTACTTTTTTACTTTTTTTAATTTATTACTTTAAAAACTATAATAAAACTTTTTATTTTTAATTTTATTACCTTAAAGGCTATAATAAAACTTTTTTTAAAGGCTTTAAAGTATAATTTTAATATTTTTAAAGAATTTATTTTTTTATTTTAATTAAAAAAAGCCTAATATTAAAGCTTTTTATTAAATTTAATAATAATATATTAGTTTTTAAATTAAAAAGTTAAAATATCCTTATAGTAATATATAAAGTATAGCTAATTAAGGTCTTAAATAAAAAGATAATATAATAAAATACTTATTTTTTAGTATAATATAATATAAGGCATTATATACTATATTAAAAAATATAATATAGTTTTTTAATATATTTATTAAACTTTTTAATTAAAAACTTTTTAAATAATATATATTAATTATTTTTAAATTATATAATAAATTTTACCTTTAATAGCTTTTATTTATTTTATATTAACTTAAGCTAATATATTTTATATTAACTATAAATTATTAAAGAATTATTATATATTAAAAATATAAGTTTATAAATTAATATTATTTTTTAAGAAAATCTATTTATTATATTTATTTATTTTTAATAATATATTTATTAAATATATTATAATTAATTTATATATAAAAAAATTTAAAAGTCTATTATTTTTATTAGATTTTAAAATAACTTTATAGCTTATATAAATTATTAATAATACTAGCTTTTAATAATAAAATAAAAGCTAATTTTTTTAAGTTTATATATTAGCCTTAAAAGGTATTTAAGTATTTTTAAAGTCTATTATAATTTAAATATTTTTTAGCTTTTAAGTAATAAAGCTTTATTAAGTTAATATTATTTAAATTAGCTGCCTTAATTATAGCCTAAACTTATATATATTTATTTTAGCTAAAAAGCCTTATTTACTTTTTAGCTAATTAAAATCTTTTTTATAACTTTATTTTAAAGATTTTATATTAATTCTTATAATTATACTTTAATTATTTAATATACTTTAATAATAAGTTATTTAACTTAATTTTAATACTATTTAATTATAATTATTAATAACCCTATAGTTATTTAACAATAATACTTATTAAAAAAGCCTATAATTTAATAATAATAAGCCTTATTTAAAATAAGGCTATAATATAAAAATAAAATTAATTAAGCTATTAATAAAAAAAGCTATAATAAGTTATATAATAAAGTAATAAAAGTTATATATATTTAAAAAAAATATAAATAATATTAATTATATTAAGTTAATAGCTTTTAATTATAAAATTCTTTTATTTATATACTTTTTTTATAGATAAAATCTTTTTATTAAAAAAACTTTTTTTTAATAAATTAAAAAAACTTAATAAATTAAAAGGAAAGTTATTAAAAGAAATATATTTAAATTATAAAAAGTTAATATTTATTAATACTTTTTATAATAATATATATAATAAGTAACTTAAAGCTATTTAATAATAGGCTAAAAAAGTAATAAAAATAATTAAATTACTATAAAGGCTATAAAAATATAATATAAAAAAAAAGTAATTATAAAGTTTAAAAAGAAAATATATTAAGTTTTATATAAATTTAAATAAGTTATTAAAGTTAATAACTATTAATAAAAAAAAAGTAAAAATAAAAATTATATAATATAATATAAAATTAATTTATAATTATAAAAACTAATTAAATATTAATATATTATTAATATAAATAAAAGAATTTTTTAATTATATTTAAGTATTATTTTAGTTTAAATTACTATTTCTTTATTAATATTACTTTTTTTATAGTTTTTAAATATAAGGTTAATTAGTTATATATAATTAATTAATAAATTAAGTTATTATTAACTTTAGGTTAATTTAGCTTTTACTAACTAACTTATATAAATAGAGTTAACTTAATTCCTTTATAAAACCCTGCTATTACCTTATATTTATCTTTAATCCCTATATAAGCAGGAAAAAGCTAAGTATATATTTAGCCTTAATAATTATATTTTATAATTACTTTTTATAACTAGCTAAGCCTAAAAAGGTAGCTAGGAAAGTAGCCTAATTATTTATTAAGGTCTTGCCTTATTTTATAGCTTTTTTTGGGTCTTTTAATTATAATAACTTTTTAGCTAGCTAATTTAAAGATATTATATACCTAGGATATTTAAATTTATATAATTAATTATATTAATTAAAATATAATTAAAAATAGCTATTTTAATTAAATTAAATTAGTTTTTTAATAAAAAGTTTTTTTTTAATAATTATAATTATTATATAAAGTTTATAGTATATATAGCTTATAGCTTTAACTAGTATTAATTTAATTATATTAATAAGGTTATAGTTAGTTATATAATAAGCCTAATTAGACTACAGGCTATTATATTTAGTAAGTATTATATTAATAGTTATAATTAATATTAGTAGCTATAACTAATAGTTAGGTTAGAGAATATACTTTATAATAAACTTAGCCTGTTTTTTAGCTAGGGTAAAGGAAAAAAGGCTAATATAGCTACTAAGGGGTAAGTAATATTAATACTGCTTAGTTAAGGTAATAATTATATTACTAAGGTAAATAAACCTTATATAATTTTAACTTTTAAGATATAGGCCTATTATAAAGGCCTTATTATTTAAGCCTTATATATAAAGTTAATAGCTTAATAGCCTTATTAAGCTAATAATAAGAAAAAAAATATTTAAGTATTATTAATATAAAATTATTTTATTAATATTATTTAATAAGTATAAATTTAAAATTATTAAAAGTTTATTTTAAAAGATTTTTTTTTAAATTTTTTTAAAAATATATTATATTTATTATATTATATTAATTAAATTATTTATAAATAATATCTTTTTTATATTTAATTACTTTAATAAATAAATAAAAATATTTTAATAAATTTTTAATATTTTTATTTTTAATTTTAGGCTTAATAAACTTTTTATAATAAAATAAAAAAATATATTTTTATATAATAGAAAGTAAATATTTATTTTTTAATTTTTTATTATTTTAATATATATTTTTAATAAATTTTATTTTAAATCTTTTTTATTAAAATTTAATAATTTATATTTAAAATTAATTTTTTAATATTTTTTTTATTAATATTTAATAACTTTTATTTAAAGCTAGTTTTTTAATATTTTTTTTATTTAATATTTATTTATTTATATTTAAAATTAGTTTTTTAATATCTTTTTTATTTAATATTTATTTACTTATTTACTTATTTTTTTTATTATTAGCCTAATAAGGCTATTAAGCTTTTAACTTTTTATCTTAAGGCTTAAATAATAAGGCCTTTATAGTAAGCCTATATCTTAAAACTTAAAATTATATAAAGTTTATTTACCTTAATAATATAATTACTGCCTTAATAAAGCAGTATTAATACTGCCTATAGGTTCCTTAGCAGCTATATTAGCCTTCTCTTTTTATTCTAGCTAAAAGAATACCAGGCTAAGTTTATTATAAAGTATATTCCCTAACCTGACTTTCCCTATTAGTTATAACTACTAATATTAATTATAGTTATTAATATAATATTATAAAATAGCCCATAGCTATATAATTAGGCCTATTATATAACTAGCTATAACCTTAATATAACTATTAGGCCTATTTTATAAAGAGCTAATATAAAAAAACTAAAAAAGATTTATTTAATAGTAATTATTATTAAAAAAAACTTCTTATTAAAGTATTAATTTAATTTAATTAAAATAGCTATTTTTAATTATAATTTAATTAAGTTAATTTATTATATAGGCTATTTTAGCTTAATTAATTTAAACTAGGTTAATAATAAGCTATTAAATTTAAAAGACCTAAAAAAAGTCTTAAGGAAAGGTTATTTCTTTAAATTAAACTAGGCTATATTCTTTATTGCCTTTATAGGTTTAAATATATATAAAAAGTAGCTTTTTAATATAGCTAAAAGGGTTATTATAGTAAAGAGGGTATTACTTTTAATATAAAAATAAAGGCAAAGTAATAATAAGGTTAGGTTAAAGGTTTAAAGGAATTAAGTTAATTTTTATATAAGTTAGTTAATAAAAGCTAAATTAATTTAAAGTTAATAATAAATCTAGTAATTAATTATATATACTAGGGCAGATTATATATACCAGGGTATATAATTAATTAACTTTATATATAAAAGTAAATAAAGTAATATTAGTAAAGAAGTAATATATTAAACTAAGGTTTATTTATTTTTAAAATTAAAAGTTTTAATATTTTAATAATAATATTTAATAAATTTATTTTATAATTAAAAGCTTAAATATTTAAAAGAAATATTTTATTAAAAATATAAAAGTTTTAAAAAAAGTATTTTATTAATTTATTTTAAATTTAAAGATTTAAAGGTTTTAAAAATAATATTTTATTAATTTATTTTAAATTTAAAAATTTAAAAGTTTTAAAAAAATTTTTTTATTAATTTATTTTAAGTTTAAAGATTTTTAAATAATTAAAAATTTAATTTAATAAATATAACTTATTTTTTTATTAAAAATATATTAATATTTAATTTTTTTTTTTAATTATTAGCCTAATAAGGCTATTAAGCTTTTAACTTTTTATATAAATACTTAAATAAAGAGGCTCTTATAATAAGCTTATATCTTAAAAGTTAGAATTATATAAGGTTTATTTGCCTTAGTAGTATAATTATTGCCTTAACTAAGTAGTATTAATACCGCTCTTTAGCAGCTATATTAGCCTTTTTCTTTTACCCTAGCTAAAAGACTAAGATAATACTAGGCTAAGTCTATTATAAAGTATATTCCCTGACCTAAATATCTATTAGTTATAGTTATTAATATTAATTATAGTTATTAATATAATACCTGCTATATATAAGAGCCTAGAACCTAATTAAGGCTATTATATAACTAACTATAATCTTATTATAATAATTAAATTAATACTAAGGTAGGCTAATAGTAAAGATTACTATAAGATTTATATAATAACTATAGCTATTATAAAGAATTTCTTATTAAAAAGTCTATCTAGCCTAATTAAAATAGCTATTTTTAATTATATTTTAATTAACTTAATTAATTATATAAACTAGGCTAGCCTAGGTTATTTAGTTTATCTAGTTTAACTAGCTTAAAAGTTATTAAGGTTAAAGAAGTTAGAAAAGGCTATTAAAAAAGGCTTATACCTTAATATAAAAAAGGTAGCTTTCCTAACTGCCTTAATAGGCCTAAACTTAGCCTTATATAAAAAGTAGCTTAATAATATAATTATTAAGGCTAAATATATATACTATATCCTCCTAGTTATATAAAATTAAAGATAGTATATCTATAAATAGAGTTCTAAGATAAAGGTAAGGTAATAGTAAGGTTAGACTAAAGGTTTTATTAAAGTCAGAATTAAAGGAATTAGGTTAACTTTTATATAAGTTAGTTAGTAAAAGCTAAATTAACTTAAAGTTAATAATAACTAAATCTACTAATTAATTATATATGCCAGGGCATATAACTAATTAACCTTATATATAAAGGCTGCAGATAAAGTAATATTAATAAAGAAGTAATATATTAAACTAGGGATTAATATTTAATAAAATAAAAATAAAAAAATAAAATAATAAAATAATATTTAATTATTAACTTTTATTATATTTAATTATTTTTAATTTAATATATTACTTTTTTATTAATATTACTTTATTTATAGCTTTTAAATATAAGGTTAATTAATTATATACCTTAGTATATATAATTAATTAATAGATTTATTATTAACTTTAAATTAATTTAGCTTTTACTAATTAATTTATATAAAAGTTAATTTAATTCCTTTAAACCTTTAGTTTAATTTTATTATTACTTTACTTTTATTTTTATATTAAAAGTAATACCTTTTTTACTATAATAACCCTTTTAGCTATATTAAAAAGCTACTTTTTACTTATAAAAGCAGTAAGGAATATAGCCTAGTTTAATTTAAAGAGATAACCTTTTTTTAAGACTTTCTTTAGGTCTTTTAAACCTAATAGCTTATAATTAACCTAAGTTAAATTAATTAAGCTAAGATAGCCTATATAATAAATTAACTTAATTAGGTCATAATTAAAAATAGCTATTTTAATTAAATTAAATTAATATTTTAATAAGAAGTTCTTTTTAATAATAGCTATTATTATATAAATCTTTTTTTATTTTTTACTATTAGCTCTTTATAAGGCAGGCCTAATAGCTATATTAAGATTATAGCTAGTTATATAATAGGCCTAATAATATAGCTTTAGGCTATTTTATATTAGTATTATATTAATAGCTATAATTAATATTAATAGCTATAATTAATAAATTAAAAAATATACTTTATAATAAACTTAGCCTGGTATTTCTAATTAATACTAACTTTTATTAAAATTAAACAGGTTAATTAAAGATCTTTTAGCTAGGATAAAAAAAAAGGCTAATATAGCTATTAAAGATAGACCTGCAGGCAGTATTAATACTACTTAATTAAGGCAGTAATTATACTACTAAGGTAAATAAACCTTATATAATTTTAACTTTTAAAATATAAGCCTATTATAAAGGCCTTATTATTTAAGTATTTATATAAAAAGTTAGAAGCTTAATAGCCTTATTAGGTTAATAATAAGGAAAAAAAAATACTTAATTATAAATATAAATATTATTTTTAATAATAAATAATATTATAATATTTAATTAAATAAAGTTAAATATAATATTATATTAAATATATAATACTTAGCTATTAATAAGTTTTACTTATAAGTTTATAAGTTTATATATATAATTAAGTATAATATATATAAAATAAAAATTATTAAATTTAAAGTTTAAAGTTATAGATTTAACCCTTAAGAAAGTAAAGGTTATATAACTTTAACTTATTATATAATAAATACTTAGAAAATAAAAAAATATTATTATTTTTAATAATTTTTAAGCTAAAGTCTATTAAATATAAATTACTTTTAATATTAATTATTTATAAAAAACTAATATTTATTTATTATTATTAATTTTTATTTTTATTTATTATTTTATAATTTAAAATTATTTAAATTTTACTTAAGTCTAGCTTTATTATATATCTTATTAATAGCCTTTATTTATATTAATAATATATTAATATTTAGCTAGTCTTTATAATTATAAACTAATTATATAATATATAATATAATTTCTATTTTTACTTTTTTTTATTAATAGTTATTAACTTTTAATAACTTACTTAAATTTATATAAAACTTAATATCCCTAGTTTAAATTACTATTTCTTTACTAATATTACTTTTTTTATAGTTCTTAAATATAATATTAATTAATTATATGCCCTAGTATATATAATTAATTAATAGATCTAGTTATTATTAACTTTAGGTTAATTTAGCTTTTATTAATTAATTTATATAAAAGTTAATCTATTTTCTTTAAACCTTTAATCTAACCTTACTATTACCTTATATTTATCCTTAACCTCTATATAAGTAAGAGAAAGCTAAGTATATATTTAGCCTTAATAATTATATTTTATAGCTACTTTTTATAGCTAATTAAGACTAAAAAGGCAGTTAAAAAGGTAGCCTAATTATTTATTAAGGTCTTACCTTACCTTATAGCTTTTTCTAGATCTTTTAATTATAATAACTCTTTAATTAGCTAATTTAAGGATATTATATAACCTAGGATATTTAAATTTATATAATTAATTATATTAATTAGAATATAATTAAAAATAGCTATCTTAATTAGGCTAGATTAGTTTTTTAATAAAAAGTTCTTTTTAATAGCTATAGCTATTATATAAAGTTTATAGTATTTATAGTTTATAGCTTTAGCTAATATTAATTTAATTATATTAATAAGGTTATAATTAGTTATATAATAAGCTAGATTAAACTACAGGCTATTATATATAGGCATTATATTAGTAGTTATAATTAATATTAATAGCTGTAATTAATAGGTTAGGGAATATTCTTTATAATAAACTTGGCCTGGTTAAATAGGTTAATTAGGGATCTTTTAGCTAGGGTAAAGAAAGAAGGCTAATATAGCTGCTAAGAAACCTGCAGGCAGTATTAATATTACTTAATTAAGGCAGTAATTATATTACTAAGGTAAATAAACCTTATATAATTCTGACTTTTAAGATATAGGCCTATTATAAGGGCCTTATTATTTAAGCCTTAAGATAAAAAGTTAGAAGCTTAATAGCCTTATTAGGCTAATAATAAAGAAAAATAATAATAATAATAATTATATTATAATTCTCTTAGGGTTTAATAATAAAAAAAGATTTTTTTTTAATAATATAAATAATTTTATATTAAGTATTATTATTTTAAAAATTTATTAACTTACTTTTATATTATTAAAATTTATTTAGTTTTTTTATTATAATATTAATTCTAAGTATTAATTATTTATATTTATTTTTAATTTATATTCTTTATATTATATTGCCTTATAGCTTAATTTAATTTATTACTAATTTACTAAGCTAGCTTTAATTTGCTAATATTTATAGTTTTTTTCCTAATATTAAAACCTTTATTTTTTAATTTTAAGGCTAGGGGAAATATCTTGTTTATACTTATAGATTAAGGCTATTTATTTAATTAAATTATAAGGTTTATAGCAGTAATTATATAACTTTAAGACCAATCTTTAAAGTTATTATATTTTTTAATATAATATATAATACCTTATATTATATTATATTAAAAAATAAGTATTTTATTATATTATTTTCTTATTTAAGACCTTAATTAGCTATATCTTATATATTACTATAGGGATATTTTAACTTTTTAATTATAATATAAATAAAAGTATTATTTTTAATAATTTTAAATACTTTCCAAGGAGCGGTATTAATACTGCTTAGTTAAGGCAGCAATTACACTACTAAGGCAGATAAACCTTATATAATTTTAACTTCTAAGATATAGGCCTATTATAGGGGCCTTATTATTTAAGCCTTATATATAAAGTTAATAGCTTAATAGCCTTATTAGGCTAATAGTAAGGAAAAAAAATAATATTTAATTTAATATAAAATTTAATATAATTTTATATATTACTTATTATTATTATTATTAATAATATTATTATTATTATTATTATATTATTATTATTATTATTATAAAAATCTATATTAAAGTATTAAAACCTTATAATAATAACTATAAATAATTAACTTTAAAATTTATTTTTATATTATAATATTAATTATTTTTAAAATCAATAAAATAATTTTATAATAAATATAATAAAATAATAATTTTATAATAAAATTTCTTTTAATTAAATAATAATTTTAAAACTTTAATATATAATTTTATAAAACTATTTTATAAAAAAATAATTAATATATTTTAATTTAATATATTTATTAAAATTAAATATATAATATATATAAATATAATAATAATATAATATAATTATATTTACTTAATTATTAAATTAAATTAATATAATATCTATATATTATAATTTATATAGGCTATTAAGGTATAAATATAACTTAAGATAGTTTATCTAACCCCCCCCCCTTCCTGCAATAGTAGGGGTAGATAGCGACTTCGCCTAACCTTTTAGGTCCTTACTTCCACAGATTCGGGATATTTCATGCCCATCTCTGCCATATCGGGCTTCCACATTCGACATTACCCCTTTCTCTATGCCTCTTCAGGTAGGTAGGTAGGCGATGTACTGGATACATGGGCGCTGGCTAGCAACGCCCTTTGACGAGAGGTGTGAAGTAACTAAGCCTTGCTTGGTGTCGAGTTACCTATTCTATTCTGCTCGGTCTCGCTCCCGCCGTCTTGCTTTTCGCACTGCCCGACTTTCCCCTTTGAACCAACACGCATTGCCTCTTCCGGAAGTCTTCTGGAAACCCCATCTTCACTTTGATGATACACACCTCACACGTCACGTCATGCTCCCCTTAGGCCTCCCCGAAGTATTAGAGTTTCCCAAACTTCAACTTACCGACTTCCTGGACTCTCCAAAGTGTTCACCGCCAACGAAACTGGTACAGGGCTTGGCTTTGAGACACCCCTATCTTGGTAGGTGTTCTTTGAGCCGCGACTCCACGCTGCACTACGCTACGCTATCCTTATACAGGCGTTACGTACAGCATCGGATAAAATACAATAGTGGAATCGTGACTATTATCGGTAGTGACATTTCGAGATCTCAACGTTCGACCTAAGTGCCTTTCCCAAGCCTCAAACCGGGAACACCTCTCTTTTGTTGCTGAAGGCGACTGACAACAAACACAACGGTACCACCAGAGAACTGTGCTATTCATTTTCTTCGACCATATGCCGGATTCCAAAGTAGATCGCCTAATTGCTTCATATCATAGACTACGGAATGGGGGCTTCAGTTATTCCTCACCGAAATAGCTTCTTGACATTGTCTGGGAAAAGCCAAGCATTTGATGCGCATCACCTCGACCTGTGTGGTTTTGCCTGCTGGTCCCCGGAGGTCAAGTCCGCAATTCTGGGCGTCACGATGGTCAAGACTTGGGACTAAGTTTGTCTGGCTCAGGCCTGCTAATGGTCTGAAGATATACTTTCCTGGCGCGAGCGCTGAAACGTCCTCTCTCCGACATTTTGAGGCAATCAGTCAAGCGGCCGCTGCTCATCGTGTCCATAAAAGGATGCAAAGAGGATCATCGGTGGCTCAAAAAGTGAACTAGGTTTGTTCCTTTATTCAGTCTCCTAGACTACCGGAGCTTATGATGCACCCTCCGTCTTCTGACGGTAACATCACCAAGATCTTTTCCCCAGAGCGTCAACCCATTTATGGATGCCTAGGCTCTGAAGAGGGCAATCTTGTGGCGCGACGTTATTGAAGCGGCGTTGTACAAACGCTCGGCTCCCCTTTGTGGACCCGAGTTTGAGGCCTCGCGACAGCCTCTGATGCTGATCCCTTATGATTTCGTACAATATTTCCGAGCGGGAGTCTAGGAATCGGCCTACGCCTCGTCATGAGGGAGCATGTATCCCAAGGCACCTTATAAGGTTAGTTTGTCGAACATGGCCATGGCGCGTTTGTCTACTGTTGGAGCGAAACGCCTCACAGTAGTACATTCTCAGGATGCACCTAAGCATCGCAAACGCTTGCCTAGAGTGGCCTGGGAGACGTCACAAGATTCACCACACCTTTGCCCAAGATAGGTCTCCACTTGCAACAGTCTTCCAGAGGTACCAGTATGCACTTTATGAGAGAAATCATTGTTATGTTGGGTGGCCTCTCGAGCACTTCTCAGTGGATCACGGCATTCACAAGGTTTGATCATGGCCACGATTGTGGGACGTCCTGGCTAGGCTCAGCTCAGCCCAACACCACGAAATGTGGCAGAGATGCATGATCACGGGCGATATAACGGCGGGGCTACCGCTCCCGCTGCCGCCGTTGCCGCCGTTGTCGATAGAGTCGGCCGTGTCATGGATGGTTGAAACGAGATTTATTCTTTAACGGTATTTCAGAGATTCGTACGTGGGCCTTCAATGGCGTCGAAAGGAGACGTCCATGCTAATGACATTTCCGGTTGGCATAATGTATTTCTGGCTCATCCGTAGGTACTGGTCTACAGACTGGCGAGTAGGTCAACTCCATGCTGGCCACGTATGTACATATGCTGTGTGCTGCACCGGGGTGCTAGTGACAAAGCTATCGAGAGTTAGTGATGGAAGGGCAAACTCAAAGACACAACAGCCAACGCGATTGAATTCTTAACGTTTATTATGCTGTCATCAGTCCTTTGTTTGAGTTTCGTGCTGCGTAATGTTCTTCCCTCTCATCAATCATATCCCTGTCCGAGTCTCCAACCATGATAAGCAAACTTTGAGGGATTTGATCATTCGTCATGCGTAATAAGCTGCACTAAATGACCAACATGACCGCGAATTAAAGTTAACCAACAACATGGTCCGCTTGAAGAGAGCACGATCTGCTAAAATTGTTCTATGTGCACATAAATCCAAACACGAATAGCCAAGATGCGCTGACTGGTATATCTATAGTACAAACAACTGCTCAAGGCAACAAATAGCAGAATAAAAAAGATAACAAAATACAAGTAAATAAAAGATGACTACTACCGGTGACATAAAACAAGAGGTGGTCGATCATACAACACGACAAAATAATAATAATAATAATAAAGAATGGGAAAAGTATGTGCAGCGACTTCGAACACACGGGAGACTGCCAGCAGCCAGAGAAGAAAGAGTTCGTTCGGCAGAGGCCAGAGAACTTAGGGGCGATGCCGACCAAAGTATATACCGAAGTATGTATCGAGAATTGAACAAGTGTCGGTTGTGCCAGCGAGTCAGGAACAAAGTTCGCAGTGACGAAAGTGTGGACACTAGAAGTATGCTTCATGGTTTGAGCCGATGCAGCGAGGGCCTGACCTTGATGAGTCAAGTTGGCTGAAAGGAGCTTGAAACGAAGACAAGCCTGAGATTGAAAGCCGCGCCACTCCTCGCCACTGCACGACGATGATGTCCTGGGGTAGAATACTGGTACAACACCAGCAGTCAGAGAGAAACTCGGAGATTGAAGCCACAGGGAACGACCAGAATAGCGGGGCGCCATGCGAACGATACTGGTAAATGCCCCCAAGACCCACTAACGTTAGTTAACGGGCTCAGGAACCAGGGTTTGGAGCGTTGTGGCGGATCATCCAGGGCTGCCAATAAGTGGAGTCGATTTTTTTTTTTTTCTTCAGGTGATTCTTTGCCTGGACTTCGCCATATCCTTTCAGTATCTTCTCCCTTCAAGTTGGCATGACTTGACATTGCTGATAGCATCCTTGGCTTGCAGAGTTTGAATGCGTCAACAACGAGTCATGCTTCAAGACATCGTGGGAAATCAGCGTTCCTGGCGAACAAGGGACAACTCCTTGCTCGTTTCCCTCATAGCTCATACGCCTCACTCTTCTGCAGTGGTCTTGAATCTTTGGTACGGGCTCCGAAGCTTTAGCTCTCGCGTCTTGTCAATATGCCCACGTCGCTGAGCAGTCGGTATTAACAGTAATAGGTAGTAAGTCGGGAATTCGGATGTGTGAATCAGGTCTGGGCCAAGCCTGGTTGTGTCTGTGGATATTCAGAAGGGCCAGGTTATAGGCATAACCCTGACTGTGTGGTGTCGTGTTTCGTTGGGTACAAAAGGGAAAGAAAGAACGTCTCTCATCATCGTTCAGCCATGTTGCTGTATTAGGCAGCCCAATGGGCAGGAGAGGCCCTCCATAGGGAGTGTAAAAGAGCAGAACAGAGGGCGCGGAAGACAAAGGCGCCTTATGCAACGAGACCCGCTGGGCAATCAAGCATGAGTGTTGTCCCAATACCGCTTTCGAGCGCTCACTGCCTTCTCGTCGTCGTCGAAGCGGTACTGAAAGAAGTTGAAGACAGCGAACTCATCTCGAGTCATGACATATGAGTTCGGGTGCATTTCCACCTTGGCCCAGATTCGTGTTATAGCAGCCTCGAGTATTTTGCTGATAGTAGGGTCTGATGAGCCATCAGGGCTCTCACGAGCAATCTCGAGAGCCTGCGCGACACTGGCGTCGTCTTGTTGGGGGCGTCTGTGACTAGCAGTTGCGGTGGCCATGCCGTTGACGTTGAAAGAGTCTATGGCGTATGTGTTGTTGATATTCTGGTAATGTAGGTAGGGGACTTGTTGCTGAGACTGAGACTGTGACTGTGACTGTGACTGTGACCTTTGGGAAGAGGCAGGGTGGAAGGGGAAGATGTAATAAGCTGGAGGCTGGGAAGAATCATGGGAAGCGACGGACATCATGGTTGTACTTGTAGGTCTAATATAACCAGGCGAAGTGGATGGGGTTGATGCAGGCGAGTCGTGCATGTATCAAAGAGAGACTTCCAGGCTAGGGAGCTGGAAATAGAGCTGCCCTTGTGGAAAGTAGGTTACTTAGACAAGTGGAGAAGTGTAATGGGGGAGGGAGGGGAGGGGGGGCGAGTGGCTCGTGTGGGTTGACAGGCTGAAGGTGATGAGATTAATGCCTGTCCCAGATCTGGAACAACGTTCTCAAGTGGATCGAATTATGACAGGGGTCAACGTCGTCCTCAAGGTTTGCTCCAAAGAAACTGTAATGCGCGAGATGTCCTCTTCTAGGATGGTAGTGGTGCTACCTGTCGCTTGTGCTGTAGGTGGTAGACCTGGCACGGGTTCGATCCGTCCGTCTCGGGGATTTTGAGTTGGCGAATGTCTTACACCGGCATAGATAGTTGCTTCCACTCTATCCAAACAGAGACCGAGCAATGTCGGTCGTGGGAAGGCAAAGGGTCGGTCCTGGTCCTGGTCCTGGTCTTGGTCTTTGGGTTATTGAGGCCCTTGTCACTTTGATCCTGGTAGATGACCCTGTCCTTGCTCTATTCTGGTTTGTCTTTTTCCTTTCTCGGCCTGTCTGTGTGACAGATGACGGGGGAGTAGCAAGAGTGGCTGATATGTGTATGGATGGAGCTTGTTGATGAAAGGTGATAGACGGACGGGCAGCAGCAAAGCTGAATTCTAAATAACAATACGACCTTACAAGCGTCGATCAAAGCTGAGCAACAAAAAGTAAGTCGATAATAAGCCGTGTTTTGTACGGGTGAAAGTGGTTGAGTATTGAAACAGGTTGGTCGAGGAAATCAACACAGAAAACCGGAGTAAACGGCTTTCTCTTATAGACATCTCCAGATCGCACAGCCGCCAGGCTGACTGGAGAGAACCAACTATCTATTATGGTTTCCCTCTTCTCGGCTTCATGGGCGACAAGCTCACCAAACCGCCACCCTTGAGGTGTCGATAACATCTTGTTGTCGTTTGCCATTGACCACGCGTTGCGTAGGTTGATACTATACTCTTGGTGCGTATTCCACTTTTTCTTTTCCCCTTGGCCGCCGACGCCATAGTCGCTGCCGTGATCGCCCCAGGGCACAGGGGCGTGTGTGTCTGAACAAACCAAGTCTGGATGACAATTGTCGGGAAAAGAACAACATACATACGTATTGGATGTAACTACCAGTAGCAATAAACGAGAAAGGGGGGAGAGTGGAGGGGAGGGGGCAGCCAAAAGAAAAAGAAAAAAGTCAAAAAGCCGCCGAAGCAAAAGTGTAGTACATACGCCGTACTCACTACTGTACAGCACTTAGCCTAAGGGATTGGGGTGTACGGATATGGTTGACAATTTTGGATTTGTGGTTTTAAGGTTTGCTTCCCTTGGTTTGGGGCGTAGACCTGGGGGGGAGTGTCATGATGCACCATGAGTCCAGAAAGGAAATCGACCCAGCCAAGTAAGGACGGAGAGTATAGGAGACAAAGCAAGAGCGAAGGCAAAAAGGAGGCTACGCCGTAACAAGAACCTGGCTGCAAATATATATGTATGTACCAGTAACCGGGCAGTGGACGGGCCCGAAGTCTAATCGCGCCAGAGATCAACAGGCTCCGGACTTCAAACTTCAGGCTTCAGACCCTCGTGAGACCAGCTCCGGCGTGACTCGGCCTCGCAAGGAATTTGGGGACTACCTGAGTAGCAGTCGTGGCCCGGAAACCTGACCCTGGTCAGTTTTGGTTGATTAATTGATTAGTAACTCAACTCGGAGGCGCGCGATGTGCTGTAGATCTGCTTCAAGATCTGGGTACGTACATACATATTCCAGCAGTGGCGCGATGCAACGGGCTTTTTTGTGTCTTGGACCCGTTCTTGTATCGTGTCGATAATGCAACCACTAGTACATGGGTCATTTTCTACGAGACGCCAATCCAAAGCAGGGCTGACAGAGGATCCCTGGTCCTGGGACTGATGTTGACGTTGAGATTGATTGACATCCATGACTGACAGTTGTCAGTTGTGGCGGAGTGGGGTTTGGTCTGACCTACGTATTGTCATGACCCGTCGTGCCCATCCTGTACATATGTGCATTTATTATTAACGTTAACGTTTGGGTTGGGAGTAATTGTGTGCTGGTTTGCCGGTCAATAACCTTTGATTCTGTTTGTGCTTATGATGGAGATGGCACAGTGGAGGCCATGTTCTGTAGCATAATCCGTGGGCCCTGGCGTCTTAGTCAGTTCTGCGTAATAAGGTCTCGCCGAGAAATGGGTGCAGTATGTACCGACTGGTTCCCCGGCCTGTAAAAGTTTCTTTGCGTGTTCTGAATCTTTGGCTTTTGACTTTTCTTTCTTTCTTTTTCTAGGGTTTCGTGATGTTAGTGGTCCTGTCCCCGATTTGGGGGACGCCCGAAAGAGAAAAGCCCCCGTGGGGTGTCCAATAACGCTTACTCAATTGGTATAAGGATCAGGATGGAAGGTACATACACGTCTCTTGGTCTCAGCAGCGCGGCAAGCATCAAGTACAGTACATGCATGCCGCCTGCCCATGACCTAAAAGGCCACGCTAGTGAGCAGTAGTTGCCTTGTTGGGCTTGACAGAGTTTGGTACAGGGACCTCGTTCGTGTGGAGTTGGAGCTCCATTGTGAATCTCGAATGGGGGCCTGAATCTTATACTCCGTAAACTCTAGAATAGTGCGGTGATACGGATGCAATTCCGTTCTTCGTGTCATGATAAAGATGCGGTGAAGGTTACTGGTAGTTATGGAATACCTAGTAAAGTTTCAAACACTGACCGGAGGCGGAAATTGGTACGCAAATACTAAAATGCCTGATCTCGTGAGAACATCGTACCAGCAGTGCAGCCCATGCATGACCTTGATAGAAACCCTTTTGTCTCGGTATCATAGATACCTACCTACTCTATATGTAAAACGAGTATACTCATCGTTCCCGGGAGAGAGTTCCCTGTGACCAAACAGCCCTATGTGTCCTGCGTTGTTAGTTTAGTACTGGTAGTTGTTCCAAGCCCTTGGCGCTTGGTCAACGGCGCCATCCACCTGGCGTCAGAGGACGACCCTTAAGGTACACCCCAATTAGTGGAGGCTTCTGGATTCTTTCTAGTACCAACACCAAGCTTCTCCTTTCCTCCCAGATTAAGCTATAATAATACCTACCTAGTCCATTGCTTTGGGTTTCGTCCCTGCCGATTCCATTCCACGAATTCCCAAGAGTTCAGCCTCTGTGGGATCAGTAAGAAGAAAAATTTCCTCACAATATCAAATAAGCCATTAATTCTAGTAGTTAGTTGCCCTTCTTGGTGTCGCGTCATCGTCGTACTTCAGGGTTTGCTGTATGTACAGTAGCTTACCGTACCTGACGTTATGACATCACGTCAATGTCCATTGACGGCCTAACTACGGCAGACGCACTGTCGACATCCATCCAGACTTGGTGCAGTGCCAATTACGACACAGCGTGAACAGAATTGCCTGCATGTGCATGCATGCAGGCAGCGAGGTAGGGAGGTAGGCAGCAGGAAGGCAGGAATCCCGGCAGGCAACAGGCCCTGTCACTCGGCCAGCCGTCTCATCTCGAGAGGGTTTCCTTATTCTCTTTTTCTAAATAGGATTTCTACATCGCACTGATCAAACGATCAAACCGCTAATAATGAATGAACGGCGGTCGGGCTGCAAGATGTAGGTTGGCTGCTCCTAACTAGCACACTAGCCCACCAGAAAGTTCTGCACTTTGTCATCTGTACCCCGCTCAGTCTTTGACAGACTGATCCTGTACTTGGACGATCAAGAGAGCTGTTTTGCAAGGCAGACTCGAGATGTGAACTTGGTACTTTGAGCTCCATACTCCCCATCCGCACTCCGAACTGAACTCACTTATACCTATCTGCTTCCAGTGCCGAATCTCCGCTTTTCATACTCCATAACCTCCGTGCTTCTCCACTTAACTCGGGCATGGATTCGGAGACTCCCTTTATCCAAGTTTGAGAAATTCGCCTAAAACTCTAAAACTCTCGACTCCGCCAGCCTCGGCATACTGTAGAGCATGTTTCCTCGTCGTGCTGTCATGTCTTGGTACTTGACAACACATCGAGGTTGCATACGGTGATTTATATACATAAATGTCTCACCGACTGTTGCTAACTTTCTTGAGTACCTATGTATGCACTGCTTCGCATATCTGTCACGCGCTTGTCTCTGACGATGGGGCCGCTTGCTTATCTAGTCTGGTACTATCCGAACTATATTTGTCGTGGTAATTTGGTTATTCGAATTTCATCCCTTGGCGGCCATATGATTGAGTCAGCCGTGCTTCGTCTCCTTATCACCCTAGACAGTCTAGCAAGCAATCAAGCCAGCGAGCGAGCGAGCGAGCTGCGCCGACTGGAAAAGACATCTATCCCACAATGCTTTTCTTCAACATATTTGGCTCCGGTCAGCCGGCTGGCTTCGACGAGCCCTTAGTCGTGAAGTAACGAGAATGAAAGACATCATCAATGGTCTGAGGTCCCACAGCAAAAGCTAACTTTCTGCTCTCCTCTTCAAGCTCCGGCCAAACTGTACCGTTTTGAAGGTTCCAAAAGTTTGACTTTATGACTCCATCTGGACTCACATCTCGTGTGTATTAACTTTTTGCTCCAGCGTTTGGGGACTGCAAAAGTTTATTCGTGTCTAAAGAGTTTTGTTGAATGCCACTATTCCATTGTTCTGCCGCTATATATCCGTACTATGTATTCTGTGTTCGGGGTTACTGGGTGCCTGAAGAGAATATCAAAGCTGAAGGACTCTGTGCGTGGTTATGACATTCTCTCAGCAGGGCGCCTAATATGGATCATCGCCAAGACATCAAGCTAACGTACCGATCAGTGACACCTCCACTAAGTGGCACTATTATTCCCAGTCTCATTTCCATTTCTCTCCGACGTTGCAGCAGCCTGACTCAACATCGTCATAAGTGTGCCCTGTGACCCTGGAGACAACAACCAACACTGGCCATCCCTTTGCGTTGAGTCTTCCTTTTGTTCTTTCTCACCGGCCTGATAACTACAGTATGTATTGGCGATGCGACAGCACCAAAGTGTCATTGCAAGTCGCCGTTTGGTACACAAACACAACTTGTCACTTGAGTTGAGTGGGATGCTGGACCGGGCCTCTTCCGCAGTGGTCCACAGGCTGTTCCGCTCCAGTCCCAACTCCAGATCTCTTGATCCCGAAAAACATGTGGGGGATCATGATCCATGTGATTGTCGAAGCCAACCCTGACGCTTCGGAGTTATGGCTATCCACCTGACCCAGACCAGAGCCAGACCAGACCAGGTCCTGGGTGCATGGCGAAGCACAAGAGAATTGGCGAGCTACGCGCCGGGTCAACTACATAAGATTCCCGTCCGTGGAGCGGCAAAGTCACGAATCAAAAGGCTGATGAAGAACACTTTAGCCTCTGGTCCCCTGCTTCAGTTTGATTTCGCATTACATCTCACAACCGTCGATGTCACAGTGGCCGACTACTAACCTAGTACCTCGGCCTTGGCCGTGTTCCTTGCTAGGTACCTTATGTACTGATCGGGAGCAACTATAGGTTGTTCTCACATGGCATGGCGAATCGCCGCCTGATGGTTGAGCCAGACGCTTTTCTCAGTTTCTGCTGACGTTGTGATTGTATGGTACATGAAGCTGTCAGTTTTTAAGCAAACATTCATCATGTTGAGTTCCACTCGCCCTGTCATGTAATTTCCACGAACCATCCACTACTGGGCTAGGCGTGTCCACCGTTGCTTCATCACCAAACTCTATTGTCAAGCACCAATTGTTCACCTTGCTTTGTTGGATTGCTTGCCTCCCTGTTTGCTTGCTAAGCCTTTACTACGTAGTACGCGAACTGGATGCTCCACGTTTTGTTTGAGCCGTTGGGTTGATCATTGCAGGGATCCCTTGCACGGGCAATCGCAGGCAGAGTTGATTGCCATCTATCCGTACCTGGGCATCTTTGATTTTTATTTGATTTTGGCTGTTCCCCTACGGTAAACACCTCAGCTTATTTGTCTTAGTGACGGCGAGTTGATTGCCGTTTTAGGCGGTCACAATAAGCAAACAGTGAATGTGAAGGGGCAAAACACCAAAAACCCAAATCAAGGTTTGAATCACGAGAACGAGAACGGTGAATGACATATCACGTGCGTCTAAAAGCATTACAAGGCCAACAGCGGATCACACTACTCAGTACTGTACATAGTATGAATATTAGGCCCGCTTCTCGGAGCCGCTGTTTGGCGCCGCTTAGGTTGGTAGGTACCTGATACATATTAGACATTGGATTGCACCCGCGTGCCCATCACGGAAGGTGATTTACGATGGGAAATTTACCAATTGGAGGGAGTGAGCCTGTAAGAGGCAGGTTTTCCTCCAAGGTGGACAATGCTCAATCATAGGTAGGTACTGTACATACTGTAAGTCTCCTCCATGCATATCATCAAGCCCACCTTATCGAAAACCGCGGAACAGAGCCAACCCTGGTAAGTTCCCACCACTAAGAGTCAGGCACTCGAAACAATCGCCAAGGATGGAACTTGACTAACCGTTATTCCCGTTCACTAAAGCCCGCCCCAATTCTTTGATTACCTTACCTACCTAAGGTACCTTAGGTACTGCAGGAGGGTCAACGTTACCTGAACCTTGATTTTCGAACCCTGACTTTCTTTGACCTGTCATGCATGGATTCAAGTTCAACGGAAACATGAGCGCCCGGGACTAGCTCCAGTTCTGGATATTCAGAGACAATACATACGGAGGTAGGATCTTTTTACTTTGGCACCAACGATGATCTCCACTTCCTCCGAACGGGTTTCTTTCCACTCTTTTACAGATCCCCGAAATCATGAGGATCCTTTCGCAACTCGCTCGGTCTCTGCTATGACATCGGCCAGGGCAAAGTCAATCAGCAAACTGACTCTTGAGCCTGAATCGTAACGCCGTGGGTCAAACGTGGTTGAGACGGGTTGCCAAATCCACAACCAACGGCCCTTCCAGAGCTTCTAGTCGCCTTCTTCAGTTCTCTTCCTGTTGTCCACAATTGACGCCCCGCCCGCTGCTTGGTGACCTTCTTGGCGTTTCGAGGCCCATTTTTGGAGTTCTAGCCGCCATCTCGAGAGAATCTCAAACAAAGCCCCATGTGAGCACATGGCGTTGTTCAAAACGTTGCTGTTGCAGATCCATCGGCGCACTATCCTCCTCTGGACGAGAGGCACGCCAAGCTTCTGACGTCCATTATTGAAAGTCTGGGCTTGGCTTCTTCACACCAGTTTCCTATTGTGCCATTCAGGCCACTCCTATTCGACGCCTCCATGTTAGAGTTCAATGGCTTAGGCCATCCGAAGCCGGTTCCTGAATTCGCTTCCAACTACAGCAATGCTGTTGGCTGACCACCGGCTCGGTGCAGCCGATTTTGCTGGATCTGTCTGCGGCCCAGATGTTTCATCCCGTGTGATTCAGCCACAGGAAACAGATGCCCCGATGTGTGCTTCAGAGGTAAGGTGTTTTACTATACAATCAAGTCTATCTATCAATAATTCCAGCCAACACCAAGGACTGGCTACACTAATCATACAAATACCGCGTGAGTGGCTTACACTCCAAGCCAAGCGTTTCAGAAATGGAACGTCTCTGTGTTTGGAGGCTTGTGAGTTTCCAGTCTCGAACCGTTATGATGCCATCTTTGACCAGCTAGGCCTTCTTCTTTCCGATCTTATAGCCCCATGATCGAAGGATCTTGACAACCTTGGGTGTTAGGGCGGCCGTTAATGGCACTCGGATGAAGATGAAGCTCTTGTGAATGGCGTACGCCAGCGCCAGCTGAGTTGCTAAACCTGTCGCAGATTGAGTCGTTAGCCTTTCTCACCAACTCAGCAAGCGTTATCTACTGCCCACATCACGGGCTGTTAGGGGCGATGGAAATCATCTAATGCGTGCGCCCAGGGGCGAAATCTAACGATAGTACTCACTAGCATCGGTACGGTTGCGTTCCTCAGCCTTCTCGACACCCCATGTGGCCATCTCCATCTTGTCACTGATATCGTCATCGCCAAGTGCTCTCGCCTCGGCCTTCTTGAACGACTGCCAGTACGTGTGCCAGGCCTCCCGAACAGTATCGGGGATCATCTGCTTGATTGACGACATCACACGATGTTCGACCTCGCCTAAGTTGCGCCGGCGGCATCAGTTAGCAACCCACTGAGAATAAAGGTCCGCATGACCTCGTTGACGGATCTAGGTCAGGCCGCGGCAATATCTTACCAATTTTATCAGCACCGACCATTCTAACAAACAGGAAGCAGAATGGGAAGTCGAGAACGGTCAGCCCGAGGTAAACGCCAACGGTTACCCAGCCGTATTCCTTTGTAAGCTTCTTGAGTTTGGCGGTGAGGCCTTTGGGTTCCTCGGCTTCGCCAATGGTCGGCTTCTTGTTTGTCTTGCGCTTTGTGGTAAATCGAAAACCACGCCTTAGAACGCCTTGGAGCATGCCTGGTGTTGTTGTAGAACCGATCCCGAAGGGAGCGCTCCTCAGTCTGGCCATCATACTGTCCCAAGGGATGGTCTTCCATCTCAAAAGCTGACGCGCGGTCTTGTTTTGCGACTGTGATGTAAAGAGTCTCGTCCATGCGCCATTCCAAGCTGCCTGTTGAGCTGGTTGGCTGAAGGCTCGCAGAGGCGCACGCACGCCGCGAACAGGTTGTCTTAACATGATTATCGATAAGAGGTCGCTTGAGTCACAGAATCCAATGCCCTCCTGAGTCGTAGGTTTACAGTCGAAGAGACTGTGGCTGGGAAACTTCGTGATCGGTCGAATCGGATGAGAGGCGATAAGTAATCGTAACTGGTCGGAGCTTTCGGATTTAATGTGTTGAGTTCAAGGAATTGTAAGATGCGGGAAACCAGCCAGATGCATGATCAGAACATCGTGACTCTTGATAATGAAATTGCAACCCGTAATCAGGTTATCTTGCCGTTTTCTCCCGACCTCGTTTGGTAGCGGCGACCCGTCGTTCGAGAAATTTCTGGAGGTTTGGCAAGGTGACAATGATGCGAGGTTGCGCCACGATCAAGTCCAGATTCAGCCACAGGTCGCTTTCGTGGCTGTGGTGTCACGTGTTTTCTCTTGGCTACCTACCTTAATGTAAGTAGGTACGCAGCTAGCAACAACTAAGGTCTTCTCACCACAACCATCCTTCAATCTGTAAAGTAAGTGACACCTCTTGAAACAGTGTTTCGGGTGAATAAAGCCCTCAGAGACTTTGCGAAGCTCCAAGGACTCGAGTATATTGTCTGAGCTCCCAAGTTTCGGGCCAGTTTTTACGATGAGGTTACCAAGTTGTACGAGCCGAAGGATGGGACCTGTCTCAAGCTATGAATGCCTAATTCTGAAGCTGACTGTTGCGTAGAAGATCCTTTTTACCTTTACCGTATTTGATTGGGCAACTATATGGCCGTATCGTCGATAATCTACTGAAGTAGGTAATCGGTGAATCTCACATACAACTAGGAATGATCCAGCATTTAGCTTCCTCGGACACTTATGAACACAAGCTAAAACTAAGTCCGTAAACCATTTGTGCTTTGGAGGCCTCGTTTTCTCAGTTCCATGATGGGAGTCTCTTGTTGTCATTAAACATTTCTCGCCTTTCGAGTCGCTTGATGTAAGTCAGGGGTAGCATGGCTCTGAGTTAGTCTTAATCGTCGAATCGCATCTAGAACATAATCTGCAGTGCAACCTTGCACGGTGGCCTTCATATTGAACTCTGTCCGGGAAAGAGCGAAGAGGCGTCATAGTACTTTGCATTTTGGCGTATGACGGCTACCTACTGTGTGATGGTGCTCTAAGTGGCTGCTCACAGATATGGAGGGAGCGTGGTTTTACTCTTGTCGACTAAACATAGAGGTATCACGGGGATTTCTATTTGGATCGTGATCTCTACGTTAAGACATACAAAGACACTTGAATACCTGCGTGCCTCCTAACCTTGAGCAAAGAGCAGCCCAGTGTCCAATACAGGAAAGTTGCCTGAAGAAGCCACGGGCAACTGTTGCGAGCACTGCTTGGCAGTGATATCGACTCTCAGTCGGTACCTGCAGCCTACTGCCTCCCTGGACCTAGCCTTCTTCCCCGACTCTTTTCCAGGCAGCTCCTAGGTCAACCTAAAGGTACTACCTTGCCTTCTTGTAATTCCAACTTCATTGCCGGCATACCTACCTACCTGGGCATGGTATATATGAAGTGAACCTTCCTCTCTTCTTCTTTGCCGGCTCGTCCACTCACTCATCTTTCAGCTCTTACAATCAAACTCTTGCTACCTCATTTCTCGACCAAGCTCCTATACTTGGACCTGACGAGTCCATTTTGGCATAAAAATGAAGGTGCTTGAGTGACATACTTCAGGCAAAGGATTCCGGCCCTATTTCGACAAATTGTCAACCGCATTCGCCCATCACTGCCCTCTTTCGAATCCTCCGGCTTCTCTCACACTGAACGGGTGGACTGAGTTGATGACGGCCAATTTTCCAACTCGTCACCGCTGGATAGCGCCATTGATTCGCTTCTCCTCACTCGTTACACTCTAATCACATCAAATACCAACGATGCCAGCTGCCATCACATACGGCAAGAAGAGAAATAGAAGTATCCTGAGGACTCTGGGAACACGTCGCCAAAGAGCCATACCAAAAGCTTTACTACTTGATCGGCTGCGTATGTTATCCCACATGTCTTCCCTGATAAATCACTAACTGTTTCGGAAGCAGAGTTCCATATAAACAATTCCCCTAAGCAAGCATCCCGGAAGAGAGCAATGGTTGACCGGCAGACTGCGGATGAAATGGCAAGCTGGTTACTAGACGATTCCACACCCGAGCGCCTCTCCAATGAAGAAGATGACTTGTCTCCAAAAAAGCGCCGGACCACTACACCGAGGAAGTCGGTTTCGATCGATAGCAATCAAGCTATCTCTCCACTGGATTTCCCGTCACCTATCAAAACACCACTCAAATATTTAGATACTCGCCCTCGGGCCTCCCGCATGGGCACGCACTCGCCATCGAAAGCCATGGGAAGGGTTCCTAGACGAGCTGCCACGACTGGTAGACACAGGGATACATCACAAAAGAGACCAAGTTCAGGCTTACAACGCCGCCATGTGCCTACGAGATCGCTGTCTTATGACCCCCTCAAGTTTCACCCTACGAAAGACATCGCATCGGCCACACCTATGGCGCTCCATACCTATGACAACAATGCGAGAAATCGTATTGTAGAAGGATGCCAGATTCCTCGCATCCAAGACCAGTGTGCTGGTGAAGAAATTACGGGGAAACTGGCCGCTATGCTGGCCGCTACCAATGCACTCAAGCCTGCGCCACAACAGGCGAACTTTTCGACCTCAAGATTCACACGTATGGTACCGTCGAAAGTACGTGCAAAAGTCTCAAGTGCTTGGGATCGCTTCCATCCAAAAGCGGCGAATCGCGAGGAAACACAGACTCCGGCCTTCTCCCACTCAGGCGATGAACAAGGTGACAGGTGGATTCAAGGGAGCGTTGTTCCTACTCCTCGCTCACATGCATCAACTGAGAACGCTTCTCCGATCAGTAACATTGAGCTCCGCTTGAATGAAGGGGATAACCTCAATAAAAGTAAAGTCCAGCAAATCGTTGGAGGTCGGGTTAACAGAAAACCGTTAGCAGATGATGGAAAGTCCCTCAGAAATGGAAAACTTGTGGAGGATCCATTCTCTGGACAAGCTGACAAGCGAGCTCTAACACGTTTCGAAAACCGGCTGAATAAAGGTTCAAACGATGGTCCAAAGACGCCCCCCTGCTCGCTATGGAATCCATTCGAATCCGAGAAGGGATTCGACGACAACATTGAAGATAGGTTCTTGAACAGTACACCAGTCGGATCTTCAACCCCTCGGATTCTAGTCGAGCGGCCATCAACGTCGAGCAGTGGTAACTGCTCCGCGTACGGCGATATGCACATACCAGTAAAGCATTGTAACGAGAAACAGGGATCTTTATCGACTACTGGCCAAAAAGGAATCAGAGAGCACTACTTTCCCAGTCATAAGCTTTTAGGTCCTAGTGACGATATGTTGGCTAATTTGGCCAGTCAAGCTCGACAAGTTTCAGGGACAGCGAAGAGTGACTTGCATACCTCTAACAGGATGAAGAAACACCCGTCACCTAGCAAAGAAGCTCTAGAAAAGTTGGAACTTCAATTTCAGCAGTACACTCATGTTCGTATCTCTGAGCCTGTCAAGCACGATGTGGATGAACTTATAATGGAGCCCATGGACGCAAGCCCATCCCTAAGGGCATGTGAAAGGAGAAGATTGAGCTTAGCTCGTCTGTCGGTCACCAATATTGACGAGCTGGTTGACCCATTGTGCGGAAAAGTTCACCACCGCCGAGGTTCCTCAACATCTATGCTCCAACTGGTACGAAGCCCTTACGTGCTACAAAATTCGGTCAAGTTGCACAAGGATATCCGGTTGGCGCCCCCTTATCGTCCAGCTGGTGTTTCCCCTTCTGATGTGGATGAGTTACATTAGCAGGTTTGGCGAACACGGCCATAGGCAGTGAACCTTTGCATCAATCTAAAACCATCGCAGGTGACAAAGCTCATGGGGACAAGGCACAATTTGTAGTCAACGAAGAGGCAAAAACGACAGCTACCATTGTTGAATGGATGAGAAGAAAACCGGAAGGCTACGTGGTGATGAAGAGCTCCGAGGCTGTGATAGATCAAGTCACTGGTGATGGCCGTGCAAATTTATGCTTGTCTATACCCGTATAACAAATAATACAATTATCCTCAACTCCCAATGAGGGTATCAACGCTAGCAATCGTACATGTTTGTGTATAAATTCAAAGTCCGTGATTCCATACTCCTTTCGACTTGTGGAGTTTCCCCTATCACCGATGTATTCGATGATATAACAATTGAAGTTACTTGAGATACTTAATAGCGGTGGTGGCGCGCACCACGACCATCGGTACCGCGCATGCGTCGAGTGCCAGCAGCCTTCAATGACGTTAGCATACCGTTGATTCGAGAGCAGTCAGAATGAACATACCTTGACGCCAGGTCGGCGAGTCAAACTACCCTTGAGCTTGAGGAGGGCACCACTGACCTTGTCCTTCATGGAAGGTCGGCGCTGGTGGTGATGAACAGGGGCAGTGGCCGTAGCATGAGTTCGTCGACTAGCACCGCCGCCAAACATGCCTCGGCGACGGGGCTTTGTGGTTGTGGTTGTGGTGGTTGTTGTATGGCGATGAGAATGAGCCGGAGCACGGCGACGGGTGCTGAAGATGGAGCGACGGGGAGCGGAGTGACGGTGAGTTCGTGTGAGAGGCATGTTGAATGATGGTAAATTGGATATAGAAGTTAATGTATGTGTGTGTGTGTGTGCTAATGTTTGTGCTTTTGTGGCCTGTTGTGTTGTGTTGTGTTGATGATTCTGATATCAATACTGAGAGATGGCTACAACGGGATATTATATACACATTTGGATGGTTGCGCAACATAACCTACTTGAGCATGGAAGCATACTTGGCCAAGAATTATTGCATCACCTATTACGATCATTGATGAGATACGTAGGGGAAACCTGGTCAGCGGGTTTGGTTGTCTGCAGATCCAAAAGAGTTGATACCTACCACTATTAACTAGGTACCTTACCTTACTTAGGTACCTAAGGTAGGTATGTACCCGGTACCTCTCTCTAACTTGGACCCTGAAAGAGGGAATGGCCAAAAGACAGATCCTCGATGAGGAGCAAAACTTGGAAATACTGGACAGAGCACGTTGGGAACGAATCGGCTCTTGGTCGAGAGGACAGTGGCGGAATTGACGTTTTGGAGATGTACTGAAACGTCACTAGATGGGATGCAATGGAGTTTAATTGGTAGGCGGAGGCGGAGGGCGAGTAGTCCAGTAGACCCTTGCTTCAAGATGCAGGGTCCAACGGGTTCCCAGCCAGGGCCCTTAGGAGTGGATGTGATGTCATAGGGCTGCAGATGAATTACCTACCTACCTAGGGACGGGAGTTTTTGAATTGTATTGTGGACAAGGCGTAATAAAAGTCTTGGCTTTCCAAAGTTGATGAGACGATGAGTAACAAGGGTGGCTATGATTGAGTCTATACCCGTCCACACAAAGTGAGATATTGAGATAAAATGACGACGAAGATCATGATGACGATGATAAGCAAGACCGAGATGGGCAGATGGGTCAACCATGACAGGATGACCTACATACAAGGGAATATCCAATGTTTTCAACTTCTATTGCTTCCCCAGGTCGTGATATCGAGCCATATATGTGGTCAACTCGACGTATCCTATCCCGACGCAATGGAGATGGCAACTCTCACCGTAGACTACAGTGGAAACCCTCATTTTAGCCAACTTGAACCATTTCCAATACGATTCTGCCCTGCTTTCAGGGGATAGCATCGGCCATAGAATCGTTAAGCCCGCAAGTTATGCTTGATGGTCTCCAGATCCTTGGTTGAGAACCCAAGACCCTTCACGTAGCCATCCCATCCTCCATACTCGGCTTCGACAGCTTGACCAAAGGCCTCCCAAAAGCTCGGGCGTAGGCTAACCATGTTCCAAAAGCCAGGCTCTTCAGTGCTCTCCACGTCAATGTTTGCCAGTATGAACAAGAGTAGACGCTCGCGTGCTGGCTCGACACCAATCCGCGATAGCATGTAATCCAAGATGACGTCTTGTTGCCTTGTGCCAGCAAGGGTCTGCAGGAGCCCTGCCATGACGCCCGTGCGGTCACGTCCAGCTATAGCTCAGTTTTACGATTAGCCTCCCAGCCCTTTGAACATAACCTTGATTTTCCTACCAGTGCAGTGAAAGAGAAAGGGCTCGTTCGGTTTGTCCCTCACGTGTTGGAGGACTGCTCGGATAGAGGGTTTGTACGCCGCTATGACAGCCATCAGCTGCTCCCTCCAAGCAGTCCTGCCGTCATCAACAGCAAAGTCAGCGGGACTAGGCTGGGGGTATTCAGCAACGCGCTCGCAGAAGACAAACTTGACACCGGCTAATTTTGGACTGGGATACGTAGCCCGCTCTTCCTTGCTGCGGAGATCAAAAACAGTCTTGACGTTGGCGGTCAGCCAGGCCATGGCTTCTGGGTCGTCAGCGGCGGCGTCAAGCATACCAGAGCGGAAGATATGGCCAGGGCGTATGGAACTGCCAGGAGCAGCACCTAGATCGCGGAGGTTGATGATCGATCCAATAGGGATGAAAGGTTTGGAGTTGAGAGCGGTCGTGAGGGTGTCGGCCGGAAGGGGCTCTCGAACGTGGACAGCCGCGATGGACTCAAGTTCAGCTCGCGAGAGAGTCATGTTTGGGCTTGTTTGTTTCTTGCTAATAGCTGGCCAGGTTGTTAAGATGGCAATTATCGTTACTGTTGTTGCTGATGTGATAGAGGTGGAGGGATAGTTGGATCAAGACTGCCAGTGCCATACGGTCGGTTATATAGTAGGCATTTCTAGGTAGGTGGGCATCCAAAGATACAGATAGGCTGGCTACCTATCTTGATCAGTGTGTCAGCTACAGCAGCATCCTGTTTGGCGTATCCAGCCAGTAGTTATTGCGAGTCATCGCAAATAGTGACACCAAGTCTCTGTCTCCTATTGTTTGAAGACCAGTGGAGCTTGATGATTGAGAGCGAGCCATAGAACTGCCATTCGCAGGGCTTGTGTATCCTTAAAAGTATACCACCACATGGCTTAACAGTTGTGAAATCAATCAGAGCTTAAGAGAATCTGGGTCCGTGATTCAACTAAGGTAGTACCTTACGAATTAGTCTAATGTGGCGAGCTATGGATGACTCTGGGGTAAGTAAGCTCAAAATCAAGATGCAATTGGTGGGTAAGGATCCCTGGCTGACATGAATCTCATCATAAAGTTAACGGTAGCAAGACGACACCTTGCATGCTATGATTCTAGGCGAATATATCTTATAGAGAAATAATGTTTTCTTTTCTATGATGCGCACTGTCTAACTAAATCAAACTTTGAGACAAAAACCTCCATCTTACATAGCATAGTAGGTTCCCACGTATCATGTAGTCTAGCTTCCCCCACAACCTACTATACCTAAGATCAAGGAAATCCTTATCGATAACACGCAGCTATCAAATCATGGCTCCGCCATCTCTAACAGATCCAATGCCTTTTACTCAACTGACTGGGCTCTCTGCTACTTACATCGGGAGTAGCAGTTCAGTTACAAGCCAAACGTTCGACGATGGCTGCCACAGCCTCTTTGATCAGATGGGGACTCGTCCTGCCCCTCATAGTTGTCGCTTTTGCAGTTGCGTACCGTCTTCAACAGCCACTCACAGTTTCGGGCGAGGGAGAATCCGCAACGTATTGTTACAATTCCATCCGAACACATGACCCTGAGCAGGCTGAAGCTCAATGTTTCACTGTTGCGGATGGTCTCTTTACTGCTGTTGGTCCACGAGACGCTGATCAGCCCGTGATAGATGGTTATGTGATTCCAGGACTCTGGGATGGGCATGGTCACTTGCTCCAGTACGGCGAATTCCTCCACTCCGTTGATTTGTTCGGTGCCCAATCCCTCGCAGAGGTTCGCACGAGGATCAAAGACTACATCTCTGCCAACCCTGGGGCCGGATCGAAAGACAATTGGGTTCGCGGAGTTGGATGGGATCAGACCTTTTTTGGACGTATGCCCACAGCTGTAAGATACTCACTCATGTCTATTGGCTTCCCGCCATACACTAAGAAGCTTCATACCTAGGCAGATATAACGCAGGATACAGAGCTCAGCGGCATCTATCTTATGCTTGATCGCATTGATGTTCACTGCACTTGGGTTTCCCAGCCTGTTCTCGATCTCCTCCCATCAGACCTCCCTGAAGCTGTCCCGGGAGGTGAGATCATTCGCGACCCTGGCCTCGGTGTCTTCTGCGATAACGCTATGGACCTGGTCATCTCAATTTGGCCTCAGCCTGGCCGGGAATTTAAGGCTCGTACAGTCAAGACCGCTATGAAGCGCCTCAACGAGGTTGGTCTTGTTGGCATGCACGATGCTGGAGCAACTCCAGATACTTTGAACCTCTATAACGAGCTCTCTTCAGGAGACGATTGGACCCTTCGTGTATATGCAATGTTGGAATGTCCCCAGCGTAATTCGTACTGCCCAGAGGAAGCTGTCAAGTTCGCCAGAGACGATGATCGCTTTGCAGTTCAGAGTGTCAAGCTATTTGCGGGTACGTGTCTCCATCAAAATCTCCCAAGGTACCTAGTGAGTGATTAACCTCAGCCAGACGGCGCTCTCGGAAGTTGGGGCAGCGCCATGCTCGAGCCATACTCTGACCATCCGTGGACATCAGGCTCGCTTCTTATCAACGCCTCTGCCCTCACTGACGTGACCAAGCGCTGGGCTGCCGACGGGTACCAGGTCAATATCCATGCTATCGGCGATCTTGCCAACCGTAACGCTGTTGACGCTCTTGAGGCGGCTCTTGTCCAGCAGTGCCTTCATGAGGCTACTGCTCAGGGTGCACACCCTTCGACCCCGGACCAGTCCGCCCACGATCAGATTGAAGCGCGTGCTGCTTGCCAAGCTCGCCACCGCTTTCGCATCGAGCACGCCCAAATAATTCACCCAGATGACCAGCGACGGATTCGAGAAGTCGGCATCATCCCCTCTATTCAACCCACACATGCAACATCAGACATGAAGTATGCCCTTGCTCGGCTTGGTAAAGACCGTCTATCTTCCTCCGCCTACCGGATGCGTTCTGTTCTTTCTGCCCATCCGATTCTGGGGAGCGATTTTCCTGTCGAGCCCCCAAACCCATTCCAGGGCATCTACGCCGCCGTGACCCGTCGAAGCCCGCATACGGGTCGTGGAACAGACGATAGCCCCGATGGCTGGCACACAGAAGAGGCATTGAGCTTAGATGAAGCGATGTGGGGATTCACGGGAGCTCCTGCTTATGGTGCCTTTCTTGATACCCGCGCTGGTGTCATCCGCGACGGTGCTTTGGCTGATTGGGTTGTCCTTGATAAACCTATTGAGTCTTACGATATAGATGATTTACGCACCCTAAAAGTTAAGGAGACATGGGTGGCAGGCAAACAGGTGTATGCACGACCTAACCATGACTAGATTGCCCGATCCTATTTCCCATATGAAAGACCCATCTAGAAGAGGACCCAGGAGTTTGGGTGATTGTCCAGGTAGATAGATATAGCTGATGTGCACATGATACTGCTAGAAATAGAAGTGTATTTTGTTGATCTCTCTGCACCTATATTCGCACACGAAATGATCTAACAGTTCTTTTAATATGGTACTGTTTTAGCAACTGAACGGAACGTCTGGATGCCTCCAAGTCACGACATCTCATAGACCTCTCCCGGGATGAAAGACATGGACCCCTCTCTCTGTCACTTGTGCGATAGAAATCAACCCCCCAAACGCCGTCGAATAGGTCTTCGGAACGAAGACCAGCCTCTGTAGAACCAAAGATTGCAAAACGCTAACCTCAAACGCCGAACATCACGAATCAGTTTTCTTCTGGTGCCATGAATTCTAGTCCGACTTAACAGTAAGCTTGTTTTCCCACCATTTTGCGAATTTGACTGTTGGGATATCGACCGCTCGCCAAAATATGTCAGCCCACCAAAAGATAGTGGGAATCACAAAGAACGAGCTCAGGACGAAACCAGCAGTGAAGCGGTGCCCCTCGGTACCCGTCACGCTATAGGACCATTTTTCGAAATGATACCCAATGGCATGGATGGCGGGTCCATGCATAAGATAAAGGGCATAGGAGATCTTGCCCAAGTATTGCACGAACGCCGAGTTGAATACGCGCTGCCAGTTAGACGAGCGGCTCACTGCGAGAACAAACATAACAGCGCCCGTACATTGCCAGTATCTGTACTTCTCGGCCGCCCACCACTTAGGAATCAGCGACGTAAGGTAGATCCAGCCCGGTGTCCGATCACCGCCCTCATCGGGTTGGCTCATAAGATATAAACTTGCAACACTGAAAATTGCCCAGAAAGCGCTCTGGTACCAACGGCGTTGACTTGACTGGGTCTTCTCCTCGATAGGAAGAGCAGGAGGTGAGACGTGGGCGCCGCGGATAAGATCAATTTCAGCCAGGACCATGCCGCAGAGGAACATGAGAAATTCCCAACGTGAATTTCGGTAGGTAAAGAGCATTATACCGGCAACTGTGATGAATCGGTATTGGCTTCGAAGTCGAGCAGTGGCTATTAGGGTGAGGAAGAGATACAGCGAGCAACGAAACTCAACAGGGATGGTCCACAAATGCTGGTCATAGTCTAGATGAACGATTAGTAGGATTCATTTAAGTGGATGATTTGGCCTACTGGTGCTTCCACCGTGGGTCTTCCAGCCGAAGACATGGACAAAATCGAACATATCCTTTGCCCATTCTGCGAACTGAGCATAGTTTGTGGGGAGACGTGGGGGGTGAGGTTCTCTGACGTTCCTCATGAAAGTACGGTCCATGGCAAACTCTCTCGTCCATTCGTAAACACCCAAGCGGATGAAGGAGACGATCATTAGGGTAGAGATAGCGGTTGGAAGGTATAGGCGTATGCCTCGTCGGAACACTAGAGAACTCATGGTAGTCGAGAAGTCCTGAGTGTTCCTACTCCGGATGAGCTTCAGAGGTCGATAGGAGAGGGCGTACCCCGAGATGACAAAGAAAAGGCAGACAGCTGGAGGGCCCTGATACCACAATCGGATAATTGGTAGCTTCAGGATGTTGTAGTGGGCATCGTCACAACCCCAGCCTTTGGCGATGACGAATGCCTGGTAGAAGAGATGACAAAACAAGACGACGAGGGCGGCAACACCTCGCATGCCGTCTAGGTAGGCTGTAGGAGCGAGCTTGGCCGGTCGAATCTGTTCCCGAGCATGTCGTCCCTGAAGATAACTGGGAACGAAGAACCAGGCGAAGCGAACTAGGTAAACTCTCCAAGGGGTTGAACGAACGTAGTCCACAGGAGCGAGAATGGGGCCGGCCCATTTCTCAAAGTGAAGCCGATGGTGGTCTTGATCGTCTCGACCGCTGTCACTGTCAACGTCGGAGACAGACCTGTTGTCGAGCAATCCCATCTTCTCCTCGTCAGAGAGTGAGTGTATCGAATGAGAATGACGACTCATAGTTGAAAGTCCAGGGAGACCTTTTGGGCGGCCCTGGTCTTGCAGAGATGGGAAAACGAGGAAAGAAGTGGCCTAGGAAGGGAATAGGGAAAGAGGGCGTGGGTTGCCAAGTGGAAAGCGTGGAACAGAAAACGACAGAAGTGGAAGGAGCGCGATAATCTTCCAATTCTTGGTGTACCTAGGAAACAAATGGAACAGTTTTGACCAAAGTAAAACAAAAACAAAAACAAAAACAAAAACAAAAACTGGAGGAACTGGACGAGTGTTTGCCGAGAGATCAGTTGTGGAGGAGGAAACGAGAAACGAGGATGAGAGTGAGGGCAAGAGATGCCAAGAGATGGCCACCAGGGGATCTCTTGTAGTCTCTGTAGGTAGGTACTGAAGAAACACGGCCGTTGATGTAGAGAACAAAGGGCGAGGGCGACGACGACGACGACGACGCAGAAGAGAAGGGAAACAGGGAAAAGGCAGACTACGGTATACATAAGGCAGTGTTGGGGTTGGGAGTCAGGGTTATACAGTATCTCACAGTATCACTACTATACAAGTGACAGACAATTGCAGTTCCCGTTACAGCTTCAGCTCCAGTTGTTCACACGAACGGACAGAGATAGCCTATCAACTTGCACCGTCCCGTGAGCCAAACGACTATCACTGGAGACAAGCTGCGTTTCAACGTCTTGATTTGTCTTGAAACGCCCTGCTTCGCTTCCTCATATGCATACATAATAGCATAGCGCAGGTTATAAAGGCCAAGGCCATGAATGCATATCCACATTGTTGCCCACCCATTTACCGATCTTCGACAGTTCAAGCCGCATACTAGTCAGGACCAGGGGCGGAGAATGGAGATCTGCAGCATCTTTGTGGAGTTTGTATAGCAAAAGATGGTGGATGATTGCATGACAAGTGCTTGATATGATGCCGATAACCGAGTGCTCTCAAATATCAGTTTAAGCATGAAATAACAAGTGTCATGCTGGTAGAGTTCCATGACGTTTTATCGTTGTATAGGTAAGGTAGGCAGATGGATAATGCGGCTTAAAGAAACGCACCTAAAACATGATATGTGTATCAAAAGACGATAGAGGTTTCCGAAGGCATCCGCTGACAAAGACAATGCCATGATACCTTGATTTTCCACGCCATGGTGAGACATCTATTTTAAAACTGGGGTGTCAGTTCAGGTAAGTAATGTAATTAAGCATTGGCTAAGAAAAAGCCAAGGTTTTAACCCCTGTAAAACTGTTTGTTTCTTTATTTCCGTCTAACTATTGGATCCATAGCTTTGGCTTCGTACTTTTCTCAAAGGGATTATTCTTGTTGCATACCTAACATCCATAGTAATCCTAGGCTCTCGGAAATTTCCCAATCAATCCAGTTGCTCTGTTCTTCTTCTTCTTCTTCTTCTTCTTCCTCTTCATTTGCATTTGACGTTAAACCGGCATCAACGTGGGCCCACCACACAAATTATGATAACGTCCCCCCAGGCCCAATTATTTACAACATGTAGGGTTCCAGATACGGGGATGCTCCCTCAGAAACGCACGTATGTGAGGTTTCTATACTACTATACTACCTATGTGGCCTCCCATACCCCTTCCATCAACTGCTATGGATACCTAGACTGTGATTCAGGCATCCCAACATTGCACCAGATATTGTCTCATCTGAAGAGTACACAGCTTCAAGGGTTACATATAGATGTTTGGCACGGTTAAGCGGCTTCGACTTTACGACAGAGCCATTGAGAAACAGCACATCCTCAGTTGCGCAAGATGGGAAATTCGCCCTGATGATCACACGGCCCATCATCATCTATCGTCTGCACCACTTCAAGCTGCCATCTCAGACGACTGCTCGGTAGCACACAAGGTAGTATTCCCGGTGTTACAGCTCGACTAAATTCCCGGTGGAGCGTAACTCAAACATAACACCATCCCAAACCGTAAAAGAGCTAATTATGTATAATCATCAGTATAACTCAAGCGGTGAGCTGAGGTGAACCGAGAGATCATTGAGGATACTGACTTGGTACATAGTCGATCAATCCTTGGCAAACTTGTTGGTTCGTTTGTTGGTTCGTCCGGACTTCGATCTCGCATCCTCTTCTCTGGGACCGATCTCAATTGTCAACATGAAACTACCAACAAGGCTTGTTTCCCTCTTCGCACTCTCTGACACGACAACCGAACTCTCATGTGGAGAAAAACTGGGCTGTGCTTCAGGGAAGGGAGAGCTCCCGTCGTGTCAACACGGCGCATCATGAGCTCACAGCTGACGACGACAAAAACAACAAGACCCAGATTTCCACAAAGTACATACATAGACGATAGGGGCTGGCGAATAGACAGTGTCTCTGTTGCGTCTTGATACCGTATTTTTGAATTTGCGCATGAGGTGCTACGCACTGTATACCTCGGTATTGTCGATCTTACAAGGGCTTCAGTCTGCCAAATATTTACCGTAAGTAAATAAGTAGCCACAAAGTACCAACCCTCGCTACTTCGTACCATAAAACATCCATATAAGCTTACCAGGTCCTATCTCGCATCTGCTACTCCGTAATCTTGTAAACATCGCCCTGTGGACCTGCTTTGGCCCATGCCCCGTGGCTCCAAAGTGTGCTGTGATCGACACGGCTATCACTATTCCGCTTCACTGCCAACCATCTAGTTAGTTCCTCGTCGACCTCGTCTTGACAGAGGAGTAGAACGAACAACACGTCATCTGTGCTTGTCATTCACCCAAAACCGCATCTCAGCAGCATTGGTCGAGCCTGACAGATACGCTTCGCTTCCTCATCCTGGGCCACCACGCTATACAATGTGTATTTCATCTTCAATCCAGCCTGTAGTCGTGTCAACCCCCATTGCCTTGGAAGCTATCCGTTGAAGTTACCGAGATTATCGGTGTCATGTATAACAAGTACCAGTGACATCAAATCAAATCAAGTTCGTATGTATACATGTCTTTCACTAGCGAGTGATTCTCGATTGCATTCGTATAGTCCTTTGTGACAAAACGTAATCAAATCCCTTGTTCCCTTTCTACATTTACAAAACGCCCATATTTTTCGTCCAAAACACCTGCCAACGCCTTAAGATAAATCTCGTTGCATCACGTATAATTTGCAATCCTTAGTTTTCGAGCCAATCGAGGAAGTCAGGGGTGAAGTAGCTGACCACAATAGTAGCGCCAGCTCGAAGAATGCCTTCTGTTGACTCGAAAGCCATTGCCTTGAGATCGAAGACTCCAGCCTTGGCTCCGGCATGAATCATAGCATACTCGCCACTGACCTGGTATGCAGCCACGGGAAGATCTTTACCCAGGTCCTTGGCATCACTGATAATGTCCAGATACTGACTAGCAGGCTTCACCATAATAATATCGGCTCCCTCGTTGATATCTCGCACGATGGCACGACGTGCGAGGCCACGACCACCGGGAGGAAGTTGGTAGCACTTGCGGTCACCAAATGAAGGTGCTGAGCCGGCGGCATCTCGGAAGGGGCCATACAAGCAGCCTGAGAACTTGGCAGAGTACGACATAAGAACGGTTTTGTGGGCAATTCCCTCCTCAATCAATTTAAGCTTGATGGCGCGAATGCGGCCGTCGTTCATGTCTGAAGGAGCTACGCAGTGAGCGCCAGCCTTGGCATAAGCGATGGCGACATCAGAGATGCGGTCGACAGACAACTGGTTGTTCAGACTGCCATCATCACGGAGAATGCCGCAGTGGCCATGAGAAGTGTACTCGCAAAGACAGACATCGCAGCAGATGAAGAGCTGTGGGAAACGGCGGCGAATGATCTGAATTGCTTTGATGACCGGTCCTTCGGGGTCGTCGGCGGCGGTACCTAGAGCGTCCTTTGTACCAGTTTGCATGGGAACACCAAAGAGCATAACAGAGCGGAGGCCCTTATGAACGAGAGGCTCGAGGAAGGGAATCAGCTTGTCACAGCTGAGCTGGTGCTGGCCGGGTAGAGAAGGGACGAGAATCATGTCGCCTTCGCCATCGGTGACGAAGAGGGGGTAGATGAGCATGGACTAGATACATCCTGTTAGACATCTCGGCTTCAGTGACCAAGGGCTCAACTACGGTACATACCTTTGTGAGTTGGCGCTCGGCCTGCCATGACCGGGCCAGAGGGTGAAAGTAACCACCATGGAGCTGGCTTGAAATGTCGCCGGAAATGCTGACGCTGGTGGCAGCAGTGCTGGTGTAGGACATAGCACGCGAGACGTGGGAAGCTCGGTCATCGAGAGTCGAGACGGATGAGCGGGGACCGGGGATCTGAGGGCGGCGAGCGCCATTGGAGTCGCGAAGGCTCAAGTCCTGAACAAGGCTGGAGAAAGACATGATGCCGATTACGATTGATGGTGATTTGGAGAGACGATGATGGTTGGTCTTGAAAGGATGAAGAGCGAAGGTTTCAGGACGAAACAGTTGGCGGGCCTTGGGCGTAAGGTGGCCAAAAATTCAACGGACGGTCAACTGGGGTCCTTTGTATGGGCGGAACAGGTCGGAAGGATGGCAATTGGAAGGTGAAACAACGCAAATCACGAACAGCAAGACAAGGGGTATCGAGAGGAGTTGAAGGAGGAGAGTAAGACGAGAGGTAAGTTGACCGTTGGGTCGGGGAGGGAAGAGATGATAATTAAAAGGTTGAGCGCCGGGGACAAGACCTAATTGCCAATGAGAGCGTTGGTATAACTGAGCCCGTCAGCGATTTCCGTCTTGCGCATGCGCACGCGGCGTGATCGGTCAAGTTCGGAAAGTCTGTGGCCCATCCAATCAGAGGAATCAATCACCCACCGACTCCATTTCATCGCCCAATCGTAATCGCTTGCCACTGGAAAATTTCCTCAACTGTCTTAGCTGAGCTGCGCCGGCGACTGCCGACCTCGCTTCACTGTCATCCATCGAACCAGCAGAGAGACCCTGAAAAGAACCTCGGAATCCTTCTGTTTTAGGGATTTTCTTCTTCTTACCAGGGCAGATTCGGAGGGGTTGCCCTGCTGGGTAGGACGATTCAATTGATTCCCGCCAGATCCCAGTCTCAAGTTTGATAAATGTTTGAATTAAATCCCGGAACTCGTCTAAAGTCCTCCAAAGATCTGTTGGATCAATCCATTGGCTACCTCATCGAAGAAGCCGTGGAAAACTGCCAGCCGAGCACCTAACTAGTGGAGGGTAAGGTAGCCAACCCCGCCTCCCGCAAGCCAATAACGGCCCCGCCCCGCCCCGCCCTGGACGCTCTTATCTCTCAGGCCGTTGCCGGTAGGCCGGAACAAGTGGGGGGGTTTTCCGGAGATGTCACCGCAAAGACATGCCATAGCACAATCAGGGAGCAAGAAAACTTATGACTTAAGAAGAGGATGCCAGAATAAACTTAGGAAAGAGTCCCCTAAACTTAGATTACGTTGCCTAAATATTTTTTGTTATATAGGATTAAGGTCCTGAGTTTTCTTTCCTCCCCCAGCCATATTACTGAGCGAGCTCCGTATCGCGTGATCCGATATTTGGCATTTCCTCGGATCGTGAATCACAGACAGACTGCTTTTTGATGATGAGTAATGCCTCTTGATTTTCTCTATACATGAATTCGCACCTGCGTTTTATAACTTTTTCCCTTTCTTTTTCATTTATTAGATATCCTCGAGAGATCTAGATATCTAGATAGGCATACCCACAGTCTAGTCTAATTTAAACATTCATTGCCCCTACTCGTGAGGCAAAGCTTCGCTTTATCAATATCATGATATTTGGATTTCTCAAATTGTAAAGCACAAGGTAATAGGAGCATCAATACTAAAGGGCTTTGCATCTGAATCTCTCATAGCCTGAAAAACTTCATCCATCTTGGCATCCTGTGGGTGAAAACTGAGCATATTAAGCCCGGATGGTTAATCTTGAGATGTCGTCAAGCTTCAACCTGGTCAAGTAACGGCCGCTGAGACTTGTAACGGGATACGTAACACCAACAAGAATTAATCTGGCCGTTCCATAGAAGTGTCCAACATCCCTTGTCTTTGTCGTTGGATATACTACCGGTCTTCACTCTGAGGTGGAGTACTCCTTCACCACGGTGTTGTCCTGCAATCATCGCCGACGAAGAAGCCGGGGCGGAACTGCGTACCCGTGAAGTAATTATTGAACTTTAGCCATCTTGGGCCAAGGCTGTACATCGTCCGAGTGAGCAAATCACCATCTCTACCTTTTCTGGTGAGATGCCAGAGGACAGATTCCGAAGCACTGAGTTTCCGGCTACCTATGGATATGATTGTTGTTGAGCGCCATGCGGCCTTTGTTTAGAGCTGAACCCAGTATACTCAAGTGCTCCCTTGGTCACTCCGACAAGATAATTAAATAATGACTTTGATTGCTTTTCTCTTCTCATTATCCCCAAGTCCACCGACCATTGCTGGGTTCACAAGTTGACAGGTCATCATCTCCGGCTTCTTTCTCATTAGGAGCAACCTCAAAAACTCCTTGAATAGCTTCATTAAACTCCAGAAGGTGCCACCACATAAAGCGTTCTCGTATGTCTTTTGCAATCTATCAAAAACCACAGATTCCTGTCCATACCCTTCGTGTACATGCCCGAAAACATGCAGCAGAGGACGGATGCGCCATAACTCTTTGAGGAGATAATGACATCCGAGATTTAGATCGAGATGAGCGAATGGAGGACCGTGAGTGACGAGGACGTCAATGCCTTTCGGAGTAGTATCTGACCAAACATCTTGGCGCCGTGGATATTGAAACGACCAGTTTCCGTGGCGAGGTGATAGAGGGCTTCCATATATCTTTAGGGTTCGGCCATTTCTGCAAGTGATGGTTGTAGTCTCGTTCTGAAGATAAATACAATCTCCCCAATCTAGACATTCTCTTTCAGCTGCTGATTCCTCCCGACGATCACAACCTTTATCGAGCAGTATATCATGGTTTCCTGCCACGATGATCTTGTGTGTGTGGGGTTGAGATTTGAGCCAAGCGACAGCAGCTTTTAGCTCTCCGAGCGACCCCGACTGTGTAAGATCTCCAGCGTGGATAAGTACATCTCCAAAGGGCAGGTGAGGTTGAGAATTGTGCGTGTCTGATATGCACACAATCGATATGGGATTTGCGGGGGGCTCGTGGGTAACGCGACGAAGACTGTATAAGAAATGCGCAAGAAATATGCACGGCTTAGACCAGAACTGTTGCCATTTGCTTGGGCGTGGACGATTCAACAACACACCAAGGTCGGCTCTCTGTGTACCGAAAAGCATGGATGTTATTGGAGACTAATGGACGAAGCACAAAAACAAATGTGTGAGAATGAAATCTAGGTATATACCTACCTACCTTACCTAGGTACCTTAGGTTTGTTGCAGCCGCTTACCTCAGGCATCAAAGAGCAAAGCCGTGGATGACACTTTTCCCCGGGCCAGCATTGTCCGGTATGTCTCTAGGTTGTCATCAAAAAGACCAGCTGTAAGGTCCCGTTGTTTCTCGGACAGAAAGTGAGTGTATATTGCACAGACGAGGGAGACTAGGTGGGTGTTCTTGATATGACGAGATGGGACCTCGCAGTGTCTTCTGATGTCCAGTAACTCATGATATGGATGCGACGAACTTCCCAGACAGAGAAAAGGGGGCCTCTATCCGCCGGCATTCTTGTAGATGCCAAATGTCCGTATGGATTGCTTTTTCTTGTTCGCATACTATAAGTCTCTGACGCTCTCCACTGCCTAGACGTTACTATTCTTTTCGCCCAAGTCTCCAACACTCAACCCAACCGTCTGCTTGTGTCTCGGATCTTTGTCGACCAGAAGTCTCACTGCTGTCCCATTGCATATAGTGATTAGTTGGGTGAATTGTTATCTTTGGCTCGCCCTTTTCACCAAAGTTAGCATGACATGATGTGAGTGCACCTATCCATCGTCTTACTGTTATTCGAAGCATCCTCTTCGGCCTCCTCAGCCTCGGCTCCTCGCTGAGGCCCGGAGGATGGCGCAGGTGGATGTGAAGGATGAGTTGATGGTGCCAAAGATGGCATAGTTGGCGGTATCGGGGGCGCGGAGGGCGTTACTTGGGAAGACACCTCCCGAACCCAAGATTGCACGCGATGTGAGGTGTCTGAGTGGTATTTTCTCTTCCTAGACCCCTTGTGCTTGCGCGATGTCTTGTCAATATGAAGCTTTTTGGAATCAATCGGCCACGGTAGCCAAGAATCCCAGCACAAAAGGGCAAGAAAATCAGTTGGGAGTCTCGGATTAGGCTTGGGACGACGATGGCGGCGCTTCTTCTTCTTCTTTTTCGCAGCCTCCGACTCCATGCCGTATAGGTCCTCAGTAGCCATGGTGCCTGTCTCTGGCCTATTTCTCTTATCATGATGACTTTTGCTGTGGTGGCCCTTGGCCTGACTGTTGCTATGCTGGCGTTTACTGCAATGGCTTTTGCAGTTGCTTGCCCCTCCTTTAGAGTCATTGCCAGCCATTGATCCTTCGCTGATAGGTCCGGTGTTGGTATATATGGAGGGAAAGCCGCAATTAACCGCATAGAAAAACTAAATGTTTGTAAATAAGGGGTCTGTATATAGGTAGTTCGCATTGAGAGGTGATCAGTAGCCCTTATCACATTGCTCACTTGACACAACAACTCCGTTTATCATACCAAGCATTTCCAAGCTTGGTTTCTATTCGAGTGACTCTAAGAAATGGTGGTACAGATAGCAATGTACAACAAATATTCACACCGTTCACCCACTCATCGTCAACCAGCCCACCTTTTGTTCAACGACTTTCCTTTAGACTCCTCTCAATTGGGTGTTGTCCCTCGCTTCCATGGGCTTGTATCTTTCATTCAGCGCCTCTTCCACTGTCTTGTTCACCTTGTCCTCAGGTTTGCTGAATCGTTGCTGAAGCGCCCTCTCCACGGGAGTCAGTGCTGAAAGAGTACCGTCCTCTTGAGCAATATCGACATTCTCCTTATCCTTGCTGTGGTCCAGAACAACACTGGCGAAATCCTTGCTCTCAGCCTTGGCCTTCTGGAAAGCGCTTTTGGCCGCTGCCGCTACCTTTCCACTAGCATCACCAAGCTTAGCAGCCCCCTGTTTTACGATGGGCTTGGCCTGTTGCTCAGTCTCCTTGACCTTTCTTTCGGCCTCACCAGCAGCTTCCGAGGGGCTAACGCCGAAGGCTCGGGCCCATAGCCGTGATGCAGTATCTTCGAGGCCTTCGCGCACTTGAACCCAGTCAGTGTGCTGCACCCATCGCACGGCGTTTTCAACTTCGGTGTTCCATCGATCCTTGGCAATCTCAAGGGTTTGGGCCCTCTGAGCAGCAGCGACTTCAGACCGTGTGGGCGGAGGCAGTGGTGGAAGAGGGTCGATCAACCCTTGGATAGCGAGAGCTTGTGCGCGAAGGGCAGAGCCTTGTTGCTCGCGGGTGCGCTGGTGAGCAAGCACAGAGAGGTAGGCGAGGGAGAGGGTGAGAGTGACGCCGCCGGTCTAATAGCCGAAGTTAGCATACGATCTTATGCCAGATTATTTCAGCCTGGCTCATCGAGTTGCGTACAAAACCAGTGGTGAAGCCCATGTTGGAGAGAGAGCTTTGCCCGGTTGACCGAGATGCGGTAATTTGCCGGGTTCTTGATGTATCAGAGACGACCAATCCGGGAGTGAGGGTCGAATGAAGCTTAAATGCAGCGTTTCATAGCGTGCGCGAGCCCAATTGCCCCCGTGACGCGTGTGATTTTCCCTTTGGAGAGCTGTTGAAGAGGTTCTGCTGGTGGTGGGTTGACGTAGTGCAAAGGCTCTGTCGGCGAACAAGACAAGCCGGCTCCGAAAAAGGCCCAGCCAAAAATTTCCCTCCACCAAAAACTGACCACCAAGATACCGTCCGTATCTTGGGCGGATTTAGAGCTGCCCACGTGCGTGCAAAGCGACCAACTATCGAACACGCCTTTAATAATTCGAGTACTGACTTTCAATTGACCTGATACCCTTCTTCTCCAGTCAGTCGCCACGATAACGATTCGTCACAATGGCTGGTGGTACAGTCAAGTACCGACATCTGAGTCGCAATTCAGCAGCCCGTGTGGCCCTGCTGCGCGGTCTGGTTACTCAACTCGTCCAATTCGAACATATCCACACAACTTACGCCAAGGCAAAGGAAGCCCAGCGTATGGCAGAGAAGCTCATCACACTGGCGAAGAGGGACAACGAGCCTGCTCGGAGATCAGCACAGGGTATTCTATATGTATGTATTACCACAAGGGCTTATTTGGAGAAGCCATGCTAACAGTAAGATTCTTCGCTAGACGCCCACCACAACCCTACCTAAACTGCTAGGCGAGCTGCGGAACCGATACTTGACCCGAGAGGGAGGCTATACTCGCGTCGTGCGCACCGAGTCCAAGAACACATATGACCAGGGCGAGAGTGCCATCCTTGAATTCGTCGACGGCCCAAAGGACTCCCGCTTCATGATGACTGCCAAGACAGTTGCCCGCGACCGAATGCTAGGGCAAGAGCATACTCCCGTCACCAGAACCAACATCAAGAAAGTCACACAGTTTCGCGGCGAGGTGCCGTTTGAGGAGATGGTGCGGAGGTTTATGATTTTGAAGACTGGTGAGAAGACTGGACCATCAGGGGATGAGAGTAGTTTGGCCGAAGTCGAGGCCGAGAAGGCGGCAGACAAGAATGCTGAGCGGGCAAAAGAAATGGCCGCTGGCATCGTACCGGAGTCAGTGAGAAAGGCGGCGCAACAGAAGAACTCGTCATAGGAGCGACATGTATATCATATAACAAAAGGGGCGGGGCTCTGTACAAAAGCTGTATAAATTATCATATCATGACAAGATCGTCGTTTTCCCTAACCATGGTGCTTTCAAAATGCGGACATGATACGCTGCCCTAGTTCTAATGACTTTTCAAACGTACAAACATCCATGCTCCCTGATGCAAGATGCATTTAAACGAATTCAAAGGTATCGCCGCGATCCTGAATCATCTTACCAACTCTTTTAGAACCCACGATCCGTTCCAACTTCATCACATCGTACTTTGAAAACACAACCTTGACAGATCCCTGACCAGGTTCAAGTCTGAGGTCCTGCTCACTCTTGCTAAGATACCCCCCAGCAATTTCAGTGTAGAAGATGGGGTTGTCAGGTAATCCGTAGAATATGACTCGCTGCACACCACGGAACTGATATCGTCGGAAATGATGTGCCCGCTCAGTGTAGAGCAGAACGCGATGGCGGCCGTTGAGGAAATGTGACCGCGCCCGCGAGGCTTCTGGCACGTCTGCATATTCGGAGATGGCCCCAAAAGTGACATTTTCGACTGCACTTGACGTTGCAAAGTAGTTTCGCACTCGGACAAAGTCTAGATACGAGGGGATAAAAATGAGTGTTCCAGTAGCATCCTTTGCACGCTTGGCAAGTGAGGGAACAATGGCAGAAGTGAAATACTCGAATCGCGCATCAGGATCCTTATCGACTGAGCCAGATTGAAACCTTGAGAAGGTTTGCTTCGCCTTGATGCCAAGTTGCGACAGCATGCCCGGATACTCGGGCTGCAGCCGGACTTTTCCAGCCCAGTTGTGACAGTGTAATCGGAGAAGCTCGGACAGCTCGGGGGTGTTGAAGGCAGACATGATGATGGTCTGTCTGAAATATTTTGCCCAGTCTTCCAAATACCAACTTCTGACACGACTGAAATCGCAACCGTGTGCATCCTTGGGCTGGAGGTTCATGTGTTCGAAGATGAATTCGACGTGTTCCCAATTTTGCATAAGAAGTGCATCCGCCTGATCAACAATGACCATCTCTATAGAGCTCAGAAAGTCAAAGTCAAGCTTCTTGTCTTCCTCAGAGCCAATAGCCATACGAAGGCCGAGAGGACTGGCGAAGAGTATGTCTGAGTTATAGAATTGCGCAAAGTACTTGATTGTCTTGCGAGTGAACTTCATGCCCAGACGGAACATGTCATCATCGCTTCCCTCGAAAAGATCCTTGAAATCAGCCGGTCTATCGGCGCCAAACTTGGCCTCTTTGTCGACATAGCCATCATCAAATCGCTTGCGGTTCTCTTGTTGATCTGGCTCACAGATATCACGGATCATGTTCACCATCCGAAGAGCTGAGTTACGTGTTGGTAGGAGGAAGAGCACCTTGGGACGGGTGAAGCCTTGATCCCGTAATTCCAGGTCGGCATCTTGGCCCTCCTTGGCCAACTTATAGTTGTTCTTGATAACGCGGTCTCGTGTTCTTACTTGATTAGCGACAAGGGCTTATATGAATTGTAAAGAATGATCGACTCACTTGAAGACATGGTTGAGGGCATGGAGACATGCCAATTCTCGTAATGAGTCTGAGTTCCGTACTGTGCGATCGCAAAACAGTACATCGTTATAATTGAAGATCAAAGGGCCCAGGTTACGCTGAAGGGCATCGAAGTCTCCTATCTTGCGAGAGGAAGTCTCTCTAAGTTTCTGCTTGAGCTGTAGGCCTTCCAAGCCAGCAATAGGTTTTGGTATTTCAGACTCTGTATCGGACCCTGGGTGCAAGATAGTAGCTCTCATATTTTGCAGTAATGCTCGCTTCGTTGCCCAGTCGTTCTTTTGTACATGCTTGACTCTCTGCGAGACAGTATCGTCACTGGGGTGCGCAAAGTGTACGTCGAAGGGATCCGTTGGGTTTTCTTCATCTTCCGAATCTTCTTCACCCTCCGAATTTTCCTCAACTTCTTCTTCAGCCTCGTCCTCAGCACGATCGACATCTTTTTCGGTGTCTTCATCATGCTCATCCGCGTGTGATTCTTCCCCAGACGAGTCTTCTTCAGGTTGAGATTGAGTAGAATTTTTGTGGTTCAATTTTCGTCGTTTTGCATCTGGGGCACTGTTTTCGGTACTGATACTCTGAAGAAGGGCCATGTATGGCTTTGACGATGTTACATGTTCATCATCGTCGTCCTCTGAATCGATGTCCTCCATGACTGTGTCTTCAGGCGCAGATCCCGACTCTGACCCTGAGCTTTCGGACCTACCACATGTCAGTGAATTTCCCAAGAAAAGATCATATCTAGAGCCTTACTCATCATTTTCTGCAAGTCGAGTTCCGTCGAATCTACGATTAGGTCCAAATCGGCTTGTCGCTTTACCCCCTCGGCCACCTCTTCCTCTGCCACGACCACCACGGCCTCTAAAGTTTCCTCCTCTTCCGCGCGGCGGCATTATCCTGTTTACTAGCAAAGATTTCAATCTGTTGGAACGTTATTAAAAAAAATGTGACGAGTTCGGTTTAGTTTGCGTCGAAGAGCCTGTCGACATCAAACAAAGATTGTAGAAAAAAGTTATGAGGCTACCTTCAGCCTTGCATTGTCAAGCCACGACCTGGTGGGGTTCTCAGCGCAAACGCCACGTACAATCTTAACTATCTCATATCTTATCTTAGCGCGCACAACCCCAGCGGCGTCCCGCCAAACCTGCAATTCTTCAAAATCGGCGAAATTTGTTATAGGACAGGTTCGCGAGAGTGACCAAAGACGACCCGGCCCGGCTCACCCATTTCTCCGCAGACATCTACACTCCTCTCCCCATAGCTTCAGTTTGAGAGTTGCCCACTATGGCCGCTGCTGCTTCTGAGAGCTTCATTCACCTGGCGAGGCCTCTGGCGCCCAATACCGTGGGCATCCAGACTAACCTTGCCCCGCTCACTGTCAACATCCAGCCTCAGGTACGATTGCGATGACCCCTCTCCGCTGGACTATTTGTGTTCTATCCTGAGATCAGAACATTCGTCAAAGCAAAGACGCCCTGACTAACATGATTTGTTCTCTGCTCAATAGGCTGTCCTCTCTATCCTCGATCACGCCGTGCGACGAGACATCCGAGATACGCAATCTACCAGAGTTATTGGCGCCCTCGTCGGCACCCGATCTGAAGATGGCACTGAGGTCGAGGTTCGCTCGTGCTTCGCTATCCCCCATACCGAGGAGGAGGACCAGGTTGAGGTCGATGTCGAATACCAGAAGAACATGCTCGCCTTGACCCTGAAGGCCAACAGGGGCGAGTCCCTCCTCGGCTGGTACACCACCTCTCATGAGCTCAACAGCTTCAGCGCCCTCATCCAGAACTTCTTCGGTAGCCCTGACACCGGCACATTCCCCCACCCCGCCATTCACATGACTATTTCTACCGAGCCTGGCGAGGACATACAATCTCGATGCTACATCAGCGCCCCCGTTGCCGTGAACGCTGAGCGTGCTGCCGACAGTTGCCTTTTCATCCAGGTCCCCCACAAGATTCTCTACGGTGATGCCGATCGAAGTGCTCTCGAGGCTATCGCCAGCGCAAAGGACGCTGAGTCCCGAACAGCACCCCTTGTCTCTGACATTGAGGGTCTTGGTCGATCAATTGAGCAGACCATCAGCCTTCTCGATAGAGCGAGTGAGTGGATTAACGGAGTTCTGGATGAGGATGAGGAACCCAACAACACTGTTGGCCAATACCTTCTCAACGCCCTGTCTCTTGCCCCCAAGGTCGATCCTTCGCAGATCGAGCATGATTTCAACAACCATATCCAAGACGTTCTCATGGTCAGCTACCTGGCCAACACTATCCGCACTCAAATCGACTTGTCCCAGCGGTTGGCTGTTGCCAACCTGACCAGCAACGAGAAGGAGGGTGAGGGCAAATCTGAGGACAAGGGTGGCCGACAGGGAGGCAAGCGAGGGGGCCGAGGTGGCGGTCGAGGTGGTGGCCAGCAGCGTGAACCCCGAGAGCCAAGGGAACCTCGTGAGCCTGCAGAGTAAAGAGATTTCATGAAAAGACGAAATGGGAACAAGATATCGGAGTCCAGGTTAGAGCAAGGCGATGTCCCGAAGACAAGGAAAGTCTAGGATATCTCCCCCTGGCATGCATGGATGGATATGAGATGAAGCATGGGTCAATTGTTTCAATAAAATCATGGCGTTGTGGTAGGCATGAAAATTCTGGCATTCCTGGCCATAGAATCGAATTCAATCGTCATATAAAACTATCTTCTTCTCCGCCAGGCCTTGGTTTGATCTTCATTGCCAAGAAGAATTATATCAAAGTGGTATTGAACTCGTCTAGTAAATTGGCCCTTGGCCTACAAATTCATGTCGTCCATCCTGTCCACCGATAACGCCAAGATGCTGAATATACCGTGTACGCCTTGTGGTTCTCCCAATTTGTAAACACCATGTCATGCTCCTCCCCTTTTTTACAATGACAATGCTTAAATTCCAGTAGCTGGTTTCTGGGGTAGAGTGGCGGGGTTACCATATGTTGGCAGATGCGAGAAGGGCTGGTTAGGTACTTGTGGGATGTTAGGTCGATTGGGGATATTGTAATGAGGAGGAAGAGGCTGGGGAGCCATGTGTGGGGGGTTCTGGGTCATCACAGGCGGTGGCAGCGGTGCGTGTTGGATATGAGCAACGCGAGGAGAAGAATACGCAGGCATCGAATTGCTAGACCCCTGCCTTACCATACCATATCCGCCCCCATAAGGCTGAGACATTGGCTGTTGATAACCGCCAGGATAGGCTAGATGAGGTGATCCGACTTGAGGACTGCCATGATGTGATCCTGGAGCAGTGAATGGCGGCTGCGGGGGTTGGACAGGAGCCATGCCACCACCACCAGGCACAAACGATTGTGTCTTGGGGTTAAAGGCGTGGTTGCGATTATAACTACCGGGAATTGGATGCTGACTCTTGGGATCATGGGGGTTGATATTTGCTGGGAGCTGTCCATATGCATAAGGAATTCCCATGTGCCCTTGAGGACCGGTTGGGGTTCCTCCCCTCGCCTGGAATTGAGTAGGAGGAGCAAGGCCCGGTTGCCAAGCAGGTTGCTGCGGGCCAACCGGAGGAACAGGTGCACCATAGTTAGTCATAGGGCTTCCGCCAGAAGGAAAGCGCTGTTGGGCGGCTTGAGGAGCATACTAGTGGAATAGATCAGTCGCTATTCTGCACATATTATTCTCACATGGAACTTACCGGAGGGGCTGGGTACTGAGGATATGCCTGATTTGGTGGCATAGATGGCATTGCAGGGTATCCGGGACCCTGATGTGTGTAGACAGGTGCGACTTGACCTGGGTATGCTGGCCCTGGTGGTGCTTGAGCACCGTATTGAGTGGCAGACGGCGGCATGTACTGCGGTTGGGATATCCAAGTCTGTTGCTGAGGTCCCCAATAGGGCGTGTACTGATGTCGTGAATCGAAGCTGTCCGAATCATCACGTCGTTGTTTGCCAGTTTTACCTCGTTTGCCGACATTGGACTTGTCCTTGGCTGACACTGAACTGGCTCTTGAAACGCCGTTATCGCCCTCTTCTATTATTCTTGTCAAAAGGTGTTCCTCACTGACATTGCTTCGTCACCTACCTGTGACACTGTCTTCTGAGCTACCAAAAATGCGCTCACGTGCCAATTTATACTGCTCTTCTCGCTCCTCCCTAGTAAGTCTAAAGCTGGTGAGCTCGGGTGGCTGTTAACACATCATGGAGTTGTACGTACTTCTGGTTCGCCGCGGGCTTATCTTTAGCATCACTGCCGGTCTCAGAGGTTGGCTTAGAGGGGCTAGCACTTGGGCCACCTTCACTATCTTGGCCGCGTCGCATAATCTTCTTGGGCAGAACAACAGGAGGCGGGGTGCTGCTATTTGGCACACTAGGACTGGGGTTGATGAGTGCCAATGAGGTGGGAACTCGACAAAATGGCGTCCTGAATATTCGTACAGACCCCACGTGAGGCTCAAATGAATGTGTCATATGGTAGTAATCCGCCAGCTTATGGGTTAGCATTCTGCAGAACGAGTTGGATGGTGGAAGGTCCATGTAGGGTTCTCTAAGAAAAAAAGACGATTAGTGGAAAATGAAGGAACTTGAGGTCATAGACGTACTTGGAATCCTGCACAAAATCAATGACCTGTTTCTCCAACCGCAATAAAAAGAGTCTGTCCTTGGGTGATGCCATGGCTTCTAGGAGTTTATCGTCCGGCGCCTGTCGATAGATGACGCCAAGGGCATCTGAGGAGCCAGGAGTACCCATGGGTGCACCGGGGGGCTGTTCAGATGATGAGCTCTGGGGAGTCAGGACTCCTTGAACTGCAGTGCCCGGGACTTGCTGTGGTAGCCTTCGCTCCGGAATATCGCCCAGGTGAAGCATTCGAGCTCTTGCGGCTACCTCTGAGCCCATGCGAGATCCAGCAACTAATGAACCGCGTACAGAGAAAGCATCGTCATCTTCTGCAGCGGCCTTGACACTGGCGCTATCATCAGGTCTTAGTGATTCCTTCTCATCGAGTGCAAATGTTGTGCCAGAAGTGATGCTCTTTCCATCCAGACTAGGAGGCTTAGTTCCGAGTTCGGAGCTTGAATCAGCTCGTTGAGAATCGTCGGATCCGCTGTCTCTACCAACGACGACTGCAGGCCTCTCAGGAGCCAACGGTCCACTACCGTTAACGACGAGGTTAGGGGCTTTGTCCCTTAGGCTCAAATCCTTTAGAGATCTTTCGAGGCTGTCTTCACCGCTTCCGTGATCGACTAGGTTGAGATTTGATTCCCGTTGCGGCGAGGGCAACCTTGCGGCTGGTGCCTTACCAGATCGGCCGTTCGCGATTACGGGCGCGGTAGATGTGGATGGTATCGTCGTCGAGCTCATGGTTCCTTCTTTAGTTGGTGTGGCTATCCGTCGAATCGCTGGAGGGGCGGAGTCCTTGGAGACGGAGGCAGCGACCTGTCAAGCAGCATGAATTAGTGACTGGTAAGGAAAAAGAATGGCTCCTCAGAGAGATAAGAACCACTTATAGAGGAGCCAAGCACGGTGTGGTATTTACCTTGGCAAACGAGGGTTTGGGAAGATCAGGAGACATTTGGGTAGTAGCCATGATGGGCTGTCGTCAAGGTTACAAGGCCGACCGAGTAGTGCAGGCGGTAGAAATGTCGATAAAAATATGAGACAGAAGACTGGCAGCAATGGTTGACCAGGTACGAGATGAGGCTGCGGCTGAGACTGCAGCGGTGATGACAGGAACAGAAAGGACAGTATCAGGAAAATCAGGAAGCGAATTTAATGGAAGCGGACCGGCAGAAAGAAAACAGAGTCTTGGTGCTCATCGTCGTAAAGTAAGATGCATTGTTTCCCAACTGATTCTGCTCGGCGGAAGAGATGATGGTTGTCGTACGCCTTCTTGGCTGCCCAACCTGTGATACTGCCGTGCGGCCTCTCTTTGTAATGAGACAGGACCAGGAATCGGGGGGTGCAGGTCAAGAGGAAAGCTAAGCAATATCCTTACAACGCCCAGGTCCTGAACAAGGCGAAAGGGCGGAAAAGTGAAAGACGACTGAAGATTGACAACGGCCAATTCTTGAGAAAGGCGGCCCGAGGCGTACAAGGCAGCAAAGACGAGCAATGCGATGTGATGTGATGTGATGCTGGTGTGCTGGATTGGATGTAGTTGGTTAGTTGAAGTTTTGGAGGGGGAGCCGTGGGAGGAGGTTGTCACAAGGACGGGGTCTCAATTGTAAGTCTGACCGCCAACTTCGCTGTGGAGCGAGCGGTATGGCAGGGCACAGCGAGAGGATACGCTGGGAGGCGCTGGAAGAATCACTAAAGAGCGTATGCATCTCGCCTGACATGAAAAGGACGGACCAGTCACAGGTCAGTGTCGCTTTTTTATAGTGGAGGTTGTTGCAGAAATTCCGGGCGGGAATCTGTGGACGGCACTCAATGCAGCAAGGAAGCCTATGATGGACATCAATAGGTAGGTAAGGTGTTTATTTAGTACCCTTAGAGAGCCTAGGAATTTGAAAACACTACCTTACCTCATGCTCCTTCTAGGTAGCTAGTGGAGTCTACTGCGAGGCATCCATGAGTGATCTACCTTATCTCTAAGCCTACTTATTAGGTGGTATCCAAGTCAGCATCGCTATTCTTACTCAAGCTTTGATCAGGCCTCTTCGGTGTAGAAATATGCGTCACGTGACTCAAAGATACCACCGGAAGTCGTCTAAGCAATCGCGACTCAATAAGTGCATCAGTTCTTTTGCCGTTCGTAATACCTACGAAGGCGCCATATTCTTGGCACATTTGTACACGATAGTTTGAAAAGTCCTCCGCTACACAGAGACCATTTCGGTTTCCAAATGTTCACGTATAGAGGCCGTGGTGGCCCATCCCGATCGACACCTTCTAGCGTCCAGTGTCAGAAATGCTTGAAGAGAGATATGTTTTGACCTTCATGTGATTCTACAGTCATGCTGACCATCTCAGAACGCCACTACTCATATGAGTGTAAAGCCACTGCCCAAGAGCGTCCCTACGTGTCGCGTCCATCGCGATCTCAGCAGCTCCGAAATCCCAAACTGGTGCCCAAGCTCACAAATGAGACATTGAACCCCCTTGAGCAAAAGTTAGTTGCAAGTAGCAAAGGTCTGTTTGCTTGCTAACAGCCCTACAGGAAAGGTGTAGCGGATGAAGAACTGGCTAAATTGGAAGCCGAACGCGCCCGCGAGCGCGAGCGAGAACAGAGAGACGATGGGCTGATTGAGCCAAACGCAAAACGTCATGGCTCAGTGTCTTCTCGTTCAGTTTCTACCATCTCCACTGGCGCTTCGCGATCACCATCACTTGGTAAAGACAGGGCCAGATCCCCTACCCAGTCGCCACGAAGTCGAAGCCCCTATTCAGACGACTCACAGCGTGGCAGGCCAGATGATAGCCGCAGTCGCAGTCGCAGTCGCAGCCACAGTCCTAGCCTGAATCGTAGCAGAAGCGCTCGTGTGGAAGCTCGACACAGGCGTTCCGATTCTGGTCGCAGCCCTTCTCCTGGAGATTTTGACCATCGCAACCAGTACAGGTCCCGGGACCCTTTACCTTCTGTCAAGGGGAGCGCGCCATCACAGCACCCTAGGGAATATCCATCCAAGTCTCGGAGTCCGCTTAGCCTTCGTCATCGACGTTCTAGGAGCCCAAGGTCGCCCAAACCGAGAGGCAGACGTGATCAGAGGCCAGATCGATCCAGAACTAGGCATGACCGTGAGAGACTGCCACCTCGTGGAAGGTTTGATGACAGAAGATCAGGACACGGAGGCCCGGATCCTGGGGAGCACGCACGAGAACGAAGCTTGAGTCCTTTCAGTCAACGATTAGCTATGACGCAAGCTATGAAGGGGGGAAGATGATGAATTGTTGGGTATAAATGTAGATATAGTGCAACCATCATCGCACAATGCGCCAAATCCCTAAGATGTAATAAAAAGGCCAGCGAGGCAAAACCTCGACGCCTCAAAGCTAGATGTTGCTTTTTTTATGCACCTAGCGCAGCGTCTTCTTCCCGTTCGCGACGCTCTTCCTCCTCCTCCTCCTTCTCCCTGACCCTCAAGCCTTCTACCAAGGCCACGCCATCCATACCAGTTGCTTCTCCAGTGCCTTGAGCGTCCACGACCGCGTCTCTCTTTGTAGCAGCCTTTTGTGCACCCGTAATACGATCACGAACTAAGCGCGCAATGGCGTTGTCGGTTCGAACATTGAGAACCTCCATTTTCCGATCAAGTTCCCTTTTCAAATCCCAGTTCGGCTTCTTCGGTTGTAGTTTGAATAAATCGACACCTTGATCGTCTTGTGCTTCTTCTGCCGCCTTTTGCTTGACCTCTGCTTCCACTTCCGCGGCTTGTTCTTCGAGCGTTGGTTTATCAAGATTGAGGGTTGGATCCTGCTCAAACCCAAGCTTGGGGCCCCTGGTTTCAGGGTCGTAGTTGCGGCCAGAGACATGGAGTCGTGAGACATCTGGCTCTACGGGAGGGGATTGGGCTCGTTCTGATTCTGGTGCAACAATTTCGTCTCCAGGTTGCTTGCGCTTGAGAGTCTTGAGCTTCGCGAGCCTAGCTTTTCGGTCGTCTGAGGCAGCGCTGAGGCTAGCGTGTGATGAAGACATGGTGGCAGATTGTCATGAAACGGTATACGGGCCCTTGAAGGGAGTGTGACACCGGAGTGAAGCTGAAATATTACTTATGTTACGAAGATTTGAGGTTGGCGGGTGCGAATTAGGTGGGAATTCAAGACAGACATTTATTAAGCGCGTCGGGTCTATCCATCGCCCACCACCACCAGTAGAGCCCCTGCGACAAATCAAGCGCCCTGGCCAGTCACTGGAGAGAGTGAGAGTCCGTCCTGCATGCCTGAGTCGCCACTAAAGAAGCCCCTCCACTCGGTACCTATGTACCTAAGGTACCTATAAAACATTGGACCTCCGGGCTACGTTAAGCGCAGAAGAGAGCTAAAACTGTAGAGGTGCATTGAGCGAGTTCGGCGTAAATCTGAAAAATTTCCATCCATCGCAACTAAGAGCAATTAGCGACCTCGAAATTCAGCTCTTACCAGCGACCACGGCGAATTCGCTACTCGTCTAGTGATCACTATGCAGACGATTGGCCTCAAGTTGATGCCGACTCGGAGGATATGCCAACGGCCCTCATACTCCGCGCCTGTACAAGGCTTGAGTTTCCTATAACGCCCCAAGCATGGACTCGAAGAGCTGTTTTTCTCGCCTTACGATACAACGCCGCGAGAAGTCGCTCAAGATTGATTCGCTCCTACCATCTCGATACACAGCCATCCGTCCCAGAAGTTGGCTCTCAAATATTATCCCAATTGCTTCCTCGTAGTGCAACGGCGAACCCTCCCAAAACGCAGACATACCACCCCCCTTCACTACGGGATCGCAAACAGATTCAGGAAACGGGCAGGGTGTCTAATCATAGACATAGACTCTCATCAAGAAAGAGACGCTTGTGCAGCAAACACACCCATCAACAAAGATATCGGGAAATCCCGGGCTTTACTCGAAAGAGTGCCGAAGAGCAACGTAAGGTCCTAGAGAGGAAGAAGAAGAGGAGGCAGGAGAGATATAACCAGTGGGGTTATTTGCGTCACCAATATTCTGAAGATGAGTTGGTTGCCGTAAGACGGCAGTTCAACATCTGGAAGCGAAGAATCGAACTGCTTGATGCCCCGGCAAAGCCCAGATCATGGTCATGGCTCGACAACGGGAAATTCTTGTACGAACTGGAGAATACTTCAGATATGAGAAAGGCCTGGGATGAATTGGACATCGAATATCGGAAGAGAATATGGCCCACTGTAATGCTATCGACTCTGCATTCATGCCCAGGAAAGGCCGCCCAAGTCCTTGAGTCTACTTTGGATCCCCTACCCCCAGGTTATGCAATTCTTGACGTTGCCGATTTCTGCATCTCGGATCTCAGATTGAACAACATTAAGATTATGCGAGATCGTGTTACGAAGGCTGACGAGGTACTCGAACTTTTTGCGAAGCTCATTGAGGATCTCCCTCCTGGCCATGTTCCAATGCGTCAGTCTACCCTAGGTCGTCTCGGAAAGAAACTGCCCCTTGAGCAAGCGGTTGAGATGCTCCAGATTTTGCAAAAGTCGGGCATCAAGTTACATCGAAATACGCTTTTGCACTTTGCGAGGAATCTTGCGAGTAGCAGTGCGTACAAATCCAAGGCTTTTGAACTTCTTCGCGAGATCGCAGACAAGGGCCACGATCTAAACTCGGCTGGGTTCGCGAGCGTTGTCACGACTTTGCTCCTTTCTAGGCAAGCGAAAAATGGATGGTCCACATCTGACGAAAGTTTTCCGCCTCAGAGGGCTCTTGAGTATTTTCTCGAGCGCGGCTTCTCCCCAAACTTGATCAACTTTACGTCTCTGGTTGAATCCCTCTGTTTACAAGGAGATATTGCAGAAGCAGTTAGGCTTCCGTTGCTGCTCGCAGAGAACGGCGTTGAGCTGGATCAACGGTGCTATACCACTGTTTTCAGAGGCGCAAAGGCCAGCCTTAAAGCATCCAATGTACAGCTCGCACTCGACGTCGCTCGAGCGGCTAAAGCACCATACGTCGATGTGCTAAACAACACGCTCCATTCTATCTTTTACTTCGCAGAGATGGAGAGCCGCGAGAGGCAGTATCCATCACCATGGACCGTTCCCATCTTTGGGTCCATGCTTCGCATCTATGCCAAGAAATTCGACCTGGAGCCTCTGCAATGGCTGCTGCCCGACACTCTGCCCCTGATTCTGAGCCAGGAAGATGTGGACGGTATTGAGAAATTCAGGTCTGGCCCTAGAAGAGAGTGGGGGTTTAGGACGACCATTGTTCCTGTTGTGAATGAGTTCTTTGAGCGCGAGGCGCCTCGACAGAAGCCAAACGCAGAGACTCTGGCTATCATGTTGCGTGCATACATCAAGACGCTCTACCGACCTTACGATTTAATGTCGTTTTACAGCTACTTCAAATCCCGTTTAGAAGAGCATGGGGCTGAAAAGAATTGGGGTCGAGAGCTCGTGGAAGATCAAGGGAGCGTGGTCCATGACACATTGATCCAGGTCATGCTCGGGCAAAAGTCTCTACTACGCCCCGCCCTACAGGTTTTCGGTGACATGCTTCGCGGCACGTTGACTTCCAAGATGAAAGAAGAGGGGGTTGAAGCAGCGTCACCTCCTGATGGCATACAGGCTCACCCAGCGCCAAGCCTGTTCACATTCACTATCCTCTTGCATGGTCTTTTGATGCGAAAAGAGAAGATGCTAGGGGAGCAGATGCTCCAGGTCATGCGGGAGCACAATCTGGAACCCAACGACGTAACCTGGAATACACTCGTGAAAGGCTATGCGTCAATGCAGAATCTGTCACAGACAGTGGGCACACTACAGGACCTTGAGGCGGCTGGGTACAAGCCTGACGCATATACCTTCAAGGCATTTTCGAGACTGAAGGATCAGACTCGGGCACTTGAAACGATGGAAAAGATTATTGACGAGAACAAGAAGAGGCTGGAGCAAACCCACTCTCAATGATTTGATAACACGATAGCATAGCGAAGCTGAGGTGTTGCGGATTGAAGATTGCGACATGTATTTTTACTATTGGCATATTATGTGACCTTTACATACTTTTTCGGTTTGGTTGTGTGAGTAAACTAGAGAGGACTTTGTGTTTACATGATGAATGGGCATTTGTTCTTGGGAGTGGCATATTTATGGTTGAATTTTTGCAAATAGGAAAAATTGTACGTGTATGTAAGAATATGTTTTGGCATAGCTTTTTAGATACTACCTACCTACCTACCTACCTAGGTACTTAGATCATGCATGTTAGGCTACGTACGACCTGATCCCATATGCCACGCATTCTCCTCTGTTCGAGTCTGGTAGCCCAAGTATTTATCTACCAAGCGCAGCTCTGTGTCTTCTCTTCTTGGGTTACTCACTCTTTTTTTGCCTCATATAGCATCGCCTTTACAACACTCACTGCCTGTGGTTGGGTCTAGGCTTGGTGTGGCGTGACGGATTCAAACCGCTGTCGTAGTGGAGGCTATCCCCGCCCGATTCAAGCATCCAATCTACTAAGGTAATCTCCAGTCAACAACATACATTCTATTACAACAAGACGAGACGAGACAGGAGCCACCACAAGACAGGCTCGTTCGGGGAGCCTCACTCAAGGGTCGTTGTGGACGTACTGTTTCTCTGAGCTCATGCCAACTTCAAATTGTCAACCAAACTCGCTCAAATCACCCTCTGGACCTTTTGCTAAACCCACTGTTGGAGCCTTTCCATCTTGGTGAGAGATAGATCAGAACTCAACTATTTAGCTGAACATATCTTCAAACATGTCCGACTCCACCATGAAGCATCTCACTGGAGTGTTCCGAGCAACAGACAACCACAAAGTCACGCGCAATCGAAAGCCTGTCTCATGTATAGCGTGTCAGAAACGCAAGTCGAAATGTGACCGCGCGAAGCCCTCTTGCGGTGCCTGCCACAAGCGTGGCGATCCAAGATTGTGTGTGTATGGAGATGCAAATGGATTCGCAGGCAAGGAAGAGATGCAACTCAAAATGGCTCAGCTTGAAGAAATCGTGATGCGTCTGGCCAAGGCTTCAGAAGCCTCAAATGTCCGTCCCAGCATTGCAATGGCGGAGGATACCAACTTGCCATCTCCGCAGGGGATTGAAGAGGGCTCTGATGCTGCATACCACGGGGAAACATCTTGGGAGGCCGTATTCAAGAGTATTCACGATATTCAGAGTGTTCTCAGTACGCAAGACGAGCCCCATCCTCACGGCGAGCCCGAGACTTTATCCTCTGCTCCAGACATTGCAATGGGAGGAATCCACCCGATCGCTATGAGCGAGATCATCGACAGCGTCCCATCTCGTCAAGAAGCCGATAGTCTCATCAAAGCATACTTCCAGGCCAAGTTCCTAGCTGTACCCTTCATCCACTAGCGTCATTTTTGGCGGCGTTATGAACTTTTCTGGGCTTGCCCTTACAATTCCAACTTCTTATGGCTGAGTATAATGTTCTCTGTTCTCAGTCTCGGTACAATGGTGTGCCAAATCCAGCAGCCACATCTCCCGCTGCTCCAAGGGCCAGATTTCTACATACAGCGCTCTGCTCAATGTCTGGGCACGGGGGAGTATCTCAAAGCTAGGCCATATTCTGTCGAGGCACTCACACTGTATGCTCATGCGGTCAACGCCAAGAGAAAGGACTCGGAGGCTACTATATGGTCCCTCTATTCACTCGCCGTTCGGCTTGCTCAGCGAAGAGGCTATCACCTCGATGCGGCGAGAGTGTCCCCAAATATCAAGCCATTTGAGGCTGAGATGAGAAGGCGGACGTGGTTTACTGTGCAGACTTCAGATCTACTTTTCTCCTTCCAGCTCGGTATGCCTCCTATGGTTTATCAGGAGGTGTGCGACGCCGGGCATCCTCGAAATTTATCTGATGATGACTTTGACGAGGACGACTCGGAAGTACCCGAGTCTCGCCCCCCAACATATCCCACTCCCATGTTGGCGTGGCAGACAAAATCTCATCTCTGACGTTTACTACGCCGTGTTCTCCGGCATGTTCTTCGAGTCGAGTCTCCGCCTTATGAGGAAACCATGGCTCTCCAAGCCGAGTTGGAAGTATACCACAACAGTGTCCCTGCATGTTTGCGCGTTCGCCCCATCGCCACCACTCCATTTGATATCCCGGCCTATACCATCATGCACAGATTAATCATAGAAGTGTCATATCTCAAGATAATTTGCGTCCTCCACCGGCCTTACCTCACTGCTGAGAAGAACCAGGAAATGTACAAAGCATCTCGTGAACTCTGTCGAACTGCCGCTCTTCGGATTATCGAGATTCATCTCGAGTTTGAGCATGAGATCCAAGAAGGAGGCCGCATGTATCAAGACCGCTTCTTGCTATCGAGCCTGACTCTGCATGATTTTCTCGTCGCGTCTATGATTTTGTGTTTGGACCTTCACGAGTCGACCGACATAACGTACGTCTTCCTCCTACCATCTCTGTGCATGTATGACTACTAATTCCAGCTGTAGGCCACAAACCCGAAGACAACGCACGCAGATACTGGAGAATACCTGCAAGACATGGGAAACTCGAGCGAGTCACTCCAAAGACGCACGATACGGCGCAAGGGTCATCCGGGCGATTCTAAATCATATCACGACAACAAGTACAGCATCTAAAGTCAAGACTGTGGGTATGATGAACACAGCAAGCTCCTACAGCGAGTCCGCTTCAAACAGTGATATCCAAGACTTTACGATGGCAGACTTCAATCACCCCACCAACTGTGAAGAATTCTTCCCATTGAACAGTTTCTTTGGCCCTAATGATGGCTTCGAATGGGTCAGTTCTGGTTCAATCCTACGCCCCTTGACTCCCCAGTGCTCACTAACAACAACAAGTTTTCCATCGGTCATTCCTGAGGTTGCATACACGGTCGCATACAGACACGAACACCGATGTATTACTATGGCAACCAGCCAAGCACAAGAGCTGGGCCAGAACGCGAAATTGTTGTCATCGCGAATGGCCCAGGAACAGGTCGCATCTTGCAGCCATTGTTGAACGAAGGATTTATTGCAACGTCATAGTAGCTCACATTGGTTAGTTAGTGCACCGATCGGGGGCATAAGGTACATCAAATAAGCCTCAAGAGGCATTTAAAATTGTAAAATGCTTACATTCAATAACGTGGATGGATGGATATCTTCCTGCAGGTCTCGACCCGGCTTGTTTATCTCTCATAAGTCGTAGCACATGCAACACGAACCAGAAAAAGAAGAATACAAACACAACTAACCCAAATCATCAACACGTCCGTCGCTCCGTCTCGTCACATGAGGTTTTCTACCTCCCCGTAGCGGCCCGTATTTCCGCATATTAAAACTCATGGCGTCTCCGTTCAATATTTGCTTTTCCCGCCGCACTCGGCTCCCACTCCAATAGCAAATCCCTCCAATGTAGTCAAAAAAGACAGAGAGAGAAAAGAAAAAAGTCGGTCATAAATGCAATGCTGAGGCTTTTGTAACGCTTCGCTCCACTTGTATAGCGTTGACCGTTTTGACCTTATGGCCGGGTGGCCATCAACAGTGCCAACTCTACACATGCCAATACACTGGGTATCGTGTCTGAAGGTGAAAAAGAAAGAAAACAGGCAACGCCAAATATTAGCATTAAGAAGCGATGCCGCGTAGGACCCTCGCGGGGTTTCCAGCTACAATGGTGAAAGGAGGAACATCCTGCTGTGAGTTAGCTATCGCCTTTGTTTCAATAGAATTGTCTTTGTAAACTTACCTTGGTGACAATTGATCCAGCACCAACAGTGCTGCCCTTGCCGATGGTCCTTCCTGGAAGAATAATGGCACCTCCGCCAATCCAGCAGTCCTGCTCGATGGTGATAGGCTTGCCCATCTGAGGTCCTTGGCCGCCCTGGCGCTTCTTGGGGTCAATGGGGAGCCCTGCCGTGAAAATGCTGACATTTGGTCCAATAACACAGTTGTCGCCAATCTTGACCTCGCATACATCATTGATCGTGCAGTTGCGTCCAATGACAACGTGATGGCCAATGGTGATGTTGTAACCGTAATCACAAATGAACGGTGTCTCAACAGCAACATGCCTGCCAACTCGGCCAACATTGGTGACTGGGGAAGCTTCTGTGGGAGAAACTCGAACAGGGTCACGAGGCTGTAGAATTTCGAGGAATAGGCGAGCACGTTCTTCAGGAGATAGACCGTTAGGGGGAGTGGTAAGGTTGTTGAACCTCCAGCAAGCTGCAGTGCAACGCTCACGCTCCAAGCAAAGCTCCTTGTCGAATGGATAGTAATGTCGCCCAGACAACATCTCCTCTTTTTGAGTTCGTCTCTGCGGGAACTGCGAGTGCGATAAAGCCAGCTGAGCAGCGACTTGGGCATTTGATGTCGGGGCCGGCGGGGGAGGAGCGGGACTGTTGGTTCTTGTCGGGTGAAGTATGTTAATCTGTGGAAGCTGGTTCCCTAAATGGGCAGACTCCGGTTCCGTCCTGCTGAGATCGTGCAGCGGAGGCACACGCTGGTATTCCTTTGCCATCCTTTCTCCAAAGGGTGGCGGTGGTTGAGGATTTGCGCTGACTGGAGTTGGGAAAACGTTTGCAGGAGTATAAGGAAGAGCAGAGAGTTTGTTTTCAGGACTGGCCACAGACGCGCTGGGCAGTGTTGATGCCGTTGGCCGGTCGTCGTCGGTCACCAAAGGGCGGCCTTGTGGGGGGTCTATGCGAAGAGCCTGGCCACGATAAGGTGGCAGGGATTCGCGCTTCACAGGTTGATTACCGTAAGGGCTTTGCTGTGGCATCCCATAAGCTCCCGGGGGGATGTACGTCGGGTCCTTAGATTCAAGGGGAACTGCAGGAGCCTTGTTGTCTGGCTTCTGCCATCCTGGTCCGCGTTGAGGTGGATAACCTGCACATACAAAACTTCCGCGAAGGCAGTTTCCACCTACCTTTCTGTCAGTTATGGATCAAATAACATATGCATCAAGAACTTACACTCGGGCTTTTGCTCATCGCACTTCTTCTTACGCTTCCGACAGGTCAGGCAACCCGTCTTGGTTCTGTTACTGAAGTTCCTCTTTCTCTTTTTTGGGTCATGCTGCAAGACCCCGTCACGCCTCTGCTCGGATCCGTATTGGCTACCATATATCATGGAATGGTCATCACCTTCTGGACTAGCATTTGAGTAGTCATTATGGTCCATCTGACCGGTAGCCCTGCGAAGCGCATCGCCAATCTGCTCCTCTGTTTGGACATGGGGAGTGGTAGCCGAATTTTGCTGTGAGTCGTAACTTCGCTCATCGCGTGCGTGATGAGAATACCAAGACTCCTTGTCTCGGTGCTCTTCGCCATAAGGGCGGTAATCTCTTGAGGGGGTTCCATAAGGCTCTCGTGATTCGTGATGAGGGTGAGCGGATTCCGGTGTGTGAGCATGCACTGCATGCTCACGACGAATTTCAACGGAATCAGACCGCTTTCGCTTGTGAGACCCTTCTACATCAGGATAACTGGGTGATTGAAACGGTGGTCGGTCCGAACTTTGGCTGGGAATTTGATTTGATGAAACTTCTGGTGTAGGTGGAGGCTGAGATGTCGATGTGCTAAGTGCACGCTCATCCACGGCTGGCTTCTCTATCGTCACAGTAGGCGGATCTGTAGTCCTGGGTGAACCCCCATTAAGGGCAGTAAAAGTTGACATTATATACCGACTCGCCGATGGTGCACAGCACAAGGGAACAAGTGAGTCGTAGGGGACGCCAAGAGGCCACACAGCCAAGCCTAGAAGCCTGCAAACTCAGAGCGGTTTCCCAGAACGTGGAGATGAGGCGCAATTGAAGTCACTCCGGGCGTTCCGCAGATGGCCGTGAAAGCCGTGAGGCTGGGGCCTGGACTCGCTGAACAATGTGTAACTGAGTGAAGAGCCTGGTGATTAATGGTGATGGTGTCGCTGAGATCAGGACAGCTGAAGGAGACTGGGTGGCGCAGTGGCCTTGGAGAAAGCAGCAGGCGCAGACGAACGGGCTCAGTCGAATATCCACCAACACAAGGAAATCGATCACCAGTCAGACGGTCCTTGCGGTTACAATTCTATGGTCCAAATTTGAGGCCGTGCTTGGAGGAAAATAAGGTGATTTGTGATTGAGATTGAATGACGCTGAGATTGTAAGTTAAAGAAGGTGAATATGGATAAGGTGATTGGATCCAGTGGTCGTAGAGAGAAGGCGAGATGAGACAGTAGCCAGACTGATTTCTCTTTCTAATTTGGGCTTGAGACCGAGATTGAACTTGGCAACTATAACCAAAGCAAAAGAGCGTGAATCAACGGAGATGAGTTAGTGGCCTGAAAGCCTTTTCGACAAGCGCGCTCGCTGATAAAAGATAGGTAGGTAAGTTTGAAGGCGTAATTGCTCCAAGAGAGAGTACAGAGTATCCGTAGCGAAAAGTCGGGTGGTTGAGGTTTGGAAATGACGAGAGTCACGGCGCTTGGGGCGTCGGTAGGTTTTTGACGCGCGATTAACACTTGAAGAGCGTCTGTAATCGGCGAAGGGAAAAAAGCCTGGCTGGGGGTGTTCGTGGCGGGGAGCTCAGATCAGTCCGGCCTGGGCTGGCCTGGCGGGAGGGGGGTCCTTGGAATTAGGTGGAGGGGAGGGGAAGTGTCGAAGTCAAAAAAAAAAAAAAAAAAAAAAAAAAAAAAAAAAAAAAAAAAAAAAAAGACTGAACGATGAAGGGGGAAGAGGAAGAGGAAGAGGAAAAGGAAGAGAAGGATCGAGATTAGAATGAGATCCAAGATGAAGCGAGGGTGTGGGAGCCTGGGTAGGATATGATAGAGAGGGAGAAGTGCAGGGTCTCTAGAGTAAGAGGAGCCAGCAACACGAGGAGACGAAAGCTAGAATAGAAGCCAGGCTCAAGTCGAAGTCAAGTCAAGTCAAGTCAGGTCAGGTCAAGCTAAAGAGAGACGGCGGCAATGACAGGGACATTAAACGGTGACTGACAGCCCGTCTTGGAAGCATGGCCAGTCAAGCAAGGGACAAGCAGACAGAGAGGTTCACTTTAGATTCGAGTAACACCAGAACCCCAAACTTGTTTCATATCGTGTTAGCCACATCGATCAACTAGTTAGTTCATCACTACCAGAGACGAGGATAACAGGTCGACTCTCTTCAATTGAATTGAGGTTATGTGAATTGAAGTGAAGTGAAGTGCAGTGAGGCAACGTTGGGAGAGCCTTGTGGAGTTTGAGACTCGAAACAGAACTTTCGCTGTAAGAAGAAAAAGCACAACATCTCACACCTCAAATCCTCACACCTCACCCTCACTAATTAGGGGGTGGGTGAATCAGGAGACTGGGGGCCAGGGGGGACCCTTGGACGTGGAAATGGACCCATGAAGAAGAGTGGAGGAGACATGGGAGGGCGAGCTAAGTTACAGTAGCCGGGGCGCGCGGTTGGTAGTAGTACTGTAGTACGGAGTAGAAGTGTATGTATGGTGCTGGTGTATGTATGTGCTGTTTGTTGCCTCGTGCTGCTGGTGATTGATGGACTTTGATGATGGTGACCCCGTATAGCAGGATAGATACCAACAGCCACTTGAACTAAAAACTACACATGTACAGTGATGTGCAGTATTCTCCATCCACGGGCTCTTCAGTTGGCTAGGTAGGTTGGTCTTTTACCGAATGAGTAGATGGAGCAGGTATGATCTCTACTACCTATGTAGTACGATGAGGATCAATGGTGGACTGAGAGAAGCAGACAGCCAGTGCTTCGGGCTCATTCCTAGCCAAGACATCATAGAACTCGTATCTATGTACTAACAAAGCCATTCTTTAAAGATTAGAATAAAAGTTAAAATCGAATAAAAACACCAATCCATCCATTGGATATCTTCTTTGTGTGCTTGAGATTCCAGCCGCAAGGGCACTTCTCCGAAGTCGCGGCGGCGTGGCGCTTCATACGGCGTCACTCGCCTACTGGGTGCGGTCGGCATCGGGTACCTCGTCTATGGGTGAGGCCTCAAGTAGGTACCTACAGCCCCAAAGGTACCTGCGCCGGAACTGCAGAGTACGGTAAAGTGCGTACCCTGGTCGGGCTGTCTCGTCGTGGCGGGAGGGATGGCTCTGCTCGCCTTAAGGGTATGATCGGCAACCCGGCAGAATTCACCGGGCTGCAAAGCAGATATATTTATATAAGTAGGTTAAAGAGGTTATACTAAAAGAAGGCTATTTTATATCTATAGGATACTCTTATTACCTTTAAGATAACTTTAATAGTAGTTTTACCTGCCTTAATTAATATAATTATAGCTAAAAAAGCTAAATTAATTAATTTTTAAATTAATAATAATTTCTTTATTAAAAGTTAACTTTTAATAATATAATTAAATAAAATATCTTACTTTTTAATTTTAATATTTTTATTAAATTAGCTAAGATTAATATAATTATTAATATAATTTAATAACTTATTATAGCTTTTTTTTTATTATAATTTTTTTTTTATAATTAATTAATAACTATTAAACCTTATAATAATATTTTTATTTTATAAACTTTTTTTTAATAATTAAATAAATATAAAAGTTAAATTTAAAAAAAAAAGCTATATTAAAGTTAATTTTTAAATTATTTATTATTTCTCTTAAAAAAGCCTTTTTAATAATAAAAAAAAATTATTATTATATTAAATTATAATTTATAATTATTAAAAATAATTATTATATACATTAAAAGATAGTTAATATAATAAGAAATATAAAAAATAAAAATAAAAAAAAAGGTTTATTTTAACTAGTAATAAAAGGCAGATTTATAGTAATTTTATTTATAAATAATAATAAAAATAATAAAAAATAGTTTTAATATTAATAAATATATAATAATTAATATATAATATAAAATCTTTTTTAATAATTAATTAATAAGAAAATTTATTATAAAAATTAGTAATAATAATACCTTTATTTATTATTAAAAAATATTACTACTTATAATAAAAAAAGTAATCTTTTTTAATAATTTAAAATAAAAGGCAATTTAAAATTATTACCTAATTAAAGTAAATAGTAAATTAAATAATAATAACTTTTTTAAAAAAATCTTAATTAAAAAGCTAGCTATAAAAATAAATTAATAAGTTAATAATTATAAAGTTAATAATTTACTTTTTATTTCTTTATTAAGGTTATTATAGATTTTTATAATAAATAAAAAAATAAATAAATATAATATTAATATTATTAAATAAAATAATTTCTTTTTTTAAAGTAAAAAAAAAAGATAATAAAAAAAAGTAATAGTAATATTAATAATTTAAAAAAGCTATTTATAAATAATTAGTTATTTACTTATAATTATATAATATCTCTATAATTAGTTAAAATAAAAGACTTATAAAATATAATTAAAAACTATATTAAGCTTTTTATAAAAAACTAAGGTATTAATTTTATAATAAAGATAATAAAATAGCTATAATTAAATATAAATAATACCTTAATTTAAAATTCTTTTAATAAAAAGAAAATAAAAAAAGCTTTTATAGACTTATTAATATAAAATATATAATATTAATAAAGAAATAAATATACCTTTTATAATATTATAAGAAATAAAAAAGTTAAAGTTTTTATAAAACTATAAGGCTTTAAAGATATTTTATTAAGCTATAATTTTTAGCCTTAACTATAAGGTAAATATTTTAATTAAAATAGGCTTAAATTATATATAAATAATATTTTTAAATACTTTAATTAGCCTAGAATTTTTAATATAAGGTAATTTTAATATTAAAATAAAGCTAGTTTTAAAAAATAATATAATCTTAATCTAGCTCTTATAAGCTTAAAATAGCTTTTTTTTAATTAACCTTTTTAGTAATAACCTTAATCTTATTACTTTCTTTAATTTCCTTTATAATACTTTTTTTTTTATTAATTTCCTTACTTTTAAAGTTATCTAGAAGCTTTAAATATATTTAATAAATAGCTTATAGCTAATTTATAATTAAATTTTTTATATTTATTTTAGATTTTCCTATTATAATTATATCTATATAATAATAAACTCTTAAGAAAATATAAATTTCTTAAAAAAAAAGACCTTTTTTTTTATATCTAGGCTTTAACTTCTTTTCTTTAAAAGTAAAAAAATTATATAAATTAATTATAATATAAATTATTTTAATTTAATTATTAAAAAAATATTTAAATATATTATTTCTTATTATTTTTTATTTTTTCTTATATTAATTAAAAGCCTACTTTATAATTATTTAAAGCTAGGTATAATAAAAATTATATAATTCCTTTTTATTTATAGGCTTTTTTATAATATTATTTTAATCTTAAAAATAATATTAAACTTATAAAAAGGAAATTAAAATTCCTTTTTTTAACTTAAAGCTAGTATTAATAAAAAAAAATCTTTTTAATAAGACTTTAAAGATATTATTATAAGTATATCTTATTAATATTATATTATTAATAAATCTTTTAATGCCTATAAGTATATATAGAAATTATTTCTTAAAGTTGATTATAATAAAAATATTCTAAAAAACTATTAACTTTTTTAATTAAAATCTCTATTAATAAATAAAAAAAATAAATATAAATATATATATATTATTTATAGCCTTAATTATACTATTAAACTAATAAAATTTAATATTTAGCTTAATTTATAAATTAATATATTTATAATCTAGTATATAAATAAATTTTATATATAAATAATATATAAAATTAATTAAATAAAAAAAAAATTTAATATAATACTTTAATTAACTTTAAATTAATAGGCTATATTCCTTTAAGGCTTATTATAAGCTATTATTTATAAAAAAATTATTAGCTTTAGCTTAAGTAATTAATATTAGCTATTACTTACCTATATATTATTTTTTAATTATTAAGAAAATTAATAAAAATTACCTTTATTTATTTAAAATAGATTATTAAATATTATATTTAAGGTAATTAATAGCTATAAGGTATAAGCCTAAGAGTTAATAAAGATATTAATATAAGGCTATTAGGTAAATAAATTATCCTTATAATAAGGCTAATAGTAATATTAATAATTAAGGCTATTTAAAAAGATTATAATAATAGCTAATTACCTTAGCTATTAATTATTAAAGTTATTAATAATAATTTTATAAATAAAGTTATTATAAAGGCCTAGTTATAAGAAATATTCCTTATATATAGTATTTTTAATTAATTAATAAAGCTATTATAATTATATTATTATATTAATTTATATACTTTTATATTTAATATTTAAAGTAATAAAAAATACTAAAAAATAAAGATATTATTTAATATCTTATTTTTATTTAATAAATTATAGGCCTTTTTATTAGCTTAATATATTACTAACTTATATAAAGGCTATTAAGCTAATTATTTATTATTATATTAAGTTTATAGTAAGAAAATAGACCTTAATATAAAAAGGTTAGTTAATTAACCCTTTTTATATTACTTTCCTGGCAGAAATTGCTTACCTGGCAGATTTTACCGGGCTTGCTAATTATACCCTAAAGGGTCTAAGCAACCTCAACCTCATTCTTAACCTCGAATTCAGCCCGATACGCAATGCTATCCCCAATTTCGATCGGGCATATCACGTCACTACCCGGCCGAGGACGATCCTCCTGGTAAATCAATTAATGCCTCCGGCGCCCAGAATTAGGACGGATTTTTATGATGGATCCAAATGCTGGAAACCCATCCTGCCATCTCCAGCCATAGGTAGGTAACCCTGGATGAGACAGGCCCGTACTCTATCTGTCTGTTCATCCATATCAACCAGCACACGCGCAAGTAAAGTCCCAAGTACGGAACCTCTCCGCCTTTCCCATTAACTGTTTGCACTTCCTTGTTTCATTCTTCACTGCAACTGGTATGATCGCTTGCGTTGGCGTATCGCCTGCATGTATGCAGAGCGTTCAGCATCCTCAGGGTCCGCCCATTCATTCATTCATTCATTCATTTACATCCCATCAACTCAACTCTCGCGCACTGCACCCTGCTTGCGTTAATGATCCTCCTGGCGCGCTCACACTTCACTGGGCGCTTTTCAACTGTCGCCATGGGCCGCGCGACTGGCTGGGTGACGACGGCGCCGCCCTCGACCGCCCAGAGACTTCGGAGTAGAGTCGACAAGTGACAAGGGCCGCTAACCGGCTCCTCTACGCTTAGTACAGTACGGTGTGTGTTTAGCCAGACACCCTCGGGTGCGGATCGAGGACCGCACCGCGCGTTGCTCTGCCGCGGTCTTTCTTCAGATTGGGCGGCTTTGAAAAGCGAACTTCGCAATAATTATCGTACCTCTCCTCTACTAGCCTCTAGAATAGCATTAACACAAGCAATGCCGGTTTGTTGAAGCGCATTAGACGAGACAAAGTCAAGAGCACAACATGGCACAAATGGAAAATGAGTGTTACATGTCCTTCGACATTTGAATCAATCGTCATGAGAGTTATCCCCGAATCAACTTCTGGGGTATGGAGGCAGTTATTACCTAACTACTCCGTACTCCGTAGTTGTTGGTCGTTTCAATTATCTGAGTCATCTCGTCTATCTCACGCGCGACAATGATAGCACTCAGAAGACTGTGCCGCGAGCATCCATCCACTGCCACTGCACATCAATCACCTAAATTTACGCCTCTTGGCGGGACACTCCACCTCGCGATGTGCCTTTCACAAGCTTTTCTTCCCGCTCCATTATCATCATCACCACCCATAACATTGTCGCCGCCGCCGCCGCCAAACCCCAGAACTTGAGTTCAAAATAAGGAATGCCACCCGCTGCCAGCCGATCTCTGACGGAAGCACTTATCCTCACCTCAAAAGGATACGCACGAGTCGATAACAGCAGTCCACTTAGATGCTTCCTGCGCGGCAACAGCCCCAAGCGTGTACAGTACCCGCACCAGGATCGTCCTTGGGGTAATACTCCCGGATCCAATGGGTGACCCTTGTATACCTCCAGAGAGATCAACTCCAGAGAGAAATAGGGAGGGAGGGATACTCTGTACAAACCTAGCAAGATAAAACTTCGTGTCGGACTCCTGTAATCCTGTAACTGACGCCAACCTAGTCGCGCGACTCTCCAAACAAGCCTAACCGAGCAAACTAGAGCTACTGGCTGTCCACCTAAATCCTTCGTGCCCACAGGAGCTGTCCTTTAGCGCATATCATTGATTGTCTATTGATGTAATCTCGCTTTCTCGACGAGTTTCTATTGTATTAGATATTTCTATGAGTGCTGTACCTTCGAGTACCTATTCTTCTGGGAAAACGCAGGATCCCTAATGAAGCAATATACTGTACAACATGTTACTAATGTACGCATCCTGTGCCTGGAGATTGCTCAGAATACTCGTAAGAGATTGCTCGTCGTCAAGTTTGGTATGGCGTTCTTTCTCTCTATCTACTGAGTCAGTACTACTATGCTCTCGCTAAGCTACCTAGGTAAATAATCAATAGAATACAATCTTTTGCGAACTTCGATGGATACAAATTTGCTACGTGGTACCTTAGTTAGGAGGAACTGGCACCTGCTTTTCTCGTACAGTACGGTCTCAAAACGACCACGAACTGCCAACCTAACTGGGAACCACCGCTAGAACTCTTGAGGTTAGCCTTGCAAACCTAACCTAACGGGCCCCGTTCGCTCTTGCCGCGGCACTGGCAACCACACCAGATGCTACTCCACTTCTCGTCCAACTGAACTTCAGCTTCAATACGGATACAGCAACTACATAACTGTAAAAGTCAAGTTTGTCGCTGCCTCACGGCTTTCCAGTCTCCTGAACCTGTTGAGGACTTGTTTGTCCTCTCTCACGGCCGCTTTAGCTGGCGAGGGATCAGAGGGGCCTTACACATCACTGGACTTTGAACAACACCGGCTTCGAAAAGCGAACTGTGTCTCCCGAGCCAACCACGAATCTTGATCCTACCATCCACCGCATGTCGGCGGATGTGGTGTCGGGGTTGTGCGCCTCCTCGCCCCAATAGCCAATGAGCAGCGTCTATCGGGAACCAGATCAGGGCATCTGCAAGGATATGGCCGTCCAGGCACCTTAGGCGAGACAGAACCATTAACGCCGCGTCTAACACGCTAAGACCTGTCTCGTGCGGACAGTCGCCGCCGTCCGCGGTTGTGCCAGGATTTGGCCCAGTCTTCAATTCACCGGACAGACTTTGGGCTCAACCCATGTGAGCCGATTGATGCTTGGGAATAAATGACATGCGCGAGCCAAACAGTTTATTGAGCTTTTCATATGATATAATCTACTTACTGAGACGCGCACGCAATGGTAGCTCGAAGGCACGTGTTTGTTATGGGATATGCCAGTATCATTTGCCAGCTCGTTCCTGGCATAATTGAGGCTGGTCCTGCGTCTAGCTCAAATCATTTCGACAGTTGATACATTTGTGTGGGGAGGCAGGAGGTCACCCTTGTCTGGCGGCCTCATCCAACGCTCATACATCCTATGCGATACTGGGGCCTTTCCTGGATGTCTATGTCATTACTGGTACGGAGTAGTAAGAGAGTTGCTCAACCGGATATTGTACGCCCGGCCACGCAACTCGATTCCAGCCCAACTGAAGCAGCGCCAAAAATATCTTAAGCGCAAAAGGGCACCGGCATGCGTCCCTCAAAACAGCCCATTCTGGGAGATCATGCTCAGTCTCAGCTGGTGAGCCAGCATGGGCCCTGGACTCTGTCACATTTCAATGTCTGCGTGCCGTTAGTTGAGTTCGAATGCCCGGTCACAGTTCGCGTCATGGTTAACGGCATAACGCCCCAGACTAGAAGAGTCTGATTGGCTCATCGATTGCCGGTGTTCCTATTCTTGTCTTTGTTGCTCTCCGCCGGCAGAACATCGTTGACCAACAATGCTAAACTCCCTGCCTGACCTTTCGGTGCATGCATCACATTTCGCTTGGGGCCAGATCTAAATCAGTGCTTGCCACGCCTCAGTCTAGCTGCAGTATCTAACTCACCTATTGTGCGTTTTGACTCCTGTGCCGCCAATGGCTAGAGACGCTATCAGCTATTCCTTGCTCACTGTGATGGAAACAAGCCGGTTCCCGCCTGTGATTGGCTCAATATTGAAGACAAGGGGTTGGCCCGTCGTGACTAAAATTGTCACAGCAGACAGCTAATGCCCCAAGAACGGAATGATGGAATTTTAGCGCCTCTATCTCCAAACCCATGGCCAAGCAGGTAATAGCCAGGTCTATATTACTGCACTCTGTGTTCTCGTAGGCACACCGCCGTGTTGGTTGCGACCTCACTCACAACAGTGGTGCTAAGTAGGTAAGTACTGCAACTTTCGAAATGAAAGCGCGGGGAAGCGGAGGGCTGATTCTGGCAGCGTATTCCACTCACCTACTTCATCCCATTGACAGGGGGGGTTTTGGCAAACCTCCGACAATCAGCAAGGTGTTCGTTCACTCGAGGTCACATTTTTCGCCCAAGTTTCTCTCGTGATGAGAAACAGCTTCGAGGTGATTCGGCCAATCTGATATCTGATCCATGATCAGAGCAGGCTGGTAACAGTCAAATAGCATCTCGACATAGGAAGGTCCAGGGAATGATCACCACGATACGGAGTGAGGCCAAAGGGCATTCATTGCATCCATACCTACATAGTAGGTAGGTAGCAAAAATAACTCCGTCAGCGGGTCCGAATACTACCCTTGCGGGTAATATGCTCAACCTGTGGCTGGAAAGATAGCATTGTTGGCGATCATTGCATGTTGTGCGGCAAGTTCGCTTTGTTTCTATGTAACCAGCACGGAATATAGCGAGCACTGTGGCAGTTCTCGTTGCCAAGGTGGTTCTGAAGGCTGCCGAAGTGTAGTCGACTGCCGAGTTGCATTCATCCCAGTCCATCAACAGTAGGTACCCAAGTAAGAGGTTTACTTCTGAGTTCGAGTCAACATTTATTATTGGGGAACCTGACCCTGGTTGTTGGTCTCAAGATGTCTCTCTCCGCTCTGTGCTCGTGCGCTTTGTTGTTTTGGCACAAGCATCCTCAAGCGTACCGCCGGCGTCCGCGGAAGACGTGCAATGGAAGTAGCTATCATGATCAAGCGTGGCGTGATTGTGTGCGTGCACACGTCGGAGCCAAGCCGCAAACAGTCCACGGCATTCTATGTATGAGATCCTGGAAGACGAACAAGGCGAAGCAGAACCCTTCTTTCACGCAATGCAATGCTTTGCCAGCTTTATGGATAGCCTTGAATGATTTGTTAGCGATGGATTTGTTGGATGGGAGGTGGCCTTGACGACGATGCCTTATCTTGGGATATGGCGCTCTGCCACTATCGTACACAGAATAATGAGTGTCTTCTGCGTTGTGCCCCATAGCATCGTGCCGCGGTGGCGCATATGAAGCGATGCTGTTCTCGCCTCATATCCAAATGCATCGATTTATCCCTGTTGAGACGGCATAGAGAAACGAGACAACATTCAGTGGGATGGATGTGGAGGCCACCCTCGGACTAACGACTAACGCTGATGTTTGTTCGGTCTTCTTGTCTCTTCTCGATTTGATACCTGGGCTTGCTCCAGCACCATCATGAGTGTAGGGGCACGTACATACATACATACATCAGCCCTATAATGCCTCTGAACTATAGGTACTAATAAGGTATGTTCAGATTGCCTGGGTCTTCCGTACTTATCGGAGACCCTGCTTCCAGGAGGACCAGGACAGGCTGCACTATGAGGAACCAGCATATTACAGCAGCCAATCATGTGTTATATAGATAGATAGGTAGGTAGGCAGATATAGTAGATGCAGAAGACGTCACTCAAAGAGCCTCAACACCATGAAGCAAGTCATGAACCATTTAAGATATCCCGATAAATGAGCTTCTAATTATACACACAACACTTGTTTCATCTAAAAATACATCAGCAGCGATTCTGTGCTAACTCCACGTGCTCAGTGTCCAATAATGCTTCACACGTCCACAGCTAGCCGCCAGCTAAGCGCCGGCCTTGCGTCGCATCCTATCTCGCAGCTTTCCAGAATCACCAAGATCTTGGCGCTTAACAAGGGTCAATCTAATCTTAGATCAGATATTTTGATGCGAATCATCATACCTGCATGTTGGGATGCCACGAGCTGGGTCTATTCTTGGACCATAGACGCCGACCACAACATGCAGCATGCAAGTATAATACTGGGCGTCTCGCTCGAGATGACTTCATCTTTCGCAAGCGCTGGCCCTTGTTCGACGAGGTCCCTGTGATCTAGAGGCCATGCACACTCTCCTTTTCAGGAGGCACACCCCATCACCATCATCGTCGTCATCTACTTGTCTCCGGCGCCAAAGCACCAGGTTGCAGACGAGCGGCAGCACTATCTCAGTCCTCAGTCGATCTGAGCCACTCGATTGGTGCTCCTGGGCCCGTTTAGGCAAGTCGAGGGTCGTCGGCAAGCAAGTCGTATGTAAGTCATGCGGGCCCGAGGCATTGGATGGCCTACACGCCCTGGTCGTTCATGTATCGTATCTGCTCTAGGGGTCATCGTTTACCAGGGACACGGGTCGCTTTCCAGGGAGCTGGAGTTATAATTATAGGAGCATGTTGCTAAATTGGGATGCAGCCTCACTGTAGCCGCCGACGAGATGCATGTTCTTCAACACAGCGTCAGTCCTACTGTTTATCATGTTTCCTAGCGCCCATCGTATCCCTCGCAGTATGTCTTAATGGCGCGGATCCCTGGCCGTTTCAAGTCCGTCCTCTGTAGGAGCACTTGTTTGCAAACACAATGTGATGATGCAATATCATTCCTCCCCCACGTGGCCGAGACGCCCATATGCCCACACCCCAGGTTCTGCCTCAAAAGATGCACGTCTGGACTATGGGTTATGCAATGTCTTCAACAATCACACAGCTTGGCTCCACAGGCGGCGGTCCACCGTAGCAAAGATGAGTTGGGGGGATGGTTTGTATGACGTCCTGACCTCTAGACCTCTCCCTTCTCAGGCACACATCCAAAATTGGGTACAACCCTGTTTCGCCGGAGCCCTTGTCCATGGTTTGACATATCTCGAACCAACAACTGCCGGCCCTGGCAGATCTAGCCATCAGGTCGGTGCAGAGATGCCTGTGTTCCTGCAGGGGGGTTACCTGCAGCAGATCGCGTGCAGTAAGTCACTGGCGCGTAGAGCCATGTACCGTGGTACTTCGAGGATACATGTACATTGCCCTACTTCTTCTGTCTTTTATTGCTCTTGTCGCTGACACTACTCAGAACGCTGGCACTTCTCTTGTGCGCGGCACCGCTGCTACCAGGACACCCGTTCTTGTCGATTTCATTGAGCAGTTCTGTTTCCTTACTCGAGGCGTCCGAGGCCTCAATAGTAGGGGCTGTCATTTCTGATGCATCCTTGCTTGTATCTCCAGGTGCGGATGTGACGTCGCCATCTGCTTTCTCAGCGGTCGCTTCAGTAGCAGCTCCTGCCTCTGAGTCGTTGCCGGTCCCTGTGTCCTGGTCTGCCTTGTCCTTTTCGACTGTGGACTCAGATTCAAAGGGGGCCATAGCCTTTTCCCGTTCTGCTTTTTTGGCCTGCTCAACTTTGATTTCGCCATCAAGCTTGTCAGATACCTTGCGGGCATCAAGCAGACTATTGACAGCCGCAAGGAGCTGTTCGTACTGATGTGTCGTAGCCGCGGTGGGCATGGCAAGTTTGTTAGGCACGTCCAGTTCGTTGAGAACATTTGTGATGCGGTTCTGTTGTTGATTGGACTTGTGTGAGAACAGCTTATTGATTCTCTCAGTTCGGAATGTCGGTCCAGAGCCTAATCGATCATGATGTGTCACACCGTACAATAGCTCCTCCTGTGTTGAAAGCTTACGGCGCTCCTGTTGTTGCTGTTGCTGACCCTTTTTGTTGTTCGAAGCTGTCGGCGTAGCGGCAGGTCCAGTAGAATCACGAGGCCCGGTGGACGCAGCTGTGCTTTCCCGCCTCCCAGCTTCTTGCGCCGCAGCGGCAGCGGTAGCGGCCGAAGATGCAGCTGCTGCTGTCTGCGGTGGCGCGGTGCCAGAAGGACTGGTACCATCGCCAGGCATCAACGACTTGCGCTTCTTGGACTTGTCGGCGGTCATGAGGTTCTGAAGGAGGTTCTGCAAGCCAGCGGAAGATTTGAAGGCATTTATGTCAGTGTCCGCTCGAGGATAATCGAGGCGATTATACAACTCGCGACGCTCTTCGTTGAACCGCTCGCTACGTGCCAGAATACGCTTAATTTCCAGCAATAGCGACTCCTCTTCGCGGGCTTCTTCGCGCGACCGGGTCAAGGCGTTAAGCGCAAACTCCTTTCTCAATGTCTCTTGCTGTGGATTGAAATGCGCCATGAGTTCATGCAGAGAGAATTCGGGCTGCGTCATGTACTGCACAGGCTTTTGTGCTGCCATCATCTTGGAGGCAACTTCGTAGTATCTTGCCTTGAGGTCTTCCAGAGAACGTGGCCGTGTTGCTGGGACGATAGCCTTGCTCTCATCACCGTCGGCATCAGCCTCTCCGTTCGTCGCAGGAGGATTCCATTCGTAGCGGTCCCAGATCAGAGGCCATCGAAGGTCAAAGTCGCGCGCCAACTCGAGCAAATAATCCGTTTCCTCCTTGGTCCAGTCATTGTGTTGTAATGATTGCTGGTACTGATCTTCGCTATACTGGGGGACTGAGACCTGCACATTATATTTTGCAAACGCAGAGTCCTCTGTTCCATCTCTGAGTAGTTGCGGCTGTTCTCCTTGACTCGTTTGTTCTGGTGATACGCCATTGCCATCTTGCTTCTCATCCTTCCTCCTCCAGTGCCGCAAAGTGAAGTCTGAATCGGTACGCGCCGAGTTTTTGAAGGATCGCATCTCCCATCTCGCTGCAGGTTTGCGACTTGCAAAGCGTCGCTTCTTGAAATGTGTAACTTCGGGGACAATGGCAATGGGGTTATCGCCCCCCAGATTGTGTACCTCACGAGCCAAACCCTTCAAGTTTGGCCTTGGTGCAGCAATCTTTTGCTTCTTGCTCGGCCTGAGACCTGATACGCCGTCACCCAGGTTTAGCACATCGCGAACGTCGGAAGAGGTCATCGTGGAGGTTTGTCGTAGACGCAGGTTGTCGAAAAGCAAGAAGGACAAGTGTAACTGATCCAATAATCCGTTAAATTCGAGCTTCCATCACCAAGGTCATCAAATTCGAGCACGGGGTCCACTCCTAACGATGATTCATCGGTCCGTAGTTCGTTTTTTGATGCTTTTCGTTGAGATCGAACCGCTGCTGCTGGTGGACGCGTCTGAAAATTTGGGGTTGACTTGAGTTAACTCGGAGCGCGGAGTAACTGCTGGGACTACATGGTACCTAACTTACGTTAGGATGCGCCATCTTTGTCCGGGATAGGCATCTGGATCGGGCTGAGTTATCGGCACGTGACAGTACTAGATCACCCCTGGCCCAGTAGCCGATCATTGAACGTGGCAGCTTCGCGGGCGCCAACGTCGAAGCCAGAGCCAAAGGGGGAACCAGTTACAACAAACTTCAAGCATTGGACTTTGTCACATTATCGGATCGTTCTTTGTTCCCATCAACGACGCTTTCCTTTAAGTACCTACCAATCAACGACCCGTGCAATTCCTCAAGGATATCAGTGCTGTAGCTGTCGCTATCATGAAATTCCTCCTTCCTCTCCTGTCGCTCAGCGCCGCTGCGAATGCGCTGCACTTCTTCATCGACGGCACAACCCCCAGATGTTTCTATGAGGAGTTGCCCAAGGATACACTTGTCGTTGGACATTACACTGCTGAGGAGTGGGATGACCGAGTATCAGCTTGGGTAAAGCATGACGGTATCAGCATCTACATCAACGTCGATGTATGTTTTTCATGGACAGCTGTCCACAAGCATATTGCACTGTCTCTCGGACTTTTACTAAGAATAGCCAACAGGAAATATTCGATAACGATCACCGTGTCGTTTCTCAGCGCGGCGCTGCTTCTGGCCGCTTTACCTTCTCCGCCGCTGATGCTGGCGACCACAAGATCTGCTTCACCCCTTCGTCCAGCTCTGGCCGTACCTCGTGGCTCTCCGCCAAGAACCCCAATGGCGGCATCAAGCTGACTCTGGACTTGGTCATTGGTGAGACCAACCAAATCGAGAGCAGCGATAAGGGAAAGATCCAGGATATCACATCACGTGTCAAGGACCTCAACGCTCGTCTCGCTGATATCCGCAGAGAACAAGTATTCCAGCGTGTATGTGCCACCGTAAACACGGTTTTTATGAGAGCAGAAAGCTGACTATGTGTGCACAGGAACGAGAGGCCGAGTTCCGAGATCAATCCGAGTCCACCAACGCCCGTGTCATTCGATGGATCATTATCCAGCTCATCGTGCTTGGCATCACCTGCACCTGGCAGCTTTCACACCTTCGGTCATTCTTCATCAAGCAGAAGCTCACCTAGAGTGATTGGTCGATCATTTCTTTTTTTTTTTTTTTTTTTTGCGAGTTGAGTCTCGGGCTTCAGGGGTCCAGAAAGAGTCAACATGTCGTTAATTGGGTTGGGTGTCGACGGACTGCGCACCAGAAAAGGATAAAAGAGATCGTTGGGCTTTCAAGCTGCGGCGGGAGGTCATCCTTCAATGATGATGGCCGTGTAATGTCACCTGCACATGATGATGTTTACTATATCGTTTACCTAAATGCATACTCGAAAGGGGTGGCTGAGGACTGTGATAAAGATGGCGACGCCTTTTTCTTTTCCCATTATAAAATTGCCAAAAGAACGAGAACTCCCTATAGTGCTCTATCTTCATTTCACAACAAATCACCAAGCCTGTAAACCTCAAACTCATCCCCACGCTAGCTGATCTCTCCATCTACACCAGGCAAGACTGGGTGCCATCAGGCACGCCGGTGATGGATTTCGTCTCGTGTGCGATTACACAAAGTTATTATGGACAGCGTCATAAGAAAAAAAGAAGAAACAACCCAAACAAACCCAAAAATGCTGCCTGCACCGCCTCCTTGCGCCTTGCTGCGCTGCGCTGATTAAACGTGGTTTTAGTATATTTCGTAATGGTTTGACAGACAAGAGAAAGGAGCGCCCTCCGCCGTAGTCCCAAACGAGATCTGCTTCCGCTCCAAGTGGTGTCATGCAAGTATATCGACTGCCAAGAACGGTTCGTAGGCGGCAAACGGCTCTATAATGCCGAGATGATGGGTTCGTATTCGAAAACAGAGCGCTTCTGAAGGTGACCAAGATGCATGGGCGAAAGCCCTGGACTTCGTTTGTGACTCGAACCAACTCGTTCGAGGTAAGCTCTACTGTGCCTATGCATCCACCACCTCATCCATCTGTAAACTGGACTGAGCTTCAATTGGGCATTTCAGCCATCAACCGCGACCCGGTTCTAAGTTAATGGGGCAATTCTCTTAAACCGGAGTCTGTCGACATAATACAGATCCTGATGCACAACGCCGCAGCAATGAAGAAACAAAGAAAATTCTTAGCTGTATACCAGAATACGCTTAACCACAGCATAGGGTCTTCATCAACTTCTGGAAGCCACTGGGCTGAGGATTGGCCTGTTGGCCGCTAGCCTGGGCGGCCTGAGTCGCCTGGCCTTGCTGGGACGTCATCGGCTGCTGAGGCAGGTTCTGGGCACTGTTCTGGAACTGAGCCTGGGTCGAGCCAGTGGGCGTGGCCATGTCCCGAAGACCCCCAACCCCGCTCCCCCTCTGCGCTGACAAGGCGCCGGGGGCGCTTGGCCGATCTCTCTGCTTGCCCATCTGCTTGATCGGAGACGGAGGAGGGGGTTGCGCGGCGTTTAAACGGCCGACAGTAAGGTTTTGTGCTTGTTGGTGAGAGGTGGTATTCCCGGGACGGTGGCCGCTGTGCAGCTCCATCTGAGAGGGGCCAGGCCGCACGTTGGGGTTGTGGAGGTACGCGCCGCTGTGGTTCTTCGAGTCCCATCCCTTTCCCGAATCCTTAGAAATTTTCATCCAGTCATACTCGCCATCCTCAACCTCGCCAGTGTTCTTGAGAGCCTGCGTGAAGAGCTCCCGGAGGTAATCGTAGTCAGGAGTATCCTCAAAGCCGAGATTTCGGACATACGTCAAATATTTGGAGAATTCCTCAGGGAAACCCTCACAGAGATCCTTGATAGCAGTTGTCTGCTTCTTCTCACCAATCTTTTCATATTTCTGCTTGTTGGTGGCCGCCTTCAATCCCTGCCAAGGCAGGCCCCCTCGAAGAAAGTACAAGAAGACATGACCAAGAGCTTCGAGATCGTCTCGGCGGGATTGCTCACGGCCAAGATGGGTGTTGATACTCATGTATCGTGCAGTTCCGGAAAGGGACTTTCGCTCGCGGTATGGGATATGTTGCTTCGTCTTCGGGTCACGGTACTGCTTGGCCATGCCGAAGTCAACCACATGAATCACGCTAGAAGCTTTGGTGCCAGGGCGGCCAATGAGGAAGTTGTCGGGCTTGATATCGCGGTAAATGAGATTCTTCTCGTGAATGGTCTGAACCCTCGAAAGCATTTGCTTGGCAACCATGACAACCGTCTTAATGGAGAACCTTCGGCCACAGTGATCAAAAAGATCTTCAAGGGAAGGACCGAGCAAGTCGATCACGAGAATATTGTGGAGACCCTCCTGGCCGAAGTAGTAAACATTTGGAATACCAGCTGAATCTGTATTAGCACATGCGGACTGCTTTGTTGGGGAAGGGGTCTTCTCACGGCAGCCCACAAGGATCTTGTAAGTCCGGTACTCATCTCGCAGTTGGGGGGCATCACTCTTGCGAGGTTCCTAATGCAATGTCAGAAAAGCCAACACCATGGCAGCGCAGAAACGCAGGATTACTGCTGTACTAACAAACTTGATAGCGACTTGTTGATTGTTGAGTAGATTGGTGCCTTCAAAAATAACACCGAAAGATCCCTCTCCAATCTTCTTGCCAACTCGGTAGTGAACACCGACCACGTTGGATGATGACGAAGCCATTTAGGCAGCGAAGGCGGTCAGAGGACCACCGTTACAATATATCGAGACTGATGCAGGAGGGTCGGTCGTTTGGTTAAAGGTGTAACTCGTTCTCAATGTCGAAAATGGTGCAATAAACCGATGCCTAAGGTGCGGGACGCAGGAATTAGTTTTGATGCAACTAATGATGGCGGTACAGAATGAACGCGAGTGAATGTAGAAGGAAAAGAAACTGAAGCTGTGGCGCTGCTCGCGGTTGGGCGACTGAAGGATGAGGCGATGAATTGACCAAGTTGGGCTGTCCTGTTGGCATGGTACTGGGATGTTGATTGGAGGCGCGGTAAAATAAGACACCTCCAGTCCAAGGGCACAGCCGCCAGCCGCAGTACCCTCCTAAAGGCGCGGCCGAGAAGATCCTTTTAGACGCAATGTATAAGAAATGAGGCCGATGAAGCGTTGCCTACTCTGTAGGTATGCTGAAGGAGTTGAAATGCAACGGTTTGGCCAGAAAGAATTGGCAAAGTGCTGCAATCAACCCGATATCCACGGCTCGGGAGCTGTCTCCCTGTCGGAGGGACCACAACAACGCTGAACAGACCACCTCAAGTAAATCCAAGTCAAAATCAAATTGACTCACCTCAATTAGAAGAAGAGATGCCAAAAAAGAATAGAATCAGGCAGCTCAGAGGCGATCGATTCCAGTCGAAAGGAAAGGCGGTCGAAGGGGAAAGCCCCAAGAGAGATCGAAGGCGATGTCGGTAACGTTGATGGGGAGATCAAGTTTGAGAAAGGGGAAGAGAAGCAAGAGATGGGACTGGGACGGGGAGAGAGTAGAAGCACCTGCCCCCAGGCCCCAAGCGCGGACCTGACCTGACCTGAGCCAACGAGAAGCCCAGGCCATCCAATCCAACCCCAGGCCGGGCTAGCCCAGGCACCTCACCTCAAAGAAATCAGCGGCAACTCCACTGCTAGGGAACCCCCGGCCCCCAGCCACAGGTATGGAAACGCTACAGAAACAAGCGAAGGGGCCTGAAAGCATTCGCCAACCAGGAGTCGAAAATCAATTTGGCTGCCAGCCCCGACTTCCAGAGGGTCTAGGCCAGACCAAGACCAGCCGGATTCAGTAGGTAAGGAGTGTCCCGTTGTTTAAGGCTCAAGGTTCAGCACTGTGAGCATCGTCTGAGCTCCAGCCCATAAACTCAAGGGATACCTATAGAGTAGAATATATACGGGCACATAGGTAAGTCCTTAAACTCTTTCGACAGTAGGCACTGAATAACACTGTGCAAGGCTTGATTTGGGAGCTGTCTAAAGCAACTAACCCTTCCGTAAGTCTCTCTTGCAGCTCTAGTTCCCTTCCCTTGAGTCAATGGTATTGTTTCGCTCCCAAGCAAGGAAAAGCAACGATACATACTCGCATCCAATCCTACCTCGAGCCGCAGGTCAAGAGACAATAACTAAGGCATGAAAAGTCTATTGCCAGCGACGCCTTGAAGACATCACCTGCACAATGCCGATGGGAATGACACGCAGCCGTCGACGTCAAGATGTCGGTGAGTAGTTGTTGAAGCTCGTGCGGCTTCACTTCTGAAAGCAGATGCCTCAGTGAGGCCTTGATAGAGATGTCTTGAGGACGGGTCACCGAATCATTTACACCGTCCGCTCTTGCAACAACAAAGGCCTTGCGATGTGTATCATCACGACACGACATTCATCCCGTACAGCTAACTCCCTACCGCTCCGGGCGTCCGTCTGTGCTCTTGCAGGAGAATGAATGAAAGGACTTGACTCGGCGCTGGCCACTAGACAGTGGAGTACTCGGGATGCCCCAACGGCAGAGCCGGGGTACAAAACACTACCTTGGCCCAAGGGCAATTTCCCAGCATCTGGTCAGGTACTGCCTGGTACCTTGCTTTAACATTGGCCCTCCATCTGGTCTGTGATTTTATCGACATGGGTTTGGATGTTGAGATTCAAGGTTCTTGTCAGCGAGAAACTGCTTCTGGCCTTTGTCACTCAAGACCCTGCAGCCGGTCAATACTGGTAAACGAAGTCCAATTTCGAGCATGGTCAGATAGCAAATAGATCGACGACTTGTGCATGGGGAGCTTGTGCATCCTCCATTGTGTATGCGTACATATGGACATGTGCTTCTGCGTATGTACAACACAAGGCAATATGTACTCCTCGTTCCATGCATCAACAAAATGCCGCGCTTCTACTAACGCCCTTGACCGCAAGATCCGATATCCTCGACTACCGCCTAGGTAGTGGATATCAAGGTTCAAGCTTCGGAACCGGTCGTTCGTTTGAGATTCTTCTCTCCTGCTATTGCAGTGCAGTCTAGCGATTCATTCAACCGTTCTCCCTGCCAAAGGGTATTGTTAGTGTATATTTTGAAGAAAAGCATGCATCCGTGACGGGACGCAACAAGCCACACCAAGAGTTCGGACGTTGCTAGCGCCCGTCCATCACTAGACTGACCCATGGCACTTGGCTCATGGTGGAATAGTTCCGTTGCCCATCCATCCCGTCCAAATTCCAATCCTTATTCCCAGTCTTCTTTTGCCTCGCTTCATTTATCGTATACGAAGCGATAAAGTCTGTATAAGATGTATTTTTGGGTTTTTCTGCAGAGCATAGGTGCTGTGGGCTCTGTGTCCCCGTCCTACCATGAGATTAAATATCTTAGTACCTACCTAGGTAAGTAAGGGATTCAATAAGTAAGTCACAACAAAATACTCCGTACACAATGCAGCTTTGCTAAGCTAACCCCGGTCCCAATAGAGCAACTGGCAAGACTGGCCCAGAGGAGAGATATCTCGACTAGGGGTCCCCGCTAGAAGCGGCTCTAATTCTTCCCTTGTTGTGCCCTGTCGACCTGTGTACTCCGTACATCCACATCCCTTTTCTCCTGTGTTATGTGTCCCTTGTTGCGCTATCGATCTGTCGTCGTCTGTCAGCTGTATCCGTACTCCGTAATTTTTCAGTAATTGCAGGTTCCTTACGAGTCAACACTCGCCACAATTTGCCAGCACACAATCGCTGCACGCGTAAATTGTCGCCACACCGAGCTCATTCAACGACCTTGGGCGTTCAGTCGAGTGAATTATGTTCTAGTCACAATTGCTCCAGGTGAAACTTCAGCGGCAATGCCCTCTTGGTCACCTTGACTTGTGATCACCCATCCAAATGCTCTTGCTACCTATGTACTTGGACAATGATGGCATGGATGCTACATCATAACATCCAATGGCCAGCTTGCCAGCTTGCCAGCTGGCGGACCACAATATGAACCACATCGTGTTACGTGCTTGACGCTGGGTTCGCCTCTTGAAGCCGTTGCCTGGTCAGTGTCACGACGTCAGTAAGTACTTCATGAAGTTCATGCCCACCTCCAATGTTTGAATCCAATGCCAAATTAAGTCCTCAGTACTCCGTACTCCATATGGCGTTGGCATTCCACTCAGAATGCATAATCTGGGTTTTGGAATTAAAACTCTCGTCATAAGTGATGTTCCTTGTTTCCAGCGATGACCGATCTAACTGCTAATTATCTCCCCCTCTCTGCGAGAAACAGGCGTGTCACTCGTCACTCGTCACTCGGAGATTTGGTTTCCTCTTCTCTGCGAAATCTCCGAGATGCCAGCCTAGCGCCAACAAGACATGTATAAATTCGGGTTGGTCCAATTAGAAGCTAGAGGTTCACTCTCGTTCATACTTTCAGCTTAAGATCAGCTAATGACAATCTCGAACATGGTACTCTGTAGATTCATTCTTGCCAGTACAAAGCTTTATTTGCCTGGTTTCTGTGGTCACGAAAATTATGCTTGGGGTATTCGTAACTATGCAGTAAACTGTATCATCTGTCTCATCGATCACTGCCATCGAGTCAAAGCATGACCATGGATGTGACCTCGGTTCGTGGTATTGCCGAGTCAATCCATGAAGTTTAGGCTGGGAGCTCTTAACTTGTCGTGTAAGAGCTGGGTTTCACGAAATAACATTTGGTCTGGCGTCAGGTTCTAGACCACATATTTCGGGTGTAATAGACTCCGTTCAATGCCAATGCCCAAGCCACTGGGTAAGTTGTCGGCTACCAATACATTGGTGGCAAAGGATGTCTACCTATTGCCGTCGTGATAATGGGAGTGGAGGTATTTTAGTGGTACAGGGTAACCTCTGTGAGTACTGGTTATTGACATGATATAACATCGACGTCTAACTTTCAAAGGAGCCAATATATGTATTGTTAAAAGATGAGATCATTCATCGGGGCTCTCAATTGTGGTGGAAATGCTGTGTGTGTTGTCTGTTGTCGCATGCTTCGAGGTATTGGCTCCAACTCTACGAAATCGAGTTCACAATCAACGATCAAAAAGAAACCACAGTGAAGGATACCCCGCGTGAGACAGCTGTCAGAAATAGGAAGGACACTCGGCAGTAATCATCGGTTTACCTCAAAGGGCTGTAGCTTGATTACTGATGACACGACAAAAAGCTCTAAATAAATTCCACCAAAGACAAGGCGAGCTTGCGCTGACACAGAAAACCGCAGTACTGTCACTGTATACCACAACCGGCCCTTTTCCTTGGAGCATAACCATCAAGTCATGGTCACGGCAATGGATAAGCCAGAAGACATCCCTGAGATGGAGTACCGCTTCCTGGGTCGCTCAGGTCTTCAGGTGTCAGCAATCTCTCTCGGAGGATGGCTGACATACGGTGGCCACATCGATAGAGGTTATTATCAAAGGGACAGACTCAAGGAGATATTGACTGACCAGCTCTACAGAACGTACATTTGAATGCATGAAGGCCGCCTATGACTGCGGTGTCAACTTCTTTGACTGTGCCGAAGAATACTCCAATGGTGAATCCGAGATTGTCATGGGCGAGGCTATCAAGAAGTTCGGTTGGAAACGGAATGATCTGGTAGTCTCTACCAAGGTAACCAGCCATACTTGTGCCATAGATGCACGGTTCATCATGCAACGATGCTAAGAAATCCCCATATAGCTCTACTGGGGAGGAGCGTTTGGAGACAACCCCATCAACAACAAGGGACTTTCGAGAAAGCACATTGTCGAGGGGATTAACGGTGCTCTCAAGCGGTTGGATCTCGAGTATGTCGATCTCATTTACGCACACAGGCCTGACCGTCGAACGCCCATGGAAGAGATCGTTCGTGCGTTCAATCACATCATAGATCAAGGAAAGGTAAACCCGGTCATTATATCTGTGATGGTCGTATCTCACGGACTGACTTAGCTGACAGGCGTTCTACTGGGGAACTTCGATGTGGAATGCCGATGAGATCGCACAGGCGTGGCGATATGCTGACAAACTGGGTCTGATAGGCCCAATTATGGAGCAACCCGCTTATAACATGCTGGATCGAGTCAAGGTAGAGCAGGAATATGCCCACTTGTATCGTGAAGTTGGTCTCGGTCTGACTGTATTCTCACCTATGCGTCAAGGCATCCTGTCTGGAAAATACAGTGACGGCATCCCTGGGGACTCTCGCTTCGCCAACGAAGAGATCAAGTGGGTTAATGGTTTCTGGAAGCAAACAGGGAAAGATACCTGGATGGCTATTATTGAGCAGGTCAACCAACTGAAGCCTATCGCGGACAGACTTGGTCTCAAACAGAGTCAACTTGCCTTGGCCTGGGTACTAAGCAACAAGAATGTTAGCTCTGCTATAACAGGTGCTAGCAGTCCTGAGCAGGTGTATGAGAACGTCAGAGCTGTGGCTGTTGTCAAAAAGTTGACACCGGAGGTTTTGAGGGAGATTGACATGATCCTCAACAACAAACCACCTGAGGTTGTGGAGCGGTATTAGATAGCTCGACTTGGCCATGGCGGCAATACACACGATGGCCGTACTCGCAATTGGAACATACTGTTGCTCATAAGAAATGATTAAATCTCAGCTGATGTCTATCTTTCTATGTATGTACGTAACGGCAAAGAGATCGAACAATACCCACTCATGACGGGAGGTATGACAAATCAGCGTCAGCTGAGGTTACATCTCGGTTCTCTGCTAAGGATGAGTTGCAGTTGGAATCCTTCATGTACATAACCCAATTGTCACCGAATCTGAAAGCTCACGTTTACATCACCGTATCAGATTGTCGAAATGAGCTCTCCACAGCTTCTCAACCGTTTCCCTTGGGCGAAGAGTCCTCTCATCAGCAATGCGCCCATGCTCGGCATTGCTACGCCTCTCATGGCGGCTGAGGTTACAAAAGCTGGGGGACTTGGTATTCTCACCCCAAAATACGTGATTCATACCATTCTAAGCTGGCCTAACATTAAACGACAGGATTTCTCCCCTCGTTGGCATACATTGAACCAAACTCAGAGCACATCAATAGACTTATTGGCCACTTTGATGAAGTCCGCGAACTTCTTGAAGCCGATCAGCCCTCGAATGGACCACTCCGTTTCGGGGCTAGCTTTATCACAAGCCATAGCTCCTTGAGCTACTTTGCGGAGACGGCCCTGCCTCTTATAGCCAAGTATCGTCCTGTGGCAGTATGGTTGTTTGCTCCAGATGGAGACCTTAGGCCCCATAGCAAGATAATCCCCAGCCTCAAGGCTCTAGGCCATCCCCCGGTCGTGTTTGTCCAGGTTGGCAATGTTGCTGCAGCGCGAGAGGCAGTTCAAGACGGTGCGGATGTGCTCGTGACTCAGGGTGTAGATGCTGGAGGCCACCAGTTTCGTCAAGGGTCCGGCATTGTGAGCTTCGTACCTGAAGTTAGAGATATGCTGGATAGGGAATTTCCTGACCGACCAATAAGCATCGTGGCTGCAGGAGGTATTGCAGATGGGCGAGGTGTTGCAGGAGCATTGGCTCTGGGTGAGTACCATTAGTTGACACCATGGTTTACAGAGACAGACTGATGAAATATAGGTGCCGAGGGTGTTGTTATGGGGACAAAAGTAAGTGAAAGCTGAACCGATTCGTGTTGCCTATCAGTCTAATTTGCAGTTCACTATTGCGCCCGAATCAAACTATCCTGAGATACGAAAAAAGAAAGTCCTTGAGGCTGTGGATGGTGGCGTGTCAACTTTCAAGTATGGTTACGCTCTGACCCAGGGAATTAGCCTACCTATGATTGACATGATTCAGGTCCACGTTCAATGACAGAATAGTCAACAGTCCTCTCTGGGGGCCCCTCTACGACGGACGTGCCATTGTTGGCCCCGTTCATGAGAAGTTCCTCGCGGGAGCAAGTCTGGAAGAATGTCAACGGAGCCTCAAAGAGGATTACTCAGAGGAGGAGGCTCATTATCTCGTTAATACCTGGGCGTGAGTAGTCTGTGCCTTGCAAATTGTGTTTAAACTAAGATGAGCAGGGGAACTGGTGTTGGGCTTATCAATAAGGTCCAGCCTACAGGAGAGATTGTTCGTGAAGTACGCGAACAGGCTCGGCGTGAGCTTCAGAGAGCGGCCGGTTTCGTTTAGTACAGGGACTTGGGAGCAGATCTTTGCCGATGAACCATCAAGACAATTGAGGACATATGGGTTGCCTCGGTGTATAAAATGATAAATTGACGTTGACGCAAATACTCCTCTATACGTTCGCATCCAGGTGGTACGGAGCGATTAGTGACAAGCAAGTTGATATCATACAAAAGGAAATAAAAATGCTATCCAGACGTCAGAAAAGCACGCTTCATCTACAGCTTGGCCTTGTCCTGGGCTTTCTTAAGCACAGGGTCAAGCTTGGTCGCCTTCATGACGTTGCCCTTAATCTTGAGCTTGCCGCCCATGAAGAGACGCTGAGCATTGGCCTTGCCAGCGACGAGCTTGCCAAAGTTCTCCTCGGAGAGGATGAGGGTGACTGGAGGCATCTTGGTCAGTCATGTATGTTCCCAAGTGCTCCGGAGCGCGCTAGAGTCGCGACGTACCATCAGGCTTTGCGCCGGTGCCAGTTCCGACCTTGCCGGTTTCCTTGAGGTCGATGTGCCAGCTGGCCTCGTCACCGCTCGCGTTCTTGAGGGTGAAGGCGTAGACGCCGTTGCCCTGCTTGATGGCATCCTTGCGATCGGCATCACTGGCGTTGATGGCCGCTTGGATGGCGTCGAAGGCGGCTGAGGCGGGGAATTTGTCTGTGGCTGGCAGTCAGTTTCCCGTGGTCTTCAAGACGAGCAGCTGGGGAAGGGGGAGCAGCTTGTGTTCCCGGAACATTGATCTTGATGGGGTGGCTTGTCCTGACGTACCGTTCTTGAGAGACATGGCTGCGATTAAAGGTTGGTTTGGATAGATTTACAGGAGATTATCGTATGAGCGGAAAAAGGTAGAGAAAACTAGTGGCTAGGTAGGAAGGAGAACGAGGAAATCGTGGGGGAATCGAGCGAGGTTTTTAAACGCGACAGATGGTCGTGGATGGTTTGAAGTTTGCAGAGAATCTGGGGGCGCGCTGCAACGTTAAGTGATATCCATGGATTGCATGTGATGTGAACCTCGGCGGATCTGCCATGAGATCATCCACATGTCTTCTCCCCCACAAACTGCTTCGCACAATCGGTTTAAACTCCACGCGGGGGTAGCTCCGAAACACTCAATGGCCGAGTCAGTCATCGGCAGAAGGTGACCACGTGCTTTTCCCTAATTCCATCGTCTACGGAGTAACTAAGGTAGTTAAGCCATTGATCAACCATGTTACAACCGATCAACTCGGAACCTAGACTCCATCTGTGGCTCAAATACGTGCGTAGGTGGTTATGAGGCTGACATGGGCGGAATCCAAGGTCAGCTTATTATGACATGCATTTCAGAATGATACTTGAGGTCCATATACTGCATACAGCTGTATCTATGTATATAGTCCTGTCCCCTATACGGTATGGGCGTATTGCCGACCCCATGGCCAGGTAGGTAGGTAGGTACTAACCCACCAGCCAAGACACTGTCAGCGCTTTCAAACCAAGTCGTTCGTTCGTTCCAAACAGCTTGGACCAGTCACTCAAAAGTGTATGATTGAGTGGTTTATATTTACACACGACAACACCAGCTGACTGCTCACTTTTGTCTTCTGTATTGTCCCTAACTTCATGTGCTTCATTACATCTTATAGTTGCCATTCAGGCACGCCAAAATCTCTATGCTGAGGCCAATTCTCTGGTCTGGTTCCGGTGTTAGTCGTGCTTAGTAAAGACGGACGCACACTCATGAGATGCACATACCTGGTCAGGAACAACACTGCCATACGTCGTCTCCTTTCATCGATATCTTCAGAGGCTGTCAAACGCAGCCAGTCGCCGAGCCACCCCCGCAACTCAGTCTCGCTTTTCCCAAGTGTGTCAATGCCTCGTTCTGCGCAAGCAATTCTGAGTTCCTCGTAGTGTAGTCCCATGGGTCCACCATCCTCGACGATATTTCTGTCGTCACCCTCTAGATACGCCATACGATATCGCCCCTTGGCCTGCCACATGCCTGGTGGTAAGAAGCCTAGGCGATCCCAAATTGCACCGCTCAGATGCAAGCTCTTGAGGACGTGAGACCGAGCGACTGCCTGGGTGACGCGCGGGCTAAGGACACCATGAGGATGTCTCGCTTCCAACTCATCGAAAGCAGCCTTGCGACGCTGCTCAGCCTTTTCGAGCGCCGTGAAGATCTGCGTCGGTATCCTGCAAGGGTACGGCACTACACTGTCGACGTAGGCAACAACCAGAACAGTGAATTCCCCAATGACAATCAACATAAGCCCGAACAGAGGAAGTCTGATCATATCATGTCGTACCCTCCAGAGTAGAACCCAATCTGCTCTGGAAAACGTCTTTGGGACGTAGTGCGGTCTGAATATCGAGGGCCGGTCATCGACTGGAGTCCGCTGAAGCTTCTCGCGGAGGAGACGTCGGCTCGTCCAGACATTTTTTATGCCCCCTTTGTAAAATTTCAGATACCCTTTTCCAAGCTCGAAGTAGTATCTCATCGGTGACTCAAAGTCTCGGCGTCGAGGCAGCGTCAGCGGTGGTGGTCGCGTGACATCGGGGGGGTTGACCAGCGGATTCAAGCTCTTTGGACCGTCATTGTGGATGTGACGCGATGGTAATCGTAGCAAAGATGGCGATTGTGCAAAGGAAATGGTCGCCAAGAGCGGCCAATGGCGTGTGTTTTGACTGCGCCCACAGAGTCGCCATGTTGCTCGAGAGCTCATGGTCAAGGAGTTTATGGTTGAGACAGACAAGTCTATGCTGGGGATGGGGCCCTGACGGCCAAGAGTCGGAAATTCCAAAAATGCACTGCGTCATTGGCCAGGCCAATTTGGCTTTCTTCCCCTACCTCCATACCTAGTACCTCCTAGGTACTACCTACCTTAGATCCGATCGATTTTCAGGAACCATCATCATAAAAGACAGTCCGGCTGCAGTTTCTCATTGGCTAGCCCACAGTCAGGCATTGTAATTTTGTCCTGGTATTGTATAGACTTCGATTTAGCTCTTGTCCCCTAGTTATGTCTTTGTCTTTAAACTGTTTCCCGTTGTCCCATGGGTGTAGCTTATGTAGATATCAATTCATAGGCAACCTACTACTATACCTACTAGTTGTATATTCTTAGCCAAACACAGTTCTCATTGCGTGGTAAGCGACTGTCACTAATAAATGGCTTTCTTAACTTTTTTATCACACGTATTACCCTTATGGCTTTACTTTGGGACCATGTTCCCCAGCTCAACCACTGGACTATCCTGGAGAAGGTGTCTCGCAGTACTGAAAATGGAGTAAAGTTTCTCAGAATAAGGGAAAATCCGATTTCCTCGACCAGCATCCATGGCTCGAGTGGCCTTAGGAAAGCCGAATAATGTCATCAGAGCGTATACTGGTAAGACAGTGGACCGGCATATGCCTGTATTATCGGAAAGGTTGAACCAGCCACCATAATGCCTATCGTTAATCATTGCAACCTCAGCTTCACATTTCAACATTGGATACCTCTTATCCCGACCACTGGGTCTATCGGGCGCTAACTTTCGTCTACCAGATCTAATACGTAGAACATCATGATGAGGTTGTTTGATGCCTGTGAGTTGGCGTCCCGCTCCAGGTACAACTATAACCCTATCGTGGGCTTTACCCATTGAGTTTATATCTGAGTATACAGCTATAGAACATATCAGACATGGTGATATGTGACATTTGAAGCTTATTATTGAACTGCGATTTTGTTGGCTGAATTGCTGGCATCAAAGCCGCTAAAATGACACGCACATTTTAGCGGGGAGTATCAAATTCATGGATCCTGGCAATCAAGTCCCCTCAACTCCACCGAATCTCTGATTATCAACTTCGAAATTTCTTCTAGAACATATTTATCTATTATCGAATCCCTCTAAACCTATATTGATCCTTAGTGTCCCGAGGGGAGGAAGTGATCCGAAAGTTTCAACGGGCAAGATGGTTTGTTTACACCTTTGGGGGGTTTTTTTCTTCTTTTTTTTTCTTTGAGTCAAGCATGGACACATCATGAACTGATTTTGCTCTTCCAGGTTCACGCTGATGCATCCAATTTTGCCGACGGCATAACAAAGGAGGACGCCTATGAGCAAGTGCTCTGGCAGGCCGAGGGCCTTATCACTGACCAGCGTAATTGGGTTCGTCAAACAATCTCGGTCGCCGGAACTATTGGACTTACCCTCTAACTCATTCTTGTGACAGGTCTGGTATGGATATTGAGAGCTCGTTGGTTCAGGCCATGGTTAACAGTTGAACAGTAACCTTTCAAATGCCGCTTCCCTATTGTGGCACGCATATAAATCCTTGGAATCACCGAGCAAGGATGTGAACTGGGCTGGTATGTCGCAAACCCCAAATCTCAGACACAAGCAGTAACGACGACATGTTGTGTATGTTCAACTACAGGCTTTTACGTCCTTGACAAATCATCTCAAGATCCGCAGCTCATTCTGGGGCCCTTCCAGGGAAAGGTTGCCTGCCAGACTATCAAGTTCGGCAAAGGTGTCTGCGGAGCAGCGGCAGCGACCCAAGAGACACAGCTAGTCCGAGACGTGGAAGAGTTTCCGGGCCATATTGCTTGTGATGGAGACAGCAAGAGTGAGATCGTCGTGCCTATTGTGGTTACCCAGGACGATGGTTCGAAGAAGCTGGTGGCTATCATCGACATCGACTGCGCTGAGCTGAACGGTTTTGACGAGGTTGACAAGGCCCATCTCGAGCAACTGGCAGCTCTACTTGCCAAGAGCTGTGACTGGTAGCAATTTTAGACGAAAGCAACAAGATAGAACTACCAACTCCAAGCCGTGCTGTATTTTTTGTAGATGTTCCTTCTCCCTGTTTGGAATCGAGTTTGTGTTGATTTGCGCCGCACCGTCATCATTGCTAACAATACTGCTGTTAACCCCAATTCTGTTTCTGACACACTTATAGCAGAAACGGAAATGGTGGAGAACAACAAAAGCCCTAGAGCGCTACGGTATGACATATGCCTAGGTCTTGCATGAAACATGGGCATGCTGCTGTCGGGCGTAATTAGAGTAATATATTTACTGTGTAGGTACTCTGCACTACGTAGTATGGAGGTCAGGAATTCATACTCGAGACAGTTGGGGTGTGACACGATGTTGTTATCTCCCATGGCAACAGGGTAGGTTACCCACTAACGCCGCAAACAATCTGCGACATCAAACCCGATCCGGTATCAAGATGAAGATGATGAAAGGCTGAAATAAGTTGTTTCTAGCAAATTCAGCCAGCCAAGGAACATGATGATGCAGAGTCTATTTTAGTGGCATCAGCCAGTGGGTCAATCGGTAGAGCCTCTCGTCAGGGACATTGTTCCAATTGGACTCGAAGAGGTTGAGGACCGTTAGGTATTCCAACATCGAGGACCAACTAATGAAAGAGTGACATGCTCGTGAGGAGCAGGGGTCTTTCAACGTCCAGCCCATTATCCCGGTTCTCCTTTTGGGTTTACAGGGCGCCTCAGCGGGTTGCCCTTGGGCCCGCAGTCAAGATGGGCCTCTGGAGCGCACGATCATGCTTTCATAAGGTCCTGATGAGGTTGGTTCCTGTTTGCTTGAGCGGGATTACTCGATTTGCAAAATCGATATGGTAGCCGAACTTGGTAGGGAAAACCAAACAACCAAGGCCGTACCATCGTGGTCTGAGCACTTAACCAAGGAAGATCAGGAGATCCTTCATCATTGTTCGTCCAAGCTACGGACACGGACACTACCTATGTAAGAATATGGAATGAATCGAGCGAGTGGAACGTCAACGCCAGCCTACGGCTTGGCAATCGCGAGTCCGAGGAAGTCTGTATCTGGAGGATTGGATGTACGCAATAACTGTGTGGCTGTGACCATGACTTCGCCAAACACGCGCGTACCATTTCCATTTTCTACATATTCCCGAATGTGGTGTGGTGAATGAGTAAAAGGTAGTGCAGCCATTGGAGGATCATGAGTTCAGCTCGAATGGTCTCCTAGGGCGAGGCGAGCTAGGTAACGTATCCAGTTGAAACCATTGGGTCTGCCTGTCTTTGTGCCTGTTCCTGGATTGTCCAAGGTACGGACGGATACATACGGGAGCCACTTCCTCAGTCGTTCCCCTGAACCGGATGAGAGCGGGAGGTCGGAAGAGGCATCGACTTGGACAGCATTGCATTGCATGAATATGGGACATACCTGTACGGAGTAGACTCTGCCCTATCATGACGCGACCTCACCGTCTCTGCTTAGGTGCCATCCGCCATCCATGGAATTGTCACTATCAACAACTGCCAAGGACCCAATCCCCTGGACGCGCCAAAACTTTAGAACTCCCCTGTTAATCTGGGCATACTGGTAGATTCCCTGTAAATCCCCCAGAGGTGTTTGGCGAATAAGCGGCTCTAGGGGTAGATTCACTGCAGCAGTTGCACCAGCCTCCCCGTTTCCAGCCCAAGCCCAGCCTCCCGCCAGAGGCCCCACTCTGATTGTTCCACAGTGCCCCACTCGACTACCGCTTTCGGCCCCCAACCACACGCAAGCCAGACGTATACAACGTCTTGATATCCTGCTTCATCGCGTTCCTGTTCATTTGTCACAGAGAGAGAAGATTTCTTCCTTCTCCTGCTCTCGACACACACTCTCTTGAACCCCAAGGGCTTACTAACTAACTAACCTCACAGCTCCTCTACTCCGTACATCATTCTGGATTGCTCAGGCTCTCAAGAGCAATTCGGTTTGGTGCGGTTTCTGGTCACGAGCAGCTCTATCTGTCATTCCGTCATTCCGTCATCCATCGCTTCTAGCTGCATTACTCGGCCTGTTTTGTTTTCCAGTCTTGACTCGATTAATTTCATATCCAACCCAAACACTCCGGAGCGGAAAGTTCACTACCTTATTCGAAAGTTTAATTCCACCTTATTCTCGAATTCCTTCTAGCCTCGCCTGGTTCTGTCAGTCAACGCCTTCTGGTCCTTTCAAACCTTACCCTTTGCATTCTCAACTCTTTATTTGCTGGTCTTTCCAATATCTTTGTTCGATTCGATTTCTCTACCAGGCGTTGCCTTTGCTTTGCGCTAGTCCATTAGCCGTTCCTGGCACCAACTCAACCAACTTTCGAGCTACCCCAAACCGAGCTATCTTTTGGTCAGTAGTAGCAATTGTTCATGTAAACAAACCCGGCCTGGATCTAGCAACCACCTCTTTCTTTAACCTTCCCACTGCTTTCTCGCTCAGGCACTGGTGCGCACAGCTGCCATGGCTGCCAAGGTCAAGAATCTTATGAGCGCAGCGCACACTGCGGGCATCTTTGCCGACATTGCGGTGGACGGCCCAGAGATTGGAACCCTGGTCGCTATCGTCGATCGGGCCAAGAACTTGCCGAATCGCAAGACGATCGGGAAGCAGGACCCTTACTGCGCAGCCAGATTAGGAAAGGAAGCCAGAAAGACAACGACAGATGTCAGAGGCGGACAAACACCAAAATGGTAAGATCTAGCAGCACCGCGGAGTTAATCCAAGGCAAGTTGAGACTAATCGGTGCAATAGGGACCAAGAACTTCGTTTCACAGTCCATGACTGCCCGGATTACTACCAACTCAAGCTATCCATCTTCACAGACGATAAGCGGACAGACTTGATTGGAGAGTCCTGGATAGACCTCAGAGGAATCATCGTGCCCGGGGGCGGCCAAAACGACTTTTGGCAAACATTGACTTGCAAAGGCAAATATGCTGGAGAGATTCGAGTGGAAATCACTTTCTACGATACTCGACCAAAGCCAGACAAGCCCGCACCGAAACAAAAGCAGATTGCACCCAGCGAACCCGACCAGGGATCCGTTAAGCAGAGAACACCCGTTAAGAGACGTCCTTTGCCGTCCGACCCTGTTACTGGTGAGGCTCCAGCTGTGACTCCTCCAGCCCCTGTTCCAGCTCCAACAACAGCACCCCAAGCAACTCCCCTGGCCGCGCCTACAGCAACACCTAATGGTCCTGATCACCGCACGCCTGTACGAACTCACGGCAAACAAGCCTCGCACTCAGGAAGCTTTATCCCAACACAGTCCCCTTTGCAAGCTGTCGAGTACAACACACCGCCGTCACACTCATCGCGCCGTCACGCGGAGCAATACCCCCCATCTCCACATGGGTCTGTCCCACAGGAGTATATAACGCCAAGTCGTGAGGCACCCCGCCAGTCGCGAAGGGCGATGATCCCTTATGAGGGAGCTCAACAGCAGTACGATGAGCGGGAGTATAGCTCAAGATACACACCACAACAAGAACTGATGGACCCTCGAGTTCAATACTCTCCTCAACCAGATCAGATGGATCCTCGAGGCCATTACTCTCCCCAACAGGACTCCTATCAGCAGCCTCCGCCATTATCGGATGATCCCAGGCAGTACTCGCCAGTAGAGAATGAGCGTCCTCCACCACCACCCGCTCACAGGAGTAGACACAACAGCACAGGCCAGGAACTTGTGCCAAGAGGAAGCTTTGATACGTCACCAAACAAGATGCCACAGATGAGACATGACGTTTTGAGACATGAAGCTCAGAGACAGTTAATGGTGGCTTATCCTGGACGCCCGGCATTTCGGGCATATGATTCAGCCCCCGCCGCCAATCAATCCACCCCGCCAAACACAAACACCTATGATGGTTTACCGAGACATAGCTCTTATGACACCAGTTATGATCCTCATTACAGATCTATGCAGCCAACAGTTGAAGATGTCCCTGAAGCCTCGGGTCCACCTGGTCAGAACTTTGCCCAAAATGGCTCACAGTTCCAGCGTTCCGATGAGCTTTGCTTCGATGACAACCCCAGCCCTGCACCTCTCGTCCTGCGGCGATCTCCTGTTCCTGCTCCGGCCCCATTCCGGGACGATTACTCGCCATCGCACGCCCCCCAAGATTACAACAACCCTGAGGACTGGCAGGTGACAGTGTCACCATCTCATGGCCGAGGCTATACCAGAAACGCTGGGGATAATTCCTATTATCCCCAGAATAGCCAGGGCCATTACCAAGGCCACTCGACTGACATGACTGTCGCGCATAGGCAAAGCCCACATAACTATGCCCCACCACCTCTCCCAGCAGCTCTCGTGCCGGGTTTGGATGCAAACCAGTCTCAGGAATTGACAGATCTCATATATGAAGACCGCCGACATGACCGAAGGCAGCACTCTCAGAGCATGTCCAGCATGCACACGCCACCTCGAGGACGCCCCAGGAACGAGTCGTTCCAGGAATATAACCAGCCGCCACCAGAGCATGCTTATGCTGTTCAGCCGTACAACCGACGGGCAATCACTTACAACCCGCCGGAGCAACAAATTGTAAAACCTCGAGCCATATCGCCCGACCCACGCACAAGCCCCAACACACAGCACAGGATCAAGCGTAAATCGGTCAGTCCTGCGCCACAGCTTGAAGATCAGAGGAGAAAGTCAGATGTACCTTTTGGACCTGACTCATATGATGCATTGAACCCCAGTCTTGTTTCGTCCAAAGACGGAGCAAGCCCATCACCGGATTTCTTGGACGAGGAGCCGAAGAAGATCATCACATACGACGGACGGGAGATTGATCCTTCTGACCATCTTCCTATGGAGACATGGGCCCCTGAACCGGAGAAGAAGCAACCGGAGTCTACCCCCACCGAAACACGCTCGCGACCTCCGTTATCAGGGGCGCAACCAATGCCTCCAAGCACTCGAAGGCCACCTCGTAGTGGGCGTCATTCGATGTCCGCCGTCAACCCATCTTATTCATTCTCCGACGAACCACGCACACCCCCACAAGCTGGTCGCACCCGTCTTCAGAAGCGCACTAACCGCACTTCGGCTGGCAACTCCCCAGCAGCCTCTAGTCCACTGGCTCCAATTTCTAAGGATAATTACCAGGAGAGGGCTCCATATGGAAATGCTTCGCTTCGCGGCCTACCCCGTGCAGGAACGTGGGACCTGGAAGATGAGAATCGGGGTGCATATGGTGGTCCTCCCATTCCAGCCAAGATTCCTCTGCCCATGATGAGTGGTGCCAACGGCACAGGGCAGGAGTTGGCATTAGTACAGGAGATGCAACGAATTGATATTGGGACAGGCAGGTCCCGACGCAGGGGAGGATATTAGATCAACAAAGGCAACGAGACCTAGAGGGAATGTATAATATTATATCCACGGTAGTAATGATTTCGGCGTTGGAATAAGGTAAACACTCTATTGAGAGGATGCGTAAGGTAACGTTGGAGTTTTGTGCATTCATGTCAAGAAAATTGTTCAAAATAGAAACCAATTCTCATATATACCATTATTAGATTATTTTATTCGATGACGGTCGCCCTCGCTGCCACCAAGCAGAACGACTAGACTAACCTACCTAGCTACGTGATATGGCAAAGGATCTGATGATGGACTTCTTGCTGAAACTCCATACAAACACCAGGGAACTCAAGGTAAAATATCTATAGTACCCTTACAGTTACTTACTTACGTTCCCTCTCTTGTTAGTTGACATCGTATCTTCACTGCATGTACTCCGTACTTGGGCTGTTTTTTGTTCAGGGAATAGTCGCGAAAGAGAATTGTATGGGTCTACGAGCAGTAGAGCTGATGCTAAGTAAGCCATGTTAACCTAAAGGAGGTTAGCAAAAGCTCCTAAGTACCTAGGTACCTACCTTAGCCATCAGAATTCTTTATCTTATCAGGGTCTGAAAAAAAATCATAGCGACCTTCAAGGCAGCCCGTTGAAATCTAAACACCACCAACCACTGTGAAAGCCCGTCATCGCGATACTCGACAATGGCTGCTCAGGTGGGACCTCTGCCACAGCTTAAGCTGCCTTCGGGCCCTACGCCAATCACTGCAGAACAACGATACTGGAAGACCTTCAAGAACCAGCTTCTAATTCCGTCACCAACATCGTATCCAGTCGTTCACATCTCGGCCAACAACGATTCTTTCGCAGTCACCACTGGCACACGCATTCAGATCTACTCGAATCGGACGCGCAAGCTTCAAAAGACTATTACACGCTTCGGCGACGTTGCACGTAGCGGCGAGATCAGGAAAGATGGAAGGGTACTGGCGGCTGGTGATGATACGGGAAAGATTCAAGTCTTCGACGTCAATTCTAGGGCCATCCTCAAGACATGGACGCAGCATAAGCAGCCAGTCTGGACAACCAAGTTCTCACCGACTGAGCTGACGACCTTGCTGAGCGCAAGCGACGACAAAACTGTGCGGCTTTGGGATCTCCCAAGCAACGACCCGACGACTACATTTGTTGGTCACTCAGACTACGTTCGATGTGCCAACTTCATGCCTGGCACTATGTCCAACATGATTGTCTCCGGAAGTTACGACTCGACCGTCAAGCTTTGGGACCCCAGGGCAGGAAGCAACAGTGCGGTCATGACTTTCAAGCATGCTGCGCCTATTGAAGACGTGCTGTCTATGCCTACCGGAACTGCAGTTCTTGCAGCTGCGGGCGAATCGATCAGCGTTCTCGACCTTGTTGCCGCACGACCTCTGCACATGATTACCAACCACCAGAAGACAGTCACTTCTCTCAGCCTCGCGTCCAATGGTCGACGACTTGTCAGCGGTGGCCTTGAGGGTCATGTTAAAGTCTTCGAAACGACTGGATGGAACGTTGTCTCGAGCACCAAGTATCAGTCTCCCGTCCTGTCTGTCAAGGTTATCCCGTCCAGTGATGATGCCGATTCAAGCGACCGACATCTAGCAGTTGGTATGCAGTCCGGTGTTCTTAGTGTGCGAACCCGCCTCACTGGAGCTGAGGCCAACAGAGAAGCCGAACGGGAGAAGGAAATGGCCGCTCTAGTTGCTGGAACCATTGAAGCCCATGACGCCAAACGCAAGAAGCGGAAGAGGAGAGTTACTGCTGCGAAGAAGTTGGATATGGTTGGCGAGGGGGCTGATGTTGTCATCGCCAACGAGTCTCGCGCGTACAAGAAAAAAGAGCGCCCGTGGCAGAGTGACCTACGACATGCTCGATATGCGCGTGCACTAGATCAAGTCCTCGACAAAGACTCACCTGAGCATTCCCCCCTCAACGTGCTCACCCTACTCCTGGCCCTCCGCCATCGCAGCGCTCTCCAAGATGCCTTGGAGTCTCGGGACGAGCACACAGTTCAGCCCATCCTGAAATGGGTTTGCAGTCACATCTGCGACCCTCGTTATGTTAGCGTGTGCGTAGAAGTTGGCCTCCACCTTCTCGAGCTCTACGCAGAGTTCGTGGGTGGTTCAGCAGAGCTGCATGAAGGCTTTAGGACTTTACACCGCCGAGTTAGGGTCGAGGTGGAGAGAGCCCAGGTAGCATGCCAAACCGGGGGTATGCTTGAGAGTCTGATGGTCGGGACGCTCTAATGGACAGGCACGAAATGTGAGGTATGATATCCCGAGGTTGTTGGGCTCAGTTTGCATTGCGCGTGGCGTTACGGCGGATTAAAATGGGAGTATTTGGATGTGAACTTAGTACGAGGCTTAGGCTTGCGCTTGGGAGAGCGGCCGAAAGATTGAATGTTAGATGTGTGAAGTTGATATTCATGGAATCGCTACATCTACGCCATACGACTTATTCACACTGGTGCACACCGCGCCTAGATATCCGATTTGGATTGATCACATTTGGTTTCTTGCATGTGTATGTGTTTTGAGTACAGTACTTGTTTGCTATGGGCATATGTAGCTACATTGATCCTTCAAGAGACCGACCATTTGTCAATGGCTTTATCCCCAAGCTCAGGCCACTGGCTCCCAATATGTACCAGTAAGTCCACTCAGGCCATACTCAAAGTCATAAGTTTTCTTATACCTCGGGTCCCAGGCGGGTAAGCAATCGAAAGTAGCAACCTGGTATTGGAATAGCATCCAATATACCTAGGTACCGATGGATGTTGGCCATGTTGTGTTTAGGCACTTGGGTGAATCGCCAGCTGGTACCTACCTTAGGTACCTAAATCGCTGGCAAGCAAATGCCTCCTGACTAAGGTACCTATACAAGGCCACTTGTTGCCCACTTTCTTCTTTTTATTTTGGTCTCTCCTATTTTCTCACTTGTTCATATCTCTTCCTGTCTTTGTTTCTTTATGGCCTGATCTCTTAAAGTAAAACACTCAACGTCCTCGTTGCCGTGGACCTTGAGGACGGCGTAAAGATCCTGGAGCAGAGACCTCTTGCACTCGGCAGGGGGATTTACTGGACAGGAGCTTTTTATGGTCCACAAAGAATTGTTGATGCAGTAATGCCTCGCTGAGGCGAGAATTGATTTCGATGGTAAGGTTTCCTCGAAACGCTTAAAGAGCATTTTCTGATCTAGCACGATAGGTGTAGGTGGGCTCTTAGCTCTTGCACGCTTTATATGATACGGAGTAGTCTCTCGATAAACCCAAGCGGAGAGAACGTGTAACTTTGATGTTGTCTTCTCCAGAAACTTTCAGAATATCTTTGCGCATGCTGTGCGGATGATGACAGTGGAGGGAAGGGGAGTCCCCTCGTCTACAGCATATGATACGAGAAGTCATCACAAGCAGCCGAAAAAATGCTGCTCTGATCGATTCCGTAGCATGGAGAAGCTCAGAGGTGAACCAACAGAGTTGCAATGAGAACTATCATACTGGTACTTCACAGGTGTTTATGTATTTCCAGCATGGGATGCAAAACTCATCCTGAGAACTCTCGATCGATGTACCCTCCAAAGCATGTCCTTTCTGCCAAGCAGGATGGCCATATCACTCGCAATATCATCACGTCTTCCGTGTCGCTGAAGAGAAAGCCTCCTCTGCTTGGCACAACAGTGACACGAAAATGGTCATGACATCCGCTGTCGCTCAACAGGTTCTTGATCTTTTCCAGCATGTCCATGGCAACAAGAGCTTTGGCGTTCCTGGCATCGATGATCCCGCCGATGAACCAACTGAGGCTCCCATCACGAAGAATCACAAACTGGCGCCTGACGGGTACCATAAGGCATCGAAGTTCCAGTCCAAGGTTGGCCAGTTGGGCCCAAATCCACCCATATTACCGCAAAGGTTGCTTGGACTGCAGGCCAGAACAAGCTGACAGACGATGCTGCTCGCTGAGCATCCAAGGCCTGTCCTGGCAAGGTGCTTGCCCGTGTCCTGCCGGAAACAGGAGTCTGGCAATCTCTGAAGCGTGACCGACGCGGAGCCTGTTATGACTCAGACCCGGCCTTTCCCCCGCAGTTCAGCTGGAAAGATGCGAAAGGGAAGATCGGTGCCTTTGACAAGGTTAAGCTCCAGTCCGACTGGGAAATGACTCGAGCCGAATTCGAAGCCAAGTTCAGACACGATTTATACTGGGAGAATGCAATGAAGTCTTTCAACCGCGACCTTACTATCGCTACGGGTCACTCTATGCTACGAAAGTTCCCTGAGGCTAAGCCAAAGGGCTCAGCCTTCCCGCTCGGTGACGTACATCTGCTCAGGGGCCTTAGGGCGAAGCCGCTGACCCGGGATGTCGACGATGCCACAATCACGAAGATTGACGCACATAGAGCGATGTGCGCGCAGAGAATGGCCGCTCCTCAATCACTTGCAGCCCCCTTCACTTGGAGTTCCGATACTAGCGAATGCTGGGTTTGACATGCATGACTGGGAAATGGGTCTATTGGTTGGTATTACAAGGAATCTGACCACATTTGAGATTTTCGAGACTCGAAGCTCTTTTCCTTTTTCTGTTTTCTTCCTTCTATTTGCTGGGTTTTGCTTCTTTGCGATATCATGCTTCCATTTAAAAGGAAAAGGGTCGAAACCGGGTTCCGTCATCTGGTGTTTTGGGAATAAAAGCCGAGGCGAGAAGTCAATCACGGATGCATTGGGATGGGAATACCACTTCGGGGAGCATTGAGACTCAAAGGGTTGTTAACGACTACAAATTCCAAGACCATGATACTGACTGCTGTCATCTCAAGAGGCATAAGCAAACACATGCCTCGCCAACTATGCTTGACGTTTGTACATCACGGTCAGGAGACGAAGCTGTACGTGAACAATATGCATCACGGCACCCAAAAGATATGTATACATATGTATATATTATTTAGCATACCATCTGACTATCCGTAATCCCTTGTACCTGTTCACCGTTTTGTACACAACTCATGCATATCATGACAATCCATCTGCCCTTTACCAGACGCCTTGTGTTTGTCGGGCTTAGCAAACGCTTCCTCGCGAGTGGTGCTGTTCTTCTTGGATCGCTTCGAGTCAGAGAAGCTGACACGTAGAAGGCTGAGAGCACCTCGCTAAATTCCATCATCATCAGTGGTCGGTTCGGATGCGTATGTTAAAGATCGCGTCCTCCTCCGCGTGAAGACAGTTGCGAGTCGCATGGGATGCTCCATCACACCGAACACACTTCGGCTTGAATTTGCACTCGGTAGAGATGTGAACGGGCTGATAGCAGCTCTGGCACATCAAGCACCAACGACAGCGGTCCCTCCCTGAGATTGATGACCGCACTTCGTTCCTCGAGGAAAGCAACGAGGTGGTTCAAGGGCCACTCAAGGGGAGTCTTCTTGCCCGGGCCAATCACGAATTGGCCAAGACGAGCACGAGTTGTAGCGACATTCATGCGAGGGTTTTCATTGACGAAACCCTTCTTACGGTGCGCACCAAGTCGAGGATGATGACATCCGCTTCATGACTGGGTGAGTCGTCAACAGTTCGGACTTTAACCAGATCTTTAGAGACTTCGGCCTTGGTCGATTGCCCCAGCAAGAGATCATACAGATCCTTTCTGTTCTTTGTGTGGAGTCATGATGAGAACAGACACGCGCTTGGAGAAAGTCACGAGTGTCGACGGCAGCTGCACCGCGAAGTTGGCCTTGGGTGGCGTTGGCAGGGTTTGAAGATACCTTTACTGTTTCCGCCCTTGAACTCTTCAGCGTTGTCAGGTCGAATCAACAATGCCATGGAGAGGCAGTTCCATGAAGACACTCGAGAAGCATGTGTCATCATCCAGGGTGCCATATAACTGTATATTTAAGCGAGCTGAGCCGAAAGTATCAAGTTTCATTTGCACCTCCGCACGAAGATGGACAATCCAATTCGTAGAATCTGGGACTGGTCACGTTCGTCGAGACCCTCAAGAACAAGCCCTCCTTGTCGGTTCGAGTGAGATTGATAAAGACGTAGTCAGTCAGTCTGGAGACTGAAAGAGTCCTCCTGTTACTCGGCTTCCATGAAGAACGTGGCAGTAAATCCAACATCGGGCATACTTCCAACCAATTTCAGGATCAGCGTGATAGGCCACTCAGTGAGCGGATCTAATACCATCGGCAGGAGACTATTGAAAGATTTTTCGTAGTGAATCAAGACACAGTCAAAGATATAAAGAATCTTTTATGGTTTAGACGGTATTATGAAAATTGTTTAATTCAAATAAGTGTTGACTTGAAAAAGACTAAGCTATTCTTTGCCACCATTCCCATGTTATAAAATACTCGTCAACTTCTTGTCCGATTTCATATCGGCAAGTCGGTTTATACCAAGGTAATTAACGATGTGCACATCTAATCAGCCTCATCCTAAGCGACCAAAGGGCTTAGGTAAATTAGCATAAGGCTTAGGTAACTTAGCCTAAGTTTAATATACCTTTTACTGAGTTTATTCGAACACTTTTTACTTAGGTCTCATGTTTTATAACTCCCCGAGGGAGGAGTGTGCCTTGTATGCCATCATCGACGAGTGACTTGGGAAGTTCAGCGGCTGTAACCTCATTCAACAAGTACTGGTAGTTGTTCATCTGCGAAGCATAAGCTGTGTGGATAAGGACCGAAGCTCTTCGCGACGCGTCTCGCACGTGGATGGGATTTTCCTGTCGATAAAACTGGATAATCAGCTGGATGACGAAGTTGGCGTAGCCCTCATTGTATTGGATGTAGGTACCTAAGTTAGTTGGAGGTGCCACAGACTGTCTCCGAACAGCTGCCGGTGCGAATCAGGATAGTAGATGACTTGGTATGGGAGCGTATAAATTGCTTATCTACCCAGTTCATGAAGATCCGAGTGGCTGGGGTATGGCTACGATTTGCCACTGTCATTTGGTCGCCGTAAAACATATTCTGAGCCCATTCATGTGCGTGGACATACCTAATGCACGGTAGTTTCGGCGTAATCGGAAATGGATTTGTCCTGCGTTCTCCATTCGATGGAAGAGGCTGGTCTTTCTCTGTAGGTACCTAGAGAGAAGATTGCTTTGAAATCCTGCTGGTCGACGGTACCGGGCATTGATCGCATCACCCCTAATAGTACCCTCAGGGTAGTATGGAAGATGGTAGAGAAGATGCCATAAACTTGAAGATTATCGTCCTGTGATTCCCACGAAGAGAAGATAACCGGCCAGACCACAGCTGGGATGGGTATATCAAGAAGTGCGAGTGCACGACTATCAACCATCTCTTGCTCTTCGGCGGCACCGGCTAGCAAGGCAAATAGTGCGATGCTCGGCACCCGTGATGTAGGTTGAGGCCTCGTTGGGACGATCGGGTCGCCCGCCAGGGTCGATCCCGCCCACGTTCCTGTATGTCAAGTCCGGATAACCGAAACGCGTATCCACGAGATAAATCTGCGTATGGGTTCAAGAACTGATTGACATTGGCCAGAATATAGGGCCAAGTGCGATCGAATGTTTCTTCCTGGAAGAACCATGCCTCAAGAAATCCAATGCCTTTCGCCTTGAGCTGGCTACTCACAGCAGAAGCGATGTTCTGCATGGTAGAAGAGTACAATTTGATGTTGCGCTTGAACTCTAACTTATGAATGACAAAAAGATTTGACCAGTCAATATCGATCCGAATATGGCGCACTTTCTCAGCTACCAAGCGGATGTGGTCGACGGGCTTTGACATGTCAAGATTCTCCAGCTCTTGTCCAAGAATGTCAGAACGTCAGAGCGTTTGGCGTGGTTTGCGAGCTCCGAGATGTCCATCGTATGGAACAGGCGGAAGGGTGCGAGAGACTCGATATTATCTGCGTCGATGCTTGTGAGAGTGACCTCATCAAGAATTCGGTCAAGAGGGATGATTAGATCCATGAAAGGCACATCGACTACCATCGCGAATTGCAAACATGGAATGCATCTGGGGTTGACGAAATTTTTCGACGGTGACATCGAGACGCACAACGAGGCCGCCGCAAGGTCCGACCCCAAGGCGTGCAATGGTACCAGCATGGAAGCCAGGGAGGAGCTGACCATCAACACCGAGAAGAAGATGAAACCAACCAGTGGACTGGGCCTTCATGCCAAAGGTGGCTTCGTTGTTGTTGTTTACAGTTAACTGGCCGATATCAAGCCCATGCAGGACTGGACCACGAGGCTTTTCGGCGAATGGGTGTTGCATGATCAAAGCAGATGCGGACATGCGTCGCTTGCGGACAGGCTCGGGAACATGAATTTGTTCGTATGCGTCCTTAACGATCTGCACAATGAGACATCCAATCTCTTTGTCGCTCAACATATAGCTTGTGTGGCAAGGCAAGATTTTGAAGCTTGGATGGTGGCAATGATCCACGAGATCGTCTCTCATAATCGCCTGGAGACGCGCGGCTCTGATTTCCGGATCCTCCGGAGGAAGAGGGGGGGGGGATAGTGATACATTGGCAACATCGTGAGAGAATCACGAGCGTTTGCCATCGGATGCGAAAGTACAGTGGTTGTAGAGTGAAGTAGAGGGGTATGCGGCAAAGACTTGCACTGTGAAATTATATGTAAATGCGAGCGATGACGATGCGCGAGTGAGGAGAAGGGGAGAGGAGATGAGACAAGAGGAACGCGGTTATAAACAACGCGGTGCTCAGGCAACGATGAACAAAAACTGGAGAGTAAACAACAACAAGAGGGACAATGAATCTCTGTGAAGGTGAGATAATGCTGAGGGCTTCCGTGGGTGACACTGTCGGGCAGCTGGCAGGGCTTTGGCTCGAATTTGATAAAGGAGAAATAGGTGACCTTGTAGTATGGAGGCTTGTAGTAGGTAGGATCAGATGTGCCCGTGAGGAAATATTACCTGGGTGGTAAACTGCAGGAGTATAAATTTAGTATAGGTTTATGATAAGTTTATCCTAAGACTCACCCTAAGAGAAAGCATTTGCTCCGGCCGACGTTGGGACTGTGGTGCTCAACAACGATGTGACGAGGGCTCAGCGAATACTTGCAGACATTTTTCTTCTGATATGGCCATTGTTCTTCTTATTGGACGGGTGGTCGGCGAGCTGATGATAGTTAAGCAGAATGAATAATGTATATGTATATACATGTATATATAATATGCTCTGAAACTTGCTCACATGAAGTCAAGATGGAGAGGAACCCTTAGATTATATACTAAGAATGTTTCCTCCTTGCATACCTTTATGTTTGTGGGGAAGTTTGTTGCTGGCTAAGGTATGTCTCTGCGACGACATCAAACTTATTCTTTTGATGGCCGTCGGGTATTAGGATGAGATTATCTGTGTGAAAACCGGCTAGAAACAAACAAACCCCTGTTATAGTGTTGTGAAGAGTTTAGGTAAAGGAGCCAGTGTTTGCAAAAGGTCTTACGAAGAGTTTCGGATGTGGCTTTATAGGATAATGGGAAAGCCATGTTTGTTAGGGTGAGAGTGTTTGCTAAGATTTTCATGAGTCATCATAGAAGCGAAGCTGGCAAGCACTGACAGGCACTGGTAAATAAAATATATAAATGAACTTTGCTAAAAGGCACCTAGGTAATGCTTGGGCGTAGGTAAGGTATGCAAGCAATAATCCCAATCCCCCTGAAATCTCATGAGGGTTTTCGGATGAGCAGCAAAGCTCACAGCTGCCAACACTGACCAATTGTCATACCAAGGGCCTCTTAAAAAACAATTCATACCATTAGGTAGGTAGTTAGGTACCTAGTAAAGAGCAAAAGATTGTGGGAGGTGGAAATCACAGATTCGACCTTGCCCTTGACCACGTTTTTCCTCTTCGCAACTTCAACAATGGATCTTTGATGTGTCAACGCCACTCACTTGTTAATATCTCCACCAAACTGCCCAGCGTCCCTCAGGATTGACTACTGGCCAAAGGGGCTTCGAGGCTTTGTTCTCTAGGTAGGTAGTTGTGATTGTGGATTTGAGACGCTCCATGTCTGCACCCAGTACGTCTCAAGCAAAAGCAAACCCGTCTCCTCCCACTTGTGTCTAACCTGAGATCCAGGAATCTGTTGTCAGCCATGGACAGCTACTCTCTCTTGACGCCGACAGAATACTCTTTGTTCACAAAGCTGTTTGATGCTTCTTTGATCCGAGTTCGACAACCGTCAACCCTGACATGGAAAAAAGAGTTGAAGAAGGCCTGTCTCTGTCTCTTAGCCCGTGATCAAGGCTGATGTAGCCCTGCAAGCTATGGATTTACTTGCCGAAAATAAAGGCATCAAGTATTTCAGCATTCCCGGTCTCTATTGAGTTGCTGAGGACGAAGTGTATGCTCTTCCGATTGAGTATGATGAGCCCTTGTGTAACGAGTACCAGAGAGCAGCGGGTTTTAAATCTCCGGGTGAGGCATCTGGGAAAGCTCTCGAACACAGACAAGAAAAATTCCTAATTCTCGTACTACTCCAGCTGATTCACGGCACTCGCGAGGTCGCCTTATCAAATCACTCATGGTCACTGGAATAGCATACTCAAGTCTATCTTTGACCATTGGAACGCCAACCTCCACAAGCCTACTGGCACCCTCACATCTTACACCAAATACATCACTGGGTTACCGCAAGGTACACAATCCTATGTTGTCATGTAAGATAATTCATTAATATCAATACATTAATATCCATTAAAGACGTGCTGCTACACATATCCGTAAATCATCATTAAGCCCTCGGTTCCTGTCTACAAACCCCGGTGAGTCTCCTGGTGAGTGCTGCTGTGTCGTCGACTGTGGTCGCTGTGAGGATCATCATGAGCGATTTCGGTGGGAACATGCTTCTGCAGGACAGAAGGAGGAACCTGAGTAGCATCGGTGGGATCCCGGCCGGCGAAGTTGTTGTTGCTGTTGGAGAAAATTGGTGTCAAAAAAGAGTCGTTGCACGAGGTACCGGGACAGGCCGCTGGAAAGACTTACGACTGCTGGAAAGTCTTTTCTTGACCAACGGTCTTGCTACCGTCAAGATCACTATCCACGCGAGGGTCCAATTTGTTGGCCATGTCGCTAGAATGTGGTCCCGCGGTTTTTGGGGCAGGGCCAGGGCCGGTGCCGGTAGAACCGTATGTGCCGGTGGAGCCCGTTCCGCCCAAGCCGCCGGTGTGGGTGCCAGTGGGGCCGTGAGCACCGGCACCATGGCTAGAGAAGCCTGAAGTGCCAGTAGTTGTCTGGCCGTAGGTGCCAGTGCTGCCGCCGAGACCGCCCTGGTTGCCGTGGGTGTTAGAACCACCAAGGCGTCGGGATCCGTCAAGATCACTATCCACCTTTGGGTCAAGTTTGTTGGCCATATCACTGGAATGAGGTCCAGCAGTGTTTCCAGGACCAGTGCTGTAACCAGCAGATGTGCCCCCAATGCCACCATGAGCACCTGCGCCGTGGCCGGAAAGACCCGAAGTTCCGGTAGCAGTTTGTCCATAAGTATTGGAACCACCAACACGTCGTGAACCGTCAAGATCGCTGTCAACCTTAGGGTCTGCCGCATTGGCAAGGCGGCTTCCGTGTGGCCCCGCGGTTCCCTCAGGAAGGCCTGAGGAATGAGAGCCAAGGCCGCCGGCAGTGGTGTGGCCAGGCATGTTCTCAGTGCGTCCGGCAGTTGTGTGACCAGGCATGTTCTCGGAGTAGGTAGAGCCTCCAGTCAGGCCACCAGTTGTGCCAGTGTTATGAGTGGAAGATCCCAGGCCGCCGGTGGTTGTAGTGCCATGGTTCGCACGATGGTCTCCCGTAGGATGCTCGTGGGACTTGTCCTTGTCGGAGTGGATAGCGTCCTTGACCTTGTTGATGAGACCAGACATGATGAAAGTAGTTTTTTTAAGTAGTTGTTCTGAAGTGATTGGGTATCTTGAAGATGGTGTGTGTGAGTTGAGTCAAAGTGAAGATGCTTTGGGTATCTTTGAAAGCTGTTGTTTGATGATGAGGAGGAGATGAAGCTGTCTCGAGGAGAGAGACGGTGAATCTTATATAGTTGAAGATTGTCATCCCGGGAGCCTCAATCTCGATGCCATCCTCAGCAAACCTGGCAGGCCCAAACCCTTTCGATCCTCAGATCTCGCTCGGCCTGTCTCCTCGTTCCTCTCACCTCTCTCGTTTCACCCCTCCACCAACCTCATTCTGCGTCATAGGATTTACTCCGATCTTTGGAGAAGTCTAGCCCTGAGCTTGGCGACGATTGGTGAAGGCTTGTTTGCAGGGGCATATAGCGTCATGCCACGCGAGATATGACGTTGACGACTCGTAGGGCAGAAGCACCAGAGGAAGAAAGCAACAAACGTAACAAGCATCGAACATCGGATTTCTTGCTCTTACAATGCGCCAAGCTCATGCTGTGGAGCAGGAGACGGGATGTGAAAAGGGGATGACGAAGGGGCTCCGTGGCTTGAAAGTGAGATCTACAAGAAGATGATGCAAAGCTAGAGCCTGTGGCGTGTATCATGGCTGTGATGCGTGGCGTCAGCTACCCCGGAAGGTGACAGAAAACGGGCGAGGTCTAGCGACACTTGTACTGGTAGCGCAGTTCACAGTGGAAGCGAGCCCTGGATGCTTTTTTGTCCAGACAGGCCACCCCAGCTCTCAAAACCAAGCTACCCCGCGCTCACAGGTTCAAAGTTGGCAGCTGGTCCCACTAGCCACCAAGGCAAGGCAAGGCAAGGCAAAGCAACCAAAGCAAAATGACGCCAAGAGAAAGGCCGTTTTTCCGGTCCAACGAGACAAAGAAATCGACTTATGACAGCATTGATGCCTCTCCAGGCCTTGAATCCGATGGGCCAAGAGCTCTCTTTCTGGCCATGGACGCTCTAGAACCTCTGTGACACGGCTAAAACCAGTATCACGAGGTCCCACAGCGACGGAAATATCCAGCCATGAGTCGTGCGTGCAGACGAAGAAAGCTCTGTGAAGCTCTGTTATGCGGGAGGGATGCTTGCCAGGGTGGCTCTTGTTCCCGTTCGCCAGTTTTCTGATAGACGTGTTTTCTGGCGGTGCAGACGCAGGCTTGCAGTCAACCTCGTACTCTGCCCCTGTGCCTAGGACGGGACTAGGGTTATTTCTGGTCGTAGATCTCGATGATCATGGAAACAAGACGGACAGTAACAGTTGACGCGGTTAGGCACGTCTCTTGCATGATAATCAGGTCGGCCAGAGGAAGATCAAACGGGTAGTTAAGAGGAGGGGAGGCATGTGACCAAATCTCACCCATCTCATGGATGGACTGTATGGTATAGGTGCTGTATACTGTGCTGCGCGTACCTAAGGTACCTACATTACATGCCTAGATACGTATCTAGATACATACAATATGGATAATAACAGACATCAGGGACTCCAAATCAGATTCCATTGTCCATTTTTATTTGCAGATCATGACACTGTTCTCCATTGATGATCCATATTTGAAACATTCTTTGCATTCGTACAAATGACGTCGAAATCATCAAGAGCATCCAACTATTACATACAATCTCATCGGCTACAATTCAATTTACACACTGCGATCGACTTACGGAGTAGTAACTAGGACATAGACGAGACAAAAATAGTAGCAAAGCATACATTAATTAATTTCAGGGAGTACCTAGGTAAGTATGTAAGTGAGCACAGTAAGGACTTGTTGTGGCCGTCAATCGTACCAAAGGGTATCCAGATCCGCTCAGCTTCACATCCATTGCTCGCTTTGCCTTGTCCAACGCCAAGTTCCAACTCAAACAGCAATAATAAAAGAAAAACAAGGAAATCATCCACCCATCTCACGTAATAGTTCCCACCCGACACGGCATTTCGGAATGTTCCACGCAAACCAATCATGTCGCCAAGGCCAAAAAAAAATCGCCGACTGATATCTTGCTCTGCCTCACTAGCAGTAGCCAGCAACCCTACCCTCCCAAAGGTTCTTCAGCACGACTTGGTGTGCTTCACACCTAACTAACTAGGTAGCTGCATCTGCTCTTAGACACGGCTGCGGAACCAGGGGCCCCGGCGGCGGTTATGGTGAGCCGCCTCAGCACGGGCAACGGTACGCTCACGTCGGCGCACCCAGAAGAAGCCTACGAGAGCCGAAACAAGCCAGAGAAGTGCCGAGAGGAAGCTAAAGGCGATCACGGCCTTGGTCTTCCCACACTGGTCTCCATGGACTGGATGCACATTGTCCCAGTCAAATACACGGCCGCAAGAGTTTCCAATGAGCTTTTTTGAGTGCCGTCAGTGCATGTACCAACTACCGAGAGTAGAGAAGAGTAGAGTAGAGTATCAAACAAGGGTGTGACTTACATCGACGAGCAGACCAAAGACGATCCACCAGTTGATGGACATGAAGATGTCCAGAGGCCAGTGAACAAAAGTGCTCGAGAATGGAATGAGGAGCAGCAGAGAGAACAGTATTCCCAGCGCGGCAACGACTTCAGTATAGATGAACCGGCCGAGCTGCCATGAGCTTGCGCCGCGGGCATTGTGCAGGTATTCGCCATTGACGCCTGCAACGATGGCTGCAAATACCAGCTCTGCAGCACGCAGAACCAAGCTGACGACACGATCGAGAGCCATGGCTACTTTGCAGGAGAGGTTTGATGTAGTAGGGTTGTAATACTCAGTTCGAAGTTGAGGTTTATGCTGTTCTATCCGTCTTTTCCTTACAAGCAACAGCCTCGGGACGAGCCTCGTTATTTATCTAGATACTAGATATCTAGCAATTTACCAATACAACTCACGGGTCCCTCTACCACATGACGATGACGCCCCCTCCCTCAACAAAAATGAAAATCTAATGAAGCCTGTTTGAGACCGTTTTCTTGGCCCTGAAGCTCTTTGACACGTCTACCGTGGCTCATAACAGGTCACCAGCACAACGAGTTGCCAGATGAGGTCATGCGGACCAGGCTTCAGCTAAGGTGTGGTGAGCGTAAACATCTGCCATTCGACAGTCCTCAGTCTCCTCACCTTGTATCGCAGCCCGACAAGGACCGCGTCTCTGTTCTGAAACAAAAATGATGTAGCAGGCCAAGACCTTTATTTTCTTCTTCCTTTATTATTTTTTTTGTGTTGCCCGACTGGGCAATTACTGAGCTTCTGAGTCTTGGAAGAAATCATAGCTTCAGGTGCCGAGATGCCGCCGCCAATCGTGCCACGCATCATGCCAAGAGGGCTACCCTTGAGCCGCTTGCATCGTCCAAGGCTCTTATTTCGTGACGACCTCACGAATAAACCAGAATTTGATGATTTAGTAGAACCTTGACGTTGCCTAACTTGATGCAACCTCTAGGCTGACGAAACGATCATAACTTTCAAAAGTTTGTTGCTGATCAGTAGCGCCTTGACTTATCATAGCTAAACAAGCTGTGTACGATGTGACGCTGTTTGAACGGAACCATAAGCCTGTTTTCTGTACTTGGGCGTTTCAGATGCTTCGTCGTTCATCCCGAGGTGACGACAGATATGAGGCTTGATGTTTTCTGGCATGATTGGTCTCTGCTACGTACAATGAAATCGGTGTGCTTACAACCAACCTGTGTAATGAGGCAACACTGAGAGAGGATACATTGGCTGTGCTTGGTTTCCCCCACACTTTAATGAGACAGATGGATATCTCATGAACCGAAACTGTAGAGTAGGTTTCACTTTGGTTAAGCTGGACAACGTAACCATTCCAAATTTAACCATCAGTCATGTTGGACGCTTGCTTGCACCACTCACAGCTGTTATAGCTAGAACAATCACCAAGGCTTTATACTTGAGGGTATACAAACTAGGTACTAAACTTGCAAGCTGTTTTTATTTGAAAACAATGCCATAATTGATCGTTTGCCATGATTTTTTACCCATTCGTAGGTTATTCACAGTTCAACATGACTGAAAGTTGTCATAGTAGGTTGCAAGCTTAATAATCACATGAGCGAGTCCTACCCTAGGTACCTACACATAGGTAGATAGGTAGGCACCAAACGTCGCAGACTCGCCGCCAGGTATCATGATTTGACTCACCAAACCGACACTTTCACCGAGCATCTCACTCCCCTCACCATGCTCTCGTCATAATGTCCTCTTCCATCCCACAAGCTTTATGGAACGCCCGGATTCCGCTGCACATAACCCATCCAGCCTCACCGACAACGCCTTTCATCACTAGTATTCCGCGCTTCAGCTACCTCGCTCTTCTCATCCCGAGACTGTCGATCTTCTTCAACTCGCCCTGCTCCAGTTTCCACTTTGAAGATGTACAGTTGAGGAACCTGGCTGTGGGATTGCTGGTAGACCTGTATCAACCCCGCCTGCCGTGGAGGTTGACCGTGAATGATGGAGTGGGCTGGGATATTGCGGACACTTTTCTCAACTGCGTGAAGGAGGTGAGTTTCATGTCCTACACGAGAGCCTGCAGCCAAATACATGTTCTTGGTGTGCATATTCGCATCGGAGATCTGGAATTGCTCATCTCGCAATAACGCAGAGCTGACTCGCTCAGGCTGACTTCATCCGCAATGGCAATGCAAACCAAATCATGAAAATGTCAAAAGACAACACCACCCAACTTTGGAACGCCGTCATAGACAACGACCAAACGTCCTTCAACCGTATCAATAACCATCTACTCAACGCACCAACAGCACTCAAACATGTCCCCATTCGCGTTTACATCCCTACCACCGCTTCGGACTCACCGTCACAAGCGTCTTCCGAACAGGCCACCTTCAAAGTAATCCAGTCTCTTGTCCCAGCGACAGGTTCAGACCGCCGCCCTAAAATCCTGGGCCAGGCTCTCAAAGAGATGTTGCCAGCGCTATTCCCAAGCAGCCGAGATCCTATTCTCGCCAAGGTGGTGATGCACGGAGCTGGGGTGCCATTTGATGCACCCTTAGAGGAGCTGATGCGGGAAGCCTCATACCCCGACGGATGGATATGCCTGGTTGTTACTGTGCTGTGATGGATACTGGGCTCCTTTAGCGAATATGGCATATGAGTGGCGTTGGGGACTGTCCTTAATATTGGCTCTGCAGCGTATACCATTAGCTTCCAGAACCGTATTTGCGACTTGTTAGACTGCGCCTTTGATACTATATTATGGACACTTGAGAATCTACTAACACGCAGACGCGCAGCAGGCTCGGACATGATAACTACACTAGCTTACGTAAAGGTGATCTTCTTTCCCATAAGACTTCTATATGCATCGTCGACAGCCTTTCTTTTCTTCTGTTTAGCCTCCTCTTCCTCATGCAACTCTTCTTCCGCGACGACATCCTCAGGTCCAGGTATTTGGGGTGCCCAAGCTCGAATTTTCCCATCCATGTGGGAGCTATATACGGCCCCAACCGAGTTGCCGCCGCCCATAACAGGACCAACTGGGCGTCCCGTCCCCCCTGATGCGCGCCAAACTATACTCGTGATCCTGTTTCTTCCCATCTCGCCTCCTCGTGGCCCTATAGGGTTCGTCACGCCCGGGCTCCGGAGCCGTGTCACAACATGGCCATCATGAAGATCGAGGATGAGAATTTCCTGATCATTTGGCCAGAATAGAAGACTATTACCACTTGTGAGATGCGCCGGAGAAACCAAAATACTTGCTGTCTTCGCGTGTTGATTCTGGATAAGAGAGCCAAAACTGGCGAGAGTATTAGCCCCCGTGGCAGCGTCCCAAACACGAATGCGACGGTCGAGACCAGCTGAGATGATGTATTTCCCATCGTCGGTCCACTGCAAGCCATTTACTGCATCATCGTGCGCCTGTGCTGAGGTACGGAAGTGTGGGATCTGGCTGGAATCCATCCCTGCGGCACTGAGATGTTGCATCTTGTGAACGATGCCCAGTGAATCTTCCTGGTCGAGCAACGCCACAACACCACCAGAACGACGTATATCCCATATTCTGACTTTCCCATCTGCGTGGCCACTGACAAGAACATGCTCGTGGCGTGGACTCCATGCAGTTGACAAAACAGGGCCGCCATGTGCTACAAGAGCTTGTACAGCGGACCCTGATTTCAAATCCACCAGCCGAACTGCTGGGTTCTGCGTGGCACACGCCACAATAAGATGATCTGCTACAGGGCTGGTGGAGTGTGAGTAGATAGTTGCGTTCAGGTCGAAGGTGGCTGATAGAGTGCACCTCTGAGTCGCCCATAGCTTCAGCTTCTTGTCGTAAGAACTTGAAAGAAAAGCATCCGGATCGAAAGGATAAAAGGCAAGATGAGTGACACCGTGACTGTGCCCAAGAGAAGACTCCTCTCTAGTAGACCTGGCTATGCTGCTCACGGGGCGAAAAGTGTGCAACTTGTGGAAGTTTTGGGCGTCTTCCAAATTCCAGACCTTGATGCCTCCTTCGGCCCCCCCAGAGAGGAGGATACGTCCATCGAACTTCTCAAGGGCGAGTGTATTCACGCCTGCGCCGTGTGCTCTTAAATTGTGCACACGCTCGCCTACATCCGTAGGACTATGCTTGGACGTTCTCTCGCCATTGAAGCGGTGCTGAGGAGCTGGCGCAAAAGAACGTAGGAGTTCAGAAGTGATGGACCGAGTAAAGTCTTGATGGCGGAGATCGCCCGTTTCACGAGCGAGAAGGTTGGACTGCATTCATCTGTGCCAGGACAATGACAGTTTGAAGACAATATTCAAGTTGAATCATAAACCAAAGCAATGTAAGGCAGTGAACAACGGCAGTAATCTCAACCTTGCAGCTTGTGGAATGTGGTTTCAGCCTGGAGCCGGTGGTGATGTCAGCTGCAAGGCGTGTTTGTTGAACTTCAAGGGACCACTCACTACCACCAGTACCTACCTACCCTGCTACCCTATAGAGCTCTACTCCACAATTGCCCGACGACCCAAACTTTGCATCTTTATTAGCCTCAACTTAACATTGACAACAAGCACCAAACTGTCTGTCTAACTGACCTTTCGGACTCGTTATCCATTCCGCTCTGATATTCTATCGTACCTCACTCAACATCCTCGACATTGCGCTACAAACAATGCTTCTGTGCGCAGATCTCGAGTGTCTGAGAAGCTCGATAATTTTTTTTTTCACCCTGAAACAGTAGAGAGCAACAGATTTAACATCAACCTCAAACCTAGCCTTTTTATTGCACATCATGGACATCTCAAAAAACGAATCACATATAGCGCCTTTACATCAGAGTGGCGTTTCCTCCAACCGAGATCCTGTGGCTACCGAGCAGGATCCAAGTAAAGGATCAAAACGCAGACATGCAACTGTTTATGATGCTGTAGCAGGTATTATGCTCTCGTATGATCGTCCGATTTGAAGCTCACACAAACCAGGCAAAGTCTCACATGACCAAGGTCCCGTAATGGAACCGGAAGAGTTACAGTATACACCACGTCACCCCAAGGCAATCAGATACTCCACAAGGGATATCCCTTTAGCTCCTGACGAAATTCTATTCAGGCGGAAAGATGCACCCGTGCGCTACTTGGAGCACGACATCTACTACGCTCATGAAAATGACCTCCCTTGTGGAGGACAGGGTGTTCTGCCAGATAGTGACCTCCTCAAAGCCATCCACGCTTACGCCAGTGCCTTCTACGGCGTCAGAAACCGCGAGCGCCAACCTCCGGAGAGCCGAAACATTACTGAACGGAGCATGGACGAGACAGCTCTCTTGGCATTCGGTATCCTCCTAGAGGAAGCTGGCAAGGAGGTCCTTGGTCGACGAGGCGACCTAGTCTTCACTGAGGGTGCAGATGACGGTCCTGTCGACGCATACGAGCCAGTCCAAGATGAGACCCGGCTGGTTGGGCATCACGACATCTCCTTGCGGGGACGTCCTAAGCGGAGAAAGATCGCCGAAAGTGACGTTGAATGACACGGGGTTATTCTCTAACATTGAACGACTGTACAGCTTGAGGGGGCAGTATGGTCCATCATTTGCATACTATGTTTGTCCAAGATCTCGCAAGGGGGGAGTTTGCCTGGACGACTAATCCCGCCAGGGAACCCATTTTCAGATAGTATCGCCTGTTGCGCCAGACAACGGGCATATATGGGTGGCTTTGCAAGTCTGAGCTTGGAGCTTGGATCATACCAAAACTCTAACCCACGAACCGAAAGTTGTGCACTCTGCAATCACTTAACCTCAGTGGTGGAATAAACATAGTGTATTCATACTTGCTTATACCGGCAGCTGGCATATACCTCGCGTCAATTGTCAGCCAAAGACACGAAACATGGGGCTGGCCTATCAGATTCCCTTCTCACCTACCTATAGCTGCGTAACTATGGCGGCATGGGCAGGTAGCAGCGGTTTGGTTACACAAAAGATAACGTCAACAGCTCACATTGGGAAGGCGATGAGCATTCATGAACAGGATCATCATACACCTGAGTCGCATCTTCGCGCCGAGAAACCGACCTGTGCAAAGGGGCCTTGTTTGAAAGAGGCAAAATGGCCTTGAAGCCGCAGACGCCGTATGGGTGACATTAGGAAATCTTTGATCACAGCTGTCACGCAACTATGCCACCCAGACCAGGACAGGTGAAACCCCGAAGAGAAATGGATAACAGGAGCAGATTCGTTATTTCGATCTTTGCCTTGCAGGTTGGAGCTTTCCAGGAACAATAGTCTAGCTCCTTCAGTTATGAGATGAAAGAATCGTAATCGTGTTCCAGCGTGACCACCTTAGACTTAAGGTACTGGCATGAACCGGATTCTTGGGCAACGTGGTTGTAGCTTCCAGTCTCTTTGATTGCTGCCTGTTCATGAAGCTGAGTCCATCGGCTCATCCCCAGACCTACAGTTCAGCCTGAAGCCCATTGGAACAGCTTGGCAGTCATCACTCTGGCAGAACCAACCCCCCCCCCCCCAGCCAAATTTCCGTTTCAGAACATGGAAGTCAGTCAATCTTATCAAGACATCTCGTCGATCGGTTCGCATTACTGCAACAAAGTATCCCTGTCATGAAATTCTACTCATGTTCGTCATCACCGATTGTTTCCTAAACCTCCGGCCACAAACGCCAATTGAAATCAATGGAGCAAAAGGACCGACTGCCAACGACATCTTTGTGACGTTGTTCTTGTACTCAACTGCCGCAGTCGTTGTACATGGTACAGCCAAATTAACTCTTGAACTTATAGACCGAAGAGACTGGTCATCTTGACCCTGAACGTGAAACAAAAAGAGGCAATTTACTTCCGTCTCGGCCAAAAACGGCCCATGGAACGAGGTAGGCCTCAGCATTCAGTACCTAGCACGGACCTTTTGTCGGCGACTTCAACGCTTGATGATGATGATGATGATGATGATGATGATGATGATGATGTAGCATTGACTCAAAGGTGCGATATCATAGGGCTGTCGAGGTCGAGTCTAGTTGCCCAGGTTATCTCCGAGAAGGTTTCGCGAGGCTGTGATGTTTCTCAATCTCGATATGATGATATACATTGTTGTGAACAAAAGACCAGCTCATTATGCGCTCGTGCCCCGGCAAAGCTTCTGGGCCAAGGTCCTCAAAGGCTATTCCATACCCTTTCCAACCCCCCTCCAGCTCATGATCGACATAGAGTTTTTCTTTTCCTGTGTATTGGATGCTAAGGACTATGGAACTGGTGCGTGCACTACATGTATTAACTAGCAAGCCTCAATTCCCGTCAACAAGATAAACGCCAATCATCTAGAGGCCATCAGCAGAACGTCGCTTTCACTATGGCTTCGGATCACACGAATGGCTTGCGACAGAGTGCTATCGCTATCATATCATCAGGGTCTCTTCAATCTCGGTTCGTGGCACTAGGTTCAGCGACATAGCCAGAAACGGTGAAAACAGCCGCGTTGTGGGTTGCTGGCGCGCCACGCGACCTCACCCGAGATCCTTGACCATGTATGTATGTGTGTGTATGTGTAAGCCATGCCATGAACACTGCTGTAGCTATTCGCTCATGCTCCAGACACTGAAATGGGTGGTACAGGTACGGGTATCATAGCTAGGACTTCGTATAGCGGCGACGAGTTAAATGGCAGGAAACAAAAGGCGGCCGAAGTAAGGTAGCATACGATCAATCTGGCCCTGCAACCTTGGCCTGGCTACGTCGTCGCGTGGTCCGTGTGGACTGATATGGCATCTCATCTTACTCTTACTCTTACTCTTGCTATCTGTTTCGTTGTCGAGGACGAACACACAGAGAGGCACAGGCTGAAGCACATTCATCGTTGCAAAAATCTGCGCATGATGTATAGACACCAGGATTCAACAGCGAGCGTCAACCCTCATGTGTGTGTTGATATGTTTTGGTGGATAAAACGATCTTGACCTTGGTCCACCGACCGCTCGGACCTTTTTGGATGGCCTGATATCAATCTCTCATCCCGCGCTATTGCGCCTCTACTGGCATCAGTTTGCACGTGTTGGGCATTATCTCAGGGTCATGTGGTTGCTGATCATAACAACGCGATATAATGTACTGCACTGCACAGTACAGTAATAATGAGTACCTACAGGCTACTTGGAACTCTATCCGTACATGAATAGGCCTTCACGGCATTTCCTTTTCAGAACCCCGCTCTGCAACTTTTGTGACTGGTACCAATGATATACTTTCCCCGCATCGGTGTGTAGATTGTCTCTCGTGACTTGCAGTAACATGGTGCGGATGATGATGATGATACTGGGACATATGCTTGCCAGTCAAGCGTGGAGCGTATGAAATATCGTACCTTATTAGCCAGAGTGCAGAGTGCATTGGATGCCTACAAGTATGGCGATTGAGATCCGCGTCCCAGTATCTGTCCCCCTCCATAACTCCATAAGCGTGGCGTCGGGTACCTGGACTGATAGCAACCGTCTATTATAGTGGCATGGTTCGTTCGTCTTATGTATTTGACTCTGAGACATGGTTCTGCCTTTATCCAAGTATTGATACTAGATTCCAGGTGGGAGTCCCCAGCAAGGAACTCTACCAGCGGCACAGGAAACTCCGTTTACGTTTTCGGATTACAAGCTCCTTCAACCATTGTTTGGAGCTCCTGTTAGCTATTGGCGCACGATAACATAGCCTCGTTGGGTTGTATAGAAAGCAACTCAGCCCTATTATTAGATTGATAAACTTGGGAACTGAAGGCCTGCATATCGCGTTAGGGAAGTGAATTTTTAAACATATGTATTCTGTTGCTCAGATACTGGGACCTACCTAGGTAGGTAGGTAGGCAAGTGTATTTCAGCCATTGACGTTTCAGCGCTGAGAGTAAGCCAAATCAATGCTACATGAGAACTAGGGCTGCTGTTGCCATACCCAGATAGATGTATCTGAAGGGTTAATATCATGATGGAAGCTGGGTCAATGTCGACACTGTGGCAAGCTGGGTTACCTAGGTATGCAGACATGGCCTTGATGCCCGGCTGATAACTGAGGCGTCAATACATACTGGTAACAGGACTGTATTCGGGATAGCTGAACAGAGTCGATAGGTCATAAAAGTGCGTCTTCTAGAACAACGAAGAAAAGACGGTGCAATGCGCCTAATAGCTACTATCACTGGAATAGGTATGGGTTTGCGAACCTATGTCGTAGCTATGAAATGTAGGGTAGCAATGGAGACTTGGGAACTGTGGGGGCTACTAACATCAAGAGACCACACACAAACTCGTATTGTAAACAAGCCCCCCAATGTTGCCCCCCCAATAACGATTCAGGCGATCCAGATTTGTTTACCAGCCAAGAGGAACAACTAACTGGTGAGTGATGAGTGATGAGTGATGAGTATTGGGTGGTGAACAGTGGTAAATACCACCACGGCGCGGAGCCATCTTGGGCCTGGCGGCCGAGCAAGGAAGATGTCAATGACATGCTGAAAGAAGCGACAACTTCTACTCCGTACTGTCACCGACGACATGGACACGGCATCTGCAATGTCTCAGCCTTCAGCGGCTTGAATGGGTCTCGATTCGATTCAAGAATTGGCCGCCCCCTGCTTTGCTGAGTTTCAAGCAAGGGCAGCGAAGCCCCAAGAAGGTTTCAGGGCAACCAAGAATAACACATAGAAATAAGCGAGGTGTCATTAAGTTGTCGGAGGGTCATCTGTGATCTGTATGTATGTAATATTATCTCCATCCACGTTACTCTGTCGTAGAAATGAACGAGCTCCACGAAACGGCTAGACTAGCATATTCTGACCGGCGTGATAAGGGAGAGGAGGAAGAGAGAAGCTGAGAAGTAAATGCGGCGCGTGGCTCGTCGTCTGAAGAAGGATTTGCCCCTTTGGGGATACTTTGAGATCCAATGCGACGACTGGAGGTCACCGTCTTGCACTTGTTTTGTTCTAGCGCTGCTCCCTTAACTACCTTACTCTAGCTACTGCACCGCGAGTATCCGTATCTAGGTATGTACGATACGATCCATATGATGGCTTCAAGTGAACAAGGCCAGTCTACTAGTACTACGTAGTACGGACGGAAAGTGAAGAAGCCGATTCCGCGTCCGCACCGGCCCGCAGGCGGCTCCGAGCCTCATAAACTTTCAAATTGTAGTGAACTGTGTTGTGTTTATTAACCTCCGGGTCACTTGGAGACGCCGACGAGCCGCGACTGACTCGTCGTGGGTCTTTTTGCTTTTTCCTCCAGTCGTTTACGACCCCCTGTTGCTGCGCGCAGTCGGTGACGGCTCTGAGAGGTCAGCTTGACCCAGTTCCATGTTGTCGGTGCCCGTCGTGGTTTGTCGGTGTGTGGTGGCTTGTCTCATTCTGACTAGCCCACGTCCACATATGCATTATGCAATTGTATGTACCTACTGGTACGTACGTACGCCTATGGTACCGCACCGCCTCTCAAACCTTACAGTAAGGCAGAGCGAGTGCCCTACATAGTCCGATAGTTATGTACTGACTAGTACTGATAACTTCACAGTCCTGTCCGCTCAGCAGTGGAGGGACTCATACATACATACGTACGTACATACATACGGCTACCCATGTCTGGAGCGATCCCCCCTGCATCGCTTCACTGCATTCGCATACACATGACGTCGCATTCAGCGACGCCAACGTTCCCAGACGAACCCCAAGGGAGTTATTGATCCATTAGCGTCGTCCCGACGATCTGGAAAGCTCTGAAGAGAGGCCATCTCCCACCGTTTTCAACCAGGGTTTGACACCTGAGCTCGCCAACGACTGGGTTGATGGCAAATTGCCAGCAACCTTGGTAGCCAGTGATAATTAATTGTGGCATCCAGAGTTTAGGTATCCAGTATGTATGTATGTACTTTGCCGCTCTGTGGGCTATCACTCTGATCATTGACACGCCTCTGACGTCGCCCGAGCTTTGAGCAATTGACCTTGAGATCGATGCCTACAAAGGTAGCACAGTAAAGAATATCAAACCCCTAGACCAATGGTTTGACCGTGACATGAACTTGAGAAGCAGGGCTGGACCAATTGGCGATTCCAAGCGGATGACATGCCGAAGACAGGCAGAAAAGCCGGCGTGACATTTCAATAGAGGGATCGTAACACATAGTTAATACATACGGAGTAGTGGCATTCAAGAAAACAACCTGGTATTCCACCGAGTTGAACTAAGCACACACCCTTCTTCAGGCTGACCATGATTGGAATTTGGAAGCATGGAGACGGGATTGTCCCTGGGGGCATGTATGTACATATGCCCCTTTTGGTTCGATATCGACTTTGTGTCTTGTTTGACGAGAGGCAAATGTTGGGCATGAATGATGTCCATCTAGCGCAGATTCTATATACAACCAGCCGTGTCCGACAGGCTCACTGACGAAAGTACCATGAATGCCAGTAGGCGACGTTACAGCCAGGGCTTTGCTAGGTATCCTTGGGGATCAATCCCAGGCGCAGTGCCATGCAAGGTACAGGTAGTGATACATCAGTACTTGGCTGTGGGATGATTCTCTCCAGATGTACTCCGTACATACATACATACGTGCGACCCCCTCGGCCGATTTGACAGCCAGGTCGAGGCTATTACGGAGCAAGCGGTCTTGAATCGTTCGGCGAGTCAGATCCAGCGCGCCTTTGAGTCGGCGGTAACATGTACTCCGTACATCCTGCATCTGTTCATCGACAATATCCTCCCTTGATTAACCCGTGTACAGTCAGGGATGTCCCAAAAGAAACACCCAAAAATTTAGCAATAGTTGTGTCTAGCTTCATGCACCTCATATGCAGGAAACTATGGTACAGACTGATTGCCTTTTCCAGTAGTGTCGGACAACCGGCGAAGTGTCCATTACTTAACTATGTGCATCTGTCAGCCAGCTGCTAATAATGGGGGTCTTGGTGGATGGAGATAAGACAGTCCGATGTTCCAGAAGCTTTTTTTGTGGTTCTTGAATTAGAAGGTCACCTAAGTGATATTAACCATGTGAACATGCCCTGAGCCTCTGCTTGTCCAACCACATGGATACCATACCCTACTTGGGGGCGATTGAAATTGAAACAACATTAGGGCAAGATAACGCATGATCACGTACTCCGTATATGTCTGTGTCTGTAGATATGTTCCTACGGAGAAAGTCAAATTTGGGTATCGAAATCTACCTGTGACGATAGATGGGTCCCAGTGGCCGAGGGAGAGATTCACCGTATCCATCCGTCCATACAAACTGGTAGGTGAAGGGCACAAGCAAGAAGCGGTGACGACCATTGCTTCGTCGTGACCAAGTATTCATGCGCCGAGAGGAGCGTCAATCTTGTTAGTTGTGCATTAGCTGGCGACTTAGGTCACCCCAAGCCCATCATTATCTCACTTTGTCGGTCAGCACGAGAGCATAGGAGCTGAGGATTGTGCTTCGACTTCCATTCGTGGCTTGGCTTTGGAAGCGAAGCAAGAAGAGGAATAAAGTGGCAGGCCGGTAATTGAAAAAATTTAGTCGGATCAACGTAAACGTTTGCTCGCTTGCTCGCTCGCTCCCTCGCTGTGTGACAGGTCAAAGCGTGCCCGGGCTTGGATGAATGAGCTTCTGGATTGTCACTAGAGTGGCTTTCGCATCATCTGTCTGAGTGCATCGAGGCTCAAGGTATCCATCAAGTGTCATCGCCTGGCCCTGGGTGCGTTCTGATTCCCTAATAAACGTTAGCTCCCAGCGAATCTCATTAACAAAGAGACGCAAGAGCCGCTGGAGGGCCCAGGCTGGCTGGGTTGAGCGGATTCTGTACAACGCTGGATTGTCCACCACCTAAGATCGAGCTGTCCACCACCAACTAAGCCTAATTAGGTCATTTTCAGAGCCTCTGATTGGCTAGGGCTCTTAGTGCCACGCTAAGCTATGCACAGACCATTTTCTGAAATCTCTTATTAGCCCAAAATCCCCTTATCAGGTACCGATTAATAGCAAATTTAGCTATTATCCTTATAAAATAGGCTATTTAAGGCTAAATTAGGTTAGGCTAGCTAGGGTTAGTTATAGGCCAGAGGCCGCAGGATAGGGTTAGATTAGGGTTAGGGTTAGGGTTAGGGATTCGGGTTAGAATTGGGATATATTCTGTTGCTATTAGTTAGTGTATTTTGGTGTAAAATACGGTGGTGGACGATCCGATCTTAGGTGGTGGACAATCCAGCGTTGGATTCTGTATCCAATAAACCATGTCCAATATTGGAAGGACTCGTAGAAGAAGTAGTAGAATAAAAGACCCTGGCCAATCCAAATTGTAGCGCCTGGGACCGTGCCTGCGTCCGTCCTTTGGAGTTCCATCAAATCTCGCCAAATATACAGCGTCATATGAGACACGGCGACACGCTGTGGACCATTATTTCAACTCAAGTTTCTGCTCATCGGCACTTGAGGAAGATCATCAGGGTTGTATGAATAGGTACTCTCCATACTCCGTATGGCAGTGCTTATTAACATCCTGCTCAAGATCGTCATCATGACACAGCTTGCGACAGTTAAGGCCCAAGTGTTCCTTCAAAGCACGAACTCAAAACGTACAGTAACGTGCATGGACTGTTGGTCAACGGTTGACCCCGTCTGGAGTGAAGTTTCGACTTATAGAGAAGGGTACGGAGTAACTACCACCCAGAAAACAAAGCCAGCCCAACTGGACGGTCTGCTTTGATATTATGACTCTCCTTTCGTTGAGTCAGTCAGATCTGCTACCTATAACAGCTTGGATCCGAAGGCTAAGAAGCTGGTACGATATTCTGCATTCGAGACTGGTGACAGACAGATGATCGACAAGGACTTTCCATGGGTACCTAGGTAGTGACTAGCATAAGCTGTAACGTGTGGCTGTTGATGCAGTCGGTAATGATTGGCTAACCTGTATCCGTACCCCAGAAGTGATCCGTCCGTTTGGGCTTCTAAGAAGTCGCCCGTCAGGCTGTCCTGTTTACACAAGGAGACAGACTGGACTCAAATTTATACAGAAATTCTTATTATAATTATTCCTTTTATTTTATATTATCATGATGACGAAAATCGACGATCTACAACCTGAGGTGCCGGCAGGTGACTATCTACCTACCTACCTACCGAACGACAAAGTGGCTACTCCATAGTGCTTGCTAAGTCGATAGTTCCTTATGACCTGGTTTGTTTGTCAACAACTTGTTAAGTTAATGTCCGACAGAGGAAGGAAATGACGTTTCTGGCAGGTTTGGACAGGATGCTATGTAGGTAATTAATAACCTGAGTCTGTGAGAGGCGGCTGGGAAAGCACTGGACAAGAAGTGGCCTCTGCGTAAAACGACGGGAGGATAACCGCATGTATGTACTTCGCATTGATGATGATAATAGCAACGTAATATTTATGGATAGGTATGTGAGGTAAGGTACGGAGTAGAAACAATCACCTGCCATGGATGTTCACCAAAGGTTGTTTGCGACTTTCACTTCTGGAGTGCCCTGCCAACCTCCCTCACTTGGGGCGGAAACTGTCCGTCTAGGGACGTTACATACGACACGTTGAGAAGAAAAAAAGCAACCCCAGTCATTGGTCGTCATATTGATACTTGCTCCCACTACAGGAGTCACCTGCGACCTTTCACGTGGCCCAGAGACCGCTCCGCAGGAGGTACGTACACTGCAGGGAAGAGGGCCAGGGTATCACTGTTCAGTGGCTGAACTGGGCTGCTCTGCTGGTGACTTTTGTTGCATTGCGCTGCCGCTGCTGCGATCCATTAATGATTGTGCATAGGTCCCGTCATGGTGATCATTGTCCGTGCTGTACATGCCTACATATTCCTTCGCTTCATCGAGCACAGCAATCCCTAGCCTTGGGCATTGAGGGAATTCTTCATCTTGAAGGTAGCAGGTAGGTACTGAAGCAATTTACCAGAGCGCAATTGTGTACAGCTACAGAGATCTGAGACTTGTCGGGCTTGAATGTACCGAGAATACGGATAGACTACCTGGTAAGGTACGCAGCAAATTTCAAAGATCTTCAAGGGTCTTGGTGGTACTGTACCTACCGCAAGGTACTTGAGGGACTTTGACCCCTCAGAGTATTATACCTTACAGTACGGATACTCTCTATACGCCCATACTCCATCATGCCTTCACTTACACCAGCCGCTCCCTTTTTTTGACGGTACATAAAGTACTTACTTACTTAGGTAGACGGCATGTCCGGGCATTGCTGGTTAGCATTGGCGTTGGGTATCAAGATTTCCGTTATCTTTCACCTCTTCTAACGGCCCGTGATGTGTAGGCAAGGACCGGCAAAACCTTCTTCTCCATGATCTGCAGCTGGTCGGGAATGACCAGGAGCTCCAGCAGTAGTACCTTGAGCTTACTTCATCCGTCTAATTCTCGCTCCATGTTTCACTGAACTCTAGTACCGAGAATGGAATTCCAGTAACCGAGATTCAGCCAGGAATGGATGGGACTCTTAACCTAAACTCTGACGTACTGGGACTCTGAGAGTACCTTTATGCATTACTGGCGAGTCGTTGCATCTTGAGTCGAGTGCACTGTCGCCGTGACTGAATCGAGCTGGAGTTACATACGTACGTACAACGCGATTTGCCCTTAATGCCTCTGGAGCCTACAGTCAAGTCAGCTGCATTGATTTTCCCAGCTAATCAAGTGTCCACTGGAGTTTCAGAAAAGGGAGGAAAAAAACTCTTTGTGAGAATCAGGCTAGTCGGGCACTGCGTAGAGCAAATCCGTCGTGCGCTACTAGACGCCTCCGAGGTGTTGGGCTCCACGCAGCGGCCACGAGGCCTCCACTGTAAATCAACTCAGCGCACCACCACAATCTCGTTCACCTCCACCCAGCCATCATCTCCCGTCTGGAGCTTGTACCTTTTGGGCGGTCCGTCGCATGGCCAGATACTTTACCCAAGGTTTTTTGATTGATTGATTACGTGGATACTTTACCCAAGGTCCTGAATTTTTTCACTTCTAACTTTGGTCCGCTACTCGTGAGCATCCATTACAGCACGGCGCGGGTACCGTATCAGCAAACTTGCGGTGTTGAGTTGTTCGCCTACCGCGCTTCTTTGCTTTTACTGACACACACATACATACATACGTACTATTATGGATTATTGTTCTTGCCATTACGTGCTTCTGCTTGATCTGCTCTCACATCATCCATATTTTGCGACTGCAACACCTCCGCCCGCTTTGTTGACCATATGCGGTAGTCTCCAACCGACGGGCTTGTACATACATACTTCACCAAAGAAAAAGGGTCCTTTTAGCAGAGGAGAGAGGGAGGGCCTGGCTACTCCGTAGCAGCGAGGACAACAACATACTGGTACTAGAAATCAAACCAACCCCAATCCCAAGCCTGAACCAAGCCTGCGGGTAGCGACCGACGTCAGTCTTTTCTCTGTAGCACCCAGCAACGCAGAACTCGCGGTTCCAGGTACTGGTACTGGTACAGGCTTACAGCTACTTCCATCTTGCGGAAAATCTGCTCTGTTCTCTAAGTTAGTAGGTACCTAGTCAGTCTCTTAGGTGCAGGGGTGAAGAGAAAAACGGGCAGCAGGGGTCCGCCAAAGAAAAAGAAGAGTCTTCGCCGACATCATCCCCCCCAGTCACAGCCAAGCATCAAGGTTCCTTAACCCCCTGGCCTTGTTTAGCCTCCTCCGACTGTCAACTCGGCAGGGTCGGTTCGTCAATTGGCTCCAAAACTGCCTGTGCCAGGCCCGCCCACCCCCGGCAGACCGTCTTTTGTGCCTTGAGGTTTGAGGCTGTCGGTCCCAGAATTGCGCTCGACTTGGAGTCGACATCATACCTGCCCAAGAATCGATCCGTTCGCTCGCCAAATTTGCGCCTTTCTTCCCTCAATCTCCAGTTCTCAGTCTCGAGCGCGTCCCTTTTTTTTCCCCTTCGCCATCCCAACCATCCGATCCCATCCTTCGAAAGTCCTTTCGCTACCGCCGCTGTGTCTGTGCCCCCCACCGTTGTCCATCTCCCAGGTACCGAGCGAGAGAGAGCTTGTCGAATCTCCATCTCGTCTCTGCCCAACTGCTGATCCTACCGCACCGCGTCACTGGGGCTCGGGCTGGCTGGAAGAGTCTATTCGGCATCCCATCTCTTTCTCTACGGATACCTGCCTGCCTACCTACCTGAACCTCTCCAAACTTCACCTTTCACCTCCAGGTACGGTACATACAGTGCAGTACTTCGTACACGTACATGTAATTGTACCCAGTCGTTTCAGACACACCCACCCCCATGCCTCTCAACCTCTACCTCTATTGCTGAAGGGCCCAGTTATCATCCGCCCCTCCAGCTTCCATAGCAGCTGGAAGCTTCACCTCACTCCCCGGGTCATTTTTTGTTTCGCTTCTGCCATTATCCTATCCCATTCTACTATTGTATTGTACCTATCCATGGCCACCGCCTCTACGTGGTCCCTGCTTTTCTCTTCGCCTTGTTCCTGATTATGTGTGCAAGTACTTCCATACATATATAGTACTCAAGCATGGATCCAGCACCTCCAGATAGTAAACGTCCACGCCTCTCTTCGTGGCCAGTCGGCACACCTCAACAAGGAGTATCACTACCACATCCTCACGCTCATCAACTTCCACCGCCGCCTCCGCCTCCGCCCGGCGCTCTACATCATCCTCCTCATCCTCCTCCGAGCCCGTATCAACATTACCCTCCTCGACCCATCGAGCATTCCTCAGCGCCGCCGACGCCTTCTCACGCTGCGCCTGCGCAACCGCTCCACGACACCGATCGTCGCCATCATGAGCCAGAGCCCTATCCTCCCGTTCAAGACTACCATCGACAGCAACAGCAGCACCCACATCCACCTCCGTCGCCGGCGCATCCAGCGCATCACCCATACCCGCCTTACGGTCCAAGAGATCCTCCCATAAAACGAGACCCAGCCGAGGACCAACGCCGACCCAACTCGACGGGCCATGCGCCCGAGGGGATGTCGTCAACACCACATCTTCCGCCGACTTCGCTGCCACCACCACCGCCTCCAGGCGCATACCCAGATAACCCACCGCGACACATGAATTACGAAGGCGCGCCTTCTATGCCCCCAACACCGGGTGGCTACCGTGCGCCCAGCTTCCCACCGCCCACTCCAGTGCCCCATCAGACGCCCTACGAACAACATGGAGGTTATCCTTCAACCCCCCACGAACCATTTTATAGTGTTTATTCATCATCTGTCCCAGCTAAGAAGAAGAACACGAGAGCTTCTCAGGTACGAGCCTTTCGTGATATGGAAGCGCGCAAGTTCTAATTGGATATAGGCGTGCGATAGCTGCCGGCAGCTGAAGGCCAAATGCGACGAGACGAAGCCATGTAAAACATGCAAGGAAAAAGGCGTGGAATGCAAATACCGCGACCCGGTGCCCAAGGCGTAGGTTTTGAGAAGTTTACATCAGCCTGATAGAAAAAAAACTAAGAATCATTGACAGGACGGATAAAGCTCAAGCCGACATTCTAGAGGGTCTCGGCTCTGTTCAGACGTCGCTCAACTCGATCATGACACACCTGGGGCGATTTGATCAGAGATTGATCAAGATGGAATCCCTCTTGCCCAAGCATCTTGCGACATCAGCTCTCAAGACAGAATCTTCCGCGGATGACGAGTACAAACGTGCGCCAGCATCGCCCTATGTTGCCAATGGCGCTTCTGTGGACCCATACTATAATGACGCCCATCGCGATCATCCATCTTCAGAGCCTATGCCATTGCGTATGATGGCTGAGGATGAGATGGAGGTAGAGCCAGGCCCACCGGTTCCCCCTGGAGAGCCCGCCATTCCCATCAATCATACGACTTTGGCAGGCCTGCTCCTGGAATGGCCTTCCATTCGAGAGCTTACAAAACATCACGTTGAGCGCGAAGGTGTGCGATACATTAGCGAATATCCCATCAGCCAAGAACAGAACCGGGGTGTTCTGATAGTCTATGGTCGAGGTGAAGACTCACATCCTTCACGACATGTTAGAGAACCAACCGACCATGGCAACTTGGATATGGCCGACGATTCATCCGATATGGCATCTCCTTCGCCCGCGGCTGATTGGGGCCAGCTTGGTGGACTGAGCCCTCCAGACCAAGTTGAATATAAGGGAGGTGTTCTGGTTGATGGCAATCCTGATTTCTCTGAGCCGAAAGTGTGGGCATACGTCGAAAGTTTTAAGGAAAACATTCTCAACATGCACCCTATCATTCAGCCAAAACTGTTGGACTACTGGGTCAGGCACTTTCTGGACAACCTTCCTGCATCACAGCCACGTTCAGCAAAGCCACAAACATCGAAGCCCACCTTCGCTGTTGGAGGAGGCTCTTCGACACCAGAAGCTGCAGGCTCAAAGAGGAAACGATCGCCAGGACCAGATGGCTCTGAGCCACCCACACCGGCGCCACAACGTATTGGTCGACCAGATCGGTCCATCCATACCGCTCTAGTTCTCACGGTTCTGGCTTTGGGTAAAGTTTGCCTTCACCGCGATAACGTGCCGGATGTCGTCCATCCTACAGAGCCTCTTCCTCACGGAAGTCCTGCCCTTCGCAATGGAGCCATTCCGCCATCGCCCAATCAAGGCTCTCCGCCAGGGTACTCATCTCATTCCCATTCATCAGGTCTGCCATCACCTAAAGAGCAAGACCGGAACATACATAGTCGTCGATCCTCTATCCATGGCACAGGTGCTTTCCGCTCTGGCTACAGTCTGAAGAAGAACTACGAGGTGATTCCTGGCCTGGAGTACTTTGCATACGCTACAGATATCCTTGGCAACCACACCGGTGCGTACAACAATATGAAAAATGTATACGCCAACATCTTTGCCGGGCTGTATCATGGCCAGCTAGGCAGGCCGATGGAGAGTTTTGCTTTCATACACAGGGCCAGCCACAAGCTCCAAGTCATCATGAGACCGTAAGTGCTATGGGTTTTGGTAGAACACAGATCAGGAGTGGCTAACGATATTGCAGGAGTCTTGACAAAATGCGGCGAATCAAGCGCAACAGCGAGTTCATCCAGGAAACCAAGTATAACCAGCTTGCTCTCACGTTCTGGACTTGTCTGCAGCTCGAGAGTGATCTCATTGCAGAGATGCAACTTCCCCCCTCAGGACTGCTCTCATATGAAGATGACATGCCGCACCCTAACATGAGTCTCTTGGAAGGTTTCAACCAGCGCATCTTGGATAGTTATCCAGGTCAGCTATACTTGCGTACCCACCTCAACAGTATCCACCGAATGTTTTACGCCCCTGAAGATCCGGCCAAACCTGGCAAAGATAAGTTCCGCAATGTCGGCGTGGTGTCTGACGCTGTTTCGGGTATGCATTGGGTTGCCCCTAGCTTTGCATTCAGAGAGGATGATCCCCCTGCAGATGATATCCTGGCAGCAAGACTGCGGGCAAAGTACTGGGGAGCTCAGGTGATCACTTATCGCCCATTCATCCGACAGATTTTACAGTTCTCGCACTCAATCAAGAACCATGCATCGAGCCCCAACTTTCCCAGCGTCAGCTCCGAATTCCGACAAGACATCACAGCGCCTGTAATTCATCCCAAGGCTAGAACGCATGGCGATATCGATCCTCAAGTCGTTGAGTTGGCTAAGAAGGGTATCAAAGCGCTCATTGAAAGCACCCGTGCTTTCCACGGTCTGGGAGATAGGAGGCCGATCATCACCAATATTTTCGGCACAGCTCACGCGTAAGTCTTTCGTCTTGGACTGATGTGCCTCAAACTAACCACCACGCTCTAGCCAATGGGGCAACCTGTTGATTCTATCAGCTGCATTCCGTGACCCAATCCTCCACACCTACGTGGATGAGGAACTGCTTCGAACACTGTTCCACAAGACGATCCAGTTTTTGCGACAGTCGGCAACGGCAACGAGCGCACTTCGAACTGACATGCACATTCTCGAAGGCCTACAGAGAGATCTTTTCAGCTACGATCCGAGGACCAACTCGAGCTTCTCGAGCGGCACAAGCGCACCTGGCTACCATACTCCAAGACCTGTTCCCATGGCCGCGCCGCCTCAGATGCCACATCAGATGGGCGATCAGGGACACCCACGATCTATGCCCCATCATCTGCAGATGAACTCATCACACGGGTAGTGATGGAGCTGAGCTGACGATATTGCCGTCGTGATTGGGAAACCTACATTGATGACTTTCATTATCGTTTATAATCATCATGATGACATGGCGTTTGGGGACTGATTGATACGCGCCATAAGAGACCACGAAGGAGTGCCATTGTTTTGGCAGGTAGTTATTAGACGCTCAGTCAAACGAAATGGGCTCGACGGATAGAGCGACTATACCCCCAGGTGCATGGATTGCGCCTTTTTCCATGGCGACTGAGAAGAAACATGGGGCGCATCGCCATGCCAAGCACGGGTGGTTTGGATGGGTTCTAGCTTATCCAACGCCCTCTCTCGACTCGCCCCAGTGCACTGTATCACTAGCAGTGTACAACAAAAGAACACCTCCTTGGGGTGCAAACCCCAATCTCGAACACAAATCCTGTTGTATATACGTCGACAGATGTTTATTGGTTTGGCCGGTCATTTATTATTGGTTTCTGCTTATAGAGAGGCTTCCTTGTCGTTTGTATTTTTGAACATTACAAGATCTGCATTGCATGGCTGTTTTACATGGCAAGTGTTTTTTTTATTGCTGTTTTTGAACACAAAATCATGGATCTCAATTTCCTTGTTTTACATGGAGGGATTTGGAGGAGATACCACTCACGGTTGTTGAGCATACTGCAGTACATATTGGATCGAAAGGAAAGGGGGAAAACACGTGCATGCTCACTATCGTTCTGTTTTTTTCCCTGGATGTTTAGAAGCATTGCCTCCGAAAAGGGAGTTGGATTATATATAAAAATCTATACAATATTATGACGTTGTTCATTTTTTTACTAGGTTGGTTGAACACAGCAAGAAGGGTTGAGTGACTGTGAAGGCCAATGACGCCATTGAGGCCCTCGTACTTTAATCCTTGTTCCTCTCCTGCATCCCACTCATTACGTGCAGCATCTCGATACAACAAAACAAATCGCCTTCCCCTGATTGCATGTTGGAGATACGTGGGGGGAAGCACTGTTTCTGCACCCAAGGTGGTACAGACCTCCGGGTACGTACTGGGGTCTGCGGTACCCCCGCCAAAAGAATAGTCTTCTAGAAGGTCAGGGCGTTTCTGTTTCGGTGATTCCGTGCATGTTTCTAGAACGTCTAAGTTTAAATGTGAGGGGAGGGGGGGGGGAGGGAAAAGGGGGAGGGGCAGATAGATTCACCGCCAAGGCGGAAAAAGGTGACAGTTTTGACTCAGTCGAACCTCTAACTACTAGTAATAAATCAAGACATTTCTTTGAGCACCATCTGAGTTTTTTGTGTCTCGAACGAGTCATTCAGGCGACTCAGGGTTTCCCTCCACTTGTGGACAATGCAAAGATTGTGACCCTTTGCCACGGAAAAAAGCAACTATTCTTACACGTCATAAAAAGATTTACTGTAGGGGGACGTAGGGGTTCAAAATACGAGAAAACATAAGGAGGCCAGGGGAGGAACGAAAACTCAGGACCTTGACCCTAAGTGATAGAAAATGCTTAGGTAAATCTAGCCTAAGCTTAGGGGACTCTTTGCTGAGTTTGTTTAGGTTGATTATGATACCCTGTATTAAGGTAAGGTAGGTACGTTGTTTTCTTGCCCCCCAGAGGGGAGGATAATAAGCATTGGCTGGGAGCCTCACGTCAAGAGGGCCACAACACTTAGGTATGAGAGTCTTACTACATGAACCAGTGAGCCGACTACATAGGCCATGTCTAGGCACGGTCAATCATAATTCACACTGAGGGGCCAGCTCTTGTAAAGATGTTCGTCTCAGCCCTGAGACTAGATGATTGAGCGACATTCACTGGATACGTAGTAGTACAAGACCAGTGTCAACCAATCCTCGTTGTTCAAGCCTAACTCCTGAGCCTTAAGTACCTATCTTCTAAAGCAACACAGCACCCTAGACATCCATTGTCTGAAATGCCCGGGGATGATGTCCTATCATGATAATCAGCTTCTGATGGGAAGGGGCATGCATCTAGGCGTGGTGCATGAGAGATTCCTCGCCGTGCATCCCGTCGTGCTGCCCCCTTATCCTCTTCACGAGTTAAGGGTCCCCTTTTCAAGAGTCAGTGTCTAGACTAGGTAAGTACAGTAGGTTCTCCTCCTCGGGCACTGGCAAGAGCCCGACTTCGGACTCTCTACCTTTCTTTAATGGAAGCTTCCACTGTGGTCTGCCGTTCCTCCCTATAGCTTCCTATTCCGAGATATGGAGGAGTCGCCATGCACATACCTTCCATACATAGGTAGGAAAGTGACAGGCCTTGGCGGCCAAATCTCAGAGGATCGGGCTGGATTATGCGTCAAACTGAAGCATCCCACGAAACTCAGGCAATATAGTAGGCAACTACTGCAGGTGACTTGAAGATTCTGGTCGATACATTGCTTGTTCCATGACCCCAAGAGCTTGACAAATCTGCAAAGCCAAGGTTGTACTATATAAATCATTGGTCATCATGTTCCCGATCAAAGAGATATTAATGGTTTTTCTCAGCATGCTTTTGGTAAGCGTCAAGGTTTTTATGCTCAAAAACCAAGCAAGAGTTTAGTTCTAATAAGTATTTACAGACACCAGCCCCTCGGGCTTTCGTCATCACTTCCTCCATCCTCCTTACACTCCACGCGAATTTGCAACCCGACATCCATCTCCCAGAAGCTTCAGTTGCCTCGTAATAGAAGACGAAATTCACCAGCATCTCTGCCAAAAAACTCGTTTGCCAGACCAAGTCCTCAATGCCAGCACTATGTCTGCTCCAAGTGCCCCTGGGCCAGACGACATCAGTCATTATTACTATGGGCTTCCAAGCAGACCACGGCTTGTTGCACAGACTAACTTCACAGACAAGTGGAAGAACATCAAAATGGTAGAATACGCCCCCCCAAAAAGGTTCCAGGAACTGTTAGCAGACATCCTATTGCCGGCCTTTGGAATGACCCAACGGGGCTTTTGCGCCGCAGCATTATCCAAGCACTCATAGGGATCGACTGGTCTGCCATCGATATCCTACGGGTTGGATCTGAAACAGACGAGCTAAAGACATGCCCCGTTGTGTTTTTTATATCTGTCCGTCTACATTTAACATCCTTTACTACAGGCTATGCAATTGCCACCAGATGCCTTGAGATTCTTCGACGCCACTCTATTCATGATGTGCACGTTCAAACAAAAGAGTCTGACGTATGAAGAAGCACTTTAATTCAATAACAGGCTCTCATCGACTCTCTCAAGCTATCCAGTGGTGGTCCTCTGAGCGTATATTCTCACGCTGAGGCACTCTGGTCTGAGTTCCTCGGCGTCTTGATTGCCAACTTCAAAGACCCTACCGCAACGGCAGCAAACGCCTAGAGGGGGTGGGGGGGTAAAATAAAATAAAATAAAAATAAATACAGAATATGCGTTCACTCTAACCTGTCAGCATGCTGTTTTGTCTCTGGAGGGGGCCGAGTACAATTTTGACGACAATAACAGGGTATTTCAGTCTGAGCCTATTATTCAACCCGGTGACAGGGATCTTGACCATCAGAAAAAACACATGGCCGAACAGATCACCAATCTGATCTGTCCCGTTTACTTACTCAGGAGGAACCCAGAGAGTAGGTAAGGTGCAAAGGAATTAGGAAAAGTTAAATTTATTAATTTTAAGATGAGTTAATTCGAAATGTCAAAGTGTTGAGGGAGGTCTTGTAAAGATGCTCGTCTCTGCCACCGAGACTAAATGGAATCGAGCGACTCTTACGGGGTTCATACTGGTACAAGTATCGATAGAATGACTGGGATTGCTACATTGACCTGGGCTAGCTACCTACTGCACGTGTGCTTTATAGAACGCTACATATGAATAACTTGCTTCTATCACGAGATCAAAATGAACATGTTGTTGGTGCTCCAATCTCGTAGAGCCTGGCCCCAAACCCCACCTCCAGTGACTTGAATCCCTCCAAGACCATTGTCAACCAATCCTTGTTGTTCAAGCCCAATATTGAGCCTCAAGTATGCTGGCTGTACATGACCCGAGGCTCTGTGACCCCGACAGTTCTTGGCTGTTGTCATCCCAGCTATCAGCGACCTTGTTCTTGCTCTTGACTGCAGTTGTTGGTAAAGCTAGACAGAGCCGCAAATGGTCATCGTGTGCCCGGAGGCATAACGCCCTTAAAGACATCTTGGTCAGTGGTAAGTCTCGAATTGGTTTATCCGAAAGGCGATGTTTGATGTCAAGTTGCTGGCTTTAAGAGGCTAGGGCTGCTCGGGCAGAGGCTGGAATTCGGCGAAGGTATCAGAAGATGTCCGAGCTACTCTGGCACCAAGGGACCAGTTTCGCCGTACGGGAGTGCTGGTTGAACTGTGACTTGGCATCAGCATAGAAGCACCCTCCTGAGTAACGCCAATGTCCTTAGATGGAAAGATCATAGAAGTAAACCCCACGAAGTATCAAGTGTCACGCAAACACTGACTTTCCGGTAAGGAACAGGCGGCTGACGTTGCCTGAAGGGTTTCACTACTGCTCTCCTTCGCGACAGAGGATTTTGCCGCCTCGCTTACTCGGTCGAGAATTGTCCTTTTGAGATCTGCCAGGGTGAACATATGATGTTCTCATGAACCCAGTCTTGCTTGGGAGACATGATTGAATACGACATTCCCTGGGAGTCAACCTCTCTTTTTCATCGCCAACTGCGCACATGGCTATTGAAATCAGCCGAACAAGTCCTAGTCTCAGCGAAACTAAGTTGCCCGAAGGGTGCTTCTAGATCGAAGCTTTCCCAAGCATTGATACTTTGTTTCACTGCTCAAAGCGGTCGTAATGGGAGACAAGTGCCGTAAAATCGTTGTGCACGTGGAGCTCACAATACAGAACAGAGAGAAAACGATTGTACAATATATCGTCGGTCCAAGCCTTTCACAATGTGAGGCGATCCCGAGCCTCCAGATTCATATCATCCAACAGATAAACGCTCCTATATGGCATTAGGAGTTTCACACATTCGTAGGATCAATAAACGGACCGATCCTCGAGTGCAAGCATTGGATGCACGAGACGCTCTGAAAGACAAGTTCCCACGAGGCTCACACCTGAACTTACGAAGATCTGAAACAGGTATTATGAACGATCATGTCCAAGTCATACGCCGTCTGTGCCGATGATATGGTTAAGCGATCCTGGAGACGTCCGAAATGAAGCAACATCCTCGTCTATATGCATTTGTCTCTGTTGATGCTTCTGGAGCTAAGAAGGGGCTTGTTTGCGGCTTTTGATGCTAGTGGCTGATTTGAAGGCATCTTGGAAAGCGAATTCTGCAATAGGGTCAACTGCCTCTTGTTCTTCATGGATCTGAACATCCTTCATGAAATTGTTGAAGACCGGGTGACTAGATGGAAATGCAGTCAAGCCTTTGAAGTCTTTTGATGGTTGCAGTTCAAGGAATGGCTGCCCTATATCAAGGCACAGTTCTTTGGCCGTTTCTAAATGCAAAATATGCCCACAGTGGAGAAGGATTCCAGAAGGGATCCCGAATCATAAATGATCGATTTGAAAGCATGTAAGTAGATTTGTCCATTAACAAACCCGAAAAGACCACGTCCTTTTATGTTCTTTCGACCCGGGTGAGATTTCTAACTCCTGCTGGGTTGCTGTGCAGACCATGTAAGGAAGATTGCGACCTTGGATCTCGAAGAGCCAGTCCTTGAAACCAGTATAGGTATGCGTAAACTCGGCTTTAGAGTGAGTGAGTGAGTGAGTGCGGGGAGTGGCAACTTGCAACAATACTGTCTCAACACGGTTCAAGTTAGCCTCGCCGGGCTCCATCTGATCCTGGCATACGGCCGCTGAAGAATATTAATAAGAAGGGGTGTAGCTGAGAAGACCAAACTCACAGGAATGATCATAGTGTGTCATTTTGCCATCAAATTCACCAGAAACAGGGATGGCGGTAGCAGCAACACTGGCACCTCTGGATGCCGGGATGGCTCGTGTGACGCCTCCAGCTCCTGAACCAGATCCAGAGCTTGCATCAAGATTAGCGACAGAAGCTTGAGTTGGATTACCTACGGGGTCATTGATCGGCTCGTCAGTCTCCTTCACTGGTCCTGAGACAATTGGGGAAAGAGAAGCATTCTCATCGTTTCCGCCACCGTTTTGGTTGACGTTGCCGCTACCAGGAGCCTTAAGGAATCTGGGGAACTCGAAGCTGGGGAGATCAACGTCGGACTTCTCGACAACAGCCTTAGAAGAGGGACCAGCTTTGGCATCGGGAAGATATTAGCTGTGCCACTTGCTGGCTTCGACGCATGTGGAACGGTAGGGACATTTGGTGTCCCCAGTATAAGCACCACTACCACCATTAACACCACCATTAACACCACCATTAATACCATTAATACCATTAATACTATTAATACTATTAATACTACTACACTGGTTATAGAACTGTAGAGCGGCAAAGGCAGACCCAAAGTTGGCAATGGCGAGAAGCGCAACTTTTCGAATGTGAGTGATCACTTGAACGAGAGTAAAGTGGCAGAGGTTAAAGAAACGTGGGTTTACGGACCTGACCGGGACTGGCTAAGATGAAAGAAAGTAGCAAGGAATATTCTATGTTTTGTCCGTTTCAAGTCAACCGGGATGTTAATGACAGCTGTCAAACCTGGACAAGTCCGCCATTTCAGCCAACTCGGCATTCAGATCCTTCGAATAAGCTTGCGCTAGGCCTCAACTTAACTGGCGAGGAGTGTATATCCTGAATAAGCTTCCCCTTGTCAAGGTTTTAGTGATAAACTGGTAGCGGTTTGTCTGTCATTAAAGGTTCCTTTCCTAGGATTGGCTGGCCTGTGGTTGGAGGTTCGGGAGGTTATCATACACGATAGAAATACTTTATAAGAAGCCTAGCCTGGATAAATAATATATAGACCAACAGAAAGTAGGCCATCTATTCAACTATGGAGAAGCTATAACAGCTAATAGAAGCCAGATAAGAGCCAAGTATAAATGGGTTTATTTGAAACAGGGAGAGTAAAGCGGCATCTCGTGATGTCGGGCAAAGGAAGTTTGCGGTGGTATTCATGACTAGAAATTAAAAAGCCAATATTTGTTCAAGATCTGCATTGTTATGAGAAGTACGGAGTAGCAAGGCCAGGTTGATTCTTGTTTTTTTTGGGGGGGTTTAGGTCCATACTATGTATACCTATGCCTTGGTACTAATGACTAGAGTATTTGTTAACCACCAATGAAGGCTGAGTATCAAACAAGGAACTCATTTGCTTTGGGGTTCTTGGTCCGAAAAGGCAAGGGCCTATCGAAATTATATCCAGGAGCTACATAGTACAGTTTGAAACGGACAGACTTTGAGAGGCTCTGTAGAGGGAAAGACGCTCCCCAGAAGCACTAATTAGTGCGCGAACAACTCTATATTTCTCTGCTTTATCGTGCTGGTAGTGTTCAGAATGCTGTCCAAACTCTGTCCCTGGCTCTAGACTTGGGTCATTCTTAGTGAATCCCAGTGATGGAAGGTGTCCATACGGTTACTTACCTACTCAAGGTTAGTAGGTAGGTTAGTAAGGTAGGTAGGTAGGTACGGAGTACTACTAACCTACCTTATCCGATGCATCAAGTGATACTCACGTGCGTCATCATGTGACCATTGTAAGCTCTTCCACAAGCTTCTTCCACAAGCTTCTTCCCCTTTTCATGTCGATCAGCTAAAGGGGTGACAGCAATGACGCCACACTCCACATCGCGTTTAGGAAATCGACATTTGACACGACGATTCGGCTCAAAAAACAGTTATTAAGATGCACAAAATTCATGTTGAGCGCAATTACGAGTGAACAAGCATTGTCACGAGAGCAGTTGCCTGTCTCATCTAACTACCTAAGCTGTGATGGCGATGGTAGCTGCGCTATCAAGTTTTGAGATTGCACTCCTTTTCTGACACGAGAAAGCCGGGCCACTTTTTTAATTACCTGACGGTGTCGTTTGTTCCATCCAGAGCTATAGGGGAACTCGAGAGGAAGAAAGCAGTCGGGTCCGTGGCTTATCTGTAGATATCAGCTTATCCCTCAGTCCCCGTCCCAGCCATGATCAATACATCATGCCTTGTTTCTTGTTTCTGCTCTTTTCCTTATCAATCATCATCATATATCGCCTCCGATGACGGTATCCTCAGAGTCTCGCATATAAAGTGCTGGTGTAAGGCGAGCCAAGTTTTGGAACCCCAGATTTTTACAGGGAATATTACGCCCCAAACCCAATCAGCTTTGGACAAAGTCCAGACCCAATTCAAGACCCGGTTTTTTTCGCGTCAACCTGGAACTGCTTCGGTAGCAGTAACCGTTTTTCTCCAGGTTAATAAACTACTAACCTAACCTACTGCTACAGCAGTTCCAGGTCGCTTCCCCGTCTCGCTCCTCAGCACGCACATAATTAAGAGCATACTTACCTAGGCCCCTACTCCTAAGGTCTCTCTCATCCTCTCCCACAACCCGACCCGACTCCGAAGCCACGTCATCTTTCCCCCAACAGTCCAGTCAGTGCCAGTCTTATCTGTCAGCCATGTCTTCGCCATCGAGCTCATCACAGGGCGGGAAGCGCAAGAGAAACTCCCTTCGCTCGGAGTCAGCCGCTGATCTTGGTGATAATGGCATCCAGACATCCTCTCGTGATGCCTCTGGCGAGGAAGGAGACACAACAGCCGCTGAGTCAGGGCGACTTCACAGCCGAGGATCAGCTGTTGGAGCCCCAATTCCTAAGAGACAGCGCTCTAGCTCGGATCGTGTCCTCGAGACAGCCGCTGACCATGCTTTGGATCCTGGTGAGCCAAGCGACACGACAGAAGCCAGCATTGACATTGCTGAGCGAGTCGGTCGCAAGGGTCGCAAGCCTTCTCTGAGGGAGCTCGACGAAGAGGAGCAGCGAAGAATTGAGGCCATGCCTCCTCCTCCCATTGGCAAGCTCCAAGATCCTGCTGGTGGCTACAAGACGAACCCACCTCCTGTTGGCCGACCTGTTCGTGTATACGCTGATGGTGTGTTTGATCTCTTCCATCTTGGGTAAGTCAAAGAACCGACTTGTTGAAACGGAGCTGTCTGCTAACCACTCTCTAGCCACATGCGACAACTCGAGCAGGCCAAGAAGGCCTTTCCTGACACAACGCTCGTCGTTGGAGTCACAGGCGACCACGAAACACACAAGCGCAAGGGTTTGACTGTGATGTCTGCCGCTGAGCGTGCCGAAACACTCCGCCACTGCAAATGGGTCGACGAAGTAATCGAGGATTGCCCATGGATTGTTACCCCCGAATTCCTCGACGAGAACAAGCTCGACTATGTCGCTCACGATGATCTTCCTTACGGCGCGGACGAGGGCGACGACATATACCAGCCCATCAAGGCTGCTGGCAAGTTCCTTGTCACGCAGCGAACAGAAGGTGTCAGCACAACTGGTCTCATCACAAGGTATGCTAGCGAGCATCCATGCCATCAAACATTCTAACAGTTCGCAGAATCGTTCGCGACTATGAGAAGTACATCGCCCGACAATTCAAGCGCGGTACTTCCCGCCAGGAGCTCAATGTAAGCTGGCTCAAGAAGAACGAGCTGGATCTCAAGCGACATGTTCAAGACTTGCGGGAAAATATTACAAACAACTGGACCACCACCGGTCAAGAACTCGGTCGTGAGCTCAAGCAGTTCTGGCCTACTAGCCGTCCTCAGAGCCCTGCCCGATTTAACAGTGCAGGCAGTTCGGAGGCACTACGTTCCCCAGGTGCTTCTGGTACACCCAAAGAGTTCATCACTGGCTATGCTCTCGGTCTTGTCGGTGGTGTCCGAGGATGGGTAAGTAGTGGACATGCCCACAGTCTCCACCTCAAGCTAATGATTGTCTAGATGACCAAGAGCCGAGGCAATGTCACCGATAGCAGCCGACCCGCCAGCGACGATGAGTCTGAAGAGAGTGATGCACATGCAAAATCGCCAAAGGACTCATCAAACACTCCAACTGCGGCTGCAGCTGCTCCTTCGAAGCTATAAATGAAGCTGTATGGTCACCTAGATTGCAAAAGTGGGAGATTAGTTAAAAATGTCCAGCAGGAAGAGGAGGCAGGGCCACCACGACAGGGACAACAGATGTTTGTGTAATGGACTTTGGGTTATTATTCTAATCAGTATTCGGCTGTGCGCTTCAATACAGGACCGTTACACAAGGCGTTCTGGCTTGTTTTTCATGTATCGAATGTTTTCGCGACTACGGTGTAACTTGGCGAACTATTGAATGCGGATTCTTCTTGTCGAAGGTAGCTGCGGGATTGTACGGCACTTGGGCGAAGTAATCCGACGAGTATGATTGAAGAGTTCACTTGTTTCGATGGTCTCATTTTTGTGACATTCTCGCATCGTTAGGACCACCTTGCTACGGCCTGCGTCTCTGCAGGTACAATCCTTTGGTTCGGGAGTTTATTTCGAGCCCCTCGTTGCTGACATGACGACTATTGTCGTACAGCTAACTAAGCCAATATGCATGGCCCCCTCGGTGAGGCTGAAATTTGTAGCAAATCATGAGCCAAGTCTCTTCAGGGTATCTAGCTTTCCGGATGGCGCAGACGCTCAAATACCACAATCTGGGGGCGCCTGCGCTTAGGCGCCTAGGCGGCTATACTGACAATTGAGCTCAGTCAGAGGATTACTGCGACATTGAGGGATTAGAAGCAACGTTTCAGCAGACGAGACCACTTCATCATGAACAAGGTGGCCTAGGGTGGTAAATTGGAGTCTGAGGGGGGATATCTGGTAGAGTTTGTCGATCGCACAGTCAGCATCAGTCTGCCTCGACCTAAACGATCGGCATTAGGCAACAGGAATCTCTCCACTCCTTGCAATGCGATGCAGAAATCAGTCCCCCAGCATGTACGGGAGAAACCTGATTGCAAAATGAGGATGTCGAAAATGTCAAGGTCCTAAACATCAATGGTTCGTACGAGGCTGCGATAGGTCAATGATACGATCAAGGGTGCGCGGATAAACGTCCGAATGGAGATGACCCCCACAAGGGTCATGAAGATTTCGGCCAGTACTTAAATGGGCGACTACCTACCTAGGCTACTACATAGTAGGTAGTTCATAAACTCAAATTGCGGTGTATAGGAAGTTGGAGGCATGTGGTGAGTGACAGGCAACAGATGCCAAGTCAAGGGGTGTGTCCCCATGTGTAGATCTGCTCCCAGTTGTAGAGGAGCACATGCGAATCAGACCAGACATGCATCGGTGCTGAAAACTTAGTTGTCAACGTAATAGTCTAGGCATGTCTACAACGTAGTGACGGGATGAGTTCATGTAGCATCTTAGCGAGACCTTGGCGACAGAAACAGGGTAGATTTCGTGCAAGATCTGCATTGGGAAAAGCCGCTTCTTCTTGTCAATGTATTGGTCCAAAGGAGCCTCTAAATACAAAAATAGTCGGTATCCAAGCGCCGGGGGCTTTTCCCTTCCCCCCCAAGATATGAATCTGTGGTTGCAACAAACAGTTCTACGAGTCCTGTGGAGGACTTCTTTTGAGGAATATTCTCCGTGCGGGCCGAATCCTACAGAGTCTTGGCCTCAAAATCCGAAAAAGGTCGTTTATACTAGACTTGGTGTGCGGAATGACATATGGCAGACAAGGAGATGTGACGATCTAATTTTGGGAAAGAAGCGCAACCCTTGAACAGCTGGCGTCGCGGAGTCTCGTGGACGTTATTATTTCCTATTTCCATTTCCAGCCAAAAGGCGGGGAGAAACAAACAGCGCGGAACGTGGAACGGTCCGGCCCCGCATTTTATAGGTATCCTTTTGCTCGGGACGAGGACAACAGTTTGTTTCCGACTCGGATTCCTTTTAATATTCGACGTGTCAATAGGTACCTAGTCTATAGATCAATGAGCCGCAAGGCGTTGAAGTGATGGACTCGTGGATCTGCAAATTAAAGAATGCCTTGTAGAACTCTGATTAATTAATTTGTCGATCACAGCAAGCATTATCATGACACAGCATGCTAACTTTCTGCTTGAGCTAGCGCATTACTGAACAAGCAGATTTCGTCCGTGCAGAGCCCAACAGGCGCAGCCAAGGAGGTAAAAATAGGTCACCTCAGGTCATCATGAAATATTGACCAATCAGCCATCGAATGGCTGAGCTGTGGTGTGTCTGTCCTGGACTTTTGTTTGGCTACCCTAGCGCCCAGCAAGGCTGGGCTAATATCACCCTTGTGCGACAGACAGGGATACGAATTGACGCTACCAGGGGAAAGGATCCAAATTCCAAGTAATGTTTCAATACATACGGCTGCCATGAGAACGGGATACCGGTATTCAGATCAGTATGCGATTGGGTTTGAATGCGGGTGATATTGACAACCCGGTTAGAAAGCTTAGACCATACCTAACATCCATACCGACCGACATAACCATGTGGACCACCTACGGACAATGGACAGCGTTGTAACGGCGCGGGCCCTATGAGGCTGGTCGGGCCATGCCCTTGGGATAAGCACTTGCAAGGTTGGACGGACCCCAGGGTTTCCAAGGACGAGCTGCTTCACGATCGAAGTGATGGAAGTAACAAAAAGGAAGCCTCTAACAAACAACATCCAAAACTCAATAGATGATATATCGGTAATATCGGGACCAGACGGGACTCATGGGAATGCTTACCAAGTCGGTACCTTGGGCCAACCTACCTTAGTACCTAGCCCGGGCTCTTAGGTAAGCCGGTACCTATCACTGATGCAAGCATGGAAGAGCTCCCGTCCCGCTGGACTGCCCGGAAGGTACAGTACAGTACCTCCCGAGGTACCTTACCTGTCGGCCGCCTTTCCTTCTCTCCCCAGCTCATTTTCTTCCTCTTAACCATTCTAGACACAGCCTCTTCTATGGATGGGATCTTTTTTTCTCTCCTATCATCTACCTATGTACGCATCGTTGCTGATCCCTGTCAGACAACCACACCCATGCCAAATGCGCGATGTCATGTTTGTTGTCATTCTGGAGACATCAAGCCATGATCGGTTCTAGCTTCTAGAGCAGCCACCAACAGGCGCCTTGACGCCATACCCGCCCGACCATGCCCACGATGTCTCAGTGCCCAGATACAGTGAAGATGCAGATAGATGCATTGCTTTAGCTTCCTGTGAAACTGGAGCTCCATAATCAATTTTCACCCTAGTGCCCGAGCTTCCCCTAGTTCCAGCTCGAATTTCTACGCCTCTGTGCTGCTGTTCCCTTGCTGGTATTTTTGGATTCTTTCATGTGCAGCGTTATTCCTTTTGCTCCATGCAACCATTCTTACTGATCATCGCCGCCATTCTGTCTCTCTTCACAAAGCATTGGATAGGTCGACGCCAACTACGTCTAAGCGCGAGCTACCACCCGCAAGCCATCGGATCGGTCGGGGATGAATAGTGTCTTTTTGATACGCTACCACACCTGGGCGCTAGTTGCTCGATCAGGTACCGTTCCTTGAAGGCTTAGATGGCGCTTGCGGCCCCGTCCCGCCACTTGTCGCATTCTCGACGAACAGGGAGCGGCAAGCATGCGACAAGGGTTGATGTGAGAGGGTGGCACATGGACAAGCCAAACCAAACAGTGGGATGGACTCCCACTGTCCCAACCTTTTGGTGTCGAGGACGCTTTAAACACTACGTACGGTAATCAAAAGAGGCAGACAAGTGCCTTGCATCAGGCGTATCTCTTGTTTTCCCCTCCACCTCACCTCCTTCAAAGCATCTAATCTTGTCCATATCCATGTTTCAATCCATGCATCAACTCCCCTGTCCTGCGCCCCATACTCAGCTCGCAGGGTTGTCTTCAACCTTGGGTCAATCGCATCGACATCCCCATACATCCATGTTCTAACACTCTCTCAAATAATCCTGCCCAGGTCTAACCCAGCAATGCCTCTCATGGTTCCTATCTTTGTACCAAGAGTAAATATCTCACTTGCACTGAGCCCCATATTCACATCTGCATCCCTGCTAAACACTGGGCTTGCTCTATTCGCCAGCCTTAGCCGTCTCTACCTCTTCCCGTCTGTGATCTTTGCTTCAATTCTACACCAACTCCCCCACTATTACTCCCGCTTGCTATTCTATACCCTCATCACCCACCTTCTTTACATGAGCCTAAAACGTCCCATCTGCCGGGACTTGTTCATACGCCTCCCTGGGGGCTGTGTCTTACTAAGTTTGGCTTGTCCATCTACAATTCTCCGGACTCACTGCCTCTTTTGATTTGTGCTCCTGTTCTCAACTCTGGGCCATGGCCAGTCTCAAGAATATCATGAACACCGACGATGAACACGTCGATTCAAGTCCCGGAACCCGTTCCGTCGGTTTGACTTCAAGGCCACCCTCTACCCACAGCCATGCTACTACATTAAAACATCCACCACCCTCCTCCTCCTCCCGTAACAACAGGTCTGATATTCCTGTCTCATCCATGACATCTTCTCTCGATGATCACCCATCGTCACCGAATCCCAATATCAACATGACTACCCGACGCCGTAGCAACGCAAGTGTCGACTCCAACGAATTCTCCTACCAGCCTGGCCCATCATCTCACACTCCCATGAGACCCTTCACTGGAGCAGCCACTGGAGAGGCACACGTCAAGTTGACTCCTATAACCAGAAAGATTAGTAAGGCGAAGAAAGGCGTCCCGGTTCACACATGCAATCAATGTCCCAAGGTATATTTCTTCTTTCTGTGCGATCTTCACATCTAACTTTCACAGACCTTCTCTCGGGCAGAGCACTTAAGGTTTGTGGTCTTCCTCGAAGTTAAACGGCGTTTCTAACAATGGATGCAGACGTCATCAACTCAGTCACTCAGCTCCTGATCTATTTTGCCCGGTCAAAAACTGTAATAAGACTTTCCATCGCAAGGACCTCCTCGACCGTCATGTCCAAAGACAGTACGTTGGAATAGTGGCACCCGGAGAGCTTCAAGGCTAACAAAAGTAGTGAGCAAGATGGTCAAGATGTCAAAGACCCGAAACACAACCGTCAAGGTAGCCCGAAAACACCTAGCTTGCCCTCTGTAGACTCTGGACCAGAACCAGGACTCAAGATGCCTGAAGCCTACAGACACCCTCAAGCAGTAACCGCAAACGACAGCTCGAATATGGACGGTCCATGGTCATCAGTGGTCTCGACATCTGCTCCTCATCAGGCCTACAACCCGCCGCCAACCGTGAACAATTCCTCAGACAACTACCCCATTGGGCCAAACAACTATGTACTCCATACGCTACCAACGAACGAAAGTTTTGTAGCAAGCTATTCGGAACCAAGAAACATGTCCGACATGTCTATCATTTCATCCATTCCTGAGGAAGCACCCTCGGATCTAGGCTGGCCGGAAAGCTCAATGTCTTCATCAGCCCCTACAAGCACATTCTCGACTCCCCCGGATAACACAAGGCGCTCACAGTTCTCCGTGCCAACAACGAACGGGTCTTGGATTACCGCGACTCCAGCTTACCCAAATACTGCAAATGACATCACTGCCAGTCTGAATAGCAATACATACCCTGGCGCGTATTCATATACCGATACTCCACCACAAGCGTACCCTTCTGTCTTTGGCGATATGGATCTTGCATTACCTGGATACTCCGAAGGCCCTTCTTTCAGCACCACCAGTCAGATACCTATTCCCACAGTTCGTAGCATGTCCCCCTCATTAGCTGTCGCTCAACCTGAGACTTTAGTAGCTGTCTCCTCGCTGCCAACGTCAGATGGAGTTTTTGGATTGGGGGCATGTAGCTCTGGGCCTTCGGATGGCAGCTTATTGAGTGCTCCTGATTTGATGCCCCTGTCTCTCCCTGCAGCAACGAGAGACTCAATTCCGACATACTTAGAAACCTACTGGGAGCATGTCCACCCCAAGAACCCCATCATACATAGGTACACTTATGAAGATGTACCAGAGGAGGAGACAGAGCATGTACAGGTCCTCCAATGCGCCATGGCTGCTCTAGCGACACAATACATCCCTAACGCAGACGACCGCATGAAGGGAGCTCAGCTTCATGCATACGCCTGGCAAAAGTCAAAAGTGGTGAGTTGAGAGAACAGGAGCTCGCCAAAGGAGCAGTCGACAATCGACCGGTGCTGATACACTTAGTTTACACAAGCTGAAAAGTGGTCAATACCAGTACAGCAAACCATTGCACTTTGCGAGTATTACGCTCGGTTCCGTGGTAGAAAGCCACACTCACATCAGCCCTCTGCCCGGTTCACTGCACTTTACCACAGGGTTAGTCCGCGTGATTTCTTTTGATTATCCCTCCCTTTATTTCTTTTCTTCCTCCGTTCTCTTCTTCTTCTTCTTCTTTCCGTCTTCTATTATTTATCTTTCTCTTCTATTGCAAAAAAAAAAATTAAACATCATGTCTTTCTTTTGGACCTCATATGTCCTCGAATACCTGGCTCAACTCCCGATAGGTTTTTAATCATCACAATGAATCTCCTTCTGGCTCTTCGCCCCAAGGTCAGTCGGTTTGGAAGATATGGGTTGCTGCAGAAACTCAACGACGACTGTTGGCTGCCTGTTTCCTCCTGGATGTCCACAGTTCACGGTATCATCAACGACCGTATGTTTCCGCCATTGGCCTGGACTACACTGCTCCACACACTCTTCCTATTCCACTCACAGCAGCAACGACAAAATCTTGGGAAGCACATGATCCTCAAACATGGACACGACTACGGACAAGAAAGGACCTGAAAACTATCTCAAGCATTAACATGAGGACACTCTCTGCCACTGATGTAGCATCCTTGCCTGCCTTTGACGCGGCAATCCTGCTTGCAGCATGCTCATTATTCATTTCGTGTCGTCAGAACCCAGCGCATGTTGGCCTGATGGATGGCGCACTGAACTTTGAGTCGGAGAGAATGTTTATGTTAAGGGTATTTCCTGACTCGGCAGCTGCTAGTACCTACCTAGCCCTTCACTACACACCTCTCTACTACCTATTATCAGTATCTGGGCAGAGCTGGGTCTTTAACAAGAAGGTGACGGACTTCAATGTCTTTGCGGAACACCAGAGGTTGCTAGGCGAATGGTGCAAATCTAGCACAGCTGCGATCGCCACTGTTTTTGCTGCCCGTGCTTTGAACATCTTCCTTAACCTCAAAGCTTCATCCGATCAGGGAGAAGACAGAAAAGGAAAATCCAACCAGCAACAAGCTGTGCATTGGAAAGATATCTCGGACTACTGGGGTGTTTACGTTTGCTCGTTGATCTGTTGGGCTTTTGGTACTGAGGATAAAAAGGACAAGGACAGTACCAAAATTTTGCCAAAAGCTCCAAAGCAGTGGATATTGACAGTTGCGGATCTGGAGCCGTCCGGGTTGCAAGCCCAGAATCACCGCAATGGGGCTCAAAGGGTTGTAAGTCTCGTGAAGGAGGTGTTGGAAAACGATTGTCTGGGCGGAGGAAACATTCTTTTTGCAGATGCCGTGAACGTTTTAAAACAACTAGAAAGGGGTGTATCTGCGAGGTCGTGCCCAGATGTTTGAGAGTCTGGTGATCATGAAGGACCATGCCCTAGCTGTTCCTTCTCTTATTTATATATTTGTTTTGAGCTGACCGCATTGATGTGATATGAGAAATGCATGTGGGTAGGAGTTGAGCGGTCGAAAGAGGTGTGGATTTGGGTGTGAAGGATACATGCATTGGCTGAGGGGATCATAGCGTAGCGTTGCAGAAGGAAACGATGCCTTTTACGTGCTGAACCATTCACATGTATGTCAACAACCATAGGTGACGTATGAATGGCGGGAAGGTGTTGAGTTTGTCTCAGTAGGGTCATCAACAGAGGCAATGATCCTGCGAAGTGTCAGGTAGTGGATAGCTTCAACTGAGGCGTCGACCCAACTGGAGATGGAGCGGCTTAGAACTATTTCAGGAAAGTAGCTGCGACGTCATGAGAGACATTGAAGCGTTTTGATAGAATTGATCCTCCAGCGTAGGATGGGAGCTGGCTGGCTGGACATGACCTTGAGCTGAGGGCGGATGAGGAGAGGGATTTGGTGGCTTGTGGCGTTGTCTCAGGATCTCAGCCCTGGGGGAATAGTTAGAATAGAGACAAGGGTCATGCCAGTGACGTCGGGACGTCTTGTGCAGCTTATTGCTAAGAGGAATCGAATGTTGAGTGCTTGCTGGCTGAAGGTTTAGGTGGTTGGTTGCCTTGGGTTGGGGAATTGATATACATGCCTACCAGCTGGCATTTAACTACTAATAATCAGTACGGAGTAGAGGGGACGCCTTTATTTTAAGGTAGGTATATCGTAAGCTCGAAGAACATGACCAAATCGAGAAGAGCAAGGTATTTCGGTCGTAGGAGCAGAGGCCAAGAGCGGAGTACCTATGACTGATGGCCTTGATCACATGCAAAGAAATAGGCACAATACGTACGACCAAAAGAAGGACAGAAGCGGTGACGGAGGAACAAGAGAAATTAATTGTCCAGTCCGTATCTGAGCGGTGATGGAAATAAATTGGTGGATGTTCCGTTGTTGGTTTAGCCTCCGACATACATAGTAAGCCAGAGCCCAGACGTGAGGTAGCTAAGGTAGGTAGGTATGCTGTGTGAGAACCTACTGTATGTATGCCTCTTTGTCGGTGGCAGAGTTGTTACGGAGTAATAAAATAAACAAAGAACCTCATATTAGATCTTGGTCGACAATCCAAACCTTGGGAGCTTCTCATGATAAGTTGGTAGGTAAGTAGGTACTACCGGTAGAGAGAGGTAGTGTATCAAGGCCAAGCTGGCAGGTTCACGGACAATCGGCACCATTAATACTGGAGCCAAGAGTCGAGACCGAATTGCCTCTTCTGAAATGAAAAGAACCGAGTCGAGAGAATTTATTGGATGCATTGCATTGGATGTCATGGAAGGAATTTAACACGAGGGCATATGTAACCTTAGGGCGAGGTAGACTACCCTGACCAGTAGAAGTCTCTCGTATATACTTACGAAGCTCTCGAAAAGAGGCTAATAGAGAACACCTAGCGGATAAGGTAAAGTCAGATACGGTGGCCTTCTGCCAGGTTAAATACAACAAATATGTACGGAGTACGGAGTAAGTAAGAGGCATTTTCTACTGTTGCGCTTCAACCAACAACACGAGACGAGATGAGACAATTCAACGCAAAGTACCTTTTATTAGCTCAACCAAATTCGAGCTCGTCCATTTATTAACTTAATTAGTTGACTACTAACCTAGGTCGAATACGTGTCCCCCAGTCACGGAATCGGCACGGCAAAAAAGGCGCCCCAACGACGCTTATTCATGGATGGCTCTAGTGGCCTAGCCCTGGAATCTGGAGTCTAGAGGCCAAGGGGCAGGACAGGCCTGGCTTATTTGGGGGTCCTAGTGGAGGTGCCTTGGGTAGGTACCTACTTAGGTAGGCACCTAGCTTAGGAGGTACGGATACTGAGGCATGGAGACATTGTGAATGGAAGGATCGAAGCTGCCCTGAGCAGAAGAAACACAAGGAGTGAGCTTATTCTCGACTGTATAGCATTAAAACAAGGGCCATTTCCCTTTTCCGGCCTTTTCTGTTTTGTTTCCCTCCTCGTTCTTCTTACCCTGAGTTCTACCTGTTTTGCGAGACATAAGACGAGATTAGAAGACGAAGCTGAGGAGAGAGAGAGAGACAGAAAAAGCAAGCCAAGCAGGGGAAGTCCAATTGTTTTCTCCATGGATGATACTTGATTTAGTATCACGATCACTCCTGAGTTCTCGTACCTCGTCTTGTTTAATTCAACTTCTCGTCTCGTCTCGTCTCGTCTCGTCTCTTTCATTACCGAGCTGGGTTTAATTTGAATCTCGTCTCCCTCTTATTACCAGTACTTCCCGTCGCTTTATATTCTGCCTCACGTGCCTCTACGCACGGCAGTCAACAAACTCACTTCTGTCTCTCCTCCCACCATCAACCAATATATACTTTCATCATAACTAGTACTCCGCCGACCGATCACAAACGGATCCTCTTGCGTTCCTTGTCCCACATTCACGGCTCAGACGGCGCTGACACTTGATACCGGGGCTTGGCCGTGGCTTGGCCTGGGCAATCGTCAGAGACCGAATCTGGAGTACGAGCTGAGCAATCATTGAAGAGCAATAGGACGGAAAGAAAAGGAGAGAAGGAAGAAAATACAGCGGGAATGGTCACGCCGTATATCGAATCAAGCAGCCAATCTAAGCCACGAGCCGACACGACGACTTACCAGTATAACACCGTTACAAAAAAAGGGGGGGTCAAGAACGGGTTTCATTCATGCTACCAACCATTTTCTACCTGAGAGCTGAGCTGAGCTGAATCTATCTGTGGAAGCGAGCAAGCTGTACATATCCGAAACGATAAACAGCGATAATAAGCTCCAACCCTCGAAGCCACTCCGAGCTGAAACGGGCGACAACACTCTTAAAAATTCTTACAACATCGACAGATTTACTTGAGAGAGGGATACTGTGCATACATACTCAAGACCACAAAGTCGAAATAGTGCAGATCGGGCTGTTCCTGGTTTTCACTACGTCACTTTTGGGTTGCTCGTTCCCCGCCCTATCAAGCGTCCCCACCAATCCCACGACGGTCTGCACCCCCCAAAGCTACAAGCGGAATCAACCTTGGCACTCGCCCCTGGGACCCGACACCTGCTGCAGGACACTTTGTGGGTGTTATCGCCAGGAAATCCGCCTGAGCTGAGCGCCTAGCACGCCTGGACACAACACACCTCACCCTTCCAGCCCAGGTGCTTGCCCCCGAGGTACCTACTACAGCTCCAGCACCCCCGCTGTCGATCGATCTATCACCCTCCATAACTTTTGAGACTGCAGTGCTGTGTGTGACAGGAAGCTCCAGCTGTTGGAGCCCCGAGCCAAGGCCCTTTCTTCGTCATGGTGCGCATCATCCCAACACGGCTCAAATCGACCTCTCGATCCTCCTCTTCCTCCTCCACAACCATACACTCCGTCAGCAACACCAACGGAAGAACCAAAAACAACCGCAGCAACAGTCCTCCCATGCGCTCGAAAAATGATAGCACGAGCCCTTCGAGGGACGCTGGAAATGGTCTGGTCCTTAGAGTTTATATTATAAAGGTACTGTACATGTCGCCTGTCCCTTGGTACTTATGCTCCACGCCCTCTTATACGAGCTGGCTGCAGGTCTCTCCAGCCATCATCGCTTCTCTGCCCGGTCTAATCGGCGCAGCAGCAAGGCTGCGAGAGAACAACCGAGTGTTGATTCACTCGTTGTACCTGACTTCTGCTAACATCTTGCCAGGGAAAAGACCTTGCAGCCAAGGATCGAAGCGGCACATCCGATCCTGTAAGTTCCTCTCTCGACACCGTGTCCCCCAATGCTGACAGCTGATCTTCAGTACCTCGTTCTCTCTAGCGGCGACTCTCGAATCGTAACCAACGATGTCCCTAAGACTCTTAACCCAGAGTGGAACGTCACCGAAGAGATTCCCCTCACATCTGCCCAGAACTTGGTCCTAGATGTCATCTGCTGGGATAAGGACCGCTTTGGAAAAGATTACATGGGCGAGTTCGATCTCGCTCTCGAAGAGATCTTCAACAACGACAAGGTGGAACAGGAACCTACATGGTACCGTCTCAAGAGCAAGCGTCCCGGCAAAAAGACGAGTGTTGTCTCTGGTGAAGTCCAGTTACAGTTTTCACTCTTCGACTTGACGAACCCGTCAGCGACACCTCAGCAAATCCTCGAAAAGTTTCAAGCCCTTGTAGGCACCGCCCCCGCTGGCTCTCGAAACGTAACACCCTCGATGACACCAAACCTGGCGCCCACAGGTTCCCAATCCGCCCCCAACCCCCAGGATAGCCCTAGTGACGATGACGATGACGATTTCGACGATGATGACTCCGATGAGGGTGATGAGGACGAAGGAGAACAAGATGCCACCAAACGCAAGCGCCGGCTTCGAATTCGAGGACTGAAGAAGAGGAGACGCAACAACCCTTATGCCTTTGCTAGCAGTGGCTCTGACGTTGTTGGAATCATCTACCTTGAGGTCATCAAGATCACAGACCTGCCTCCCGAATCCAATCTTACACGCACAAGCTTCGATATGGACCCTTTCGTTGTGGCATCCCTCGGCAAGAAGACATACCGAACTCGACGCATTCGCCATGACCTCAACCCCGTTTATAACGAGAAGATGCTGTTTCATATCCAAAGCCACGAGCAACAGTACTCTTTCGCTTTTACTGTCATCGACCACGATAAATACTCCGGCAACGATTTCATTGCTTCGTGCGATCTTCCCATCCACCAATTGATCGAGAGAGCCCCCAAAGCAAACCCAGAAACCGGGCTTTATGATCTCCAAGTCCCTGCACAGGCCGAACCGCTCCCTTCGCGGTCGCGATTCAAGAAGCTCGCCATGTCACGATCCAACTCTTCCTCCAGTATCAGCAAGATGATTCGTCCTCCGCTGAGCAAGCACGCGTCCAACACAAGCATGGCGTCAGCGACTCCCGCTCCTGCTCCCACCTCAGTACCCGATCCTAACAAGTTGGCACCCGCGGATGTCCTCGCTAATACTGGCTCTGATCCTGACTCGACCAACGTGGACAGCGGAGATGCCGACTTTTACGAGTATAACGTTCCTCTGAAGATGAAGAACACCGAAAAGTGGGAAAAGAAGCATAACCCCGTTCTATACCTCCGCGCGAAGTACATGCCATATGATGCCCTCCGACAACAGTTCTGGCGAGCCATGCTTCGGCAATATGATGCCGATGAGAGTGGTCGCATCAGCAGAATCGAGCTCACAACAATGCTGGAGTCTTTGGGTTCTACGCTTACCGAGAATACCATCGACGGCTTTTTCAAGCGATTCCCCCACCGTGATGCTGATAACGACGAGAATTGGGAGCTTACGATGGATGAGTGCGTCATTTGCCTGGAGGACCAACTGGAAGGACGAAGGCGATCTTCAGGCACTGCTGCAGATAAACTAAAGGGCTTGGTGCCCGATATGAAGAACCTCCTCCACGTGCCTGGTCATGGACACAACAATGGTGGCTCAGAGACCCCCAGCGTTCTAGAGCTGGACTCGACGTTGGGAACTCAGACTCCCATCTCAAACGTCCCCACTTTGAAGACACCTGCAGATGAGGAGGGCGATCCCCTCGACAAGTCAGACAGCAGTGATGACCGTTCTGAAGAGCACGTCGTAGAAATCCGAGAATGTCCTATCTGTCACCAGCCGCGGCTCAACAAGCGCAAGGACGCTGACATCATCACCCATATTGCAACATGCGCAAGCCAAGACTGGAGGCAAGTCAACAGCGTGCTAGTGGGTGGATTTGTCACAGCCAGCCAGGCGCAGCGCAAGTGGTACTCGAAAGTCATTACCAAGATCTCTTACGGTGGTTACAAGCTGGGTGCCAACTCAGCCAACATCCTTGTGCAAGATCGTCTCACGGGGCAGATCAACGAGGAGAAGATGAGTGTTTATGTAAGACTCGGCATTCGCCTACTGTACAAGGGACTTAAATCGCGAGATATGGAGAATAAACGAAGTAAGCAAGCAAGCAAGCAGGGTGCTCGCCTGGAAAACCAGCATTACTGACAAGGCTACAGTCCGAAAACTACTCAAAAATCTGAGTATTAAGCAGGGTAAGAAGTTTGACGATCCTGCATCTAAGGATGAAATTGAAAAGTTCATTGCTTTCCATGGTCTCGACATGTCGGAAGTTCTGCTGCCTTTGGAAGAGTTCAACAACTTCAACGAGTTCTTCTACCGCGCCCTGAAGCCTGGCGCTCGACCCTGCTCTGCGCCCGACAACCCTCACATCATCGTCTCACCAGCCGATTGTCGGAGCGTAGTCTTCAACTCTATCACAGTCGCTACCAAGATTTGGGTCAAGGGTCGTGAATTTAACATGAAGAGGCTTCTCGGCGACGCATACCCTGAGGATGTGTCTCGATTTGAAGGCGGAGCTCTGGGCATCTTCCGACTAGCTCCCCAGGATTATCATCGCTTCCACATCCCTGTGGATGGTGTCATGGGCAAGCCCAAGACAATTGAGGGTGAATACTACACGGTAAACCCCATGGCTATTCGATCGGCCTTGGACGTTTACGGAGAGAATGTGAGAGTTCTTGTGCCAATTGACAGTGAATATCACGGACGCGTCATGGTTATTTGTGTCGGTGCAATGATGGTAGGCAGCACTGTCATTACCCGCAAGGAGGGTGATAAAGTCCACCGAGCAGAAGAGCTTGGATACTTCAAGTTTGGTGGCAGCACGATTCTGCTGCTTTTTGAACCTGGACGAATGGTGTTTGACGATGATCTTGTCGACAACAGCAAGGATGCACTTGAAACTCTGGTAAGTACTTCACATTGGTGAGTTGCACAGCTACTGATTCACCGTGAAGCTCCGAGTTGGCATGTCTGTTGGCCACACGCCTAGTGAGCCACAGTGGACTCCTGATATGCGAAAGAAGGCTGAGAACATCACGGAAGCGGACAAGAGAGCTGCTAAGAGACGGATCCAGGGCAACGTAGCCTTGCAGGAGTCCCCGGATGGTAGTGGAGAGGAAGAGCAGCCATCAAGATTAACATCCAAGCCCACCATCGATACAATGGCTGCTTCGGCGATGTAGAGACGTCGGCATAGCACGCGGAAGCGATGGAGGCGGAGAAGTCGCCGGTGGACGCGGAGACGACGGGGCGTATATTCAACATTAAGCAGGGCATGTAGAAGGTGGATAGGTAGCCTCCAGAGACGCGTAGATATAGCCATTGAACTGGTTATCGAGGGATTTATATGAGGACAAAGGAATACATGTTCGGTCCTTGATCATTGGACGAGGAGAAACAGGATAGGATATAACTTGATGCATGAGAAACGAAACGACGTAAACGAAAAAGCGAAGCAGATACAAACGGACAGTAGCACAGTCAATTTTCTGTTACATTAGTGCATATATGCTTAACTATTTAGTGATACGTAAGAATGCTTGACGTTAATGTTACATGCCCTATCACATAGGACCAACTTGCATCCATACGTCAGCCACCAGTCATCCTTCTCATAGATCCATGATGAAGCAGGACAGGCCAACAACCAAAGGCCGAACAGCTCGGTTCGGAAATAGGCCAGGTCTAAGTACGTGAGATCGGTGGGGATGCCGAACCGATCCGAGGAAAAGCACTTCTTTCTCCAGCTCTTTGAAGGAATTGGAGAACCAGCTGGCTCAAAATGAAGTTGGGGTATGGTTCTATGCCTGGTATCGATATCAGTGCACGACGTCTTCCTTGGTTCGCCCAAAGATAATTAGAAAATCCATACGAGTACTTGGTCAATATTGCTGATGCTGAACATGCCTCAGGTAATTTTGATCGAGTCTTGGTGTCGTGATGACACGTGATGAAATGCCATTTCAAGGATAGAGTTCACTAGCCACAACGAGTCCCTTGAGGACCCCGCAAAAGAGAGATCGGCGGCGCACGCCGATTACAGGGGGTGTTCAATGTGGGCAGATGGTCATGCCACTGTTATCGATTTCGAGTCATGGGTTGCCAGGGTTGAACGATGGGACATAATACATAGATAATGGTGTTTGGTTCAGAATATCGAGTTTCATTTGGGTATCTAGTGTGAAAAAAGAGGTTGCTGGTTCCAACCACTGAACAATTTAAAGATAAATGTAAAACAGAAAAGCCTCTATCCCAAAGGTCGGTCTCTGTCCGGTCCATACGTTTTCATGGCGCCTTGAAAATCTTGTATTCCATCAGAAGAAATGATGATTCGCATGTCGGTTTCTCGCGTCTTCTCATGCGAACGTGGGGCACGCAAACCTGGGACCAGATTTCGTGATTGACGCCTTGTGGTCCCACGCTGTCATACTGACCCCACAGATCTGGGCTGTTTTTGATGCATCTCGCCTGAGTGAGAGTTTGGTGGCAGATCTGTAGATGGGAACTTTTGCAGGCGTACCAAGAGGCGTCAAAAAAAGAAGTTCTGGGATCTCCCAGAACCTTGAAGATTGATGGTAATGTGAAAGAGGAAGCTTAGCGACGGATTCAAATCCCGTCCAGCATAACAAAGTCAAATGCGCCAGATGCTGTGTCCGTGTCCTGAATGCAAAAATTCGACCCGTCTCATTAGTCATGGGTAAAAAGGGCAAAATCGCAAATCTTTGTATTTCCTCAGTGACGACTGTTGGGGTGCCATTCTGTGTCTGAAGCGTTCGAAGGGCGTCGCTCTGATCGCTGAGCAGGGGGTGAAGGGGATCGCGATATGGGACGACCGAACATAGACGAAGGAGTCTGTGTTGGGGGAGCCAGGTCGGGAGAAGGTTGTCGGGTCTGACGCCAGGAAGCGTAGATCTGCTTGCAGAGGTGTGCAGTCATTGTGTAAGTCATGTTTGGGATATCGAGTTTGAAAGCGCAAGACTAATTATGAGAATGGTTGTAGTCGAGGTCGAAGAGTTATTCGTAAGGAGAAGAAGGCTCAGGAGAGTTGAGTTATATATAGACGAATATTGTATGAGTACCTAGGTAGGTTTCATATACTACCTCCACTACTTATAGTATATTGAATTGTGTGGTAAAATCAAAGTCAAAGAAAACAGGTTGACGGACTGAGAAGTGCAGACCTTGTGCTTAAGTAGCTACCTACTACCTACTTGCCTTGGTAGGTTGCCTCAACCTAATGAGGTGCCAGCTGCCCCTTCCTGAAGCTAGCACGTCGGTACCTGGAGTGGACCTGCCATGCTACAACTCTTCCGTTTGTATCCTTATGGGGTCATAAGGTACGTAGGGAAAGTGCAGTACGTACCCGCACCTGCCACTCAAGGTAAACAATGAACTGCTTCCGAACCGAAGACTGCGCAGGCAGGAGATCCCGAATGGGAAGGGAATGAGACAGCTGACCAATCATAACCTCGCTAATTGTCAGAAACGCCCGACTTTTGGGCTGATGTGGCAGTGAATCGTATGACCTTGGCTTGGGCCACTGGTGGCTCGGAAGGAAGGATTACGCCTGTCTGACCAACCAAAGTCTAAGTCGGCTTCTAGATCTTCTATTGATTGATTAATTTTCCAACGAGGTCGAGAGCAAAAGGGCTCCTTTTCACTCCGTACCTTATCGTCCATGCCTTGGATTCAGTGAAGGATGGATTTAGAGAACTTGTTTCTTTGCTGACCTTCCCCCCCCCCCCCGTCCTTTTCTTATCACTACGATAATTCTTTGTTCTAAAACCCAACCCCAACCATCAACAGTTGACAGAAGTGTATAAGGTGGGGGAGGGTCCGGATCGTCTGTTGCTGACACCATTCGCCTTCTTTATTCCTCATTTTGACTTTGACTCTTCAGAATGATCCGTTTCGTGTTCGTTCTTGACCTCGACTGTTGGCCCATGGCCCATTTTTGATAATCTTAGTTGCCGATCATAAGTTATGTCTCAACTCTCTGATTCTGTCCACTCATATCCAACGAGCAAGTCGTTTCATAACATGAGATATCTAGGCCAACAAGTGTGACCCGATCTCTTTTGTTGGGTATTATCTCCCCATTCTCACCGCAGTCGATCGTTTCTACTGGCTGAAATACCATACTGCACACACGTGGGAGCACGTCGAAGTGGTATATTCAGCTTCATTGCAGTTTTACCTCACCCTTGCACAAAATTTACCTACGGAAATTTGACTCTTTAGCTACTCAAACTTTTCACATTAGACCCTTTCCCAGTAGACGCCAGGTATATCATCCGTGCCTATACTATGAACCGCGCTCTTACAACAGAACACCATGAGCATCCCAAGAATAATCAGACCCGCTTTAAAGAATGCAATCGTTGCCCGAAAACCAGCCGGCTAGTATAAATTCATCTCCTCAGGAGTAAGCCCTACCAACCATGATATCCCCCACTGGTCTTCCAGAGAAGGTCGCATGTCCTGCGTTCATTCCTACACCTTCTCGCACCACGCCCCAACGAACCTCGAGTGTTTCAACGCCGGCCTCTCGCGGTACTCGGTGGCATCGTGCGCTCAGGACCGCCGAACACGTTCCGCCTACTAAAGCGAGTGGGTTACCGGCCGGTTCTCCGCCTTCAACAGAACCACGGGGATCCACCTGCCGGAGTGCTAGACTAGCAATGCCGAGACCGAGTAGCACGAGTAGAATGAGGAGGATGAGTAGCGGGAGGGGGCTGAAGCCAATTCCCGTCGTGGTTCCGTTGATGCCGTCCACTGACACGAGAAGAATACCCTGGCTGAGGAGAAAAGCCATTGCGACAACAAGAAAGAAGAGTATCCAGGATACGGGCCGAGGCAAAGTGAGATATAGTGAAGTCGTCTGTGAACCGAGTGGCTGTCCTGAAGACACGCGCAGAGGAAGCAGGTCCGATGTAAACTGCGAGAGCTCGTGAGACAGGTAGAACAGGGTGAGCAGCGCATTACTGGAAAGGTACAGCAGACCCAAAAGGAGCTGGGGCAACGCAGCCACAACGGCCATACCAGGCCTTGACGTTCCCGCGGGCAGCTCATATACCACTGCCGCCTTGCCGAACCCAGTGAAAGCCTCCTTGGGTTCCTTCACAGCCCCCAGTGCCAAAGCCGCAGCTGCCAATCCCACAGGCATGATCCATGTTATGAACCAAATAGCCCATCGGTTGCATGATGGAACATTGAACCAGCGGCTTGTCTTCGCATACCAATACTTGTCCTCTCGGTCTCCCCATAATCCCTTCTTGATCTCTTCCTTGGTGACGAGGCATGAATTATGAGTGCTAACATCGGGATCGGCGAGGAACGAGCTCAGAGCATCACCCAGCGTGACGAGTGGGCTGAATACTTGTCTGGTGAGTGCTAATGCGACAGCGATGGCATAGGTGAGGATGAGAACAACATTGATTAGCGTGATAGCGGCGAGAAGAGGCCCATTAACATTAAGCGATGACTTAGATTTCTCTGCGTGTTCGGTAGTAATAATTATGGAATTATATCTTTAATTTGTCAGTGACAATGTATGTCTTCAGATTTTGGGTTGCATACATTACTTGGGAAAGGAGGGCAAACACCATCATGATACCTGACAGCGTTGCCCTGGTCGAAGAGATGAGTGACATGTTTCGTAGAGATGGGATACCGATGTCGAGCCACTTAAAGGTTGAGTGGGCATTGTCTACCTCAGCACGAGTCGGGCTGTTGAGGATTTGAACGACGTAGTTGGCTCCGGCGATGAGGATGATGGCAAGCACATTTACGGCCGCCAAGATCCCTCTAGCAATGCCTTCGACTGTAGTAGAGCTACCCTCCATTAACAACGACTCCCATGTTGACATATGTCCCTGGGCCGAGGCGAGAGCGAGACAAGCCACAGAAGCCACAAGGACCAGGAAAGCCAGAAACATGTTGGCTGCAACACCAGCTCTCCATCCTGTCATGAGAGATCGGGTAGGCTGCGGTCTTTCCTCCACGAGCATTTTCTCCCGTTCAGCCCTCGGAGTGCCCGGCCTCGAGTTGTCGGGTGTACTTGAAGCCGAGTGAATAAAGTCGAGTTGAGATTCCTGTGGGCGTTGAAACTGTCCGGGCTCAGGACTATCTGGGATGCGGTGTCTTCGAGCGAGAGTCTCCGGCGTCTCGCCGCGCATGAAGTTGACTACATAGTCAGGGATGATGTCGCTACCAAGAACGCTAGAGACAGAACGACTTATGCTGCCGGCAGCACGGCGAGGAAAAGAGCCCGAACTGTGCGGGATAGAGCGAGAGTTGGACGGTCTGCGAGGGTAATTGGGAATGGAAGATCGTGAGTTGCTGAAGCTATGAAAGGGCCATCTGACGGTCTGCCGTCCTGAGGAAGTGGTGAAGCCCCGAGTCCGACTAGTCGGGGGTCGTGTAGTCGTCGCGGAGCCAGGCTCTTCTGAGATACTATCTCGGATTAGTTGGATGTCGTAGTCAGACATGACTTGTGTTGTTTGAATACCTTTCGAAGTTTTCAAAGTTCATGACTGAGCCGGGCTTCTCCCACACCCATGGTCTAAATGACCGGGTAGAAGGAGGCCCCTCCATCGTATATGTGATTTGGTTTATGAGATGACGGAGTTTGAGGTTTGATTTGTTCAGAGGCTGTCATACAATGTGGCGAAGTGGATTCGAAGAAGTAAGCCAAGGGAGATCGGTCATGTACGACACTCGTTGGGCAACAGTCGAAGTGTGAAGGTGCGTTGATCACTGGGTGATATCTGAGGAGAAAATGATGCTGTATGGTCAAAAAGGGTGCAAAGACTACGATGATGAGCGCAGCTCGCCTCAAGGATAGCAAATATAGCAGGGAAACGACAGACTAAACATAAGCGTAAATGAGTGTAAGAAACGAACGAATAACCAACAGTCGACAGACCATAACGAATGAAAAAAAAAGGGCCGTAAGGTAGAAGAGAAAGAAGAGGGGAGAGAAGACCAGGAAGTCGTTGGACCAAAAGAGATGAGAGACACGCTCAAGATCTCGTAACCAGAGAAGTGGTCGAGGGATCCTAGGCTGTACAAGGATTCGGCATAGGACCCTAGCATGGGCCTTGCAAGCATCTCCAAGCATTTGCATGAATGAGATGGACGGGTGGAAGCCAATCAACCGAGCGAGCCTGATGTCAACGGGTAACCCGCAGACGAAGGTCATGCTTCTGTTTCAACATCAGCTATGATTACCACGCCCACGCCCACGGCCAGGAGCCCAGGAAATGGAATGAGCATCAACCCACACATTGATATGCTGGGTTGTTTCGTTGCTTCAACGCGGACGAGAGAGCGGTTGAGTGTTCTTGATGGCTAGGTAGCAAAGAAGCGATCGAATCTGTGGTCTGCTGTCTTCGCATTGCCAGCTCAGCAACCATGTTCGCACATATAACTCCTGTATTAAGACAGACGAAACGCAGATCTCGCAGCCCAATGACGAAGGCGATGACTGCACAACTGCTCAACCACATTATTTAGATTTCAACGCAGTCTAGACCTAATGCGAAGTTTCTGAATTCAGCATCATCATCACGGCCTGATCAGTGAGCGCATCATCCCCCCTCCTGTCAGACAGATACGACCCTGAAGGAAGCCTCGACATGAGGCTGTGCATTCAAGACGGGAATAAAAGCGGACTCGAGAGGCTTGTGCGCGAATAGAATGGCTCGAATCGCATCCGGTGAAACGACTAAAAAGAAAGAAACGCGCACAGAAGTTAACAAGAGTGAAATATTAATTGAAAGCTGAAGCTGAAGACGTTGGAGATGCAAGAGGTTGTGCTCCCCCTGTTGCCCCATAGGGCATGGTTCGCGTTTCATGTTTCCAAAAGCAGAATAGCTCACGTTGCAGGCCCGAATTAAGGACTCCAAGTCGCGGACCAACCGAATCTCACGGCGGTTTTGGCCAAAACGAAACAGCGGGTGAGCTAGAACTTTGTTGCCTTTCTTCCCGCCGTCTCTGGGGTCAAAAAAGAACTTGCTTGCTTGATTGATTAGTTGATTGATCAATTAATTAATTGAACAGCTGAGATCAACCCCCGTGCTCATCCCGGCCACGCCGCATCGCCTAGATATACGTAGGTAGGTGTAGAGTTGCACTGCACATCATGCAGTACCTAGTATGGAGGTCGGTACTTGCTCGAGGTTACATGACGAACATCCACTGAGGATCAAGTTCAACATTTGTGCCCCAGGACAAATCCAGGGTTTGTAATTCTTGGTGGAAATCTCATTACACATAATACGAAGTAGTGTCACACTCACCAATGCCCCCCTTAACAGAGGTCGACTTGCGCTCGCGACGCTGTATTATTCACTCAGTCCCCAAGACTATGCACTTATTTGTGATTCTTCCGTTCGCGTATTGATAGTGTAGTATAGCCACTTCTCTCTTGAAAGAGAACCTATTCATAACTCCCCGCTCAAAGCAAAAATAAAACGAAAGGGAAAAGACAGTCGTTAACGAGGCGCCCTGACTTCTATGCGCACGCATAACATGTCATGTTAGTCCACGCCCTTCTCTCTACTCATGATGATGCACAGGCCCTGATCAGCCCGTCATGACTCCATCTTCTCGTAGCAGACGCTTATACAGGCATCATCTCGGCATCTTTCTTGCAGCCCACTAGCTCAATCAGCAACCGCGCTCTCGTCCACCATCTCTCCCTGCTTCGCTGCTGATGGAATGCTAATGTTCGCACGAGACTTGTACTGCGCCTCAGCGAATCGAGCACAGTGCTCTGGATCGCTCGCTTCCATGCACTTAAAAGCAATATCTCGATCCTCCTTGAATGCCCTCACGGGCCCCTTCTCCTTGACTAATTCCCAGATTTCTCCACCGAGATCCTCAGCCAGTTCAACAAGCATCCTGACGTGTTTAGGATCTGATCCGATATCATCGATTGTGCTGAGGAGGTCAATCTGCTCCTCTTTAATGAGGCCGGCACGAAAGCGATGGCCAGCACGGAGAATTCGGCCTTCTTCCTCAACCAGAATTTTGGCCATAGAGCTGGATCTCGACAGTGGCTTGCCTCCGGTAATTTCGCCTTCGTCCTCGTTGTCTGACAAAGCCAACGCAGAATCCTCGAGTGGCAATGTGGTAGGCGACTCTTCGCTGCCCTTCGTCTCTGCACGGGGGCGCCTTTGCAATGCAGGTTCCTCGCGGGTATCAGGGTACTCGTCTTCGAAACGTTTGATAATTCCTTGCAAAGTGTCGTCGAGGAAGGTTAGCCTGCGGAGGTTGTGATCATCATCAGGATTTGCCCTTGCTTTGATGAGCGCTGGCTGGAGACGTTGCCGGATCTTGCGGGCACCCATCAATAGGTGCTTTGACATATCCTTGGCCTTTCCCCCTGTAGACAAGGTCGTCGCAGGACTTGATGCTCCATTTTCAATCTCACGAATAAATTCGCCTGATTGTCTCCGTGACTCGTCGCCGCGATTCTTCAGGCAACAAGCAAGCGCCTTGACCACACCAGTACCTCCGATAACATAGTCCTCATCAGGTGCTGAACCGTTATCGTCGTCGCTTTCGTCTTGGTCTAGGACGTCGTGTCCAACGAGATGTGCGAGAACATCAGGATAAGGTGGTAGCTTGTTCTCGCCAGCCTCTAGGTTGTTCTCGGCAAGCGTCGATGCCAGAACCGCACCTGCGTCAGTATCGGGAAGTCGTTCCATGTTACGAAGGCAGTAGGCAACAACTTGCTTAGCCATGGCCTTGACAATCTCTCCAGCATGTTCACTAGGAACCTCGATATCCACACAAATAAGACTCTTGGATACACGAGCCGCGGCAAGTAGAGACGCATAAAGAGCGCAAGCTTCCTCTTGCGCTTCTTCTGTGCTTGCATCGGCAAGCTTGACAATCTCGGCGTTGTTGGTGATATTAATGTGTGCCAGCGTTCTAACCTCAGGGAGCACTTCCACTATTGCGATCGCTTGTTCCGGCGTCATCGCGGCATCTTCCAGGTGCATACGTTTCAACACCTTCATCTTGGGAAGATATCTACGTACAGTTAGTATGCCTTGTTCGAGCTGAGGGTTATCAAATACATACCTCCTGAGCAGACCAACAGCGCTGGGGGTGGACTGGAACAATGCTGGGTTCTGGGACAAATCAAAGAATCGCAAATTCGGCAGCTTGACCATCACAGGTAAGATCTTACAGAGTGCCGAAGGCGTTAGGTTACAATCGGCCATGCCGAGTCCCCAGAGCGTCGTATCGTTCTCGATGGCGGCTGCCAAGGCTTCAGTGTGTTGGCTGAGATCATTGCCGCCCAAGTCGAGACCTTCGCAGTGACCCTCTGTAAGAAACTTGACAACATGCTTCATGCCCTCTGCATCGATCTGGTTGTGCGCCAAGCCGAGTCGCTTCACGCCACATTGAATCAGACCATCGACGATTGTTCCAAGCTGCCCCATTGTCAAACCCGTTTGACCAATATTCACTAATTCGAGCGTTGATCCCCCCAGTCGGTCTCCCAAAGCAGCGGAGAAGATGCTCGAGATACTTCGGGGTATATGAACTCCATTGTTGAGTGAACCGTTTTGCTGTGATTGAGGCTGGCGCGGAAATTGAATGTAAGAGACATCGAGGAATTTAAGCGATCGGCATAAATAGATGAAAAGCGAGAGATACTTCCATCCGTCAGGACCTATCTTATTGTTCTTCAGGACAAGTCGCTCTACGACGCCGCCTTGATCCTCATCGTCGTGTTTGGGTTTCCGCCGCCTCACAGCTGGTCTCTTGGCAGCCAGCAAACCGGCTAGGATAACTCGTAGACCTTCGTCGCCAAGCCCGCTGTTCTCTAAAAGTATTTCCCTCACAGGGACGATTGCAAGATAATCTCCGAGGGTGATGAGATCTGGTAATTGGAGCCAATAATCTGTTAGATCAAGCTTGTTGACCGTGCCAGTCGCGGCATTGTAGTTGGCCGTATCGGTGAGTTGCTCAGTGATCTTTTTCAATATTGGCGTTTCGCGAAGCTGGCAGCATCTTCGGTATACTCGCACAGGGTTCGTGGTAGGTGCCGTCTGAGGCTTGCTGGTCTCGAGACCATTGGGCGGCGTTTTTGTTTTGGCCGAATCATCACTGCTGTCATAATAAATCTCCATGGGAATGGATCCGTTGGCTTCGGCCAGTTTTCGCTTCTTCTCCTTTCTGGCCTTTCGCTCTTCCTCGCTCTTCTTCTTCTTTTCCTTCTTCTTGGTGTTTTCTTCCTTTTTCTCTGACACAGGAGTTGGACTGCCATTGGCCACTTCACCAATTTGTTGAGATGCTTCAGTCCCTTCCTTCTCGGCTTCTTTCGGCAATGTCTCTCCAGTAGTCTTTAGTTCTCCGTTGGCTTCCTTCTGCTCTTCCACGGCCTTTGGGTTTTTGAGGGCCTCACCCTCGCCCTTCTCGGTCAACTTCTTTTTCTGAGCCTTGTCGGTCGTTTTAGGTAATGAAGCATCGTGATCAGCATATTTTGGCTGGGGTGCAATCTCAACATCCACACAGAATGCGACTCTTCTAAGTTTGGCACACGAGAGCTCCGATATAGGACATCTTTCTCGACTTTGGTCGACATTCAGAACCACCCTGTCGACAAGACCATGGCCAAGTTTTCCGCTTTGTGAAAGAGCCCCATTGTTAGAAGAAGAAAGGCGCCGGAACATGCCCAAGAAGCCGGGCTGTCCACTCCTGGGCGGAGCTGGGATATAAGGGCCATCGCCTTCGGGTTTCGCAGCATGGGGGAGCACTGCGTTTTTCGTATGTGGCAGCTTGGGGGGGACGGGGTCTGGCGCGGGCGCGGGCGACGATTCTGGTATGGGAGCTGGCGAAGGAGGACCGGGTGGCGGTGTATTAGAGGAAGAGAATTTGGCAGATATATTGGAGAACCATGAATTGCGACGGTGAGGCGATGTGCCAGGAGGAGGCTGCTTATCTATAGAATTGGAGCGTGAAATTCGTTTTGTAGCTGAGGAGCCATTTGGAGTCGTGGACTGGCCATTTGTCGAGATATTGGAGTCTACGGAGGCGTTATCTGTGGGAGCCGAAGCCGGCGACTTCGGTCTAGAGTTTGCGCCAGGGATCTGTCTTGGAAGAGCTGCTGAGGGAGTTTTGGTGGGCGGTGAATTTCTGGCTGCTTTATCTGTTTACGATATTAGCTCTGAGTCTTGGTCTAAAGCGTCAGAACTGAAGACGCGATGCGCGTTTTGAAGTTTGGGCGAGTGGCGACTTGGGGACATGCCTTTGGAAGCACCATGGGTCATCCAGCTGACATCAACGCCATGAACCTGCTCCATAGCGGGAGGAGAGCCGAGACGGGCTGTCCAAGATGTGAACGAGATAATGATGATAAGAACTGATATAAGTTTTAACAGTGTTTATAAAAGCTGGCGCCGAACTGGAGGAGGTGAAGGGTGAATGGGTGATGGGTAATGAGTAATGAGTAATGAAAGAGGAGAGAAACGACCAGAGAGATGGTGATTAGTGAGGTGGTAGTGGTAGTGTTGGGATGGATGCCATGGATGATGGCTCTAGCCCAGAGTGAAGGTAAGGTATGGATGGCTAGTGAATCCTGGAGACGGGCTAAATGAGGTATAGTTAAGAGCTATGTTAGACTAGAGTATGGATGGTATGGTAGTCAAAAACAGTAGAGCATCGGTAGCGGTTGAAGTACAGGTACTTTATGTGGGCATCCGAGAGGTATCGACTAAGGTTAAGGTAGCTTGGTCTGGACTACCTAAGTACAGTATGCATGAGGGTAGAGATGGAAGCATGGAAGTGATGGATATGTTGTGATGGATGTATGTCCATATAAGGTGAAGTGGAAAATTAAGTCCAATAGCGGGGTAGGAGTTTGTCACGAGCACCTCAGTTGAAATAAGGCAAATACTTAATAATTACAGCACAGTCCAGCGCAATAGCATGAATACCTAGGTAAGGTAACCATAATAAGTTGATTGAAACAGTATGTACATACAAGACGTCGGTCGGTGAGGCAAACGACATTTCATCTAAGTTACCTAGCTAGCCTAGTCTTATTTACGGCTGACTAAGAGGCAAAAGCCTGAACCCTGTTTGCTGATCAAAGACTACCATGGCGTACTTGAATAGCGCACTCTGTCTCAAGCTGAATCTCGAGTCTCACTCAGTGATACAATGAGATGAATATCGCCTCGTCGCCACGCCTTGCTACGGGTAAACGAGGCATTGAGTTCAACAGCCGTACAGTACGTAAGGGCAAGGTAAATTTGTGTTAATCGGTACATGTACATACATACTTTCGCCTTAGGTTGCCTTTCATTCCCATACCCGCCCGCATGTACCGAGCCGACCGTAACTCGGTTGTATCTAGTATCAAAATGGACGTCAGTGCAGCGCGCGGTTATTTCATGATGTAGGGATTGGATCCATGTGGCTGTGTGTAAGCGGGCTCTGCCAACTGAGCAAGTTGAGTTTTGTACTGCGTTCCGGTGCTGTATAAATCGTCAGTGGAATAATGATTGCATTGATTCATGCTAAGTCGTTGCACGAGGTCAAGATAAACCCTTGTTCACTACATGCAACTTCCGGCTCAGCCCATCATGAGCAAAACAGCAAACAAAAGACGTCACCCCTCTCTCACAACCACTCAATTCTTGCGACAGGCGTTACCAGGATTGGTTATGATGAGCCTTATTCCATTGACCAGAGTCCGAAAATCCGGCGTCATATTTGACTGCAGGAGCCCGGTACCATTGGATACCTCCACTACCAAGGTACCTTATTACCTACTAAGTCAGGTCGGTTCGAGTCTCCTGCAGTTGCTGGACCCTCCATTACTTGGCAGACGATGTCATTAGAGTTCTCGGTCACACAACATTTTCCAAGGGAATTAGGAAATGGGCAATATCAAGGGGGAAAAGAAAAGAAGTTATGTCTAGAGATCCATTGCCGACTTATACCCTGGCCTGTGCTGAAGCTTTTTGCCTCGTGGGCCAGTCTCCCCTTTCCTCACACCAGCAGCCGTCTTCAGACATTTGCCATAATTACATAGGCACACCAGAGCAGGGTTGGCATCGCAGGATATATCCGATCTTCCCAGTTGAGAACCCACCGGGTCCATCCGATCCGACACCAACTGCACTGCGACGGGAGTTTCTATAACGTTACGTCGGGCCTCTCACACACTCAGCATTCGCCACATTGGCCAAAATCGTCACTGATCGCACAGACTGGGTAGAGCTCTCGGCCGCGGAATCATGGCCTTCTCCGAGAGCGAAGGGCGCCCCACCCCCCCCCCCCCCCAATTTGCGATTCTCTCAAAATACTGTTCAATGTTCAATCCGCTGTTGTTGAGTCCTAACCAGCATGACGGGTCTAACTTAAGTAGGTAGTATGTATTAGGGTCTGGGGTCTTATGGACTCCCACATCATAACCATTTCCGAATAAACGTCTCTGAAATGGGCTCTTTTCCGCGCAGTCGAGCAGTCAGCCTCTATCTACCAGTCATCCTCAAAATCAAATCCCGTATAGCCCAATAAGCACGATATTAGGTATGGTATCCTGGGTATACAAATAGGAAATCCGAGAAATCCGGAAGGAACCTCATACGGCCAACGGTGCCGATATCAACTCTATTAGACATTAACGTCGGAACTTTACAAGATTATTACACAGAAGTCAGGGGAGTTCTTTTTTTCTTCTCCGGTTATCATTTACGTCAGCATTGCTAAGTGATACGCAACAACGCCAAACTGACAGTCATGCCCAGTGCTGACCATTTCGTACAACCACAAGAGCCCTCTCAATCAGATCGTTCGTGGTACTGAGGTTCATGGCCAAGATCCAGCCCTGAAAATAAGACTCGCACTAGTCCTGCAGCTAGGCCCGCCAAGGGTAAGGGTTCCTCTCGATTTCTACACACACATACTCCGTACACGCACACACAAAACACTAGGACTACGCATGGCAAGCATTAGACAGTTGGAGTAATGAGATGCCCGTTCACCACAACTATGGAATTTGGCTGGAAGGTATCTTTTTGGTAATTCATTCATGTGATCCTGTTTACGGATCTTTCCTTTCCTCGAAACTCCAAACCCAATGCCAAGGTTAACAATCCTCAAATGCCCGTGACCTGATGAGATAAAGCAACTTTTTACTCCTGCTGGAGAAGCTCCTGGATACGCTCCTGTACGCGCTGCTCCTTCTCCTCCTTGGTGAGCTTCTTGGTCTTGTACTTCTTTGAGATCTCCTTCCACTCCTCCTTGGTCTTCTTGGGAGCGTCGCTCTCAACCTTCTTGAAGGGGTCCTCACGGATGGCGGCGTGGGCCTCAGTGTAGAGGTCCTCAAGACCCTCGGCCTCGACGTCGTCGTCGACGTACTTCTGGAACTGACTGCGGAAACGCTCCTCATCGTCGTCGGCGAGGGTCTCCATGTACTCAGCAACGTGGCCACCGAAGATGTAGTTTCGGAGGGTGTCGGCATCGAGCTCCTTGGTCTCCATGTCGTAACCGGGGAATCGCTTCTCGGAGTGGGGGACAAGGATACCACCGTCAGAGGCGCCCTTCATGGCACCGAAGACACGGGCACCAGTGGAGGTTCGCTTCAGACCAACATCGAGGAAGACCTTGAAGGGGCGGCGCTCACCATCATCGGTCTCGGCGGCCTCAGTAAGCTTGAACTCACCATCAGCCTCCTCGACACCAGTAAAGTCCTCGTCGAGGCCAAGCTTCTTGAGGGCACGGCGGGCGATGAGGAGACCGGTAGCGTAAGCGGCGGCCCAGTTGGTGAGACCGTGCTCGATACCGTAGGCCTTGAGCTCGTGCGAGTAGGCAGAGACGAAGACCTTGTCGCCAGAGATCTCAGAGGTCACGATCTGGCAGATGATGTCCTTGTTGGTGAAGCGGACGACCAGGCGGTACTTGGGAGCATTGTACTTGTTCTTGGCCTGGGTGATGAGGCGCTTTCGGGCGTAGTAATCGGTCTTGCCCTGCTGGCGGCGCTTGTACTTGGTCTGGTAGCGGCTACGGGATTGTCAGCAATTTCTCGAGGTGGAGAGAAGCCCAGTGCAAACTCACCTGTAGTACGCGCTGTTCTTCACCAACTTGTGGAAAACCTGTCACAAAATCCCCGAGTCAGCAATTTGCGCTTCAGACGCTCTTCTCCTTCCGAAGCAACTTGCGGTGACTCTTTCAGAGCAATTGGCATTTCTGCCGTAAAAGAAGAAAAAATGTACCAAGGGAATTCTCCAGCGAAGATATTCCCTTGCGATAGGCCTCAACTTACCATCTTGACGGTATTTGCTCAACGACGACTTGAGTGTTGAAGTTTGGAAAGTTGGTGCTGAGAGAGGAATAAGCCGTAAATTCTCGATGGTGGGGGATATTTTAGCCCTAATTTTCCATCGCTTAGCTTCATTTGCTCCAGTTTGGACCTGGGTTGGGGACGATGATAAGAATGGTCACGTGTCTGCATAATTATCTTATCTTATCTCGTGTCCTCCAGACGCCAATCCAGATGCGGGATCTGCCGAGGCTCCTCGGATACCTACCCTCAAGCCTCGGTGGAGTCGTTGTTGGGCTAGGTCGGGATAGAAGATCGCAAGGATACGCTGAGTAGTAGCTACAAGTAGATGCTTCAGTTCTTACATATTTCAGATTCTTATTTCACCTTCTAATCACTTTTATACAAGCCTGGTCCTTTCCATCTGTCAATACTGATATAATGTCAGAGTCTAGGCCCAAAGTTCTGTTGTTCGATATAGGGGGTGTTTGTGTAAGTGATTTGAGACATGATGTTGACCACCAATCGCAATTTGCTCTTGAATCCTCTGGGCGCCTCGACTCTAGACACGTAGCCATCTATCCCACATACATAATTACTGACTCCTCCAGGTCGTTTCCCCTTTTCAAGCAATCCTCGACTATGAGATAAGCCTGGGGATCCCTCCGGGGTGGGTCAACTATTCAATATCCAGGACTGCTCCCAATGGCTTCTGGCATCGGTTGGAGAAAGGAGAAATCGAGATGAATGAAGGGTTCTTCAGGGGCTTCAGCCGAGACCTCCATGATCCCATCAGATGGGAGACCTTCTACAAGCGGGAGCAAAACAAGAGTCCCAGTCTCCCAAAGGAAACCCCTCCCGTTCCTTCAATCGATGCAGAATGGCTTTTTAACGAAATGATGACCGTTTCTAACGAAGCAGACCCATGGATGTTCCCGGCATTGAGAAAGCTGAAGGAGGATGGGCGATTCATTCTCGCAGCTCTGAGCAATACTGTCATCTTTCCGCCTGGGCATAAGCTCCACCAGGACCATTTCTTTGACGAACCTGTGCGGCAGATATTTGATGTCTTCATTTCTTCCGCCCATGTTGGAATCCGAAAGCCAGATCCAGCCATTTATAAGCTGGCCCTCGACCGAGTAAACGAATTCGCGAAAGCCAATGCTCATTCAGCTCGTGGGGGAAGCTTGAGCTGGGAGGTTGGTATCAAGGCAGAGGAAGTAGTTTTTCTTGATGATATTGGGGAGAATTTGAAGGAAGCACGCCGGCAAGGACTGCAAACAATCAAGGTAAACCTTGGCCAAGCCTTCGAGGCCGTTGAAGAGCTGGAGAGAGTGACTGGGTTGAAGCTCGCTGGTGATCATCCAAGGATATCCGTTGAAGGAAAGGTTCAGAAAGTCAAGGCAAAAATGTGAGGTAGATTTGAGAATATTCAGGAGCACTCGTATATCAATCAAACCTTCCTGGCGATATAGATGTAGAGAATATCGGATACCTCAACCTTGCCATCAACTGCAGCATTGTGCCACTCTTGTTTGAAATATTCTCTCCCCTTGACTCTCAACTCTTCCGTTACAATTGAGGCAGCCAGAGGGCCATTGATAACGTAGTCAAACTGCTCATCTGCCTTGTCAAGACCGAAATACGTGGAGCCAAGTCCGACAATCTTTTCCAAAGTCACAACCCTTTCAACCACAAACCCACAACTTTCCAATATCCCACTGAAAGACTCTTTAGACTTGATCCAGCTTCTGTTGGAGGGGAATGGCATGCCCAACCGGCGAGCGACTCTCTCTAATAGCAGGCCCGAGCGAAGGTTATACTCATGGGTGATGTCGATGGCAACTCTGCCGCCTGGCTTGAGATACTCCCGCCAGTGGGCGACAACCTCCTCTGGGTTTTTGAACAAAACAAAGGCACTTGAACATAGAATGAGATCAAAGCTGTCCCTGTCTACATTTGGACAACCAGTCAAGTCTGTGGCGCTGTGTCGTACAAGCTTGATGCGACGATTCAACGTTTCGTCGTGATCCAGTTTCTTGCGTGCTTCCGAGAGCATCGCTTCAGTTATGTCGACACCGACGACAATCCCGTCATCGCCGACGTGCCTTGCTGCAATGACAGCCTCCAGGCCAGTTCCACATGCGAGGTCGAGAACCCGGTCGCCGGGTTTGATGGGAACAAGTTCCATGAATCGCTTGCTGTAGTCGGGATGCCAAGAATCCTCATAGTTGGTTGCTCGTTCAGTGTACATGCGCTGAGCGGCATCTGATTGACTTTCGGTCGGTGGCATGATGAGAGTGTTTGTAATAAAAAACTATGGAATTGTGAGAGTACCAGCCAATACAGCTTTAATGGCAGTGATTTTTTTTCGTCTACCGGTTCAACTGATGGGTTATCTTTGTGCCTCAGAGAGTCAATGGTGAGATATATTCTTGGTTGACAGGACCGGGGTGTTGTTACACCGATTACAGTTATGAGTTAGTAAGAAGGTAGCCTCTGAATACCTAGGTACCATGTCGTTGATTGGCTCTTGATCACGTCGTCTCAACTTACTCCTAGTACAACTCCGAGTCGCTATAATTTAACCAGAGAAGTGTGATTCCCACCCGAGAACTTGCAACCAATCTCCACATCAACGCCCTCCCAACTCATTCATACCTAGGTAGGGTTGATGATTCAATCCAGGTCGCTTCCGCACGCAGAAATGACGCCATGCTTGGGAAGCCATCCCCACAACTCGCAACGGGCCGTCCGTCCGCGTGGCTGTGATGCCATCAGTCACCAGTGGTAACTAGTTAGTAACTAGTTATTGCGCATTTGAGAAACACCAATTTTAGAGACGCAACTGGGACTGGATTTGACTCGAGGCGCCCTCGGATGGGATGCCTCGTGACCCTTGATGATAGCACTCGGAGGGGGCGCAGAGTTTCGAGACCAGGGTATGTAGAACCAACTGCATAAACTAACGTCAGGAGGTAGTTAGTATCTGCCAACACCCATTCATACCTTGGAATGGCACACTCGCTGACTTTTTATCCCTGAAACTTGAGGCAGCCGCCCGCTGAAGCCTCAGCAATGATTTGGGGCCAAGATAGAGGTCAGTATGTTGGTAATGCTCTTGTCATGAGTGAATGGCATCGTTATTACTGAGTGAGTGTGCGTATGTGAGGTAGGAAACCAGACTGTCACGTACGGAGAGAACTAAACTATACAAAGGAAAACAATAGATCATAACTCCTCTCACCAAGAACATCATATCATCCATCGTCTTTCTACCCCGTCTCCACCCAGCTGAAGTCCTCCCCGGCCTGTTTTCACGACCACGGCCGGTCTGTGAGGCAGACACATGGTGCAGTAGTAGAAACCTTGGAGGACCTCCTCGTAGACACTGCCCCCAAAGGACGCGGGCGCCTAGAGATACCCTCATCAACTTATATATCGTCAATCCTACCCGCGCTGCAACCGTCATGTTGGCCTAGAAACCACCGCCAGCCTTTCCTTCTTGCAGCTCGATCCCAGTAGACTCGAAGCTCAGCTTCTGGACTTGTCCAATATGACCCCTTCCACTTCCACTTCCACTTCCACTTCCAAGATTTCTTGGCCAACTACTACTGCCTCCCTCCACGAGCTTCTCAACATCGACACTGACAGGAAAAAATGCCATGCTTTGACGAAGAAGAAGGCTAGTTGCCAGAATACAATCAGCAAAGCCAACTGCGCCCTTATCACTTGTCTCTTGGAAAAAGCAGTTACTCAAGGGAGCTTTTCTGCTGCTCAGGCCACACTCCGAAAAGTCTCTTACTTGATTATGTGTCCGCGTTTCCATCGGGAAGATGGTCCTCCTCTTTTGTCAGAGTGGCAGAAAGTCCTTGAGCCCCTTAAAGTGGTGCATATCAAAAATGAAGACAAGGAGGATACTCTCAAGTCCGAGAAAGAAACAGACAATACATCACCAACCGCTCCTGTTATTTCATCGCAACAACAGGTTCACCTCAAGAGAAATACACCTGTGACTACTCCTACTCCTCGTTGCAGATTCCAACCGTCCCCCTCAACTCCGAAAAAGCCGTCCCCAAAGCTCTTACTACCCAAATTACCTTCACCAAAGAGCCCCAAAGCCGCACTTGAGTTCGAAGACTTCTCCCACCGCCGCTCGACCCTAGAGACTAATGAAGCGATGAAGAAGCGACTTCTTTGCCCCTTGATGGAGAAAGAGAGAAAGAATGGGGGCAGCATTTACCTCTACACCTATTCTGAGAGCTACCACGACGCTCATCCCTATATCAAGATAGGTTTTTCTCAAGACGTCAGTAAGCGTATGCGGGGATTGAAATACAAGTGCGGCTATGACGTGAAAGTGCTCGGTGAGTTTCCGGCCGAGCACTACGCCAAGGTTGAGAAAATGGTACATGAGAAGCTCTGGAACCAAAGGAAGCGAGAAAAGGGATGTGCTTGCAACGTTTGCCACCAGGAGTGGTTCAAGGTCGACGCTATGACTGCCTCAAAGACCATTGCCTTATGGACTGGCTGGATGAGACGAGAGCCATATGATGAAGAGGGTAACCTCCGGGATAAATGGCGTGTCAGAATTGAGGGCCTTGACATGGCTGATCCTGACTGCTGGGACTTGCTCGTCAAGGGGCTCTTTGATGATGATGTCGAAGAGTCTGAGCTGTCCGAAGGAGATAGCTTTGCATGGTCAAGTGATGAGCAGTCCGAGATCTCCGAGGAAGATACTTTTGGAGTTTATGATGCTGACAAACCTGAGATTACTTTCACTGACGGCGAATACGACGATGAGGCATATGTAGAAGATAATGAACGATAGGGCCATGGTATTACAGCACATTTGGCACGATTGGAAGATATGGGTGGCGGATACTGGCATTTTCTAGGAGTTACTATGGGTGCTTTCTAAAGAACTTTCTGATATTAACTATGATACCCTGCAAACCCCCGATGTTCACTTCAGCCGCCTCTCGTCTATGCATTAATGAGTACCTATGTACATCGTCAGAACCCAGTCGTTGGTCAAGAGCAGTGGCTCCAGTGACAAAGAGTCAATCGGGGATTTTTGTAACCCTCCATGGCATCTCTTCCAATAGCCCTAGAGACCAAGTCGGTTTCAATGCATCCTGATATGTATCTTCAACTTCTGCCCACAGCCCCTGAAATCTGGACTCGAGCCAACATTTTAGCCAACGTATTTCCTTGACCAGTTTTGATGTACTAGTCACCTCGTTTGGTGATTCTTCGTCAAACGGTGAAAAGACAAATCGTTTCGCCTCTGCCCTGTGCAATCGTTCGGCTTCTCCATAACGTGACACCATCTGATCTAGTATATTGGTGAGCCCCAGCGTCTGTCGAATAGACTGAGCATCCCAGTCAGGAATCTCAACTAGAAGTAGCTTTGCAGCCTGGAACATGACATAGAGAATTTGGTCGCATGTAAGTATTGAACGGCGCAATAACATACCAACGGGCGAGGCCAGAAGAATGCCGAAAAATGACTGCATTGCGTGAAGACAGTTGTGTAAGCATGTCAAAAGATAGACGAATTGAGGAACGCCTTCTTCAGGGTGGCATGCTACGATAATTGCTGGCTCAAAGAGACGCACCAGGAGATAAAGACGGTAAAGCTCAATCGTCCGGCCGTATGTGTCAGCATTACCACTGGGGGCTGACTCTGCTAGACGGCTCAGGTCATTGCGAAAACGACTTCCAGTTCCTTCGAGAAGGACAGCATACGGGCTTAACAGCGTGCGCTCATGTGGCTCGCCAAAGCTTCTTGAAAGTCTCTCACCCATCTGGACGAACCGAACGATGTGCTCTATCGAATAATCAGATGGGGTTGCATGCGCTTGGGAGACAATCCTGAGATAAGTCTCCATGTAGGGTATGTCCAAAGGATTTCGTCGTGATTGTCTTGTTGACACACTGGAAGCCTTTGTTAGAACGGAAATACTGGCTACTGGTAGACTCACATTGAGAGAATACAATAAAGCCCGAGAAGAGCCCGCATTTCCTCCAGCAGGCTTGTCATTTGTTCTTTGCCAGATGTTCCTGAGCTCATTGCTCGAGCTGATGACATGTCTTGGGTAATACCCAAGTTATGTGCATATCCAAGAGCAAGATAGGCCAGATTGGTGACCTGACTATTGTCGACGTGACACCTGTGCGCCCTATGAATCATCAGCATGAATTCCAACACCATGATACCAACCTACCAAGCAATAATCACCAGGACACCCTGTAGTATGTCCAAGGTCTTGTCTTCCTCGACCATTGCCCTGAAGCTCAGGTATGCGAGTATGTTGCGTCTCGCCTTGGCCACCTCGGCTTCAGGTAATGGCGCAGCGGCAATCATTATAGCTCGAAATAGAAATGGACTGTCTTGGTGCAGCGATTCTGCAGTGTGATGGCTCCCGACTGTCACGAAGGGGAACTGGGGGGCGAACTCTTGATGGAAGAGGCTTAGAACCTGAGCCGCTTGTGGCCATGATAGCCCAAATGGAGCCTGCGGAATGCCCCTATTTGTATCTGTATTTGTGTTTGTGTTTGTGTGGGTTGGATTCTTGGCAGAGCTGTCATCTCCCAGTTCTTCCTGGTTGGTATCGCTGTCTCGACCTGGCTGCTGTGCCCGGCTCCCATGGCTTACAATAGTAAGCTCAGGTGAACTATTTGTGCCCATAAGGACGGCTTGTTCTTGCTCTTCGAGAGTTATAATGTTCATGGTAATCAGCTTTACGTCTCATACAAGTTCGCATCATCATACCCGTTAACATGGTTGATTCTGCGAGGTCTTCTCAGGCTTCTTGTATTCTGCGGGGAGCAGTCCTTCTTCATAGTCTCACACCTTACTCTGTTACCATGGAAGAATCATAGACATAGACCAAGAGACACAGTACCTATCGCAAATATGCTTCTCCGGATTCCCTTGCTGGAAGTGACATTTTGCTTTGACTCTTGCGCAAGGAGCGCATGCTCGTGGTCGGCGTGGTGGACTGGGATTCCTACCGACCATGGTGACATTTATTAATCACAATTGAGTTGGAGTAGCTCCAGGCCAACTTGTAATCTTGAGATTCAAGTCAGCTCGCTTGTCGTTCAAAGAAGCCGTATGACATTACAGTGGCGCAACCGGGATAAAGATTAGCCCGAAATTGCTCTGGCGGGATTGGTAGAGTTCTCCTACTTTGTATGGTATCATTTGTTTGGTGTTAAAAGGTAGAGTTAGCCATCATCATTTCTGTTAGGGAAGAATGGCGGCGAAGGACATTTATGCTCCATCCGCGAAGCGCTTGAATCGAATGGCAATCTTACTCAATTTCATATACACACAGACACACACACACACATATATATAATGAGCAAATAAGTACGCCTCTCGCCTTTATCGATGAGTGCCCTCCCTAACTATCCAGCTCTGAATTGTTGCGGCCAGACCTAGTCCCCCCCAAACAAAGAGGTATATATTTTCAAAAAGCAATCTTCCTAAGATGCTGATAGCACTGGTTTCCAGAACGCCACCAACAGGAACGACAACCCCAAATTATCCCTTTCCTTCCAAGGAACCCCCAGAGACTCTATTCATCATCCGATATGTCAATGACTGGTGTTGGCGGTGGCCTTGATTGCCTACTAGCATGCCCATTTACCGAACCTTTAGGCTGTGGTGCTGGTGAATCGTCATCAGACTCCTCTGGCTCCCATACTGCAGACCACGCACCGTCAGGAGCCACTTTGATGTTTCTTGTCCGAGTGTCGCCATGGCTGATCAGTGAGCGCCTAACTGCCACAAGATAATCATCCACCAAGAGACTGATTGGACGTGCATCGAGTCCGCATATTGGACAACCCCATCTGTCCACCAACGAAGGTTCTTCCCCCTGTTGCTGCGGGCCGCCTCCTTTTTGAGGCTCTTTTCCGCTTCTGGTCCCCAAGAACGTTTCTAGATCAAAACATTCCAAGTGCTTGCATTGACTGCCCCTTACAGGAACCGCAACCCTCTGCTTACTAAAAGGGTCTGCCAAGGAGACTGGCAGAGTCTCGTCCTGGACGATGATGTCGTCTGAATCCGCGGGACGCAGGCGACGTATTATCTTGTCCCTCGTTTCCTCTGCTGGAAAGTGCCGCGACTGTATAAGGTCGGTAATCGCCCCATGGCTCATTGTCTCCACTATCTCAATAGCCATAAAATGCTTATATCCCGGCTTGGAGTTCTGTTCAACAGCAGGATAGCTGATGGTCATCTTATTCTCGCCCTCAACTAAGAAATCTGTCAACTCCAGCGGTTGATCTTTATGAAAATGTTGTTTTCGTCGCAGCTCAAGGGACTTCGAATTCAGGTCAAAAAAAATATGGCTAGGCCAGGAAGTCCCAGATATCACCCAATCTGACTCGGATGGTTCAGCTTGTGTCTCGGGCTGCACAATCATACGCAGCCGGTAGCGACGAGAGCCCTCAGAATAGTAGCAAAATGGAAGGCCAATGCCCTCGATTTTCTTTGCTAACTTTTGAATCTGATCTTTTGTCACGTTGAAAGACAAAGACCGCAGTCCCCTTTGAGGCTCAAGGGCTAGGGGTTGGTATACTAGCTGTCTGACAAATTGATAATGTCGAATTTTGCTGAGATTCAAAGGAACACGCCTGGGACTACGTACACCGACATGCTGCAACCCAACTTGAAGGGAGCCATAGCCATATGGGCTAGCTGGATAGTCGGCTTCCGGTATTTGCTGGACGGGTCCGGCCAGTGTATGCGGGTAGCTAGCGACCGGCACCTGGTATGCTGGATTTCGTGGCCCAATCGGCTGAGCGGAATAAACATGAACTGGCGGAGCTGACATCATGCTATATTGCGACGTAGATGCCCTGCGAGGCGGGTTTAATTGATTGTATCCCATTGGAAACTGAGGGGACTGCATAGGCTGGCCATGATGTGGGCTCATCTGCGAAACTGGACTCGAGACTTGCGGCGTTCCTGCCAGCTGATGTTGCGGTGCTCGGTTTTCTGTGTATGTCCCGTAAGGGGTAGGAAGCGTCTGGGGTGGATGCGCAAACGAGGCTGCTCGTCGTTGTAGTAGAGGATTATTCGGCGGTAAAATAGCTGTTCGTGATGGGCCATTCGATGGAATGACGGGAGGGTTAGTCGTGACAGGAGATCCGCGGTTTGGTAGTATCGGGAGCGAGCCAGCGCTTGATGACCTGGGTAATGGATGCTGTGGTAACTGGGGAGACTGGTAGGCAGTGGCAAATTGAGACGGCGATGTTACAGTATTAGTTTGTATGTGGAGGTGATCTGGTCGTCGCGGTCCCTGAATCCCGCTGACACTGTTGCCTGTCGAAGGCGGGTGGTTATTGACAGACCTCGGGCTTAACACCCTTGGGTCGCCTACTGAAGGCCTAACAACGGATGCATCGAAATGAGAGGGGAGAGGAGGAGATGAAGCTGGTGCGGTATGCACGGGATACGATGGGTTGGTTGCTGTAGGCGGTAGCGATTGATGTCCACGTTGTGCAGCTATATGAGCACTCGAGCCTGCATCTTTTGGCCGCAAGGGTGAGTAGTTTGTCAAAACAGAAGGCGAACTCTGGGGAAACGTACTGGATGTTGCTCGTTGCGCCGCCGAAATAACGAGGTCCCGGTATTTCATCGCAATTGCCTCCCTGGCGCGTTTGAGGGTTTCAGGGGGCTCACCACGAGCCTCATATGCAGCTTCATCCATCCTATCCTGATCAAAAATGGCGTTCATCGCAGCTGCCACGGGACCGTCGTTTACGCCAAGGCTCCTGCGGCTCATAGTGAACAGCATAGACTGTAGACCTTTGGCTCGGCAGCGTAGGGCGAATATTAGCTCGGATGCGAGCAAAGGATACTTTCGTGCCTGAACATTTTGTGAGAGCGAATGCCAGATTGTTGCCAGTTGGATGAGAAACGCAGAAATGTCTCTAGCCGCATCTGTATTGGGGAAAACCCTTGAGAACTCGGCGATGGTACTGGGAAAGTTGGCAAACCATTGCAGGTGTGCATGGGACATATGTTCATTCTTCCTAAGAATGGTTTGCGCTACGTCAAAGGCAGTATCCAGCAGGTTTGGCTGCACTAATCCATGGAAGAGCGCATGAATCGGCCCTTTATTTAAGGACCAAGCACAAAGTGCCTGGTGAAAAGCGATGTAGAAAAAATCCTCGTTCTCGCATGCTTCCGCCAAGATCCTGTATCGCGGTTTCTCAACTGTTTCATTCAGGAGCCCGGCATGGGCAGCTTGTGCCATGCGGATGTCGATCGAGCTGGACCATTTTAGACAGGTATTTCGGTCTCTGGAATTTCCCGGGCTTGTTGTTTCTTGGACCCGCGGGCGCTTTGCTTGATGATCAATAGCAGTGGGTGGTCTTGTATGCTGCCTCGAGGTCGCTTCTAGAGGCACCCCTGGATTTTGAGGGCGTATTTCTATGTGGGAAAGCGGCGAGGCTGTTGTCTGAGGAGCCTCATCAACCAACGTAGGACCAGTCGCCGTAGGTCGAATTGTCGCTTCAGTGACGTAGTTTTGCTGTGGCATAGAAGTCCTGGGTTGCAGGGAGATGGCGGCCGTAGAGCTTGGGTAGCTGGATTTAGTCGCGACGTGTGTCGAGTCGCTTTGGTTCATGTTACTATCAGAGACTGGCCTCCCAGGCCCTGCGCTTCCTACGTGAGCGCTTGGATCGGGATTAGTGCAGTCGGTTTGATTCGAGACATTCGGGCTCGGTGCGTCGGTCAGCGCCGGAGAGGGTAGGACGGTCGAAGCTCTATGAAACCAAGTCAGAAATGTTGGAGAATGTAAGCAGCGTCAACGATGGTGGCGATAGTAGCAAATCCCAGAAGGAGATGCAAGGCTACGAGACGCAGCCGAGGATTTATTGCTTGGCAAAACAACATGCCTGAGAGGATGGGAGGGGTTCTTTAGTCAGGGGAAGATCATATACCTTGCTGGTTCTCCGGCACCTGGTTGTTGTTCGAATGATTGCTCGGTCGGGTGGTTATCGCGATCTATGTCATTGTCCTTCTGGGTTGGGGGAGCAGCGTCAGACACCTTTCTCTTTTTGTTCCGTTGCCGGGAATTACTGGAGGCTACTGGAGCCAGTCTAGTAGGGTTGGTTGTTGCGGATGGGTCCCCTGTCATCCATGAGCGAGCACGACCACCAAGGAGGAAATTGACAGTTTGGTTGGAAGAAGCGATCTGTTGAGCATCGGGGGAAGGGATAGCCCGTGACTGATTCGACTTTGAGGTATAACTATGGCATTTCACAGAAGTATGGTGTCTTTTTGTATGAAGATCTGGGTCACGATATAGAGTTGCTGCGAAACCTGGGCGCGGAAAACTACTTGAAATCATGCCTCATTCAACGTCGCCGCTTTTTGAAGTAGAGTGCCGCAAAGTCAATCATGGTTCAGCGAAGTGTATTTGCACGATCAAGGCAGCGAGGGTCGTGAATCAACATCGAGAGCGAAGAGGTTGAGGTGAGTGAGGTCGAGACACGACAAACAACGATGTTGTCAACGCAGCTCGACGAGCAAAATCAACCCAATAGCACAGCCTGCGGTGGAAGAAATTTGAGGTCGAAGAAAGGTCGATATCGAGAGGAACAGACTTATCAGAAGGTTGGGTGTGCGAAGCTGCGTGTGCATTTAGATAGATGGTTGGAGAGCTGGATGGATGGATCGGGGATGTGTGAATATTGTTGGTTGGAGGCAAGCGGAGAAACCCTGTGGCATCCTCGCCAACAATTAGGTAGTGCCCAATTTCGATAAGTTGCTAATGGGCAAGGTGCAAGCGCAGGCAGTCGAGCCTTCCATGGCAGACATATGATCGAAGAGGTACTTACCTTACCTTACTTACCTACCAAGGTACCTCAGGTAGGCCGGTAAGGTAGCAGGTAGGTACCTTGGGTAGCGCCAACCAACCTGACGAAGGAAGGCTTAAGCTACCAACAAACAAGCAAACAAACAAACAAAGAACTGAGGGGGGAAGAGCACAGTACTTATCTACCCACCTACATCTTGCAGTCTGGGGACATAGCTGCAGTGAGCCGATATTCAGGTTCTCAAGTGGCTGATAGGTTTATGTATCTACCTTAGTATCTACCTACTCCGTATAGTATCATGTTTGGTGGAAGTCTCTACCATCGCAGGAGGTGGGCACTTTTGGATATATATTATAGTGAGGAAAGAGTGTCCAAGGTATTTTACTACTTTCAAAATTCTGCCGCACTACCTAGGTAGGCTAATATGACATTATGTACTGATCAAAAATAAACACAACAGCGTTTTCTGTTCACTACTAACCTCCATACCTAGGTACCTATCTGATATTCAAAAATGCCCCTCTCTCGCGACACCTCCTAGGTAAGGTACCTAAAAGTACCTATGTTCTTGAGCCTGCGTGTCTCAGGCCTACAGCATGAACCAACCATATTCCCCCGTTGTGAACTTATTCCAAAAGAAATTCATCGACATCTGTACCCTTGAACGTTCTCTTTCTTGTCGAGATGCTCCTCCTTTCAAAAGGCCAAATTTGAATTTAGGCTACTACAATGTTGGCTCAGACAGTTGCTTGGTATCATTATATTATGTGATTAAGCGCATTAATGGACCCTTCTTTTTTGTCTTAAAAGAAGTGAGTGAGCGGGGAGAATGTGATGTGAGTGATCTTGGCATTGACGTTGGTGTTGACTGGGTTCTCGTTTATTTAAACTCTGATGGACTACCTAACTTAATAAGGTCCTACGTACTTAGGTACGTAGTAGGATAGATTTGTCCATTCTCGTATGGATGCCAAAACACTGGGTTCCCCGTCGATTGTTTACCTCGAATCGTTGGCTTATATGAGCACCATGTAGAATTCTTTTTCTCACGAGACGATGTCGCCTTTTGCTTCAACCAGTCAAAAGTCTTATTGTGCACAAACTACCTATATTGGTTTGAAGGCCTACTCCGTAGGTATACGTTACACGACCTGCATGTACCCTGCCTCATTTTCTCATATGACGAGACCGGAGGTAGGTTGGCTGGCTAATACCAATTTCCGTTTGTTACAAACCTTCTGCTCATATAAAAGTAGGCCCCTACCACGATTCCGGAGAGCCGCGATCAGGCTAACGTTAGAATATACTATCCCTTTGAGGCCGATAAGGCACCTCTATGGTATTTTTATGGGGCCCGACCCAGTATTGATTGGCTGTTAATCATTACGCCACAGATACCACGCTTAAAGAGGCAGAAGAGTGAGGCTAGAGGTATTGATCTGCAGGCTGCAGTATCAGAGATACCTATATCTAGGTATAAAATTTGTATAATTTAAAGTACCCCTGATACTAGTTAGCTAATTAGCTAGGTGCCCTAAAGATACCTCAGACGTGCCTTCTCGGGTCTAAAGGGATGTAGAATGTCAAACAACCCTGTAAGTTGTCATAGCAAGTACATACATGCCAAGATTGGCTCTGGTTTATCTTCAAAGGTGTCTGTGTCTCACCCATGGGTATAATTCAGCTTGACAGGGGTATCAATGGGGCCTGGGTACCTGATTTAAATACTACCTATGTACTCCGTACCAATACGGAATACTGGTAAACAACAGTTGATTGCACGATAACTACTAAGGTAGGTACAGAATGCTAAGTCACGATGGCATTCCTTCCGTTTCTTAAGAGCCATAGAGCCCTCATTATTTCCGTCTTGAATCTACGGCAACTAGTGAGCATCTTATACAGTTCGTAAGTACCTAAGTCATGTCATATATGTAGGTACCTTAACTGTCAACAGATGGAAACAGTTCCTCCCATACCCCATTCCATATGTTTGAGGTGTTCAACAAGTTTGGTGACTCTGCAATGCCCGTACTCGTGACTGCCAGTCAACGCAGTAAGCTCAATATTCAGCCATATATCTGTTTGCATTGTTCGAATTGAGAGCTGGCCCTGACCCTGCAATATCACCAGCTTGCAGCATCACGAGCATCCGCGACCCGTGTACGGAGTACAACCACTTCATTCTCCAATAATCTTATCTAACTCACCTACTATCTGGGCTTGTCCGTCACATTGGGCGATCGCTGCCCAGGGAAGAGGCCACCTGCTCAAAGCCATTAACGCAGTATACAAAGTCAAGACAACGATAACCTGCTCCCGCTCATGTCGAGCCCACTTTGCTGGCTTCCACGATATCCTAAAATAGTATCTGCAAAGACTCGACCGTATCATCCAATCCCGGAGGCCCCAGGACGGGGCTGGACTGGAGGGGTCGATACAGTACACTCACTGTATGGAATGTTAAAGTGTTTACTACATGGATATCTCCACCAGCAAGTCAAATCCTATCCCATCACCCATTTTGCTTCTTTCAAGGCATTAATTACCGGCATCTTCTTACCTACTTGATCGACTATTTTAACAACAAACAACCTTGAGTCATCAGGCGTTTTTTGATATGATCGGCCGTGCGTGCTGTGACCTAGCCTACAGCCCTTTATCGAAGCCATCCACATGTTCTGTGACCTGGCACCCAGGGAGCAAGAATCGGGGGTGCCAAAATAAACTGGTCTAAAGGCCTGCCAAGATCCACTAAACTTGTCTAAGCCTTTTCATCACTTAGATGAGAAAAAAAAACCTCCCCTTGCTAGGTCGCACCAATCACGGCCTTCCACGCTAAGATACCTACCTACCTACCTAAGGTAGGTACCTAGGTAGGCATCTCGCTTTGTCCAGGGACCACGCACTTCACACTTTTCCCCAACCACGATAACTGCTCCACCCCAGCAAAGCATTCGTGCCTTAGCGCACCACTCGAGCGTACTATCTATCATAGCGCACCACATCAGCCACGTCCTGGCTTGGTGTCTCCTCAAGCTATTATACCCAACTTACGCATCATCTCCAGCTCTTTCGCTGTGGAGAGTTGAACCGACCGAACCCAGCTCTGGCAATACGGCGACGGAGTATTGGTTTGGTGGATGGCGTACAAGTCAGATATCGTTCTGTTTCCCTTCACGCTACAGACAAGCCTCTCTCTCTTGGCTGGCTACCCGCTGTAACTATCAGGCTCGGTCCCGCGCCACCGTCAGGTTCCGTAGAGTTTCCAACCGCTCTTAAACTGCCACTCCATTCCTCCCTGCACGGCCTCAAACGTCCGACATCAACGCAATCGCCTCAACCATCACCAGCGCATCGCTTCATCTCATCATGGCCTCACGAGGCCCCAATGAAGGGTCGCCCAAGCCAGAAGTTGGCGACACCTTGATTGTGATACGTATGTTAATCCTCTGGCCCCCGTTCTTTGTCTATAGTATCCTCTGATACTGATTTCGTTTCTCAACCCTGCAGATGATTTCCAGGCTCGAAGCTCCGATGAACTCAGTCTTGCGAAGGGAGACCGAGTTGAACTCATAGAACGAGACGACGAGTTTGGTGATGGATGGTTCCTTGGTCGTCATTTGGTCAACAACAACAATGGACTCTTTCCTGAAGGTTGGTGATTAAAAACGTTACTATATACCTCTCGGCGAGAACGTTGAATGACATTTGGCAGTTTACACTAGGCCAGCCCCAAGAAATATTCCCACGAGCACTTTCAGTGCTTCAAAGGCCCAGAATGCTCAGCAAGAACAAGCTCGGGACTCGAGCGCTGATACAGTTACCAAAGAAGAAAACGACTTGCAGCAACCACAACATAGGAATCCTGTGACATTACCTCTCAATAGCGTCAAATCCGAACCCTCACTGGTGCCGAGCGAGCCACCTGTGTTGCCCGCCTTGAGCCAACTGACGACTCAGAATCAGGACAGCCCTGTCTTGCATGAGACGCTCACTGTTATTGACGAGCACATTACCGATTTACGATCACCGGCGAGCAACGGCGGACTCCGAACCATAACGAACGATTCTGGGAGCGAATACAGCAGCACCCATCCCGACCAGCGAGCATCGTACATACAAGGTGAAGAGACTGACGAAGAAGAGGAGGGTTTTCATACGCGAGACGAAGTCGAATCGTGGTCTCCCGATGATGTTGCCGAATATCTTTTTACGTCGGGGGTCGAAAAGCACCACTGCGAGGTCTTTAGGGACCAAGAGATATCTGGTGAGGTCATTCTCGGTATGGATCAGAGCTCACTGTTCATCAAGGCGTTCGATCTCGGGTCTGTTGGCCGGCGCCTTAAGACTTGGCACAAGATCAAGGCACTTCAGGATGAAGTGAGTAATCAAGGCTTAGAGACACGGCGTACGACGCAAACTTTTGGAAACGATGGTTCAGAAGAAGGCCGTAGATCTCGGAGCCGAGCAAACACCCTGACCAATCGGCCCACTTCTATTCAGACGAGGCGACTCTCCTTATCACAGAATACGCCAAAGGCATCTCCAACATTTGGAGGATCTCATGCGCAAGAGAGCTCCAACCGCGCTAGTCATATCAAGCGGCCATCCGCGGCGTCGATCAGGGAATTGAACCATTCGCGTCGACACTCTTCGTCCACTGACTTTCGCCAAGCTGGCCCTGCGACGGCAAGCCCAGCCGTTCCCGTTCCTAGGATCGCGACATCGGGTACTTTCCCCGGAAGCGAGACTGTCCATAAAAAGCAGCCATCATTTGACAGAAATTGGACACTGGGCAACGCTTATTCGCAACCACCCCAACGCCCCCTTTCTTCAACTGGCCTCCAGGATTTACTCAGCCCATCGGGGGTAGAAGCACAGGATTCTGGTGTCGACGCCGATCGGGGTTACTTCTCTGGAACAGAGGTGGATGGGAGGAAAAGAAACTTGTTGCGAAAGCGCGACAGCAATGCTGAATCGAGAAAGTCAAGCTATGCCGAAGAGCAGAGGGTTAGAAGCGCCACAGCTATGGCACGACAGTCAAGATTCGGTAGCGTGGGTTCTATTGCGGAAGGGGGTATCTCATCAGCAGCTCAAAAATACTACGGTATTCAGTCTGGCGCTCATAGGAGAACTGCGTCAGCCGCTTCGGAATCAACGATGAACATGCCACCACCCAACGACGTTCCTTCATCCACCGTCACCAAACTGGACACTTCAGTCAGTTCCGCTCGCTCAACCGCCTCGCCTATGTCATCGAGACATCAAGGTTTCAACTCGGACTGGCTGTCGTCAATGGTCAACAAACCTATTGCCCTGGCTGGAGGAAAGGGTATGCGGGCCATATCTGATAACCTTAGCCTTGATCGATCGAAGGCGTCAACTCCAACGGACTCAACGAACAAAGACTTCTTGGTCGACTCACCTGCGCGAACCGGCTCGACAACTCCATCAGGTGGAGCAAGTTTCGATCTTGAATCGCCCGACACTGCCAAGAGTCCCAGTACTCCTGTAACCCAGGTCAGCAAGAAGGCTGGCAAGAAAGGCAAGAAAGAAACAAGCGCATACACCCGTGGGCTGCTCAAAATCTCACCAAAAGAAGCAAGCAAAGATGCCGATTATAGTGGTTGGATGAGGAAGAAGAGCTCCAACCTCATGACAACCTGGAAGCCTCGTTTCTTTGTTCTCAAGGGCCGGCGGCTGGCATATTATTACTCAGAAGATGACGACCAGGAAAAGGGACTCATCGATATTTCGTTTCATCGAGTTCTACCAGCAGACAATGAAAAACTCACAGGTCTTCATGCTACGATCACAAGCCTTGGGGGTCAGTCAATGCCTGCATCGCAGAATGGCGATGATAACTTGGAGAAGGGAGATGACTCTATCTTCATCTTCAAGCTGGTTCCTCCCCGAGCTGGTCTCTCCAGGGCTGTGAACTTCACAAAGCCAACCGTTCACTACTTCGCTGTTCCCAATTTAAAGCAAGGTCGTCTATGGATGGCGGCCTTAATGAAGGCGACAATTGATCGAGATGATACAAAGCCCATTACTACGACGTACCAGCAAAAGACAATTTCTCTTTCTAAAGCCAAGCAGATGCGTCATCGCCCACCGGCTCTGATGAACCTCGACGAAGGGGCCGAAGAGGACGCTGGCACGGCCCGAAAGGAAGCCAACGGCTTGGGAATTTCATATGACGAAGCTGACAGCGGTGTTTCTGGCGTCGACAAACTCGCGAGTCAAAGGGCTGAAGAAGCCAAGCCAAACCTCGAGTCCGAGAAAGAGCAAGAGAACCCACAGACAGCTTGATCGATGCCATGCACACGACATTACTTACAATTTTCTTTTTAATCGGTGTGAGGCGTATCTCGTCTTTCCCTAACAAACCTTCCTTTACACATTTTCCTGGCCCCTTTCTCATATAGAAGCTTAATCCTTTTCTTTTTACTTGATACCTCCGGCGCAGGGGAAAACTGGAAATCTCAATAAGATATGGTGATGAAACAAACAGACGTGGATGGAATGCAATGCAATGGCAAATGGAGGAGAATCTCAGCTCATCCCTTTGGTAGTGGATATGCACGGGCCGAGACTGGCGAACAAGAACGAACAAGAATGTCATGTTACAAGAGACAATGATGATGAGCACGGCTTTTGTTACTGGCATTTTTTCACAAACATGAAAATCTTGGGGATGTATTTGCCGAGCTGGAGAAAATGAGCGTCCCTCTGGACGGCGTACGTACTGGTGGCTTAAAATCTTGTTTTTCTCGTGCTCGCGATGTGACCAAAAATCTTTATATTTGGGTGACACAAACCTACTGCAATCGAGAGCCACCTGGACTGGACGGATAATTTCTGTTGAGCAGAGAATACGGTTTGAGACGGGGTGCACGTGCAATTAGGCTCTCGGGTTCACATAGGTAGTCTCACGCGGATGGGTTGAATGCAGAAAAATGTTACATGAAATATCGAATTGGATAAGACGATCGCTTGCTCTAGAGGTATGTATATGAGACAAGAGAAGAAAGGGGTATCAATGGCCCCAACAAGAAACTCCATGTACCTTTTTGGATCAAGCTTCTTGGCTCGACATGAGACCCTATCATGAAAAGAATGCCCTAAAACATAAGAGTCCTTTGCTTTGGGACGTTATAGCCTTGGTAAAATAAGTCCAGCGCCCCTGGGTCGTATCCGTCGTTAGACCATCCAAACGCCATGAAAAGCATTTTACCTTACTCTAGTATTCCACTACCTCTTTCTAATCCTCGCGATATCCTTGAACTTGACTCTGGTCAATCCAGAGATGACAGCTCGGTGACTACAACAGCAACATAAAACCACGATCTCAAACCTTCTGGCTCATACCCGTCAGTAGCTGCCGAATGGATTTCATGAGGTGCAGCTCAATCCCTTCGAAGTTGCCAACAGCCTCACCTTCACCAGGTGGTGGAACAATGCTGGCGTCTGCTATGCCTAGAACTCGGTCAATAGCGGACAACGTGACAGCCTCCGCTTTGGCTTCGCCAAGCTTAGGATTGAGAGCTTTGACCGAGACATCCTTGAAGCCATTAATGGACGCAAGAACTTTGGCATCAAAGAAAGGCATCGTCTCGGCTGCAGAGGGGGAGCCAGAAGAGGCGGGTCCAGGTGTGGGACTCTTTGATTTCATGTAGGCATCAACAACCTGGCGGATGCCCTTCATGCAAATCGTCTCCATTTTGTCGTTCTCGGTCGCCTCTTTTTTAAGGCCGATGCAGCGATTGAGTGCTGACATGACAATCCCTTCGGCTTTGGGGTTACGAGCCTTCTTAAGGTTTTCTATCAGGCCACTTTTCAGCTTGACAACCGCAGCGAGCAACTTGGGCTCGATGGCATAGCGGGCTGTGGGAGACGCTGCTGAGACCGATGGGGTGCGATTCACAGGAGTGGCAGGCTGTTGCTGTGCCTGTGGCAGTACTGTTCCGGGCACAGTCTTCACAGCAGCAGTCACAGGCACTGAGGGATGAGGATGGTGTTGCTGCTGTTGCTGCTGTTGCTGTGTAAGGGGTGCACCCGCAAGAACAGCAGTGGCATTAGCGTGCCCTTCCTCACTCTTGATCGGTGTGTTTGCTGGTGGTGGTGGCCGTGGTGCGTATGGGGAGCTGTAGGTACCCTGCGGGGGCACCCCAAGCTGTGGGCGCGCAGGGGCTGGCGGAGGTCCATAACCTGGTGGTAGCTGTGCTGGTGCCGGTGGTTGAGATGCCACCGCTACTGGAGCTGGTTGACCAGGCGTTGGTGGTGATGCAGACGCACCATATGGCTGCGCTGGCCGCCCTGGCTGCGTCTGCTGTGCCGCATATGTTGGCATATGATAGCCAGGAGGTGCTTGGCCAGGGGGGTAGCCAGTAGGTCCAGGTGCCATATGCTGGGCATTATAGGCATACGGAGCTGGATATTGACCATACGCGTGTGTTGCTGCACGATCTGGTGACGATGCCTTTCTCTTCTTCCCAGCATCGAGTTCGACACCTGGAACACGAGACCAGAGGTTCGTAGTCTCATCTTTTCTGAAAGCCTCATTTCCAATAAGATTATGGCGCACACTGCTTTCCCAACCTTTCGTTTCTGTATGGAAGTAGAACCAGGGGTATCTCTGGCAAATGCGCTTGTATATCTGTTTGAGCGTGAGACCGTCCGGTCCAGCCGCGGTAAGCGTTTCGTCGATAAGCACACCATAGTTCTTGTTTGGCTTTTGGAGCTGTTCTTCGGTGTAGTCCTCGATCTTGAGCTCCAAGGGAGGGGATTTTGGGCGAGCCTTTTTCTCCTTCTTTTCTCTTGCTCGCCTCTCTGCATCTGAACCTTCAGCACCGTCCTCCCGAGGCTTGCGAGGTTTGTACTTGCGCTTTTCTGGTCTCTCCGAGGATCCTTCCGGTAAAGGATGTTTTCGGGGCCGACCAACTTTACGTTTGATTGGCGGCTCTACTGGAGGTGCCTGCGGCAAGGTCTTCTTGGCCATCTCTTGCTGCTGCTTCTTCAGCAGCCGCTGCTCGCGTTTTGACATAATGCCATTCTTGGGTGGCCTCCCAGGGCCCCTCTTTTTGGGTACTTGAGGCATCAAATGTCCTTGATGCGGATCAAGCATGCCATCCTGCTTCAATCCGGATTCTGCCCCTGCCATTGTCATGTCATCAATGTCCATGTCCATATCCATATCCATGTCCATGTCCATTTCTGCATCCATTTCACCATCTGCCTCCTCTTCCATCTCAGCTTCAGGCTTGGCCTCCTTTTCTTGTACTGTCTCCACTGTTTGGATGGCTGCTGGCTCCTCAACTTCTGCTTCTCCCTCAGCCTCAGCCTCATCTTCATCGCCGTCACCAAAGTCAGGAGACTCAGGTGGGCTGGCCACGTCAGACAGTTCGTCGCTCGTGTCCTGAATATCGCCGTTACCATGTGCAGACTCAAAATCGAAACTCATCTCTTTTCCGCCTTGGGCGTGTCGCTTTTTGAGGGCCGTGGCGGGTTCTTCCTCGACATCCTCCTCGGCACCCGTTCGACCCCTCTCAACTCCATTGATGAGAAACCGGAAATCGACGTCTTTTATCTGCAGTCGATCGCCGCACCGTAGGACGAGCTTTTCACGATTGTAGTGCACATCCTCACAGAAGAACCCATTCTTATGAAGGGGTATAGCTTCGAAGACACCCATGTCTTGATTGTATGCGATTTTCAAATGCTCCCGAGAAATTGCCTTCGTCTTCGAGGCAATATTTGGACCTGGTGAGTGAATACCAATGAACGGAACATGGTATGGCGAAGGACGCAGAGAGCCCAAATCAACTGCTGCGGCGCCAGGCGTATGAGAAACATATTGTCGGTTAGAGATCATGTTTTCCTGAGCTTGTGCTGCCGCTTCATCCAAGTCATGCTGTGATGACCCCTGTGTACTCGTCTTGCGCCTTTTTGTAGGTCGCGGATTTTCCCCAGTATCTGATTCGGGACCCAGCATACCTCCCTCTTCACTGACATAGGACTTGCTGAACTTGCTTCGATCTGGTTGTATCGGGGAAGGTGGTGGGAGACCTAGGTGTACATTCTCTTCAGTGCGTCGCCGATACTCTTCGGCGCGTCTTTCGTCACGGCGTGCCTGCTCCAGTGCACGCTGATCTCGTCCAATTATGACAGCATAGGTGGTCATCTGAAACACGCTGTCGGCGAATTCAATACGTGCAAAGGATTCAAGGGCCTTGTGAGAATCTGTTTGGCGCGTCGAATTTGTCGGGGCAATGCCTTGGAAAGACTCGTCTAACGGGTTAGGCAAGGTGACTTGAGCTGGTGTAACTGTGGGAGGTGGTGACATGGCCGTGGCTGCCCCTGACATTGTAGCCAGTGCCATCATCATGTAAGCGTGCTGGTTGATGGTAGGCATCGATGTTGGAGCATAAGGAGTCGACGGCGCAAATTGTTCTCCCAAATTGTCTGCCTGCATCTGTAGCTGTAAGGGTGTGGATTGTTGAGCTTGATCAACATTTAATGTTGCAGCCGCATCGCGAGGGATTGGAGCGTCAAGCATGGTGTGATCACCAGAGTTAACATTCACATGGGCTGAGGCAGCGGTATCAGATGGCATCTCCGGCTGTTGCTGTGGTGTTGATGTGGTAGCATTAGCAGCTGTGGGGGGAGCGTTCGGGACGCCGTGAGTTGAGGGCGGCGTAGATGGTGAAGGTCGAGAGTCTGACACTTTCGCTGAGGCAGAAGATGCTGGTTCTTGGTTGGGGGTTGCGGCCTTTGGTGCAAGAGCAGCCGAAGGTTCTTCGGGCGAATGATTCAATGCGACTGTTGGAGGAGGAGCAGATGCAGTTGGGACGATGGCAGTCGAGGGAGGCGCGGGGGTGGATGTGGAAGTTGAGTTTGAAGGGGTGGCGGTCTTGGCCATAGTCGAAGAGGAAGAAACCTCAGTAGAGTTCTCGTTTGAATTTGAGCTTGAAGTTTGATTTGAGGCAGAAGCAGAAGGCGCTGAGGGCTTGGCCGGTGCCGAGTCAGCAACTTTTGAATCGCGGTTTTCGTCGTTGCTCGTCGGTGAATGCAAAGTCGCGTTTATCTTTGTCGCAGATGGGTTGGGAGTCACATTTGATGACGTCGCAGCTAGTGAGGACGCAGCGTGTGTTTGTGCTTGTGCTCTTGTTTCTGTTTCTGTTTCTGTTGATGTCGTTGTCACGGTCCTAGATGCGACAGCCTGGGTATCTTTATCGGCACCCAGGCTGTTCTGCAGGCCATTCAGACCAGCAATGGACGAAGTCATCGCTGCTCGTGCGACCAGCTCCTTCGTCACTTCGCCCTCACCTCAGGGTGTATTCCAGAAGGTATCGCCGTTGGCTGGAGACGGGGAAAATAAAAGGTTCAAGCGGGCGAGGCTTTCTGGGTCCTTTGAGCCGCGATAACTGAGATGGTCAGGGCGGGCGAGGCTGCACGTTTTGATAGGTCAGCTGAGGGGCTTCCTTCCTTCACGGACCCCGAGTCTCCTCTTACTTGCTAGATTGGCGGTTGGCGCGATGTTTTGCGCCGCTAGTACGCTTTGGGTAGTCAGGAAGTCACAATCACGAATATGACCTTGTTGGGTTGCACTTTCGCAGGCATTTACTCGTGTGAAGGACTGGAGGCGCCAGTTTCGGTATTGTTTTAACAACAGGCAGGCAGGCAGAGAAAGACGAAAATTACCTTTTGTAAGGTAGATGAGTCTGATAAGGAAGCGTGACCTCAGGCAAAGACCTCACATACACGCACATGGTGGTACATGAGATCTTTCCCCGCGCTGTCGGCCACCTTGGTACCTTCGTACCTAGTACCTGAGTTGTAGGAATTCTTCATGAGGTGGCTAAGGTAGGTTAGTAGTATTGTTCAGGAACCAAAATCGAGAATTCAAGGTAGGAATAATGGAATGCTTCAACTTTCGTACTAGGCTACTAGGGTAAACAAAAGGCGACCTTATTCATTTTGCTGAATCCTCAATAATAATAAAATACAATATGCAATGTCTTTCAGATCCAGCCACACTTTGTGTCCTTACCTAGTAGGTAGGTACTATAGGTAATACTATGTACTCTATGAGTGGCTTGTATCCGTACCTACTAGTGTACCTACGGAGTAGGTGCCTGTTATTGTGTTCGAAACTAGGTAAGTTGCATTATAACTACGGTGGGACTTTCATTTTTGTATATGATAATGTAGTTGGGGCAGTCAGTACCTAGTGCAATCTTTGCGTTGGCCCCTACTGCAACCTGCAACCTGCCTACCCTGTTTCTCAGTGTATAAATGATGGCTATCTGAACATAAGCATTTCGATGAGCATTGTGAAATTCCTATTTCGAATCAAATCGGAGTTCTTGAACCTACCTATTCAATTGACAGATTAAGCGTGGCCCCTTCGCCCAGAAGTACGTATCAATATTTAAAAATGACAATCCAACGAGTTACATTAAAGAACTGTTGGTATACAGTTAAGTTCTATACTCATTGATTGCAACGCATGACTAGTAGTATATTGAGAAGCCTATCGAGGCTCATGCCGTCACAGGGTATTCAGAGCAAAGCTCATCATCAACTACCTAACGTGAGCAATCTAGCAATGTATAGTCAAACTACGCCCAACAGATCGAACACCACATAACAAACTCGAGAGGTATTTTCGATACTGGATACTAGCATAGGTAGAGTTTCTACGGTGTATGCTACCCTTTAATGTTCTCATACCGAGGAAAGCAAAGATGAGCACCGAAAGCTGATGCCCATACTGTCCGAGAAGGAACAATACGCCATGCGAAATGCGTATTCATAAGGTCTTCGTAGCATGGAGCGAAAGCGCCAAAATTCAGTGAAGCAGGGCCTCATGCTCAGTTGAAAATGCGCCGTGCGAGTATCGCTTTGTCAATCGTCCCGAAAGACGATACGCTCCATGGCAGAGCATGCCTGCAAAGAACCCCACAGCATCGTTCCTGAAAGCGAGAATTCCAGCAGTGGTCATGAGCATGACAGTCCATCTCTCTAGACGTTCATTATCTGAAAGATCGCGTTGTCGACGGGGCCCCTGGCCTGCAGACGTGTTCCATAAGTCGGAGGCTCCTTGGTTGAGACTGTTGCCCACTTTAGCGAGCTCGAGACCTGCTGCTATCACCATGATGCCAAGAAGACTCTTGGGGTAGTGCTTCAGGAGATCTACGAGAGTTTCGCCAAACATGAGCCCCAGTGCTAGCTTGAGGGCTCCCAGTACGATGATGCTGGAGCCGCTTCGAGCCCCGAAGCGATACTGGGCGGCCAACCCCCCGGCACCATGGCAGACAGGCATACTTCCGAACCAGGTGCTGGTCAAGTTCATCAGCGCAACGCTGATTCCGATTGATGTCACCGAGGTGGGAGTGGGAAGTTCGGGTAAAAGATCGTGGGATAGTGCACTGACGGCGATGATAGAATTGAGTGTGGTCAGAGGCAGTTGTCCGATGGCCATCCACAGGGCAGGCGAATCGCCCTTTCCGACCCAGTGCGGCATGACAAAGCGAGGGTGCCAAGCATAAAGCCACGGGAGGCTCTCGTGAGAGATAGCGACCTGTATAAAGGCGAATGAAAGGGCGATTATAAAGAAGATCAAAGCATAGGGGAACCGGGTGAGATTTTGTGTGCCAATTAGCACGAGGAAGGCGATCAAAGCCCACACCCGGTTATCGAGAGCTGGATGACCCCAGTGCAGGGGCTGAAGCAGAGAAGATCCGGCGCCAAGAATCAACGAGAGGCCTGCTCCCAACTGAATACCCTTTACTACTGGGAGTGGTACAACACGGACAACCCCCTTCAGGAGACCAGTTACACTCATGATGAACACGGCAGCGCCAACCCATTGGCCTGCAGCCGTGACGACACCCATAGGAGAGGCATTCTGGATGGCTGCTGAGGCAATAGCCTATACAGTAACACATGAGGTAAGCCTTAACGTAATTTGACACGAATATGTTGCTCGGATGCCTACCTTCATGGGCTGGACAGGTAAAGGAATACCATAGAACACGCCAGTGAGGATATTGAACAAGCCCGTGAACACCAGTGTACTTCCCAAATCGATGGATCCTTGTGCGGCCAAGGCAATCATCAAAGGCAGCAAGGTGCCAAGATCACCCAGTGACCCCGATATCTCAGCCCATGGCGCTGTCCGTAGAGTCGTGAGGTTGTTGCGGTTGAGACGCCGTAAATCATTCGCCCACGAAGGTGCCATGTTGTTATGGAGAATACGCGGTACTGACTTGGCGCTCGGTCATCACTATTCAATCTTGAACTTGTGATCAGATAGACCAGGGTGGTGGTAGGTGTTAGGTACTACTGGGTAGTTAGATAGGTTGGCTGTATATCCCAAGGTCTCGGTCCAAGGTAGGTACGTGTAGTATCGGGTGCTTACAGGAATATAATGGTTTGGATGATTAGTGAAAGGTTGGCGAGCAGGGTCCAGTTAATAATGACGACGATCTAAGTTGAGAAAGTGTATTCGAGTCGCCCGATCAATTCTGGACTACCTACTCGTTGAAAGATAGAAAAAGAATACCTAGGTAGGTAAGCAAAGCAAAATGGCGCAGTAAGGAGTGTTCTTATGGAAGGACCAAAAACCGTCGAATCCGCTGTATCCCCTTCTATGGCTCCTACTTGTATCAAGGATATCAGACACGTGTGGGACAAGGCCAAGTGATCAAGATGTTGCATCTCCTGGGTTCTATCGTGGTCAGCTGTTAGTCTTGTATTACGTTGACTGGCCCATAAGAATAAGGCAATATGTCCCCCGAATAGCATACTCACTACCTACCCTATACCTGTATGTTGATAGGAGACTTCAAGAGTGGAGGTACGGAGTAATCTCGCACAACACCTTGCGCGCTGATTACTAGCTCGGGGCTTTTAAACGTAGGTAGTATATAAAGTAGAGGTGCTGCCTACCGTGTTAGACGCAAGAATAAACTTTGATAAGAACTTATTTCTATGTACTCAGTTATTACCAAAAGCTCGGCACATCAGAAAATCGTTACGCCTGCGCTACAAGAGCATCAAAGCTTTGAAGATTGGTCTCATCATCAACAAGATTCGCTGCCATCCATCCGGAGTCGCTCACAGAAAACAACATGCAGGTCAACGCAAAGACCACAAATCTACAGGTTTATCAGAGAACAACCACATGCGCGTGGATCTCCAGCGCCCAATGTTGGCCAACCCCAGAGGAAAGTGTCGATCATATACATAGTGGAAACACTGACCGCTCCCAGAATGACACATTGGATTGGGACCTCAGCAGGGCCTGACACCATAGAGCTACCTTGGGGAGCAGGGAAATTTGCCTGAGACTTGAGAAGAGGATGCTAAAATGAAACCAGTAAAGAAGCCCCTAAGCTGAAGCTAGAGTTGCTTGAATAATTTTATCGCTTAGGATAGAGGCCCTGAGTTTTCTCATATCCTCTAGAGCCATTTTAACCCATTCGATGTTGTTACTGGTACACGCGAAGTCCCAGGGTCGGGTTCGTTGCTGACGATAGGTATACCACTAATTACGGACCCCATACTTCCGCGGATTCGTCCCTAGCTTGGCGCCGTATGTACGCAGTATCGGTATTTCGCACCATTCTCGCTTCTGGAAGGCTAGAAGGCGAACCCCCAGACCACTGTGACTGCATCCGTGTTTCTCCAAACTCGATGTCTTAGCACGCCGTGGTGTTTGTACCATGTCCTTAGGCGGTTGCTGGCCAAGCTCGGCTCCTGGCCACTGGGATGCCTCATTGTACATGTGTTTGTGTGTTTCGAGGCGTGAAGTCCTCCCTATCCAGCCACAGCTGTGCTCGCATAACAGTAATGGCAAAACCTCGCCAGGCTGCTCAGGGTTTTCAGTTCGACCCAGGAAGGCGAATCGTTGCCATGAAGAGGCTCTCACTTACAGCCGTAGAAAAGCTGATGTGAAAGGGCTGAGGGGCTCTCCCTCAAGTTTACGCACTAATGGCCTATGACCTCATCACACTACTAAGGCAAGCGGTCGCGCTGGACTGAACTCCCGGTTAGCGAGATGTCCCGGCCACAAGTCGGCAGTAAGGGCGCGCGAAACCTTGCAGGTAGTCTATAGCCGTTTTATCCCTCGTCCCCGGGACTTCCAGCCGGGATTGCAGTCGAACTTCGGGCCTGGAATTCTGACTCCTAAATGCAACGAGTACCAACTCACAATCCTGCCTGTGAATAAACCATGTCGAACATGGAAAAGAGAACTGATGAGATGTCCATCGAGAAAGTTTCGAGGCTTGCCGTGGCACCTATCCGTATGTTTTCAGTGGTCAGCCATGGGATGTTGACTCTCCACTTTCCACGCCAAGCCGGCAGCCCAGTGCTCTCTCATGATGCTGGTAGACCCATGCCATGCAGCAGCGAGCCCATGTTGTGTTATTCAGAGTTGTTAGAAGTCAGCAGGATGAGATTTTGTTTGGGCATGGCGACAGATGTTAATCATGGGCTCTGGTATTAACAACCTCTTTCGTCTCAAGGCCTTCTCCGATACGTTAATTATTGAATGACAGTCGCTCGCAGCACCAGAAACAAAGGATGCATGCTTCTTCCCGGCATTGAAACTGGGTCGATAAGGCTTGATTTCAGATTTGGTCGCTGGATCCTTGCATGTCAGGTCAAGGCAAAGCTTTCGCTTGCACAGTGTCGCATGTAATTGTGGAGATTCGGGGAAAAGATGTGGAGAGCTGGTTCCTTGGAGGATCTTCCCTTCGGATGGAACCCAGCAGCCCAGGTATGTAACAAAGCGAAAATGAGAGTGAACGAGAAGTCCTTGTATGTAGAGCGACGGCGTGCCCGAGGCCGATATCCGTTCGGAGCATGGCTAGCCTGGTAAGATATTATTTCTCGCGATATGATCACAAGAATCAACAAGGCCTGGAGCATATTCTAATCGCAATATGTGCATATTTTGGAATCTTGGAAGCTTGGCGATGGCTCATGCAATAAGTACATATCATGAAGACAACAGCCTGCGCTAAGCTTTTGCGCATTTGTTTGATTGGCCACTCAAGAGCTGCCGAGACACAGATGTTGATCAAGTTGGTGAGGCCTCATCTCCCATAACTCATGTAATTAGACAGAGGCTGAAAATAAGAAAAACACCATTGTAGAAGGGCAAACCGACTCTTTACGAGAGCCGGCCAGGCAGGAACGGCACGAGGCTGGATACTGGATTTGTCGTCATTTCGCTGTTCGGAGACTTCGCGCAATCTCTCGTGCATGATACCTGTCCGACCAGAGGATGGACACGGTACCCGTTTAAATCGATCCCGTTGCAGCCGAAGGGACGGAGTTCACAGCCTTCCATGGGCAATCGCCTACCTATATTGAAGAAATAAATTCGCGCAAGTTCTTTGCTGGAAAAGCAGCACTGTACCGTGCGTAGACTGTGATACCCAAGACCTCGACCTTTGCTTGCTGCAGGCATTTTGGCTTCCTCCCTCGTGGGCCGTGAAACCCATTAATGGATGGATGGATGCAAGTGGTATAGAGCCTCGACCCACATGGGTGATTGACAATCTCACCGCACCGTTTCCTCAGTTGCCGTGTTCCGAGTTGCGCATTGGTCAAGGCGAGCTGTTTACTTGTTGGTGTGTTCCAGCAATTTTTCCCTCTCTTTTCCCGCGGCAATGTTGAGCAGTCTATACAGACTCATCGTGTATCTCCGCTCGTACCTTGCTTGCACCGGGACTAGCGTGCCTGTATATGCGGCCCGTTCGTGGAGAGCGGAATTGACCAAGCATTGAGTGGTACGAGGATCGGGTCTTTGTAATCTGGTGACATTGAAGCTACCTCGGAATGAGGTATGGGTTGCGTCGTTTGAGATAAAAAGTCAATTGAGTGAGCGATTATTGATTGCTCTGAGTGACAGTCAATCAAATTACCTTAGTACCTAGTAGATTTCGTACCTACTGGGTAGGAGCTGTAACAGAGAAAGAGGTGCCTGGAATATCCCTCGTTGTAAGTTGGGAAGTTGCTACTTCATCAGCTACTACCTACTACCTACACTCGCGTCGTCATAGGTGTGCCTACCTCACCTTTTCTCGCTATCAGCGAAGCTTCCCAAGTCTTTCATCTACCTTGGATACCTAAGTTAGGTACAGGTAGTTACCAGGTAATCTTCTCTTGTCCACCTCCCGAGCACCGACCTAGGTACAACTACCTACATTCTCCTTCTCACACCTCAGAAACTCCCTTCTTTGGGCCACTCAGACACACCCATATCAGCAAATTCCAATCGATCTACATCCTTGTCAGTGACAATTGCTCTGTTTTTGTTTTGTTCCTAACAGACAGAGCCTGTCGTCTTTGTAAGTCCCACTTTGTAATGCAGCCCCAGTCTGGTTTTCACTCCCCCTGGTCGGTCTCTGTGTTGGAGTATTATCATCACCACCTCCATCATGGAAATCCACCTCATCCGGGGCACTCGGGGGGGCGCCAAATGCTGTACAGTACTTGAACTTTGGTTGTATCGTACAGTGCACAAAAAGCCTCAGAGTCTCGAGATAGGATACATAGGTACCTCATGGACTCCTCGAAGCCTGACTACCGTCGCACCACACCTCACTGCTCTACCCCGATGAGATGCTCACCCCCCCTGGGGCTTGTATCCACTCTAACCCATGGGCCTAAGCAACCACTGAAAGAGACCCTGCTCACTCGCCTTGACCTCTCTTAGCTGGTGTTGCCTGGGATCTGGACCCATTTTACGTACAGAATCCTTTCCCTCGTTTGGTACAAAGTCTGATTCCTCGCGGGTCGTGACGCTGTTTTCCCCACTTTTCACAGCTCTTGGGTGACTTTTGGTGTCAGATAGCTGATCAACAAAACCATAGAAGATCCCGCCTTCGCGACCAGACTCATTTGCTGCTTCTTCATCACCCTTCAAGATCGCAAAGGTAGGTCAATTCCTTACTCACAGTCACGCTGCTCTTCTCGTCCGCCTCCGGGCCCATTGTACGTTCGATAGCCAAGCCAATTCCTGTGGAATGGCCGTCTCCTCAGTTCTGGAGTCATGCACGTCGTCGCAATCCTGGCGCAAATGCCGGTACCATTGTCTTCAGTGACATTTGCCAAGAATTCCATCAGAACTTTCCTGGATAAATCACTTTGGCCTCGCTCCTGTACAGCTAAATTGAACGACATCGCCGGCATCACCCCTTTGAATTGGTGCGACATTGTCCCTCAGAGGAAGAGGGCGAGAATTTGCGAAGCGTGGGCTGTCTTGTCTGCCTATGGCCGCTTTATTGCGGCACGGAGCCAAGGAAAACTCGGTTGCTAACATGTCTTCCTTAGCAATCTCTCCACTTCAGACACAATGGCCGCCATCAAGTCTCTCATGACCCGCGACGAGGTCGTCCACCAGCTTGCCAAGCGTCAAAACTGGGCCGCCAAGGAGCCTGGTGTTATTGTCGTCTTTTGCATTGTTGGTGTTGGTATGTCATGACTTTGACCTAAGATGTCTGGCGACAATGCTAACCCTTTGGATAGTCGCTATTGGCCTTCTCAGCCTCTTCCTCTACAGGAAGGCCATTGCTCGCAAGGCCAACAAGGCCTCTACCGTCTAAGCCGTTTGATGCGGATGAGGCCGACGTTAAGGAGAGTGGAGCGTGACCTGAGGCATAGTCATGAGCGTCTTTGGACTATGAGCCTTAGGTAGACGTTGTGTTACGACGAGGTGCCTTCTGCGACACATCGGGTGACCGACTGTGACCCCGTATTCCAGTAAACTGTTGCCGGTTACGTCCCTCGCCAATTCCTCGCTTGTCAACTGCCAACGCAATCTGTTACGGATAGCAGAGTTGACTGGCAATCTTTTGTACATACCTACATACCACCGGATCTCGTGGGACAAATGTGCTGGAGGGCGGGTTCTCGTCGAGTGTTTGTGGCAAGGTGGCTGTATTCTATCTTCTAATGCTACTGATACCTACTCGTTTGAAGCAATCAACAATAATCATCTACTTGGGATTTAGTTCCAAAACCAAACCCCGGCCTCGCGAATTCCTAACCTGAAGTGGGCGCCTACTGATTGAATGTGTGTCATGACAATTACTTTTACATGTGTATCCCATCTCTTAGATTTCAGGAATGCGTGTCGTATAATACTCATGCATACCATGATGCTGACCAGAAGATACTGTATCAGTAACCTTCTTTAGCTAACATGTCTGCTATGTCAAGATAGAATGCAATAGCATTGAAATTCTTCTTGATCCCCATCCACTCCCGGACTGTCCAACCAACACGATTGGACCAGTTTATCAGATCCAAGTGGCTCACTCCAAGGAGCGTGCCTTTGTATGTGCCCCAGTGACTGCTCTCCACACTGACAAGTCCATCGTTGGGTCCCTCAGCTTGTGTCATGATGGCGTGCGGGTGCCGAAATGGACTCAGCAGCGCCGGCCGCTCCACTGCCGCTCCGTACGAAAAGTAGCGTACATCTGGTTGATCCGGCGTGCTCGGATTGAACTCTTCAGCCATGTAGCGTCTCGTCAACTGTGAGAACGCTGCTGTACCGAGACCAGCTTTTTCAAATGTCTGATAAAGTTGAGGCAAGTAATGGTGCAGTGGTGAGACTTCTTCATCAAGGAGGTAGTCTGCAAATGCGCTTCCTCGGTGCGGCGTTGCAACGGTAACCACAGCCGCAACGCGGACTGGGAGCGGAGCGAGGTGCGAAAGCATATATCGGGCATCAAGACCACCCATGCTGTGTGCGACAATTGTGACGGCTTCGGGCATTGGAGCGTGGGCTTCAAGGGCGGAGCGGAGAGCAGTAGCGCGATCGGCAATAGAGGATGATGGAGGCACAGTGGGCGTCAAGACGGTGGCGCCTTGGGCAGTGAGGGCATCGCGAATGCCATGCCAGTATTCGACAGCTGGAAAGTATGGGGAGAGACGGAGTTCAGCGAAGCCAAAGAGGCCGTGGGCGAGGACGATGGGATACTTTGGAGTCTCTATCACCAAACGTATTAGAAAGATAACCCCACACACTGGAATTAGATACGGTACCGTATTCTTCTCTTATTATCGCATAGTCGTCAGATATTTCCCTGCCCAACGCCTTTATCCTCGGATCATGTTCACGTGCCAGGGAAGCACTGCAAGCGAAGCTTCGATGCCATTGCGCGCGGTATAGTTGCCGAGATAGGAGTAAGTCAGGCGCGTTGCGCCATATTAACGATCTGGTCATGGATTGTTGAGTCGCATGGGCGCAATGCGATAGAAGTGTTGGTGTAGAGATCCAGTAGACAAGTGGAAAGATTGTCGCAAGCCAGTGACGTCACTGCACGGATGCATGTGATATTTATTTTGTAGGTACTTTATGGGTGAAATATCTACGGTTGCGCTCCGCGTTCACGAAGAATGTAGAATGAGTAACTCTTCAACTTGGGACTATTGGCTTATGGTTTAAACGTAACTGTAAATATTCTGCAATATTATAAAAGCCTCCTAATGTATAATCTCTGGGGCTCAGGTCTTCCCTCTATGTTCAATGTCGATAGCTGTTGGGGGCTTCACCTTTTACTTGGGCCTTCAGTGCTTCATGAAATGACAGCCTGACGGTGATTGAAGACTGCGATTACAGTACTCTTAAAACCATGTAGCTATTGACGCTTCTTACCTGCTGCAAGTGTCGGGAGATGATCTTGTCTTGCTGCAACTGATACTCTAAATTCAAAGTAAATGTCTGTTAAACTGAGCCGGAAATAGTCTGATTAGGTAGGTATTCGGTATCTATGACTCTATTACTAAAAATGTGATTCAAGATCCATGAAGACCTCAAATTATGTATGACAATAAGGTCATACTGGGGTCACATCCAAGCCTGGGTCTGGGATGTATATGTGCCAGTATTTGACCAAGAACTCCTCTTAAAACAGCAGATGAAAGGCACCATGAGAGTAAAAACTCAACAGCCTGTCGTCATTCCAATCGAATGAAGAATTAATGGCACCAAGATCGAGCCAGGGCCGGAATGAAGTCTCACTCCCTTCTCAGCCCTATCAAAATCCTCCACACCCAGTATTGTCGTTATTATCAGTACATCAGAGCATTTATCCAGACAAGTGATGCTTTGGATTCTTTCAACCCTTCTCAGGAGGTAGCTGGCTTGGCGCATTCTCGTTCGTGACACCGCTGTAGGCTGGCCGTGCCTGCATGCCGTCGAAGGGACCAGCCAGGTTCTCCGCGATGGCTTCATCATAGCTGGGCGGAGCATCGTCATATGGAGGTGCCTCTTGACCCGGAGCTAGTTGTGGTGGATAGAGGGGATCATGAGCTGGCTGAGGAGGAACCTGGTTCGGAGTTTGAGAAGGCCGTTGCTGTTGAGCTGACACTGGGGCTAAGGAAACTGAGTTTTGCCTGGGCGGCAGACGGGGCGGGACGTTATTCGTAAAGGTTGCACGCCCTGGCCGCGTTGACCTTGCGGATTCAACGAGTTCAGGGGGCGGTGTAATGCCAGAATAAACTTCGACTTGCGCAAAGTGCAGTGGTAGGAGGATGACCGGGGGGCTCTTGTTGGTGATGCCCTTCTTTGGCTTGCCCCAGGCTAGACCTAGCTTCAACTCGAGCTCGTACCTCCTAGAAAGATTACAAGTGACGAACGAGGGTGCCACAGTGTTGGGAAGAGGCAAATTCTTCCATACATGGTCGGGAATCACCAACTCATTCCCAACCTCGTCAGCAGGTCCTGTAGTCAACGGGATGTTGATGTTGGGGTTTGACACGACAACCCATCGGTTGATCTTCTGGTTCTGGAGCTCGAGCGCGCGGACATCAGTACGCCCTATAAGCTCCATCTGGAACGATACTAGATAGACTTGCTCTGGGTTGTTGTTGAGCTTTTTGGCGATAAGCCGTAGTGGAACAGGCTTGTTGCAAGTCAAGACGCTTGGATGGGGAAGGCGTGCTGAAATCTCGATTGCTGGAGCTGGGGCAATATCTGCAGATGGTTCTGGTGTAGAGGCTGATTTTGAATCTGTGCCGCTTCCAAAGTTGAAGAGAGAGGACCGCTTCTTCTCTGCCTGAGGGGTCATTGGCCGAAATGTGAAGGGACGACGAGCAAAGGCCTCCTGAGTTGTAGGCTTCGGCCGGGGCGGCTCAATAGGGAGGAACTTCAGACCGATCTGATAGCGCCAGTTTTCCTTCAGCAATCCCGGTCTCTGGATTGTAACCTTGATGTAGTAGCGAATTTCTGCCTCCATAGGATATCCTGTTAATGACGGAGGTAGTGTGCGGGTAACATGGCGAAGGTAGAGTTGCTTGCTACCATCCATGACCCTTACACCACCAATGCCAAACATTCCTCCGCCCCCAAAGCCACCGACGTTGGCCATGCCGCCGATTTTCGACATAGCCATGGGGTCGCTGCATGCATTATTGATGGGAAGCTTGAACTTGAAAGGGAACTCGTGCTCGCCTGCTTGCAGGGGGTATGCACCGTAAGGGTTAGAAGAGCTCGCATAATAGTCATCTGGGAAAACTTGTTGCAGTTTGTATAAGATTTTATGGTTCTCAGCTGCGGTGCTGCCAGGAGGCCGTTGAGGACTAGGTTGTAGCCTGGCCATGTTCTGTGGATCAAAGGCATTTGGAGCCTGCAGGGCTGTTCCCGATTCCCCTTCGAGCTTGACAACAATGCTCCCGATCTGCTCGGCGCGGTTGAGACCCAGGATGATTCGGCCCTGTACCAAGTCGAGGTTGGTATAGAACTCAGGCTGGTTGTCCAGCGCTATCCGAATAGACATGATGGGTGAGAGTCAGGAAGAGACTGACAAGGAAAGAATAAGAGGACCCCTGTGTGACGTGAGTGCTCGATCTGAGATTGACTCGGACCTAACAGTCCAATAATGTTTGTCGTGCTGGAGTGAGTTGAGCGTGATTAGGTAGGTAGCTAGAGATCTCCAACGAGAGACTCTTCGCTTGAAGGAGCGTTTCGCAATTTGGCGTATCCTGTCGAATAGCTCCAAGGTCTGTCAGTCTTGCATTCTATGCACGGAAGAAACTTGATCGATTTCCATTGACTCTTTCTTAGACGGATTGCACGGGAAACCTGGGTTTACTTAGTTGGATGTACGTCACCAAGGCTACTCAGCCTGAGCCAAGCCCCGCGATAGGCCTCACCGCACCTGACATGGAGGAGGGGTGGCTGAAAACAGTTGCTGTGGCGCACGTGGCTTGCATGATCGGGTACTTTAATGCCGCTTCTCCGACAAGCCTTTTGTTGTAACTACCTTAGGTACCTAGGTAGGTGTCCGTACTCCATACTCCATACAGATCTGGCAACTCGAGATTGTGGCCCTTCAACCCAATTCATCGAGGGCAATCTATCAAAAGTCCCTCAAGCAGGGGTACCAGTCGTCTCGTCTGCCCAACCTTTTCACGCGGTCACATCTCCGCTGTGCCGCGATGAGTTATAAGATGTTTGGTGGAGAAGATTTCGAAGATCAATTCCCTGGAGATTGGAAATGCTGGTATCATAGATAGACAGGGCAGTGAAGGGGAGCGCCCAAGCCAAGCATGGGCTGCTTTGCAATGCAGATGCGCAGGACGCATGAAGAGTGTTGGTGATGACAACTTTTCATGAGCGTCACCTGTCGCAATCCCCACTATAACGTCCGACAAGATATCAACCAACACAGTTCTTTGACACATCCATCACATATCAACGACATGGAGGTGGATACAGACCGCAACTGGGCACGATACTTTTGTCGGCATTGAGTCTGTCAGGGCAGGAAAGCCCGCGATCGACACCTCGTAGCACTCACGGACCCTCTGCCGAGGTGTTTTCACGCCCACAATTTTGCATGAGATGTGCTGCATCTCGAACCAACTGCATATCCAGGGTCCGACTGTCGACTTGGTGTTTGTCGTTCGAGTTCTCCCGAGGTCGACGAGGTTTCCTTTTAAGTCAGGATCGGCATTGTTCACGCCGCGCTTCGCAACGCCAATTTACGAGCCCTGTACATACTGTACATACATACATATGATGTGCCCCGGAACCACTCCGCGCTTCTGCAGCACCTCGAAGCTTTGGATCATGACATGACCCATCCACTTCCGAGTCACATACGTCGAGTTGCCTGCGACTTTATGGCAACTCCCGATCACCACTCGCGTCAGAAGAGCTCGCGGAATGGCACCATGCGGGCCGCTTGCCGCCCAAAGACCATCAACGCCCCATTTCGCGCTCGTCGACCAACCACGACAAAGCCTGGCCGCTTTCGTGGCCTTGTACCCCTCGCCCGCTGCGTCTGTGCCGTGCGGGCTGCCGCCGTTTCCCCGCCTTTCTCCCTTCATGATTGGCACACTTAGCCCCCCGCCCCCCATCTTAGCCAGCGCAACGACAGCAAGATTTGTATTTTGTCTCTTGCAGGCAGAGATTGCTATGTATGATCCTGGGCTATACAACCCTGTCAGGCTCCGGATAAGTTACACCTTTCCTGTCGTCCATGTCATGTTTTGAGTTGCATGGCCATTTCTGTGCAGTTGTCCTAGTCATGTCAACCCATCACAAACCTTGCAAAACCACTTTACGGATGCCATCCTGGCTCTCGTGATTACAAGGATCCAACACCCAACATCAGCCACATGCTCTTTGATGCTCCATCCCCTAGATGCCCTTTTTCTTCGCTCTGCTCTGGCACTTTGCAAGGACTGGATACCATGCATGTAACTTTGTGTGTTCCTCAACGTCGATCATGACCAAGCTTGATTGGTGGTGTTGGCTCTCACATCAATTATGGTTCGAGCTTATGGCAGTTGTTCTTGTTCGCCATTGGACCGCTCAAAGTGCCGTTTAGTAAAGGCTGAATACCCGTCTCACCCGTTGAGACCTTGTCTAGCTTGTCTAGCTTGTCTTTACTGTTGCACTGCATCATCATGGCCCTCCCAACAGTGATCCCCCCCTCTGCAGCGCCCCATGAGTACAGAGCCTCACATGCAGGGCTCCGCCCAGACCAGGCAGATGGCAGATGGTAGAGCTCTGATCAGTCTGTCTATATGTATGGGGGCCAAGCCATCCCGTCTTATTCTCCGAGTCCCCTTTGCTCTTGACTTGGTTGTCAGCCTGCCATGATAATTTGCCAGCCTTTGTTGGTCGACACCCGACGATGGCAGGCGATTGTGGAACGACCTGCCCGGCCTCTGATGGCTTCTACTCATACAATCCCAGTGTAGGGGGCAATGCTGTGTTGCTTGTTGCCTTTGCTCTCCTTGCTCTCGCCGCCATCTATTTTGGTATCCGCTCTAGGACCTACCTCTTCTCCCTCGCACTCACCACCGGACTTTTTCTCGAAGTACTTGGATTTGTTGGCCGTATTCTGCTTCACTCGAAGCGAGATAGTCAAAGCCACTTCTTCCTCTTTTTATTTGGAACAGTCCTGGGGCCATCGTTGATTAGTGTTGCCATCTTCATAATCCTTCCTCACATCCTTGGCATCTATGGAGAGCCGCTTTGTCCTTTTAGGCCACTTGTAGCTGGCCTCGTTTTTTGGGGACTCGCTGCAGTCACTGTGTTATTCGAGCTCATCGGCATCGTCTTTATGGCATATGAATCTAATGGAGTCACAGTATGTCATCTTCACGACGGAAGCAAATAATTATCATGTACTGACCTGAGCAGCGGAAACAAGGAGCAGCGGTCACAGCTACAGGTTTGGCTATTCAAGCCTTGTCATTGATAGCATGCACTGGGCTACACTTCTGGTTCACCCTCAGCTTGAGCACTCGTCGAGGAACCCTTGACGCCCGGCACTCACAGGTCTACTCCTCTTCTCGATTTAAGAAGTTCCTCCTAGGTACGTCCAGGTCCTGCAGAATAACTATTCCTAGGCTAATACCGTCTCCAGCAATGGAGATGGCATCTGCTCTCTTGATTGTCTACTCCTTCTATCGGCTAGTCGAATTTGCGGATGGTGTTTCGGGGGATGTCTTCCAGAACGAGGCTGCTTTCATGGTTGTTGGAGGACTTCTCCCCTTCCTAGCCGCAGCACTCTTGACAGCCATCCACCCAGGTAATGCCTTTGCTGATGCCTGGGCCCCTACATCACCTCGCGGGATCAAGCGTCAAAGTCGACCGACCCCTGTACAATCTCCCACCCCTAGTGGTCATCCCGTCCACCATTTATATGACCCCGACATCCGCAAGCAGATCTCGCCGACGTCACCAAAACACCGGAACTCAGCTGGACCACCTGAGCTTCCACAGGGATCCATGGGTCTGCCTGCGCATCCGAAGCCGGTGCCCAGGCCCCCGAGTCCTCGGGACCCCAATGCCCCGCGCAAGGGGCCACCTGCACCGCTGAATCTGGCGGCTGTGCGTGCATCACGAAATAGTTGCAGGGCAGAACGGAGAGGTCATGCACCAAAGGATATGGTTCCCGATGGAGAGCTGTGGTAACTAAGTTGGCGGGGAAGTCGATGGCAATCAATGAGGTACTACCTATTGTTACACTGGAGAGTCGGGTGCGGTTTCAGGGAGCGCTGCTGGCTGGCTTACTCGCTGTGATGTGATATATGATATGGCTATCTACTCGCCATGATAGGGATAGGCAGCCTGTGGAATATTCTATGCTGGGTGCTCGAAGGTGCTGGAATTTATGTTTCTCAGGCTGAGGATATTGGATTTTATCAAGATGTTAGATTCTAATTGGCACTTGTATGGATGACGGTTCTGGATTGCATTTAAGACATATATATGTGCGTCCATTCGGGCACCTGCCTCTCCATCGCGTCGTCTAGGTCAACGTGGATTTACCAAGTGATGAACTCCTGTACCAGGCAATACCAAGAAGATTACTGCTAGCTGCAATGATATTCGATGGTATGATAAGGTGCTACGGTTTTGACAACTGACCAGTCACAATGAGAACGGGTCAGTTTACGCTGGACTCAGGTTAGCTTGTGGTTTTTCACTGAGGGAGTTCAAGCTCTAGGGTCGTGTGTAGCTTGTCTGGCTAGATCAATCATACTTTTGCGTAAAGCCAATACATACTTCACAGTTGTGTTTTCATAGTCTCTTTCAAATACCTGGACTCCTATCAGGTAATGCCTGATGAGCGACGGAAGCTTGTGAGCGGGTTTCAAGGGCTGCTGCGGGCGCAAAAGATGATTACAACGAAACCTTGTATCATGGTGGTAGGGTCGCAGATGGTAACGTAGTCTATGTACATAGAACTTGATATTGGTTGTCTTTGCAGTATGTATGCGTTGGATGCAACGAGAACTGCCACTAACTCTAATCTCGAAGCTGCGCAGATCGCCCAGCATAACATGACTGTCAAAGTCAAAACCCAGTAGTGGTAATACTCCGTATTGTTGACTGGAATGCAGGGGTTACGGCCCACGATGCACAGTATGTACCTTATGCAAGGCACAGAGGCATGTTTGTGCAGAGTTAGCGCCTCGCCAGGAACGGGAGGGCAAGACAAGATCTGCCGGATCGGCCAGACTTGACGCTATCGGAAATATATTTGACCCATTAACTAACTTGGTGAATGCAGTCGATCTATTGGATTGATGCAGGAGATAGACCCCAAGAGTTTGGTATCTAGTCTCAAGACGCATCCATTGCTTGTCTCCCATACTCCTTGATCGTTGTAGAGCCGGGATCCTAGTGGTCCAGCCTCTCTCAACTATGTTGCCGTGTTTTAGGGGTTGAGTTGAGGAGTCTGATGAAGGCTGGCATGAGGTCTCAAAATAGGCTGTCAGCTCTATACCAATACTATTCCTGTCCATCCAAGTCTTGAGCATATCCTACCGAAAGAAGGCCCCCGTGTAACGTGGCCACGAGTTTGGCTCAAGATGTCTCATGATCAAGAACAGAAGATCAACAGCGCTTAGCCAGGTCCGGCCAAGAGAAGCTCCCACCAACGTTTTGGCTCTTTATGGACGACAGCGTGGCTTTGTAGACCTCTGCCCTACACCCAAGAATGCCTAGAGCTGTCTGGAAGCGTACGCCATGGCTCGTCATCTCCCTCTAAAGAATGGGATTACCCCCATAGACCACGATTTCTCCCTTCTCCAACTCACACTGCACTCCCAAATGCTCAGGCACCTATGTCAGAAACTGAGTGACTCTTCATACTCATCACCAATGTCTTGCTCATTTGCACTGATATCGGATATCATCAATCGCAAGCTCGGTAGAAGCCGTCCTTCCGAGTACGACGACGACGGCGACGACGAGAAGACACGGGCTATATCCATCACCACTACTATCACCATCACGACGACGGCGACGGATTCGATTGGGTAGGATGGTGGTCCTGGAAAGGGCCGACTTTGAGCCCCGGCATGGCAACGGCCAATCTGTTTTCGACCTCAACGTTGCCCTGATGGTCATCACTAATGTCTTGATGATTCTGCGATTGTATGTTCGTGGCATTATGGTCAGGAATCTTGGATGGGATGACGGGCTGGCTGTTGTTGCCTGGGTAAATACTTGTTGTAATATCTCACCATCAAAAACCAGAGTACACTGACATATGACTAGGGCCTTGTCACGACCTTTTCCTGTATAGAAATCGTCCTCTTGACGAAGGGAGTTGGATATCACATACAGGATGTGCCGAGAGAGACTTTGCTTCAGCTTCTGTCAGTATGTACCTACCTAAGCATCGAACCCTGCAAATGTACTCTCCAGACATTGACTGTTCACTGCTACAGCTGCTTCCTGTCGGCAAGTTAGTTTTCATCTTGGCTGGTGGATTTGTCAGGCTATCAATCCTTGCCTATCTCCCTCGAATTAGCAGAGAGAGTAAGACGACCACCCACCTACAAGCTCCAGTTACTGATCTGAGCCTACAGGGTCTTTTATGACGTGCGTCTATGGAGTTTTTGTGGCAACCATAATTACTGCTGTGACTTCATTCTTGTTTGTCCTTTTGTCCTGTAGCCCGGTATCGTATGTTGATTCCTTTCTCTCCCCTGTAAACTATTCGGAGACTGAGTTTAATAGAGACGTATTCAACGCGGCAAAGCCAGACAGACAATGCGTTTCAAAATACAGCCTGTCTCGTATGAGATGGGCTCACTCGATTATGTCAACTATTCTCAACGTCGTGATACTTAGCCTCTGTATATGGGTTTCATCGTCAACCAACAAAACACGAGCTCAAGTCGCCAAGATGACGTTGATGCTTCTGCTTGGACTGTTTGCTGTCGTTTCGACAATCACCAGGCTCATTCTTTTGCTTGCAACCAACATGAATCTGGACATGTTAGTCAACAACTGCGGTATATTAGGAACGGCAACTGACATGTACTATAGAACTTACAACAGCCTTCGAGTAGCACCATTCTTCTCCCTGGAGATCAACTTGGGTCTCTGGTGCAGCTGCCTCTCTGCTTTCCAGCCCCTTTTCGAGTGGACCAACAACCACTGCTGTAATCATTACAGCATGAGGAAACTATCTCGAAGCAGCGCTCAAGAGCCGCTGAACGATTCTTGGCACAGAGATTACATGACTGCGAATCCTCATGTTTCAATCCATGGGCAGCCAAGAGATTTAAGAGGGAAGAGGGCGGCATCGGATGCTGAATCAGCCACTGGATTCTCAATGCTGGAGAATGAGAGAGGCATCAAGTTGACCACCGAGTTTTCGGTGCATGTGGAAGACAGGGTGTATGCCGGAGAAGGGTCAGAAGACATAGTATCAAGGACACCAGCGTGGAACGCATTCTGAGAGAACTTGTCCGGTATTGACAGTACGAATTATACTCCTACCTCAAAGGTCTCGTGATATTGTAGTAGAGAAAAAGAGGAATGGTCATCAAGGCGGTATTGGGGCATTGTACGAATCTCAGCACCCCCCTTTGATATTGACAAAGAGATTGATGAATCAGCGTGGTTGAACAATATATTGTTCAACAAATGAGTGAGCTTGTCCACGGAAACTTCTGTTCTTGGAAGCTAAATCTCTAGTTCAATCCAAAAACAAGTACAAGAAACTGCTCGCCCCGTTACCGTGGTCCTTTGTTTCAGTGGTGGCAACTCTAATTGGCGATGGACAAAGGACTCGACTCGAGGAACTAGGTTTGTACAAACATCACCGAATGTTAACGTCAAGAGCCTGGGGGGGCGGGCGGTTGGAGTCCAAAGGTTCTATATGCTAACAATGATCAGTAGTTCAAAACAGAAACTGTCGATGAACCTGGGCACACAAGACGTAAAAATGATCAACGAAGCGTATCTTAGAAAAGACAGGTTATTTAGCCTACTGAGAGGGCAACGTATTGAATGTTCGTCAGAGTCAACTATCAATGAAGCTGTTTGGCAGTAAAGATGTCTTTCCGGATCCCAAAAAAGGGAACACGTTCACCAACAGAAGGCCATCTCAAGGATGTGATGCATCAGTTGACCAGCCTTGCCTGTATTCAGCTTTTTTAAGTCCCTGTTCGAAGAGAACACTCATCTTCAGGATCACTACACGGACACTACGGATGGAATAAGCCTGTTCAGCCTCAAAGGATTGCTTTGAGGGAATTATTAAAGCCTCCGAAACCCTCAATAGTTAATTGTCCATGCCACGACCAGAGGCTTCTTCACAGACAACAATTATCTACCTCTTCTGCCACCAGATTTCAGATCTCAATATGATGCAAGATAAAATATTGGAGACGGGACAGGCCGTCCAGGAAACAGGACAGACACTTCATCACCACCAACAGCAACCATCCCTCAAAGACACTGGCTTCGGATCTCCCCGCAACCAGAACGAGCCTTGCTTCGAAGATTACACCACGTCAACTAAGCCAACCAGGACTCAAGTGGCTCGAGAAACTGTAGAGACATACAGCAGTTACAGAAATAAGCGAAAGACCAAGGATCACAACTGGTGGGGAAGCAAGCACCATGAAGCCAAAAGAGGCGATCCAGATCGTGAGTTTGAGTTCGCACGGAACATGCCAGTATCAAACCACGATATCAAGAGTGCGCAACAAGCGTATAATGCTAGAGTAACTGACCCTTTTACAGATAAACCCAACCCGCTGGGCCCTCACTTGCGGCCTGCAACTCCTCCAATGGAGAAAGCTGAGAAGCAGATCAAGGGCCTGGAGGACCAAGGGATCAATGTAACTCCTGGACTGAGAGAGGAAGTGACTCATCATTTCATCTCCAACAGCGGGCTCCACGCTGCCCTCTTAATCTGGTGCAGGAACAAGAAGGATGTCCCTGTCCAGTATGTTAACGAGTACATCAAGAGCATGTCTCGACTGAAGCTCGAAATGGCCACGCAGCAGCGCGACGTAACAGAGAAGCTAGGCCAAGCCATTAAAGATTGCGAAGAAAAGGAATTTCGCTGTCTACAGCTGCGAGCTGAAAACAGCAGACTCAACATGGAAATAGAAAGGCTCAAAGAGGAAAAAGAGAAGACGGATATACAAGCGAATCCTCTAGCAACTACACAAGATGCTCATCAACTGGCTTTGTATCCTGACATGACAGCAGTGGGCAAGGCGGAGGGGGAAAAGGCGCACCTTGAGGATTCCTCAATGCAATACAACAAAAATTCTATCCCACCTCCAGCTACCGTACAGCTACATGGGAACCCATTGGCTTCCGTCACAGAAGCCTCCGAGTCTATTCAGAGCCCACAATTATCACCGTCCACCACGGAAAGCTTGGAGAAGAAGGTATCTGAAGAAGAACCGGAAAGGGTCACTTTAGATCAGTCACACAGTGAACAGGATACGACTGGAAAACTTTCGAGCAAGATAAATGAACTCGAGGAGAAACCGTGGCCAGTGAAAGCCGCAAAGTCCAATGCCACTCAGGAAGATTCTTACAGAAACAGGGTCAAGGAATTGGAGTTCCGACTTCAAAACCTCAAAGAGGAGCTTCGGGCCAGCAACGACGGCATAAGAGTCCAGGGAAAACCCAACTACACCACGGTTGACAGTCTGATCAATGCGGTTCGAAAGGAGAATCTAGGAATACACGAAGACGAAGAACAAGAAGAAGAAGCACCGAACCTCGTGGACCGAATCAATTATCTGAATTTGGTCTGCTTCTTCCGAACTCGCAACTATCTTCAACTTGCTCTACGGGAGGGCGATCATACATTGGCAAAAATTCTCCTGAATGACGCTGACAAATGGGTCAAGTCATGCAAAGAATATCTCGAAACGATGGATCCAGAGGTCAATCTGCAAGTGGAAGGCTCTATGTTGATCCTACATGGTATGCGTAAAGTCTTAACAACCAAAGACGAGAATGTGCTGATCGAAGGGGTCAACTACGTCAAGCATGGACGTAATGAACTCGGTAGGCTCCCAAAGAGCGACTCTTTTTCGCAGCTTGTCCAACTTGCAGATTCTATCCTCCAAGCGACCAAGTACGACGAGGAACAGAATAGCCTGAGTATCAAAGGACTTCCGTTCAATCCCTTTAGAAGGAAGAACAAGCGCCAGTACACCAAAATTCGGGGGACTATCAAGGACGACCCAGCTATGAAGGCTGAGGCGTTACGCCTGACGGGCGTCCATTCTCCTTTGTCTCCCCATAAATGGAAAAAGGAGGAGGACTGAGTTGAAGGATTTGGCCCTCCCAAGTATACCAACTGGGGGCAATTTTAGTTTAAGTGTCGTGATCTGTATTGCTAGATTTAGCTATAGAATACTTGCAGAATATTAGGCTTATCGTATGTGTTTCAATACTTGCTTCCCTATTCTTTTATATATTCTTATCGTCTATCCGCTCTTGTAACATGGCATAGTCTATTCTTCTAAAACGATGCTGAAGCTGAGGTCTGTATACTGCCTGAGTACCTTCTCATCCTTACATATAATGAACGATATATCTCTATTTCTCTAATACCAGAACTATGGAGCACTGTAGCCCCCATCGATAACAAAGTTGGCACCAGTGGCGTATGTGGAAGCGTCTGATGCTAGGAACAGATAAGCGCCTTGGAGCTCATGAGGCTCGCCCTCACGGCTGTGTCCTTGTCAGCAAATCGACTGTATATAAGGTAGATAGAGAAATCATACCCAAGAGGGATCCTGTCTTTCCAGATGTCTTTGGTCTCTTGTGGCACAAAGTTGGAGATCTCAGTGATGATGTAACCGGGAGAGATGGCGTTGGCACGAGCATATCGAGCCCACTCAACAGCCAGACTCTTGATGAGGTGAATGACACCAGCCTTGGCGGCATTATAAGCAGCCTGGAGTTGAGGAGTGTTTACGATGCTTCCACTCATGGACGCAGTGGCAATGAAACTACCAGATGTGTAGTTTGTCAAAGGCTGGCCGTTAGTATCAGTCCCTTCGACCTTCTGGCGACGCCAGTGTTTAGCTGCAGCTTTGGCAGAGAAGTAAGTGCCATCCAGGTTGGTCTGAACGACGTCACGGTAGTGATCGAGAGGGCCATCGACCATGGGGCCTTTCGTCCAAGGAATACCGGCATTAGCCACGAAGATATCCAACCGACCATTAAGGTCCTTGACTGACTGGTCGACAGCCTTCTCAACAGCTTCGGCATCTCTCATATCAACCTGATAGGCCCTGACTGGAGAGATAAAATTAAAAAGTAGATATTTAAGTGGAATTTGCATATACTCTACCTAAGACGTTATATTTCTTGGAGAGCTCTTCAGCGCGCTCTTCAGCCTTGCTGCTGGTACGGTACCAGATTGCAATATTGGCACCGACTTCAGCGTACGCTTCGGCGATAGAAAGACCGATGCCAGCGGCGGCACCGGTAATGATGGCAGTCTTGCCCTGGAGAGAGAAGCGCTTCAGAATGGAGCCTCCATCGACCACACGATTGTTATCATGGACGAAGTTGCCTCCATTGAGGGGGTTAAGATCAGACATGTTTGGGTGCTGCTTCTCCAACAAATAATGTATACAAAGTGATGGGGAAATATAGAAGAGAGACTGTGTCTTAAAAGATATGATAGTGAATATTGTAACACGTGAGCCTTTATACGATCAAAGGATAGCTATTGCTGGCCAAATCCCCTCACGTTGTTCCGCGCTCCGGAACCCTTCCCTCTATGAAGACCCTCTGTGTATTATCAAAAAGCAATGGCATCGACGACTCACGGCCCTTGGATAACAAGATGCTCTCCCTAGTTGGGACATTCCGAAGTCTTTGACAGGACAATTCCTTGTTACCACCGCCGTTGTTCCGTCTCCATCGTGAAGCATTCGGAGCTACCCAAACAAGACGACCGGGATCACAACAGACTAGCGGTCGAAGGAGCATTTGACGACTAAAGCCTTTAGCTGGGTCAAAGAAGAAAGGCTTGATGGAGACAGTCTCGGCTGTCCGTCAATGAGACTGTTGATTCCATGATATTGAGCCTCTGATTGGCTAGAACCCTTGCTTTGGGGATTGTGGGAAGAAGGCCCTAGGGCCACTTCATACCCAGCTTAAGGTTCACCATCAGCAGCATCCACCAGTGGAGGAGTTTCATGATACATTGGATCCAATGGCCCTGGAGCTCTCCTCAGTTGTTACCCCTCCTTGCCCTCATACCTGAGGTCCCCGCATACCTACCTAGTACTTACCTTGGCCAACATGCCTGCCCGTAAGGTACCTAGTACTTAGGTGGACTCCAGCTCTTGGCTACTCCCATCTTTGGATTCTTCGATTGTGAGGGGAATCGGCTTCCGAATGGAAGGTGCCCTGTGATTGAATCTATGACCACGATAAGTCAAAATAGGTCTAGGTACCAGGTCGTGTCCATGGAAAGAGCTTTCCCATGCATTCGATCATTGAGGATGAGACAGTGTCGCACTTGCCTCCATGTTTAGCGGGATGCGTTGTCTTATTAGGTAGGCAGGTACGGAGTACCTAGGGACGTCACATGCCCTCCTAGCATCCATGATGCAGACTTAAAGGAACCTTCATGGGGATCTCAACCTACTCCAAAATCCATCGGCACAATAAATCGGAATTTCCAGCATCGTTTACTTCTTGAATCTTTCTTTTATCAAAAAATTTATTGGCTTATGTACAGTCTTATTGACTGCGTCCTCATCAGTAAGCTATTCCTCGAACCATTGATATACACAACCCACTCGACCTTTCATCCGTCATGGCGAACACAGCAGCTTCCCCTAGGTCTCATCGTCCCTATGACTCGAAGCTTGGAATAGTCACAGGTGGCTCTCGAGGTTGATCTCTCACCAATCACTCCCATTTCGCAAGGTCGCTGACTCGGTCAAGGCATTGGTGCAGCCGTTGCTGCGAGACTCGCTGCTAAAGGATGCAATCTTCTCCTTGTTTACACCTCCAACTCGTCCACAGAACTAGCTAGAGATCTTTGCGGCGAGCTATCGTCTCTGCACAGAATTCAATGCCTGGCAGTACAGGCCGATTTGGGCGAGCCATCCGAAGCGTCTCCCAAAATCGTTGAGGCTGCACGTCGCCTTCATAACTCATATAACTCAGACAAGCCCTTCCAAATCGATATACTCATCAACAATGCAGGCGTCTCGTCTAACCAGCATATGAACGATGAAAGATATGGAAAAATCCAAGAGGTTGAGTTTCACCGTGTCTATAACGTCAACGTCTTGGCCCCTCTCCTCCTAACCCAGGCTGTCGCCCCGCATCTTCCCACAAACCGCGCGGGCCGCATTGTAAATGTTTCCAGTGTATCTTCGTCTATCGGGTATCAGGGCCAATCTGTTTACGCAGGGAGTAAAGCGGCCTTGGAAGCAATGACGCGGACCTGGAGTCGTGAGCTGGCTACTCGTGCTACAGTCAATGCGGTCAATCCCGGGCCTGCTTGGGGAGATATGTACGCAGCCGCGGGACAGACTTTCTGGAACATAAACCAGCCTTATGTTGACGCAACCCCATTGGCGCAGTACAACGGTGAACCGGAGGTTTTGGCTATGGCCGGAACTGATGCTGAGCGCTTTGATCGAACTGTACGTGAGAGCATGGGTTATCGAAGGCCCGGGTTTACGACCGAAATCGCCGGTACAATTGATATGCTCTGTTCAGAAGAGAGTGGGTGGACAACAGGAAGTGTAATTTGCGCGAACGGAGGCATGAAAATGTCAATCGCTTAGAGGGTTTCCGGCACACTTTCGTCAAACGCCAGCAGAGACATCGATGAACGGACCGACCCCAGAACTTCAATGGTTGTCACATCCGAGCGGGTTCCCGCTTCACCACCGAAGAGCAACCTGGGCATCTAGCCGTTGTGATTGCTCAAACTAGCAAATTATAGCACGAGCTTCCACAAGGCAAGTTCAGCCGGTTTCAGAACAACCCCTGGTCGAGTGGAAGGACCAGGTGTACAGTCGATCATCGATTTCCGTCTTTTTTATGTGGTTAGACGCATGTCGCCCATGTCGAGGTGACAATGAACTTTTTTTTATGAGAAAAGGACCCCTTGCATATGATTACCTTCAAAGCTTCTCACCTTATGCTTGCTCAGGGACATAACTGCGACTGCGGTACTGCAAGTATAACCGCGGCAACACTGTTGGCGTCCCGGGGTACGGCCAACAAATCGACCACTCGTGCTAAGCAATATTTATATATTTTGGAAGTCTGACGGCTTCTGGCAGGAATGAAACGGTGGCGCTTCGTAAAAGGGAGTAAAAGCCCAGTCATAGATGTGTGCAACCATCTACACCATAAAAGATGCCGAGTACTTTGCAAAGAGCCGCCTCGACATTGTTGGTAACCTCATGTAGCGGCATCAAGCATATCAGTTTCGCAGTTAATGTTGTGCGACAACGTTTAACAGATTCGACATTTCTGTCAGCTTGACAAAGCATGCTTGTATCACGCGATGCCGTCGCATCTGGGGTAGAAGCCGACGATACACAGGGGCTGCTTCGATGTCAAGGTATATGTCTTGTTGAAGTGCTGGCCGGGTGCATTCAAACGACCGAAGAAGACGCAAAGGAGGTTTCTTCCAATGGAATAAGAATATTTGAGGCCATCTCAAGACAATTTTACTTCATCTTGATAATATCATTGGAAACGATCCTCTTCTCGACGCTTCATCCGATCTTTACGCACCCTTTCGAGGTTATAGCGACAGTCTGTCACGGGTCGAGGCTTCATTTCGCTTGATCTCCTGAGCAAACTCGTGCACGATGATGCTCTATCCTACGATGTCATCTTGCGAACCTCAGGAAGTATTTGAGAAGTTTTATTTTATCTCGTCCCCACATAAAACAATTCCTCAGAGTCATGAAAAAGAATAAGATGTAAGCAAGTCTGAGACACCTCAAGTCATACAACACACATGCGGGTTGTGTGGGCGTATACTCAAGGATGGAATATTGGTTATCCCTACAGACTCCTTTACTTGTTTGCAACGGGTCAAGCATTTAGAAGTGACCAAGCCATGTGCAAAGGGTTGCCACAAACTGAGGATAAGGTTTAATGAAAGTTACTCCTCTCATGAAATATGGTCTGCAGCGAAGTTGTCACATTCATCTGGGCGTTTTGTATTTAACTGTTGCTCCTGAAAGACGTCCGGAAGACTCGCGATGAGGAAGCCCACAGCCTCGACCTGGGGCTGAGATACTGCACAAAAGCTTTCTTTTTATACTCATACTCTCTTGAGCCGTATGTGTCTGATCAATGCAAGTGGCCATGCAGAAGTTGAAGCACAGTTTCAGCCTCAAGAAGCGTCAGAGGTGGCCGAAGCAGCTCTGCATGTTGGCAAAGAACAAGTGCCTTGACATTAGATGAAGGACAGAGATTGTAGTGGCTTTGACACCAACACGCAAAATTGGCACCGAGATTCAATGTTTGGCTAGGCGTGTTGACCCGACTTAGAGCTGCCTCCTTCATGATGATTCATGCCAGTTCCCGCGATCTTTGGACTCACAGCCAGTATCAGTCACACGCTACCCAGAGTACCTGCATGTCTGTGGATGGTGAAGCATCTGTCAGTAAGTCAAAACTACAGGCACGTCTCTGCCAATGCGATGAGCTGCTTCGAACGTCCCGATGGATTCCACATATCGATCACCAATAGCCCTATGAGAATATTCGGAAATATTTGCGATGGAACGCGAAAGTGACAGGTTGTTAGATCAAAGCCTCTGATTATGTTAGCCAACAAAAGATACGAGAGAAAGGCAACGCCCATGAGTTCCGAACATTGGCTACAACTCATTCAGTTGTCGTCGTGTGACTTCGGAGATTGATCCTCTGACACACTGATACCTTGCCTGACTTAGTTCTTCACGATCATTATGTCTTGTCCTACTTAGTACGGGCTTACTTCTTTCTCTCCCCTCACTTCTGTCAACCCAATCTCTTCTTCTTCATCTCCAAACTCTTTGCCAGTTTGACCCTCAAACGCCACCCGCACTTCGATCTTACAATGTCAGGCGGTTCAACACATCCGGATCCAGTCTTTGCCGCCAAACTGGCCCGGCGTCAACAACTCAACTACAATGCCATGATTGTCTTTGCCGCAGCCATGACTGCTTTCTACTTCACCATTTGTATAGCCACTCTTCTCAGAAGGCTTTGCGTTGATCTAGGTGCCTCGCGCAAACCAAATACCGCCACAGCGATCTTCCGGTAATGATCTGTCCTCACCCGGAACGGGACGTTGGTTTAACTGTATCACAGGCGCCTGAGAGCGAGTGCTCTAGTGAATATCACGAGACTACCGTCTGGAGGATATGCTCTTGCTGGATTCGGATATTTAGTTATAAACGCCATCGTCACTCTTATTTACCTGGACAACGACAATATGCCGCTTCTTTCCAACGTGGCCTCTCGAACTGGGTGGTTAGTTTTCAGACAAACTCTTGACAAAACTTCTCATAACGCAATATATACAGGATGGCTATCACAAATCTCCTCGTCGTCGTCCTTCTCTCCCTCAAGAATACCCCCATTGTCATATTCATGACCTCCTCTTATGAACGCCTTAACGTTCTCCATCGCATAACCGGTTACACTACTCTCATCTTCGCAATAGTGCACTCTTGCAGTTATGCTGCCGTGTTCGGTGCCCAAAACTTTCTCCAGCGCTTGCTTGTGAGAGAAGAAATCTTTGGCATGGTCTCTATGGGCTCATTCCTAGTCCTTAGCTTTGCCGGTGCTGTCCTCCGGACGTGGTGGTACGAACTATTTTACTACCTTCATGTGGTTTTCTGGATCCTCGCTATCACCATGACCGGTCTCCATCAGCCGGAGCCTAGCAAGAAGGTTCTGTACGTCATTTTTGCCTCAGCCGGAATTTGGGCCCTCGAGCGAGTCATCCGCCTCGCACGTATCATCGTTAACAGCACCAATAATACCGTCACTCTCACGCCACTCCCTAATGGCGCTACTCGTGTCACACTTGACAAGGCACCATATGGATCTTCATCTGGCAAACATGGCTTCCTTTGGATCCCCGGGGTACGCGCCGTTGAAACCCACCCTTTCACCATGGTTGCTACGGATCCCCTCGAGTTTGTTGTGGCAGCCCATGACGGATTCACCCAGGCTTTGCACAAGTGTGCCCTTGAGCACCCAGGAATCATATTGGAAGGGTCAGTTGAGGGTCCGTACGGTAATCACCCTGATGTCAAGGGGTATGACAAGGTCATGCTTATAGCAGGGGGTAGCGGTGCAAGCTTCACGGTTGGCGCGGCTCTAGATATGCTTAAAAGCCTGGACATAGATGCTGAGATCGTTATCAAATTTGTATGGATGATCAGGAAACCAAGCAAGTCCATGTTAAAAACCGCGTTGTCGCAATACTAACCAATCTTGCAGCATATTTCACCTGGTTCGCCGAACATATCGAGACTCTACGTCGAGACCGCCGTGTCTCGATCAAGATCTATGTAACACGAGCTTCAGAAACCGAGATTGTCCCCCGGAGACAGCTTCCCTGCGGATCGCACACGTCTTCAAGCAGCACTTTTGTCGAGTCCGACCCAGAACAAGACGGTCTTTCCCATGTCGACACTAACCGATCATCACTTGACATTGAGAAGAGCCAAGTTCTCCCACCCGTGATAAGTTCTTCTCTAGGCGATATCTTTCACGTTGGGAGACCAGATGTCGCTTCACTTGTGAAAGAACTGATAGAGAGTACGCCATCCGACAAACGAGTGCTGGTGATGGGCTGCGGACCACGGACACTCATGTCAGCTATTCAGAACGCGGCTGCAGACTGTATCGTGGCAAACAGAGCTGGTGTTGAGCTGCATCTGGAGCAATTTGGGTGGTGAAAACAAGTTCATGGTTGATCTTGTTGCATATGATTGCAGATCTAGGGTGGAATCAAACAATATGAGAAATGATATTGAGATTGACGAGCAACTCAACCAATTACAAACGCCAGGAAATAGCAACCTACCTCAGATTTCTGACGTTGTGGCTCTTGAGCTTTTGGTAATGTATTTATTATCATATCGTATCAAACATGATACATATATACACATACACATATCCTTGTAAGTATAACTAAAAAAAAAAAAAAAGGTATGTACCAATGTGCATCCAGACCAAGGACCTGTTGGGTATAGAGCATCCAAAAACAATTCATCCGTCATTGACCCAACCCCGACGCCTCCCTTTTTTCCCCGCTGTTTATGAATCCAAGAGTTCCGAAAGTATTCGACCGTAAAATATATATAAAGATGGGAGGAAAAGAGGCATCAGCATTAATTATGACACCGCATTATCGCGGCTATCTTCGCATTGGTGGATTGAGGGTTGCGAAGACCGGCGCCGAGTACTGAGGAACTTGGCACTTATAACCTTAGTCCCATGTGACACCTTATCCAGGAACCCCTGAGACTTTTCCTTCATCGTGCTTTGTCGGCGCGCTCTCCCAGCAATCGCAGTCTCCATGGGCGACGGCATCTCTTCATCCGGCTGTCTGAGGGCATCACGCACCGCAGGGCAAGGATCGACGAGTTGCTTAGCGTCGCTGATAAACTGGAGAAAGACCGAGTAGGACATGCAAACAGCCTGGAGGACAATGATGACGACGAAAGCCGTTCTGACGGTGCCTCCGTGCTTAATTATGCCGTACATGACGAAGGGTAAGAATCCGGGGCCGGAACTACCCATAGTGATAAAGGCGGCAGCACGCTTGGTGCGTCGACCTTGACCGCGAAGACCAATGGCAAAAATAAGAGGGTATATAGGGCCCTCGAAGAAGTAAAAGAGAACGATGGGTATGACAAGAAGGTTAGGGTTGGGTGGACGGACAACCACAGGAAGAAGGGCAAAGACGAAGCAGCCAGCGATGCAGGCGGTGAGGATAGTACGGGGTCGTGGGAAGCGGGAACGATATACAGAGAGATATGCAAGGCCAGCTGCCATGAAGCGGGACACGGCAAAGGCGGTATGCGCGATGAGGAGATAATCAGGTATTGAGAGTGCGATGCCAGGCGGTTTATCGGGGTTGGGAATATCGCCTGCACCTTCGGTGGCTTGCTCTCCGGTGTTGGGTGTGTTGGGGAGTATGGATATCATGAGGCTGCGGAAGTAGATGCTGAAACACTCCTGTGCAGCCACATATGTGTATTGAGCAACAACGGCCAGGATAAGGCTCCATGTGCGGAGCTGTAGACCGCCTCTTTTCTTCTGAGGATCCATAGGAAGATGCTTGGCGGATTGCTCAAGCTCACGATCACTCACTTCGGGAAGTGGCATGTAGTAGAAGAAGAGCCCGAGGGCAACACACAGGAGTGTGATTCCTAGATACGTCCATTGCACGTTGATGAGTGTCATACTGGTCGCGCTGCTCTGTTCCACAATACCCTTAAAGAAGACCTTCTGGGCCAGCAGGCCGCTAAGAACACTGCCGGTGCCTTGGATGCCTTGCGCCATGAGCACGCGAGTCTCGCCATATTCGGGGGGGCCGCAAAGTATTAAGAATGCATTTGCGCCAACCTCTAGAATTGATAGACCAAACCCGACAACGAAGTTGCTGAGCATGAACCCGGCGTATGATTGGGTAACGGCTGAGGGCCAGAAGATGACAGTTCCAATCCCATAAAAGCATAGCCCGACGATAAAAGTAACTTTGAAGCCACCAACGCTGTCGTGGCCGTTGGCCTTGTGCCGCCTCGATCGGTTGTGTTCGTCGCGCCGAAGAATCCATTCGCCCACTAGCAGGGGTCCAAAGAAGTAACCGCCTCCAAAGTATACAGACGTCATGCCAAGTGTTTCAGCTGTGGTCATATTGTCGACTTTCGCAATGACGTTGTTTAAAGTATTGAGCAGGCCGTATGATATTCCCCATAACAGAAACAAGATGGACACAATTGTGCAGTATTTGAAGGACTGTTTTTTGTTGCATTTGAGCATACTTTTAGGTTTTGTCATGTTGACGAAGCCAAAATAAACACCCTCGACTGTTCCTGTTGAAGACGTCATAGTTGTTGATGTTTGAAAGGTCCCATTGCTCTGATACCCACGTTGCGCAGGACGAGTTAGGCCTGGCTCGTCGAAAGGAGTCGTCAAGAATTCCATCGCGCTCATGGGAGCATTAGCATTGAGAGGCTGTGGGCCAGTTTGCGCGACAGGAGGGGGCTGCTGGATACTGGCGCGGTGGCCTGTTGAAGGCGTATCTGAATCGCTGGGCCCCTTGGGTGTACTGGCGCGGGTTCCATTGGGGTCGTAGAGCATAGAGGGGAGTAGCTTGAGGACCAGAGGCTTCAAAGTCGGGACGCAGGCGCACATCATACCGACGTTAACCTCAACAGCGCTCCACATGAGCGATCGCGAAGCGTTCCAGGCAAAGTCGGTCTGGCCACCAAATCGAGACTGAGGATCGGCAGTCGTACTGGTTGGTGCTGTGATGGCTTGCTGAAGGTAGTAGATTCTGACCACATCCACAACGGTAACGAAGATACCAACGGTGAAGGTAAGGACCAGGATTGTTTTCTGGCGAGAAGGGAGGCGCATGCCGGTGAGGACAGGTATAGGTAGCGCGAGAATGGCAAGGTCCGTGACGATGTTGACGGGTGAAGAACATATGAACTCGGTAAGTAGTGGTATACATTTCGCGCGTTCGTCATAATTAACATCCCAGGCGGCTTGGGTTGGGCGGCATTGGAAAACATTCATGAAGGTGAGAATAACACCAGCAATATTGACGACCGCAAGTGTCAACCAAGAGGCGAATCGAAGTACTCTTTGGGTGTGCTTGGCTAATCGGAGGTAGAAGATGAGTACGGAGGTCTTGGTGGCCATCAACGCTGGATTGTACAGGATGGAAAAGACATATTCGCATCGGCGAAGGGCGGGCAAGCGGTGCGGGTCGATGTTTTCGTCGTGTCGTCCGAGGCCATTGTGAACGCCGAAACAGATGGTGAAGGAGAGGAAGAAGGCGAAGAGCCATGCGAGGATCATGACGCGGTCATCCCAGGTGACATTCCTAACAATGAAGGTCCGCGAGACGATTCGTGCTACGACGAAGACTGTAGCGAGGACGAGAGTGGCCGTAGTGACGGCGAAGACGACCGGCCCACGATCGGGAATGCCTCCATCGTCGGTGGAGGCCGAATCGGACATATCGAGGACGGAATCGGAAGAGACATGGACTCGTCACTCGTGGAATTGGGTGTGAAGCAAGCTGAGATGGAGACTGGCTTGACAAGTTGGAGCCGTTGCTACCTTGATGAGCGTGCCATGTCTTCCAAGGTTGGGTCGGTGTTGAAATAATTATCGGGACTGGATTCAGGCGAGAGATTACTGGGAGAGTAAGATGAAATTGGATCGGCAAAAGAGTCGGTTGGAACTTGGAAGTCGAGTGTTGGCGGGTAGAGGCTACCGAGCCTGGAAGGCTAATAGTACATAATAAGCCCAGGGCAGGTAACGTAACCTTGGGATCGTGACTGCCCGTGCTGAACTGTCAGATGGCGGATATTGTCTGGTTTTCGGGGTCTTGCGGCGGCGTATTCCCGTCGGGATGTGCCTACTGGGGACACCAGAAAAAGAAAAGAGGAGGCAATCTGCTGAAGATTTTGCCAACAACCGAGAAGAAGCAAAGAAATATGTTTCCCTTCCCTTCTTGCCAAGTATATGCTTCTCCTGGGTTGGTAGTAGTTCTTGATCGTAGAAGGAACAAACAAGCAAGAAAAGCCAGGCCAGGTCAATCCCATCGTCAAAAGTGGTTGTGTCCAAGGTCCAAGTCCTCCTCCCCCTCCCAAACCCCAAAGGAAACCGGCCTGCTCGCCAGAGAGAAAAAGCCGGGGTGAGTTTTTTTAGCGGCTCTAGCGGATATCTTAGCCACCAAACAGTGGGTGAGAGTGACTGGAGCCAGCCAATGGCACCATGGGTTGCCCCGCCGGCAGTCGGGAGACCGTGGAGCTGGGAGCGCTGGAACATGAGGCTAAATAAGAGTCGACACCCCAACGATGTGGATGTGGATACCTTACGATCCATACATACATACTTTTACAACGGCATTCCATCGGGGCAGTTGGATCCAAACGGTGAAGGCTGGAGGTTGAGAGTGGAGGGAAGAAGAGTCTGGTAGAGTTCAGACTAGGAAGGTAGGCACTCTTGCAACGGATGAGTATGAGGTCTTGAAGGAGTCGGGAGACGGTAGTTCAACTCAATTGAATGATGAGTTATGAAAGTCAAATCCCCTTAGGTCGCACTGCATACGAGTCAATGGATAAGCAACAAGGTACCTACCTAATTTACCGACTGATCGGGTACTTGATGGTCAGGTGACTCGAGTCGTAGGGTCCGGAGTAATTCTGGGGGTTGATGGCTTTTCTGTTGATCTATTGGTCTAATAAGCTTTGATAGGTAGGGAACATGTCTAACAGGCCCAATTGCCATTGAGTTGCCCGAATTTCGGGGTATACATAAATGAAGGCCGCCCGTTAATTACAGTATTATTTTAGCCATTGGTTAATTGATTATTGGGTACTGTAGCTTTTGGCGCGGTCCGCTGTGCGCTGCATCGAGACGGGCTGCATAACACAGACAAAAGCCATGCAAGAAAAATCTCTTCAAACCATATCCAAATCTCTGTCTCTGTCTCTGTCTCGGCAGGGTCTGTCTTGGCTGAATCTTGGCTGCTCAGCTAAGCTAAAGCCAACTTCTATGTATGTACGTACGGGTAACTTAGTACCTATGGAGTAGTACCAGTAGGTTCTCGGTCGCTTGATTAGGCGAATGTTAGTTGACGCCTTGACGGCAGCATCCTCTAAAAAACAAAAATGCCGCGCAGGAAATTGAGGGGAAGATGACATTGGCGCGTGATGAATGGTTGAGCGATTAGTTGCGCTACGTGGTGGTTTCCATTGGGGGAATTGATGCACAATTGGATCGTCAATGTCATCGTCATCATCATCGTCCTCAGTCTCACAGCCCAGGCCAAGTCTTCCTCTTGAACTTTCAAAGACAACCGCTATTTGCGACTGTAGCGTCCAGGCTTCTTATCCTCAATTGGACGATTGCTGATTATGAGTCTTGTTTCACAACACAGCACAATACAGTACAAGATATCTAATGCACAAAAAGACCGTTCCCTAAGGTAACGCAAGAATGACAACACCATCAGGGCTGGAAAAGAGTCGCGGTGCCTACTTTATCTTACTTTATTTCCCCATATTGATTGCCGCCGGCTCCGCGTTGTCCGACTTTTGAGTATCGCTCCCACTGACAATGGTTGTCCATTGCTCTCCAGTTCTCAAGCCACTTTACACTCATTCTCTCTGTGATTAACACATTAGTTGGTACCTGTGATAGGTAGCAGTCTGCACATGCTGCGCCCGCGCCGTCGTGCCGTCGCTCCCCTGTCTCTCTTGTTTTATCCTCATTCACTCAAAGCTGAAGATAGATCATACGTCATGTCTCTAGTCGGCGACAAGCTTTCACCAAGCCTTGATCGTCGGCCCGCCATCGCCATTAGACAAACGGTCTGTGGGTGCATCATCACAACTGATTGACCGTCAACTTATCACTTCATCACTGATCATCATCATCAGCTGATTCTCATATTCTCATATTTCAGATGTTGGTTTCCGCTTCCGCTTCTCACCGCAACAAGAATATATACTCAACCGAATATCAACATCTGCAGCCAAGACCGCCCGTGGATCACGAGCCTAGGTAGCCGACAATGCCCGCATGGCATGGCATGGCATGGCCTGGCCTCGACTGGTCTTTGGTCTTGACTGACCCCTCGTGTCCATACCTAGCTCCATTTTGGCGCTCCCTTGCAATGGCGGTACCTATTGGTGACTGACACCAGATCACCACTTTCATATCCACTGAGGAGCTCTCATTCAAGCGATTCATGCCATTGGGCCAATTCAGCTGCCACGCCGATCAAATCTCTGCTCCTTTTTTTTCGTATTATTAACTGAGCTCCCCATTCCTGCAGAAGTACGAAGCGTCTGTCACCGATGCAGACGCAGGGTCTTCCCACCGTATCTTGGGCTGCCTATCCCATTATATGCTGGAGTTGGGAGAACTGCATCCGGCGGGGTTACTAGAGGAGAGAACTTGACAGTGAAAGGAGTTTTATTTAGATTGTTCAATGAAACCAAACTATTCACTTTGTTGAGCATACATATATGTAACTCGCAAAGCTCATCTCATCCAATCCATGATGACTACCTGTACGAAGCTACTAACTTACGGGTGCGCGCCCCGAACAAAGCTATATTATAAAAATTGAGACTTCGTCACGTCGTTGCATGGATTCTTCCTCCTCCTCATATCTATGTGACTGCAGCCTTTCCTCCCGGCCCCGGAACCACATGCCTCTCCGATTCAAGTTGAACCCCCGGATCTCCGATCTCCGGTCTCCGGTCTCCAATCCCCGATCCCCGCCCGCCGTTGTTATCTTCTAGCCTAACGTCATCACCAGTCATCCATATGGCGACAACAATGGCGTAACACACGTCATTCCCCTAAACCATTCAGACGACGACAACAACAACGCATTCCTTGATGTCCTTGGATCATGTAATGTTATCGACTTTGCAGCGATCCTGTCACCCACTCATTAAGCCCGATTGTCATGAATTCTCCGGCGCAGACTTCCGGCTCCGGCAGCGCCGCCTCGGGTCCGTCCCCTAACCCTCGCGACGACGCACCTTTCACTTCGGAGGAGACACCTTTGCTTGCTGGGTCAAGCTCAAGCTCGAGATCAAGCTCGGCAGTGAGATTGAGTACGCAGAAGGATACCAATTCTCGTCATGTTGAGACTCAACCCAAAGTCCACATCCCATTGGCGAGAGGAATTGCGATAGGAGTGAGCTTGTGGCTCCTCATCTTCTTAACAGGTAACAGCTTTATCCATCACCCGTGATTTTCCTACTGTAAATTTCGCGATTTACTGACTCGTCTGCAGCCTGCAATATGTCCGGTATGACTCTGATTCAGGGAGCCATTGCGTCTCAACTTGGTTCCCATGGCTCGTCTGCCATGTGGTTCACCAGTGCCTACCTCATTCCCATGTCTTCTCTCGCTCCTGTAGCAGGGCGCCTGGCGACCATCTTCCCACCCAGGGCTCTTATTCTCCCCATTGCGGCTCTCATAGCCACGGGTGGGCTGATCTGCGCCCTCTCGACTTCGTTTGGTACGTTTGTTGCTGGCCGGGTCATTGCAGGCACAGGTGGTGCTGGGGTTTTGTCACTCGCCATTATTATTGGTCTAGAATTGGCCAGCGAGAAGTCGAGAGGTCTTGTGCTAGGCTTGATTAATGCGGGCTTTACTGCTGGTGTTTCCTTTGGTGCTATCGTATTCGGGGGCCTGATGCCAGTTGTAGGATGGGTACGTTGAACTCGTGTGGACTGAGGATTTTCGGTGCAGAGACTGACCTGACCGGCCATAGAGGCCACTCTTCTGGGGACAAATCCCTTTCGCTTTCGCCACGGGTTTGGGAGTATTTATCAGTATACCCGCTGCAGCAGAAGCACATGATATCAAGACTAGTACGAGACAGAAACTCGCGCGAATAGACTATCTCGGGGCTGGTCTTTTGGTAAGCTTCGCATGCTTTTCCCCCACAGAATCGCCGCTAACTCACCCTTCAAGACCACGTCTATTGTGCTGTTTCTCTACGCAATCGCAGATGAAATCCAAACAGTACCCCTGTGTATCGCACCCGCCATCCTCCTGCTCTTCCTCGCAGTTGAGAACTACCTGGTAGCGGATCCCATCATACCCGTCAAGGTTCTCTCCTCGTGGGGTATCTTATTCTCATGCTTCGCACAGCTGGGTCTCATGATAGCCCGTTGGAGCGTTCTGTTCTACGCGCCTATATTCATGCTTGCGGTTCGAGGCTCTTCTCCAGCAGCTGCAGGCTCCATCCTCATTCCTACAAACATAGGATTTGGACTGGGTGGCATCCTCGTCGGCTGGCTTCATGTGCGCCGAGACGGGGCTTTTTGGCTCCCCTCCGTCGCAGCCCTTGCTATCTTCACTGCAAGCACATATGTACTCTCACTCATTAGCACCACGAGTCTTCCTCTTGCTCTCTTCATCGCAGTCGTGCTGATCAACGGCCTTGCGACGGGTGGGGGTGTCAACTACACCCTTGCGCATATCCTGCACCTCAGCCATGATGACACCCGATACATTGCCACCAGTCTGCTGGGTACGTTCCGAGGCTCGGGCTCAAGTTTCGGCACTACGGTGGCCGGCGGTATCTTCTACCGCTTACTCAGAGGAAATCTCGTGTCGGGATTCCTCCAGCTGGACGGTGGTGAGCATCTGAGTCATGCTCGACAGAGGCTGGTGTCCAGCTTGGTTAGCACGCCAGGGTTGGTGCACGGCGGTGACCTGAGTTCGGCAGAGCAGAACATTGCGACAGAAGGCTATGCTGGTGCTACGAGAGGCGTCTGGCAGGCCATGGCCACGCTGGGAGGCGTGGTCGTTTTGTTTCAAGCTCTGACGGGAAAGAAAGCGCCTGACGACGAGCGGGAAGATGAGCAGCCAGATGAAGAAGCAGCAAGGGCTGTTGTAGTTGAGAACGAGGGTGTTGGTGAAGCGTGAAGCGTGAAGCGTGAGGCCAAAACCAAGGCGTTCAACTATCAAGATAGAGTTTGACGCTGCGGTGTCTGTTTGTTTAGCGTTTAAAGTATTTTTGGATAGTACATACTTACTTTGGGGGATGTTTCGAGAGGTTTCACCGATACAGACAGTACATACATTGGTACCTAAGTACGTATGTATCCAGTATGGATGTCAGTTCATGACGCCATGACAGACAAGGCGTCTGTTTGTTTGTTTGTTTATAGAATGCGCACGTAAATACTCTCTCTACCTGCATGGATGTTACAGGTTGGACTGACAGTGTGTTCCAAAACATCCATTTGTTTACAGTTTGGCATTGGCCAACAAAGTATCTTTGCAGTAGGGAAACGGTGACTTGAGCTAGTAAAACAGTCCAGTGCCAGGCCTACAGCTTCTTGTCGTGACGATCACCACCGTGCGTATGTATCTAGCTAGGTAGGTATGGAGTATGTTGGTCAGTTATCAGGCGGGAGGGATCAAACATTCGAGTTTCACGAGTGGGCATGATATTTTTCTATTTTGGCCTACCTATGTATATCAAGTCCTATGCAAACTAGTAAGAAATTCTGAACAGAAAAATTACATAGATAGTATCTCTACCGGGACGGCACATCCCGCAATCTCCATACCTACCTAGATATACATATATGTACATATTATGCGAACTGACTGTCTGTCACCGTAAGATATTTACCTTAGTGGTGCATAAGGAGTTTCACTATTCCATACTATACATACGTACACCTTATACTTTAGTGCACTGTCCTGCATGCTAGACCCCTGCTTAATCTCGCTATCAGGTCCCGTTTGGGACGAACCCATGGTTTGTGGCTCTGCGGGCCGGTACCCATTCGTCAGGCCAATCGCTAAGCTCAATCCCACCCCTCCCGCCACATGAAGCATTTACATAAACGTCCCAGGTCCCAGGCCCAGGGCTAGGTACCTTAGCCAGGCTGCCAGGCTCCCTAGGCTCCCTAGGCTCCCTAGTAGCTACCTACCTAGCCTGGGTACTCCATAGAAATCAAATCGTCTCAAGTTCCAGCTCCACTTCCATTAGACTTCAATCAATTTGATCCCAGATCCTGGCAATGCAACGCCGTTAGAGCGATCTTGCCCGTCGGTACTAGTAAGAAAGCTTCTTTCAGAGTTCACACTTGTCAGAGCAGCCCGATCTTATGAGGTACGTATCCCTTAAATAACGAGGGAGCACCAGTGAAGTACTTTTGTGGGGTATATCCAATCAGGTAACCGATATCTTAGATACCTTAGTTTATATAGTAATTATACCTAGATTTAGGTATCTCTGATAATGTAAGCTGCAGATCGTGACTTTGATTTCTACTGCTGTGCCTCCTTGAGGCTGGTATTTGTGGCGTAAAGATCGGCAGCCAATTAATACTGGAGCAAGCCCCATAAAAGTACTTTGGTGGTGCTCCCTCGTTATCTAAGGGATGTAATGCACCTATCTCTACATACTGCTAGCACTACTACCTTGCTAACCTCAAGATAGATAGATACATACCTTATGTACCAACCTACCTTGGTGTCTACGGAGTACCTGTCTACCTATCTGTAGATTACCATGGATTGTCGCATCTTTCTTTCGCTCTCTCCCCCATCCCAGTCTTTCTCTCATGCCAAGGTACGTACCATTGGGCTGACGATCACTCAAAATTACCGTAACCACGCGCTCCAATCCTATCCCTGAAAGGCTCCCTTAGAGTTTACAGGGTCACCTTATTCTACCGAATCTTCACTGACAACCATGAGCCTCTAACTCGTTACAGTGTTAGTTCGCTGCTTGCACTGACTCGTGGTGGACATAATCCCCCAACAATTAGTAGACCCCAGATTCACTACCTAGGTAGTTTACTGTATTTCATTCATTTTGCTCTGTTCATGTTCAGTATTTCCAAGCTGTTCTAATATACAGTGACTAATGCTTTTCTTCAAGTATTTCATACCAGTTCGTCGTCTGTCGGGGATCCCGCCCTCATGAAACATCCTTTGACTCAACCATCCCGTTCGCCTGTAAATGCTGCAAGTTTGTCCATTGCGCCCAACAGTCCATTTCCGATTGCCCCATTGAGCTTCCTGAGCCATGCGTCCTTCGTGCATCGCCCAGCGACCTATTCCTCCTATCTATGTACATGAAAAGTAATAATCGTAACAAAGAGAAAAGATACAAGAACAAAATAAATATGGTCCCATCTCAGCTACCCTCAAGGGTTGACGGTTGAGTTACCGAGGAAGAAATCGAGATCGCCTCCATGTCCGTTCTGCGACCGATTTTCATTCTCGGCCAGTTGCTCGAGAAGAGCCAGGAATGGATCCTTCTCCTCTCCTGGACCTGTTCCGGTACTGCCATTGTTGCTTCGCGCTCCAGGGCTTGTCGCTGTCGGGCGAATCTGATTGATGTGCATCTTGGTATGGCTGTCGTCGCCGTGCCATGCCGCTGGGCTGCCAAAGGCGTTGGTGGGCACTGTTCCAAACATAGCATCATAGCCTCCGTTCGCTTCATTGATCATTCCTGGCCCTGCATTCGTAATGCTTGACCCTGAACCATAGCTGTAAGGTGGGCTGAAAGGTGCGCCACCCATTGGGTGCATGTTATGAGATGAAACGGCATGCGACGTGGGTGACATGGTGAAACCTGCTGCCGCTGCCGCCGCGACTGCAGCATTGTTTGCGGATGCATCACCACCCATGTGGTCATGCATAGTGTACATCTCCTGGTTTTCGTGATGGGTCGGGATTGAGGTCGGCGTTGCAAGGAGACCAGGTGATGAATGCGGCATCCCTCCCGACGTATATGAGAACGATCGTCGAGCAGTGCCTGGAGTAGGTAGTCCCGACGCAGAGGGCGCGAGGCTCGAAATAACCTTCACGTCAGGTCGTCTTCGGTTAATAGGTCCTGGCGGAGCCGTATTCTTGCGCTTGAGGCTCGGCCGCTGTAGTCCGTCGTTGTTTCGGAGAGTGTCTTCAGCAGTTGGTCGAATACCCATGTCAACTACAACATCTGCAAGGCGAAGATTGGCTGCATCGAAGCTGAAAGACGGACCACCCGGTCCTCCGATGTTGGAATACCGATCGAAGAAATCCTCGCTGTGGAATCCAGGTGTGTAGCGCATCGAGCTGCGAGATAGAGCCTTCACCAACTCGCCATGTGCGTGGCTAATGTCTTGAAGTGTCTCGCGTTGATGTTGTATCGTAGCCCAGGCATACCGCAGCTCACTCAAGAACTGCATCTCTCTTGATAGAAACCCTGCGGCCGAGCTGAAGACATTGAACTCGCCGTGGTTCCCTTGCTGACTGTAGTGGGCTCCGTGAACGTGAACTGTTCCTGCTGTGCAGACGCAATATCCAATAAATGCTGGCCAGTCGACAATTCCCGATTGCTTTCCAAGTTGAATCAGCTCCATGATGGCGTTAGCATGAAGGAAGCACATGTTAGTGGCTTCAATCTGCCAGGATTGATGCTGTCCTGTCTCTGCAAGTTCTGCAAGGTCGATGGGAAGAAACGGTCGGTAAATGAGACAGTGGATCAGGTGGTATATAACTTTGCTGAGCAGGAGGATAGTCGAGTCGGCCTGTCCAAAAAGAGTGCCGAGGTTGGAAAAGACGTCCTCAGTTCCAGAAGCCCAAACATCTAGGTCTTGACGGATCTTGGATATTTTGGAGAGTGTGTGCCATGGAAAGTGAGAGTCACCCTTGACGCCGCCAGCGGCAAGATATCGATTTGTGTTTCCAAGAACACGTGTGATGTCGATGAGCATGCCCATGCTTCCTTGGGGTTTCTTGTCGCTGCCCTGGAAGTACTGGAGGTTTGAGCCTGTTTGGAAGAACTCGCCTTCGACGGGTAGCGAGGATGAGTTAGGCGACCAAGAAGGAAGCCGCAGCATAATAGTGTTGTCGCTTATTAGGCTGGGTCGCTTCGAACCGGTTGCTTGAAACCGGTCAAGCAAGTAACAAGTCCAAAAGAGTCGGCGTCGCATCTCGCGTTCAACTGGAGTCATTCGATCCTGCCCGTCAGTTTCCTTATGAATCTCTAGCGCCATTGCCATCCCAGTGGCACTTGCTAGGTCTTGTTAGCATTATTGACTGCATCTGGGGCAATGCCGCTGCTTACTCATAAGCATATATGCCTTCTTTCCTTTCCCTGTCGCAGTGAAGGCACTGACCAACAACAGAAGTGCCTGCAATCCATCTATGGATGGCTCATCGATGTTAATCTCTCGTCTAGCCCGTGCTGCGAGGTCTTCACTAAGTTTGGCAGCCGCTTGATACCCACTAGGGTCGGTGGTGTGTCTGAATACGGTCAGCATAGGGGTCTGTGCTATTGGGGGGGACAAACCTTGCTGCTACGGCTGAAATGGCAAAGGAGAGGAATCGAGGGAGTTGGTTGAGTTGAAGTCTTTGTCGAATAGAGGATTCATCCACGATATAGTATGGCTTCCCATGAAACCTGGCGAAATATGTATCGAGTAAGACCTCAGCTTGGGCTGGTGGGGGGGACAAATCACTAGAGCGAGTCAGTCGTCAAGCCAGGATACAAAAGCGGCTATATCACAAACCGAGCTGTTGGAGTATGCGGAGAAAGTGATGCCGTATCGCCAGGAGATGCACGTGTGTCAACTGTGGCACGTTTGGTTATCGACTCGCCAACTTCAGTGACTTGAGAGCCATTCTCGGAAGCTTCTCCCTTTCCACCTCCTGGCAAATTTGAGCTTGCAAGCGACACATCGTCTTCGCCCTTTTCTCTTAACTTTGCCTCGAGCCCGTCAACTCTTTTCAAAAGTGCTTCCAAAACGTCTGTCTTTGGTCCACGCTTTTTGGGGACTGCGTCTGCAGCTGAGTTAGCCTTCGCTGCTAGGTCGGGGCCAGTACGGCGATGCTGAGGAAGCCAAAACGACAACACACAAGTTTTGTGATGAAATGTCGACTTACCATAAATGCAAGGGCATTGAAACACCTGGCAAGCCTCGCAGGAAGGTCGGAGTCGGTTGCATTTAATCTGTGGCAATGCTAGTAAGAATCATAGTTGTTGCAAACATATCGCAATGTCTCACCTTTCGCTTTCGGCACGACTTGCAGTTCATTGATTCGCGTGGTTCATTGCTCATGCGACGAGTGGGAAGGCGCTCAATGCCAACTTGAGGTCGGGGAATAGCCACAGGGTGGACTCCGGGTATGTGAGGAACGTTCATGGCGTCGTATATGGAAGTAGACATAACTATGCTGGTGCTAATGAGTGAAATTTGCCGGCGATTGGGGTCGTGAATCGGTTTGTTGGTATTGTCTCAAGGCACTTATACCTGAGTAAATGAGAGGCAATGATGCGGGAAAGACAAGAAAAGAAAAGAAAAGAATGATTGGAGTGTCGTTGATGAAATATCAGAAGTCGATCATTCCAAGTGATACCAGATCCAAGCACTCTAGGAGGTGTGGCTCGTTATACCGTGTTAGTTGACAGTATGGGTGTACTGTCAACGACGACGGTAAGAATGATGATGATGGAAATTGACGGTGGTTGATATGCTCCCAAGAGGCCGGGTAACATAAACAGAAATAAGGACGGACTTGGGAGGAGGAGATCGAGCCTAGAAGTAAAGTAAGGTGAGGCGTCTAGAAGATGGGACAGGACCGGTAGTAGAATGACTTCGGAGGCCCAGAATTGTACGACTGACCCGGCCGAACCCCAGTCGCCGGTCTCACTCTGGTTGTTGCCAATGTGGAGGTGGCTAGTGACAGGACCGGGGTGCGGGCATGAATGATGAGATGGTGGTGTCGATGTTGGGATGGATCATGGTGGGGAAACGGAGCTCAAGATTTGAGTCCCCTTGTGGATGCTGTTTCTGAATGCTGACTCAAGCCTGGCAGACGGGCATGGCTCCCACGAACTTGCAGACCAGCCAATACCAGCACAATCTCTTTTAAGGCAGACGGCCCATCTTGCTGGCGTCTGGACCAGCTGTGCTATTGGAGCGCACAGAGGGGATGGCGACTATGCAGAAGAGTCCTGTAGAGTAGTAACCCCCAAGTTCCCAACCGACAGGCTAAACCCCCAAATGATGGTAACGTATGGGCCCCCAAATGACCAAACCGGGGAAGGGTATGCCCTGATGCCGTCCATCTTTTTAACAAAGTACTGTAGCATTACCCGAGGTATCTGTCGATCCTGTCTGCTTTCCTCCGGCTTTTGTTGCTTTTAGATGCTGGGCAGGCACGGATTTGTGTCTTGATCGAGGGTGCGTACTCGGTCTCGTTCCCAAAGGTCCTCTCGGCCTTGCTCCCACTAAATGGTCCTGAAAAGCGGATTCCTCTTCACACTAGATTAGACGTATGTTGCAGGGACTAGACTAGTAGATACAATACGTGCGTACGTCTTCATTTATGCCAGGGGACACCAGGCCATGCCATGCGGGTCCCAAGTTCCATGACCAGAAACTCGGGCTCATGTTAGTGAAAGTGGCAGGGACCAGGTCGACAGCGATTATGAAGGTCTTTCTGACAATCTTCGATACCTAGGCTTGCTCGACTGTGTATGCATGTACTTGATTCTGCAACCGCCAGAGCAGCAAAGGTGCCAGTCGGTATGGAACTGCTTCAAGTTGACAGTTCCTGTTCTGCAGCTTTGGATGTCCCAGTCTCCGGCTTGACATTCATCAGTAAAATTCGTGATTTTAGTCCAAGGCACACCGGGATGTTCTTGTTGAGGTAAGATGGGTTTTTCTTTCTTTCTTCATTGATAAGCTGAGGCTAACCAGGGGCAACGATCAAAGATCAGAGGTCAAGGTCTATCAGTGCCGGACCGACCCAGAGCTACGGGTCTATACTCTGTCCAGGACCTGGGCAAGTCCACAGATGCCCGTCAAGCGTAGGTGCACGCAGCATCTGGCCCTAGGGCTCAAAGGAGCCTTTCAGACGAGGCGAGTAAGGCGAGAAGCGAGACTTGCGATAGGATATGGGTTAGGTCGAGAAGGCTTGGGGTGTGTTCTATCCGTAATGTGGGCTACATTGGTGAGTAAGGTAAGGTAAGGTAAGGTTAGGAAATGTAGCAAGAAAGAGGTGAAGATGGTCCAAGCTCTTGGTTCCTGCCTGTCATTTGGTGGCGCTGTCCATGGCCCCCTTCCATTTGCACAGCACCTCGACTTTCAGTCACTTTCTCTGACAGCGGCAGCGACGAATGAACAGAAGTGGAGGCAATGGAACCTGAAGTCAGGCACTACCTTAGTACGTACCTACCTAAGTTAGTATGTACCTACCTGTGGGGCACCTTACCTACAGGTACCTGAAGACTCCCTTAAGGTGCCTGAATTAGCGGACGCTTCGCTTAAGCATAGCGGGAACAGCGTAGGTTGTTTGGGGCTTGACTGGGGCTGTAAGAACCCTGTCTTGACAATGGAAACTAGCAGGTAAGGTAGGGACATACCTAGGGACCGGCGGGGACCGAATGGAACGGACAACAGCCAGTGCAATTGCGATAGGTTAGTAGCTGCTTGTGCTTTTTTGGTGAGCCTGAAACTCTAGAGCCACCATCTAGGAGCTTCTGTCTCAAACATGGAAGCTTTTGTTGTCGTGGTCAACGTCCTAAGCAACCATCGCACGACCCATCCAATGATCCAATGGCGTCACGTTTTATCGCATACATGCACCTGCATACAGTGTTTCAAAGGCGCAACTGAAGCCTGAAGGCTCCGCATAAACAACACAGACAAGAATAGGTTCACCGGATTTGGCCTCGCTCCTCTGAATTGGTAGAAGACATGGCCAAAACGATCAAACAGCTGAGATCAGCATCAGGCTTGTCTATCGCTTCCGCGCAGGACTTACAGACCGCTCGTTGACATTGGATCCTAGTTATGTATCATCCCAACTAACCGATTGCTGTTGGTTGGTGCCATCAATTAGTGACGGGATCCTAGCTAGGTGCCTGGACCTGGGTATCCTTATCAATATCTGGCTCTCCTAAGTCGCAGTGCGTCGTTCCCGTACGGGTTGCTACCTCGATTCTCTTAGTTCAGACTTATTTCATCTTCTGGGCCTCCTCTCTCACCCTCAGTGACAGGCGAAGATATCCAGTGCCAGTATATCGTATCCTCAGACGGCCCTTTCGAATCTCCAACATGATCTTTCTTTCCTTCTTCCCCTGGTCAGGGTGCACAGCGACAGCAACTCCGGATGTGTGGATATATACGGAGAAGTTCTTTCTTCCCCCTTGCAGTTGCTCCTGGCTCAACCTATTATTACCAAGCGGAAACTATCCATAAGTATTAGTGTCCACAGTTCGGAGGTGCATGATCTAAGCTTTCAAGAGTCGGCCGAGAGTCTAGCGGGAGCCATAAGAATTAATGAGACTTCCTAAGCGCCACGCTCTACCCAACCCAAGTTGGTTGGATCTAGCGGCTGCTATTGTTGTATATCAGGGTCATTTCCATTAACACTCAGCCGTTATTCCTGTGTCTCAGGGGCTCTACGGCACTAACTGGTAATAATACGATGAACGTTCATCCTCTCAGCTTGACGTGAACACTCCAACGACACTCCACTCCGGCCGAGATATCCCCTGGCACGTAGCAGGTTCAACGGAGCCGCGAGGAGCTATCGGCAACACCCTCCTCGCACTTCGATCTAGCTGAGCTCTTCGGTTTTTCCTCTCGTTCTCGGAGCACCCTTGAAACTGATCAGCAGGGCTGACTATCAACTAAGCTAAGTCTACTGATTGGGGATCGATACTGTACTGGCCCTGTTATAGGAGCTCACAACTAGTATATCTTTATATATAAAAAAAGCAAACAAGACATGGACGCATCGGACCTGCATATGTGGGGAATACACCAGAATCCTCTGCAGCCACAAACAAGGCTTGTTTGAAGAACTGGCACTTTACCATTCCCTATCTCTTGTTGATCGGGACTGAAAGATCGGGGAGGACTATACCTATCTAGTCTCCTACTATCCTTCTTGTGAGGTTTGATCCCTCCTTTCCGCTTCATAGGCCATTGTAGGCTTCAAGTCATCATGAGGCTACTGACATCCTGGCAGGCCTGGTTAGTATCGACGTGTGGTGCGTGCTTTTTTGCACTTCTCAAGGTGCATCGGCTCTGTCCCCCGATTTGGACATCGAGGCCGCTTGAAACCCTGGGTTTGGGCATGGGTTTCTCAGTATCCTTGTCAGTCCACGTTTAGGTGGCTTTGCCTCTGCCGCACCAGACCTCGCCTCGGCACCCTCTCGAAGTCTGCTATTGTGACGCGGTGCTAAAATCGTCAATGTTCACACTAAAGACTGGCCAGTGCTTGAAAGTGCGGTACGTATAGTCAATGCCGAGTGCACTGAATCTTGATAAATAGGCTAAACCCAACAGGTTCCCGGCTTGCGAAGTCTCCACGGCTGTTTGGACCAGAGCTTGGCACGGTGGTTTTCTAGAAGGACAGTCTAACAGTGTGCCAGCCTCCATATCAATGCCGGTTCTCACTGGCTTTTCTTGTCTCTACCGGGTACATCCACTTTACCCCAGGTGCTCGATTCGTACCCGGTATACGGAGTAGATTGGGCCAAGTATCGAACCATTCTCACCCTCCCAAGTCTCAAGCCCGAGGACTTTGTCTTTGCTGAGCTAACTAGCACACGAATGGCCAGCCTGAGTGGCTCACCTAAATATGAAACCAGTCGCGTATTTGGACGTGGCTTGTTTGAGATCATCGTCTTCACTTTCACAAACAAATGACGTGAACTTTAGCACTTCTTGGTGGCCTTGTTGTTGGATTGCTGGGTTTCTGGGTTTCTGCTGGGCCCTACACGAAAACATACAGTATGCTCTACTTACTACAACCTTAGCTATGGATCTTGCTATCGGGATAGAGGTGAGAGCTGGTAACCCCGAGAGCGCCGAACAACCAGCAGCACTTACGTATCACGAAAGGCTATATCCATATCCACATCCTTGTTACAGGACACCAGATTATCTCCAGTCAATGATAAACGTCTGTTATCAACATTGTTGTTGGGACCTATGATGTGCGCCGAGGCAACTCATTCAAGAACTGTCCAAGATCTTGCTTGGCTCACGAGGATACGCTGCTATCGGCAACATGAGATAGGTCACAATATTGAACTTGGTTGCGGCGAATGGTTGCGGCGTACAACTGATCAGTGCATCTTATATTCACTCTGTGCTATACGAAGTCGACTTGGGCACTCTCAGCTGCTCAGTCTTTGTTTCGACACTGCAGCTCTTGGGCTCTGGCTCATTATCAGCACTTGCAATTCTTGCCCAGTTCCGCACACCCAATGAGAGCCAGGTCCAGGACAAATATGCAGGATACAAACTCGCAGTGGCTTCATTCTCCACCTAGACGTGGAGGCTCTCCTGTTCGCTTGGATTCAGAATTCAGCTGTCGTTGGCAGGGCTATCGAGCGTGGCAGTTAGAACTGTAATCGTTGTGTTCATATGATTCAAACTCCAGACGACAGTCTGCCATGGCGACTAGGGATACTGGCTGTCGTCATCAGGTATCAGTGAGTCTGCTACCATAGCATTCGAGATTTACTCGCTCACGATATCCAAACACGACTTTTGTGTATATCGATCGATGTGTTCCGCGTGGTAGAAGACTAACTGTCACGGCACTTCTGGAACCTGTTTCTGGCCCTGAATGGCGTGAGCCTTGGTCATGGTGATCTGTCGCCAGATGTCTGTAAAGGTGCAAAGAGAATATGCCGCCCTATCGCTCGCCAGAGAATCAGCAGTTACGGCGATGCTCACCAGAGACATTCTATTCATGGGCGCTTGAGATTTGTCACTTTATACATAGGTACATCCATACTTGTACTATGTATGCACTGCATCATCTCTATCACATCCCCACCCGCCCCTGGAATGGCCTTGATGACTTGCATTTAATCCATTCACCGGTTTCTGTTCACATCGTCTGGATAGGCGGCCCTCGAAGCCTAGCTAGATTCAACCTGATACACTTCAATCTCGATTTGCTACCAAGGCGTGTCGCGAGCCTCGTGGCGGGTATGTCTCTCTGCAAGCCCCATTTGTGTGGGTTTGCAGTCTAGATGCTTCTCGCTGCGGCATTAGCATGTTTCCATATTCAAAGATGGCTGCAGCTTGGCTCAAACCAGGGCCCAGGCTGTCTGTGGCAAACAAACCAGTAATGGCCACGCGTGAAGTGACACCACGTACTTGTTTTTACCTTGTCGAGGCATCTGCAGCGGTCCTCTCATCATCTGAACTTACTGGGCCTCGTGAGGGAGAACAACATGGTGTTGTTTCGTTCATTTCATCTCATTTCATCTCGTCTCGTCTCATCTCGTCTCCTCTCCTCTCCTCTCCTCTCCTCTCATTCAGTTCTCAGTATGCATATATATACACACAGTACGTGCGACAGCCCTTCCATCTTCGCTCACGCCCCCTATTTCTGGCTTTGAGAAGGGACCATGCTAGAGTTCTCCGATTCAGCATATATGGGTCCTTGATCGCTCACTAAGAGACACAAGATCCGCCTCCCCAAGCGGGTAACTTTCCTTACTTGCTTTGTTCCCGTGTTCATCCAACAATATACATGATTCCTACAGAGTGTGCGCTTGCCGGTCGGCATTAACACTTGTGACGTATTGGTTTCCATTGATCAGGGAAGCCAAGCCAAGGTTCGTTTGTACAGAATAGAACTACCGAATAAAACGTGCATATTATCCGAACTCAGTTCATTGAGAAACTTACTCCTTATCTCGAGTATGGGACGGTATAATGAATGAGTCTAGGATGACTCGTCTTATCTCACCATGCCTTGTCTCATACGGACAATCCTCAACTCGGCTATGGCATGACCTTTCTCTCTCTCTCTCTCTCTCTCCCTCCCTATTCCACAGGGCCATAACCGCCCTTTACTGCCAATATATTGGACAGAACCAAACATAGAAAATTGCAAGGGCGCTCTGGTATACATATACAGACACAGATACCGACACTTGCAGCGAGGCAAATAGCCACTGACATGGACCAGGGTGAAGCAACCCCAACCAAGCGCCCTGAATCTCACACAGCGTCTAAACCCATCTCACTCAAAGCCTGAGAATATGCCTGCAAATGACAGATGAGGCATTTGGCAAGGGCCAGGAGAGCTCACGGAAACCTTGCGGGGCTACGGTACAAATCTTGCACCTAAAAGTTTATGAGAAATGATGGTGGTCCATATACAAAACTGGCCTCGTTCTCAGCACAACCTGCCAAGGAGATGGTCAGCAGGGTGACGAGGATCCTCAGACTTTCTAAAACTTTGAATGAGTACACAAAAAGAAAATAACATCAAATAGTGGAGCAAAGTGTTTTCAAATCTCGTCATCATCTTGAGCTTCGGTGGTATTTGCCAGAAACGGCTATGCAATATTTGACTGACATATAGGTGATTTCCAACCCACTGGTTCTCGTATACATCTTGTATCCTCATATCGTAGTCAATCTTGCATGGGCAGGTCTATACTTAGATTGTTATAACCCATAGCTAGTTTAAAAAAGAATAAATGTAACAGATCGGGAAGGTTCATAACGAAAAAAAGTTGAACCTCCGCGCTCATATCTGTGGAGGTCAGCGGACCTAGAATTGGTGGTGACGGTTCACGCCGCCGCCGTTACAATAAGAGCCCACTCTATAGGGTCCCCTATACGTGTTTGGCAGGGGTCGTCTGCACACCAGATCGACATCCATCCAAGATGCAACTTTGCGACTTCTTCTCGCGCATGACAACCGCCTAGAGCGGCTCATCTCGAATACCCCTGTGGCCGGAAGCCAGACTGCGATAAGTCTAATGTGGCCAAGAATCTCTTCGCTGGCAGACAGTCAAAGTAAATCGCCCAAGCGGTCTCGATGGCAGTCGGCGCTTGGCGTCAGGAACCTTTGGCGCGCATAGAACGGGGATAGTTCCCCGTTTGTTACCCGGCTTGGCCCTTTGTAGCGGAAGCCTCATGGATATCTTCTGGCTTCAAGCGGCTACCCTGGGGCGCTTCGGACATCCTCCCTATTCTGTCACCAATGCCCCAGAGTCGACTGACCCCGATAGCAGATGAGCCTAGCAGGTATCGTCACTGTTCTCCTTTCTGGCGAACAGGCAGACTGCCTGCCGTCGGTGATTGAAGTGATCTTTTTTTTCCCAGAAATCTTGCCCGGCTCCTTTCAAACGCCGTATCGATGACTTCCGCTTGCCAGTCTAACAAAGCTATAGGGCACATTTTGCCCCACGAGTAACCTCAAGCTTTCGACCGTTGTGAATGCTGCGACATCGTCCGCTCCATAGGCAGCGAATCCGTTCTTCTCAGCGATGAGCCCTGGGTCAGAACTCTTCCTGATAGCGCCGTCTGCCAGGTCAAGAAACACCTTCTTCGTGTTGGTTGCTGCCTTAGGTCCAACTCCTCCAAAGGCTCGTAACAACATACCAACCAGATGACTCTTTTCCGAACCAAGAGCTGACACGATGACAAAAGGTGCACTATCGTCTTCTACTGAGCGTGCACGTTGCAGACTTTCGAGGCTGATAAACGGTTCGATGGGAGGCGCATTTCGAGCAAGATTACTAGGTGTACGGAAGCCAACAGTATAGATCTTGGAGATCTTGAGAGCTCTCATGGCGAAGAATACGGGAGCCGCATCATCTGAAGAAGATGCCATGACAACCGCCGAGCGGCCGAAGTACGCAGATGGCGCCAGGTCTCTTGTGAGTGTGCTGAGAATACCCTTCCATCCAGCATTGTCAAATACAAGGGAGGTCGACGAGCCTAGACCAGACTGACTGCCGAGATCAACCGAGTCGCTCTGTCGTTGTCGCGGGCTTGATGGCATTGAGCCCGGAGACGACGATCTGGACGAGGTACCTGACTGGACCACGATGGTGTCAACAACTCCGATAACGCGAGCCGCCTCCGTCAAGATTGGCCCGTTGCCACCGTTCAATCCAGCGAAGAATGGGCTAATCTTTGTCAATGCATTATGTGGTAAACCCGGGTTGAGATAGGCGCCTCCGAAATGTTTCTGATTACACCATGTCTCCAAACTCCTTGGGTTGTTTGGATGTCTTTCGACAACAGCAAATTGATGAGGAAGACCCAGTTCATTTATACACTTTTCATAGAAGGGAGCCTGCGGTGTGGCGTTTCGAGACGACGAGCTGTTGATGCCATAGATGCGCTTTCTTGGTAGTTGACCCAGAAGTGATAAAGCAGCATTGATCTCAGCAGCGCTCAATTGCCCGGGAGCGGCGATGAGAGGAAGAAGTGGGTGGGTAATAGGTGTGAAGACAGGGTTCAGAGTCCTTGAGAATTGACCGACTTCACCCATGTTGACGGCTGAGAAGGGTGGCGCATTGGGGTACTCGGCACGCATCTTGGAACGGAAATACTCTAGCTCGAAGTTCTCGTTGTGTTCGTTGATTATAGCAATCATTTTGATGATATCCGCGTAGGGGATAGATCTTTGGAACACCTCCTGAGCATACGTCGACGGCCATCTGAAATTGCCTGAAAAGTCGTGGAACGCCGACATGATTCGAGAGTTCCCCCGCTGCTCATGGAGCTTCTTGCGGATCTCTTCTGGAAGCCAAAGTTCTACATCGATGTATTCTACACCCCACTGGATCGCACGGTAGAGGTAATCGTAGTACAGCTCAGGTCTGTTCATGGGGAACCTCCCATTCTCTCTTACACATCGTGTTGTGAAGATAATGGGAAGCTCTGTCCGCTGGCGGAGGAGCATGACCTGTTCTCCAACATAGCTGAGACTGGGGACTTCCGAATAGCTGCCATCGCCGAGGGGCTCTCTAAGCAAATCAACTCTGATCTCAACCGCATCAGCTCCAACAGTTAGGATATCGATATTGGGCAGAGCAGCATGGACATCGGGGAAGGTGGTGGAGATAAAATAGGTTCTTGGCTTCGCCATGAGAGCTTCGTGGTAGTTAATCTGACCCAAAGTAAATGAGATAAATCTAGCCAGATCGCGACGGAAGAAAGGGGATTCGGTGTAGAGGAATTCGTAGTCGCAATGAGTGGAAAGTTGGGCGTCGGGAGGCATCCCTAGATTTACACAGTGAGTATTTATTGCCACGACGAGATTACGATTGCGTGCAGCAACGTCTCCTTTGGCTTCGTTGGCTGCGACTCCTACGACGAAACCAGAATCCTCCGACGAAACCTCCTCGAACCCATTCCGTGTCCTGCATGGTGTACCCAGCACCTCTGCGAAGACCGAGACGATGTGTTCTTGGCCTGGCCCATACACAATGACGACGATTCTAGAGTCTCCCTTTGCCGGTGTGCTTCCGAACGTGCTTTCGTTGACCATTACTGGACTCGAACTCGACCGGTCGATGTGCATAGTGGTTGGTTCGGTGGCGCCATTCAAGGCAATTGAGGGCGTCGGTCCGGGAAGTGTTTCCGCCAGTATCGATTGAACGGCGGCCATTTTGTATGGTTTCTCTCTTTTTTTCTTTTTCCTTTTTCCTTTTTCCTTTTTCGGTGCGGCAAAACCGTTCCACCTCGGTTTCTGTCGTGGTTACAGCTTTGCGCTGAAGCAATTCGCAGTGTCCTTGTCTACACCGAATGCACTGCCGTCCCAAACAAGCGCCTTGACAGCGCTGGAAGATGTTTCGCTGGATAGGATGTTCGATGGTAGATTTTGGGCACTTGGTCAAGTTCGTTATCGGTTCTCGGTGAGTTTCTCGTATGCGGCGCAACGTGGTCGCGATGAGGATATGGGGATGGTATTAATAAATGGTGGAGTAGCTGCGGTCCTTGCTTTGAGTTGCTGTTGTAGTTCTAATTCCAGGTATGTGCAGAGAAAGTCGTAGGAATTTCTATATGAATTATTAGAATCGAGTTGTAATAAGTTGGATCTCTATGATGGTCGACAATGGTAGTTGTAGAGGGTTAAAGAAGTGAGTGCGGACCCTTTGTTGTGGGGATGATATCCCGAGTATGGGGTAGAGTTTGAGGTTTGATGAGGGAAGAGAAAGAGGAAGGTAAAAAGGATGGTAGGACTGTTTTGAGTTTTCGGGGGTACTTGCTCACCTATGAATGAAGGCGACTAATCAGAGCAAGAATTATATGTCCTGGGGCTATAAGGCGCAGTGCAGGCAAGGCGGTAATGGCATGATGGGACAGATGGAGGTTGATGAGGGAAGTGATGCAGAGACTAATAGGACTAGGCCAAGACCCAGAGTATGTATGTAGGTATGTATGTATGTAAAGTCGCTAGCAAGTGCCAAGCGATGAATATTTGACCGATGGGATGGTGTTTGAGCCGGGCTCAGATGGTCGAAGCGAAACAAGGGACGTATAGGCGGGATTCGATCCCTGGCAGTGGATTGTCCTCGGTGGAGACCTTGTGAGGACTGGAGACGAAGCGAAGGAGGCAGGGGAGGCTTGGGAAGATGGAGACAGAGAAGACGGGATGGAGATGAGCAATGGATACTGAAGAAAGGCGTCGGTGCCGAAGACTGGTTAATGAACCAGGATTAAACCGTTACCGTTGGTGGAAGGGAGACAATCAAGCCAAGCGGCGTGGGCGAGGTTATATTTTCCACCACCAGGCGACCGAGGAGACGGCCGTCTTAAGCTTGTCAACCGCTGTGTTGGGACATGGAGTAGAAAGTCTATCTGAGGCTGCATAATATCGAAACACATCTTATCTATAAGGTAACGTAGGTAGTCATGTCCTCTGCGTTTTCGCTATAGATGGATGGATGGTATGGAGAGGATACTCTGAGATTGTTTCGCGTAATAACGCTATATGTTATGATATTATCCGTAGGTACGTATGTATACTCATCGTAACTAATACCAGGATGATCAACTACAGAATGGTTCCAATATATCCGCCGTGGGGGTTGGATTTGGGGTTGACCCAACGTACTTGGTCGTTTCGGTCAACACATCTATTTCCCGATCAAGCCCATACATACAGTACTCTACACAGTGACGAACTAACTAGTTGGAAACCTCTTTTCCTTCCCCTTATTAGCAGATCGTCACTCGCAATCTTCCTGATGCCATGCGACATAGCAGCATCGTTAACTACCTATGCCATCCATGAATTCTGACCTCGCTGGCGGCCGACCCTTGGCCCACGGCGACCTAACACTACCTAGGGAGAGAAAAATGCACTTGCAGTGGACGGATTATCTGAGGGCTCCAGGTCCATAAACAGCATCTTGTCTTTGCTGACGATACCTGATACTTTGCAGCGAAATTCCTCAAAGGAATAAGAAAAAAGCGCCACAGGGAGATGTACAGTACTGTATCCGTAGTTCAATGGGGGTGGGGGCCCGTCCCCAAGGGTCGAAGCTTTTGGACTTATAATTCTCCATAGCCTCTGATAGATGGGGTTTTCTGGACTAGAATTATCCTCCAATCAGGGTTGGCAAGTCTCCGCATATTACTCTGGTTAAGGTGTCGGTCCGCGTTTGTTTCGAGTGGCTCCCACTTCGCTCCTTGCCCTGGCTCTTGTTCTATGTTTCAAAGCCCCATGCGATACCATCAGCATGATAATGCCATCCATCGACCACGACCCACAGGTTGCATTCGGCGCACCGTTTATTATCTCAGGGGCCTATGACTAGTTGTGGCCATGCCCACATACATTGTAGTAGTTGCCTACCTGTATGTACATATTGTCGCTACATATGTCCACATGGCCTTAGGACGAGCATTAACCTAATATCCAATCCCAGCCAGTGACTGACTGCCCACTTTGTTTCTTATAACGCTGGCGTGATATTATCTTACTACACGGGATCTTCGTTTCGCTACGGAATATGTTTCGGTGGTAATCATTGGACGAGAACTATACGCATCAGATGGACGGATATTGTCTCGTCGTTCTCTCCGGTGCTACGCTGCGTTAGTCTTGAATGGCTAACGGCTATCTGATCCCATGTCTCTAGTCTCCTTCGTCTACGTCGCGGCAGAGCTTCACGGGACGGAACACGAACGGAAAAGTCACAGAGGCTCGAGGGACGTTACGTATTCGTCTCATAAGCAATCTCCGCAAGACTTGATACTACGTCGTCGTCACGGGAGTTGGCAGTCTGGGAGTGTTCGTTCTGCGGTTGTATTTCCCGAATGTCGCTTGGACATGCTCCAAGTAGATAGATTCTTCCCAATCTGGTCAATGTGCCGGATATGCACAGAAGCGGTTTTCCGTCTATGGTAGATATGTATCGCTCTAGGTCGCCTCTACAGGATGCACCCAATGCCGTTGAAAAAAAGTCAATCTTGGTCTGCCGTTGATGAACGGTATTTCAGCGTCGTATGGTAACTATATGTTTCGCGGCTGTTCCGTGACAAAACATTGGTTCAACACCTTTCAACACCTCGGTTAGTACTCAGACCTCGATACATGAGACTTTCTTCTCCAGCCATAACGATCTCAGTATCGGAACTCTAAGTTTCCGGGGGCGCGTCTGTTACAGATACATTACTTGACGTGAAATCCTTACCCCGTCGTGTTTCGTCAAATTCCTGACGTCTCCAGCGGTCCTACCCCATATAATCGGCCCAGGCTGAAGCATGCGCATGGTCCCTTACAAACGGCTTATCCAGCCAGTTAGTCCACGAATGAGACACGGCCAAATTCTACACATATTGGCGAGGAATCACCACAGGCTCCAGAGCCCGCTTCTTGAGTTCTCTGCATGTCAATTTTTTTACGACCAAGCTTGTTAATTGGCGTCTGATACGACTCATGCGAGCTCCTGTCAGTTGGTTCCGTCCAATAATTCATATACCAGTGACAACCAGTACTTGGCTCTGCTTGGCGTCCGTCAAGCTTTGTCTCTCAAGTTTTGCCGAGCGAGTCTACGTTTTTGTCTGATATTTTCCACCGTTCGGGTATTTTGGATAATATTCTATCTGAATCGTGGTCATGGATTCGGGCTAAACTTTGACAATTGCATACATACAGGTAGAGTACTGTGATAGGGTTAATTTAGTAATTATCAGAAGCAACTCGAGCAGTACCTTATGACATTGGATCATATCTTGTTGGTTGAGATAAGCAGGTACTGTGTCAAAAACGTCAACCTTGTCTTCCATTCCCACGCTCACTTGTCATTTCTGAGACCAGAGACCGATCATGTTACCTTCGGTATCAATCACCCGAGCAAAACACCCCATCTCTCCTCCAATGGCCGTCTTTGAACTTGGCGACGGTTAATATGGATGCTCACTCAAATCGCTTCAAGCTTTCAAGTTTCCACCTCATGATGGAGCGGGCGCACTTCATGACAGTCTTACCACCAATTGTTAGTCAGTCATATACCATAGGAAGACCTTGCTATAGCAAGGGTTCCCTCGAGTTTTGGCTTGGTCTAACACCAATCGCATTTGCCTTGGCCAGGGTCTCTTCGCAATCCAGAACGTATAGGGTTGGCAGGACGGGCAGAGCACCTGGTTTGTCGGGATTGTTGTTGATGACATGATATTCCTCATGTTCCAGAAATGCCCCGTGGAGGCTCTTACCCTTGTTGAAGAAGTGCATACTCTTGAAGCAGTCGCCGACGGCCTTTTGAGGCTCTGATACAAACTCCCAGCCAAAGAGTTCCTTGTAGAAGGCCTTGGCCCGAGGAACATCACGCACCGGAACCTCGAGCCAGCAAATTTGACCGAGTGCTTCCTTGGTTGCTGTCAGCTTGGTATGTTGTATAGTCATGTCGATACTACCTGGACGAGGTTTTCTTCACACATTGTGGGTGACTGTGTTTTGAATTGCGATTTGTGTACAGAGTATGGCTCTGGTATAAGTTGGATGGTCTTCTTATCGAGGAGCTGCTGCCGCAGCACTCGAATATATACCTCGGACTCCTAGTCACCTCCATTCTGGACAGTTCTCTTGTTTTATTCCCAACTATCACGCTCAATTAACGAGATTCCGTCAGAGGCGGTTGTTGCCTGATCATGGCTTGACTTGGGGCCAATGGCTACACCCTTGGCTGAGACTAAGGCACATGACCTGGCGTTCAGCTCGCGCCAAAATACCACGATGCAGCGCGTGCCAAGTCGGGTCGATTAGTGAACCCTCGTTGTTACGCGGAACTGGGTTCTCGGAGCTGAGCAGCTGTCAAGTGGCGGAGTAAGACGGACAAATTGCTTGGGAATGTGTTGAGCTAAAGAACATGGGTAGTATCAGTGTCATGAAATGATATCCTGCTGTGACAAAAAGTCGGTCGTAACTTCAGGAAGTATGGATTGCATCGCTGCGGCTGGTTGTTTTGTCGATGGTTCCTGAATGGCAAAGAAATTCGTACAGCGAATAATGTAGTGAGTCCCTTGCCAGTTGAGGCGTTTTGGTCGGCAAACATCCATCCAGCTCACATTGTGGATTTGGGCCTACGTGTTGACGATTTGAACATCTGTATCATACAAACAACCAACAAAGACAGCACTAGGAATGAATTAACCAGTCAACTCGACAGAGAATGCACAGATCATGCATCATTACAGTTCATCAACACAAGAACTCACATTAGCAAGTGATTGCCCTTAAATACCACTGGTACTTAGGTACCTCAATGCACTTTATATGATTAGGTACCTATCTGCAGGGTAGGTAGGCGAAGAGCAAACATGTGATAGCCTGGAGGTTTGAAGTTCTACCAACGCTTAGCCTTTGTATGGGTGAGTTCCAAATTCCAAAAGGAAACGATGATCGGGTATAGACCTTCCCTCCTGTCATTCATGGTTGCGCACAAAATTGAGTATCCTGCCCGTCCATGAAGAATCCCTCACCGAGAACATTTGATGGAATTAGGTACCTATGATAAAGCTCAGCTCAGCTCAGCTCAGCTCATCAGCTCACAGCTTCTCAGGTCCTCCACCAACGGCATAGCCAACCAATCAAACGCGCCCAAACCCATCCCTCAGCACGATGGCGCGTCATACCTACCTCAGCTAAGCACCCAGTCGCATCACCTGGTCGCTTCTACCGTTGCTGGGTCGTCGGGCTCTCTTTTTTTGACTGTCGCAAACCTCCACCTGAGCTTATCAACTTTGAATCATTTCATCTCCCAACAACCACAAATTCCATTGACCATCTATCAGGTTCCGAAGTCACCTTCACTATTATCCCCTTAAACCAATTGGCTTCATCTTCTTATTTGACACGCTTTCAGACTTGATCCGCAATGTCTGAAGCTACAGAGCAGACTGCGCCTGTCGTGGATGAGACGGCCAAGGCCCTCGAAGCGCCCCAAGTTTCCCCAGAGAAGCCGGCTGAGGAGAACCCAGTCGGAGAGACTGCGACACCATCCGTTGATACTCTCGGTCCCTCTGACGCCCAGAAAGCTGCCGACCAAGCAGAGTCCACTACCATTACCCCCCTCGTCGGCACACCCAGTGTGGGCACCCCCAACACCGACTACCTCATCGCGAACGATCAAGACCCCAACTCTAAGAAGGTTACAATTGCCGACTTGTCAGCAAAGGGATCTGCCCTGTATGCCCACAAGAACTACGAGGAGGCCGCTGAGGTCTTCTCACGTGCCAGTGTTCTTCAAGCCGAAGTCAACGGCGAGACGTCACCTGATAATGCCGAGATCCTTTTTCACTATGGCCGCAGCTTGTTCAGAGTTGGCCAAAGCAAGAGTGATGTTCTAGGAGGCCCTGCAGCTTCGGAGAAGAAGAAGGGCGTAGAGAGCAAGCCCAAGAAGCCTGCGCAGCCTGACGCACAGAAGGTGACGCAAGAGGGTCTCGGGGTTGTTGCCGAGCAGGGAGAGAAGAATACCGAGGACATCAAGGGAGATAAGAAGCCCCTGTTCCAGTTTACTGGCGATGAGAACTTCGACGAGTCAGACGAGGAAGAGGTATGAAGTTCCGCCGAACCATAATCCAGTAGCCGATACTGACTTATACCAGGCCGAGGGCGAAGGTGAAGAAGAGGAAGATGACGATGACCTGGCCACCGCCTTTGAGATCCTCGACCTTGCCCGAGTCTGCTTCATGAAGAAACTCGAGATTCTCGAACAGGAGGAATCCGAAACCAGCGGTAAAGGCAAGGAGGCTGCAGAGGGCGATTCGCCTACCGTCCGGCACGTGAAGGAGCGTCTTGCAGACACTCACGATGCCCTCGCTGAGATTTCTCTCGAGAATGAACGGTATGCGCAAGCCCCCACGAGTTTTCAGCTTTGTCCTAACCGCAACACTCACACAGATATCCCAATGCCATTGAAGACGGCAGGACTTCGCTCAAATATAAACTGGAGCTATACCCCGAGGAGTCGGAGGTCATTGCCGAAGCCCACTTCAAGCTTTCGCTGGCGTTGGAATTTGCTTCTGTGACAACTGCTGGTGACGATGGCGCAAATTCCAAGCGAGAGGAGATGGACCAAGGTCTGCGAGACGAAGCCGTCAAGGAAATGGAGCTCGCTATCAAGAGCTCAAAGCTCAAACTTCAGAATAAGGAGGTTGAGCTGGCCACGATGGCCTCACCCGAGGATAACGAGCTGGCACGCAAATCCATACAGGAGATGAAGGAAGTCATTGGGGACATGGAGCAACGAGTGAGTCTTTGTGCCTCCTGGTCCCTTTGGGACGTTTTTGATTTCTCTTACTGACTGTATAGCTCGTCGAACTGCGCTATGACCCCATTGACGCCAAGGACATTCTGGGTGCTGATGCTGGACCCATTGGTGGCATTCTTGGAGCTGCCCTTGGCGAATCTGCTGCAGAGACCAAGGCCCGTGTTGATGAGGCCAAGAAGACAGCAACTGATCTTAGTGGACTTGTCCGCAAGAAGAACAAAGACGAATCTGCCGGGGAACCTGAAGCTGTACGGGGGCCTGAAGCGGAGACCAATGGCAAGCGAAAGGCAGAAGAGCCTGCTGAAGATACCGAGACCAAGAAGACCAAGGTGGAAGCTTAGGGTCGAGGTCAATGATATTACTAGGCTATTATTTCAGCGGAAAATTTAAGTCGGGATGTGGAGTTCAGGGCATTGTCATATTGCGACGGAAGGAAAGGAAAGGAAAGGAACGGGAGGGAAAGGATGGGAATTTTGAAGCAGCCAAATGTCACTCTGAGTATGTGGCAAAATGTAAAACTACAGACAGCTCTCTGATGTACGATCAATTGAGCGAGATGCTCGGCATAATGGACGGGTTTAACAGGCAAGGAGTGAGTATAACTCATGAGTGAAGACGAGTACAAAACTTGATCTTTTATGCATTAACCAAGTCACTCAAGCAGGAATCCAGTTGTGGACATATGAAAACTAACTATGCAACAAACATGAAAATGCGTTCTTATGAAGAATCGCCCGCAAGCCATGCAAACACCCCATCGTTACTTTTGAAACCCCGAACCAGCCTGCAAAAAGGAATAATGCTCCTCGCCCGACCATCTACTACAACTTGAAATTGCCACTCGAAGCAACCTTGGCAGTCTTTGCCTTCTTGCCATCCACGTCGGTGATTTCTCCCTTGCGGTTGATGACCTTGACGCCTCCCTTCTTGAGCTCGGCGATGGTGTCGCGCTGCATCTTGGCTCTCTTGCTGACGACCTTCTCGCCGTCGACACCTCCAGCCTTGCGCACGCGTTCTTTCTCGCGACGGCGCCGGCGGGCCTTGTCCTCGCGGGACATCTCCTGGCGGGCGACAGGAAGACCGGCCTTGGTGACGACCTCGCCGCTGGCTGCGTTGTCTGTGGCTCCAGCCCTGTAAACTTCTTGAGGAGCCATGCGACTGCTCTCGCCGGTGACACCCTGGGCTGTTGTGGGTTGGGCATCCTCCATTGCGACAGTGGCAACGTCCGCAACGACGGATAGTGAGGGTGCTGTGGGCTTGGGCTTATAGTGCCATGAGCTGAGGGCGTCCAGACGAGCGCTGACGTCCTTCCACATAGCCTCAACTTCCTTTTCCTCGCGCTGAAGCTTCTCGTCTGATTGGCTGACATAGGTGTCTGGGTTTGTATTCTTGACGTGTTCTTCCTCGTAGATCTCGGCCAGACCCTTTGTAGCCTTGGTATCATCGAGTTCGACAAGGCCCCGACGGGTGCCTGCGGCTGCACCTTCGGTGTCAGGACGTCGGCGAATAACCTCGTCGAACTCTTGAGCGAGGATACGACGCTTGATGAGATCCTCAATGCTTTCACTGACTTCAGGAGTGATGACAGGCACGGGCTTGCCAACATGTTCGAAATCGAGATCCTGCTCCAGTAAAGAGTTTACGGGGCGGTCAACTGCAGCAGCCTCACCAGAGAGAGTCCACTCACGCTTGGCAACGGATGCAGCCTCAAGCTTGCGAATCTCCTCGGCAAGCTTGGCTTGTCTCCGCTCGTGAGCTGAGCGTCTTGACTTGGGATCTCCAGCCGAAACATCGGAGAGAGCATCGTCCGAATCTTCCTGTTCTGACTCGTCGTCAAAGAGATCTCTGCGAACATCGGCCATGGCTCTCTCAACATCGGCATCGTTTGGCTGCTCGGGCTGGAACTTGACAGACTTTTTGGGCTTACCGCCATTCGACTTTCGACGCGGCGGTGCAAAGAAGTCCTTATAGTAGACATCATTGGCATTGAGACCGTTGTCGTCGTCATCAACAGGCTCATCCATATCCATGGCCTCATCCTCACTGTCGCCTTCTGGGGCATCGAGAGCCATGTCACCAAATGTAGGGCCGTCGTCGTCGTCTTCATCTTCCTCTTCCTCTTCCGAGAGCGCCTCTTTGGCAGCTTTCTTAGATTTTGAACCTGTTGTAGGAGGAGCCAGAGGATCCGCGTCCCAGTTGATCTCCTCATCGTCGCTTGCTTGATCCGTGTAGGGATCTCCCTTTGCGTCCTGCTCCTCAAAATACTGTGTTTGTCGGTTGAGATCGTCGAGTGAGAAGAAGCCATCGTTAAGACCATCGGGATCCTCCTCATACTCTTCAACCGGTCCATCCACACTCTCGTCTTCCTCATCGTCTTCCTGGTAATCGTCTCTGCCTTCTTCGATCCCGTCTTCGTCATCTTCCCAGTCGTCCTCTTGGCCATCTTCCTGAGTTTCGTCCACTGATAATTCTTCCTCCTCCTCGTCGGATCCATCCTGATCGCTCCCGTCCTCGGAGTCTACTTCGAACCCATCCTCACCGAACTCGAGCGTCTTTGAGTCTGATGCACCAGTGCCGTTGACGGTAATCTCCTTGCGCTCCTCCAACTCTGCCAGGGCCTCTTCTGAATACTTCAAGACACCACCAATAATTCTCTTGGCCTGCTGCCAAACCTGTCCGGTCTCGAACCCATCGATATAGACCTTGCGCATTTTGAGAACATCCTCGCTATTTGCAGCGCCTCTCTTGCGCTTGCGATTTTCTTTTAACCTCTCCTGTTGCTCATCGCCGACCTGTGAGGCAAAACCTTCAAGGGTGTGCTTGACAAGGTTGAGAGAATCGGTGGGGATGGAAGCTGTGGGTTGAAGAAAAGCGTGTCGCTTGCCGTCGGCTAGGCTTTCTAAAAGGGCCAAGACGTGGCTATTTGTGAAGGAATCAGGAGCAGCCATTGCGGGCGGCGCCGCAGTCAAGGTATGTGAGGTTGAAGTGAGCGATGGCGACGTCTGGACGGCCATGCTCTGGAGTTTTTATGGAAAGCAGAGCTAATATGCGCTGCTTTTTACCGCGATAGAAAAAAATGGCACATACAAGCCGTCGTGTTGCGTGCGATTGCCGTGGCGTGAGATGACTTTGATAAGTCGAAGCTGAAGACGAGTCGAGATGAAGCGAAAGCGATTGCCAGCCAGCAAGAAAAAATTTGGGAGACTTGGGTGAGGCCCCGCGACGGGTGGGATCTGGATGATTTGATTGGCCAATCAGCCCATGTCGAGAATCGCGATAAGAGATAAGACATGGACCATTCCATTTGATCGATTCTGAGGAAGAAATACACGACCTAGGTACTCCGTACTACCTATGGAAGGTAAGATATAGGCAAGTAGTAGGTATAGTAGCGAGGAGACGACTTTTTAATTACTACCTGTATTAGTAATGTAAAGATTATTGTTTTACTAGGATTGGTATAAGAAGATTCGTGGCGAAGATGATACGTTACCACGTTAAATATATAAGTACTTTACCTAGGTATAGATAGTAGGTAACGCTTATGTTTGATGACTTCTGACCTCTACGGACTTAAGCAAATGGCCATCCTTTATCTTTAGTATACCTAGGTACCTAGTTTACATATATAAGGTAGAGTGAGATCGACTGATAATTGCTATGGATGTCTCTTGCTTCATCCAGCTTCCGTCTTGTACTTGATAAAGTGCATCTTCTGCAGGTTCTTCAAGGAATCTTATTGCCAAGCGAAACTTGATTGAGAACCAACAACAAAAGAACGGTGTCACAACCGTATCCTATGGATCGCAATTGTTCCTTGTGAGATCGACTGGCTGGGATCTGGTGGATCTAGCTAGTGCTTGTTTTCTTTGGTTCCCGTTCGTTCTAAACGTGTCTAGGTAGAATTGCGCTTCTTGGAGATATCAATTGGCTACCTATGGTTTTCTTGATAACTACCACCTAGGTAGGTACTTTGGTTGGACAAAAAGGCACACCCGCCCGCCAAAACCATGTACAATAGAGGAGATGCCTACTCGTTTTAAAAGACAAAGACAAAGACGGATGCGGATATGGTGATCTAAAGAGTGCTTGCTGTTGTATTGACAGCATCGAGCTTCTTTGTTGCTGAGGCTGGAAAATGTAAACCACATTCTCACCCTGAGTATACATGACTTTTGTCGTGGATCTCAGGTTCCCCAACGATGATCGCTCCAAAGGCTGGAACCACGCAAAGTCCGGGTGCCTCATATTCAGCAGACCATTCAACCTTGACCGGTGCTGGCAAACTTGTCCCAACAGCGTTGAGTGTTTCTTCCGCACTGACTTGGCCGCAAACCACAACGTTGAGTGTAAGCTTTTCAGACTATACAGCCTCTGTCGACCCTCCAGCTACCTCTAATCCTGAGATAGATCCTGAGACATCGAAATCGACATCGTCAAATAGCTTTGGTTCGACTTTGGCTGGTGTAATGACAAGCGACGATTCTACCACGACGAGGGCCACTACCACTGCATCAATTGAGGAATCGGAACCAAGCAACAGTTTGAATTCAGCAAACACCTCTAATTCAGGCCTTTTTACTGATTCAATTGATACCTACTGATACAGCAGCTTCAATCATTCCCACTGCACCCAAAGAGTCGGCTGCAACCGCCGATGCAGCCACCTCTGCTCACCCAACTTCAACCGAGCCTAGAACATCAACTGTCACTACCGCATCATATACAGTAATCGAGGCAGTCAGCTCAGGAGACAGCAAGGTCTCAACCGATACTTCCCCTATTGATATCACCACATCCGACGGACCTACCACAGCCATTGATGCCACGGCTGTGACTAGCGGCGTGCCCACAAGCATTGACACCACCACTACCCTGCTTACATCGCTATCGTCATCCGAAAGCACGTCGACGACAAAAAGCCTGTGGACTTCAACAACTTCCTCAGCATCATGTCCCGTTGTCTCAGTCTCTATCGAGAACCCAGGCTTTGAGGGGAGACAATACGGGCGAGAACAGATGGGACTATATGGGGCAGTTCGCCGGTATCGCGGTACCATTTCAACAAAAGGGCAGCAACTCTCAGGACGTGCCGCGTGCTCATAGTGGCGACCAGTTTGCGTAAGTCGGATACATATCAGCGCTCCCAGACTCCTTGAAGAAAGCTAACATCACATAAGACTTGTTAGCTCAGGACCGGGCTCTAGACTTGGATCTGATATGTGGAGTCCCATATCCCTAGACTCGACGAAGAAGTACCAAGTCTGGTTCTCATATGCTCCTGTTTCTGACCCTGACCAAGCCTGAGATTTCTCCCTCATCATCGCCACCCAGAAATATGGCCATGTCCACAACGAGAAAGTCTCTGTTCCGAAAGGCGCCCCTTTGAAATACGCTCAACGCACTGAGATCTTTCAAGGAGCAATGAACGACCACCTTTATGCCTTTATCAGACTCAACAGCCCGGCCGTCGTCCGATATGTAGCTATTGACGACATCTATGTGGGCGAATACAAACCAACCTGTGCTGTTCCAGCATCGACTATTGTACTAGTCTCTGCGGTGGTACTCAGGGAAAAGTCAACAGCAATGGCCAAAATTACAGAGCTATGCCGATGTACCAAGGGGAGCGTCGAGATGTGTGCCCGAGCATGTTTGGCGGATGAGAGCTGTGTGGACCACTATTGGGCTGGGTCGTTTGCCAATATTACAAGAACTATTACCTTTCATCGATCCCCAAGGAGAGTATGAGCATTTCGGCTAATGACAGAGGAGCGAAGTTCTATGATCGATCTTGCGGGCAATGCTCTCAGCTCGAATGCCTGCCTTATTAGTTCCCGATGGATTGATTCATGTTCATATCCAGAGGACAAGTATAATATCGGACAAGACAGTATAGAAAGAATAGATGACCTGCACCAATCACTTCATTATGGCCTCCTCAGAGGGAAACTTTGACAAACCTGAATCCCTGTCTCGGTGATTGCGACTTGCTGTTCCAGCTTGACACCCTGTGTGCAACCCTCCTTGCAAATAGAACTCTCAACGCAAAGTACCATGCCCGGCTCGATAACACCATCATTGTCAGCATCTGGGAAATCTCCTCGATGATTCAAACGCGGATCGTTCCCCCCTGAGACCACAGCCATGAGCCAAGACAAAATATCGTTTAGCCCAATACTGCTCAGGAATATCCCATGCAAGATCTGTATGGTCGCCAAAGGTCGCCAAAGGTCAAGCCCAGCCTGAGGATAATCATGTTGTGATTAGCCTGTACAAGTGCACTTCTGTATAGCTCCTTTTGCTCCTTATTAGGAGGATCTGGGCCAGCATAAACCCTCGTAAGAAGTCAGAGTAGTATCCATGGCAACCGACTATATCTGTGTCTAGAGCCATGAGGTCGTTCTTCTAGATAATATAACTTGCTGATTCCTAGAATTAAGGGCTTACTTATAACTTAGCACTAAGGAGTCAAGTGCTAACATATTCTCTATTCTTCTTAATCATAGATTCGTGCATAACTGATCAGAGTTGGTTCTCTGTAAGACCTAATAAGACTGCATTGCGTAATTTTCCCACAGCGACCTCTATTACGTAAAGAGATGCGGCAATGTATCTGACCTCCTTAGGCAATTTGCTAGTCCTTACTATCTCTATAGCCTGCTCAGCATCCACAATGTTGAGACCGAGTTCCTTCAGGGCGATCGTAACGTGTTACATTCCGTTTCCCACCAAGACTCCTAACCAAATCAGCCATTCCTTATGCCTATTTTATCCCCTTGTCGTGAATCTTATTGAGTTGCCGTAAGGAGAAGATACCGCGTGCAAGGGCTGTTCCTAGTGACAGCCACATAACGAATGTTGACGGGATCACGGATGATGACAGCGTCGGGGCCATATTTGACCATCTGGCTTCGTGTAAGACCAAGACGATGTAGACGAACTGCCTTGAGATCTATCCCCTCACTCTCAGGGACTCGATTTAGGAGAGCCAGACCTGACAAATCAGTTCTGTCAGCGTGACAATCAAAGTTTGCCATCGTTTCATTCGATACCTAAGAAGCTATTCTCATACCCTCAATTCTTCCCTCCTTGGGCCGGTCTTATGGGAAACACCATCCTTGCAAAGAAGAGGGGTTCGGAGTCACAACCCGAGCCCAAAGCAAGCAGGCGTGCTACCCAAGAGGGCCAAGACTGTATTGTGACTCTCGCAACTTTCTTTCATATTGGCTTGTTCCATCAAGACTCGCCAACTTGGCCTGTTGGTGGTAATAACAGATAAGTTTCTTCGTCACCAAAATCAAAATCGAACAAAGAACCAACGACGAACTCAAATACATGCCGTTGAGAAGCCAAGCGAGATACTGTCCATGGATTAACTTTGTGGGATGCTCAAGTGTTTGAACGGATGGCTAATTTCAAAGTTCCGTGGAAGATGGTAGCGGTCGATGCAGCAATCAGATGCATTTGAATATCGTTGGCATATACCCAAGATACACCCGGCCTCATGCTCAATTATAAAGTCATGTCAAATACAGTTGAAGGTAGATTTGAATGCTTGGCCGTGCTTGGCCGTGCTTGGTTAACGAATGAATCCTACATATATGCAGCTGTTTGCGTCATGCCGGATACACGTGTCCTCTTACGCATGAGTTAGACTTGCTCTCGACTGAGCTCAAGGTTGAGGAAACAATCATCACTTTCAACCAAGGTGCTTATCCAGTACAGTACCGATGAGTAGAGCCATTGGGAATTTGAAATCATGAATTCGCAGTATCGTGTCAAAGCAATTACCAGCCTGACTAGCCCATGGCATGCATCCCTCAACCCATCATGTACATCGTCACCATAAAACCAGGTCGTTACTCTCACCCGAGTTCCCATGCCGCTAGCGCCTACTATCATCTCATGCCGTTCCCAAACGAGACGACACCGACACCGAGCCACGAATTCTCATCATACATCCAGGCATAGCCGTGTTAGGCGGTATTCCAATCAAAAGCAGCCAAAAGCCAAACCCAGGTTAAAGGATATAGAATAACAGTGCTTGAAAAAGAAAGCAGAGACGTGGAGGAAAAAGAAAATCCAGTAATTAGAACAGAGAAGCCTGCAATCATCTCCAGGAATAGCAGGTTGACAAGCAGACCCAGAAACGCCTCATGTCGCGGAATTCCAGCCGCTCTCACCGACCAGAAGCCTAACCGGGCCTCACACTTTCATACTAAGCAAATGGCATGTCGAAAGAAAAGAGCAGAACGCAAGAATGCTCGCAAGATACAAAAAAGCGAAGCAAGAGTCGTTTGCTATTTAGCTTCGTTTGTCTCGATTTGTTGGTATCGAGCAACCCTAGTTGAGATTAGGATAGTGTTGAATGTTGAAATAATGCAGCAAATAATGATTTCAGAGTAATGCGGCTGATGCTCGGGTTCGAACCCAAGAGGCCGTTTCTCGAAGAACCGATCCATCATGACGATTTGGATCAAATCGACCCTAGATCTCCATCCGGCCGGCGACATCATCGCTCATGGACCTGTCAGGACTGCTATCGAGCATATCCATTTCCTCGATATCCTCGTCGAAGTCTTCATCTGAATAGGCAACGAGATCTCCGTTCTCTCCACGATTCCAGAAAAGACCATCGTCAATGAGCTCCTCGTCGTCCTCATTATATGGCACTAACTCGGCGTCTTGATCACCAAGCCAATAGTTGGCGCGTTTCTGTGCACCAGCTGATGCGAGATCCCGTTGGTTGCTGTGGTTCCTGGCCAGATTTGTGGGCCGGAGAGTTGGGCTATGAGACGAGATAACTGGCACAACGCGGACGTACAGATATGCCACTCTTTTCAAGGTGCGGTTGAAGAAGAAGTAGTGTGAAGCCCAGATTGCACTCTCGTCTTCTTCAAAAGGGTCGCTCTCGGGGTTGTAGCTGAAGATAGTACACTCGTTGAGGTGCATCTCCTTGTCGATCAATGACCAGCATTGGGGGCCCCATATCGAGGTTGTCTCATTGCCTAGCGAGGAACCGAGAGATTTGGGCTCGAAGTTGGGTCTCACGTTCTGGAGAATGGAATCGAGGTTGACCATGACGCGACGCAGGTTTCGCTCGCGTTTGAAGTCGTTGGGTCGAAGGACATGAGAGAAATCGTAGTGTGGGTGACTCGCATTCAGTGTCGCGATGAGGTATGCAAATGTCTTGCGACTCGAGAGCTCAGACAAGGGGCCGAAAGCACTTGAGTGTGAAAACAGCTGCATGCTCGGTGATGTAGCAAGCATGTGAGCGCGTTCAGGTGGTGATAGGCTGGCGCCGAGCTTGAGAAGGGCTTCATGTTGCGAGTTCAGATCGTTGTCGATGTTTTTGTAGAGCTTCTTGTCAGAACCTGTTGATTTCGTTGTGTAGAGATCGCAGCCGCCGGTCACGCTACAGTCGGGTGTGTTGAAGTTCAGCGCGCTCGTCACCGCTTCGAAGTCTTGTACTGGTAGATACTGTATGTGCGCGTTAGCATGTGTCGGATGAGGGGTTCCTCCGCGGAGTCCTGGGGCTGCTCACCTTCATCTTGGAAGCTGAAGAGCACTTTGGGGTCGATTCTGTGGTGGGAATGCCGCGGTGTTGATGCGCTGGGCCTCGACTGCGTGATGCGACTGACTGATTGAGGGAGCAGTCAAGGGAACAGATTGCGTCAGCGTGGAGTCGCGGTGGGCCGGAGTCGGAAGGTGACAGTTGTCGCGATATGGGAGAGATGGCGGTAAGCGTACGATGGCCGATGTCATAAACCACGATGTCGAAATCGGTTGCGACAATCGATAATGCGGCGATATGGGGTATTGATAATTGAGGAGAAAGAGGGGGATAATATACTGTGTGAGATGAGGATGATTGACAGTGGGCGCAAGGAAGTCGGGAATTAACGATCGCCGGGGTCAGGGGCAGGTACAGTTCGGGAGGGGTGAGGTCAGGAACTTAAATCGCGGCCGGGTGGTACTGGTAATTTCTAATGCCCTGGGCGGAGTAATCGGCGGTAGATTCGTTACTGTAACGCTGGGAGATACAGTGCAGCCGGCAAGGACCCTGAGAGTCTAAAGGACCGGAGATAAAAAAAGAGATTGGTTGGCGATGGCGGGAGATAATAATAGGCACTGATCAAGATTGGACAGGAGATTGCCGAGAACCTGGCCGGTTCAATTGATGATGAAAGGGGGAGAGATAAGCAAGTAGCAGGGTTGAGGTTGAGGTTAACTTGGTGAATCCATCCATCTATGTGAATAAGCAATGAGCAAATAGACAAGGGAGGAACCTGGTCAGTTTATGAGACCAAGGAAACACAGGATGACTGATTGAGGGGCTGCAATCGAAAGGATGGATATGGATGGATAGGCTTTGAGTGGATTGAATTGACCGGCTTCGGGATAGAATGGTTGGAGTAGAACGGCATGGCCTGTTGGGCTGTCTGAGGTTAGCGGATGAACGGTAAGTCTGTCTCTCGGTTGCGTTGCGTTCTCGTCAAACAAAGGCATTTGAGTCCACTCGAATCTGGTGTGATCCTTTGCTGCAGCCAGCCACGGGATCTCACAATCAGTCACTTTTGCTGAGAGCTGAGCTGAGTTGGCGTGAGCTTGGACCGGTCCCGGCCCTGGTCCGGCCAATGTTGAAGAATTCCGGGGATCGCGCCAGTTCTCGGTACTGCCAGTTAAGCCATCCATGGATCCAATTCAACGGGAGCCAAGAGACCCCCTGTGAGCATCATGCTTCATCCTTTGGCCCTCATGAGACAAACCTCAGGGACTCTGTTTTGATCAATTCTTCATTGCCAACTTACAATCCAATCGTTTCGCACATGTCCTTAATTACCATCGGGCTGTTGTTCGAAGACCCGAATGTGTAAGTTTGGCGTATCGTAATAGGGGGAAAGCCCTGGCGGCAACTCCACGCGATTGATCAACGACAGCGAATGGGGCTGGACTCCGAAACCACGCGCTTCGGTCGACCTCTAGGAAGAAATGATCCATTCCCTTCGATGGATGGGCCAGATCCATCTTCAGTCACCGTCTAACGTCAGTTGGAAATTGGAGAAACAGAATCAAGAAACAGAATCAAGCACATGAGGTCAATCGTTTTCTCTTGATTCCAGGTGCGGGCCGAGGTGTTGCGACTGAGCATTGCGACTGATTTCGGTTTCGATAAGCACAGGAGGTGGCCCAACGTGCCAGGCCTGACTACTTTCAGTGGAAAACAGCCTCTGATGACGATCATTGCTGTTGTTCAAGGCTCGCTCTCCTCTCACTGTTGCGTCGATGTTTGACCGGTAACGGGTTGAGGACCGGAGACAATCTCTCTGCGCTGCTCGTCGTAGCTGTCGCAACACCATCGCCCACAGGCCTCATCTCTTGATACGAAAGAAGGTGGTTTTCCACCGTCAAAGATCTACAAAACAAGACCAACACGGTCGGAGACTCCCAAAACACCATCTGCGCCTATTCCCACGATGTAAACATGCGTGTCCTCTCTTCCCATCGAAGAGATGCTCAGCCGCCTGAGACTTTCCCATCACAAAATTCCTGACTCCTTGAGCGACGCCAATACTTGTTCGTCGGCCTGTTGAACCAAAGTTAATTCTCGGCCAGTAAATATACTGCAACTCGTATGAAAACGCTTGGTAGGTATTGATCGATCGCTTCAATCCGACGCTTCGGGAGCGGTGTCGAATTGATGTTGGGTAGCAATTAAAAGGCCGTCAAGGATGTTTACATGATCTTTGTAACTTCGTCCTCGACCTTGTTGGAGGCTTGGCGTCAGCTGTCTTGCGACGATTTGGCGGGTGAGTGGGTGGGTGTAGGTTGCCGGGCTATCACAACACTTCATAGTTTATCAAGCTGGTCATGACTTACCTCCATATCTTCAAGGGAGTCCTGCTGGCCGATGCAGCGAAGAACATTTTTTTTGCTCGTTTCCTGCAGCTCGCCGGCGAGGAGGATTTCGTCGAGGATATAATATGCCTTGGTGAAAGAGAAGATGATATCGAGCTCGCATACGTTGCCGTAGTACTTGTCCATCTGCTCGACATATCGGTGGATGATTTCGAGGGTGATCAACTCGTTATCTTCGGAGGAGCATCCGGCAATGAAGAAGAGCGATGCATATCGGCGATAGACGATCTTTGTATCTATGTGATGGTTAGCTCAAGGTCATCAAAACATAGGGGTTAGGAAACTGACCCTTATATTCTAGAAAGTTGCACATGCGCGTTCTTCGAGCGAGCACAAGCTGAGATACATCCTTGACGATCTTGGCTTTATCCTTGGGGGAGAGTGTTGTGAACCATTTGGCAAGACGCTGTCATGACTAGTCAGTGCTGTTGAAGCTGCGCGTGTGAGCAACCAAGACACACCACTTTGCCCTGACGGGATAGGAGAATGAGATATCTGTAGTTAGCTCTCGGTCAGCAGGCGAGAAAAGTTGGTATGCCACGGAGAAGCATACTGAATGGCCATGATGGTCTATCGAGCCTGCTTGGAGGCGTACAGATAAAAGGCAGGGAGAGGTTTCGAAAGATGACGGAGGAAGCAATTCTGGCTCCAAGGTGGACACGGAAGCAATTTTGGCGGGTTGGTGACGAGCTGGCTCAGGCCGACAAGCCCAACGATGAAGTGAGTGAGGTAAAGGTGGTCCGGGCTCTAGCCAATCCACCTACTGGGCTCCATAGGTTTGGACCGTCCGGTCATTCAGTGGGTGGCTACACTGAGCGCCTAGGCGCCAGACGCCATCTAAGGTTCTACCCATAGCATAGATAAGGCCCTGATCTGTATTGAAAGTTGTAACTGAATAGAATGGTGGCTGTAGAGCTAAAAGTAAAGCTATCTCTAATTAAGGCCCTATTAGGTGACGAATTATTAGTTTATTGCAATTTCTACTTAATATTAAGTTATATAAGCTCTAGGGATATACCTTTTTAGCTATAAATCTAATAGAGAAAAGTTACTAAGGAATTCTATAGTTTATTAGTTAAAATAGTTATTTTTAAATATATATTTTTAGAAGTATATATTTAGCCAGTTTACTATATAATAATAAAAGGCTAATAAGGCTGCCTTAAGTCTACTTTATAACTAGCTAATTAAAGCTTTAAAAATAGATAATTTTAACTTTAACTGCAGTAATAATAAAAATTAAAATAACCTTAAAGACCTTTTATTTATATAGATACTTAATAAGATTAGTTAATTATATCTAGATTAAGAAATACTATAAATCCCTTATAATATAAATTTAAGGGAAATTATTAACCTTAAAAAAGTATTTATTATTATAATTAAGGCTTAGATATTACTTTACTATAACCTGGCTAAGTTTTTTAAGACTTTTTAGGTTTTTAAGGAAGTATTTTATAAGTTAATAAAGTAATTATAAGAAAATATAGTAATAAAAGATATAAAATAATAGACCTTAAAGTATAAAGTTATAATCTTTTTATATATTATTAATTAAGGTATTTCTTAATATTTAGTTATAAAGTACTTTAAGGTTAATTAAAGTATAGTTTTAGTTATTATAATAGTAATAGTAAAAGCCTTTTTAAGCTATATATATACTTTATTTAATAGCCTAATAATAACTTTATTTATCTAAAGATAATAACTTAATAAAGTAATTAATATTTTTATAATTATATTAATGCTATTAATAGAACTTATATTACTATATATATTTTTAGTAAAAATTAAAGAAAATAATATAATAAATAGTCTTTAATCTCTTAAAATATCTTTTATATTATATACCTAGATAGGACTTTTTTATATATTTTTACTAGCTATAAAGGCTTAGTTAATAATACCTTATTAATATAATATACCTGTTTTAAAAGTTTTAAAATATTAATAAATAGATTTTATATTAGTAATACTAGCTTTAAATCTTATTAAAGACTTATTATTTTTTATATTAGGATTAGATATTATTTAAATAACTAGAAAATAACTTATAATAAACCTTAAAATAAAAAAAAGTTATATAATCTCTATTAATTTTATTTTAAGATTATTATTAAGCTTACCTTTAGCTAGGTTAAGAGGAAATTTTATATCTTTTATTATAATATATTAGAATATGTTATTTATAAGTAGATTTTATTTATTTATATTTATATAAAGCTTATAAACTTTATTAGTAGTTATTAAGAGGTTAAAGAAAATAAAAAGGCTAAAGAAAACAAGGAAATCTTAAAGAAAGTTAAAACTAGGTAAATAAAAATATAAACTTAAGAAATTCTTTATTTTTAAGGTTAATTATTATAATAAAATAGTAAAAAGCTTATAAAAAATATTATATTAAAGTTAGAAAAGTTAAGTAGCTTATTAGTAAGTTTTATAGGCTTAAGGTATTTAATTTCTTTATTTAAAGGTAATTATAATAATAAAAAAAAAGGTTATAGTATTAAAAAAAATAACTAGCTAGAAAATATAACTTTTATTTTCTTTAAAAAGCTAATCTTAAAGGTATTTTATATAGCTTATATTTATTAATTTTATAAAGCTATTTTATAAGATTAGTATTTTTTATATTTTATATTATAACTTTTTAATTAAATATTTAATTTTTTTTAAATTCTTAAAGTAAAATTTTTTATTTTTAAACTATTAATTTATATAGCTATTATTTTTCTTTACTAATTAATTTATATTATAATAAGCTAATAAATTAATAGTCTTTTTATTAAATTTAAAAGTTTAAATATTTTAATTTAATTTTTTAATAAAAAGCAGGCTATTTTTTTAAGTAAATACTATAAAGAGGCTAGTAAAGAGGTCATAAGGCTTATATATTATATTAATAGCTTAGTTACTTAAAATAGATTATATCTATTTATATTATAATTATATTATTATTTAAGGGTTTAAAAATCTATTATTAATTATAATAGCTATTTTAAATTAAAATACTATAAATATAAAATTTAGATTTTTTTAAATTAGTTTTTAATATTATATTACTATTATAAAGTAATAAAGTTAATTAAGGTTACCTAGTTAATAGCTTAATTAAGTTATTAAGATTTATAAAGCTAGCTATTTTTTAGCCTTAATATTAATATAATTATATTACTATTTTAACCTATAACCTGGCCTTTTTATATTATAAATAGCTTTATTTTATAACTTTTTTTATCAAATAAAATAATATTTTCTATTTATTTATTTCTTTTATTTAGGAAATATATATTTTATTCTTTGCTATTAATAAACTATTTAAAAAACTGCCTATCTATGTTTTTTCTTTTAAAACTACTTTTAATGCCTTTATAATATATCTTTTAAATAGTCTTTTTTTAAAATTTTTTTAAATTATTATATCTTATAATGTTATTATAATAAAAAAAAACTAGTCTTTAAATAGTTTAATTTTATTATTTATTATTATCTCTTTAAAATATTTTTTAATATTATAAATTATAGCTTTTATATTTATAGCCTTAGTTATATAGTAGTTTTAATAAATAATAAGTATAGTTATAAGGGTTTTATTAATATTTTTAAGCTAACTTAAACTATTAGAAAAAGCTTTATATAGCCTTTTAGTTAGTAGTAATAATATAGATTATAAAAAGGTAATAAAAGTATTTTACTGCTATTTCTTTATTATTTTAATTATAATAGCTTAATTAAAGAAAGGCCTTAGTATTGCTATTATAGTATAGCTGCTAATAATAGTTATTTTTTTTATATTTTTATTATTATTTAAAACCAGGTTAGTAGTTAGTATTATAAGTCTTTTATTATTTATAGCCTTAATTATAATAAGTTTAATCTCTTTTTTACCTTTAAAAGCTTACTTATAAAGATAATAAAATTATAAACTATATTATTTAAAGTACTTAGTTAATATAATATATTTATTTATAAAATACTTTTAAAGCTTATTATTAATTAAAATAGATTTAGTATTATAATTATAGAAAATACTATTAATACTATTAATTATAAGAAATACCTTTTAAATCTTTAATAAGTTTTTTAATTTTTTTTAACTTTTTTAAAATTAAAAAAGGCCTTAAAGAACTTTTTTAATAGCCTAGTAGTTATATTTTTATATATCTACCTTATATTTATATTCTTTTTACTATTAAATTTAATCTTATTATAAGCTTTATAATATAACTTTAGTATTATTTTAATTTAATTATTATTCTATTTTATATATATGACCTTTTTTTTCTTTAGTAATAGTATTAATACTTATTATAAAGTCTTTAATCTTAAGGCTAAGGGCAATATATTTATTAGTAAGGAAAAAGATTTATTATTATTATTATTAAAGTTTTTATTTAAAATATAGCTATTAAAAATAGCTTTAATTATAGCTTATATACTGGCTTTAGGCCTTAAGGTTAAGGTCTTTAATAGTATTAATATAATTACTGCAGTTTTTATAGGTATATATTATATATAGTAAAAGGTAGTAAAATTATTATAGGCTAACTTTACTTTCTTAAGCAGATTAGTTAGTAATAAAACTATCTAAATTAACTAATTTAATAAGATCTATATTATATTACTTATTAAATAAGAATTATTAAGATATATATATATTATATATAGAAAAATAAATACTATATATTACTTTATACCTAGTATTATATTTAATATAGATTAGGGCCTAAGCTGCTAGGTAAGTAAGTAGTAAGGGAAGGAAAGAAAACACAGGACCTCAATCCTAGATAATAAAAAGACTTAGGTAATATAGCCTAAGTTTAGGATAATTTTTACTAAGTTTATTTTAATACCTTAAAGTAAGGTTTGCTGTTTTCTTCCCTCCCGAGGGGTAGGTCCCTAACAGCGAATTACCTCCATACCTAGGTATTCTCTCTGGAGTTACCTACCTAGGTACCTATATATTATTCGATCCTGTCTCTAATAAAGAAGTAGCGAGCTAATAGATTGAATAAGTCAATGTTGTTGTGATTGGCATCCACTACATGATTCTACATATTCAATAGCGACCAGGAGGCCATAGTGCCGACATACCTTGCTCTACCTTTAACTAGGTACCTAGTACTAAGGTTGGTAAATACTTGAACCCCACGTACATACTAACTGCCTTAGTAGGTAGAGAATGATAAAAGAATCTCCGACCTCAACGTGAGAGACATGGCAATGGATACTGTCATCAATTGGCCATCTCACCTGTCAAGCACGCGACTATGCGCTCCTCCTGATGTCAGTCCCAAACCTTTCATGGCCATTCAGAGCCAGCCTCCCACTCACTTCTGTCCCGTAACAATGATTCGATATTTGCAGCCATGAGAAGCATAAATACAGTAGAATCATTACACAAACCTCAAACTTCGCTTGTGATTAATAACTCTGACCTCAAATAATTATACATTACTAAGCTATCTGCTTTACCCCACGTATTTCAGCAGTGGGCGCGCCATGGGATACCTACCTAGACTACCTTTTTAGGTATTTTGGTCTGCAGGTTTGATACTGGCGTGTCCGAGTTTACGCCTCGAGGACCCCGATGGCGAAAATTTCCCTCTTGTCTACTAAAAGTCTCTCCTCAAACCATTCTCTTCTCATTTGTTTGCTGGGACTATCTCTCTCCTATTTTTATTTTATTTCGCCATGACGAGACTTATTCTATCTACTGCGTATGTATCTACCTCACTTCTCTGCAGTTTTCATGGATGCTTACAAACCCCTCTCGACAGCAATGTCATGTTGGCAGGCCCCTCCATTATCCGTAAACCCGGCAACAGCAGATCCAACCTCGAACTCGTCAATTCCCTGCGTGACAACATCGCCGAAGCTCAGCGCGATTATGCGATCGATGCGCAAGAAACAAACGGCTTCAGGAACGGCGACACGGCTAAAGGCAAGCACACAGCCGTCGACCTCTGGACTGAACAAGAAGGCGATGCGCTATACGTTCCTCGCATTAATTGGAATGCCGCTGGCCTCCAAGAGGAACCCAGCCAGTATGAGATCACTGTCAAGTTTTTTGTTCTCCCGGGTATGTCAGCAGCTGCTCGGGAACAACATGTCAAAGAGGCTCTGGACTTGGTCCGGAGAGAACTCGGCATTCAAACCATCGACCTCTTGATTGTATCATTTCCTGGCATCTCGTTCGAAGGAAACTGCGAATGGGAGGCGGACAAGACCAATGCCCAACAGGGAAACCTTGAAGAGGAGCTCGCGACTTGGAAAGTGTTCGAGGGCCTGCACAAGCAAGGCCTAGTGAAGCGTCTTGCTGTGGCCGAGTTTGGTAGCGAGAAACTTGGCGCTTTCATCAAGCGAGCGAGTGTCCGGCCCGTCATCGACCAGATCAACCTGCGAAACTGCTGCGATGTCCCACCTCCGCTGAAAAAGCTAGCCGACGAAGAAGGTGTGGAATTGCATGTTCACAACGACTGCATCGATATTCTTCCGCACGGCACTGTTCGAGAACTCCTTAGCCACGGGCCGAAGGGTGCTGGTCTTCTTGCTGATCCCGGTAACAGCGGTGCGGGTTTGACTGGAGAGATTGTCCCGGAATGGGTAGTGCGATACACGGCATTCGTACAGGATCGAGGCGTCATAGAGAATAAGGGATATTTTGCTGGAGCGGAGCTGGTGGCACCATAGTTGGACAAGTTCCTTGTCTGCCGGGAAAGAGAGGAAAGACAAAGAAAGAGAAAAAGGAAGAGATGGTGAACCATTGGGTTTCTGGCATATTGGATCTCCAAGCCACATAAGATGGAATGTAGTAGCCTCATTTGTCCATTTGGTTTTTTGGTTGGCGAAACAGCGAGCATCAGATACACGGAGTTTAGACAATATGGTAGGGAAATTGGCTGCAAGACGGCTTTTCTGTTTTTCTTCTTGTTTATCCAAGCATGCTTCGTTTGCGGCCTCTCATCCGCACGTCTTCTAGCTTCTTGAGAACAATCTTGGCCTGCTTGAAGGTCTGGCCATAGGCTTCGAGCACCTCTGGAAAGAGGCACTCTGCTCTTGGATGTGTGCTACCAAATGCTCTCTCCAGAACGTAGAGATCAACTGCCCGGTCTTCGTCTGATATACTTCCACTCGCAAGACCCAGATCGATAATAACCAATTCCCCATGTAAGAAATTGCCATCTTGGGGGTTAGCTGGGGGTTGCAACATCATGTTGCTTGTGGTCAAGTCACCATGGACGATGCCGATTTTGTGCATGTTGCCAACAGCAGTACCGATTTTTTGCATGAGGTCCTTCAGCTCAGCATCGCTCTCTATGCCTTCAGTTCTATTTCCGAGCCGCTCATTGATGCTCTTTCGGACAGGGCCTCCAGATATCCATTCCAGCATCAACCACCCAGCAGATTCATCAACAGCATACACAGCTGGTACCCGGACCCCATCGCGGCGACACTTTGCAAGAATACGAGCTTCTGAAAGGATCCGGTGCTTCGTGAGCCGCTGATCAAGAATCGGGTGACGCCAGGGCTTAGGAGGGCGATACTTGAGGGCGCAGGGAATATCGCCTAATAGGTAAGTGGTTTTGTAGAGGCGACCCTCGGCACCTTGGGTGATGAGGATTGGCGGGGTTGACGCGGGGTATTCGAGGATCTTTGGGAGGGGAAACTGGTGCGCCTGCGGCGCGGGGTCAGCCGTCACAGTCGCTGTATTCGTCGCCATGAGTCGGTAGGTTTGTGATATTGTTGAGGGTTCTTGGGAGCTTGAGGACGAGGGTGGTAATAGAGAATGCAGAAACAGGCGATATCAGCGGAGAAAGATCCGACGGGATGATTGTGATAAGCTGCAAGACTGGCGCAGGTACATGGCATCGATGAAGTCAGTGGGATGTCAGAACCTTGCCTAAGGGACAAGGGAGAGGAGAGATGAGGAATAATTCTATCCATCCAATCCATTGGCACCACTTCGCTCACGCCTTCAACGGCCCGAGAACTTTTTACTGGGTGCCAAACTGACAGGCAGCGGCTAAAGCCTTCAGTACCTAAATAACGAATCAAGTTTATTCCGACTTATGACAACAACGTCCACCCAGCCAACTTCTCTTTACCCCTCCGTACCATTAAACCTGAATCGCCGGGGAACGCATTGTTCAAGTATTCAATACATACCTACCTAGGTAGGTAGGTTAGTAGGTACTGTTCTAGATGTCTTTCATAACTTTCACCTCAACAAATTAATGTCTTTCAGCTCTCTTTTCTCCTCCTCAAGCCCTAATTTGATCCACCAAGGTGCTACCTTTCTCCTAACCCTAATTCCAGACCTCGATATCCATGCTTTCATGGGCTTTTAGGCGCTTTAAGGATCCAAGACACTAACTAGTGTCCTGCAAGAATTGGTCACATCCAACCGATGGTGATACTCAACCTGCAGATGAACCCACTCGGAATGCAATCCATCCGCCAATGCAATGTGAAAACCCGCTGGACGGTTCGGCAGCGCAGCATTAGTTTTTGGATACTGTCAATCTTGAGCAGGCTTGTGGTGCACCCTCTTAAACTATGACATTAACAAGCTGCGATGGCCACGTATCGTTCTGAAGTACCGTATGTATGTACGTTTTGTGTTAACCTCCATCAGTCAGCATCACCAGATACCGTCTTGACCGTTTCTTCCGCCCGGCACTTCCGCGTACATCATCGTCACGGCACCTCACGCTTACCCATTCATATAGACCATGCAAAGTAGTATCAGTCAGACAACTACAACGCCATCAAGTCGCGCATCGCATCCCACTGGACTGGCCATGACCATGACCATGTGATGACTGACTGACTTGAGTACCCTGCCCTGCCTCTATGGGCTATCGTTAGTTGCAGATGCACCTGCAGGGGGGGGAGTGGTTCTGCTTGATCCCCAGCCATCTAACCAAGTGGTCCAGCACGAGTATGGAAGCTCGGCTTGTGTATGAGCCTAGAAATTAGGTGCCTCTATTAGTTATTAATTGGAGCGCACACAAACGCGCAGGTTCTCCTAGATAAGGTAGGCAAGGTTAAGATACAGTACTGTACGGCACGATTGTTGGGGTTGTTGGGTTTGGCTGCGCTTGCGCTTGTTCTTCCCGTCGTCATCGCTCATGTCCCTTGCCTTTCACCTGCATATTGTGTGCGCCTCTTCCCCTTCTCTCCCCTTTCTCTCCCACAAACGCACAACTCCCCAAGGACCATGCGCGATAGCTTCACCCTCCGCCTCGACTCGCCATCAAGACGCTCTGCTCGACCATGGCCGAGTTCAATCTGCTCCAGTGGACTATCATCCTCATTCTGATAGCTGTAATCCTGTCCCTCATCGTCCTCGTCCAGATCATCTCCTCTTACACGGCCGCGTACCAAGCGGCGCCGCTCGAAATTGCAACATTTCTCGACACTGCCGACTTTTCCGTACAGGAGAATGAGAGCTATGACCGTGACGTCGCAAAGGTGCAGCGCCTTGATGATAAGATACGCTTGACACGGCTCCTAAGGGAGATTCAAAAGACGGGTGATGATTTGCGCGAGGATATCAATGGTGTGGTGATCGAGGAGGACACCACCAAGCTCAAGACTTCCGCCAGGCTGCTGTGGGCGTCGAAGCGATCGAGGTTAGAGGACCGGGTTCGTAGACTCGATATGCTACGTATGCGCTTCCTTGTCGTCTATATGGGCGTCGTCGCATCACAAACAAGCACCACTACTCATGAGAAGCCCTCTGCGCCGCCGTCTCCGCCCTCTCTGCCTACGGCAAGGAACCTGGAAAAATCACCGGGTTTTAAAACACCAACCCGTCCTGCTCTTCCTAGAGGCTTAATGGAGGGTATCATCAACCGTCCTCCCTTGCGCAGTTTGACCACCCAGGCCCTCGTTAACCACCCGGAGCCTATACCAAAACCTAGCCGTAAGGGCTGGGCGGGAGTTGTCCAGGAACTACAAACATCGCCTAAAATGCATCAACGTCATGCTTCCATTGAGCGCGCAATGTCAAGGTCATATTCCAAGTCGCCGTGATCTTGAAGCATCGGTTTGGTCCTAGACTTGAAGGTTTTCTTTTCGTTTTGGTTTCCGGTTACAGCCACGGCATAACTCTTACAGGTTGTCAAGTGCGACGATACAGCACGGACATTACACGATCCTCATTACACGGCGTTCTTAGTACGGCCAGGTGGTCGCCAACATATTAACAAAACAGCATAGTCCAGCATGACAGCGGACACTCACCACGACCACAGGAGGCATGGTTGAATGAGCAACGATTAACGACGGGTTGATTTGGCGATGATGGGGCCTCGGGGGCTTATTTCATGAGGAGTTTGGTTCTTTAGTTTCACTTCACTTCTGTAGATGGGATGATACCCCTTTCCCGCGGCCTTAAGTCGTGGTATTTCCTTGGCACGGTTGCTTTGTCTTATTTCAACACTCTGTTTTCTTCTTCTTCTTCTTATGCATCACTATTCATGATAAAGACCTGCTTCTTCTTTTTTTTAATTCGCTGCTAATCCTGGAAATTGGCAGGACGCAGCTGTCTATCAATGGCCAGAAATAGCTTCGGGGCCGGTACCATTTCTCTCCCCGACTGTAGCATTGTTAGTTCTAGTTAGACAGGAGATGAATTTACGATCTTAACTCACCGTCAAGTGCTACTAAGAAACGGCTTACACAGTTGTAGCATGCAACCTGTTGGTGTCAGGATGAGTTAGGTGATTACAGAGGGACAAGGGACTGTCTTACCGTGGCTGTGATTTCCACAATTTCTTGTTCGTTGAAATACCCGCGCAGACGATCAAAGGTCTCATCCTTTACTTGAACGTTCCTCGTCATCTCATCCGTGTACAGCAGCACAGCCCATTGCTTCTCTGATAGCTCAGCAGGCCGCTCACCAAGTTCCTCACCCTTGATAGCCTCAAGCCCAGCCTCGGATACACCGCCCTTGACAGCTAGCGGCGCATGGTGCTTCCATTCGTACCAGGCCTTGTTGCACACAGCAATACGTGAAATTGCAAGCTCTCGAACGTCGTCGCTTAGAGAGGTCTTGGTACGAACAGCCCCGAGGAATGAGTTCCAGCCATCAGCAACGTAAGGGGAGTGAAGAAGAGCCAGATCCAGAGACTGGAGAGGTCGAGGGGCGCGGCGCTCTTCTATGCGCTTTACAATGGCGGCATGCTCCTCGGACTTGGTCTCAGGAGGGTTGGATACGTAGGGAACCCGCATGATGGCAGAATATGGTGTAAGTTGATATGGATTATAAGAACGTTCAGAGATAATGTTACGAGATGGAAACTGCGTGTCTTATAAGTTACGGAGTGAACGAGGTTGAGAAAACAGGTTGTGGGAAAAGTTACGTGAGAGGTATGATATTCGCGTTTGGTTATATGTTCACCCGGCCATGCGCGGGGGTCGGGTTTGAATCGCAACTCCCGACTCCACTTCCCGAAAACCGGCGCCGACACACGGAGGTTAATTCCGGCATTTGACGTTTGGTGTCTCTAGATTGTGCGGGCATAGAAGCAGCAAGCCGGAAAACTACCAGATAGAATATACATAAAGAAGTTCTTTATACCACGATCAAGCTCCTTCCTAGTTGGATATAAAGGTTGTAGTGTAAGTCGTAGGTATGTATGCCAGGCAATTCATTCCGGGTTCTCGATTATGGTGCATTCATGGTAGAAAGGCGGTTCCTCTAAACCTCGGCTACTGAGCTCGGAATTGTTCAAGGCAATGAATCGAACTTGTAGAACTCTAGCGTGCTCTGTTCGAACCTCAGTGTGCTGCGGATGAGTATCCAGAGTGACCTGATAAGGAGCATGTACTGAGCTGGTGGTTCGACAAAAATAACTGTGTATGCTCTATTCTTGTTCTCGATTACTCTCTATCTTCTTCACCCATGGAATTAAAGACACTATACAAACAACATGATCAAGCAAAGATTCGATCAAACCCTCCTTAAATAAAGAGCATGGGCATTACTCCACTACTGACTACAAGGCTATGCGATCTCAGGTGAGAAGAGCCGTTACGAGACAATTACTGCATTCAAGTTTGGGACTATATCGAAGAGATGCACTTGCACATCTGTGGCGGATTCCGAATTCGCACAAGAAAGTGAACCACAAATGCCCACGTCTTTGGGAGGGTTCGTGTTCATCGTCACGAATCACCATCTCGAGACATTGCTAGACTTGGACTTGGTTGCTCCACCAACTCGACTGCGTTTTGGCGGTCTTTCAGCTCTCGAAATTTGCACCCTCTTAACATAGGGTACGCAAGGACGCAAATCAATAAGAGCTTGAAAGAAAGACTGAAGAGAACTGAAGCAAACCGGGACTGTTAATGGCTTGGAGTACTACCCTGTCGTTCACCATAGGTAGGTAGGTAGGTAGGCACTTACCTAGAGGTAGGTAGGTAGTTAGTTAGTTAGGTATGTAGCTCGCATCATCAGTCACCCAAGGAACGCGTTGCGGGACATCACGTGACAGGGAGCTCCAGCTTGGATCATTAACGCGACCTCACTTTTTCTCGCGTCGTCGCTACCTCCTGTCATCAGCTCTTTATTCCTTCAGCCTTCCCCCGTCACTCTCGATCGCGATTCCATCAGAAACGATGGCCGAGATCAAGATTGACAGCAAGCTCTTCCAGGAGCGCATCTCCCACTTTGTCACTGCCTGGAAGAATGACCTGCGCTCCAAGGATGGCCTGTTCAACGGCGCTCAGTCCCTCATTGTGATGATGGGCAAGGTTGAAGAGATCCCCGAATTTCACAAGAACAATGCGATTCACGTATGCGATCCCACGACGACTCGAAACGAACGCGAGATGCATGCACTAACAATACCTTAGTTCTGGCTTCTTGGATATGAGTTTCCGACGACCCTTATGTTGTTCACCCTGGACACGTTGTACATCCTCACAACAGCGAAGAAAGGTGCGACCGCATTTCTGCCTGCGCGGAATGACTCACACTAAATCTATTCTAGCCAAGCATCTCGAACAGCTGAAAGGGGGCCGATTCCCAATCGAAGTCCTTGTGCGAGGCAAGGATGCCGCTGAAAACGAGAAGCTCTTCATTAAGCTTGCCGATAAGATTAAGGAAGCAGGAGTAAGTCAGTCGAAAGATCGTTCTCGTTCAGTCCTAACAAATGCGATCCAGAACAAGGTCGGCACCATTGCCAAAGACACCTCCCGAGGACCCTTTGTCGATGAGTGGAAGAAGCTCTTCAACGACCAGTGCAAGGATGTGACCCAGGTCGACATTTCCGCCGCCCTTTCTACCTACGCCTTTGCCGTCAAGGACGAGAGCGAACTCCGAGCCATGCGAACTGCGTCCAAGGCTTGTGTTGCCTTGATGACCCCCTACTTCCTCGACGAAATGTCCAACATCCTCGATGCCGAAAAGAAAGTCAAACACTCCGCACTCGCCGACAAGGTTGACAAGAAGCTCGACGACAACCAATTCTGGAAGACAGTCGAGTTGCCTAGCAAGGGCAAACTTCCCTCGGACCTCGATCCCGCTCAGCTGGACTGGATTCTGGGACCTTCAATCCAGAGTGGTGGCAAGTACGATCTTCGATTTGCCGGCGAACCCAACGACGAAAACCTCCACGCGAACATCATCATTGCCGCCATGGGGCTTCGATACAAGTCATACTGTTCTACCATCGCCCGAACTTATCTCGTCGACCCTAACAAGTCTCAGGAGAGCAACTATAAGCTTCTTACTCTCATTCACAACACTATTATCAAGGAGATTCGTGATGGTATGACAGCGAAGGAGGTTTATGGCAGGGCCATCAGCATTATAAAGAGCAAGAAGCCAGATATGGAGAAGCATTTCCTAAAGAACGTCGGTTGGGGTATTGGATTAGAGAACAAGGATCCTACTTTGATTCTCAACGCCAAGAACCAGCGGGTTCTGAAGGACGGCATGACTCTCATCATCAACACCGGGTTCCAAGACATCGAGAACCCGTCCCCCCAGGATAAGAACAGCAAGATCTACGCGCTCGTTCTGACCGACACCATCCGAGTCACTTCGGCAGAGCCCGTGGTGTTCACAGCTGAGGCCCCAACAAGCGCTGATGCCAACTCGTTCTTCTTTAAGGATGATGAGGAAGCAGAGCCTGCACCTAAAAAGGAAAAGAAGGACTCGCGGGTTGGTGCCGTTGCGACCAAGAACATCACAAGCACAAGACTTCGCTCAGAACGCACAACCCAAGTCGCTAACGACGACCTTGAGAAGAAGCGACGGGAGCATCAGAAGGAACTTGCAGCGAGAAAGCAAAGAGAAGGTCTCGCCAGGTTCTCAGAATCCACGAGTGGCCAGAACGGTGGTGAGGTCAAGAAGTTCAAGCGTTTCGAGTCTTACAAGAGAGACAATCAGTTTCCCAGCAAGATCAAGAACCTCGAGGTTGTTGTTGATATCAAGAACAACACAGTCGTTTTGCCCATCATGGGCCGCCCTGTACCTTTCCACATCAACACTATCAAGAACGCGAGTAAAAGTGACGAGGGTGATTGGGCATTCCTGCGCATCAATTTCCTTTCCCCTGGTCAGGGCGTAGGCCGAAAGGATGACCAGCCCTTCGAAGATGCATCGGCGCACTTCGTCCGAAGTTTGACCTTCCGATCGTCTGATGGTGAGAGATATAATGAAATAGCGACTCAGATCTCCAACATGAAGCGTGATGTGGTTAAGAAGGAGCAGGAAAAGAAGGACATGGAGGATGTCGTCGAGCAGGACAAGCTCGTCGAAATAAGAAGTAAGCCAAAGCTAAAAACATGTTTTCGGACCAGCCGATGCTAACTGTTACCCAGACCGACGACCGGCCGTGTTGGACAATGTTTATATCCGTCCAGCTATGGAAGGCAAGCGAGTACCAGGCAAGGTCGAGATTCACCAAAATGGTATTCGATATATCTCTCCCCTCAACGCCCAACATCGAGTGGATATACTGTTTTCCAATGTCAAGCACCTATTTTTCCAACCTTGTCAGCACGAGCTGATTGTCATCATCCACATCCATCTCAAGGACCCGATCATTGTTGGCAACAAGAAGAAGACGAAGGATGTTCAGTTCTATCGAGAAGCCACGGACATACAATTCGATGAGACGGGTAACCGCAAGCGAAAGTACCGTTATGGTGACGAGGATGAATTCGAGGCAGAACAAGAGGAACGACGTCGCAGAGCCGAGCTAGATCGACTATTCCAAGGCTTTGCTCAGAAGATTGCCGAGGCTGGTCGCAACGAAGGTATCGAGGTCGACATGCCTGTTCGTGACCTTGGTTTCCATGGTGTGCCATTCCGAAGCAATGTCTTTGTGCAACCTACCACGGACTGCCTCATTCAGGTTGTGGAGCCTCCTTTTATGGTCATCACCATTGAGGAAGTTGAGATTGCACACCTGGAACGTGTTCAATTCGGCCTGAAGAACTTTGATATGGTCTTTGTCTTCAAGGATTTTACACGACCCCCTTACCACGTCAACACCATCCCCGTTGAGTTCCTCGACCAGGTCAAGGAATGGCTCGACTCCTCCGATATCGCCTACACAGAAGGTCCTCTCAACCTCAACTGGCCAACTATCATGAAGACAGTCACTGCAGACACCCACCAGTTCTTTGCTGATGGTGGTTGGTCTTTCCTGCAAGCAGACTCTGACGATGATGACGGCGAGGGTGAGTCTGAGCAAGAATCGGCCTTTGAAATGGACGAAGACGAATTCGATGAGGAGTCTGAATCCAGTGACGAAGGATCCGACTTCGGCAGCAATGCAAGCGACGACGATGAAGATGCAGAGCTCGACAGCGACGAAGAGGGTGAGGATTGGGATGAGCTCGAGCGTAAGGCTAAGAAGCGCGATCGCGAGAGTGCCATGGAGGACGAAGACCGAGGGGGCAAGAAGAAGCGCAAGCGCTAAACGGTGATATAATGATTGGGTTCCGGGGCGAGAAGATGTTATTTCTCTTTTTTTTTGGGGGGGGGGGGGGGGGGGGGGGGTGAACTTAGGATTGAGGAGACGCTGGTTGGGTTGCTTGACCAATTGTACTAAAAACATACAATTTTCCTACTTGGTTTTTACGTTTAGCTACAGGCCCTCGAGTTCCTTCAAGGGGACATGTAGGCTGCAGAACATCATGTCTCAAATAGCTGGTCTGGAGGCAAGGGGTTTTTTTACAGTCCCTTCGCTCATCGATACCGACATCGATATGGTCAGCATGGATCAAGGGCAGCTGTATCTATCAGTCACAATAAGATAATCCATGATTTTGAGCGCTTTTACACTGCAATTTTTGGCGTTATACGAATGTTGTGCTGTGTCAACCCCTGCCTCAGAGGCAGCATAGCATCCCATCCGTTGTTAATAGACGTCAGATCGTGTTATTGGACAGGAGAGTATGTAGATAATTCAATTCATTCTATCCTTATTCCCGAGTCGCAACGCGCCCAAACTCCCTACCCATATAAAGATAAGTACGAAGCCAACACAAATCTTGCTCTTCCTCCTTCCCCTTTTCTTGTATTTCCTTGTTCAAAAGGACAGGTACCTGCTGGGTGAAGGGCACACGAGGCCGACATAGCACACATGTAAGAGATCACTGTTTTACGATACGAGTCTCCCGAAACCAAAGGTAAAGCAACAATCAGAGACCGCAAAAAGGAGTAGTCGTACAGAAACACGAAGAGACATATAATGGAGAAACGTGACAAGCAAATATGACCAAAGGCGCTCTTTCGGAGCGACATCTACTAGCCTTTGAGTACTGATTGACTCATATCGTTGATGGTGAACGTGACCAGGGGCGGTGCAGATCAGGGACGGATCAGGAGACCACCTGATGCACTGGGAGGTGATCTGAAAGACGCGGGAGATGGGCTTGAAGGAGCTGTGAGAAGAGCGCGCGAATCGTCGCGAGCTGTCTAGGCTTCGCCAGGACGGAGTTCGCGACCCGAAGCGGCGGCAGTGCTAGGACCAGACTTTGCACCAGGGGCGTTGTTCCACGAGAGATAAGTGTGATCTCCAAGTTTTCTAACATGGATTTAGCATGAGGTCAACGACTGGCAGACTGGGGGACAAACCTGGGGCGGATGAGATGAGTAACTGTAAACACGGTGCCAAGAACAATACAAACACCGCCGACAACAACGTAGGCAATGCCGAGGAAAGGATTGCGTCCTCCAATAACAGTTCGAGTAGAAATAATGACAGACTTGGTGCCCTTATACTTAAGAGTAGGGAAGCCTATACCTATGTTAGATATGCTTGTTCAACATGAGGAAACAATGATCATCTTACGGTAGTCAATCACCAGATCATAGGTCCCAGACCACATAGCCTGGGTGTTGTTGCGCTGGTACAGTTTGCTGAAAGTAGGAAGACCAGCGGTCCGCATCCAGACCTGGAAAGCCTCCCATTCCTTGAGGTTAGGAGGAGGAGTGTCCTTAGTGTATCCATTGGGGTAGCGATCGTGCCAGTTGGGAGGCGGGATTATTTCAGTGTAGTTGTACGAGGTATTGCCGTAGAGATCTTTGTCGCTGTCCCACGAGATCCCCGTGTTGTTTTGCATATGGTATACCCACGTATCATTGCTGCTGGCCTTGGGAGGGTTCGAGAGCACAGGACTGGAGAAGGTATCGTTGAACATGGAGTTGGCGATCAGACCGCAGGGATAGTAAGGCTTGCCGCCCTCGCCATACAGAGGAGTGCAATCCGAGTTATGAATGTCGTTGTAAGATCGCTTGTGGCCCTTGAGCTGGTCGGTATCGAAGGAGAGGACATATCGGCGATGGTTCTGGTAGAAGTTGGTAAGGTGGTAGTAAAAGAGGACGGGCGGGCCCATCTCCTCTGGAATGGTGAACTTGAGATGGCATCGAGGGTTCGAGACGCTGACGCCGTTGTCGAGCTTGACGGTGACGTTGCTCTCCTTGGCCCACTGTGCATTCACTGAAGTGTTGGAACTCTTGAATGCGGTGCTGACAGCACTGCCCGGCATACCCCTGAAGCCGCCGCCATCCTTGCCAAGGGTGGGAGCCTTTTCAATGCAATCGGTGTAGTCGAGTCGGATTTCTTGGACCTAGGCTTGAGCGTTAGAATTGGGTTTGGAGGGCATAGTCAAACGAGAGACGAGTCAAAAGGGTGTTGTACCTGTGCGCTCGCGTATAGGAGAGCACCGCCGATGGGAGCGAAGATAATGCCGATGGCGAAGAAGAGAGGCAGGACAGTCTTTGGTGTGAGGATGGGCCTGTCGCAAGGAACATATCAGTATCGAGGGGGCGATTGAGTAAACGGGATGAGAGGGCGGTTATGACATACTGCCAGGCCTTTAGACGCTGTTGTCGAAAGGCAGTATCTACAAGGCATCAATCAATTAATATGAATTCTCTCCCGTATCGCGCGCATCCCTGAGGCACACTCACTCGCAGGGCGACGGCTCTTCTTCTTGTCCGGCTGCTTCGGGCCATCATTCGAATCGATGGAATCAGTGTGGTCGATGCCACGGGGCTGCTCGTCGGCCATTGTATCGTCGTCAGAATTTGTGGATGGCCTGCGATTACTCCTGCGCGATATGAGGGTGTTTTTGTCGATAGAGAGAGCCGATTTGTGAAGGGGGTGAAAAGATGCGACTTATGGATGAAGCTGACGGGGATAGGATGGATGGTTGCAACGGTCGCGCTGTGGCTCGTGAAGCCTTACGTTACCTACCTACCTACCTAAGTACCTTGCGGAGTACGTGTGCGTGTGTTTGGAGAGGTACGTACCTCTCGCTCCCAGGCCGTTGCCCGCCTCCTGTCCTTCAAATTCCTATCACATCCTACCTACTAGAGGTTGCAGGAAAATATCAGCGACTTCAAAGCAGGCAGGCCCTGAGCTACGTAGGTGTGGGCTTTATTTGTATCTTATAATTCTACCAGAAGTTGAAATCTCTTTGTCTGCAAGTCTATAATTAAAAGCATACCTAGGTACTCTTACCTCTAGTACAATAGCTAATATGCGCTATAACGGAGTAGGCGGCGGTGCTTTCGGACCCCGTTGGCTAGGAGTCTGTCAGGATACAAGACCCCTGAATCTTTATTATTAGTAGAATAGCCAAGTATAGCTTAAGTAGTTATACAATAATAATATTAATAGGTAAATACTTTTTTCTTTCTTTTTTTTTTTATACGAATACAAAAAGCATAAGATCCAGGATAGATTAAAATTAGATTCTACATGCAAAAAAGAAACACCGACGCAGGCCTGATTCGAACAGACGCCTCCGAAGAGAATAGATTTCTAGTCTATCGCATTAGACCACTCTGCCACTGCGCCTTCTCGGAGTGAAATGGCTAGTTCAGCTTTGCGGTCAAGTCCTCTACTGACATCTGACATCCTGTAATAATCTACGCATACCTTAGTTATTGCTTCAACCAATGCTGGCGTATGGCCCAAATGAAGAAAGCAATCAAATAGTTTTCCCAACTTTACCATTATCCCCTGTTGGTAGCAACAAGTCACAACGAGCAGGTAGAACGGGTTATGCCATGTGCCAAGCGACGAATTTCTGTTCTTCCTTCGTCACAGTATTATGCGTATATATATAATTACATGAGTATGTATATACGTCTCCTCTTTCTTCTTTCTCTCCTCTGTCCTCTCTTTTCCTCATATGCCTCTTCTTGCGATGCTGTAACCGACACTACCTTTGCATTCCCCTTCCAGTATCCGCAACCATGTGCAAATGATAACTATAATAGGTCAAAACGTGTACGCCTATATACGTGTGTGCCGATCAACTGTATGTGATGGCAACCCCCAGAAATACAATCAAAATAGAGTTAGAGGTCGCGATGCTCGTCAATGTGCGTGCCAAATAAACCAAAACAAGCCAAAAGACACTGGAGCGGTCCTTTTCCTGATCCGCTTCCCCCGTGAAAAAATTGATAAGAAAAATGCTCAAACTCCAAAAAAAGAAAGAAAAAAAAGACCATTCCTCCCGCTAGACTTTTGCAACTTGAATCAAATAGGTAAGAGATGTATGTATGTCGGTTGAGATGGTGTGTGGGGGATCTTTGTCCCTTTAGTATAGATATGGTTTCTGTAGGTGCACAACAAACCAGGGAGGGATAAGGCGCTCATCCATGCTTCTCTCGTGGTGCCCCGTTCTCGCCCTCCTTGTGTGGCTGAATAGCATTACCATTCGTTCTAGCTTTCGGCTTCAGCGAAGAAGAGCGCTTCTCGTCTTCTGGCTCCTCAGGGATTGTTGCAAACTTCTTCAGCACTTGCTTAAGGGCCGGCCGTCTGATAGGTTTGGCCAGAAACTCGTCCATGCCCGAGTCAATGCATTCTTTCACATTGCTCTCCTCTGAAAAGGCTGTCAAAGCAACGATGGGGGATGTGTAGCCCATCTCGCGTATAAGTCGAGTACTTTGTAGCCCATCAAGGTTAGGCATTTGGACATCCATGAAAATAACATCGAATGCCTGGTTCTTCTCCATCGTTGCTTTCACCAAATCATAGGCCTCTTGGCCGTCCTTCGCAATAGTCACATCGTAAACGTCCTCGAGTTTCAGCATGCGGCTGACAACTTCGATGTTGGTTGAGTTATCGTCGGCAACCAGAACGCGTAGCCTGCCTTGGCCACCCCTACTGGCGATGGCACGATCAATCTCAGCCATCTTTTGTTCTGCACTCTTGATAGATGGAGGGTCAGCAGCAAAGTATGGCTGGCTTAATCCGACCAATCGAGGTTGTGGGTTGAGGGCATTGGCTGACTTGGTTTCAGCTGCAGGCTTCGGGGTACCAGGAGCAACGCGTTGTGGCTCTATATCGCTAGCATCTACGCTCGCTGGGCGGGATTTCACACTGCTCGATGCAGTGCTAGAAGTTCTAGATCTAAATATGAGTAATTTTGTAGCAATTTCGATATTGGGGACTTACCGATCCTTCACGTATTTTAGCGGGATCTGCATAGTGAAGGTTGTGCCGACACCCAGAGTGCTACGTAGGCTGATAGAACCACCCATGAGGCCTGCTAGCTGGTGACAGATACTCAACCCCAATCCAGTGCCACCGAATTTCTTGCTCAAACCCAGATCTCCTTGGACAAAGGGCTCAAAAACCTTTTGCTGCATATGCTCAGGTATGCCGGGGCCAGTATCCTGTACCTCAAACTCGAACAGATACGACTTGGCGCCTGGTGGAGGGGGCGTAGGAGATCGCTCCCGAACCAGCACATGAGGAGTTGCCTTGGGGTCCATAGGATTGATGGACAGGGCGGTTCCTGCGCCCTTGAACTTGGGGATCGAGTTTCGGGTTCCTGAGCCTCCCGAGTTTGCTGAGCTGGCGCTCCCACGCTGTCGAGGACGCCCAGTCCGTGAGTTATTCCGTGAGTTCTTCGATATTGATGATGCACGGCTTTCATTCTCAGCAACGGCTTCTGCTTCTCCAAGACACTTGATGCGGACTGAGACGCTGCCATTATGAGGCGTGAACTTCAAACTGTTGCTCACCAGGTTTATGATGACCTGAAGTATTCGGTGTTGATCACCCCACAGACACATGTCTTTTAATCTTCCAGTTCCATAGGGGCCAAGTGCTGGTAATCTTGTCTCACCATTTGTTCTGTCTGGACTAGTGCTGATTTCAATATTGTCGGAGCTGATGAACTCTACCGAGAAATTGATCTTTCCTTCTCGAACCTGCTTGTCAAAAATGGTCAAGATCTGTGATCGGATATCGGCCAGTCGAAATTCCCTCAGTTCAAGGTTGAGCTGCTGGCCAATCTGGTTCTTGGAGAAACTCAACAAGTCCTCCAAGAGATGAAGCAGCAAGTCACCCGATTTGTAGAGTGTCTTCAAGGATTGTTTAATCCTAACGATGTCGTTCTCTTCCATGCATACGGCACACATGCCAAGGATGCCGTTCAGGGGCGTCTTTAGTTCATGGGAAATGTTGGCAATGAAAAGCGTCTTGCTCTCATTAGCCGCCTCCGCTGCCTTCTTGCTCTCCTCCAGCTCCCTTGTTCGCTCTGCCACCTTAACCTCAAGGGAAAGGTATTGTTTTACTAATTCGTCACTCATATCGTTGAAGGTTCGTGTCAGCTCGGTTAGCTCATCCGTAACGAAGTGGTTCCGGTCATCGACTTTTGCAGGGATTTTGAACATTCGGCGAGTAATGTCTCGATTTGAACTTGGCCCATTCGACTTTCCCTGCATTTTTCGAATAAATTTCGCTATTGGTCCTCGTTTCTTCGATCGTCGTGATATCCCCCCAGAACTTGGAATCTCTTCTCCAAACTCGGAATCCGAATCGATGAACGAGTCTTCGTATCCTGGGGGATTGACTGACTTCTCTGTGGCCGCTTTGAGTTTTCGAATAGGTAACACACTAAGGTGAGCACATGGAATGACTAGCAAGGCTATCAAGCCGACAGTACCGAACACGGTTCCGAGCAGGATGTTCCGCAAAGTGTTGATCGGCTTATACGCTTCTGATCTGGCTTTTTCGACGATGACAGTCCAGTTTGCCAGAGGAGTTTGCGTTCGAGCAAATCCAACTGCGACACGTGCGTTTTGTTCGTTGTGTGTGTTTAGGAGAGCGCTGGCGTTGTTGACGGTATCATAATGCTTTGTGAACGAATCGGACGCTGCTGGGTAATACTTGACAGGAAATGCTCTATTACCAGTTTCGCTGACAAACTGATGAACATTATGACGATCCTTCTGTCCTTCCGGGTTCTTAGGAGGAAGGACAAATTTGACCATCACGTTACCAAATTCCTCACGGTTGGGGGTGTATGACGCATTGCTGGCGGGCAGAGTCTTGTTAAAGCGATTTGACCGATCAGTAGGGCCAATGAGTAAGACGGTACCCGTCTTTCCCAATCCTTCACGGGAATCCTGAACCGCGGTGAGTGATTCGGCAAGCGTAACCACAGTCATGTAGCCAAGGATGAAGGTATCGTTGTTGTCCCGAACAGGAATTGTTACGGAAAGGAGAGCGGCACTCTCATTGAGAACTAGTGGCCCCAGCAATAAGCCACCATCGCGGGCAATCCTAACATCTGGGAATGCTTGGGCTGCAAAAGCTGTTGTGTTATTGCGCTGAGAACTTGGCCGATCAAGGTTGATATATGTAAGATTGGGGAATAGAGTCGGTGGGTAGCCCTCGTCAGTATCGCCGAGTCGAATCTCGGAGCCAGTCGAACTGCCATAGGGCAGAACGATCTCTGGTACAGAACGGGAGGTAACGTTGAGCAAGCCGCCATTGGAAGCACCGGTCTCATTCCTCGAGTATAGCCTTACTTGCAACAGACCGGAACTGGTGCTGACAGCAAGTGCGCTCTCAAGATCTTCGCGGGCATCTTCCCAGTTTCGGTCACCAGTATTGTAGAAATTTGTGAATGCTGTTTGAACGAGAATTCGAGAAGAAATAGTCATGGCAATGGTCTCAATGAGGCCGAGCTCTGCAGAGATCCGGGATGCCTTGAGGGAAGCCGTGAGCTGCAGACCCTCGCGCTCGATGTCGACTACAAAGCGATTGACATAGATCCATGTTGGAATAGAGACAATGGCGAGAGAGACGAGAACGGCGAGAAGAACGAGGGCTGCAAGCTGCTCGCGAATGGCGATCCTCATGGTAGGCAGGCTAGAAGAAAAAATTAGAGGGTCGAGCGCGGCGACGCGGCATCGTCGGTTGCGTTGGGACGGTTGAGTTCAAGGCGCAGACTAAGGATGTCGTACTGAAAAGCTGAATTGGAATGAGAGCCAGTTGAATTTGAGGAGGCTCGCCTCGGGCGCCTTGATCTTGAGAAGTCGGCTCGATGTCAAGGTCTGGGATCGTACTCCGTCTTCGCTGGTGGTCGCTGTGGCCGTCACCTAGAATTACTCGGGATGCTTGTCGTGGAGGGACTTGATGGTTGTGGATCGTTGATCGACAAACACAGCCAAGGGAGGCGAAAGCTGTAGTGTAGTGAGACTGTGGTGTGCTGACTCGGCCTTCCCGGGGACTGGTAACTGTCTCGACAAAAGGATGAGGTCTGGGATGGATAAGGTCGAAGTGTCCTCGTACAAACGTCGGCTCTGTTTGCTAGTCGAGTACTCGATCTTTTGCTGGATCAGACTGAAAGGAGGGTGAGTAGTGCGAGTGCGTGCGAAGTCGCAGCTGCAGCTGGCGGATACACAGACAGCCCAGGACTGGGGATGTAAGAGCTGGGGGGAGATGGATTATGGATGGAGATTGGGGGAGGAGAGTGGTGTTGGAAACGGTAGTGATCAGCGGAGTCTCTTGGGGGGGTGCGTGGGTACTACCTATAAGCTGTCTGGGCCACTAGGCCATTCTGTTAGGTACCCAGGGTAAACTGTCGCATGGAGCCCGTCCAGTAAAAGATTGAGGTTGTCCCTGGAGGAGCCGACGCGTGGAGGGGAGGCTCAATAAACGGCTGTTGTAAGAACGCACATGAATTCGTTGCCGCGGTTTGGGTTTTTGAGGCAATATTCTTCGAAGACTGGTTGGATCAAGTTCAAATCATTGGTGCGAATCAATTATCAACATCGGAGTCTTGAGAATGCGGAATTGCCCTGGAGCTGAATGAACAAGCAACCTAAGGTAAGTCAATAATACGGGTTGTTACTGGACCGAGTGGGTTGCGCAGGATATGTACGCATGTAGGCCTTGGATGTCGAGGTAGTAGACTACCTAGGTTCCCTCGGCGGGCACGAAAACAGCGAACCTTACTGTAGGGTGCCAAAATAACCTCAATAAAAGTCATCCCAAACTTGGGCTATATTACCTAGGTCTTTCTATCACTTGGAATCAAGGTCTTGTGTTTTCTCTCCTCCCCTTAACTAGGTACCTAACTATAGACAGGCAGAATAAGCTACGAGCTATTGGCCCGTTTGGCGGATTTCTAGCTAGTCTATTAAAGTTAGTGGTCAAGCCACTCAGAAACCTAAACCACAAATAGACTAATCTTCAGGATCCATGGATATCATGCAATATCAAGGATGGGCATATCAATTATAAGCAGACAGCATTCTCTCTTTACTTGGGTGAGGACTCAGCATCAGCAATCAGTAATATTGGCAAACCGACAACTCTTCCGCATGCATTATCCCCCTTGGCGGTACTGGTAAGTATGTAACTACTAACTTATTGGACTTTTGACTAGCAAACTCCATGCTACATACTACATACTAAGTTAGATTGAGTTCGGCTGCGGGTGATGGACATGGACATGTTAGTTAAAGGAAGTGATCGTCCACAACCCGGCCGATCGCGTATGTATGTACGTATGTATGTACATTGATCAACAACGAGCAAGGCCATTTGAACGATTAGATGGATTGGACGGGGTGAATTTCCAGCGAACCGGCTTCACCAGCCATCAACGGGTGGAATTTGCTGGATGCGACGCGCGACACCGTGATTTCCGTTGACAGGCCCCGGCTGAGAAATGGGGATTTTTCGTTAATAAATAAGGTTTGCCTGACCAGCCCAAGTGTAGAGTCTACATAAAGTCAATCTTGCGGAGAAACTTGAAGTGTGCTGGTAAGCATCCATATGCATAGGTACCTAGACAAAGGGTTTGAGGATACCATCTGTAGGCGAGCTTGGTCGGTCAACGTTGGATCTTATTAATAAGTATACCAGTATGCATACGTATTCCGTCAAAAGAATGTTGCTGTGGATTCTGTTTGAAACGTCCAATCCACTCATCCCCGTGGCAAATTCACCGACGTGCCTGCGTGCCTGGAACTGTTGCGAATAGCGCAAAGAGCAGCCCGACCGGCGTTGCTAGGCTCGTCTTTAGTCAGGGCACTTTTCCTAGGATGGTCTTAGTGCCTCAGTCTTGCGTTCTTGAAGCATCTCAAGATTAGATAGATAAAAAAGGAAGAAAAGCTGGCCACGGACATTACGCCTCTAATGGGCTCCCTGCTCCGTCGTTTAATTTCCACGTCCCACGAAGAAGCAGAATAAGAAGCGAGCGAGCAGACCCCGGATAAAAACGAGAAATAGTGGGGGTCCTCAGCCAAGCTTTTTTTATTCCTACGGAGTACTCCGTACATCGATCTGAGTTTCGAGGCTGGATCGACAGCGACTTTTGCTTGGGTCGGACGATCCACTTTGAGAGGCACCTTTAAATGATATGATACGATGCGATCCATCCCTAGGTAGGTAGGTATCCGTAGGGTCCAGACTGTTTTTTTGTTGGTTTTTTGTTTTTTGTTTTGTTGCATAACAACCTTCTTTCGCCTCTCTTTCAGAGGTCAAACCCAGCACAACGATCCGTGGATAGCTTCTCATGATAAGCACAAGGATCATAATCATTATTAGAGACTGCTCCTTGGTCTTGAACTTTGAAGTGCATCCATCCATTCCAACGTTAACAACAGAACGAACGGAATGCAATGGAATGCAGCGACGTTGCGAATAACCTAGACTGTATGTACAGTATGTCGACCGCCTCATTCCAACAGACTTGAACAGAGAAACCCCTCAAACAAGCCACCTACCTCCCCACTGCCACTGACACTGAGCCAACTGTCATGTCACTCTGCCGTAGTCTAGGTACCTAGGTACTAAGTTTCATCGCCAGTATTCGTAAAGTTACCGGAGTAGCCTATTTTGCTATTTGCTGGTGCTTGATGATCAGAAGGGCTCCATGCATAATCCCTGGTGCCGTACCCAGGACTGCGGGTTTCGCGAGCGCCTTGTCCATGCTAGAACATCTGCGGAGTCACCATCATGACACTGGGCATCAAATGTTTCAGCTGACAGGGAAGATAAACTTGTTGTTCCCTAGGTACGGATACAGAAAGCCTTACTGAAGATGCCAGGTTTTCAATCTATCAGCTAATGTCCATCTCCTCGTCGTCAGTCAGCTTCAGTATCGCTCCATAACCCACTGTCTCCGCTCATCAACTCCCATCTCCTCCAAAATAGTTGTCTCTGCCTTCTTGATATCGATGAATCTCTCAACAACTTCGGGTCCAAGTAGTTTAGTCAGCTCTTCGTCTTCGCCCAGCGCCGCAAGCGCCTCTTGTATGCTTCTGGGCAACCTTGCACGCATGTTGAGCTCTTCTCTCTCTACCGAAGACAGCACTGCAGGGTCCTTGGCGCAGTCTTTCCAGGCCAGCTCTTCCTCGTCAGCAACGCCCTTTGTGCCCGCTAATAGGATCGCCGCCAGCGATAAGTAGGGATTAGCAAGTCCATCGATACACTTGATCTCCCAATGACTGCCCTCGATCTTGCGTAGCGGCACTTCACGGTTCTGGGTACCCCATGTCACCCAAGTTCCGCCGGCCCAGCAGCCGTCTACAACACGTTCGTAACTGACCATGCTGCTGTATGTAAGCGCCGCAATGGCTCGGAGATGCTTCAGGACCCCTGCGTAGAAGGGTTCGTAGACTTGCTTATCCGATCCGATAGGTGATGAGATAGACATGTGCATATGCGCTGCTGTTCCGCATGACATGGCATATGGCTTAGGATGAAGTGTCATGCGGTATCCCTTTGCTGCAGCGCAGCTGCTGATGACTTCTCTGGTGTAGAGGAGAGTGTCAACTGCCTCGAGCGCCGATGCCTTGGGCAGAACAAACTCGTACTGCCCATTGGCACTTTCGGGGTGCATCAACTCAATATACACACCAGCAGCATCGAGCTGTTCAACGGCATCTTCAAGAACCTCAATCACCGCTTCATGGTCCAGAGCTCGAGTGACCGACCACATGTGTCCATCACTATCGAGTGGCTCAAACTTGTTCTCGCTACCGCGGCGGAAAAGCACAAGCTCGATCTCAAATCCGAGCGTAAACTCGAGTCCCTGTTCAGCTGCCTGCTTGAGTGTCTTCTTTAGGAGGGTGCGTGTACAGAAGGGCGCTGGTGTGCCGTCCTTTTCTTTGAAGTCACCCATGACACTGATATGCCCCTTGCGGGGACCAATTCGAAGGCTGCTCAGATCGGGGTGTAATCTATACTCTCCTGTTGGTGTGATACTAGGCACTGGCGAATCTCTCTGGTCGATTCCAAGACCAGCCTTTGTCACGCCGAGTGTAAAGTCTTCGCCGTTTCGCAGCATAGACCAGACGCGGCGCATAGGAATTGCTCTGGCTCGGGTCATTGCGATGAAGTCAGTCCAAGTCACCCGTAAAAATCTCGGTTCTTCCTTATTCTTGAGGAATCTGGCCAGTGTCGCAACGTGCGTTTGCTCAGAAGACTCCAGACCTTGGCTCGAGTCTGGCGGCAACGGCTTGAATTCCAGTTTCAGATCATATAGCTTGTTGGCGTTGTTGAAGAGAATGTCTTGGACCAACTGAGCTGCCTGTGTCCAGGTCATGTCTCTCTTGTGGACATAATCCGCAAGCACGGTCTGCAGAACCTCCCGGAGCTGATCCACGGCTATGATGTAAGTTTCCGGGAAGTAATGTCCGTCGGTGCTCCAGAGAATCTTTGAAACTGGACAGAGTTCTAGGATTTGTCGGACAACACCTTCTTGTCCCTCGCGGCTGATAAAGGGGAATACCTCGCCAATGTCAGCGTAGACATTGCTGTAGACATTCGCCAAGTATCCCATTTCACGAGTGAAAGGGTAACTGGCATGAAGAAGAACGATTGGCACATCAGGGTATGTTTTGATGAATTCCTGTAGATGTGCGGGCGACGACTTGGATAGTGTGATATCGTTGTCTCCGAGACCGGTGTGGAACTGGATAGGTTTCTTGTGCTCATCCTCACTGTTCTGTATCAAGCCCGCCAGAATGTGCAGGAAGTAATCGTTGAGTGGCTCATGATCGAGTCTCTCGAACGGCTGAGCACCGTCCTCTTTCCTGGTGTCAAAGATAAGCTGGAACTGTTGCATTATAATCTCGAGGTCGGTGACTTGAGTGACGACGAGGCCTGTTCGGTAGCAGATGACAGATTTGAAGCCAACAATTTCCGGGTCATCGAGAGCATCATAGATGGCGTTCATGAAATTCTCTACGGAACCTGAGAATGCCTCTGAAGGGTGTGAAAACTGACCACAGGCCTTCTCGATACAGCTCGCTGCAACCTCTTCGATTCGAAGGATGCGCTTGTTGGGGCTTCTTGTATATGCATTGAGCGTGTGGCAAGGCTCAACATCAGCCGGGTCGCCCAGAAGGTCATCGACCAAGATATTTTCGATGCCTGACATGCACGTCTTTATCCATTCATCATAGTTTCCCTTTTGCTTTCTGGCGACAGCAGCCTCGACGGCTTCCCAAGTTGTGTCGGTGCCGAGGCGGTTGGCAAGAACTTTGACAGCACGAAGATGTGCCAAACTTGTCTTTGAGTCTTCAATGGCATCTCCGTTGGCCTCGGTAGCGATGCATAGGAGAGGATGCTTTCTTATAGCACTCAGCTTCAGGAGAGGGTGGGCATGATGATCAATAATGGGTGTTGTGTGAATGACACGCCAAAGAGCTTCTTCTGTCTCGATTTTCGGGGCCGCCATCTCACTGTCTTTCCTTAGAGAGAGAGAGAGAGATGGTACTTGGCGTAGCTTCAAGTCTCTGGCTGGGTACAGAAGAGTCCTTATAAATTGCTCAGTTGAGTGTACCTGGTATCGTTACAGATAAGTCTATCATCTGACAAGTCGGCGATATGACGTGATGGCCGTTCTTATACGTCGTCTCTCTACGAGATGCGCAACTCTCGGAGCTCGGAAGTAAGAGCCTCACGGTAATTGAGGTTGAACAGAGCCAAGTCAAGGTCGAATGGAATTTGGCGAAATCTGCCACGGTTGACACACGGCAGAGTTGCATAATATAACATAACATAATTGGGTATTATTGCATATACCCTTGCATTCCCTTGTCTCATCTACCTCTGATCTGCTGATTCTTTGACGGGGGCATTTGATCTAAGCCAAGCCCAATCACTTTTGACTTTTCACTAGGTATGTACAGTAACTCTTGATGGGCCTTGACATGGCAAAAGAAAATCATGAGAATCCGAGACTTGCAGATATTCAAGCTGTTCTTATTGGTCCATCTTGCATAAGGTAGGTATGGTAAGATCAGGGTGTGCTGGCAATGGTCAATTCCGGTGCTTATGTGTACCGTATGTATGTATGTTGGGTAAGATAAGGGTATAACATTGAGGCCTGGACCTGTCTCGCTGGCAAGTCCCTGGACCCTTCAAAACTGGCTTCCTTCACCAAAAACTAAATAAATAAAATAAAATCTGCCGCTCTTCCATCATCGTGTGCGAACGGCGTCACAGGCAAACGATGCGACAACAACATCGGGTAATGATAGATAAGATGTACGGCGTGGATGATTCACCTTCCAATTTGAGAATGATGTCTTCGAGTATAGAGTTTCAAAGCGGCTGCCGTGGAGAAGCTACTGCGTATTTATGTGTAACGTTAAATGATGTTGGAATCTGTGAGTAATAATGGCGATGCTTCAGGGTAACTGAACTACCTTACTATACCTAAGGTAGTGGTAAATTAAGGTACCTACCTACCTAAGGTATCCAAAGTCGCCAACTCCAGCCAAGGTACCTATGCCAGCCAACATCGAACCAATGATATAGATTCCGTAACTGATCAGACATCTCCAGTGTTCAATAGCTTCGTGGGGACTAGCCATGTAGTCAGACTGATGATAAGAGAAGCTGCTGTTCCCAGACAAAATGGCATCCCCAACCACGTCTTCAGCCCAACCCCAAACAACGCCCCCGTGCTTGTCTCACAAGCGAGAAAACCCAGGACCTCACAGACCGCCAGCAGCCCGAATAGCATCCCGGCTCTCTCCTCTCCTATCATCCCAACTAGCATGGCACGGCAGAGCGTAGGTAGACCCGAGCCCAGTGCCGACACTGCTAGGCCTGCAATGATGAAGGCTTCCTTCGTTACCATCATCATGCAGAGGCAGCCAGCTAAGAACAGCAACGAACTCGCACGAGCTAGAATTGAGCATCTGCGATGAGTTGGCGAACGTGTGAGTTTGCTCCAGAAACATGTGATGACGGGTAGCAGTATGCATAGTGTGAGAAGTGTGACTAAGCTTCGCAAAGATACAATAAGTATAGAACGGTCGAGTGACCAGTTGAACTGTATGGGCATTAGGCGAATGGCGATATCAGTCTGCACTGTTGCTATTGGTATTGTCATGACAGCACCAGGGATAAGCCAGAGGAGGGGCCTAGAGAACATCGACTTGAGAGTGACCATGACGGATGTTCTCTTGGGAGGCTCCAGGCTCAACATGTTCGACTCTAGAACATAGTCATACGGCCCAACGCTTACATCTTCTCGAAGCTGCTTTGGTTTGAGTGTCTCTGGTGTCAAGCTCACTAGGGTGATGCCGCCTCCGAGTACCATGCCCAAGGACAAGAATAGTGGCATCCACACAGACGACCGAACCAGCTCTCCTGATAGCATAGGGCCTACGAGCTGAGCAGCAAGTACAGAGGCCGCAACCCACTGAAACCATGATGATCTAGGAAGACTCGTCAGCAAATTGCTTTATCTCACCCCCTGAATTCAAGCTTGCCTCTTGGATTCGGGTACCGTGTCCGCAATGATAGCAAATACCATGGCCTCAGCAACGCTTCGGCCTCCACCAAAGAGAAGTGCAGCACCGACACACCAAATTGCTTCGAGTGGAATCATGTCTGATTTCCAGCATACGAACATGGCGTATGACTCTGAGAGTATCATGCTGAAGATACTTGCACCCAGTACAGGAAGTCGGCCGATTCGATCTGAGAGAGCACCCAAGGGGAACGCAACTAGGGTAGCTGCAGTCTTGTCGTAAGTCTTACAAACAATCTCAAAAAGTAAATGTATGAGATGTGATGGAAACTTACCCGAAATAGTGGCGGATATTTGCATCCCCATCATGATGAAGTTAAGTCGTCGCTGAACCGGCTCATCCCGACATTTCTCTTCTGGAAGAAGCTCAGGGCTGTCAATTCGATGGACATGCTCACATACAATATCTTGCATGAGCTTGATAGACGGTAGGTCGCTTACCGAAAGACCAAGTTGTATGACAAAGATACAAGCTGAGAGAAAAGGGAGTAGATAGTCCCTCGGCATAGCGTAGGGGCGAGACCACATTGTTTGTTAGAGAAAGGAATGACTTGACAGTTAATTAATTTACTTGTGTGATGTTGGGAGAAATATTCCAGCACGAAAGAAGAGGAAGAGGAAGAGGAGGATACTTGCAGCGGTTGAGAACTTGTGGCCACAAACCTATTATTTGCTTTAATAGCCATCTTTCAATAGGCACAATAAGAGTTGCCAAAAGCGCAAACTCGACACCCTTTGCCAGTGGCAGGATGTTACAGCCGCCACGAAACATGTAGGAATGTGCTTTCACTTTAAAGCACAGACATGATCATCGCAGAGGTTCCCGTTAAAGAGAATCGTATTGCAGCTGAATATCACATCCACCTTGAAACCCAAGTCGGCATCTATGCCCTTTTCCTTCATGCAGAATTAGCAATAAAGTGACTAACAACCGAGACGAAGATAATAGATAACGATTCGAGCAATCAAAATTTCAATGATTTCGGTCATGTTTCGCAAGCTTCTCATTTTGTTGATATACAAATCGGTCTCGCAAACTCAGCGGCACGAGTTGTGAAGCCGAGATTGTTGCTGGCGAGAAACAATCACCGTGGCCGGACGAATAAGTTGCCCAAATAAGTAACTATATGAAATACTTGAGCAGAGTCAAATATAGATCACAAATATTGTCTCATCACCTTTCTATTATTTGTCTGGTGCCTGTTAGCATCGCGGATGGACTCTACATTAACTCAGCGGTAGTTAAACACGAAGAGCTCCGAACACCTTGAAGAAACCTAGCGGATCATGTAATGAGACTTCTTTGTTTCTGTAACTTGTGATCGAGTTGGACGAAACTATGGTTGTTCATGATTTCATTCCCTTGTCTTCACTTTGAACAAAGAAATTCGGACCACCAAATGCCACTAGAGACTGGAACAGTATGAAAATAGAAACACTGAACAATATTTGTAGGCACACAATAACGTCCCGCCAAGATCTATTAAACATGTTGTTCAGTTGTCCGCTTCGGTGAACAAGTAGGTAGTTCTAACCATTCTCCAAAGAGCAGGCCTCAAGACGACGGTACTCGAACACTGGTGGTTCGACAGGTGAATTCGATAACGCAGTGAGTGCACTGGACTTGATGAAAAGAACATTCACTTCTTCGATACCTATATATTGGCGTTGACCGCGACTTGCCTCAGTGCAAACACCATCATTATAGCCGCGTGATTGTCCTGCCACTCCCTTTACCACCACCACAACGCTATCCCAGTGAGTATGTCGCCCTTCAAGAGCCCAGCGTCCTGATAGGTCTAAACTCAATGTTCATATAGTTATGTGCCGAGGAGAGAACGTCCAATGCAAGGAGTGTTGCCGACTCAGCAGCCGAATCGTTGAGCTCTGCATCCGCGGCGAGCTGATGGCCACCTGCCCCGAAACCATCATCGAGGGTGTCAGTCTAGAAAAGGAAGTATGTCGCTTATGTAGGTATGGAAATATCAAAGGTAAAGTTGTGATACCCCCTTCAGTGCTCGCACTCTCTAATGAATACGACAGGAACACTTGGAGGGCTTCCAAAGCGCAACCCATACCGCAGCCATTACATCGGCCTCGGCGCTTGAAGCATCAAAGTGATCCTAGTTGCTGTTGTAGCAGTGAGAGCAGAGGTGACTTGTCTTCTTGACCAAGCTCTTTCGGCGACCTGCAGCGGATCAGGCAAACTCTCGATTCAGCAACAGCCAGCTTCATGCTAAAGAGACTCATCACTTGCATGGCTGAACAGGAATCGACAACCATCGGGCTCGACCATATACCCCTGAGGGACATGTCACGGGATAGCGTGTGTTGGTGGTACCCAGAAGCCAGCCTCACTCTTCAGCTTTGAAGAAACAACGGGCTGGCTATGCCACATCACTTGGGGCATTGAGCCCACCATTGGCCAAATAGATATCTCGAGCCCAGTTCGAGTAACCAGAATCAGAGCACAAATATGGACCGTGTTGTCGGGACTTTCGTCTCACTGCAATACGTGCCATGCATCATTGAGCCACAGCTAGATCTCTGTCTGGTCTTTGTAGGATTGCGACCAGCATGATATTGTCTATTTATAACCATTCCCCAACACTACAACTCACAAGACGCAGCCCTCATTGCAGATCATCCTTATATCAGCTCCCAGCACAAGGCAACGCGCATGAGGCGTCAGGCTCATGCTGCTGTAATTATCACCCACTGGCAGAGAAGGACGTTGAGCAAACATCGACGCATGGACATGTCCCGAGGAGAGGGTAGCCTATTACCTGAAGCGCCGGGAACGATGACTAGACTTCGGGCCGAGCTTGAAGAGCCACCTGGTCTTTCAAACCAAGCAGACATGGAGATGGTGATGGTGATGTCAAGGCGTTCGTCTAAGCTTTGTTCCTGAAGCACGGGCAGTATGTACTAACTAGGTTGTAGTCACAAGAGGACCTAGGATTAGATCGCTATTATTCAAAGAATATGCTCAAGAAATACGTGGCAAAGGAGAGACGATGCGCATTGGAGAGTATTGGTTGTGTCGTCCGCTTCATATCCTGTTGACTGAAGTTGAGCCGCGAGAAAGGGACTGGGTTGAACAGAAAGTAATGAGATGCCTGAACAGTACTCTTGTCGCTCAAGCAAGCAGCTGAACTGCAGCAGCGCGTAGACTACTCATCTTGTCGAGATTGGATCCATATTCTGACGGTACCTTAACATGCCAATTGAGAACGTAGCCCGTCTTATACCAAGAAAAAGTGGCTGGATAACTTGAGCTGACAAGCTTCAGGGATTAATTTAGCGCACTGAGACAGATCGGAGAGTGATGACATGGGCCAGCCATGCTGTAAAGCAGAGACAATGATGAGTTCCGGTGCGGACGGTGTCATAGCCGTGAGTGGTGAGAAGGTGAGACGAGACTACTCGGTACGTACATACATATTAGGATCAAAGTCTCGAGGTAGGCAATGTCTAAGACATTTTGCAAGAACCAGGCTTGCTAGGTTTCTTTGTTGACGTCGATCCTCTTTTTTTATTGTCTCTGTCGTACCTATACCGTGGACCCGGGAGCCATTGTACGGCCCTCTTCTCCATTCAGTCCCGGTCACGTAGGAAAATGTCCGACTCTTTTTTTTTGTCGTTGTCACGCAGATTATTAGCCAGTGTAGGTATGTTACTCAGTTACTGTTGGATCGTACTCCGTAGACTGACTAGACTGACCAGCATCTCGTCTCAGTGCTAACTAGCTACAGAGGTAGTTAGTTAGCCTTTTGGAGGCGCCAAAATGTGCCAGCCAACCTGATGGATCCGGGGCTCCGAGACCTGTGCCGTTGGTTTGGGCCCGATTTGACTTTATGATAGCGTCTATTTCTGAGGCGAGAGGGAGCTCTTACCCGGTAAACCTTACAGAGATGATATCTTGAACGTTCTAAGCATACACACATATTCTGTTGCTGTTGTTGACGGGTTACAGTAGGACCTGCAAACTGCCGTTCCAGTGTGGTGTGGTACTGGGTGTAGCGATACATAATAATACCACGACGGGTAGCGACTTTGGATAATTTCCTGGGCCATCCCATCCCGCACGGCCACACGTAGAGGAGCGCACTCTTATTGGGCTGGTGTCGAGCTGAGCTGAGCTGAGCTGGACTGAACCGAACTGAAGTGAGTGGATGGACAGAAGCTGGCCCTGAGAATTGAGTCTTGAATTGTGTGTGTAATGACCACTACCTACCTACCTATACCTACTTAGTTAACATGGTCATCGACGACGTTTATCGCAACTGCTCGTTCAGGCCAGGGTAATAGGCATTATCAGGAGAGGACGGGATGGGTCTAGGTGGTCCAGGTGGTTTATTACTGGAATCCCTCATGGATCATTGACGGATGAATATCCAGTCACAATCTGTAGCGGTTCATGATGATCGTACATGCAGTACAGTAGTGTCGATCAGCTACGAAACCTGTGGAGAGCATACATAGACTGCTTGCTGATCATTGTACGGATAACCGGTTCGCACAATGGATCATGGGTGATGCCGTTATCTCGCCTCGGAGAAGAGCTACCTCCACCTCCTGAGACCAGAGCGACTTGGATAGCAACTTGTTAGGTCCCATGCTTGGTTCATTCGCGATCCATTGTGATATCCCGAGTAGAACAAAAGAGCCAGCGCCAGCATTCCATTGACCCGCGTGGCTTGTGGAGCTTTCTCAGTTCACGGACCAAAGCATCAACCATCTGATTTGCGGTGGCTGCCACGCCCACGCCATAGCTATGTATTAGTCTGGACAGGGATGGTTAAGTGGTCTTGTCTTTGGCCTGGCCACCTGGCTACTTGGCTCGTCCAACAACACACAGCTTTCTTTTGCTGTCTCTAATGTTGGTGAGATGGTGATAATGACAAAAGCCGAGTCTGTCCGTGCGAGGACGTGTATGTATATAAATTATGGGATGATGATGATGATGATGATGATGATGATGATGATGATGATGATGATGATGATGATGATGATGATGATGATGATGATGATGATGATGATGATGATGATGATGATGATGATGATGATGATGATGATGATGATGATGATGATGATGATGATGATGATGATGATGATACTGTAACTGGTGTTTCTATGCGGCAAATGACATGTAACAATTCAATTACGACTGAGTTTTATGGCATGGTTATATGAAACAGATCCGATGCAACATATATCCACGTCTCAGCGAAACAGAGTCTCGAAAGAAGCAATCTGGGACGATAAAGACGTTCATGTGTTTCAACGGCTAAAAGCAAGCAAGCTGGCGAGTCAAGTCTGGATTATCATACTGGGTAGAAGTCCAGCAGTACCTAGGTAGTGATACGAAGAGTGCCTGACGACTCATAGTACCGGTATAACTGCTCACTCGCACGGTTCGCTCATTCTTCGATGCAGCTTCAAGATATCGGTCAACAGTATCTGGCCGCCAACGTCAGCATTTCTGTCATGGAAGCGCATGTAGGTAATTACATATGTCTTTGACCCAACCCAACAACAAATGTAAGCTACTGTTCCACGATGGACGATGGCCCATACTAGTCATGATAAGAGGAGCCCTGGAACCGCAGAAAGATGGCCTTGCCATGCTAGTAATGAATATCGCGGAGAAGCTATGAACCTGACTAGGCTTGAAGATATCATCACGATCAAAGGAGATTGTGGCCACAGCCACAGATCCAAGCTTTATCTGTATGTAGTGTGAGTAGGTATCCATCCGTAGGTAAAGAGAGGTTGGCCATACTGGATGGACCTTTTATTCATTCCATCCGTATCCGCCTACCCATTGATCACAGTGGCACAGTGTGTTCTAGGCGACTTCTAGTAACTCTTCTACCTGACGTAACGTTAATTAATCCAATGCACGACACGATACATACTTACATACATACATTGCGAACCCGAGCGAACTCCTGAAGAACACCATCACAACCCCTATCCCAATCAAATCCCGACTCCACTCCAGCTCCGTCGACCCTCAAAAAAAAGAAGAGTCCCTGACTCAAACCCTTGCGATACTGACAGGGCCCTTGTCCGCTTGTCCAGGAACGGTGGATATAGTGGAGTTGCGTCCAGACTCTCTGCCCAGTAGCAGCTAAACCTCCAGCTGCCATCCCAGCCCAGCCCACCCCGGCCGCTTCTGTGGAAACATCCCATCGGCATCCATATCCACATTCACTCACCATCATCAATCTGTCCGAGGTTGGCTAGACCCTTTCAAGACTTGGTCGCAAATCCTATTACTCCAGTAGGCAGTTGCTGCGCTGCGACCTCTGCAGCTCTGATACAGCGTGCAGCACCTCGACAGGAGAGACAGCGTCTCCTAGCAGTACCTACTACCTTTACTATAGCGTTACCTTGTATTGTCGATCCTGTACCTCAGGGTCCCGTCCCCGGAGCAAGGTCTACCTGGCTCACCTTGCCGAATCTCTAACGCCAGAGCCAGAACAGAAGCCTTCCAGTCCGTCCCCAGTCTTGCCTGTTCTGGGTCCAGGGGCTGCATACTGGTACAACAATTACAATCCCGCCGGCTGAACGAGACCCTTAGCAGCAGCCAAATCCGCGACTTTGACCTGACCTGACCTGACCTGACCTGAACTCACCTCAACTCAAATCCAATCTACTGAGCAGACAGGACAGGACAGGAGAGGAGCACCGAGACCTGATCGGCACACCTCATTCCTCCAACCTACCTTTTTTTCTTCTTATTCTTCCTCACCTTGACTTCAACCTCTCTTTTGTTTGTCTTTCAAACTTTGGACAGTCCCTCGTTGGCTGCTTTTTGACGTTGCTTGCTTTTGCGACATTGCGATAATCCACCCACCTGGCATCGCCACTCGTCTTCCTGCTATACTGCAAGGTATGTCTATTATTACACCCATTCCTCATTTCCCAAGGCACAGTCAGGGTTTCTGCTGTCGAACTGCAATTGAATTGGTGCTGTCTGTCGGCTCGCGAAGTCTGGCGCACCCGTGTCCGTCAGCTATTGTCTCGTCAGTGGTCGACTTGTTGTACAACCTGCGACTTGTGTTACACAAAAAGCAACTCTCCGTCCCTGCTTTCCGCCCAGTTCCGTACTTCAGATTGCAATACCATTGCAGCTGTCAATTAACAGAAATCAGGTTCGCTCATCGACCAAGTACATTGCCGTTCAGCCACCTCGAATTGCGCTCCCCCAACATTTCGCACGTTGGCAGAACAGAACAAGAGCCGGGGCCACAATCCTAATTCTGTGCCCGTCCGAGTCTATTTCGGCTCGCCTCGTACAAGGCAAACGAAACTTCCGGTCAGCGAGCACTTCCCTGTCCCCGACGCATTGTTTGGGAGACCTTTACAGGTCTGCCCCCGATATATATAGATCGCAGCCATGGCGACCTCAAATGGCGACCTGGCCATGTCGCGGCCTACCTCCGGCATAATCTCTCCCCGCGACGTGAGATCTAGGACACAGAGTATCTCCAGCGACCGACCTTCAACAATTGCCCACAGCCTCATGTCGCCGCCACTCGCCATATCACCCTCAGCGGCCTTCATCGCTGCTTCGGCCGCTTCTCAGATCGTCACAAACGACCACGATAGTCATGCTGATACCTGGTACGATCAGCACGGTATTGAGCCAGCCAGCGACCCTGCGCTCGTCTCGGGAGAAGCGCTACAGCTTGTCAACAATTTTCTTGATCAGCTGCTTTTCAACTTCCTCTCCAAATCCCAAGCTACTACTCTGGCCAACTTACGACCTGCCGTTTCGGAGGTGTTAAAACCCAAGCTTGCGAAAGATGCCGTCAATAATGCCGACGAGGAGTTACGTGAATACTTGGGCGACGGTGATGAGGAAGATTATGTGCCGCCAACTGGCGACAAAGCGCGCGACTGGGACCTGGAATTGGTTTGGAAGCGTACCCGTCTTAGGTGCATGGTCTACTCTTCCCTAGGCGATATGGAGGAGGAAGACGAGGACCTCTACATGGAACAGGAGAATCTCGAGCTAGGCGCCAACGAGTCTGTCTCCGACGTTATTTCCCCAGCTGTTGCAATCTTCCTGACCTCTGTTCTGGAGTACATGGGCGAGCTCACCCTTACTGTCGCGGGGCAAGCCGCATACCACAGATTGCGGGCTAAATACCAGAAGGAGATCAACGAAGGGACTCGAAACCCCGTCGATGTCGCCGACCGCATTGTAGTCGAAGAGCAAGACATGGAGAGGGTGGCTCTCGACCGAACACTCGGGCGATTGTGGAGGGGCTGGAAGAAGCGGATACGGTCACCTGTGATCGATCTAAATGGTCGCCCCTTTTCAAGGGCGTCTAATGGCCATTTGAGACAAGACAGTGTGTTCACTGATTCGCCCGCTTTAAGTCGGGTCCCAACCAGTGATGCAGAAGCGGAGGCACAAGCTGAAGTCGTCGACCCAGCTCAAGTCGCGCTTCCTATTGGAAGTAATGATGTGGATGAAATCGAGATCCCTGGTCTGGCCTACAATAGTGATGATGAAGACGAGGAATTGGAGGTAGAGGAGGAAGTTGGAGGGCGCCGACCTAAGAGTTTGGTGATCCTGCCCCTGGGAATTATTCAGGGCCTTCCAACCCCAACCTTGTCCCAACCCAATACTCCCGAATTCGCCAGTCGCAAGCGTTCAAACTCTCTTCCAACACCTGGCGCATCACCATATCGTGCTGCTGCTAAGCGATCGAAGGAGAAGGAGGCTGTACCTGTCAAGGGTAGTGTCGTCGAGGAAAAACAAGAGCCTGCCGAAGAAGCCAAGACCGAGCAAACCAGCAGCGAGGAACTCCGGGATGTTAAGGAGATAGATGGAAGCAAGCCCAAAGACGAGCTTGTTCCGGAGCCAGTGGCTCCCAAGAGCAAGCGGCTGTCAAAGATTATAACAAGCCGCATTCAATCAAGACAGGAGATCGCAGACGAGGATCCGACTTATGAGAAGGCAGAGATTCTGACATCAGCTCGGGTGTCAGTAGCTGGCAGCTCTTCGCCGGCCCTGTCTGATACTGGTGGTCCGTTCCCACTAAGGAGGTCATCAAGCGTACACTCAGCACGCATCATCGATGTAGCTGGCCCCAAGAGCCCCAGCGGGTCGCGCTCACCCTCAGCTGATGCTGCGGACCGTATCCGTCGGGCGAGTCTGACCATACCTCCAAGTAGTGGTCTCTCCAATGGTGTCAGCGCAGTTGATGTGCAGGCTCAGAACACCCCTGCCACCTCAACTCGCCCAGGTCCAAAAAGTCGCTCTCCAGTTGATGCCATGCGAGGTTCTGTGCCAGGTGCCGCAACAATCTCTGAGTCTGATGAGGAGATGGATCGAAATCGAACCAGAGAGCAGAGGCCTCACAAGTATATTGCTTATCAACCTTCCACGCCAACAGTTCCCGAGGCTGCCTCTCCCACCGAGGCCAGACGACCTCAAACTATTGTTGGGTCTCCACATCACTCACCTGCTCTTCAACAATCTTCATCCAGTACCAAGCTGGCGTCCACGCGCCCTACAAGCACCTCTGAAACCGTCCCCGAGAAGTCTGCTGAAGTTCTACGAAAGCCGGCAGGCTACTCAAACCGACATGCTGCACGAAATGACAAGGTACCTACTTCTCCCACTCACAGTATTGGTATGGTATCCATAGAGCGATCAAGGACAAGGGACTCGGACGAAGATGGAGGCAACGCGCAGACCCCTCGGCCTACTCAAACTTCAGGCTCTTCAGCCTCCTCAGGTACAAGCCGACTTAAAGCTGTTCGAACTTCCGAGGACAATGGAAGTCGTTCAGCCATGGCCCGTAACTTTGAAGAGCTGATCCAGAGCAACCAAACCATCACATATACGCTGACGCCTGAGAATATGCGCAACATGGATGTGAGTAAAATACGCATTGCCGAAAGAGAACGGATCTAACGATGACGATAGCACAAGCAGTCCCTCGACAATTCGGTGTTTAAGGGACCAATGAAGAATGATGATTCTCGTGCTCACAACCGTTCCAGGTCTTCTTCTGCGGCGACCGACATGAAGAGGACATCTCCCCACCACAGGGTTGGCGACGATAGAATGAAGCCATTGCCCTCTCCCAACCCGAACAGACCACGTATGTCTGCTGCCCCAAGAGACGCTCGGGTTCCCAGCGAATCTACTGCGGATTTTGCAGACTTTATCAAATCTACTGGTCCCGCAGGAGACAGCCGTCCTATGCAACTTCGAAATGTGAGCAGCCCAAATACCCCCGGCAAGACCAGCCTCGATAGTCGTCGTGTTTCATCGGCAAGCAATCGGAATCGATATATGCCCCGTGATGCTGTGGTCGAGTCCCGTAGTGGCAGCTCGGATCTAATCGACTTTATCCGACAGGGACCCCCAGGCGCAGATAGCAAACGTATTCCTCACAATATTGCACCTTGGGACACAACCGGTGCCGAAGAACCAGCAGGTGGTAAGGCCGTAGACGCCAACATTCCCGATATCCGATACAGCCAGGCTTCGACTCATGGCACCGAGTCATCAATGCCTTCGATTCACTCATCTATCAACTCCAACACGGCCCTTTTGAAGAACAAAGGACAGCCTGCTCCGACGGGTAAGATGTTTGATGAAGATGATATGATGCCTAAACGCAAGACGCGACGTGTCAAGGACCCTTACGCCATTGACTTTAGCGACGATGAGGATGACGAAGTCTTGCTTGCAACGCCAAAGCCTCCTGCTAAGAAGGAGGAGAGCTTGGCAGAGTTTCTCATGAACTATGAGCCTCCACCGGAGCCTGTCACGACACCGATCTCACAAAAGATACCAAAGAAGAAAGCGAGCGCACCCAGCCTGATCGGGAGATTCACTCGCAAGGAGAGCAATCACTCTAACACTGCACTTGCATCACCCCAAGGCAACGACACTCGATCTCTTAGTAGCCGTGCTGGCTTCAGGAATTATATTCCTATCCAGGTCAACGTCCCATCGGGATATGACAAATACGGGATGCCCACTGGTGAGAACTCCTCTCGCCCTTCACAGCCTGCCTCGTCAGCTTCCTCTGGACGTCGTGTTCCCATGAAGAAGTTTGAGCCTCGAGATGCAGTATCGAACGTTTCACGTACCTCGGATTTGGCAGCGTTCCTGCGCACTTCAGAGCCTCCGCCAGAGCCAGTGATGGCCCCTCCACCTCCCAAGGAGGAGAGCAGCAGTAGTCTATCGAAGATGTTCAGTCGCCGAAAGAAGTAATCAATGACAACACATGTTGTGTATGCCTACGACCTGATTTATTCTTTTGCCGTCACTTTTTGCCTGGGGGGGGGGGGGGGGGGGGGGGGGGGACTGTTCTAGACGAGGATCTATACGCTCATGAGTTCATGTACTTAATCTTTATTACTGGATGTCGAATTGGGATCTAGGGTCTCAGGACCTGGGTCCAAAATGCGGTTCATACCGTCGTCCATGGGCGGATTTTTAGTTTGGCCTTTTCATTCTTGCCATAGGGGCATCAGCATGCATTTTGATGTGTCTTCTGGATGTCTCAGGAATGGTTTTCGTGTCTTGTCGGTCGACGCGCAGACGAGAGACCGCGTGGGGTTTCTCTGGTGAGGATGAACATGTACAAAGAAGATGTATGGAGTGAATACGCTTCAAATTCTTGCACTTTGACTCTACGGGATGTGTCTGCACATATTTGAAGCATGTATTACACCATCAAACCTCAATTTCGAAGTTACAGTCACAACATGTATCTGTAAATACTAGACGACGATGAAGCTTGATATGATGTATCATATCCTAGAGTCCTCGGAGTGTTTGCTAGCTCCCATCCCATAAGCATAACCGAAAGACAGCTGAGTCGACCGCCCCAAGCCAACGTGTGCGTATGTTGTGACATAGACCGAACGAGGAATACACTGCGAATGACTTGGCTGGCATATAGCGTTGCGATTTCCCTCGTTTTGCTTGCCTCAACTTTACGATTCGTAGATTTGAACGCGGAAGATGTGTGTGTGTGTGTGTGTGTGGTTAGAGTCGATCTAGGACGTCAACAGTTCAAGTCCCGGTAGAAATTACTGGCCACTAGGCTACCTAGGTAGTTACCTATCACATTGGAATTTACAATCAAAATGGATGTCAAGTGATAAGATCGGATCTAGCTTCGCTGCATTGACGGACGCAGTCGCCTTGTCAAGGCTGGGCTGGGGGTTGGCTTCAGGCGAACCATCAGACGAGAGGCTGAGGCTCTTCATTCTGATGCCCCTAATGACTTGTAAAATGGTCTCATGAAACCGCCAGAAGAACTCATGCTCCAATCTTGAATCTTTAGTGAGCTGCCGTGTCACTCAAGCTGCCATTGTTTGTACATGGGCCTGGCATATGAGGGTGTGTTGCCCAAACCCGCCTCTCCATGAGACTGGGTGTACACAAGATTTGATTTACATATATACCTACCTTACCTACCTACATACATACATTCATGAACAAATCACCTTCATATGGTATGATTGTCTTGGACCGTCTTGTTCCCTTGCCAAGAATTCACTGCATCACTGTGGCTTCATGTAAAATCCCGTGAGGTTCTATTATCACTGACTATAGTTTCTCATAACTATTTGGAGAAATGTGTTGCTCCCAGACGATCCCTGACAGGGCTATGGAAGGCCTCAAGCTCATGCAATAGAACTGAGGCCTCTTCCACACAGACACAGACACATACACGCACGAGTTCATCGCCAAGGGCGCGGATATGAGAGATCAAAACCATGTGCATTCCCGTTTCCCATACTCATGGTCTGGTAAAGCGAGGGGCGCGATCTCACAAAGTTGGCAAATACGTTGGGACCATCCTTTCCTGGCGGTGCAGACTCACCAAAGTCCTGATTTGATGACCACAGTATGCCTTTCTGTCCGCTGCCTGTCAGCGAATGGTCAGATGCACCGAGATGGTCATCTGCCCCTCGAGCCTGTGTTGCATAATTTGGAAACCCCTTGAGAACATATTCTGGGTCGAAGGAAATGAGGACGATGGGCCTCAATTGTCCGTATGCCATATGAGTTGGTGAATACACCAAGATTCTCTCATCCATAGACCATTCGACCCCTTGAATAGGCTGAACGGGGTTGACAACGCCTTGAAGCTGAGCCAAGTCATTGCCACAGTGAGCTGTTTCTTGGTCTCGTGGCCATACATTGACTGACGGTGCTCGTTTCCTGGGCCGCACTCTGAGCTGCATCATCGAGTCAGGGCTGTAAGCCTCGGAAACAAGGTCGATGAAAGCATCGCACGATGGGTTGTATGAACGCACAAAGCATTCTTGGAGGGTGTATGTTTTGGCATCACATGGGCCGTCACCAACGTGGATCGTCTCACTTGATCGCTCTTCAATATGGTTCTCACTGCTCCATTCATCTTCTTCGAGGCTGCCCACGGTCGATGCTGGCGGAGTGGGCAGAGGAGGCTCTGGCTGAGGGGCTTCTTCTCGTTGATCAAAGTGAAGCTCCTTTTTGTAGCACGTCCTCTGGCTGCCTGCATTCCCAGGGAACCACTCCTTTCGAGTCTCGACAATCAAGAGGTTCCCTGTTTTCTCGTCTTTAGTGAGCTGCAATGAAGTCCATCGCTCGTCTACTGCGCCCTCTGAGTCATGAAGACGCCATAGGTTGCGCATGGGAGGCTTCTCACAACTTTCGTGGACCGCATTGTCCACGGGGAACCTCACAACTTGGTAGAAGTTATTGCGCATTCCATCACGGGCTTCTGTTTTGAATGTGTTCGAAACGCAGTAAAACTGACCATCGATGATTTCAAAGCAGACGTCAGCCCCTATACTCTCCCCGTCAAGGTCCCATAGAAAGAGCTGCGAGTCAGCCCACTTGCGAGTCTGGAGATTGAGGCAGTGAATGCTCCATCTGTAGCTACCGTCTAGAGTGGCATGTGATTTCGAACCCCAGAACAGGTAATTCTTGTCGTTGCGTACGAATAGCGGGTGTCTTGAACACGGCCTTTGTACGACAACCCATGTGGGAGATTCTCTGAGCTCGAAGATGACAAGCCAACTGCTGGTGGTTGAGTCTTGGAGAACTTGGGTGGCAAGGCATGATAAGATGCCCTCGGCGTAGTACAGGGGCTCAAAGGTGTGCGGTCTTTGACAATCGTAGTCTCTTACTGCGAGCCTGAGAAGCAGTGGAACATCGACTATCCTTTCAGACGTGAGCTTTTTGTCGAGTGTGCTGAGGACACGGAGATGGTTGCTATTAACAGTGTAGCACAAGTGTCCATTCGTATAGATGAAACGATCTGCCATGGCAACTATAGCAACCATCCATGGCTCCGCCGCCTGGACAGCTATTCGCCGCTTAGCAAGCTTACGGAATGACCTTGGGAAGTCCTTGGTAGACTGCGCCCCCTGAGCCTCTGCGGAATACGGTGCCTTCTGAGATGCTGTCAGCGGGACTATCTCACCCAGACAAGAGGCTGGAACGAACCAAGAGAGCAAGGCGACACATTCGTCTATCGTGGAGAATGTAGGTCAAGGATTTGCAGGACAGAGCCAAGTTAAACACATCTTCAACGTTGAGCAACTCAACAAGAAGAGAAACTATCTCGACAGGTAGTTTGAGAATGCTCATGGCGGTCCTGCGAGGAGAGAGCGACGAGACAAGATCCTGTTGAGCGGCGTGTGTTCATGTTCACAAGCGGCAAGATTATACCGAGCTGGATACAGGATATGGCGCTATTCACAGCGCCCCGGTAGTTATTAAGTCCCTCATTACCTTGCAGGAGAAGAGGGGAGCAGAGCCGCAAGAGTCCTTGAGTTCCGAGTCGCGATTCACAGCCTTATCACGGGTCCAAGGAGCCTACCTACCCCTGCTCAGAGGAATGCCAACGAATTCTTGGACGCCCCATGTCTTTGCTCTCGAATTCGATTAGTCAAAAAAGAGCAATCATAGCGAGTTGGAAATTCGTGGTTGGTTGGTGTTTGGGTCAAGAGCAATCTTCGCAGAGAATGAGGCTCTTTTTTTTTTTTTTTTTAAGCTGACAACTGCTTAGAAGATCTTGCTTGTCTAGGTAGGTAAGCTCGTGTGCTACATCTTCCGAGAATAGTGCCATTGCTGTTCTTTCTCTTCCCTTTTTCTCTACTCAGGTCAAGGTGACCAAAGCTTGACCTCGATGTGCATGCAGGCCATCGGCGTCACGAGGATATCGAGATGGTGTAGAGAGAGTCCAAGTCAGGTTACGCATGTGTCTTCAGGGTCTGTCAATAACGTATGAGAGACAAGGCTACAACAGGTTCACTTGACCCGTCGTTGTACTAAGCAATTAGTCTCACGGCGCAGTTGGATTAATCGTCGTACTAACGATGAACATGGTGTAACTAGTTCTAGAAAGTGAAAAAGAAAGAAAAAGGAGGCTCTGCTGGTGTTGTACGGCGGTTCAACTACAAGAACTATACCTACCTAGGTAGGTGGGTTAGTAGTCAATACCGGGCTATTCTACAAGTCTGTCACTCACTACCTACCTACGCGAGGCAAACCCGACAGGTATACCCCAGTCTTTGGCTTCAAGCTCAGCTCAACAACAACAACAACGACAACGACAGTCATGAATATCATGACTTTACCCTGAAGCAGCTGATTTTCTATTATTTTATGGCGTGATTGGTTTTCAGCTGCGAAATCAGGCTGTGGTACTTGCTGAGAGTATTGATTGCCCGTTTCATTCAGCCAATATTCCAGGATTGGCCAATTACACGACATTTTTGATGTCCTGACATTGGATGCATTGGATGCATGTTTTGATGGTGTAGGCCCCCTGTTGAGTGAGATCCCTGAGGGGTCAACCCCATTTTTGAGCCTCATTCAACCTCGTCAAAAATTCGATACGCGTGATTCAGTCCTTGACAGAAGCAGGCTCTAGCATACATTACATTGGATGTATGCAGTAACTAACATGCGGACCCATGCATAACTAACAACGTTTAGAGTATACTGCGCGAGTTTAGAGCAATCAAACCCCGCTGGCCTGACATCCACGGCTAGATGCTTCCCCCAAGAGGCCGGCGACGTGTATCAATGCCTATTATCCATACAAGCCGTACAAGCCCGACCCCCTCCGATGGCTCACAACCAGAAGCTACAAGGCTATCGTGCACGGATCGGTTGAAGATGTAGTAAGGTAGTATTGTATTATCTGCTTCTACAGACAGCAAAAGCCCTATCCATTAACGCCAGAAATGCCCCATCTTCTTTCTTCCTTGGCCACAGAGGCTCCTTGCATCTCCAGAAACGAAGGGCCCTTTCATTTCGTTTCCAGGACATCGAGTCAACACCACGGACTGTTATTTCATCTTCACGCCTCAGCTCCTGTGCTTCATCCATGCGCCTCGGCCTTCCCTATATCTACCTTCGACTGATGCTGCTCTCTGAATTACGGATGTCTATTGTAAGCAAGTTTGGGTGGGTTGTTACGTTTCGTTTCGTGTCCAGGTATAGAAGTAGGTGGTAGTCTTATCACGGATTAGATCACCTTCGTGACCAATGCAACGATCACGCTCCTCAGCTGTTGAGCTGGACATAATTGCCTGTTCCCTGTTAATACCTGATGAGATCTCGACAACCAACAGTACTCACCTGGGAACTGTCCCTCCTTGCCTTGCAGTCGTCCACTCCACCATTCGTTCTCGTTCTGTGTCCTTGTAACAATCTCGATAACGTCACCAGCTCGGAAACTGAGATCGCCCTCGGCTTGCGCAGCGTAATCGTAAAGAGCCGTTACAGTCTCAACTCCCGGGGCGGTGAGGCGCATGGGTTTGGGCTTGGGCTTAGGAGGCGGCGGCTTCTTCTTGCCAGCGGCGATGGCAGCCAGGCCTGCATTGGCGCCTGTTGGAGGAGTGTACGGCGGAGGAGCGGCACCTTCGTTGGCGGTCGAGGCGGGGCGTTGATAGCCACCAATTTTGGGGTTCGTCACAGTGCTGCTTGACGGTTTGGAACCCTCACCTCCCTGTGTAAGGAGTGCGGGTTGCTTGGGGCCTTCGAGGGCAGGCTTGGCCCCGTATCGCACAGGTCGCGGGCGACCGGTGGTCTTGAAGCGACAGATGGACAGTGCCTCAGCCTGTTCTTGAATGTCGCCGCGCTTCTCATGGAAGGCATCCTCAATGTCGAGCGTGAGATCGAAATAGCCGATGTCGCAATTTTGCATCTTCTCATGGAGTGTGTAGAAGATGTTGAGTTGCATATAGTAGAACGATTGGAAGAGGGGCTGGATAAATTCGCGCTCGAGCTGGAACAGCTTGGGTAGCTCGTCCTTGAGGAGGTCGTTGAAGTAGTTGAAGTCCTGGGTGGCTTGCTCGACGTCTCCTTCGGCTTTCCACATTGCCTTTTCGTCCTTGGCAGTGCGCTCTTTCTTGTCCTGCAGCTTCTTGAGGGTTGTGCGGTGTCGGTCGTAGTCAAGTCTCTTGTGTTCACGCTTTAGGGCGGTCTTGCGTATCACCTTGATGACGTCGAGCAACTCGTTAGCGGGACGGATAATCCTAGATTCTATCATTTCCAACTCCGGTGCCAACGTCTCTTGCAAGTCCTTGACTACAGCCTCGTATTCTTCGCAAGCACGGATGCCTTCGGGGTTACCCTCGATCTTCATTGAGTCTGGGTCTGACATGCGACCCGAGATGGGCTTGTAGACTTCGGTCATGGCCTTGCTGAACTCGATCTGATGGGAAAGCATGCCATTGATGGACTCGAAGTACTTTTTGGACTCATCGTGGAGCTTCTTGGTCTCAGTCTCGAGTTCCTGGAAACGACGTTCGGCATCGATGTAGACAGCATCTTTGGTATGCTCGCCGATGTTGAACTTGGACTTGAACTGCTGTGGGGCCTAAGAGCAAGATATATATTAGTACTCGAGATTGTGTGTCTCATCATGATGGCGTGTCTCGACTCTTAAGCCGCGCGCAAATGGCGTTTTGTGCGCGCGAGACATGCTGGAAATCCAAGCACCATCAAGTGAGGGGCACGGCTTACCCGAGTGAGGCTCTTCTGGAAGCCTTTGAAGCTCATGGCGAGAGCGCGGCGATGGTTGTAAGATTAATCTAGTGATGCCAGGAGTAGAGTCGGTGGTGGGTGGAAGAAGAGTGAGTGAGTATCGCGGACACCCTCGGATCGCGAGGCCGCCAAAGTTAGACGAGAGGGTAACTTATGAAGCTCTCGATTATGACAGGGCAGGACAGCCCAGAACATGACTGCGTGAGTCGTGGAACGGTGACGTCCACTTGTGTGGCTGTGTTTTAGTTTAGCTCCCAGGTTTAAGTTTCCTCACTGGGCCTTTTTTGCTGCCCAGCCCGTCCTATGCCTCGCTGCCAAGCCTGCCGGTTTCCGATGCTGTGGCTATTCAGAGGTTGAAGAAATAATAGGGGCACATGGGGGGGGGGGGGCTGAGGCGACAACAGCGGCAGTTCAGGGACTACATAGTATTCAGTACCTAGGTAGCATCAGACTGACAGGGAAAATAGGCACGGAGTACATCAAAGTACTTAGATGTGCGTTCAATTTCTGGATAATGTGGTTTTGTCTTGAAGCACACTCCGTATACCTTTTGAAAGCACCAAGTTGACCGGTGCAGTTATGTAGCTCAGTGCCTAGGTACTCAGAGCCTGAATTTTAGAGGAGTGACCTTTGGGGATTACATAGTATACCTAGCCACTGCGTCATGGGCGTTGCGTCACTCTCGACAGCTTCCAGGGATCAATCTCTCATTTGGGCCACAGGTCGGGTCAAAGGCGCGCTGCACCTGAGCCACAATGGAAGCCCTTTCTTTTACATATCCGTACCTAGGTTGGTAGTACACAGGTAGATACAGTACGGGCTTCATGTAGGTAGTTCAGCCTTGGGGACTGCCCGTGAAGCCAATGCCCAGAGAGGCACATGCAGAGAATCATATATATATACGCCCATGCCTATCGGCTTCGGTGAATTCAAGGTTCATTGAAAACTCCGCCAGCACCGCAATAGGAACCCAACCCTCCACACCAGCTGACCAGGAACAAGTTCTGACTGAGTGTGCTGGGGTTCTTGATGTTGAGGCCCTGGACTGAACCAACAGCCTGCATACTCAGGTACCTACCTACCTTAGGTAGAGAGCAGATAGTACCTGGAAAGACACTGCAAGGAACGTTTGCATGCACTGATTGCCTCCCGTTACTGTCCACATCTCGCCACGAAATAATGACTCTTCCATTTCTCCTCACAAAAACGGTTTCGGTTTCTCCTCCCGCCGTAACCTAAGACCTAAAGAGCGCACCTTCTGCCGCTCCCCGGCTTTTTCAACCAATGGCCGTGCCGAATCTGCCGGATGCTTATCACCGAGGGGCCCCGAGCCGACAAGCTAATGACAAATCTTGGATCTGGAGCTCAACGCCTCCTCCACCAAAATTCATTTCTTCTCTTCTTCTGCCCACTGGCTTAGCTTGACGTTTCTTCGTCCTTGCAACTGCCAGACATTCAATTCATAATGTCTTCCAATATCGCTTCATGCGCCCTGCGCTCGGCGGGCCGAGTTGGGTTGAGCCCAGCCTCTCGCGTTACTGTAGCTCCTCTGCGAGGTATGGCTCGCGCAGCTGTCGTGGCGAGGCGCACATCACGACGTGGATATGTATCGGAGACCAAGAGGGACAATGCTCAGGTTGAGACGGCTATCAAGCTCGACAAAAAGGCCTTTACTGACATCCCCCCGCCTGATACACCCTCCAATGCTAGCGTGAGTCCAATGGCTGGTAAGTCCATCTTGTTCCGCTCTGCCTAGTGAGCGAGATTTTTTATATATTGAGGCTAACTATCCCAAATAGAAGTCCTGAAGCAAGCAGCGGTCATGGATGAGGGCCAGCGCCCCATCTACCTCGACATGCAGGCTACAACGCCCGTCGACCCTCGAGTTCTCGATGCAATGATGCCATTCTATGTCGGCGTCTATGGCAACCCCCATTCGCGAACACATGCTTATGGATGGGAGAGTGAGAAGGCTGTAGAAGATGCACGTGAGCACGTCGCCAAGCTTATCGGCGCTGACTCCAAGGAGATCATCTTCACCAGCGGTGCCACCGAGAGTAATAACATGAGTATCAAGGGCGTCGCTCGCTTCTTTGGTCGATCTGGTAAGAAGAAGCACATCATCACAACACAGACTGAGCACAAGTGCGTGCTCGACAGCTGCCGCCATCTTCAGGATGAGGGCTTCGAGGTCACATATCTACCTGTTCAGAACAACGGACTCATCCGAATGGAGGATCTGGAGGCCGCTATCCGACCCGAGACTGCCCTCGTCAGTATCATGACTGTCAACAACGAGATTGGTGTGATCCAGCCTATTGAGCAAATCGGCAAGCTGTGCCGATCGAAGAAGATCTTCTTCCATACTGACGCTGCCCAAGCCGTGGGCAAGATTCCTCTCGATGTCAACTCCATGAACATTGACTTGATGTCAATTTCCTCGCATAAAATTTATGGTCCCAAGGGCATTGGTGCCTGTTATGTCCGAAGGCGACCTAGGGTCAGACTGGACCCTCTCATTACCGGTGGTGGTCAGGAACGAGGTCTCCGAAGTGGAACTCTTGCTCCCTCCCTCGTTGCCGGCTTTGGCGAGGCTTGCCGCATCGCCAAGGAGGAGATGACTGTAAGTGCTCTTAACTTTCTCAAACCTCCCTCTGTACATATGATGAGCTGCTCTACACATGCATGGCTTTCTGAATGGCCCGTGACAAGGCCGGCCGTGTTGATCGAAGCTTCTGTCTGATCTACGATATCTTGCAATCTTGACTTATTTCCATATCTACATACATACATTGGATACTGACCGATTTATAGTACGACACCAAGCGCATTAAATATCTCTCAGATCGCCTACTCAACGGCCTGTTGTCTATGGAGCACACAACACAGAACGGCGCTGCCGACTCCTTCTACCCCGGTTGCGTCAACGTTTCCTTTGCTTATGTCGAGGGAGAGTCTCTCCTGATGGCTCTAAAGGATATTGCTCTGTCTTCGGGCAGTGCTTGTACCTCAGCCTCACTGGAGCCTAGCTACGTTCTGCGCGCTCTTGGCAACAGTGACGAGAGCGCTCACAGCAGTATCCGATTCGGTATTGGCCGCTTTACCACTGAAGCTGAGATTGACTATGTTCTCAAGGCAGTGCAGGAGCGCGTCACTTTCCTCCGAGAGCTGAGCCCTCTGTGGGAGCTCGTCCAGGAGGGCATCGATTTGAATACCATTCAGTGGAGCCAGCACTAGGCAAGCTGTGATGATGATGATTATCCGTTCATCCAGAGTTCCATGCTCAGTCATAGTCACTCTGGATGAATCGGACGTTAATGACGATGGCCGGCTGAAGCGAGGCTCAGTTGTGTCTGTATAGCATACTGTAATATCAGAGATACCTCTTTCTTTTCCATTCTGAGGACGAAAATAGGGAGCTATTGGCCTAAGGGGTTGCAAATTATGGGATGGATCAAAGGACGATAAACAGGCGCCTCTCATTCACATCAAGCACCGGGAACGTGCTTTGCCTGTTGGAAATGAAACAAACAATCGGAGTTGAGTTTGGCTTGAGATCAAGACTAGAGTCGCACAGAATGAGACACGACCATTCATTATTGCGCATGCCTACCACGTTTTATCTTCTAAAATGGTACCATATGTGACGTGATGTTGTTTGAATTTTAGTATTTGATAAAAATGGCAGTCTATACGAGTCTTGCTTGATGAATGTGGATAATCACATGCGTGCTAAAACAGCACTCGCGCGTGTAAGATGGCCATTGCTTCGAATCTCGATCTCGGCCCTCCTGCACAAACAGCTGACATCAAGTGATAGGGTTGAGCCGATATTACCAGTATCACGTTACTCAACCACTCCGAAACGTGGATCGCGACTTCCTGGCGTTTGTGGATGAGTTCCATCTAGGCATGGATGTACAGTACCTGCTGCCTTCCATCCTGTGTTGACTGACGTCATACCTAAGCTCCTGCCCGCCAACAACTCCTTCTACTTAGTACCTAGGTATGTGCCTGCCTCCCTGTGCGCGGCGCGTCCCTGCAATTCTCGACAAAAATGACATCATTGTACCATTGTAGTTGCCTTTGTGAGATATCTTCCTTCGTGATGGACTTCCTTCAAATTACTATAAAGCTTTCTCCTCTCCCGCCCTCGACTCATCTTAATTCTTCCATCAACATCTTTGAATTCCAAACACTATCAAGAACCCCATCCTACACAAGCACAAACAAACCACAAATCCTACCAACCCATCAATCAATCAATCAACATGTCTGATACTCCCCAACCTTCCACTCTCAAGTCCGTCGTCGACTCCGCCTCCGGTGCTGTCCAGAGTGCTATTGGCAGTCTCACTGGAAACACCAGCGACCAGGCCGCTGGCGACCTCAAGAAGCAGAAGGCCGAAGCCGAGCATGATGCGTCCCACGCTACCGCCAAGCTCCCCGGTATCACCCTCTCTGGCTCCGGTGCCGCCGCCAAAGATGACCCCAACCGCACTGAGGGTTCTTGGAACCAGACCGCTGGCTCCGCTAAGGAGGCTGTTGGTGGAATCATCGGCAGCGAGGTAAGATTGATAACCCTAGTCATGCCTTCTTTACTAATATGATTGATAGTCCCTGAAGAAGGCTGGCCACGAGCAGAATCTCGAGGGTAGAAACCAGGAGGCCAAGGGTCAGCTCAGCGATCTGGGTACTGGCATCAGCGACCGTGTCCAGGGTACTCTAGGTGGTGCTGTCTCCAACCTCACCGGCAACAAGGAGCAGGAAGCCCACTACGACGAGCTTCGTGCCGAGGGCAAGACCCGCCAGCGTGGTGTTGAGCACGACATCCAGAAGCAGGCTGAGGCAGAGAGCCGCGAATAAACTGGCAAATCCCACACTGGTGCCGGCGCAAGGTGGAAAGCATGAAGTGACCAGAATATGATACCCCAAAGTTGTGGCATGGACGGAACAGGAAGATCCTAGTAGACACTCCTAATAAACACCATCAATAATTACTTAAAAGTTGCAGTATGTGAACTTCATCAGTCGTGATCGATCTGTAATACCACAATACATGCCTTCTGGAGCAAAAAGACTTGAGATGTGGTTCCAAAGCAATAAAAAGGCTTAGGCAAGTTACTATTATTAGTTTCGGGTTTTTGTTAAAGGGATTGCCTTATCACTTAGGATCCACCTCTCAATTCCCTTATGAAAACGCAAGTTGTCATCGTTTGCTGATTTACACAATCTGGCACGCTTTGGCTGATATTTTAGACACGAGAAGTAAAGAGCTATCATGACATCTCAACACTGAACGTGGGAGGAGACTACTCACTTGGCGCCCTTGCCAAGAGTACAATTCTTAGATAACGTGTAACCCTGGGCCTCGGTGACTACGAGACGCTGGGATAGCAGAAGAAGCGCTGGACTTTTCTATACAAGAGCATCTCGGGAATGGGGCGGGGGAGCCGGAGCTATGCGTCTTATATGTGCTCGATTATCTTTTCCTCGTACCTTTGTGTCGTAGTGATATTTCCATCACCATTTTACTGTGGCACAGACACGTGAGATACCTTGCTATTGCTGCATCTAGTCACTGGAGTGGTCGGCAGAACGATTGCGTCTAGATTCTGTCTTCTAGCAAAAGCCCCAGTCGACTTGATATGTGTAGCCCCAGTAGGTTCACAACCCCGTGCGGACGGATGCCTCATTTAACTCGGACAAAGACACATCTAAGATCGATCAATGAACAACGAAGGGGCAATCAGTGGCCTGAAGCGTGAGCTTTCTTGTCACCTGACAGCTCAAACTTACTGCGGAAGTGGCCTGAATGGGGCGACGATGGATGGAAGCAATTTTAGGAAGTGTAGGTCTGACTGGATCCATGGGGACTATCAACCTAGGGGTGGGAAATGGTATAAAAGGATTGGGTTGGGTTGGCAGGCCCTGGTTCATCTGATGTACCTTAGTGAGTTGCATCATAGCAACCATGAGTGTTTTCCCCAAGTAGCAACGCCCGCAACTCAAGAAAATCAGAGCAAACAAAGGGGTTCCGAGCCGCATCGAAGAAAAATCCACTACTTCTGTAATACAGATGCAACGTCCACGGAAGGGGATGGAGTCGAGGCGAATGGAGTGGCAGGCGCATGCAGCCAAAAGAGAGTAGGAGAGCAACTAGCCTGTGAAGTGCGTCTTCTAGGACGAACTACGTTTGGTAACTGCCTGGAATAGGAGGGATGAAGGATAGAAGATGCCAGACTACCTACCTAGATCAAAAGAAGACTGACATTACGATTCACGAGCTATGGTGATCATCTGTCATAGAGATATCTGGCAGTGTATCCTCTCTCAGATAGTCTCGACTGAACTCCCACCATGTACAAATAGTTGGGAGGGTCATGGAATGACTAATGACAAGATGACTTGTGTGAGAAAAAGGAACGGGCGAGTGTACCGTCAGAGCCAGCGGACGGAACAGAAGTAGGAAGAGGAAGACAAATTTGGCATCAGTCAGACCAAGAGTGGCGAGTACTTGAAGCGAAGGAAAGGTTGGGAGGGTACTTCTGCGATGTCTGCGTGGCCTCTCAAAGACCCCTCCTTGGGTCGAAGACAGGCGCGGGAGTAGGCCCGCATTGGCAGGGACCAAGACTGAGGAGAAAGAATCAAAACACATCTCGCCAACATGGATTCAATCTCAGACTCTTACAGTGTGTCAAACACTTTGTCACTGACGGTCTGTCTTCGGGAGAGATGGACTCAGGTTCAGGGACCCAGTTGCATCTATCCCGATGCAGGTCTCGTCTAAGGTGGGAGAACGAAACCAGGGATTTTCATCTGTCCGGGTAAACATATAGCGTCAAGGAGCATTTCGGGGCACGAATGGCCAAGTTATTGGGCTAACACAAGAAGAGAGGCCTATCAGGACATCCACAAAGAGCCACATCATGAGACTATCACGCCGAGTTTTTGACGGCACAGGAACAGTTGACAAGGATGGAGATGGCTTAGATGTTGCGATGTAGCCCTCTTGAGCTTCTTGAACACACGGAACCGTCCAGAAAGTCAAGGGAAACCCCTCAATGGATCACCGTTGAGACCGGGAGGCGGAGATTATCATGATGCCGAGTTGAAAAGTAAGTCAAGTTAGTGGAGGAAGTTGATGTTTCGAGGTGTAGGTATAGATAGATTGTCGTTGATAAAAAGTCGGGGCTTAGCTTCATGCACGATTCGTATAGCATACCCTTGTCGCACTTGTCGGCGTGTAAGAGGAGGATCAGGACGTTTAGGGCGATCCAAGCGAGCGATGAGGCTCAAAGATGAAAACTGACGCATTACAGTATCTGGGGGTCATGATGGATGGCAGAATATCAGGCTAACTAACCCCTGTGAAATCGCTATACGAATCGTGCATTAGCGTAGTAGTGATGATTGGCCTTTGGGGATTTCTGGGGCAGATGGGCCAGAGGTACCTGATGTCTTGCAGAAGACTCTGCAGAACCACAAGTACCTCAATTTCCAGGCGCATGGATCGCCTGTCAGACCTCATCTCTGATTGGCTGTATCCCCTGAGGGAGATTGCTCCGAACGGCCAACTGCAGCGCGCCAATAGCACAACACGTTTTCTTATTCGGATTCCCCATCGCGAGAATTGTATCATAGTATGTACTGCAAACTGCAACTTTGGGTGTTGTTGGCAACACGCCCCCTCCCCCCCCTCCACCAACTTCTTTCCATTAAACGGTTTGGTTTGTTTTGGATCCTTCACTTGACTCTTTTTTTCTTCTTCTTTCCTTTCGTTTCCCTTCTTGTCAGGATATAGGTGCCATCGCCAAACCTACCTGCAGCGGATACTGTCTGTCTAGGTACCTAATTAGGCATTTTTACTCAATGCCCTGGTCTTTTTTACTCCAAGACATTGTCACCGCCCCCTGTTCCTGTGTTTGGCTTTGTTTGCTTTGATTTGCCGTGCCGCCGTCCACAGCTGCATCTCTGGCTTTTCAAAGCGCATCCGAGGCGTCCAGTCCGATTGTTTCCTTCTGTTGCCTTGCGCACTGTGGGAAAAAGCACAGTCTTGAGTCTAGGTCATCACAGCCTGATTGACGGTTCAGGCTCCCAGGACCTGGCTCCAGCTCCTTAGTCTCTTTCTCGGTTCTGCCTCTGTTCAACTGCCCATTAGTTATATAAAGGCTCTCCCGAGCCCTTCCTTCAAGATGTCTTCAAGATATTCACTACGCCAAACTCCCAGGTTTGTTTGCTCTTCCATCCCTCAATCCCAATCTTTCCATCATGTAGCTAAGTAGCTAACTTTGCGCCTCCAGGAAGAAGGAACTCTTCGAGGGCATGGTTGAGACCCCTATTCGTCGCTCGCGTTCAAATCGCCGCCAGACTTCCCAACCCCTCTCAGACGTCGAACCCGAGTCGAATTCTGCTGCTGAGACTGCCACGCGACCTGCTCGCCGACGCACCGCTAGGTTCACCGAAGAGCTCGACGAGGATACAGATTCCGACAACATGGGAGCTGTCAACAGAGCCTCCAATGGCAAGACCAACGGCCATGCCAATGGCCATTCAAACGGTGATGCGACCAATGGACACGCCACCAACGGCCATGCTACATCCAACGATGTTTCTGGCGCTGCACCTATCAATTCGGTCATGGAGAAGACCGAGGGCGTCCCTCAAGACCCCAATGTGGTTGATGGCTGGAGGCCCGGCCAGGATCCCAAGATTGACTACTCTGGAGAGTTCGAGTTTGGTGGTTCTTTGGGCACCGCTGCCATGATGGTACTCTTCCCTATCCTCATGTGGTATATGTGGATCGGCGCCACCTACTATGATGGCAAGTTTCCCTCCCGTGCCGAGGGTGAGTCCTGGGGCGAGTTCGCTGCTCACCTCGCCAATCTGGTCTACACTGGTGCGTTCCCCCGCCTCCAGGTCTGGGCATGGTATTGGTCTTACCTCATTGTTGAGGGTGCGTTCTACTGCCTCCTCCCCGGTGTCTGGGGCTATGGCAAGCCTCTTCCTCATGAGGGCGGCAAGCAGCTTCCCTACTACTGCAGCGCCTACTGGAGTCTTTACACCACTCTTGCTTGCCTTGCCTTGCTGCATTTCTCTGGTATCTGGCCTCTCTACACTGCCATTGATGAGTTCGGTCCTCTTCTTTCTGTTGCTATCCTCAGTGGCTTCCTCGTTAGCTTTGTGGCCTATTTCTCTGCTCTTTGGCGTGGCAAGCAGCACCGCATGACGGGCTATCCCATCTATGACTTTTTCATGGGCGCTGAGTTGAACCCCCGGTTGTTTGGTATTCTCGACTTCAAGATGTTCTTCGAAGTTCGCATGCCTTGGTATATCCTGCTCATCCTTAGTCTTGGCGCCGCCGCTCGTCAATATGAGCAGTACGGCTACGTCTCTGGAGAGGTTTGGTTCCTCGTCATGGCTCACTTCCTCTACGCCAACGCCTGTGCCAAGGGAGAGGAGCTTATCATCACCACTTGGGATATGTACTATGAGAAGTGGGGTTTCATGCTCATCTTCTGGAACCTCGCTGGTGTTCCTCTCTCTTACTGCCACTGCACTATCTATCTAGCTAACCACCACCCTGATGTGTACCGCTGGAACCGCGGCATCCTCGCTGCTATGTTCGCTGGTTACCTCTTCTGGTACTGGGTCTGGGATAGCTGCAACAGCCAGAAGAACCGCTTCCGCGCTATGGAGAAGGGCAAGTTGGTACTACGCAAAACCTTTCCTCAGGTCCCCTGGCAGACCATCCACAACCCCAAGACTATTGTCACCCCCCAGGGAACTATCCTGATTGACGGTTGGTATGGTCTTGCCCGCAAGATTCACTACACTGCCGATGTGTGGTTCGCTGTTTCTTGGGGCCTAATTACAGGCTTCGAGAGCCCTTTTCCCTGGTTCTATCCAGTCTTCTTCTGCGGTATGATCGCTCACCGTGCTGCTCGAGATATCACCCGTTGCCGTCGCAAGTATGGTGATGCTTGGCTCGAGTACGAGCGACGTGTACCTTACCTCTTCATTCCTGTGAGTTTCCACCGAAACGTACCTTGAACCTCGATACTAACAATCTTTTAGTACGTCATCTAAGGAATCGACGAGGCCACGCGGGAGCAAGTCAAAACTCGCTGCGTCCACGAGGGACACATTGTGCCCATATATTATTCTCGGTCAGTGGCTCTTGATGCCACTAGGTGTTTTGGTCAGTGGAAATGTGTACAAGGAAAACAAAAACCGGTATGATTCTGGGAGACGAAAAGGAAACCCACAAACGAAGAGATGAAGAGACGTAATACAGGGGCTATATAGGAAAGCTGTAGACACTAGCCTCTTCTGGCTTGTATAAAGTGTCAACTTGCTTTGGGGGTTTTCTAGACTATGTAATCTTTTTCTTGCTCGCATTTGCATACTTCTTATGAAGCGAGGATACCATAATAAACTGCTGTATCAATATGCTCTTAGTGAGCATTACGCCTTCAGAACACTGAAGTCGAGAAGACTTGCAACGACTTGACGTGTACCAGTTGTGTCAGGGCGTGTACGATACCCGCCAGAACCGGTGAAGTATGTGATTGTTAGATGACAGCAAGCTGCTTCAGTAGACCAGACGACGTATGAGAAAGGGACATATATGTTAAGTTTCAGTACATAAAAACAATTGGCAATAGCATACACTAATACTCGAGTTCCCTTCACCGTCTATGATGAGAAGCCACCCAGAGAGTAACACGCATGTTGAGAGTATTTTACAGAAACCGTCCTCCTATTTCGTCCCAGCCCCTCTTCTCCCATAATAGAAAACAAAAACAGTAGCTCGAGTCCATTGTTCCATGATTGCGCGAAAAAGGGGCAGGTATGGAACCGTGCCAACCCAACGCCAGCGTTCACAACCCCTATTACACCGTCCATATTTGGGACAGGGCGCAAGGAAGTGCGAGCGCTATTAGTGTTCATTCAGTCGACCATACCCTAAGCAGCTCTTATGATTTGAGTTCGATCTTGTCCGGCTGTCATTCAAGGCAGGTCTCCTGTTCCTTTGTTGATTTAGCATACAGCATCGACGTTGGCCTTGGAGTTCATGAGAAGGGCAACGATGAGACCGTAGAGACCTGTTCCAAGTTAGCTAATTGGAAATGTCGGATGAAGTACCAGGACATACCCAAGACTTCGGCGAAAATGAGAATAAGAATCATGCCGACGAAGAGACGGGGCTGCTGGGCAGTTCCTCGAACACCAGCATCACCAACAATACCAATGGCAAAACCGGCAGCGAGACCAGCAAGTCCGACGGAAAGACCAGCACCGAATTGAATGAAACTAGTGAACAGAGGAAGGTCCTGCTTCAAGCCATCGGAGATAAGGACGGAAACGACGAGACCGTAGATACCAATGATACCGGCCATAATGACGGGGACAATGTCTGGGATAGGTTAGCATCGAAAAGTTCGTGAGGATTGAATCCTAGGGGCCGCATACTCTTGACGATCAAGTCGGGGCGGAGGACACCCATGGCAGCGATACCAACACCCGACTTGGCGGTACCGTAAGAGGCGCCGAGGCAGGTGAAGACGATAGCGCAGGTGCAGCCCATAGCACCAAAGAAGGGCTACATAATCGTTAGCGATGCGAAGTTCGATATGGAGTCGATATCGTCGACAGCCTCACGATGGAGGTTTGGGCGTCGCGAGGTGACGTCGACGGCATTGATGACGTGGAGGACTAACCGAGTAAACGGGGCTGCAGAGACGCGCATGTTAGCTTCAATCATGAAGAAGGATGCAGTGCGAGACCATTCCGATGGATTTTCGCGTTGCCAGGCGATGCCTGAAGCTTCCGGTGATGCATAGGGAGCTTGGTGATGATGGGGGCAAGGAGGCGCGCAAGCACGTACCAAAGTTCGCTAACCATCTTGACGGTTGTTTATCTGAGAATGAAGCAGATATCAATGGGATAATATCGTTTCAGAAGGTTTATCGAGGGATCCGAAGACGAGCTAAGCTGCCGCGAGATGAAGTCGTTGGACAACGGGAATCGTTTGCTTGGGGTTTGAGGACGAAGATGTCGGGGTGAAGGTGTGCTTGTTAAGGTCTCATTCCAGGTTGGCGTCTGGTTGGCAGCAAGGTTTTGCTGTACTCTAATGGGAGGGAGAGGCACGGGGAGCATTACATAATGCACTACGGAGCGGCTGCTGTTTCGGATAAAAGATGGACCAGCCAGGACGGTCTCTGACTGGTGGATTCGAAACAGGAGAAGTGGGACCAGGAAAGCCTCGCAGCAGCAAGCCACACAAGGCTCAGCGCGCCACATGTGAATTTTTCTGCCGCCTTGGCGCATATTATCCAGCTTCTTCTCTTTTTTTCCCTTCTTCCATCTTGGCTTTGTCGATATATCGCCAACCACATTCCTCCGCCAACCTCACTTTCAGTCCTCAGGGCGAGCCAACGCAAGGAACCCTGATACTCATACCATCCTGTACGCAGCCTCGACTCGACTACCCTCAAGTTCCAACAAGTACCAGTGACTGACTGCCATCGATTAGAAACTTTCCTCAAAAACCTCGGTCTCGTCTTTCACAATGTCTGAGAGCGCTGGTATGCCCAACTCCCTCGCAGCTCTCCTGTGACTATTCACTGATTTGCCTGTAGCATGGCCCCTTGCCGATCAGAAGCTTGAGCAGGAGCTTCTGGATCTTGTTCAATCTTCTCAGCGTAAGTCATCTTCAGCAAGGCCCAGTTTAGACCAATTCGCTAACGCACTTCACAGATGCCCGCCAGCTGAAGAAGGGAGCTAACGAAGCCACCAAGACCCTGAACCGCGGTGTCTCTGAGCTCGTCATCCTCGCTGCTGACACTCAGCCCCTCGCCATTCTCCTCCACCTCCCCCTTCTTTGCGAGGACAAGAACGGTAAGCGCAATTGGTAATTCTGATGCAGTCTGAGTTGATTGCTAACTTGTGTTTGATAGTTCCTTATGTTTACGTTAGCAGCAAGATGCACCTCGGCCGTGCCTGTGGTGTCAGCCGTGCTGTCATCGCCGCCAGCATTACCAGCAACGACGCCAGCGAGCTCGCCGGCCAGATCCGAGCTATGCGCGACAAGGTTGAGCGCCTCGCTATCTAAGATACCCCACGACGAGGAGGAAAGCAAAAGATGGAACACATTTTCGTCTATGGACAGACAGTCATTGAACGGCTATTTGTTGCTGCTCAGATTTGTTTCCGAATTTTTGATGTTCTGGGCTTATCTGGTGCAATAATTGGTGTATGACATTGAGTACTCCTGGGTATAATAGTAATATCATCAACTGTCTATCTTGGCGAGACCAAAAGATATCTGAAGCATATCTGAAGCTCAATACGAAAACGAGCCAAAGTGGATATATCGAAATAATTTCGAAATGCGAATGCGATGTCGGCGGCTATTCTGCGCTATGCTCTAACGGATGCAGTGAAATGCCAGGTTATGACGTCTCCACCACCAAAAAAAAATGGGTGAACTGATGCGGTCATATCAAATGTAGCAATAGCCGCTCGATTCGATCTTTCCCGTTTCTTGGGTGAGCCGCAGCTTGGCCCAGTTCCTCCTGCAGCTTCTTCGCAACCTGTCTCGTCTCTGTCTTCCATGTTCTTTCTAGATCGCCGTTCTCTTATCTTGCTTCCCTGTATTTACCTTTGAATGCCTACCAAGTGCCGTCGATAAGAACTTCGTGCCCCCCGCACAATGCCATCCATTGCTCGCAAGCTCCTCATCTGTGCAGCGATTGATGGGCTTATAATACAGCCACTCTCTTCGAAAGGCCAACGACCGTTTCAGCCAGTGCGACTCAAATATGGCGACGCCTCAATATCTCATGTTCCGCGTGAACATGTCCCTGACGATTCAAAGCCAGATTCTTCTTTTGAAGCTTTTGGAGTGATTGGTATGACACCGGATGGCCCCGCGCTTATGGCATGTAAGACTCAAGACTTACGGACGCGACAACTATAGGCATTATTGCAGTCTCGAAGTTAAATTATCTTGTTACCATCACACAACGCCAACAAGTTGCACAAATCTGTGGCCACCCCATCTATGTCGTTACCGAAGTCGCCCTTACACCATGCACATCCAAGGTCAGCGCTGAGGAATCAATAAGGAGGACCTCGGGCCACCTATCACGCCAAGCACGAGACTCGGGGAACGAGAGTGATAGCAGCGATGAAGATGTTGAACTGCCCTCAAGAACGTCAGACGAAGTAGAAGACGCCGTTGTTGAGGACGAGGATGCAAGACCTGGGTCGGCTAGAAGCCGCGTCGCTGAAGATGTCATTCGCAGGAGGGGCAGCTATGGGCGGTTCGCCCAACGTTGGTTCAGCCGAAGTGGATGGACTCTAGATCAAAAGAGGAATATGGGTTTAAGTAATTCATCCAGCGTTCCAGAAAACAATGCTCCTGCGACTGAGTCATCCTCAGAGGATACGCAAGAGGGGCTCCATAAGGTCGTACCCAAAGAGCCCGAATTATTGCCAAAACTTTTGCGAACCGCCCATGTTCTATTTGGTTCATCGCGGAGTTTCTACTTTTCTTACGACGTCGACCTCACTCGCTCTCTCGGTGACGGATCGATACCCCCAAACAGCGAGAGCCCTCTCCACAGCCAGGCAGACGAGGTCTTCTTTTGGAACCGGAATCTTCTGAAGCCTTTCCTATCAAGCGGACAAGATTCTCTGGCATTGCCGTTGATTCAAGGATTTGTTGGACAGAGGACCTTCATCGTCGATAGTCAGCCCCCCCAGAGCGATGATACGGGCAAAGATTCCGTCGAACTATCTAACCTTCCATCGTCGAAAGACTTAGGAGCCTCTCCTCGAGCGCTCAGTTCCAGGGCATCCATAGACCTTCGTTCTTCGGAGAGAAAATATCTCATCACCGTGATATCGCGCCGGTCCACAAAACGAGCTGGCTTGCGGTATCTGCGTCGTGGCATTGATCAGGATGGCTTTGTTGCGAACATGGTCGAAACCGAACAGCTTCTTTCCACACCAACGTGGGACCCATCCTCAAAGATATACTCCTTTCTACAGGTCAGGGGAAGTATTCCCCTATTCTTCACACAGTCGCCGTATGCTTTCAAACCTACCCCTATTCGGCAACACTCTGAGGAGGCCAACCAAGCTGCGTGTCACAGTCATTTCGAAAGTCTTTCCAGGAATTATGGTCACTTGCAGATAGTCAATCTCGTCGAAAAACATGGGGTCGAGTCCATCATCGGTTCTGCATATGAGACAGCCGTGGAAGAAATCAACAAGAATGTCAGCGAGGATCAAAGGATACCTTTCGAATGGTTTGATTTCCATGCTGCTTGTAGAGGCATGAAGTTTGAGAATGTGAGCATGCTCTTAGATCAGTTGAGGGACAAGATCGAGAGCTTTGGAAGCACTATTCAAGAGAACGGGAAGCAATTGGCTCGACAGCAAGGTGTTTTCCGAACCAACTGTATGGACTGCCTTGACCGAACCAACGTCTGCCAGAGCTCATTCGCAAAGCATATGCTGGAAGTTCAACTCAAGGAGGAAGGCTTTGACATGAGTGCGCAGCCTGATCAAGTGACTGCTTGGTTCAACAACCTCTGGGCGGACAATGGTGATGCTGTGTCAAAACAGTACGCATCGACAGCAGCGATGAAGGGCGACTACACAAGAACACGGAAGAGAGACTACCGTGGTGCGTTGAACGATTTGGGTCTCGGTCTTGCTAGATACTATAGTGGGTATGTATTCCAGTTTCTCCTTCTTGACGACTCAACCTCTTGCTAACCAAGTCAGCATGGTCAACGACTACTTCAGCCAAGCAGCCATTGATTTTCTCCTTGGCAACGTAACAGCCAAAATCTTTGAAGAATTTGAGAGCGACATGATGACGAAGGATCCAGCGGTATCCGTCATCAAGATGAGAGAACTAGCTGTCGAACTATGCCAGAAGCGAGTTATAGCTGATGAGAAGGAAGAGTTCCACGGCGGTTGGGTTCTCTTAAGTCCTACCACACCTGACGCTATCAGGTCCTGGCCACTCGAAGAGGTTGTTCTGTTGTTGACAGATGCAGCTCTCTATTCATGCCGTTTTGACTGGAAGTCTGACAAAGTATCTTCCTTTGAGCGTGTCGAGCTCGATAGCATCACAGGCATCAAGTACGGTACTTATATTACCTCCACCATCTCCCTTTCTCACATCGACGAGACTAGGAATGCCGGTTTGGTGGTGACATATAGCCCTGGCAAGAGTGACGTTCGCCGTACTAACACACGAACCTTTTCAAGTCGCGGCGAAATGACAGATAAGGAGAATGCCACCGAACAAAAGGATGCCAGCATTCCTGCCAGCCTAGCCAACTTGCTTACCAGCAAATCATCGTCTTCTTCATCGCCGAGCATTCGCCGCCTGGTCTTCAAGGCGACGAATGTGGATTCCTCTGTCGCTATTATGGGTGATGATGGTCCCAAGCAGACAGAGACTCAGCAGGTTTCCACCATTTGCGGTGACATTGAGCGACTGGCGCTGGAGAGACAGGCGGACCATCCGGGCGATGAGAGGAAGAGGCTTATCGAGACCGGCCCCATCATTTCTCTAGAGGAGGCCAAGAAGAACACAGGACTGTTGGAACAGCTGGGACACTCGCTCAAGAAGATGGTGTGGGCTTGATAGATCCCACCATCAAAGAAACAGCATAAACGATCTATCCCCATATAATACATTATAAATAATGCAGACCATAGATATCACGATAATTCCCAAGCTGGTGTTTTTTTCTTCTTCTTTTTTTTTTCAATCATGGCTTTTGTAAGCGGTACAAGTGCATCTGGTAGCGCATATTCTCGAGCGGGATTGGATAAGACAAGCCTTCTGGTAGACGAAACCAGATGGAGTCGTCCGACTGTACCTTTTCCCAGGAATGTCCAGGCGTTTCGGTTTCTATGAGGGTGTGGTCGAGAAGCCATTGCATAGGGTATCTCTTCTTCTCTTTACCCAAAGCAGCCTCGGAGTAGCTTCCTGGGCTGTCCACTACGAGGACCAAGCTATCGGGTGCTAGGACCTGCCCAAGGTTCTTGAGGAACTTTGTCGTTTTGCCGATGCCTGCTGTTGTGTACAGCTCATTGAGTGTGAAGAGAAGGGTCAAGATGATGGGTACTCCGCCACTGGCACATTGCGCTGAAAGAGAGTCCATGTCGAGATCCAGAACATCTCGCTGGACCACGTCCAGTAAAAGTTGATTTTTTCCCAGCAGTGGGTGATTGGCCGCCTGGCGTGCCGTGGATGCATATTTTGAAATAGGCGGAGGGTTGACGGTGCTGGATTCCAGAAGAGAAATGACGGTTGTCCATGGGCCCGAATCGAGAAGAGTTAGATGGCCATCTGTGGCAGTCGTCTGGAGATAAGAGGCAAAGGCAACGTGCTCGGCTGCACAGCCGCCTACAGACAACATTCGAAGAGTGACATTGCGTCGAGTAGAGTTACTGTCAAGTTTGAGCCCCTGAACGATTTCTGGTCCAGTCTCTTCAGGCTGGTCATTTGCATCATCCTGGGTTGGCTCAGCGATCTCTGTATGTGATGCTGAGCGCTCCTTGGTGGTACTTGTGCCATCCTTCGTCTCTTCCTTATGAATCAGAATCCCGTCAAGGTGCTTCTTGATACTGAGAAACACGGCAGCATAGCATAATGCTCGTGTGGGGCTCCATCGAGCAGCATAGGCTTCGAGGTAGTCCTCTCTCGCGAAAGCAGCAGCAAATTCTCGATTAAACAAGGCTTGCTTTATCTCCTGAAGCAACCTTGGGAAATCAGCTGAAGTGAGGACATTTGTGAAAGCAGTCGAGAAGATATTGAGAAGACGCTGCTGCTGCTCTTCGCTTTGTAGAGCTGGTGAAGAGGTTTCTAGCGGGGCAGATGATTTCTTGGAGCTCTGCTTTGAACTCGAACTTTGCTTTGAAGGAGCAGTCTTCTTGGAGGGGCCGGTTTTCTTGACCATTTTCACTTCACTTGCATCTAGTGCTAGCTCATTGGCTGTGTTGATTCGGTGAGTAATGCCAATATCGTAGTTACCGTCCGCCTGTTGTTGGTGGTTGGATTGTTTGATACTGGGAGAAAAGATCGGACATATTTTACCGATGAGGTCGGAAACCCCCACTTTGGAATCATGGCTGCCCTAAGGTACTAAGGTACTAGTACCAGTATATTTCCATTTATTCCCTTGACGGGTCGGGAGGGACGAGGCTGGACGGATGGATATGGCGGTGCTTCGGGGTACGGACGGAGCGGCTGGATGTGGGCGGAATTGAGTAATGCAGTGTCGTGTTAGCAATCAATATCGTGAATATTATCATATCACATGCTGTCTATCCCAGAAAATTGGTCATGGTGGCCGGCCCCTACGGAGAGTTTTACTTGGGGCCTAGAGCTCTTACATAGAAACATCATATCATTTCATCAGCAGTTACGGCATCATTGATAAACATCAACATAGTTCATCCTTTTCCTCATTGGTTACAAGAGTGCTACCTCTACCACACCTTTCGGAAGACGAGAGAACAGCTTGGTCGTTTCCTCTCCGACTATCGCTCCCCAAAACAAAGTCGGATATGTCACTAGGGTTAGCTCGCTCAACCAAATCATTTGCGGATAAAGCACATCGCGACTTTTTGATCCGACTTTTGATCTCCCTCATTAATAAGCGCGCCTGTTAAAGTACTAAGGGAACTTGTAGTTCCGGCATGGTATCCGAAACGACTCAGCACCTGGGAGCGATCGGAGTTACCCCTCTACCGTACCTACTAAGGTAGAGGCTAGAACCCTTCGTGGGGGTATCTTTTAGGCGTACCAATTCAATCGAGTCTCTCGAGTTTCTGGACTGCCCGCCCGTCTGGATACTTTTTGCCTATTTCAGTTCCGACCGGTTAATTTGATCAGACTCAAGACGAAACGCGGGACCTATTGCGGTTTTGGATTGAGGGAAATATATGGCGTGGAATCATTTGGCTGGGCAGCGGCGCAGATATCTGGTGTTTATGTCCTTGCCTTGCCTGACCCTCCTTATAACCACCTCACTGTGGCTGGCATGAAAATTTGATATCACGGCCAAATGGAAAAGATGCTACATACCTACCTAACAAGAAGAATCTTTCTGACAATGACGAGGTGGCCAAATCGACGTCACAGCAACGAGGATCCAATTTGTTCCAATGGCCACTTTTAAAGTACAAGCGCCGCTCTTAACTCCTACCTAGGTACGGAGTAAGGTATGGAGATTCATCCATTGGAAGCCATAGGATTCATGCTGATGAAATATGTACCTATGGAGGTAGGGTCCACAAGTGAGGACCTCCAAGATCAACCAAGTTGCTGAGACCAACCTGGCCCTGGGTACCTAATTATTGGGTCTGTCCGGAGCACGTAGTAGATCTGGTGCTTATGAATGGGCTTTGGGCAAGCCAGAGCCGTGACTAAGTCCAATTGAATTGCATTAGTATTCATTATCAAGCCAACAAGCCTCAGCCCGTATCAATAGTCAGGTTCTCACGAGACGGGAGGTGCAAGCTGCCCGCAGCTACAGCGGGGAGGGGCACCCTGAGCACCCTAGGCGCCCTGGCGTCACTGGCCTATTTTCCCCTGTAGCCCAAAACTGTCCCCCACCGGGGACTCCACTCGGCGTGTCGCCGGCCACACTGACCTCGTTTCGGCGGCGACGGCGGAGGGAGCGGGAGCGGACTCTCTGAATTTGGTGAGCTTGAATCTGAGTTTGGGTCCCGTCATGATTCTCAAGGTGAAGATGGCGGCTTGCCTGTTTTGGGGAGACTGATTCAACAAAGTACAGTACATAGGCATGCAGCAGACAATGAAACTTTTGACGTCTTGGTAGAGCTTCGGCCGCCCAAGGTGGGCATTAGACATTCATCATGAGAGGAGTGAGAGGGGGGCTATGGATAGTAAGTAAGATAAATCACAATGAACAGCCTCACTATTCAATCCTATCGGTAGCATCATATATCCAATCCTGGGAGACATCAATCAAGGTGGTAACCTACTGATTAAGGTAGGCAGGCACCTTATTATCTATTTGTACTATACCTCATTTCGTATCATGTAGCAACACCTTCGCGGGATATCGCCCGGTCGAATTTTCTCAAGGCTGGCAGAGAAAAATGGAGACCACTAAACAATTCATGACACGACCCCTCCACCCTCCACCCTCCACTGTAAAGGTAGGTAGTCACTTCAGTAGAGCGAAAACGGGAGCATCGTAGGTAGTACCTAGACGTCAGACGTGAGGTAAGGCATGGCATGGCAAGGCAAGGTGCTGGCTCCGTTTATCTTTCCGTCATTCTACCTCGCCCTCTCCTCCTTCCCCTTCTCCATTCTTCTTTTCCTCCTTTCCTCTTCTTTTCTTCTCCTCCATACAACCAAATACTCATATACATATTCAAAATGGGTTACGGCGAGATTGATCAGAAGGCCATCAACACCATCCGTGTCCTTGCGGTAAGCTCCCCTCCCTTTGCTTTGCTTTGCTTTGCTTTGCTTTGCTTTACTGTGCTCTCGTCTCTCTTGAGCTCTACGCAGCTGAATTGGTTTTTACCCCGCCACGGCTGCCCCGCCATTTTACTGAGATACGAGACGCGCAACAATGTGATGAGGACAGTCTTCTCAAGAGAACTCTATCGCTTGGCCTTATGGCAGTTGCACTTGCATTTGCTGTGTTCCATTGAGCTTACCAGCCCTCTCAATGCTCTCACTCCGGAACAACATGAGTACTAACGAGCTGTCAACAGGCCGATGCGACCGCCCACAGCAACTCGGGACACCCTGGTGCTCCCATGTGAGTTTCACCACCCTTCGATGAACTGAGCGATGAGAACAACACACTGACATTGTCGTCACAGGGGAATGGCCCCAGTTGCCCACGTCCTGTTCAACAAGTTCCTCAACTTCAACCCCAAGAACCCCGACTGGTTGAACCGCGACCGCTTCGTCCTCTCGTAAGTTTTGCCCTGATTCACACGTCACTATTGCGCCCATGACTGATTGTTTTGCGCCTCAGCAACGGACACGGCTGCATGCTTCAGTATGCTCTTCTCCACCTTTTCGGCTACGATCTCAGCATCGATGACCTCAAGGCTTTCCGAGTATGTAGCTCACTCTCTGGCTCTAACCTCTGCTTGCTCACATATTCCTCAGTCCGTCGACAGCCGTACTCCCGGCCACCCCGAGGCTCACGACACTCCCGGTGTTGAGGTCACCACTGGCCCTCTCGGTCAGGGTATCTCCAACGCTGTTGGTCTGGCCATTGCCCAGGCTCATACCGCTGCTGTCTTCAACAAGGACGGTTTCCCTCTTGTCAACAACTACACTTACACTTTCCTCGGCGATGGCTGCTTGATGGAGGGTGTCTCCAGCGAGGCCTCCTCTCTGGCTGGTCACCTCCAGCTTGGCAACCTCATTGCCATCTGGGACGACAACAAGATCACCATTGACGGTGACACTGCTGTGGCCTTCACTGAGGATGTCCCTAAGCGATATGAGGCCTACGGCTGGCACGTCGTCAAGGTCGACGACGGTGACCACGATCTTGCCGGCATCGAGGCTGCCATCAAGGAGGCTCAATCCGTCACTGACAAGCCTACCCTCATTCAGCTCCGAACCACCATTGGTTTCGGTTCCAAGAACCAGGGCACCCACGGTGTCCATGGCTCTCCCCTCAAGGCCGACGATATCAAGCAGCTCAAGGAGAAATGGGGCTTCAACCCTGACGAGAGCTTCGCTGTTCCCCAGGAGGTCTATGACTTCTACGGCAAGCGATCTTCTGAAGGTGCCGCTCGTGAGCAGGAGTGGAACCAGCTTTTTGCCAAGTACAAGGAGCAGTACCCCAAGGAGCACGCCGACCTCGTCCGCCGCATGTCTGGCGAGCTTCCCGAGGGCTGGGAGAAGAGCCTCCCCGTCTATACCCCATCTGACCCTGCCATTGCATCGCGAAAGCTCTCCGAGACCGTCCTCAGCAAGGTTGAGAGCGTCATTCCCGAGCTCTTCGGTGGTTCCGCCGATTTAACTGGCTCTAACCTGACCCGATGGAAGGAGGCTGTTGACTTCCAGCCCAAGTCCACCGGCCTCGGTGACTACTCTGGCCGATACGTCCGCTACGGTGTCCGTGAGCACGGCATGGGTGCCATTCTCAACGGTCTCGCCGCGTACGGCACTATCCTGCCCTACTCCGGTACCTTCTTGAACTTCGTCTCATACGCTGCCGGTTCCGTCCGTCTGTCCGCCCTCTCTCGCGTTCGCACTATCTGGGTTGCCACCCATGACTCTATTGGTCTTGGTGAAGATGGTCCTACTCACCAGCCTATTGAGACTCTTGCCCACTTCCGCGCTCTCCCCAACTGCCTCGTCTGGCGACCTGCCGACGGCAACGAGACCAGCGGTGCTTACTACGTCTGCTTGACCGCCAAGCACTCTCCTAGCATCATTGCTCTGTCTCGACAGAACCTTCCTCAACTCGAGGGTTCCACTATCGAGAAGGCCGCCAAGGGTGGTTATGTCCTGCGTGAAGTCGAGGGTGCCGACATCACCCTGGTTGCCACCGGTTCCGAGGTTTCCATTGCTGTCGATGCTGCCAAGTATCTCCAGGATAACAAGGGCATCAAGGCCCGTATTGTCTCCATGCCCTGCTTCGAGGCATTCGACCTCCAGGACAAGGAGTACCGTCTGTCCGTCCTTCCCGACGGCATTCCTTCTCTGTCCATTGAAGTCATGAGCACCATGGGCTGGGAGCGTTACACCCACGAGCAGTTTGGTATCAACCGATTCGGTGCTTCTGGTGCCTACAAGGATGTCTACAAGGCAAGTTTGATCAACGATTGTTTACATACGATAGAATAAGTGACTAACCCCATTATAGAAGTTCGAGTTCACTCCTGAGGGCATTGCCAAGCGCGCCGTCGCCACCATCGACTTCTGGAAGGACGTCCCCAACATCCGATCCCCCATCAACCGTGCTTTCCAGCAGATCATCTAGATCAAAGATAATAACGAGTAAAAAGAAACGAAGGATAAGAACAAAAATACTGGGAGGATACCAGCCCGGACAGAATGATTATGCAAGTGACGACGATGGACTTAGGAGCAAGGTTTTGTGGATTTATAGCAACTTAGACACGTAGTACAAGATGGAACTGAATCTTTTAGATGAAAGAACTTGACTTGATTGAGCCATTTCGCGCTGTGGTATGCTGTGTGGTGTCTGCCTGCCACGGGATTATATCATTTATATAGTCAAGATATCTTCTGCTGGCTTGAAATCATCATCCCAGACGTCAACTCATGTGTTTGCATGTGCCTTCTCCATGATGCCATCTTCCTCGAAGACGGTTTCCTTATGTGAGGGCATTCTCTGTCAACCCATAACTCTCTTGACTTTTCTCCGTCTCGTCCCTGTCATTGAAACTCGATTGTATCATCAGAGAAGGTGAGAATCCAAAGCGCCCAAACTTTTATCCCGTCCTTGCTAAGCACTTTTATGTCGTTCTCTCACTTTGGTTCGTGGTATCGCATCGCATCGCATTATATCGTTTCGTAAATGTAATTCGTCATGTCATGTGAACGACAAGCACCCCAGCTGGTGTGTGATTGTTTCTGCAGCCTGGTCACTCTGGCCCCTCGTCATTTGCGCGCTCTTGACTACTCTCAGCAGCCCACTCCCTCTGAAATTCTCTTCCCACGCGCTCTAACCTTGTAGAGGCGCGGCGGGCTTCTCTCGCTTCATCTGCGGACCCTGCGACGACCACGCCAACGAGCAACGGGGCCGCATCCTCGGATCGTGGGTCGTCATGGGACGTCGCAGGTTCAGACCGAGGTGCTCTCGTGTCGGGGCCGTGGCTTGACCCGGGCGCTGAGCCCGGGCGGCTGGAGGCGGTCGCGGCAGCGTTGTTGGCAGCTGCATCAACAGCGTCGCGAGGATCAAGATATGAGTGTATTACGACAGGCCCACGCTCGGGGTACTCAACCATGAGACGTTGGGGACGACCGAGGCCGAGTCGCTGAGCGGCGGTCTGGGAGGAGAGGGCACTTGAAGTGAGAGCTGTGAGAGATTCGAGGTGTGATTGCGACGAGGCCGAGGTGATGAGCGGGGTGAGGGTGACGTCGGAGAGGTGGAGAGAGAGGGTGGGATGTTGCGACGGGAGGTTGGCCATGATGATGATGGCGAGGGCCAAAGCTGGGAGTTTCCGGGAGAGATCGACTGAATATGAAAGTTGAGGATATTCGGGGCAGAGGGAGCTGGGCGCAAGAGGAATGGACGGGATGTTGTTGAGGGAGCGAGCGTGGAGGGGGCTCTACCTAGTCTACGGAGTAGAGAATTAGGTCATGAGCAGACGATCCGCTTGCTGTTGGAGACAAAATGGGCCTTGGGCAATGAGTGACAACTCGACAAGGGGAGCTTTTTTGGCGCCCTCGCTTGGGGCTTGGCTAAGGTAAGGCAAGGTAGCACAGGCCAGAACCCCGCTGTGAACTCGGCGGCTCTGTCACTCCCCCCGCCTGAGGTTAACTACAGTAGATCGGCAAAAGTTCCAACACATTCCAGATCAGGTCAACCACCTTAATTAAAGATAGCAATTTACTCTATAATTAAATAGGCAATATTTATTTAATTATAATAAATAATATATAAATCTATAGAAAATTAAAAAGAGATTTTAGCTATATAGCTTAATACTTAATATAATAATTATTTATATTTTAATATATATTTAATTAGTTAAATATTAATTTTATTATATTTTTAATTACTTTATCTTTAATTTTAAGCTAAACTTTTTTTATAGCTAAAATAAGTTACTTTAAAGCCTTATTAAACCTTAAATAAGCTATAATTTTAAAATACTTTTTATATATTTTCTATTTAAAGACTTTTTAAAAATTTTTAATAAAATTAAAATTAAGATTATATAAAGGCTAGTTAATAAAAAAAACCTTATTTTTTTTAATTTAAAGTTATAATTAATTTTAAACTTTTTAGTAAATAAAAATATAGATATTATTATATTAAAAAGTCTTTTTTTTTAATAAATTTAAAAAAATAAAACTATAAATAAAATAAAATATAATAACTTATTATATTTTTCTTTTTAGATTTAAGATTATTAAATAAAGAGATAATTTTAAATAATTTATTATAATTAATTTTATTAAAAAATATTTAAAAATATCTTATAGATTATTTATAGGCTTAGACTTTATTTTAATAAAGTCTTTTACCTTATAATATTATTAAATTAAGCTTTTAAAATAGAAATTTTTTAATTTATAATAAAATAAAAAGATTATTTAATATAATTACTATCTATTTTATTAATTAAAACTTTATTAAAAAAACTACTAATTATATTAAAATAACTTATTTTTATAATAATATTTATTATAAAAAGATTTTTTTAATTAAATAGCTTTTTTATTAAAAAATAAATAATAAAGTATAAACTTATATTATATTTTCTTTTTAAAAAGCTAATAATAAATTATTTTATAAGATATTATTAATTATACTTAATAATAAATATCTTTATATAAAATAAAAAAGTTACTTTTAATAAATATTTTAATATAAATTTTATTTTAATTTAATAAGATTTAAGGCCTATTAAAATATAATTAATTTTTATATAATATTTAGGTTTATTTATATTAAATAATCTTATAAATTATATAATAACTTAACCTTATATTATTTATAATATTTTTAATTTAAACTTTTAATTTATATATTATTATAAACCTTATTTTTTTATAAGAAAAATAATATATATTTTATCTTTATTAGAGCATTTTAATCTATTTAAATAATATAATAAAGTTATAGTGTTAATATTAATATTTTATTAAAAGTAAGGTTAGACTGAAAATGTGTTAGAACTTTTGCCGACCTACTATACCTAACCTCCAGCTTGTAGAAGGAGCAAGAAAACCTCTGACGATGAACAGAGGTGCTAAAAATACCTAATCTAAGGCCTCATAAATGCTCACCAAGTTATACCAAACTGACCTAAGTCTTTTTGTCATTAGAATAATCGTCTTACGTTTTCTTGTCTCCCCTTTGGCCTCTACCAACGTTGCAGCGGGATCCACTGGAGATAAACCCAGTGGAGGGTCATTGTGAAGAGGGGAAGCTGTTCATGATAAGGTTGGAACTTTTCTAGTTTCTGATATCAATTGGTCTTATGAACTTGCGAGATAAGTCGGGAGCTGTATGGTATCTATACTTATCGGTCTATGTTATGTAATACTAACAATGACCCTTTATGGAGATGATTTCATCAGCTCCAAACCCCAATATCATGATGGAGCAGAGCAAGTTCCCCCGCCTTCTAGATACCTCCTGCTTACCTAGTAGCTAGGTACCTAGTGGAGGTTTCCATCCCCCACTGAAGCATTGATAGTGAATTTAAACGGCCGAGGTCATGGAGCTCAAAGCAACCTTACTTAGTACCAACTACCTACCTACACTTCCTTACCTTAATTTATGCCGCTGAGGCCCCGTCAGATTCAGACAACTACGTAAAAGGACTGCATCGCAGCATGTGTGGGGAGATTGAGAAGCACGAGTTTCGCATTGTGGCCCCCAATTGCGATTGCGGCGGTTATCTCTTTTAAAATAATCTAAATTAAAATAAAAAAATGAATATCACAGAATGAGAGCTCCCTTTCACCCCGGATTGAGGCTAAGATAGAGGGGGGATGGCGTCAGTCGACGTTATGCTGTGATTGGTTCTTGAAGAGGATGGTTGAAATCGTGGGGTACATACATATGTATGTACAGTTGGATGGCAGGGTTTCTGACGATGGTTCCATTGCTTAGCTTCCCAATGTAGCTCAGGCCAGACTGGACTGAGGTGAACACTGGAGAGGGGGATTTGTGGGTTGCAAAGTAACATATGCCTCATGTGGTGGATATTCGTATGTATACATTCTCAGGCTATTAGTAGGTCCAAGGTAAGGCAATGAAATAGACCAGACTGTATTCAGGCCGCGTTCCTTCTTTGCCGCCGTATCGCTGTAGGGTGAGGATGGGTTCCCTGCGTTGATGATCTGACTAACAACGAGAGCAAATGTAACCCCATGATGGTTGAAGATAAGAGGCCGAAGAGTGAGTCTCAGTGTTGACACATGATACACGACCGCCACGGAGTTATTGTTGCTGAGAAGACATTGGCATTCTTGCTGGTGATATATTTCTAATGCTTGGTTGCTCAGTTACGAGTCTTAAATACATCCATATGAGCATTTTTCTCTTTTCGGGCGAGACAATATTCCCGCCCTTTCAGATCCAATGTATATAATCATCCTACTTCCGGATAGAGCCTGCTTTATCTTCAAGGTCACAGTGAGGTACGAAGTCCTCTGAGAAGAACAATCCACAACACCATGTAATGTCAATCTTGTCTCGTCTCACCTCGCCAATATGGTTCAACTCTTGGCTGGCCGACACCTCTCTTCAGTTGCCATCAGATGTTGATATGCCCAAAAACGTTGCGTTGGAGCTTGCAAGATCAACGAGCGGCATTTCCTATTGTCGCTTCAAACCGGAAGACGATGTATGGGTACAGCTCACGGAATACTTGTCACTGTGGTATGTATCAGAATCTGAGAATCACTTCTCGGATTTCTCTTGAGTACCCAAACCAGTTATGGTTTGGTGTTAGTCTGCGTTTGCCTTTCTCTGCTTTCCATTTAAAGTGGCCAGAATACACTTTCTTTACTCAGGCTCCCTAGTTTATTTATTTTATATAGCCTTATACGGCTACCTTGTTCTTCTTTGTAAGAATACTTTCTGGATGGGTAATTGTTACTCCCAGGATATTGGTGGAATGCAACAAGAGGTGTACCTAATAGGTAGTTAATTAATATCTGGGCTACCTAGGGGAGGAAAGAAAACTCAAGACCTTAACCCTAAAAGACAAAAAGACTTAGGTAAACTAGGTAGCATACCTAAGTTTAGCCCAAGTTTAGGGTACCTTTTATTGAGTTTATTTTAACATCCTATCTCAAGATCTGATGTTTTCTTGCTCCCTAGGGCTAGGTCTATGATCCCCAGGTTGATCTCCTGGTGACTCTGATTTTGGTTTTGGTTCTGGGTTTTTCTTTTTGTTTTCTTTTGGTCCCCTTTGAGATGACTCTTCAATCTCTTATTCTTCATTTTGATTTCCCTCGGGCTTTCTACGCCGGACTCACATGCATGATAGTAAACTCTTTTCTATGATATTTTCTAGTCTCGAGACGGTATTTGACATCATACGGAACGTAACTCGGGGGAAACGTTTGGGTTTCCAGTATATATGTAGGTTTTCTCTCCCTTTTTACCGAAGTTTCAAAGGCCAAAATAAACCTTGGTATAGGCAGTTGACTGGGTGACTGCCTAGACTCGTCGGAAAACTTGAACAATCCCAGTACCTACTAGGCAAAGATAGAGTTGTTGCATTGTAGATATATAGTCAACTACCTAGTAGGTACTTGTCTTTTAAACTCAGATTCGGTATTTCCATCAGGTACTGCAACAAATATATTCGAAAAATGTTAAATGTTGTAAATGTGCAGAGTCTACTCTCTGCATGTCTGAGCTGATTGATTGATACCACCATGATGTACCTTGGTGTTACATATACCCTGTACCAACAGAACTACCTAATGAATGTTAAACTACCTTATCTATGCAACGAATAGAAATATAAGCATGAAGCTTCGGGGAGCTCGAAGTGAAATGTGATGGGTTTTTAGTAACCACTATTGCGATATCGGCATATAATCGATCAAGGTCTGTTATTGTTTCATAACTGCCCGATTCGTATAGAATATGCACTACAATTGAAACGGACAACGGTAGAATGCTCATTGGCCTGGTCCAACCCCTTGAATGTGAGAATGAAAAGCTGGGTTGCCAACTGTGCAGCTGGACCGCCTTATATTGGGAGCTGGCGTTGGGCAATCAAACCACACCGAGCTACCTTACAGTACCTCCTCCATATGTACTAAGACAGTGCCTTACCCTTACTACACCGACGTATTCACAGACATAACAGGGGAGCTTTCTCCTAAGACAGCGAGGCCCGTGGCTGCAATTTACCTTTGGCGAAGAATCAGAGCAAACATGGTACCCCAAAGGCGACGCAGAGACTAAATATATATTTCTATCAGGTGATGGTTGTTTCGTCCAATGTTATGGTATCCTGAGGTGCTCCGGCAAGGCCGTGTCGTGAGTCGTGAACAGCGTACCTAATGCGTTGAGTTGAGCCTCCAGTTGGTTGCAGGTAAAGCGGGACGAGTGCGGTGGTGAGTTTTATGTGTTGCCCCGTCACATGTGTTGAAGTTTGGGAGCAGGAATGAAGGCAGACTTGGTGGGTCTAAGCCTTATCGAATATGAAGCTACTTATAAGCTGCCTCTGTTGCCATTGTTGATACTGTGGTGTTTTGAATTAATCTCATCGGATCGTGTTGGATAGACGATAGTTGTTAGGAGCTCAACCTACCTAAGTACTAAGCTACCTATCCAAATGTAAGTTGTTACCTGAAGCACACTGTGGAGGCCTACCCTAAAGTCAAGGTACCTGCCAGGTAGCTGGTGGTGGGGTATCTGAAGAAGAAACTGAGGTGGTCTGACATGGATGTCACCGTACACCACAGAGTAGCCTGTGTGGTACTTCGGCTCTTGAAAAGCCCATCAGCTCAGTAACAATCCAGTAGCTCCCTCCACGACACCTCATAGGCGGCGTATGAGCTGCCTTTCTCTGGGGCTGGGCCTCATCGACTGGGGAGACCCATGCTACCAGGACCTGACCCAGCAGATGGATTCTGACGATCCGATTTACAGTGCCTTAGCAAATCTTCTCTTGTACTGGACAGCTCGGCCCAGCCCAGCCATACCATTCATCCTTACTTACGTTACAGGGACAGGACAGAAGTCATCATCACCACCACCAACCGAACTACCTCTAGGTTATCCATCCCCCATCCTCTAGGTTACTTGCTGTAGATTTACATTACACTTCCCTTCCCTTTTCTCTCTCTCCCTCTTTTTCCCTCCTCCACCTCCACATCCTCCGCACGCCGCCTCTTCCTCCTCGCCCGGCTTCAAGTTCCCTGTCCCGTCCCGTCTGGTCTGGCCTCGAGTCGACTCGCTCTCCATCCACGACGTAGCCCGTGCTTGCAGTTTTTTATACTACTACAACTGCAACCATTCGCGGCTGAGAGCTGACAACGATTTCCATCTCTTGTCATCCCCTCTCTCGTTTTCGATCGGTTCCTTCGTCTAGCGTCTGCTTGCTTGTTGCACTTTTTTGTCCGTTACGATTTATTCTCATCTATTATCTGGCTTCTGGTTTATTTTCATCGTCTGCCGCCGGCCGGTTCTGGTTTCTCTCGGCGTATCAACCACTCATCGATCGTTTCGTCATCCCCCCCAAGGTTTCTATCGCCTTCCCTCTCCGGCCTCCGCCGCCGTATGACCCGCGAACCCCGTCGTATCCTAATCATCGAGTCTCCGAAGCCCCCTCTGTCGGCTCCTCCGTCTCCTTCACCGCTGCGCAATCATGGCTTCCGCTGTTCCTAGACGTAGGAAGCTTATCGGTCAACGTCGCCGTGTTGAGGACGAGGGCGAAGACGAGGCTGGCCCGGAGACCCTCGACCTCGATGACGATTCCATCACCGACGGCTCCCTGACAGACGACAATGATCCTGCAGATGATAGCGATACCAGCAACATTGACGAGGCCTCGCCAACGTCCCCGAATGTGAGGAGGAAGGTCAATGGCACTGCCAAGCAGGCCGGCCATAGCCATAAGTCGGGGTCCGGTTCCGGCCCCGGCCAGAATGGCAAGCCTGTTACTGATACGGACATGATGCTGCACGGCTTGTCTATCACAGACCAATCCCCCCCAGTACAGGAGATGCATTTTGACGAGGTCGTTGCCCCGTCACCCAGCAAGTCTCCTGCTGCCCCCATAGTAGTGAGCTCAGCATCCGCCAGGCCACCTGCTGCTCCTGCAAACAGACGTCGACAAGAGCACGAAGATTACAAACGCAAGAGAGACGAGGACCCGGCTTTCGTTCCCAACCGTGGTGCCTTCTTCATGCATGACCACAGACATGCCGGGCCCGCAGCAAATGGATTTCGTCCTTTTGGACGAGGTCGAGGTCGAGGTGGCCGTGGTGGTATTGGAGGACCTTTTGCTCCCATCAAGTATGACGATGCCTTCCCATTCCTGGCTTCTTTCATTTACTAATAGGCATAGCCAATTGCACCAGGCTGCAGACCCTACGACCAACTCTCAATGGGCACACGATATGCACGACGCCGTCCTAGAGCCCGCACCTCCAGCGCGCCCTCGACACATGGTGGAACAGGAGGGCCCAGCCAACGGAAACGGTTTCATTCCGACATGTGATCCAAACCCAACTCCAATCAACCGCACTCTCTCCACTGAAAAGCATATTGGCAACGCGCAGGTCCGGGTGTCTCTACCGTCTATGACAGAACCGGTTGTCATTCCACGTCTTGCCGTGAAACAGTATACCAAGCTCCCTGATCATCGGCCACCTCTGCGTCGGGACAAACCCGTCCGTATCTCACTACCCAACAATCCTCCTCGATATATCTACCCTGCCGCTGACAGATCCTTCATCTTCATCCCCCGGGCTATGCGACCCAACCAGCAGCGAATTCGAGGAAAACCTCGTTCTGGCTTTGGATCTATAGGTGGCTTCTCAAGACGAACAAGCGTTTTTGGAGGTAGTTATTATGGCAGTGTGTATTCTCCCAGCGTGGCAATGAGCAGGCGGTCTTCTATCGTGGACCGTGATTACATGTTTTCGCCTACAGGCTCCGTTATCTCACGGCCCCCTATCCCTGTTGAGAATACTCGACCGGTTGTTCGACTACCTCCTGCTCCTCGTCCTGAAATGCCAATCAACACAATGGTCCCGCCAATCACTGCTCCGGTTTCTGCTTATGGGCCAGCCGATCCTGCCTTGGGTGCCGAGAGATCTCACGCACTGGAGTCATCAATCAACGATCTGCCTCCGCCTCAAACATATCCCCTTCCTCAAAAGCCTGCATTCCAGGAGAACCGGCCCACCTCGGCTCTGCCCATGCATCAGCCTCGTCCACAGAAGAACATATCTGTTGCTGATATCGAGTCACCCACCTTAACACAAGGACCTCAGGCTTATCAGCAGGCCTTCCACCAACAGGTGCCTATTCAAATGGTTAATGGCCTGCCTCAAGAATCACATACTCGCCAGCCGTCTTATCCATCTCAGCATTCTACCGGTACACCTTTATCTCAGATCCCTGAGCGAGCCATTCATGCTGCTCCTTTCCAGCCAAACACTTATGGCCAGCAACCTTATTACAACCAGCAGCCATATCAAGCGCAGCCTCAGCAGGGATACTATTATCCACCCAACTACAACCCTCCCAACATGGGACCGTCCAGTACTGCACCTGCATTTGTGCCCAGCCAGTCAGGCCCTCCTGGTAGCTTTACGCCTCAAAATCAGCCCGAGCAGCCTGTGATGTCCAACAACGGCCCACCCCCTGCTCCTGGGTCCAGCCTGGTAGTTCAAGAAGCGAATGGGATGGTTTACTACTTCGACGCGTCACAGCTGCCACCGGTTACCAATTATTCTGGCTACCCTGCGCCTCAAGGCTACCAACCCAGTGTCATGGGTATGGGTGGCATGGTGACACCCAGCCCTGACGGCTTCTATTATCCCCAACAGACATCCGGCATGGTCTACTATCCGCAGTAGAACTGGGGCGTACCCGGATACCCTTTCTTCACTTGTCCAAACGCTTTCTACTCGTATCCGATTTAATAGCTACAATTGCGACTTTATACCTACTAAAACTCAAAAGTATCTGCTATTCTACAACAAAAGCCTTACAAAGGCAAACACAAGAACCAGGAGCATGATCGGAGGATGGATGGGGGGAGAAATTACAACTTTGATGTCAAGTCATTCATTGAGGGTTCAAGCTCATGCCAGAGGCGTGGCTTCATTTTGTTTGATGGTTCCTGTTGAAGGGGACAAGGTGGGTGCATTACTATATATCTTAACTCTACGAGCTCGACATCATTACCTGGAATGGATTAACAGTGGATGGGAGTTGAATTGGCCAGAGTATCCTGATTGGTTTTTTTTTTTCCATTGTTGGGGGATGGAGTTTGTCTTGGCCAATGATATTGGAAGGAGGAGGACGAGCAAGAGTTGGACGGGAGGGTTTGGGGGGGGGGCTGAATTGCTACTGGTTATCCTTTATGCCTAGCAATCCATTTATTTTCCCCATCCACTGCTGTAGGCTTTGCGCTTGACGGTTACGCATGGTTTCGTGTTCATGGCAATGGTGTTGGGTGTCTATGGCATATTATATACCTGATTCCGTCTGCTTTTGGTCTTGATGACATTGTTGATTGGCAGTGGAAAACTGTGGTGATATCGAAGATGTATCGAAAATCAATTCACGAAAAGCGCCCCATGTAATCAACTTGTGGTGAAATGTACCTATGTAGTTCGATGAAGCCAACGATATCAATGACTCGATTGAATAGATCATGGCAACGCAGCAAGAACAACGCTGGAGCTTGTTTGTCTCTCCAGGCAGAACAGACTCTTTCCCCCCTTGTAGCCAATACACAGGTACTTTCGATAATCACGCCGTTAGTTGTATGGGTGGATCACGGGGCAACTACAGATATATTATAGGCAGCGGTGAAATAGAGTCTTCTGCTACGACACTCAGTTGAATGAATCTGCTATTTATATTCGGAACAGATGCCGATCTACTTATTACCCCAGCTGATGAACAAACAAAACCTCGATGCAACAGGGCTTGGGAAAGTAGGTGCTTCTCCACCTCACTCTGCACGATCATGTCGGCTGTAAAGACTCGAAGGATGTATTATTAGCCAAGAAGACAAGACCAACTGAATTGGGATCCGGATAACTGCCAAGGCTCTAATGACCTCTTGATATGTCTAGTTGTGGCATGATTAATTTAATGGCTTGGGCATAAGATGTCATGCTTTTACGAACATCACTGGGGGTGGTTCGTAGACGACAGCGAGTTGTAATTACGCTACCTAGGTATGGAATGGTAGAGGAGTACGAGTAAAGACTCACAATGTGGAAATAAGAAGTAAACATGAATGTGGGGATGTGATGATGGGGTAATGAAGTCACGAGTTGTCATTAGCTACTAACGTTAGGTCTGTCTGTATGGAGTAGGAGTAGTAGTAGTTAGTCTATTCTAGTCTGTTCGATTTTGATAGCTTGACAGGTGGATGCCATTGTCTTACCAGTATGCAGTACGGAGTACCTCGGAGCCATGCTCAAGTCGGCCTTGAACGACTCATGCAATTAGTAATGACTGCGTAGCCGGGTAAGCTGCATGGAGCTCTCCCTTAGCTCAGATCTCTGACGTCCGCGTAAGATGGGGGAGGGAAGAGAAACGTTTGCTGTGAGCCTCCGAACCATAAGTACATAATTGGTGAATTGATCAATTGAAGAGCTAAACTACACGATCCAGAGGCCAATTGGAGATAACCCTGATTGTGATAAGCTGTAACTCAGAATCTGAGATTCAAGATGATGCTTGATCATAAAGGGACACCAAGTACCCTATGAGTGGGAGATGGGCAGATGGGTCATTACAGTAGCACCAGCCTGGCTGAGGTAGCCTGGGACGAGAGCTTGTGATGCGGAAGAGTCCTAGGCAAGGTACAAGCTCACTCTGCGAGTGGATCAAGTGCAAGTGTAGCTGGCCTGGATGATCTCTCCCTCGTGTTTGTTTATTTCTTCGCCTTAAATCAGAGGGCACACTTTTTTCTCGATTGCCATGTTTCACTGAACAACCGTATCAAAACAACGAGATTGAGTTCAGGTAAACCGCCGAGGTTGAAGGTTTCGAGGAGGCGACAACCTCTAGGCGACAATGAGCACGCGTACTGGTGGTAGGTAGCTCTGAGACCTGATAGAGACAGATAACACCCTCCTCTGCTCCAACGGCGAATGAGGTGCTGCATTTTGGTTGAACAGGCTCGATCCCGAGACTGACAAAGAGCTTGTTTGGCCACCTCGTGGAGTTCTAGTGTGTTCCAGTCTCTCAACCCATTCAGGTCTCTGGTTCTAGCATGACATTTTCGTCCTGATAATACAAAAAAGAGGACTCTGAAACCAGCCAGTGCAAGCCGAGAGAATTCCGACTTCTGCCCGTCGAGGTATCAATCAACAGTAAACATCACTTCAGCTACCTGGCCATTTTGACCTGGCCGTAAGCGGGGAGCTTGCTCTCTTCAGGACCCCAAGCTTCAAGACCCAGAGACCATCGTGACCTTTGACCCTGAGTCCGTGACCTGCGAGCATCCAATAGAGGCAGTTCACGGCGGCGTCGGTGAGGTGAAAGAGGCGCTGCGTACTCTGTATGCGTCGAGGTGTTTGCCGTCATGTGGTACCTGACCACAGATATCGTCTGGGGTTGGAGCGCAGGGCGTCAACGAGGCTCTTCAAGCATTTGCCCTATCAGAAGTCAAGTATCGGACTTCGGCCCCTCTTTCAGTGCAGACGCCACTCCACAGGGAGCCCCGCTCTCCACTCTTTTCAATCCGGGGGAGTTTTAGAGAGCCAAGGGGACGGGATTGTTGTGTCTAGGTAGTCCTAAGGTACTATACCTAGGTAAAGTGAGAACTTCTAGGTATAGTATTATCTGAGGCAAAGAGAAGATACTGGATTGTTTGCTGCGTTCAGTGCCAAATTAACACCCTCAGAGGCTGCTGAATTGAATGAACCGGGCAGCCACTGTTGCTGTAACATAAACAAACCTCTGCTTGAAATGTTTATCATAATAGAGTTTATCATGAAAAGTTCCCATACTCACCATGTACACTAGTCGTGTATCAACACCAGTCTCCCCTTGTCAATCGATCACAGGACACATAAAACAAAAAAGGTTGACGGATAGCTGCCTTGTTTGAATAGAGGACTTCAGTGTCAATATCTGACAGGGCTTGTGGTTGTGGGTTACACAGCAAAAGACGAAACAGTGCCCCCAGTGAACTTATGAATCACCAAAATTCGGTAATCCGGATATCCATGTATGACTGGAACAAGATAGGCTCGCCTAGAAACTGTGTGTATGTATGCATGCTGCTCCTACCCAGTACAGTACATTTCAATCATCACCACTCACGGTACTACCCATCTCTTCAGTATCGTATCTGGCCTGGCTGAGACCTCGTCATCATCAGTATGGCCTGCATTGGATCTTTGCCTTTTGCCCCAAGGGTTGCGTCTATCGCCATCCGTCCACTGACGGCCTCACATCATCCTTCTAGTCATGCACTAACACCGAAAAAGTACCCCGATCGACCGACCCCTCAGTACTGAAGCCAGCCCAGCCCAGCCCAGCCCGGATCATCCCCCGTCAGCTGGTGCAGGGAGTTTTCCAGTTTCCAATCGCTACGAGTTACGGTGCTACTCGCAGGGCGCTACAGCCACTCTACTTGGGCCTCACCCGGCTTGCCGTGGCATGACAGTGTAGTCTCAAGGTATCTTTCTTTCTTTGGTACCTACTAACTTAGGTAATGTGTCGCTGAGTCTGCGGCCAGAGTTACCTTAGTTACCAAGGTAAAAGTATATGGATCCTCCCATCAGTAATTCGCAGCACGCCCCCTGCAGGCATCCTAACCTTAGGCACCTCACATCACCTAGGTACTTACAGGCAGCTCAGGACCCGCGTACAGTGGTACAGTGGAAGCTTCTCTTCTTACTTCTTACTTCTTCCTTATCCTCTCCTCTCCTCTCCTCTTCTTTTCCTCCATCAATCTCACCCTCCTCTCCCCCTTCTAAGACTCTTGCGCCTATCTACCATCAGGCGACCTTTTCTCTGTTAACCCCCAACATCGTTTGTGTTCAGAGCGTCTGTTGCCGATTTTCACGACGGGTGACGACCATCTTGTCACCGCCGATTGCTAGGTTATCTCGACCACTGATAACAGCATTAACATCCTCGTCACCGCCCCAGGCTACCATATGTAAGGCTCCACCATCCGCAGTCGTCATTCTTCCCTTCTCTTCATCATCCTCGTCCTTCGTGGATCGAGTACAACGAGAATAAACAGAGATCCTAACATCCGCTTCCTTTAGCAGCCTTCCTGGAAACATCGCTAAAATGGCTTCCACCACGCATAACGCTGGTCTGGACCATGCCATTACCGTCAAGGTGATGTTCGAGGGCATCACGCGTCGCACCAAGATGCCTCTTCGGGATATGGTCCCAAGAACTCTTGAATCTAATGTATGTTGTCAAATACTGCTCTCGCTCTGAGCAGTTCCAGAGTTTTGGCCATTCTACGTCGATACCTTACCACTTGGAGACCAAGTTGGCGGTTCAGTACTTGGATTAAGCAACAACTAACACGCTATCAGATCCGCACATTCTTGCACATCCCTGGAGATGCTCAGGTTGCATTTGAGCGATACTCCGATTCTGCTGCGTCTTATGTCCTTCTTGAGGCCGAAAACATCCCCATCTACAAACAACTCTACCGCGCCGCCAAGGCGAAGTCTAAGCTCAAGATTCGTGTTACCGTCAGAGAACAGCCCAAGGCTACAGTACCCAAGTCTGTCACCGTCGAAGATGAGCTTGAAACCGCCGCATTTGGTTCTTCTCCCATGGGCATGTATGAGGCTCCCGAAGAGGCTCGCGAGACCTCCGAAGAGCCAAGCCCTGCACCCACTCCCGCAGCTGAGGCTCCCGTACCAACCCCAGTATCAAACATGACATCTCCCGAGACCACTCTTCCGGTCCGTATTAGCCCTCTATCGCGAACTTACAATTCTGCTCTCCTCAGTGATGCTGCGAGACTCATCGGGGAACGCCGGGATGCTCGTCTGGATTTTGAGAGCCGGCTCGCTAATCTTATGGAACGACAGTCGGTGCTAAGCCAGACCCCCCAATCTCTCCCCGTTACCAAGCATCAACAAACCCCATTCTCTCTGCCCAAGACTGAAGATTCGTCACTGAACAAATGCCCTGCCATGTTTACTCACGCTGGCCCTGGCTTTGCAGTCTGTTGCAACAGCTGCGAAAACAATATTCCTGATGTTCACTACCACTGTTCCACCTGTGACGACGGAGACTTTGATCTTTGCCAGTCATGTGTCGATCAAGGCATCACTTGCCACGGTCGAGATCACTGGCTGATTAAGCGCTCAACTGTTGATGGACAACTAGTCCAGAGCACCACCGAGACTATCGCCCCTAAGCCTAAGCCCAAGGCGGAGGTCAAAGTTGAGACTGTCATTGAGACCAAGGTTGAGTCTAAGATTCCGCCTCCCGCTCAGACATTTCAATTGTCCAAGCCGATTTTCGAGCCCCTCGCTGCTCCTTGGGCCTCTCTGGGCATCATGCGAACATGCAACTGCTGTGTGCAAGAACACCCTGAGGCTGAGTTTCTTCATTGCACCGTCTGCGAAGACTTCGATCTTTGCCAACCATGCTTCGCTAAGGACAAACACGGCCATCACCCCAAACACGGATTTGCCCCGGCTGTCAAGGGTACCAAGATGCCCCATCATGTTGCAGGCAAGATGAGCCCAGGCCGTAATCAGATGCACCACGCCATTTGCGATGGCTGCGACAAGTACATCACAGGTATCCGTCACAAGTGCCTCGACTGTCCTGACTGGGATTACTGTTCTACTTGCGTCAAGTCTGTGAAGATCATCCACCCAGGCCACCGATTTGCGCCTATCTATGAGCCACTCACTGATGTCCGGGCTCGTGCACCAGCAGCCGTCCATGTGGGCATTTGCTGCGACGGACCCCTCTGCTCCGGAAGCCAGGCGTATCCCAATTACATCCGTGGTACCCGGTACAAGTGTGCTATCTGCAATGATCTAGACTTCTGTGCCAACTGCGAGGCCAGTCCCATTAACGCTCACAACAAGACTCATCCCTTGATCCAGTTCAAGACTCCTGTCCGCCATATCACTGTTACAACAACTGGCGAGAACCAGGATGGCCAGTCTATGCCTGGAATGGGTGACCACCAGAGCTCGTCCAAGTCTACTGAGACTGAACCCACGGTTCCCAGCAACTCCATCAACCCTGTCCGTACTATCGTTGATGTGAAGCCAACTGAACCTGTTCCAGCCAAGATTTCCGTCAAGACCCCCGAGCCTGAGGTAAAGAAGGAAATTAAGAAGGAATCTACTACTCCCAAGCCCATCCCTACCCCCAAGGCGGAATTCAAGGGTGTGTTCGTGCGCGAGACCATCTCTGATGGTACAATCCTCCCCCCCAACCATGTTTTCGAACAAACATGGACCCTCCGCAACGATGGCAAGGAGAACTGGCCCGCTGGTTGCTCCGTCAGATTTGTGAGCGGCGATTACATGGGTCATGTTGACTCGAATCACCCGGCCGGCATCTCTGAGCTTGTGTCTGCCTCGGAGTCTACCGTGTGCTATGCTCCTCTTGGTCCCGGTCAAGAATTTCCCTTTACTGTCCTTCTCCGAACACCCGCTCGGCCTGGCAAGGTTATCTCTTACTGGCGTCTTACAACTCCAGACGGAGAGAAATTTGGCCACAGACTGTGGTGTGATGTCAATGTCCGAATTGTGAAGGAGGAGCCTAAGCCTGAGCCCAAGCCTGAGCCCAAGCCTGAGCCCAAGCCTGAGGCCGAGCAGGAGCCCGTAGCTGTTGAAGAGCCTAAGCAGGAGGATGATAGCCAAGCCTCGAGCCAGATGATTTTCCCCAAGCTTGAGAAAGAGTCACCTGTGGCTAGCATCCACGAGACTGTTGAGCCTGTCTCTGTCGTTGAGGAGCCCAAAGAGTCGGAAACAATCGATGATGAATGGGATTACTCCGAAGATGGTTTTATGACAGACGAGGAATACGACATCCTTGATGCTTCCGACGAGGAGTATCTGGAGGAGCAGAAGAAGAAACTTTCCGCCAAGTAAGGGTAAATTTGATTTCTTAGGATGGGAATGGGGGGTTATGGATCTGATTCTTTATTTGTCTTTGCTTCGGCCAATGTTGCTTCCTCTCTTTTCAATCCTGTATTATTTCTTCTGTTTTCGCACCTATCCCGTTGATTGACGACGACGACGACATCGAACCAAGCTATGGACAAGGCCATAGCCAGGTATCTACGAACCTTCTCGTAACAAGTTCAGTGAGAGAAGAACACACTCTTTTGATAGTTTGGACTAGGACTAGGTAGCTCAGGATGCAACAATGGGATTCGAGAATTTGATAACTCAAGATTGGCTTTTCTTCGCTTATAAGTGATGGCATTCTTAGATGGCGAAGATGTTTGTGTGAGGATGTTTTCAGTCGGGCGACTTATGAAATCAGCTCTGCCATGACCCTTGATGGGGCGGCAACGCCTAGTCTCACATGTTGTCATCCAATCCTGTCCGTTGATTGAATGGCTGATGTGCATCGGGGATATGATATGGCACGTATTTCCCCAATCTGAATTGGGCTGAACAGCCAGTGTCTCGAGAAAATCCATGATGCAGGCCGGTCACGGGACCTACCAGATAGAGGTTGCCTTGGTGTCGCAACCGGTTTTTGGTGCCTGAGAATTAATGATGGATGTACCTTGTGGCCTGGCTTGGTAGCCTGGGCGGGAGACCCACAACTACTTTTTTGAGAGCCCGAGTGGAGGGCCCGTCGAACAAGGCCCCATCAGCTGCCCGCTCATAGCACGAGTACCCCCAGCCAAAAGGCGCTGAACTGCACCCAGCGCCCAGGCCAAAACATCTCCCCCGTCGTACAACTCTTTTCATATTTTCGTCACGGTTTCCCAGGGCGACCCTGGACTGAATGCGACTACGCTGCCATCCATCACGCCGCACAGCTTCTCGTCAAAGACGGCTTCTTCAGCTGTTTCTTGACTGTTTCTCATCAACTTCTGGCCGTTGTCCGTTCTTTATTCTCCTTTTGCTACCTGGTCAGGTCACGTAACCTACCTCGACGCACGTTCTCGGGTTCAAAAAAACGCGACCCTTTTGGCCTTGGCCTTTCGATCGTGGTTCCATTGTCATCACCCTTCATCATACAACGCTTTTTCCGCCTTGAATCCTATTCGTCAACCTTCGACTATTGCGCAAGATGGTCACCTTCTCCATCCCCGGCGACAACGAACTCGCCGAGGCTGGCAAGAGCACGCCTCGGCCGCGTCCTGCTCTCCCTTTTGCGAAGCGCGCCTACGTCTCAACGCCCTTGAAGAGCAGCCGTCTCGGGGTTCCGCAGAGTGCGCCCCCACGGAGGCTATTGACGACTCGCGATGAGACGCCGTCCAGTAGCCTCAACAGATCTACTATTTCTACATCCCGTAATATCTTCAGGGCTTCTACCACCTCCGATAGTCCCTCCATCACTCCTTTCTCCCCGAGCATCCCTCAGAACACCCCGAAGAAGGTGTTTGCTCCCGGCGCCACCCCCGAGCCGAACCGTATCTATCGAGAATCGACTGCACATGCTACGCCCCGTGGTATGGCTTCCAAGACCACATCCAAGGAGTTGTTCCACATGCGTATCGAGGATCCCGATCCCGAACTGTCTGGTGAGGTTCTTACGAAGAAGATCCCACCAAGTTGGAACTCCAAGGGTTCTATTTACGCTGATCAATTCCTCTCGCATCTCTGTCCTCCCGAGTTCGATGAAGAGCAGCGACGACAGTTTTTCTGTATTCTCGATCTCCGACGACTGAAGTATGCGGCCAACGAAATTTTTTCCAAGAAGGATTGGAAGCTTAATGTCATCAACTTCGCAAAGGAGTTCGAAAAGAGCAGGAGTATTATTCTGCTGCGCTACGGACTCTACGAATTCCAGAATGTTAAGCCTTCCCAGGATGTGCTCAAGCGATGGCGTCGTGAGCATGGTCTCCCTGAGCCAGAGGAAAATAATGCCGAACCAACTCCCACAAAGGCCACTGCTGCCAAGAAGCGTAAGGCGGATGATGATATCACCAAAGATGTTGCTGTGAACGGCTCTTCCAGCAACAACAAGCGACATGCTCCTGACCGTGAAGAATATGACCAGGAGCAGGAAGCGCCAACTCCTGCACCCGTTCCTACTCCAGCTTCCACCTTGGGCAAGAACAAACGCAGGGCTTCCGTCAGTGATGAGGCTGATAGCCAACCCTCCAAGATGCAAAAGGGCACTGCTTCTGCCGCCAAATCTCTCTTCGAGAAAATTGCCAACAAGGCGACTGCCCCTGCCACCTCTCCCTTCAAGCCATCTACCAAACCCGCTGATGAAGGGGCTGCTGCTAAGCCAAATCCCTTTGCTTTTAACAAGCCCAACGGCGGCGGTAGCTCGCTTGCTCGCAGCATCTTCCAGAACCCCAAACCCGGCAGTGCTGCTGGCGCTTCTTCGGGTGGAAACATATTCGGCTACCTCTCTGATGCAAGCTCGGCCAAGAATAGTGGTGTTGATGCCGATGCAGAGAGTGAGGCCGATTCAGATGTTGAGGACGATAGCCAGGCAACCGGAAACAGCGACGAGCCAAGTGCGGCAGCTAGCGGCGCCGACACTGCGTCTCAGGCTGGCATCGGTCTGTTCGGACAGAAGCCTGCCGCTGCCAGTGGCCTCGCTGCTGGGTCCAGTGCACCCGGTACTAGGGAGAGTACCCCTGGCCGAAGTCTGTTTGACCGAGTTACCAAGGATAATGATGGACAGCCGGTGCGGATTGGTGAGAAGGATGAGATAGCAGCTGAGAAGCCTGTCGACCAGACCTGGAACCCCAGCACCACCCCCATCAAATTTGCGCCGTCTGGTTCTGTATCCACGAGCCAAGCTACCTCTTTGTTTGGAAAGGCCAGTTCGGCGCCGACGAGTTCTTTGTTCGCCTCGAAGCCTGCCACTTCTAACCTATTCGGTACCGCTAAGCAGGACAAGCCTACAGAAAAAGAAGCAACACCAGTCTCGGACCAGGCTGACAAGACGGGAGGTGAATCCGACAAAGAGAACGATAAGGCCCCCAAGAAGTCACTGTTCGATTCTAAGGCCTCAACGGCTCCGGCAAACTTTGGGTCCCTCTTTGCGCCGAAATCGGCTACGGAACCAGCTAAGGCTGGAGAGCCTACAAAGCTTGCTGCTACCAGCTTATTTGGAACCAAGTCTGATGAGAAGTCCAGCACTCCCCCGACCACTACCAACCTGTTTGGTACCGTAAGCAAGCCGGCTGAGTCAAGCGGTGCCTCGATGCAGTCGTCTACATTGTTTGGTGCCAAACCCACTAACAATGAAGCTACCAAGACTTCACTCTTTGGTGCTCCCAGTGCAGAATCGACTACTGCTACGTCTTTATTTGGTGCAAAGCCTACAAGCACCGCCACCAACCTGTTCGGCAATGCCTCGGCGTCAGCTGCCAAGCCTTTGTTTGGTGCCCCCAGCTCTGACAGTGCGACGGCGCCCAAGACTGATGCTGCTCCTACGGCAGACAAGCCTGCTGCGGCCCCCATTTTCAGCTTCGGGGCGCCTTCCGCTGGTGCTGATAAGATCAACGGTGCGAACAAACCCTTCTTTGGGGCACCTCAGTCGCCTACGTCGTCTGGTGCAGCTGCGCTTGATGGTAGTCCCATGAAGCAGGATGGACCATCACCGGCCAAGAAGGCATTCGATGGTGGAAGCACTGGGGCTTCGGCCGCCCCCATCTTCAGCTTCGGTGGCGCCTCCACAGCTCCTGCTGCTCCCTCATTTGGTGGTGGCTCAGGCACTTCCACACCTCTGTTTGGCGGTGCTTCAGCGACCCCTGCTGCTAACAATGCAGGCTCGTCTTTTGGTGCAAACTCGGCCAACTCTGGAGGATCGTTCGGTTTCCAGTTTGGAGGGAACTCTGCTTCTTCATCATTCAACAATCCGTTCTCCTCAGGCAACGATGGAGGTAACGCAGCTTCTACCCAATCATCAGCTCCTGGGGGCATGTTCAGCTTTGGTGCCACCACCGCACCTTCTGGAGGCTCGAACCCGTTCCAATTTGGAGGTGCAAGCAACGCGACATCGACCCCAGCCTTCGGGGCAGGCAGTAATAACAATGCTCCCGCTTTTGGAGAGGCGTCTGGGTCTGCAGGAGCGCCAGGGTTCAGCTTCACAGGAGCCTCGCCAGCGCAAAACTCAGTACCAACATTTGGATCCAACCAGAACGGCAACCTTCAACCGCCTGCTGGTGGTTCAACCACCGGGACCAGTAAGTCTCCTCTTTTTCCACATCGGAAAATCGCCCCACTAAAGCGACGGGTGTAGACACACCGTTCAGTCTTGGGGGAGGCTCTAGCCTGGCCACAACGCCAGCTGGCGGGACCCCGGAACCAGCGAACCAAGCCGAAGGAGCCGCCGGAGGCGATGAAGAAGGCGAGAAGCACGAGCAGGTCAACTTGGCCGAGAACCTGGAGCAGGACGAGGATATCATGCATGATGTACGGGCAAAGGTGTTGAAGTTTGTGCCGGCCAGTGAGAAGTCGGATGACAAGAAGCCCAAGTCTCAGAGTCCGTGGTCGGTACAGGGTGTGGGAGCTCTTCGACTGTTAAAGCACAAGGAGACGAGTGTTGTTCGTCTTCTCCTGCGAGCAGAGCCCCGTGGACATATTGCTATGAACCGAGCAGTCCTCGCCGACATGTCTTACAAGGCTGACAAGAAGTACGTCAAGATGACCACGTCGAACGAGAAGGGTGACGGACTTGAAACTTGGATGATTCAGGTCAAGACGGCGGACATGGCTAAGGAGCTTGCAGAAGCTTTGGAGAAGAACAAGGCCCATAACAAGAAGTAATGTGGAGGAGACTGGGGAATAGTATATAGAAGCACACTCTGACATTAGGTGCTTGCATAGAAAGGTAAGGTGCAAGGAGCAGCATTGCGGGCGTTGTCAAGCATTCGACGTTTTATATCATCTTTTTGCAGTAAAAGCACGTTTGGGATTTTCGTGGGAAGGCTCAAGCAGGCAAAAATTGACTTGATCAGTGTATGGAATACAAAAGTTGCTTTTAACAAGTTATGCCGAGAGGGCATTGGGAGAAGTTTGATGTTTCTGTAGTGACGGGATATTTGAAGTTATTAGGTAGTCGTTGTAATGTAATTGGGCCATAGAACAAGAAGAAATTGTTCCAAGAAGATAGTAACCGGAACATCCATAAACTATCCATCTTGAGCTATCATGCAAATCCCTACTAGGTCAGTAACGTTGAAGAGTAAGGCCTCTGAGAGGTAAGGTACTCTTCCTTTGAGTCCAATGGTGTAACAAGTGAGGCTCAAAATTGCAAATGCCAAAGTGGGAGCTCAAGACTCATGTGAAACGCGGGGGCGGGGATCAGCAGGCGGGAAGGAGTACCTTAGATACCGTACCTACCTAGGTAGGTACAGAGGGAGCTGAGGTGCCCTAGAGGGGGAGAAGCTCAGGGCAGGTACGAGTGCGGCACGCGTCGCGTCAGTTTCCCCAAGACGATACCCGAAGGTGGAAATGATTTATTAGTTCTAATAAAACAACAACTTTCAGTCTCTAAACAACATGCCCAGGTAAGTTCAATACTCCCGGTCGATGACAACCTGATTCAGATACTCACATAACAATTCTTAGGGAAATCATTACGATCCAGGCCGGGCAGTGCGGCAACAGCAGTCAGTTATAATCCATCCCCCGCCATCTGCATACCATTATCTGCTCCTTCAATACGCCCGCATCTACGCCGCCATCGTCCGACTTGCTCTTGCAGTCATGCGCATACAGATAGATCGAACATTGCTGATTCTATTCGTGCACAGTTGGAAGCCAGTTTTGGCAACAGCTCTGCCAAGAACACGGCATCAGCCAAGATGGAAACCTAGAAGACTTTGCGACTGAAGGCGGTGACCGAAAAGATGTCTTTTACTACCAGAGCGACGATACGAGATACATTCCCCGAGCCATCCTGATTGATCTAGAACCGAGGGTGCGTCTTGGACCAATAGCAAGGTGACCAAGTGCTAAGCAGCTTCTATAGGTCATCAACGGTATCCAGACTGGACCTTACAGAAATATTTATAACCCGGAGAACTTCTACGTGGGCAAAGATGGCGTTGGTGCCGCCAACAACTGGGGTGATGGTTATCAGAGTGGTGAGGCGGTGTACGAGGACATCATGGAGATGATCGATCGAGAGGCAGATGGCAGTGACTCTCTTGAGGTGAGTCTTCCTTGACCAGCCGGAACCTGCTTACTGACGCTTCAAACCCCAGGGCTTCATGATGTTGCACTCAATTGCCGGTGGTACTGGATCAGGTCTTGGTTCGTTCCTCCTCGAGAGGCTTAACGATCGGTTTCCCAAGAAGATCATCCAGACGTACTCGGTCTTCCCGGACACGACGAACGCGGGCGATGTTGTTGTTCATCCTTATAACAGTATCCTATCTATGCGAAGATTGACGCAAAATGCCGACTCCGTTGTCGTATTGGATAATGGTGCTTTGTCACACATTGCTGCCGATAGGTTGCATGTTCAGGAGCCATCCTTTCAACAAACAAACCAGCTGGTGAGTGCTGCAACCTCGATCTTGCCTGATATCTACGTAGCAAGAGCACGAGTGTTAGGAGATGCGTGAGATGAAGCGAAGGCACTGACAATTATCAGGTTGCTACTGTCATGTCTGCCAGTACAACAACACTTCGATACCCCGGTTACATGCACAATGATCTTGTCAGCATCCTAGCCTCCCTCATCCCAACTCCTCGATGCCATTTCCTCATGACTGCCTACACGCCATTCACCGGTGACCAAGTCGAGCAAGCTAAGACGGTTCGCAAAACGACAGTGTTGGATGTGATGCGACGTCTACTACAGCCCAAGAACCGCATGGTGTCTACTGTTCCCGGCAAGAAAAGTTGCTACATCTCCATTCTCAATGTCATTCAGGGTGAAGTTGATCCGACGGATGTTCACAAGAGTTTGCTTCGTATCCGAGAACGACGGCTGGCGACATTCATTCCATGGGGACCTGCAAGCATTCAAGTTGCCCTGACAAAGAGAAGTCCATACATTCCCATGAGCCACCGTGTAAGCGGTCTTATGCTTGCCAACCACACAAGTATTGCGACGGTATGCAAGACCTCTAGATTCCTTACTCCATTTAGCACAGTAGCTCACAGAGTCACAGCTCTTCAAGAGAATCCTGAGGCAGTACGATGGCATGCGTAAGCGTAATGCCTTTATGGAAGGATACAAGAAGACAGCACCGTTTTCCGAGAACCTCAACGAGTTCGATGAGGCACGGCAGGTTGTTGCAGACCTGATTGGCGAATACGAAGCTGCCGAAGACGCAGATTACCTCAACCCAGACGCAGGGGAGAAGCCCACATCTGCAGAGACGGATCGACGAGTAGCTTGAAGGAGGGAGGAGTTAAGGATAAGTCGATCACGATCGTGTCTGAGGTAGTGGGGTTTGAAACGTCACGATGGGTGGAGGATGTTGGATGTCGATATTTGCTTTACAATCACTGTGCACTGCATCAATGACATTGCAGTTGGGGGCGTTTTGGGTGCCAGCCTCAATTTTGGTTCGGGTTTAGATACTTGCTTGGCTCGGCGAATCCATCGATTGACTGACTGGCTGGGCGCCTTGGTTTAAGGTTGATATGTCGCGTGCTGCTTGGATCCCGAGTCAGGCTGACCAAGGTATTTGACCCGGTGCCTGACAGCAGCGACAAACATCACCTCGGTCGTAATCCCTGTAGTCTTCGTCTCCTCACCGGGGATATTGAATGGGTGTCGATCCGCGATCTGTCTTTTAGCGTGGGTCGTCGAATATGTAGCTCTGAGATGCAGAATCTGTCAGAAACACCTACCAGTCAGCCAGTCTCGTCAGTAAATATACTATGTACATGTATGGTGGAACATGTAACGTCAAAAATGATGTTTTGATGTGGAGAAGAGGCCGGAGCATTTTGCGTGGTGATGATTTTGTGACGTCAGTGAATCCCTGACGTCAGAATTGTAAATGGCATCGTGATGAGTTCATTATTTGTGTTTGTTTGTGCGTGCGTGCGTGGAAAGAGTGTAATTATGGAGAAGGTGAGTGAATGAATAGGTATTAAAGGAACCCTAAGAAGCTTCGTCAGTTCAACATCATCATCTATCTCCAAATCTCAACTCAACCACATCACACAAGACTTGATTCGTCGCAACCACAACTACCAACCCAGTAAGTCAACGCTTCATTCAAAATATCGAGTTGTATCAGGGAGGGCTATGTACTAATTAATAATCATCCTCAGAAAACCTCCCATCAAAATGACACAATCCAAGGACCAGAAGATTGCCGAGACTCAGGCCAACCTCCCCCTCCCCGATCAGCCCCCTAAGGCTTCCGACTGGCAGTCCGCTGATGCCCGCACCGTCAACGTCGGCGCTGGCAAGCAGGAAGGCCCCATTGGCACCGACTCTGCCGCTCAGTCTGGTCTTCGTGAGCCCGCTACCAAGGGCGAGGAGGTGGACCTGAGCAACGTTGGTCGTGAAGGTGTTGAGAAGCGTCAGCAATAAAATAAGCCTTTTCTATATCCATCTTGTACAATATGAAAAGGAAGTGGAATGGAAGGAAGAACACGAGAGGATGTTAATGATACCTGCGAATGATCAATGAAATGGACCGCGAGCCATGAATGCTTCGCTGCTTGCTTGCTCTGTCTCTGTCTCTGTCTCTGTCTCTGATTCTGTTTCCCGCTACCGTTATGACAGGAAAACGTGAGTGGCTTGTACAGATACTTGAGGTAAAGCTCGGCCGCCATGCGGCATTTGGGTGTTCTCTCTCACTGCCTGCCATATTGATAACTTGTTCTGTGTCTAGTACAGTCGCCTTTTGCTGGCACTCCAGCCTCTAAAGCTTGGTTCTCCAGCCTTAAGGGGGGCGTGTTTTTGTTGATACTTGTTCTCCAGCTTGGAGTCACATTACATATTGTCATGATACTGTGGTGTGTGTAACGACATATGGGTTGCCATATAAATACTCATCTCGGTTTTATAACTCGCCCTACCGTCGTTTGGTGTTTACTACGCTGTAGAATTTACTTGGGAGTCCAGTCCCCAAAACATACACTTGCTTTCTCGGGTCGGTCACCCATTCTATCTGCCCGGAGACTCAATCTTTTGTACCGCATGTTGGTTCTAGTGATTCATAAGGCATTGCATCATGAACAAACTATATGTATGGGCCTATTGTGAGATTCCATTACTCGGTGGCCGCCACAGCATGTTGCCCAAAACTTATGGAGGGTCGAGCATATGTAACTTCAAAGGCCATGAGTTAGTTAGACGGTTACCCTATGCCTAAGCAAGCAGCTGGACGATTGTGGCTGCGAGTTGTCACGTCTGCCTATGGCTTTGTGCAGGAACATTGGCATGCTGGGCTATGTTACATTGGCCAGGAACAGCGTCTATTCAGATTTCACAGTGACGTGGTATCAAGTAAAGAGCCGGTTTCTGTACCAAATAACAGGAGACGAGTGAGATACGGGGCGGAAAGACATTCTGATAAGGTACGTAAAACAATAGACGTATTTCATTTGAAGTTTCTGGGTACCCTAGACACCGGTCCTTTACCACTGCGCCCACCTCGTGATGAAGCCTAAACCTCGAAAAGATTACAATGACTCCGTTTATCGAAAGCGCCATCAGCGGTGAGAGCGAGCGACTGAGGCAGGGAGAGAGGGAGAGAAAAGCCCTTGCCGTTGAGCCAGTTGACTGCGGGATCTGAGATGCAGTAATTAGCGTCTCAGCTCAGTCTTAGGCACTAACTAGACGCGGCCTAACGTCACAAGGTAATTGCGAGTCAACTCACTATTGAGTTGGAACTAGCCAACCACAGCACCCATCCAGAATGATCGACACAATTACCCGAAGAGAGGATCTAGGGTCCAGGGGCTTGACCTCATCAACGCCACGGCCAGCTCACGAGCTGGAGCATCAGTAGTCTCGGGCACGTCGTTCTCAACAGAGCATCCTGTAATCCCCATGGGTTTGCTAGATGAATCCAATAAGAGTATCCATATCTTATCCCCAACGCGCGGAAACTCGGCTGGCCGAGATCGAGTTGAGTAGAACGGGCATTCTGGCCACGATGGAAACTTGTCCCAGTTGACTAAGACGCAGACTTCAACTTCACACCCCAGGTGCAAGTTACGGCATGGCCATGACTAGAATGTCATTTATGTCACCTACCTGACTCCATTTCCACTCATGTCACACGAGAGACCAACAGGCGCTGAATAGACCGCACTGAACACGCGACATGACTAAGTTGGAGTCTAGCGAGTGCATGATCTCGGACCCTTGAGATGTGTTGTCCAATACAAGACCAAGCAGACCCTCAAAGAGGGCCCGCTTTGCAACTTTTGGACCTCGCGCCAGGAGCTCCACGGTGGTCAACGTGAAGGACGGCCCAGCCCATGGTCTGTGATATAATTCCGGAGTGCGGAGCCGAAGATGAAAGATGATAATGGCTGTCTTTGACGGATTACTAGAATCATGTCATAACAGACTCAAAAGGGATGCGCAAAAAGCAAATTTGCCTTGACATGATGCCCGCATACCAGAGGGGACTGCATGGACGGAAGAGGAAGAAGAAGAAGAAGAAGCAAACATCGACGGCCACCAAAACAACTCCACGCACTAATGCAGCACTCGTGGGACGATTAGGCCACGAAACGTACGTCGAAAAAGAAAGGCAGCCGTTAGAGCATGCAGATATCACCAGACGAAAACGCAACTAGAAAATAAACCCAGAGACATGGATGAACCGTGAGGGAGACTGCTGGGGAACAAGTTGCGTCATGGTATGGTATGGTAATTATGGTGATGTTCTCGCCAAAAGCTTCCTCCTGTCATGCATGATCATGGGAAACAAGACACCGAAAATCAAGGACGCACTATGTCGGCAGTTCTCCCATTTGGCTTGACGCCTCTGGCTCAACCAAATCACCGCTTGGCGTTCTCCTCGAAGGTTTTCTGGAACTGCCTATCATGCGTGGCGTTCACTATGATGCTCACCTTGACTCATGACGATGGTCGAGAGCTGTCTCGTGAACTGGTACGACTTATGTAACTTATATCCAAGGCGTATGCTTGGTCAGGGTCACTTGGTACCATTCTTCATAGATGTGATTGTGACGGTGACAGCATAACCCCAAGCACAACTTCAGATTGTGCAGGAATTGGGAAGACTGTTTCAAAAAGACCGTTTCTTCCATGAGCCGATGGACACGTCGATGATATTTCCTAGTCTGTCCTTGACCTTGGGAGGCGGTCGTCGAAGTGAATCAACACATCGAAGTTGAGCCAAGGAGAATCAAGGGGCGTGCCTGGGTAGGCAGTTAGTGGGGGTGTTAACCAGCTCCCAGCCCAGTCAGGATGGCACCCCGCAATGATATTGGGGGAGATAAGATACGATAACGATACGATACGATACGATACGATACGATGCGACTGCGATTAGATCAGCCGAGATGCGATGACATTCTTGGGAGTCAAGAGGCTGGCAAAGTCTTGGCCGCACGAGGAAGTTTCTGGGCAGAAAGCGGGAAAGAGAGAGAGAGAGGCTTGATTCAGTTCCCTCTTCCCACAAATTACTCTTGCCATGCCGTATGCATTGTATTCCCCTATCCGTATTGCTTGCATCTGTACTTGTCAACGTCAATCATCCGGCACTGGAGGTTGTGAGTATTTCGCAGCTTGATTGATGACTGGTCAACTCGATCGCATCTCATGATTCCTCCGAAGGAAAGTTTCCTGAAGCCGATGCACAAGCTTTTCAGCATATCGTATGATTAATTGATCGATCACGCCAGCCCAGCTAACATGATTGGTCCCAAGTTCCCTTTGAGATAGTCGTAGAAGAAGTAAATATGCCCCATCCGACTGAAAACAAGTTATCGGTCAAGTCTGGCTTATAGCCAGGGTTGGCAAGGCTGAGATGACGGATCGGTGCCAGAGGCAGGAGAACCAAACCCCTCGTGTGCCATGGTACGGCTATCAAACAGGCGCCCCTAGCAAAGATGATGCCCTGTTAGCTTGAGAGTATCACTTTGGACTGACCGGGTAATAAACAGTTCCAGGTTGAGAGTTCTGGTGCGGATACTGCCTGAAGCCATTGACGCCGATACGCACTCCACAATCCAAGAACCAGCAATGAGAAGACTCCGTAAAACTGTCCATAGCGTGGATATCTTTGGTGGCGTACGCTTAGAGCTCGCTTAGAAGCTGCGTCCCAGCGCCGTTGACTCGCAAAACTCAAAGCACAAGGCCAGAACGTGGCGGTCGCTTGGTAGATTCTTTCTCATGGCTGCATGGCCAATTTCTACTCCGTACACGGATGCAAATAACGTTCTGACCGCTAGCCTTGTCGCGAGCGATTACGATCAAACGAGGCTGACCAACCGTCAAGGCGGTCCGGAGCTAGGATCAGTTGAGCAGTCCGTGCAAGTGCCCGATAGTGGCTTTCTACAAAATCAGGCCACTCTTCAATGCCAAGGCAATCAGAGTCTATTCTGCCTAGAAGGGCCAAAACCTAATGTGTTATTTTTACCGAGACGCCGGGATCTATCTGACCAAGTGGCAGAAGTTGAGGCGTAATCAATCAATCAATCAATCTTCAATGCCAAGGTTAGTAGTGAGCACCACACGCATACCTATGCATACATACAGAGGTCCCTACTAAAAGTTTTATCCTATGCTAAAATCACTAGTGCTATTAAAAGTAAGGTAATACTTTTAAATTAATTAATTTTCTACTAAATAATCCCTGCTTTTCTTATATTTATTTCCTCTTTCTAGCTTAATAATTTTTTCTATATAATAAGGTATTTATTTAATTTATACTTAAATTTTTTTATAGTATTATTAACTAAGTTATTTTTTACCTATAAATAGCTTTACCTTTACTTTAAAAAGTATCTTTTTTTATAGTTTCTCTTTTTAAATATAGCTAGGTAACTTTAATAATATTTAAATTAAGGCTATTTTTATATTAAAGAAATTACTATATATTAATAAAATTAAAAACCTTTTATTATATATAATATAAATATATTAATACCTTATTTTCTTAAATAACTATATTAAGTCTTTTTTTTTATATTTTCATATAAAAAAGGTAATTTTAAAATAAGAATTTTTTATTAATATTACTATTAATTAATATCTTTTTTTTATAAGTTTTTTTTTTTTTTTTTTTTTACTTTTATTTAGGCTTTTTATTTAATAAATTCTTTAAATTAACTTTTCTTATTATTATTATTAGTTTTTTTTTTTTTTTTTTTTAGCTTAAGTTTATAGTTAAGCTTTTTAAAAATAAATATAAAATTTATCTTTTTCTTTTTAATCTCTAATATTATAACTAAACAGAATATAGCACTTATATTATATATACCTTATTAATTCTTACTAATTACAGATTAACTTATATTATACTAAGAAAGACTTACTATAAGCTATCTTACTAGCTTATAATAAATTTATAATCTAACTTATAAACTTATTATAAGCCTAACTTATATAACTATAAGCTCTCTTAATATATATATATATTTATTTAATATTAAATAAAATTTAACTTATTAACTATTAATAATATTTTTTATTTTAATAAGCCTTACTTATATTATTAACTATTAAAAAATATAACCTTTATTAATATACTTAGTTTAATATTTTATATAACTTATAAACATAAACTTAATATAGATTAGTTTTTTTATTTAAAACCCTAATTATTATATATTAATAGCTTTTATTTAAAATATATTATATTAAATAATTAAGTAATATTATATTATTAAAATATTTAATAATATTAACTTAATATTTCCTTATATTAAAAAATTACCTAGTTTTATAAAAATAATAATTAAAATCTATTAATTATATAATATAATTTATAACTTATAAAATTAAGTTAATAACTAGAAAATAGCCTTTATAGTAAATAATAATACTTATTTTTAAGGAAAAAAGAATATTAAAAAAGCCTTTAAATTATTTAAATTAAAACTATTTAAAAAATAAACTATAAATATAGTTTTATTTTTAATTTAAATAAAAGGATATTTTTATATATTTTTAATTAAACTAGATATTACTATTAAAAAAGTACTTTTTATTATATTATTAATTTAAGATAATACTAAAGATTAATTTAAGCTTATTTTTAAGGATTACTTAAAAAATAAATAAATTATATAAAATTAAAATATTATTAATATTTTTATTAAATAAAATAACTTTAAAGTTATATTTAAAGATAACTTTAAAGTAATTAATAAGGAAAAATAAGTAATAATTAAAATTATAATATTAAAATAAATATATTTATATATTAAATACTTTATTAAGTTTAAATAACTTACCTTTAAAACTTAATAAAATAATAAAGCCTTTATAAAAATATATTATTAAAAATAAAAAAAAAGTTTATATAAAGTAAATTACCTTAAAAATATTATTAAATATATTATAATAATAATTAAAATTAATAAATAATAATATAAATATAAAAAAAACTATTAAAGAAAATTAACTTTAACTTTTATTAACTTAATTAATAATATTATAATAATAACCTCTATAATTAATAATTAATATAAAGTAATTATAAAAATAATACTTTATATAGTATTTAATTAAAATTAATAACCTTAAAAGTTATTTAAAATAAATAAAATTAAAGATTATATAATATATTTAAATATAAGTATTATAATTATAATTAAATAGGATATATAATATAATAATACCTAAAGCTATAAAAACTATAAAATCTTAATTATAATAAGTAAATATTAAAATTAATATAATAATATAAAGTATAAATAAAAATATAAACTTTAAGTATAATATAAAGCCTATATAATATAATAAATTTAAAGGAAAAAGATATATTAAAATATAAATAATACTTATATTTAAAAAGCTTAATTTAAAAACTATAAAATAAATTCCTAATAAAAGAAAATATTAAGAATAAGATTATATTATATATTTTTATATTATATAGTTATAAAATAAAAAAATATTAAAAAAGAATTAAAAAAAACTTAATTTATAAAAAAGAAAATTAAAAATAATAATAAAAGGCTTATTAAAAATATAAAAAAAAGAAAAAAAGTTATTAAAATAAAGATATTAAAAATAATAAAAAAAGAAAAATTAAGTAATTTTAACTTAAAATAGCTAAATAACCTTTTATAAATTATTAATAATATTTTTATTAAAATAATACTTTAAAATAAAAAAGAAATACTAAAAGTAATAAATTAAAGCTAGAAATTAATTTTAATAAAAAAATTAATAATACTTTTATAATATAAAATATAAAAATAAAGTTATTAAAGCTATAATATAATATTTTTAATATTAAAATAAATAGATTTTATAAAAATAAAAATAACCTTATAAAATTAAATATAATAAAAATAGCCTAAGAATTTATAAAATATAAAAAAAATCTATATATAAAGTATTAAAAATATAAAAATATAAAAATAGAAAATAAGTTTTATATTAAAATATATTATATTAATAATATATTAAATCCCTTATATCCAAAACCTATATTTAATAATAAAGATAATATATAAATATTATTAATATACCTTAAATATAATAAAATATCTTAAATATTATATTAAAACTATTAATATAATTAATATAATTAAATAAATTAAATAATAATTATTTCTTTATAATTATATTTAAAATACCTAATAATAATCTCTATTTAATTAAAGAAATAAGAAGATATTTAATATACCTTTAATATAATTACCTTAAAATAGTAAAACTATAATTTAATATAATATTATATTTAAGTATTAACTATCTATATTTATTTTTAACTTATATTCTTTATATTATATTACCTTATAGCCTAATTTAATTTATTACTAACCTACTAAGCTAGCTTTAATCTATTAATATTTATAGTTTTTCCCTTAATATTAAAACCTTTATTTTTTAATTTACCTTTTTTCTTTTTTTTCTTTTTTATTTCCTTTTCTTTATTTTATAATAGCCTTTAATTTCTATAATATAATAATTAATATATTACCTTAATTTATATAATTATATATTTTAGCTATATAAATTATTATTAATATAAATTATTATTACTATTAAATTTAATATTAGTAATAAAAACCTACTATTATCTTAATAGATATTAGCCTTAATTTAAATAATTTATAATTTCTTTTAAGGCCTTTATTTAATTTATAATATACCTAATAAGGTCTTAATTTTTATTTTTCTTTATATTTTTTTTAATTTTTTTAATTTTTTTTAATTTTTTTTAATATTAATATTAAAAAGTAATATATAATAGCTAAAAATTATAAAATTAATTTATTATATTATTAATAGCTTATTAATATATAATAGATATTTTCTTATTATTTTATAATATTTTAATAAAGATTATAAAATAATAATATACTTAATTAAAAGCTTAAAGACCTTTATTAAAGAATTATTAATATAGGTATTAATTACTATAATAAAATAACTATGGCTAATAGTAATTATATAGTAATATATTTTATATAGTTTTTTTAGGTTTTTAATTATTATAATTTAGTCTTTAAAAGTTAAAGCCTTAGTAATAATTACCTTAATAAAGTAATAATAAAAAAGATATTTAGCTTATTAAGGCTAGAGAAAATATCTTTTTTATATTTATAAATTAAAGCTATTTATTTAATTAAATTATAAGGTTTATAGTAATAGCTATATAACTTTAAGACTTATTATAAAAGTTATTATATTTTTTAATATAATATATAATACCTTATATTATATTATATTAAAAAATAAATATCTTATTATATTATTTTCTTATTTAAAACTTTAATTAGCTATATTTTATATATTATTATAGGGATATTTTAACTTTTTAATAATATTATATAAAAAAATATATTAAATTAATAAATTAACTTAAAAAATTAAAAAAAATATATAAATTATTAAAAATATAAAAAAATAATTTAAAGAAATAATTTAAAAAAAAGTATATTTATATAAAAGAATTATTAATTAATAATATTAATTTAAAAAATATAAAAAAACTATAAAAATAATAAAAAATAAATAAATTATACTTACTTAATAATAAATATTTTAAATAAAAAATTATAAAAATAAATATAAAACTAAAGAAATACTTTTAATAAATAATATTTAATAATAAATTTAATAATAACTATTTTAATAAAAAAAAGTATAATAATAATAACTATAAATAAATATATTAAAATATATTAAGAAAAGTAATATATTATTTATAATTAAGCTATAAATAAGCTAAAATAATAAATAAAAATAACTTAAATTTATAAATATATTAAAAATACTATATATAATAAACTTAATAAACTACCTAATATTATAAATTTAAATTAAAAAGAGATAGTTAAATATTTAAATTAATTATAAAGTAAAAATAAATTTTATTAATTTAAAAATAATTATAAAATTATAGCTATTATAAAAGAAAAAGAAAAAACCTTATATATTACTCAATATAAAAAAATAACTTTTTAATTAAAAGACTAATTATTTTAAGGTAAATATTTAAAAAAGAAATTAAAAAATAAGTTATAATATTATTTTATTAAAAAAGAAATAAATATATTTCTTAATAACCTTAAAAATAATATAATAATAATTATAATAAATAATAAAAGATTTTATATCTTAATTAAAGAAAATAATATAAGTAAATATAAAATAAAGTATTTATTACCTTTAAAAAAAGTATAATATAAATATAAAATAAATATAAAATAAAAATTAGAAATTTTAAGTATTTTTAAGAAATAAAATCCTTAAAAGAATAAATTAAAAATAAAAATTAATTAAAATTAATTAAAAAATATATTAAAATACTATTAAATATATAAAAAACTATTTAATAAAAAACTAAAAATAGAGATTTTTAAATATAATAAATAAAATTATAAAATCAATATTATAAATAATAACTTACTATTTTAAAAGCTTTATTTATTTAATTAAAAAAAGCTATAAATTTAATAAAAATATATTAAAAAAATATTAAAAAAAGGCTATATTAAAAAATCTAGCTTATTATTAATAATATTTATATTTTTTATATTAAAAAAAATAAAAAAATAAACTAATTATTAATTATTAATTAGTTAATATATATATTATTAAAGACTAGATTTTATTTTTACTTATTATAAAACTTAAGAATTAATTATAAGGAAAATAAATCTTTATAATATTAAATTTTAAAGAAATATATAATCTTATTTATATTAAAAAAAAAATAAATAAAAAATAATATTTAAAATTAAAATTAAATTATTTAAATATATAATAATGCCTTTTAGTTTTATAAATATATTTATAATACTTTAATAAGTAATTAATAGTATATTATAAAAATACCTTAATATCTTTATAATATATTACCTAGATAATATTTTAATTTTTTTAAATAATAAAAAAAAATATATATAAAATAATAAAAAATATATATAAAATATATTTATAAGGTTTTAAAATCCCTAGTTTAATATACTACTTCTTTACTAATATTACTTTATCTGCCCTTATATATAAAGTTAATTAATTATATACCCTAATATATATAATTAATTAGTAGATCTAGTTATTATTAATTTCAGGTTAATTTAGCTTTTACTAATTAATTTATATAAAAGTTAACCTAATTCCTTTAAACCTTTAAACCCTGCTATTATCCTACCTTTATCTTAAAACTCTATCTATAAATATACTTTAATTTTATATAACTAGGAGGATATAGTATATATATTTAGCCTTAATAATTATATTATTAAGTTACTTTTTATATAAGGCTAAGCCTATTAAGGTAGTTAAAAAAGCTATTTTTTTTATATTAAAATATAAGCCTTTCTTAATAGCCCTTTCTAGCTTCTTTAATCTTAATAGCTTTTAAGCTAGCTAAACTAAATAAATTAAATAACCTAAGCTAGCTTAATTTATATAATTAATTAAATTAATTAAAATATAGTTAAGAATAGCTATTTTAATTAAGCTAAATAGGCTTTTTAATAAGAAGTTCTTTATAATAGCTATAGCTATTATATAGATCTTATAATAATCTTTATTATTAGCCTGCCTTAATATTAATTTAATTACTATAATAAGGTTATAATTAGTTATATAATAGCCTTAATTAGGTTCTAGGCTTTTATATATAGGCATTATATTAATAGCTATAATTAATATTAGTAACTATAACTAATAGGTATAGAAAGTTAGGTTAGGGAATATACTTTATAATAGACTTAGCCTGGTATATTAAAAAGTCTTTTAGCTAGGGTAAAGGAAGAAGGCTAATATAGCTATCAAGGAACCTATAGGCAGTATTAATATTACTTAGTTAAGGCAGTAATTATATTATTAAGGCAAATAAACCTTATATAATTTTAACTTTTAAGATATAGGCCTATTATAGGGGCCTTTTTATTTAAGTATTTATATAAAAAGTTAAAAGCTTAATAGCCTTATTAGGCTAATAATAAAGGAAAAAAAAAATAAGGTTTTAAAAATAGTATAAAATATTAAATTATTAATAAAATTAAAAAAAAGTTTTTTTATATTAAATAAGTTAATTATTTAAAATATATTATTATATTAAAAAAAATTAAAATAAAATAAAAAAAAGTTATAATAATATTAAAATAAAAAACCTTTAATAATATTAAACTTAATTAATAATAATTATATTATATAAAATACTTATATAAATTTAACTTTATAATTATTTATAAAAAATAAAAATAAAAAAGTAAATATAATTAATTAATAATTAAATTATAATATTAATTTTATAAAAATAAAGAAATAAATATTAAAATTTTTTTTTTTACTTAATAAATATAAACCTTAAGATAAATATAAATAAAAGCTATAAAAAAAATCTTAAAAAATATAAAAGAATTTATATAAAAATTCTATAAATACTTAATATATAAATACTAAAGAATTATAAAAACCTTTAAATAATTCCTATAATATAAATATAAGATATAATAAATAATAATAAAAAAGATTATTAAATAATATAATCTTTATATAAAAATAAAAATATAATAATATAAGCTTTATAAAGAACTTTAATTATTACCTATAATATAATAATTATAAGACTTAATTATAATAAATTTTATTATAAAATTACTATTATTTAAAAAACCTTTAATTAGAATTTTTTATATTAATATTATAATTATTATAAATTAATTTATTAAGTTTTTATATTACTTACTTTATAAAGAAAATATAAATATAAAAAAACTTATATATATTATTTATAAATATATTATTAATATATATAAATTACTAATAAAAATCCTTTTTAATAGAAAATTAATACTTATATTAAGATTTTAAAATATACTTATAATACTATTAGGTTTAAATTATAAATTTATAATAATATTTAAAGCCTAAGTAAATAAATAAATAAAATAAATAAATTAGGTTTTAAAATAATACTTATAGTATTATATAAATTATAAGTAAGATAATTAAAATAAGAAATTACTATATATTTAATTAGCCTATAATACTATATATAATAAGGATATAAAGCTTATATTAGTTTATATTAATTTTAAATTTATATTAAAAGCCTATAAAGATTTAAAAAAATTTAAAATAATTAATCTAGTTATAATAATTAAAAGTAATAATTTAAAGAACTTATATAATAAACTTTAAATAGGACTTAAGTTTATTAGAAAATAAATATAATAATACTATAACCTTAAAAAGATAAAGAGACTTACCTTTTTAAAAGAAAATATAATTTACTTATTTATAAAAAATATTATTATTAAATAATTAAATTATAAACTTAATTTTAAATATATTAAATTATATAAAATTTTTAAGAAAGTTTTAAAAAATAACTATAAACTAAACTTATTATTAAAAATTAGGATTTATTTTATTTTTTATATTTTATTATTTAAATTAATAATAAATATAATATAAATTAAAATAAGTAATAAACCTATAAAAGTAAAAGGCCTAAAATAATAAAAAATTAAAAAAATTAGAAATATATAAAAATAAATAAATAAATAAATAAATAATATATTTAAGTAAATAAAAAAACTACTTAAAAAATAATAATCCCTAGTTTAATATATTACTTTTTTACTAATATTACTTTATCTGCCCTTATATATAAGGTTAATTAGTTATATGCCCTGGTATATATAATTAATTAATAAATCTAATTATTATTAACTTTAAGTTAATTTAACTTTTATTAACTAACTTATATAAAAATTAACCTAATTCTTTTAAACCTTTAAACCCTGCTATTACCTTATCTTTATCTTTAATTTTATATAACTAAAAGGATATAGTATATATATTTAGCCTTAATAATTATATTATTAAGCTACTTTTTATATAAGGCTAAGCCTATTAAGGCAGTTAGGAAAGCTGCCTTTTTTATATTAAGGTATAAGCCTTTCCTAATAGCCTTTTCTAGCTTTTTTAACCTTAATAGCTTTTAAACTAGCTAAATTAAATAAATTAAATAACCTAAGCTAGCTTAATCTATATAATTAATTAAATTAATTAAGATATAGTTAAAAATAGCTATTTTAATTAGGCTAAATAGGCTTTTTAATAAGAAGTTCTTTATAATAGTTATAGCTATTATATAGATTTTATAGTAATCTTTACTATTAGCCTGCTTTAATACTAATTTAATTACTATAATAAGGTTATAGTTAATTATATAATAGCCTTAATTAGGTTCTAGGCTTTTATATATAGATATTATATTAGTAGCTATAATTAATATTAATAACTATAACTAATAGGTTAGGGAATATACTTATAAGTTTATGCTTAATCTCTTAGTTAATTAGGGTCTAACTGACCTTTAAGTAAAAGTGTAATAGACTTAGCCTGTATCTTAGTTTTTTAGCTAGGGTAAAGGAAGAAGGCTAATATAGCTGCTAAGAAGTAAGTAGTATTAATACTGCTTAGTTAAGGCAGTAATTGCACTATTAAGGTAAATAAACCTTATATAATTCTGACTTTTAAGATATAGGCTTACTATAGGGGCCTCTTTATTTAAGTATTTATATAAAAAGTTAAAAGCTTAATAGCCTTATTAAGCTAATAATAAAGAAAAAAAAAAAAGTAATAATATATAAGAATTATTAAAATATCTTATTAATACTTAATAATTTTTAAGGAAGTTTTATTAATTAAATTAAAAGAAAAAACCTTATTTTAATTAATAATATTAATAGCCCTAGCTAGTTAAGTCTTTATTATAATAAAAGACTTTATATTTTTAACTAGCTTTAATTTATTTAGAGTTTTAATATTTTAATAAACTATTTTAAAATTATATTTATTTAATTAATATTATTAATAATAAAAATATATTAAATAATTTAAATACTTATTAACTTATTATTATAATTATAATAATTTAATTATAATTATTTTTTTTTCTTTTTTAAGATAATATTTCTTAATAATAAAATAATTTACTATTAAAATTAGTCTTAAATATATATAAATAGGCCTATAATAATAAACCTTTAACTTTAATAACTTTTTTATTATTATACTTATAACTATAATAAGTATATTAAAAATAATTCTTATAACTAGCTAAGGCCTAATACTTTAAGTTATAAGAAATATAATAACTATATAGTATAATAAAAAAATTAGTATTTTTAATTGAAATAGCTTATATATAATAATTATAAATAGTTTTAAATTTTAATATATTATTAAAAAAAATATTATAAAATTAAAATAAAATATATTAAAATTATATAAAAGAAATATAAATAAGTAAGTTTTAAAAGTAAAATTAAAAAAAAGAAAAAAATTATATTATAATTAAATAAAATATAATATTTATATTATATATACCTTACTAATTCTTATTAATTATAAGTTAACTTATATTATATTAAAAAGGACTTATTATAAGTTATTTTACTAGCTTATAATAGACTTATAATTTAACTTATAGATTTACTATAAGCCTAATTTATATAACTATAAGCCCCCTTAATATATATATATATATATATTTATTTAATATTAAATAGAACTTAACTTACTAGCTATTAATAATATTTCTTTACCTTAATAAGCCTTATTTATACTATTAATTATTAAAAGATATAACTTTTATTAATATACTTAGTTTAATGCCTTATATAACTTATAAATATAAACCTAATGTAAACTAGTTTCCTTATTTAAAACCTTAATTATTATATTTAAAGCCTAGTAATAATAAGGTCTTTTTTTATTATAAAAAAAAACCTTAAAATATAAACTTTATTATTTTTTTTATTACTTTTAAATATAATTATAAAAAAATTACTTATTTAATCTTTATTATATATAATAATTTTCTTATTAATATAAGAGAATTATAGTAATTTTATTTAATTAAATTACTAACTTTTAGTCTTTTAAGGTCTAGTTATAATAAGTAATATATTAAGTAAGTTTTTTAGTTTTTATTAACTTTATTAGGCCTAGTTTTCTTATTAGCTTTATTTTCTTAAACCTTAAAAAAACTAATATTTAATAAATAAATATTATTAAGATTTCTATTCTTATTATATTAAGCTTAGTAATAAGATTAATAGAGGTTTTTTTCCTTTTAAAGTAATTATACTATACCTTATTAATAATAAGCTTTTTTATTTTTTTTATTACCTTTATTAACTACTTTAACTATAGTTTACTTTTAAGATATTTATTTTTTAAAATTAGTAATTTAAAATTAAAGTTAAACCTTTAATTAATTATATAAATATATATTTTATTAACCTAATAAATTAAAAGTCTTAAAATTTCTATTACCTTAATAAAAGTCTTATTACTATATAATACCTTAAGGAATATAATAAAAGCTTTTATTATAATATTTATATTTAAGGTTATAATCAATTAAAAAGTTAAAATATCCTTATAGTAATATATAAGATATAGCTAATTAAGGTCTTAAATAAAAAGATAATATAATAAAATACTTATTTTTTAATATAATATAATATAAAGTATTATATATTAGATTAAAAAATATAATAACTTTAATAATAAGTCTTAAAGTTATATAGCTATTATTATAAACCTTATAATCTAGCTAAATAAATAGCTTTAATTTATAAGTATAAAAAAGATATTTCCCCTGGCCTTAATAAACTAAATGCCTTTTTTATTATTATTTTATTAAGGTAATTACTATTAAGGCTTTAATTTTTAAAAATTAAATTATAATAATTAAAAACCTTAAAAATTATTATAAAATATATTATTATATTATTAATATTAATAATAATTATAACTATCTAGCTATAGTAGTTAATACCTATATAATTTCTTTTTTAATAGAGATTAATAAGCTTAATTTTAAATATATCTTAATATTATAATCTTTTTTTAAGTATTATAAAATAAATAAAAAAAAACTTATTATATATTAATAAGCTATTAATAATATAATAGATCTAGCTAATAATCTTTAGCTATTAAATATAACTATTAAGTATTAATAAAAATAAAGCTTTAATTAATTATATTATAAATTAAATAAAAGTATTAAAAAACCTAATTAATTACTTAAAATAGGGTTAATGCCTATTAAGCTAATAATAGGCCTTTATTAATAATATTATATTAAAAAGTAATAATAATTTATATTAATAATAATTTATATAATTAAAATATATAATTATAAAGATTAAGGTATTATATTAAGTATTATATTATAAGAATTAAAGGCTATTATAAAATAAAGGAAAAAAAAAATTAAAAAATAAAGATTTTAATATTAAGGAAAAAACTATAAATATTAGCAGATTAAAACTAGCTTAGTAAGTTAATAATAAATTAAATTAGTCTATAAAATAATATAATATAAAAAATATAAATTAAAAATAAATATAAATAATTAATACTTAAAGGGTTATAATTAAAAGACTTACTAGATTATTAAAAAGTTTAAAAAATTAATTAATAGCTTATAGAGAGATTATAAAAGGTTTATAAGTTAGGAAATTATATATTGCCTTTTTATTACTTTTTCTAACCTCCTAGGGTCCCCTGCTTAAATCCCTGTTATAAGCAGGGGGGCAGGATAAAACTTTTAGTAGGGACCTCTATAGGTACTGTGGAATCGTTGCTAGGCGTGGTGTGGCTTGAAGTCTTGCACCCTGCCTTCAATGATAGAGCAAATATGCTGTACACTTGCATAAGCGTACAGCAGCTTAATTATATACCTGTAAGAATCAGGTTAGTTATATTATTAATAAAACTATATATTTAATGGCTTAATTATTAAGAGTTAATATTAGCTATAGGAAAAATAGAGTCTATTCTGCCTAAAAGAGGGAAAAAGTTAATATATTATTTTAATTAAGTAGCTTAGATCTATCTTATAGGATATTAAAATAGCTAATTAAATAAAAATAAACTTATATAAGCGCTTCTCTTTAAGGGGATATAAAGTTTTTTTTATTATATTTTTTATATTTTATTATTTATAATTATTATTTATTAATATAAGCTTTTAAAGGGCTTTCTTTAGGCTATATATTAATTTTAAAATTCCTTTTTTTTTATAAAATTATATTTATTTTAATAATCTTTATATTATATAAAATACTTTATATTTATATTTTATTATTATTAATTATTAATTTTTTTAAAAAAATTAATTTTTTAATTAAAAAGTTATTTTTATTTTATATATAAAGCTAAGATTTTTAATTACTTTATTTAATAATTAATAAATTAAAATAATTAAGAAGATAAATTTATTAAAAAAAGCTTATAATTAAAATTTATTAATTAAATTTAATTAAATTTATTAAAATATAAAAATAAAAAAAATTAATTATTTTATTTTTATAATTTTTAAAAAAAATTAATTTATATTTTACTAAAGCCTTTTATAATTTACTATAAATAGCTTTTTTATATTAAAATATTAAGTATTTTTATATAAATAATAAAAATAATAATTATTTTTTTAATAAAAAAGTAATTTTTTTTAATTAATATAATAATTATTTTTATTATTTTAAAATTTAAAAATTTAAATAAATTAAAAGAAATAAAAAATTATTTAATTTTTTATTATAATTATATTAAAAAAAATACTTAATTATATATTTATAAAAATTAAATTAATTATATTATTAATAAAACTATATATTTAATAGCTTAATTATTAAAAGTTAATATTAACTATAGGAAAAATAAAGTCTATTTTACCTAAAAAAGGGAAAAAGTTAATATATTATTTTAACTAAGTGGCTTAGATCTATCCTACAGGATGTTAAAATAGCCGACTAAATAAAATAAACTTGCACAAGTGCTATTAGCTCACAACTGAATAAAGGAGGTCCGAGAACTGCCAGTCAAGTCAGCGGTCGTCAAAGTGGTGATTTGTCTCACAATTCTTGGCCAAGACTACATTGGCCTTCATCCAAGGTTGATGATGAGTAATGGTAGCCAATAACTTCCTTGCCAATTCTTACAAGACCACAAGGACCTTACTTCGTACATCACAACACTTGGCGCTTGTCGTGCGCAGGCGGTAAAGCGCAAACGACACAGATTTGTAGAACTGGTGGGTGATAGCATAATGCTGGCCGGTAGCACTGGCCGATTCTCTTTTTACCTGGACAGGAAGCTTGGTAGGTTCCAAGGGTCTTGCTGCATGTTTGACATGCTGAGCTAATGGAGTTCTGCGATCGACGTATTCATGCGGGGGCCCAATCTCAGATTTTTTAAAAGTCTCTTGTGTCTCCCTGCAGCCCTGACGCAGTCGCTGTCCCGCTATGCATATATCGAATCGAACTCATGGAGTCGACGAATCAAGTCTGGAAGTGACACTGTTGTTGTGGACTTCGCCTCCTGGTGGCCCGTATATGCCTCGGAACACCATCTGTTTTTGCCCTCACCGAAAAGGGGTGTATGGAAGCACTGAAAGCGGTGTGGTGTGTTCCCGGGACGGACAGGATCTCACTAGCGCACGGCGCCCTGGGATCAGACGATCGCACTGTCGAATCCGCCCCACAGCAAGCCAGATCCCAGGGTTCCCGCCATTCCGTCCTGGTGTTGATGGTCGATAGACCCCTGTCCTTGTTTCTCCTGACTGAGCTGCCAGGCTGCTCAATGGGATTCCATTTCTTTGGAATGAGTGCACGATATGTTGTGTCAGATGCTTCGCCGCTGGTCTTCAGCCTAAATATGTACACACAAGTATTTTGCCTCGTTCATGATCGTGGCATCTGATATGGTGGTGACATGTACAAATCCCTCTCGCGAGTGGCAAGCAGCTCACAAAATCCTTTTAATATATCTGACTGCTCAATATGATGACCAACTAGCGACATTGACCGAGCGGGAATCTGGCGTTTGGAAGAGCCTCGGGTAACCCCCTAAACCCTCACCGATCGCTTCGGGCGCAACCCACCCCTGTCAACTCACAAAACACAGTACATACATGTAGAACTCGGCGTAGCATTGGAATCCGTCAACAGCACTGTGGTGGATAGCTCCATCTGCATCTCCGTGTGCGCCTCGGCAATGTTTCGAGGGCAAAGACTCAAGGTGTAGACCCAGAAATCAGGAAACGATCTGGGGGCCTCTTTGTGGAAGCACGGCCACGTCATCGTACCGTGATCCGATCGGCTGGCGTTGGCTGAATGTGTTGTGGGGAGGGTCTTACTTCCCCAAAAATCTTGCTCTGCTTATGAGGGCTGAACACCCAATCAACGATCGTTTTCAGTCCGCCCAAGGGTCGCAAAGGTGTTCGCGGTAGTCGCCATCGCGAGATGCTTGGTTTCGAGAATACTGGTAGGACCATGCTTCGTTGTCGGCAGTTGACAAGGCGTCGCATGTGAGGCTACCGTTTCCCGGCATCTTATTAGAGTTAGGTTTATTACACAGCACATATACATATGATTGAACGGTGGAGGCCTCATGCTCGATTGTGTCAAAAGGCTTATTCAGAAGAGGGTGTGATTGCTTGTTCAGTTTGACACACATCTCAGATTGAGTCTGGGGTTTGCGACGCATCATGCACGATGTGAAAGTACTGCCGAATGACTCGCCATATCACATTGCTGATGCTGCGCTTATCAGCATCTCAAGAAATGCTGTAAGAAAGCGACAAGCATGTCTGCAAATCGGCTCTCGAGAAGGGGCTGGTGACGGGCTGAGCCTTGTCAATCAACGTTATTCGTTGCTTTTTGGAGTGCTGTGCATCATCGAGACCGTTGGAATCGAGAGGCTGCAGCGCACACTTAGGTCGGGACGGGCGTGGTGGGCCAAATACATACTGTACATAATTGAGTGGTAGGGATGTGCCGTTAACCAACCACTTATCATATCAGATCTGTTTTGCGTTAATTATGAACGGCTGGATGAGACCTTGCCAACGCCCGTCACGTCGTTGGTCTGGTTGGTGTCATTTGGATTGAGCTGCCTGTGCGAGATGTACCTCAGAATACCTGTTTGTGGTTAAACTCTCGGCGAATATTATACGATATCTGTGCCGCAAGAGCACCCCCGGGTTTAGGCTAGTCTTGAGACCTGTCAGAACGACCGTGACATCGATGAGAAGGCAAGGAGGGGCTCACTGTCAACATGTGTCTTATCAGTCTGCTCAACAGCATGAATCCTCAATGCATAAAGTTCCTTTAGGAGAGGATGCTCTGTTGCACTGTTGGTTTTGTTAGGTTAGGATAACTTGGAAAGTGACTTTCATACGAACTGTCGCTGGCCCCATGTACAGAGTCGATTTGCGAAGATCGAAGGGAGGCCAGTCGATGGCTAGGGGACCCTGGCGGAGGGCTGGAAGCTGGGGATAGAAACTTTCAGGCTCCTGTACTGTACTGTATGTATGTACTCTGTATGTGTGTAGGTAGCAGCGGCGCTTGCATGAGATCCATCGGGGATGATTTACCAAAGTGGCACTTTAGGTATCCATGCCGGCAACCACTCTGTCACTTCTCATGGCTCGCGCTGATCAACATCGGTTGGGTTGGCGCAGGTTTGAGGCCAGCCGAAGTCGGATTGAACGTCAACATCCAACAGTACCTTAGCAGCGAGATGACTCTACCCGCCCGTACTCTGTAGTTCAAAGGGATATTGAGTGCTCGTCATATCATTGCTGATGAGGATTTGCAGTCAGAGAAGCATTTTGCCCTTGACCGTTTCATGTGGTAAGGATTAAGAATATCGAAATCTGATGCTCAAACGAGATTCGACGACGAATTGAATTGTCATCGGCAAGGACGAGAAGGGCCGGGGGGTTCCATCAAGAGCCAGCCGCTGGCCATTATCGTTTACCAGTACAACGCAACCGCGCTTTGATCTTGTCTGGTAGAGTTGACAGAGCGCGGGCCATGGTTCCCTTGGTACAGAGTATCCAATGTAGAATGTCTGGTTAGTTGAAGTTAGGTTAACGGGGGCCTGCTGTCATAACAATTTGGCGTGGCACGAACTGCCCAGTATGGAGGTTAGTACATAGTGAAGGACAAGGAGGCCCCAGCGGGAGATTGATTGATTACGCCTCAACTTCTGCCACTTGGTCAGATAGATCCCGGCGTCTCGGTAAAAATAACACATTAGGTTTTGGCCCTTCTAGGCAGAATAGACTAGTAGAGTAGGTAGGTATGTGCCTTTTTGTCCATATGTAAGTTTGTAAGTTTGTTAGCTTCAAGTCAAACACGTTTCTGAGGCCCCCGGCTACCGTTAAGCTTCCAGACCCATCTGCAAGGAGGTCATTGGTTACCAGTCATCAGATAAACCACCCAGAAAGCAACAAGGAAGAAAAACCCCCGAAGGTGAGACCTCACAAGTCGAAGGGGCTGTTCTCCAACGTAGTACTCTGGACAATCTGTCCAGACGCATACAGCACCTGAATACCAGAACAGGAAACGGACAGTGACCGATGCAACACCGTGGGAAACTTGCTCACCACCGGGGGCTATAGTCTACTCCAGTCAAACCATTCGATCTGGCGACTTTGGTTTCTTTGGGTGGTGCCAATACTGCGGGACAAAGTACCCGCAGTGGTCAGCACGAACGTCACAACAGAAGGGGTGAAGGATGCAGGATAGCATCGGCCGATACGATTCCTCGGGATATAGCGGATCGAGATACCTGGATCTTGCAGTGTGTCCCGCCCGTCTAAAGAAATCGACAATTTAATAATTATTAACTATAGCATCCGAATGTACGTAGACCGAGCTGAGACGGGCGCATCTGATCTGGTGTAGTGTGCGGAAACGCGCCCGCAATCCTTAGTTGAAGTACGGAGTAGTACCATAGATAGATGGTACCTACCTACGTACCGTCCAGTGTGACGGGAGGCGTGAATCAAGCTGGCATCACATAAAACGCCCCCCAGCTACTCCCACCGACGGGATTACAGTAAGTACTATGTATTGTCTGGGAGAACTACACACTGCAAGTCTTGAAAGGATTGTTCTCGCCGTTAGGTACTGCACCTTTGAAGCGAATTAAACCCAATGCCAGTCAGCCACTGCTCAGGGTTCACAAACATGTAAGAATCCATAAGTGTCTGATGAGCTGGCTGGGCTGTGTAACAGCAAAGCTGATGTATTTCAACCTGATCAGCCGCGCACCCCCATCTCCAAGAACCTCACCTTTTGTCTCTTTATCATATGCAATGAAAGCAATAACAATGGTTGTTTTGTACAACTGCATTGTCGTGTGTAGGCGGCGAGCCTGTGGGCGTCACATCGGGGGAGGCTGGATGGCCACATTAGTGCTCAAGGATTAATCTTGCCTTGATCAACTACCGCGTAATAGTTACTGTACGTATGTACTGTAGTCCCACAGAGTGATCGACATCAGACCACCTCGCAAGCCTTCGCTGCAGTAGACGATGTTCTAGGCTTCTAGTCTCCCTAGCCTGCCACGGTGTGAGATCTGGCTGTGTCGGCCCACAGAGCCCAATTCGATTCTCAATATCCAGCGTGTGGTGGCTTGTCCAAGGAAGGCTTAGTAGTAACTCAAAGACACGCGATTGAAGCTGATGGTGGGCGAAGAAGGGCTGCCAGTGGCTCGAATTGGTCTTTACCTCCAACCGTGCACGACGCCGCATCGTGGGGATCTCATGATCGCTTCCACAGGAATTAGAAATCCCTTCGGCGCCGGGGATAGCCACAGTGTTCGAGATCTAGCCCCTGACGACATTGGCTACTGTCCCGCGTCGCACAGTCAAGTCATAGCACAGCACAGCACAGCTTCTTCACGCAGGCCGGGCCTACCAAGCCTCTAGCCAGTAGCAGTCGACTAACCGTTACTTGACCATTGGCTGACCACCCAGAATCGACCATCTCGGCACATTTGAATCGACGATTTGTCTCTAGCGTTAGATCCCGGCCGTTGGAACCTTCTCTTCTGGTCTAACGCCACGAACTCGAAGCGAAGGAGGGTGGTGTAACTACGTTGGGTTGGTGTGTTTTGGCGGATCAATACTGGTTACCAGTATTGCAAGTCTGGTAGGAACAAGTTTGCCGGAGATATCTACCCGCGATATTTTACCCGACATAAATGCTGTGAGTCTGATACGCATGGCCCACGAGGATCTGTAACAGACGAGGGTGTCCGCGTTGCTGGAACCAAAGAAAGACAACGAAATTGTGCTTTTGCCAATTGTAGAATATGGGAGTCAGACAAGTCGGGCACATTTCTTATTCTTCAGCCTGGCGAAACATGCATGCAGACCCTGAGCACCCTATTCTACCAGTAGTTCATGTCTACTATTCCCGAACTTGACACCCTGACTCGACATGCAGTAGGGGGCCAGCAATTCGCTGAATGTTCTTATGTACATTGAAAAAATTTGCTCTGTACCTCACTCATATCGAGGTATTCTGTGAAAGTCAGTTTGTGCATACTAATGCCTTAAAAGGTCAAGTATCACATTAAGGGAGAGCTCGGCTGTCTTAAGGTGCCTCTCGCGATAGTCAAGTCTTCAACGAAAACAGAAACCCTTGGGCTACGGGCCGAGGAGGGGAGACGACCGTTAATGACAGTTCTGTATCCGGCAGAGAGGACAGCATGACGGAAGCACAAGCCCATGTCCCGTCGTCTCATTGGGCGGTACCCTAGATTGCAAGTGTCTGAGCCTTCATGTGCACATTACTGCTCTTGTGATGATGATGGGCAAGATATTGGCCGTTTTGAACAAGTGTAACACCATAAACAAGCCGAGTAATTCTCGTATTGGACATCGAACCCGTGCGGCTGGCATACAAGGCATAACGAGTATACGGATCCGATGTTCGCCAGGCAGTCACCATGCTTTCTTACTATCAAACACAAGGACAAATTGCTATCCGATTCGCTGTATCCAGGGCCTTTGAACATGGAAGCCAGGTGGTACAGACGCTGTACAGTGCCCAGACTATCGAATAGATCCACCAGCATGCAAAGGCTTGCATATTGGGCGGGTATGTAGAGAGAGTACTGTACCGGTATTAGACGTGGCAGAAGATACATCATGACCCGGGGAACAGGTCGGATCGAATCGCAATATGGCGAGAAAACGTATGACACGGGAACAATGATGGACTGTGCCGCCAGATGATTTCGAGAAAGCTTCGGGATTTACTATGGAGGGGTGGGTACGGAAAAAAGCAAGAAGGAGATTAAAGATGAAAACTCATGGTCCTGCAAGAAACCCAGCATCTCGAGGCTTGCATCGTGCTCTTTTGATCTTGGTGGGTCGATTTAATGTTGAAGGTCAGTCAAGCTAGGCCAGATTGGACAGATTAGGAGCTGACTGCCGTTCGAAGAATGGAAGCAATTGGGGCTTCCATCGGTTCCATCGGTAGATAAGTGCCCGGACTGGGCTACTACTCCAGTTCTCGGCAGGCCTCTTTTTCCCAGCAGACAGCCCTGCGATTCAGGCGTCTCAGCTGCCTACCCACCTTGGGTACAGCGCAGTAATTAGGCACCTACTTAAGTAAGTTACACCGTTGGATTGGATTCCACTTTAGTGGTGGAGAGCAAGAAGGCTAGAATGACCAGAAGCATTCCATTTCCGCCTCGGTCCCCCGTGGAAGACAGGTAGGCACATGCTGTGCTAGGCACAGGTAGGCCTTTTGCTGATTGAATTTGATTGCATGCCAGTAGTACTCCTTACGTGACATGGCAGAGTTTTCCGGTGAGTAACGTCAATAAGGCATCCCTGAGCATGCTCGGCTAGGAACGCGATTCCTGATGGCACAAGCACAGGACGTACGCTATAGTATGTGCTGGTACTGCATTGGCAGAATTCTCCGAATCGTGCTAGTCTCATCATTGAGCAACGTAACGCCGTAGCACTGCAGTAGTCAACAGGCGAGCTGCAAGATATCTAACGCCATCATATGTAGCTAACAATAGTAGGCGATCCGGAGAGACAGCTTACCAGAATGTTGGCTGGATGAATCGAAAACTACTCAATGCCAAAAGCACTTGAGGTCAGGTCCCAGGCAAGAGTATCCTTGTAATCTTCGAGATATGTATGTTCTTCACTATATGCGTATGTACATACGAAACCGGGAGTATTCAATGGAATTGCATGCATCTGATAGCCCGCAAAAGCAACCGCCTTCTCGACGCCTGGGCAAGATCGGTTATGACGAGCCCGCTACTAATACATATACTACTCACCTATATAAATTAGCTCGCGCGACATTGCGGTTTCTGGCCAGGCCTTGGGGGGCTATAGATGTCCTGGAGAAATGGCAGAGTGACGAATAGCCAGACAAGGCCCTCTGCTGGCTCGCTAAGCTTATGACAAGACAAGACAAGACAAGATAAGATAAGATAAGACACACGAAATTGACTATTCAGCGGCACAGCCGATGCAGTCCCAAGTGATTGGAAACAGCATCGTGAATGATATCTCTCTCTCAAGGGCGGATGTTTACCGTCTATGGTAGTCACTAGCAGGAAGACCCATGTTGTGGGAGCAACATCTGCCATCCTAGCGATGCACGGAGGTATGTAAATTTGCGTGTTCCCAAGGAACAGGACCCTGGCGGAGGAGATTAAGCAACTCATCGACGTCAAGAAAAGGCCAGTGCTTTAAACAACCCCTTCTGCCATGCTGTTCTACGGATACATACATAGCAGGTTCTTTTCGTATGCGACATTGGTCTCACTTCTACCACATTAATGGCATGAGCCCGTGCAGATCATGATTCCGTCAGGGTCTTTATGATTACAAGGTCACATCTGAGGGTCACAGCCAAGATGATAGAGAAACAAGGCTCATCACCAGACAGATGAAGCATCAACCCGAGCTTTGACATGCGTCGAAGCCCAAAGCTTCACAGGAACAGTGACTTGAGGGCACACTAGCCTTCCCTATTTTGTATGCTGTTCTGGAAGAACAGTGAGAACGAGAATGGGTCGGCGGAGATTACATGAGAATGCGCGATGGACCACCAGGATGATGCTGGGGTGAGAACGGATCGGGCAACCGGGATCCAACGACAATATGATGTACAGTGATGCACAACACACACTTATTATACCGTGTTGCGCTAGTATCTCACTCATATATGTCTCCCGCAGGATTTGCTTTGAGGGGCAGGCTAGTGATACGATCTTCTTTCTGCTTGACCTGAAGCTTCATGATCTGAGGCAGGTAAGCCTTATTGGCAAGGTTGACGAATACCATCACCAGGTTTCCCAACTGTAGGAGAGAACTGGAGTTGGTATTACACGATAGACTTACTTTGACTTGATATGGCGTGGCACGGTCTGGTATTCGTCTGCACTTACAGTATATGCATAGGGCATGCCATTACTGAGGGTTACATCGTATATCTCGTCAAATTTATCGACCAAAAGCCATCTACGATCAATCATCGGCTGAAACATGACGGGCTGTCGTCGGACGATACGTATTGGATGGCCTAATGGAAGCATCTTCCATTACGTTAGTACTGATGAAACGCAAGCATCGAATCTACGTATTCATCTCATCTTGGTCTGCCGGGAGAGTGGAGTGGTAACATGCCAACCACACGTTCATCATGGAGGCGCACTAATCGAGACCGTGTCTGATCTTGAGAGATTAGGTCGGCAGGCCTTGGGTATGTAATGTGTATCCGCCGGAGCGGCGCCCAGTCGACAACTTCGCGTGGTGGCGGATGGACCATCCCTGCGGAGCCGCGGGGGCCGTTCGGATTAGGGTTTTCTCATCAAGGACTACCTGCGAGGTACACGTGCTGGGCTTGGAACAAGTGCAGTCTGGGTAGCTCAACAAAGTTTCTTCCATGTTAGTTCGACGGGTTCCAAATGAGACCTCCTGCTCCTTACCTACCTAGCCAGGTGGGCATAAGATGCTGGCGGCCTGGTCCTTGCCCACTGACGTACCTGGCTGCGGTGCCGTCCATACAATGGGGCACCACCCAATCTGAGTCCGTCCATCGTCCATTGTCCATTGTCCATTGTCCAACATTCATCAGTTCGTCATTGCTCTAATGGCTCGATGAAGCGGCTTAGCATCAACGCTTTTACTATGTCCTTGTTGCCAAAAATCATCGTAACTATCGCTGCTCATCCCATCGTTCCTAGATCAGCGCAATGAGGCTTGCAGTGTCACCCAGCTTGCCCGTCGTTCCTCAGCGTCATCGACACCTTGAGCCTCGGGTTATCTCGTTTTACTTCCCATATGCCAATCTCGCGCATCTTCCATCTGAGCCGTCATTTGTAATGTTTCTCGCGCTTTGCCCCTATTTCTCTCAATTTAGCGCTACACTCCTAGCTCCCACGCCCTTAGCGCATTGCGGCAGGGGATGGGGGAATAATGCAACTGTGTAATACAGTTGGCAGGGGACCTGCCTGTGCTGAATCGAAATGTGATGTGTCGATGGGAGATAAGTTTCCAGCTCAGCCAGAGAATGTTAATGTCAAGTTTTAACAATAACACCACTCACTGCAAACCACTCTTGCAAGGCCTCCCAGCTAGGGATATTCTTCCAATGTGCTCATTTCCTTACTCTCAGAGAAATTAGCAGTGCCAATTTATAATTTGCCAGCAGTAACTAGCTCGGTGGTTTCGCCCTCACTATGTATTGATTCACGGCGATACGACACTGGGAAAAAAAGACAAGAATAAAAGATGGTTTGTTGCCCAGGTGGGAGGGAGCTTCATAAAAAAATCATAAGAACACATTTGAGTGGTATTGAGTGGTGTGGTCCGGGGGCGTCTCCCTGTGTTGTTTGTGGACTACTAAAACCAGACCGCTGCTGACCCCAGGAGCAAGGGCCCCCGGAAGTCGTACCATTTTGCAGAACTTGAGATTGGAGATCTCCAAAGCCTAGACGCTACTGCACCGGGCTATCGTCATGCCCCAGCAATTGGAGCAAAGCCTGGGTCAGTGTTTGAATCGACGGTAACGATGAAAAGTACACCAGTGTCTCGACTTTCTTTCGACTCTCACCTTTTGCTCTCGAGCCTCAGCGAAAGCGACGGCGACGCAGTGATGGCTGATGAATACGGAATCCCAAAGGATACATACTGATAATGAACATAGCATGTGAAGAGATGCAAGTTCCCCGAGATCTTGCTACAGATGAGATACCATAGCCAGTCCAGCCCTAGGGCAACATGGCCATCTCTTTGCCCTTGTCTGCTTCATCGGTCACTGATCCTTGTTTGTTCTTCCAAGCCCCACACATCCATGATCGATTCTCTTCGGATCCCTACCGCTCTCCTCTCCCCACCCATACCATATCGTAAACCGTCATGCCATCGTGTCCCCTAGCCAGTGGAAGCGAACTTGAGATCCCTGTCGCGTGGGCGGTATCTCTACCCGCGACCGTTTCCCCCAGGCGTCACAACTCAACGCCGCAGCATGAAAGCTTGCTGAGAGGCGCACTTGCTGATCGATTTGGTTGTGACGCTCGACGTCTTGCTCGGGTCATGGTTTCAGGTATAGCATTGAAAATTCCAGTGCGATACACCCAGACGATAGTTTCTCATAATGATAGTTATATGCAAAGAGGTCGTCGTTAATTTGGCAAGGAGCATTGCCGTATTTGATCGGGTGATCTGGATAAGGATCTCTGACAAATAACCGCGCCGCAGACCCCTGGTACTGTACCGGTCGATCCATGCACTGAGGAAACTGACAGACTCGAAAGCTCCCCTGGTTGGAGGTTGGTGTACTACGTATTGTGCTGTACCTATTGGATGTTGCAGAAATGGTTGTTGCGCTCTCCAATATGCGAGTGCTTTGAATTATGGATGCATCGACGTCGGAATTGATCTATCCCTCCCCCTCCGGGCCAGGCGCGAGCTGGGTCTCATGTACAGTACAGTATCCGTACCTATAGGTTATGCTTGCTTGCTTCCGCCCGTGCAGGACTGGATTAGGTTGTTGCTTGCTTCTCCCAGGCTACCTATTTTCCGGTGGTAAATGATGACAATGGAGGCGCCGATCTCACATCTGATCTCCTCGTAGTGCGCTGTTGGTGATTCCCAGAAGGTTGTACTGCTTGGGAACTACCTATACCTTACCTTACCTTGCACTCCCTCGAGACTGTTCACACGCAGTCTTCTTCCCCTTCCTTCCTTCCTTCCTTCCTTCCTTCCTCTTTCCTCCTCCGTTCGTGCCCTTGGTGTTTCAACATCTCCTCTTCCCCAACCTTTTCCCACCTCCACATTCCCGCAGCAACAAATAGATTAGTAGCTGGCTCTTCTCTTCTAAACCTCGGTATTCGATCCTCCCTCTCTACTTTCGACTCTCATCCACAGCGTTTGTACTATACTGTCCTTTTCTGTGTCCCTGCGCCGACTCAAGCGCCTGCAGAGACACCACCGTCCGCAGCAGCAGGATTTGTCCTTGCCCGCCATCCTAGTGGCTCAGCGCTGCCCGGCTCTGTGTCTGTGTACAATACGGAGTATTATACCTTCTTTTGCGAGTCAACCAATCCCTGTCTAGTTGCTTGCACAGGACAGAGTAGCCAGCTCAGAGGAGACGGAAGAAAAAAAAAGGCAAAACATCGAAGTCGAGATATCCAGACTACCTAGGTGAAAACAACAACAAAACTTGGGATATACAGCGACGAACGCTACCGCACGCATCTGCATCAACAGTGGCCAAATCGCAAATTTCAGTACTGGGTCTGATCAACCGTTCCGACACATACTAATACCCGGCTTCGACTCCATCTCAAGCCGTGTACCAGCCGTGGCCCAAGGTCGTGTCGAGCCAGTATTAACTTCAAAGTTCATCGATTGAGCATTTCCGCAGTCAAGTTGCTAGCTTCGATATCGCTGTCAACGGGTGCAATCCAGTGCGCGCTTTCTTAGCTCCACCCGTCCATTCTCTCTCTCCTCATTCCGAGCGCTACGTTCCCAGACCCCGGCCGTTGGATCAGCTTCGCGGCAATCGACCTACTTGAGTTTGCGCTACTCTGATTCTCGCCTTACTCTTTGGAGGAGTAAGGACCTCAGCAGCAGCATCGTCGTTCTTGGATCAAGCTCGTTCCCACTTCTGAGGAATTCTGAGTTTGGCGCTTCCCCTGCCAGCCTCTGAACAGCCCAAGCCAACTCAAGCAAGCCCCTGTCGGTCAGCCAGAACAAACCCAATCCGAACCAGGACAGGACCTCTATGTATGGCGGAACCCCCCTGCTACTGTCCCGCTCAGCGCCACCACGAGGGCCCTTGTCGCTTGTCCATCGCACGCCAGATCTACCCACCCCCTTGTACCTAGCCTGGTACCTGCTATTTGTTTCTCTCTTCGCCTCTTTTCATTTCGCCTCATCGGCCCCCTCCCCGTTTGGACACCCCATTGCCAACCCTCACCTGAGTCCATTGTCACATCTCCCACCCTTGTCCCGTGTTGACCCATTCCTGGCTTCCTTCAGTTCTTTTACTACTGGAACCTCATTCTTCACCACCCCCCTCCCCGTTTATTCGTACAGCTCTTTTCCTCGCCCATCACATACACCCCCAACCGGATCTAGCCAGGTCAGATGCATCTACGGCCTTAAAACTGTCCCAAATCATCGTTAGTAATTACCAGATCCGCTATGGAAGCGGCTGACTCTGGAGCCAGGCAAAGGTCTGTTTGAAATCCCGACTTGAAAGTATTCATATTTCTGTCTGCCCCTCCCATATTAACCCATCTCTTGTCTTTACAGCCGTCACTCTGCAACCAATTCAGAACACCAGATTCACCACCCACCTCAGCCCGATCAACCATACTCCGATCATCGCCATCACCATTCCTACTCGCAGGATATCTTGTTGGACAGGTCGTATCGAGAACCTTCCGCCATGGCAACGGCAACCCTCATCACACCGGCCGCCCACTACCCACCTCAACCTCAACCGCCTTTCTCCAGTTATTCACAACCCAACTCTGGTGCCGCCAGTATCGCCAACATGATTTCTGAACCGCGAAAACCAGCCGACGATCAGGAGCCCTCAAATCGCCAGTCGCTGCCCTCAATCTCGGAGGTCATCCAGGGCACTAAACCTGGGGCTTATCCTGTTCCACATGCGCCGGGTTTGCAGTCTGGTTCGAGTTTGCCGTCGCCCTTCGCACCAGCTCCTCGATCATTCCCAGAGGCTGAGAAGCGTTCGTCTCCTCAACCTCTCCACCCGAGCTCATCCTTTCCTCGGCAAGATGGACCTGCCTTTGCGGACTCTCCTCGTCCTCATTTCAACAACCGACCATCGCTCCCTCCTGTCTCTGACCGCCGTCATAGTCCTTCAGCCAAAGCTGATCTACCTCCACACCATCACCATATCGAGCAGAAGCTTCCTGAACCTCACCACCCACTCAATGGCGCCTACGCTCATCCACCTCCTCCTCCCCCTCCTCCCCCTGTCGCATACCAGCCTGGCCAGCTGCCTCCAGGTCAAATGCCCCTGCCTGCGTATCCTATTTCCCCTAGACACGGAATGCCACCACATATTCCCGGATCTTATGATCCTAGAGCGCCTCCCCACATGGACGACCCTGAATATGCCCGAGCCAGATACGAAGCTACAGTTGACAGGCACTACGAAAGCTGGAATTATCAAGACTCGTTGAGTCGAGTAAGTTACCTGAATTGCAAGTTTCATCAAAAACCCAAGGCGCTGACTTTGACAGATCGGCACTTCGTCTCGTACGATCTTCAATTTTGCCGAAGCTTACAGCAGAATCGCCCAAGAACAACACGGAGCTCACCCCATCCCAGCTCGACTACCTACGGAACGAGAAGTTAGCGATATGCTCAGCAATATTGAACTTGTCAAGAGATCACTGGAGCAAGTGCGTGACTTGGTGCAAACTTCTATCCAGAACGAACGAGCTCGAGAAGGGTCCAAGATGAAGGGTCCTTATGAGGAAGAGCACGACGTGAACATGTACGGTGATGGAATGAAGCCAGCATATGGCATGACGGAAGTTAAAAAGCGTCGAGGTGTAAGTTTCTGGCCCTGATTGATTTCTTCAACACGAAACTAATGACGGATAGCGTGCTGCTCCACCTGGACGATGCCACAGTTGCAATCGAATCGACACCCCTGAATGGCGACGTGGACCTGATGGAGCCCGGACTCTCTGCAACGCCTGCGGGTTGCATTACGCGAAACTGGAAAGAAAACGCCAGCTCGAGCAGAGGTCGATTCGTCCTAAAGATGAAGCTCATCGACAATAAGGCCTTAGCTCGATGGTTTTGGCTATACTACGGAGTGCTCATGGACACTTGAATGCATTGTGCATAGGTGCTCGGTTGTCCCATGAATGACTTCAACTTCATCTCCCAACCCGCATGTATACACATACACAGTCGCCTCACACATACACGCATACGCACACATCTTCACGTTTAATAATACCCGATCCAACAGAACGGCATCTTTGCATCGTTCTCTGTATATACGTTTTTACAACTGGGAAACCTTGGGCTTTGAGCAGGGACCCGCAGCATAACAGGAGTTCGTCTAATTATGGACGCCATATTTAACATGGTGTAGCTTTTGAGTTCATGGGAGGAGAGAGGTTTGACTTTCTAGACAAAAGAGATTTCTTGGACCACACGACAGTGGAGAAATTACTGGGATGGGCGGAGGGCAGCGGAGAGCAATCATCGCAACATCAGCAACGGATGTGTATTTTGGCCTTGCTCCTACGCAGGAGATGAGAATTTTTATATAGGGTGGGATTGGTTATCCTGGGAGGAAAATTACAATGGTTTTACGGCACTAACCAAGGTGAAATTCCTTGGCATGAAGAGGAGTAAATTGAAGGTACCGAAGGACATGTTTCTAGTTATTTCGTGGAAAGCAACGCCAACAAGGCTAGGAGGGGGTCTACGGCAAAGGAGATGTCTATGGCGGTAAAGGAGAAATCAGAAAGTGATCAACTACGCCGAACTTGGAAGTGCACATATCCCTGTGACAGTTTACGAGTGTGAATGTGAGCTTGAGTACATATAAACTTGGGGCAGCCCAATAGAAACAGCGGGTGCAGGGACGGAAGTATTTGCCACTTGGGCATCGAGACTATCGAAAGATTGGCGAAGCTTAAATAGCCATTTCTGGAGATGAGGGGCGATCATTTGCCTTGGTGGGGCTAGAAGTGCATGATGATATCTCGACCTTGCATAGATCTACATCTTGCTTTATTATTAGTGTTTACAAGAAGAAGAAGAGCAAGAACAATAACAATAACAGGAATAGGAACAGGAAGTGGGCGCATTGCAGGTACAACAAACAGACAAAACAACCCAGCTTGTCAGTATGTGCTGAATCAAATGTATGAAGCTCGTTTCGAGATCCTCCATTCCCCATAAGGACTACGAGACGGGAATAGCGGGTGCCAGCTCATCTGTACAGGAAGTGACTTTTAAAACAGAAGCCAACAAGACAAGGCGATTTGGAGGGATTAGTGAGCAGGTGGTTCGACAGGCTGAGTTACACAGAACAATAGGGGGTATGACATGGGAGACGAGAACGGGACGGGAGGCTAATCAAGGCACGAGCGGGAGATCTGACGAACGGGTAGCTTGCTTGAACTCATCGGACACGGGAACGTGCGTGCATGTACATGTGCTTCTGAGTTGTTGTTGGTGATGGTGTTGTGGATTTGAGTTTCTGGATAGGTTAACTACGTAGTACAAGACAAGACAACGAGACAAGACAAGACGAGACAAGACGTGACTTGCAAGATAAGACGAGAGTATCTAGAAGGGATTTGCCATCCCAAATACATTATGACATCTTTAGTGATGTACGTGTGGGTGTTGGCTCTCCGTCTGATATAAAAGATTTCCATTAAACTCCCTACCTAGGTACGCTAGGTTCTGCATCCACTACACGCCTGTATGGGCCGTGACAAACCCCAAGCACAGTACCAGTAATATCAGATACCTTTCCATGTGCAACAATGAATCGAAAGATCTACCGACGTGCGATTGCAGAGGCATCCCCAGACCAGACATACATGAATATGTCTTGATGCCTGAACCACCAAAGCCCGAACAAAATCCACCAGACGGATGTCCAATGCAAGAGAGTATTCCACAAGGCCTCGTATGCGCTGTTTCTTGTGATACTTGATCAGAAACATGGCTGCAAGCACGCGATCTGCACGTCTTTCCAAGATCTTCCCTGGTCCTCCCCTATCATATGGTGAGTTGAATGGTAGGACAGGAACACAGGAAGGATTATATAACATGCAGTCTGCGGTAGGGGGACAGTGAAGGGAGAGGGAGAGAGAGAGAGAGAGAGAGAGGAGTGGAGGGAGAGAGGCATGTGAGACGTGGATGAAAAACTCTCCCTTGCTCTCCTGTATCACAATGGCCGTGACAGGCACGGTGAAGGTGACACGGGCGAGAACAGGATAAGAGGGCTCAGCTGCTATGCCGCGTGTCTGCAAGTGCTTGGCTGGATTCTCTGATGTTGCGTTACATGTCCATTACATGTACGGAGGCTATCATGTAAGTACCCATGTGGCTTTTCCATGGAGGATCTAGGAGTTGGTCTAGAAATTATCGTCCTTCTGTGAGGCTCTGACGGGTGGTATGCCAAACCATGTGTGTTGTGCATTACCGTGAGACCTACAGTGATACATACATACATACATACGTACGTACGTACACACGTCTTCTCTACTGAGCAAGTTTTTTGGACTGTATTGCGTATAGAATGGAGTGATTTTACGTTCAGCTAGGCCTGTTATACACAACAACACGTTCTGGTGATTCGGGTATAGGCCTCAGACACGACGCCACGGAAGAGGCAGAGAGGTTCAAGACCGATGATGGCTACTCAACGACTCCTCCTTCTCCTCTACTACTACTACGTTCAAGCTGCTAGGACGTCTTTGGAAGGAGAACTGAGCGTACCCGTTAGAGCGGCAATGGGCTTGAGTTGAGTTGAGTTGAGCTGAGCTGAGTTGAGTTAAGATGAGTTAAGATGAGTTATTTATTTATTTATTAACCTACATATGTACTTACCTATGAAAACCAAAACTCTAAAAGATATCGTTTCAACCCTATTTCGTCGTCATTCTTGGCTCATACTCGACGCTTTTCAACCGCCGACATTCCAGAGAGACAAAGCCAAGTTGCAAAACGGGAATAGGACCGCCGCCCGCCACGTGGAATTCCCACCGGAGAGGAGAGGAGCAAGGGTCCTTTCCCCAAGGTCTCCGGGTCTAGGTAGGTAGTTCACGGTCTTGTCTCTGCCTCCCTCAGCCTAAGCACATGTACATACATATGGAGACGGTACAGGCAGGCATGTCGCTAGCTTGATGAGCACGAGGGGTTGAATCAGAGTAGAGTACTGTACATACACACATAATAGACAGATATATATGCAAGGGAGGAGAGTACATATACGCCAGAAAGTTGGCTAAGCCACTTCGGAACGTGACAAGCTAAAGGGCCTCGTGGTTTTACACCAAGGGCGTCTTCGTTTTCGGTGACAGATATCGGTTGTTAGTCAGTTTAGTTGAGTTCAGTTGAGTTGAGTCGGTTGCGTGCCAAGTTATGTAGATGTGTTGTGACGAGATGAGATGTGAGGGCTTGATCCCTTGCATTTTGACGTTGCATGGAGGTGGGTTAATAATAATAAGGGTCTCTCCGGAGTATCTGATCTAGCATTTGGTGTACAGTATGTATGCATGTATTATTCTAACAAAAAGGAGAATTAAAAAAAAGAACAAAAAGAACTTGTTGGATTTGTTTTGTTTTGCTTCATTTCGGAGAATGGGACTGAATTAACGCAGAGTCTCCGTTGATGACATTTTCCATATCAGCAAACATCACAACTGCCGAGCTATGAGATATTCAACGCGGCGACGTCACATTGTCTTCTTTCTTCCTCTTCCTCTTCCTCTTCCTCTTCCCCTCCTTTTTCTTTTCTATGAATTGTTTTTATACTTTTCTAATATAATAGCCCAGAAACCCGTTTCCTCAAGACAACCGTTGAGTCGAGTTATATTCACGCACACACGCACACACACACACATATATACACGCGGCCGAGTCTAGGCCGAAGCCGTCACAACGGCCAACAGCCACCAGCTAGGGACATGACTCTCCAAGCTTTCAAGTACAGTATTTAGTTACATACAGTAACAAGGGAGTAGAGAGTACGGATAGCTAGCTAGCATGTACTTGATCGAGATGAGCACATCAGTCGGATCTCTAACGTTGCTACTGTCAAGATCTGCAACCAAGCAAATACACATATCTCTCGTCGTCAAAGATTATACATATACATATCCGTACATACATACATACATACATACACACGGCCTGCTGGATCGGGCAAAACTCAGTGGCTCACTCAGCTGGACCTGGACCTGGACCTAGACCTCGACCGACCGCCGTTGACTTGACTTGACTTGGCTCGACCTGAGCTGTTCTGCTATGTACAGTACAGTACATACCATACATATGTACCAAGTTAGTGGAACGACTGGTCAATTTTTCGGTCCGGCCAAGGCAAGATCTGTTTGGAGATCGAGCCTTTGATGTCTGAGAGCAACGCTACGCAACGCAACGCCCAGTTTGGAATGGCGGCGTGCTTCGGCAATTGCAAGTGCAGAATGAGGCAGCTTCAGCAGGGCGTGTATGCATACATATATATATGTACGTACTTCCATGGACCTAGGTATGTATAGTACTAGCCTACTAGGTAGGTAGGGTAGATTAGGCCTGGGTTGTGAGACATGGTAATTTATCATTATTGGCTAGTATATCTCCTCATCAAGAGGTTCCATATTGGTGGTGGTGGTGGTGGTGGTGGTGGTTGTGGTTGTTGTTATTGTTGTTGTTGCATTAAAAACATATCATACCTACCATTGCATAGTTATCTATCCTATGGGCGAGATGTTATGAATGTCTTGTATTTGGTCAAGACTATCACATAACAGTTGCAATGCTGCTGATCTATACAATATACAAGTACATCACCGATTCCTTGCATCTCATCAGCTCTACTAAACTCAGCCCCGTCCCGTGCGGAAAGGTTACCGTACGATCCAATACAGTACATACATACATACATACATACATACATACATATATACATGCTATCCCCTGCTGTATGTAGATTCTGTTGGTCACCGTCAATGCTAAACTCTAGTCGCATCACTAGTTTCAAGACAGGGATACGAGAAAAAAAAAAGATATGCGGAGTAACTTACAGTATGTACATGTTTTTTGTCACTTCGGGGACATCTATCCGCAGGTATCTATCTAATCAATCACTTGTCTCTTATTCTCAGTCCTCTGTCCTCTGTCCTCTGTCGTTATGCACAGGTTGCTGATCGCCAGGGTGAGAATGGACGAGTCAGTTGATGCATGGTCAACACGTCTACTAATCTACAACTCATGCCAAACAAACCTGCAGCCGTGACCAACTGAGCTATGGATGCTGTCTTTGTCTTTCTTGGCCTGTCTTGACTGGTCTTGACTTGCCTGATCATGCCTGATCTTGTTAACTAACGTTAGTTGGTTTGTCTGATCCTCCGGCCTCCGGATCCGGACCCGGCGCGGGATCTCACCTCAAACCGCCTCGGCCCCGATACATATCAGATTCGCGTTCGGATCGGCATCGGCATCGACATCGACATCGACATCGGATTCGGATTCGGCAATCTCCCTCTTTGGGTGTCTCTCTCTCTCTCTCTCTCTCTCTGTCTCTCGTAACTCTGTAACTATGTGTGTAGTGTCTGCCTTGGTCTAGCGCTCACATGATCACATCGCCGTTCGACCATCTCATTTCTCAGAGACACTTTCGTTCCCTTCTGCTTACAGATCTTTTCCCGCTGTAGCTAGTATACTCCGTAACCCTTCTCGATATGCCGCACTCTCGCATACCACGTGCCTTGTGCTAGCCACTGTAGCTCAGAGCTAAGAATCCCATGTTACAGATCATCGTAGATAATACCCCCCCCCCCCCCCCCCCGTAGCCCCACCTACCTAAGTACTAACAATGTACATACCTAGATGATAGACTCAGGGCGACAGCGGAAAAAGCAAGGATATCATAAGTTACAGAACCTTACGCCCTAGTAATAAATTCGCCGATACGGATACTCTGTAATGACAACTCAATTCTACCGCTCACTCTCAGCTGTAGCAAACTCTCACCGGTGTCTCGACTCTCCAAATGCGGCGACCGGTCAAGATATCTCTCGACATGTCCTCACAAACATCAATATGTACCAAGGCTACACGTCAAATGCCCACGCCAAGCTACCCCAGTGTGGCTTTTTTTTTTTTGATTTTTTTTTTCTTTTACTTGTCTCCTTTGCCCAGAGAACAGAATTTATGGATCTTTACGAGAATTCCAGACAGAAACGGGGAGGGGGGTTCCCTGAGAAGAAAAGAGGAGAGAAACAGAAAAGCCCCCTTTAACTACCACAACTCAAAGACATGCGACTCTTGCAGCGCCAAAGCCAAAGACAAAGCCAAAGCCAAAGCCAGAGCCAGAGCAAACCAACAACTAGAACCGTGTCTTTCTTTCTAGAATCGGCCGAGGGGCGCTATACTGCATCTTCACCTCCCCCCGGCACGGCACGGCACGGCTGAGAATTCCTTCCAGACAGCCAGCCACTCACCAGCCAAGCCAAGCCAAGCCAAGCCAAGGTCAACGTTTTTGCCCTCTCTCGCTCACGGAGACAGCTCGCTTACAAGGGGGCGTTTTGATGGCCTCGATATGATCCATCTGATCTGATCCATCTATCAGTTCGTTAGTTAGTTAGTCAGTAGTAAGCTAGTTAGTTAGTTAGTTGCTTGCTACCCACCTAGCTACCTACTCCCACTGTACCTACCTAGGTATGTGCTGCAGTTAGCTCTGTCTCATGCTGTGGAAAAGCTCCGAGAGAGACAAACGAAGTAATTCCCGTGATGCCAAACTTGACACGTCGAATGTGCTATGCAGACTAAGACGGAGTCATGTGATCGTCAGGGCCATTGCGGAGAGCGGTATAGTTGAATGTTTGGTTTTGAACTCTATTCTGCAGTGAGACTTCACTATGACTAGGTATGCCTTGGTTCAAGTGAACAGTGCCGTGAAGAGTCTCGTATAGACTGAGATGGACTTTGTTTGGATCATGCGAGGCGAGCCTCGAGTCTTGGGAACGCAGAACAGACATCACCCTGGCGACTGCAAGACCACCCGATGTTTATATCTTTCTGGTGTGGCACCCTCGGTTGATTTCTTCAACATCTCCAGTCACAGCCATGCCGTGTCTCAGCACAGCCTTTCAATATAGCAACTGTGTCCTGAAACCAGCGTTGATCCTGCTCTTCTCTTTCTCGATACATCTTATTATGCTCAAAAGAAGCAGCCAAGAACGCCAATTACCCAAATTCAATGACGCCTCCCCTCATGACTCAGTCTCCTGGCCTTCAATCCACTCGCTCTTGCGCTTCAGTGACCCGTTCGTGGCATCAGCCTGTGCTCCGTTGGTCTCTCCGTTGGGTGCTGTGCTTGAACCGCCGCATCCTCCACGGAAGCCGTTCAGCAGACGCTCTAGGCCGTGGATCCCGAGACCCGCAAAGTCACGCCCGGCCGTCTCCCGCTCGCCGATAGCAATCACGGCGCCGATAAGATCATGGTTGATCTCGTCGTTGACAACGCTGTCATGCTTGTAACTAGGGTGCACGTCAATGAAGTTGCGGATCCATCTGGCTGTTGTGTCAAGATTTCCTGAAGCTCGCCGTGAAATCAGATCGAGATATGTCGACAGATGGCATCGAGTCGACACGTCAACGTTGACGCTGTCAAGATAGCTCTCGACAATGGGGATCAAGCCGGGAAAGTCTCCCGACTCCGAGCCGTTGATAATGTCATTCACTGTCATCTCCTCAAATTCGTGCTCCACTGGGCCTCCAGGTGATGCTGGCCGACTAGGATGTGCTGAGCCGGGTCGACTGTCGTCACCAAAGGTGGTGTTGGCTCTCGAGGGGCGGCTAGGGAAAGGGTTGCGCCGGAAGTAGAACTTCTCCTTCAGAACAGCATCAACTGCGTGTGCACGCTCCATGTTTTCGTCGACCTTCTTGATAGGAATGTAAAAGTTGAGGTCAAATGAGAGGATTGCACGTGTGACCAGGACCATAAAGACAGAGAAGGCCGCGTTCTCGAAATCCGTGATCTGTATCTCCATGGAGCGGAACTCGACTCGCCAGCCGATGCTGTTATCAGCAGGCGGGGGCTTGAAACGCATGTGCTGCCAGTTAGTTGACTGAATGTTCTCAAAGTGGTCAGTCTTGCTGAGGTCCAACTCCTGGAGATCCTCCTCAAAGACAACAATGGGGTCTCGGATGAAAAGGTGAGCGAAGTGAGTGGCCAGTCGATCATCCATGCCCCCTTCAAGAAGCTGGCGCTTGATGTCAGAGTCGTAGACCAGGTCAGGGTCGAGGTACTCATTCCTTAACCGAGGGTCTATGGCAATATATGTTGAGTTGGAGGCGTATCGTGACTTTGGTATCCTTCGGACGCCTTCCGTGAGGGGCTGTTTCCTTGTGAGCAGTCCTGGTCGACTTGGAGAGCATGAGAGTGCCCTTACCTTTTCTCCCAACTCCTCGGGGGTTCTGCAGTCCACGGAGCGGCTGATCTGATTCCACCGCACGTCGGTGTTGGCAAGGAACCCCTTATACACAGGCGTAGCAGCAGTCAATGCGAGTATGATAGGACCAAGCGGGCTCAGCTGATCATAGAGCATTCTTCCTTCGGTGATGTTCTTGGCCTGGAAAGTGATCTGGAGACAACAACTGCCCATTCCGAAAGCCATGGCATCCATATGGATGAAGTCGTCAGGGGCAGCTCCATTTCGTACATCATCGTCTTCGGGCCAGTCATGCTTCTCAAAGTCCACGGTAGGATCCTTCCAGGGTCTTGGTGTGTTCTTGTCGTGATAGATAGGAACATTGACCTGAACCTTGCGGCCCCGTCGAGATCGTATATTTGCGGCTAGAGTTGGGAATCTGATGTGGGGGTTGGCGATCTCATCCGGGACAAACTGAGAGCGGAGGCGCGGGCCTGAGGGCGGAAAGTAGGGGTCGGTGAATTGTCCGGGAACGCCGATCTGAGGGTATGTTGTGAGTGTGATGGGATATTCGGTTGAAAGCATGTGCTCTTTGGCGATCTTTCTCCGCAGCTTCATGTCTGGTTCCACGTCGAGTAGCTCCCTGAAGCCGATGCCCCAAGGCTTTCCTGGGGTCGCTTCCAGCATGAAGCGTCCAAACTCAGGGTGAAAGACGGGGATCGTCCTCTCTCTGTTTCAGGGTCAGCGGATGATGGAAAAGTCCAGGGACTGTCTGATGTACTTTTTCTTCGTGTCAGCCGTGTCCACGTCTTGAAGATCGGGGACACAACCACCTTGCTTTTCTAGTTCCTTGTCGGTAGCCAACGCCTCAAGAATCTCTGCTTGACGAAGGGACAGCAGCACTCGCTGGTTGTCCTTTGAGTAAACTACCACAAGATACTCGACCTGGATGAGATGTCAGTTGAGATGATTCGGGTTTATGTGGCTGAACCAACCTCGTCGCCCCAGAGGAGAGCATCGCGCTCCTTTCCCTTGGCCTTGTTCCATATCTCCAGAAGTTGCTATAGAGATTTAGCGATAGGTCGCCACTTACACCGGACAGCTGAATATGAAGGGGTGAGAAAGAAACACACCTTGATACCCCATTCTCTGACTTGAGGAGCGCGCTTTTTAGCATCGGGCCAATCGAGGGCTGTTCCCAAGGCTCTAAAGTCAGGTCAGCTTACAAGGCCTTATGAATCATGAGTTATGGCTTACAGGAGACCCATCGTGAGACAATGTCTGGGTTCTGCTTTGCTTTGAAAGGGGGGGTTGGTTTCTGAGCGCGCCCACCTTGCTTTAAGTTGCCGTAAGGTGTGATCGGTATTCGGGAAGATTTTGTTCAAGATGACGAAACCGGGTAATGAGAATCGGGTAAAAGTGATGGAGATATGAGCCTCTCAACCTAGTTTCTACTGGGTAGGCTGCTCTTACTGAACAGACTGCGCCAGTTGTATGGTATATACCGATAGCGATTTTTTTTTCCTTCTTTTTCCTTCTTCTTTTTCCCTGAGGAGGAGAGTATTAAGAGAACAAACTCTTTGATAAAGCGAAACCGGGGGTTGGTGGACGCTAGGCGTAAAGGTTCTTGTTCTCCACGATATCGGAGTTGGCGCGGAGTTTGGCTTTTTTTTAATAAGGATAACAACAAAACAACAACAATAGCAAGGAGACCCCGTTCAACCAGAAATCAGGGATCGATACGATAGATAGAGCCACGCTCTAGTCGGTCGATGGATCAGTAAGCAGACCGAGGTTCCAGATAATTAGACTGGTTGAGCGACGACCCGAAGCCTCACCACAAAGGAAAAGTCTTGGGACGTCAAACACAGAGAGAGACAGCAAAAAAAGAATTTAAACGGCCCGTGTCGATCAGTGGTCCAGGGCAACTTTTAGTAGAGTCGGGTAGTTGATTTGATGGGGGAGTAATAGAAGAGTAGAGTGAGGTACTTGGATGGGTAGGGGTGGTACTTTGGCAGGTAGGTAGATAATAAATAAAGTATTCGTACAAAGAATCTTTCTTCTTCTTCTTCCTCTTTTTGATGGGGGAGGGGGGGGCAGCCGAGCGAGATTCAGGTACAATTCCGCGGGTTCGCCCGTTGTCAAAGTAGAGAAGAAGAGAAGCGCCGAAGAGTATCAACTTAGGTCTAGTAGTTTGGTAGCCCACCTCGGACTATCTACCAGGTACCTTATGAATGATACGGTTTTGATATGACCAGATATGGTTGGGTAGTGGCTTTGACTTGGCTTGTGTCTCTTGTGAGAAACAACTGAGATGTTTAGGTGTCGTCTACCTATTTGCCCCCTCCCCCCTGGACTACCATTTTCTATTTCATCATCTCTCCCTTGTCCCTCTGCCCTCCTCGTCAGACCTCGTCAGAACTCGTCGGCCTGTGATGGTTGTTGCGTTATGTTGTGTCGCCAAGAAGCGGGTATTTCTGCTTAGAAATCGAGTCCCAAGCATCAAATCAGACGAGGCCCTGATGATGCCATTCGGCCAATCTCCCGATCCGGTCAGGTTCTGGAAAACTCATCGCGCTAGCTCCCCTGAGGACAAGCGTACCACGGGCTGTCAGTCCGGCATTTTGCGTATAAGTCATATAGGGTAGCTGGGCATGGAGTGGACGGGAAAGTACGTATTATATATATTATTCCATATACTGCTTGGCTATGTCGTTGTCCTAGTTGATCTCGCCGTACAATAAACCTACATGTTGCTGAGCATATTTTATAAAGAGCCCCCCCATCCATACAAGTCAGCCCTACTGGGTCTTCAGATTGACTATGCGGTTTGCATACAATGTTAGAGCTCCGTGCAACCGTACAAGCCGAGAACCGCTTGCTTACAATAGCATTGTTTAGTTAATTACTAAATAATAAAACAACGATTCATCGATGCAGCGGATGGTATGTAAACCCACCGGCTAAGTACTTGTCTAGATGTTGAGAGACCAGCTGTATCTTGACCCTTGTACTACCTTAGTACCTGAGGTGCCTACTAACGTTGATGAGGGCCGATATTACTCTCAAAGGATCAGTCCCTACTCCGTAGTTCGACGAGTTATTCAAACACTACAGAATTGCACCAACCAATCGTCATGGTCGAGAACAGTAAGAAGGCGTTGCCTTGAAGCTTCCAACATTGTTCCAGAACAAACAAACAATGTACATCTGAAACTCTCGTACACCTAATCAGACTCTCCAGCTTCAGTGCTGCATGATGTTTCAAGAACACACACACACCCGACTTATCCCCATGGGTTTCCATGATTTTAACGGGTCTGACTATAAACCACCTACCTACCAGTAAAACCCTCGATATTGAAAAGCCCGGGGCCCTCATCGAGTTGATCAATCCGAGACCAGCACCCCAATGAATGACATAGACTACCGGGCCCAAACAGAAGAGAACGGGTAAAGGGAAGTCACCGTCCAACACCAGTGACAACCATCGTCACAGCTGAAACCCAACCCGGTCTAGAGCACTGTAAGTTGTCGCTCTCGCCTCTTTCCAACGTCGCTAGTATTGCAGCCAACTCAGAACGAGCCCGCCCGTCTTTGAGTCATGCGGCACTAGCTGTAACCAACAGGGTGCAACTGACACGCGGAAGGATGCTGCATGATGGTGAGTGACTGTGGATGTTGTCACACCATGATACAACACTGTTCTCGAATGCACAGCACAAGGAATAGTTATGTTGCGAATCGAACATCTCTCCAAGGTGTTGATCCACATGTCTCGGGTCTCTCCGATGACCCAGACACAGGCATATTCATACAGCAATATTGGGAATGGCGGATTCCCGGATACGGTGTCTAAACTGCTCATGGAAGAAATATCAATGCTCGTCCCAACAAGACAGAGGCAGTTATAAGACACACCTCTAGCAAACATCGACAAGTCTCGATGCACACTGAGACGCAAGACGTATGCTACCTCAACCTTCATTCAATAGTTGAGCCAAGAAGACGAATGGCTCATCAGGCCGAACACCAGCAATTCGATCAGTGCCATCTGCAGTGATAGAATCGATCAACTGCCGACAGGAAGCATCAGTTATGGTTTTTACTTCGACGCCAAGCCAAATCTTCATCAACAAGCCAGCCACAGCTGCCGTCTCCATAATAGGAGAATCTCGTGATGAGCAGACTTTCAACTGTACATACATAGCACCTCTGCATCAATTAGTACCCAAGGGCCGGCTTGTGGGGTCCGTCAAGCTTCCGCATAACGAACTCTATCCCAAGAACGATGATCAGCAGCCGGCGTCTCTCCAAGCTTCAAAAGCCAGAACTAAGAAGCGCCACCTGTACCTGTACCGTTAATTATTTGCTCAAGTGATCATCGCCATTGTGATTTCGACAATAGTCCTTTGGTCGAGGAACAACAAGCGTAGGTTCGGTACACACAATAAACACGTCAGAAGTAGCTGAAATTTGGAGAACCCACGACAGCAATGGCATGGTCAAGATAGCCGTATCGACCCCGATAAGAGGAGGGACACACAGTGCAATACAAACCGGAGATGGAATGCCGGTAATGGTGTTTGTGGTGCCGCAGTATGCTGGCTTCCGTTCCTAGCTCAATGAATGGCTGATGACGCTAGAAAGAATGCCATGTGAGCGAGCCATGGAGCCCAGCGCTAGCTCATCGTGAAGAAAGTAAGCCGCATTTCATGTTCTTATCGAGGCGAATGAAATCTGTTACTAGAATCTCTCGGCTCTCGCTCACTGACACCCAGTCAAGAGAATGCTCATAGATAAGCACGAGACAAGAGCAGAGCGCAATGAAACGCAAGACAACCATTAGACTGGCAAACGACGGTGTCTCTTCATGCTTGTTGATGTGTCAAGACAACGCTGACCAACAACGCGTCACTCGCTTCGCTTCGACGTGGTCTTGACTCATCCGTACAACCATACTCCATATCGCAGCAAGCTGCGTTCCCCGAGTACAGCATGCTTGACAGTACCGCTGTTTGGGGTCCAGCAGCCCAACTGTGGCTTCCAAATCCGACCCCATAGACCTTTGCTTTTGGTTACCCACTGGGTATCTTCAATGCAAGCTGTCAGGGGGCAAGCAAGTCGCCCTGACGATCCTGCTGACGCCGGAGTAGGTATGTACTGTCAGATATCGATGGCACTCTCAATAACCAGTGAGGATGTTCCCTCGTCCAATTCGCTGTCGACCCATACAACAGGGAGATGTTAAAGGCGGATGAGAAGTGCCCAACCAGGAAGCAGAGAAGCACGGGTTCATTGCCATGCTTGGGGCAAAGACACATGTACAATTCATGCAGCGCGGCTCATCGCATTGCTGTAGTTACCCGATGATACTGTGTTCCCTAGTACAGCTCCCTCGGGGAGCAAGAAAAACATCAGACCTTGGAATAGGGTATGGAAATAAACTTATAATAAGTTACCTCAGTCTTTTTGTCATTCACGATCAAGCCCCTGGGTTTTGCTTCCTCCCTAGAGCTTGACAGAAGTTTTATATTGATATTAACCACCCCATGTACCAGTCTACCAGTATGTTTATAATGCGCTGATTATATTGACCGTTGAATCGACACGTGAAGGACACTTGGGGAGGGGACAGAAAAGAAAGCACATGCTGTCACTTTTTGGAGCAAAGATAAGCACCCATTATTAGATACAAATCATCGATAGCTAGGAAGAGACAGACAAAAGTTTTGTTAAAACAGAGAGGTACAGTACATGCAGTTCAATCATGGAATAATCGAGTTGGCTATCCACGTTTGACCCCATGCGCTTATGACGTATATACAGCTAAGGCGCCGCCCCTCTATCTTCATACATACCTAGTACACCTCCCGTCACCAAAAAGACCAGCCTAGCATACCTAACTAAGCAACAAGCGGGCATCTTTGTAACAAGTAGGTAGGTACGTACGGAAACTCGCTACCCCACTACCTCCATAGGTACCTCAGTACCTAAGCCTCTCAGGCTCAGAGCTACATCATACCCAACTGCTTCTTGAGCCCCCCAATCAGGCACAATCATCCATCGATCCCTAATCCCCCTGCTGCCACCGCTACTGGCACTGCTACTGCTATCCATTGTTACCACCTAACGTAAGGACCCTGCCCGTGGCTCCTCCAATAAATCCCCCCGCCATTCCCGCTCGATCTTGGTCCTCTTCAAAACGAACTCTTTTGCTTGTTGTCTAAATACTCACTACCAAGAGAGCACTGTCCACATCTTTCCTTCGACCCGATCCTCACACCTTCTCTTGTGATCTCGGCCTTAGCGTATCAGCAGTACTTCTTTCGCCATGAACCCTCATCAGAAGAACAAGGTCGACGTCAAGGTAAGCTGCCCGTGGAGACCAACCTCAGGCGATTCGAGCTCCCCTCTGTGCATGACTCGATGACCACGGCACCCGTCAATATCAATCCCTCCTCACAACATCTATACCGGCGTGATCTTCAATCGTACCAAATACTCTGCTGACGACCACCCCTCGTTACAGTCACTCACTCCTGAGGAGCAGCGACTTTTCCGCCTCTACGGCAAACTGCCCTCTCGATCCGACCACTTCGCCAAGCATCTCAAGGACCGCAAGTACTTCGACTCGGGCGACTATGCCATGTCCAAGGCCGGCAAGGGCGACGGCGTTGATGCTGGTGCCGTCGGCTCTCAGCATCCAGTCCCCGAGAATATCCCCCACCTCTCTTCCCCGGTGAACGGCTCCGGAGCCAACGTACCCAAGCATGCCCACCACGGCTCCGTGCCCGGCATCCAGGCCGGCAGCCCTATCAAGGAGAGCAGCTTCCTCAAGAGCGAGACCAGCGCTGACGAGACCGAGGGTAATGGTGCCGACAAGTCCAAAGACGCAGACGCTGCTATACCTGAGCCCGTTGCCGCTGGCGGCGACGGCATCCCAATCCGACGATAGAGCGTCGAGTGAAAATGGTCAAAGAAAAGTGCAACAGAGCAGAAACAAAGAGGGAGGGAGTCTTTTCTATTTATTTACTTCTTCACTTTTGTCTCGCAAAACATGGAACGTTTGTTGCTTTGGTACTAAGCCTTGTGCGTGGGCTTGTGGTGGATTGCGAAATCGGTTTTGACGACTTACGAGGATCGCACAGCTGGCGTTTGGGAATTGGGAGACAATCTGGCTCGCACACACGGGGGACATATCTCGATCTGGAATCATCGGATAATGTTGTTTGACAACGGCAGGGTGAGAGCAACACCACACTCTCCGCAAATGGTTATCATGTTCATTTGGTCGTTTAGCTGTCTGCTTCGTTTCAGAAGCATGCTTTCTATTTGCATTCCTTTTTTCCTCTTCTCTCCATTTTGTCTTTGTGTGCAGTATTACCCGGAACTTTTGCATTTTCCCATGATATCGTAGAAATTCCCATACAACCTAAATGGTTTCCAGGTGGTGATGCTGTTTTTAAGCACCCAGAGCCTTGAGCGCCATTTGCTTGGCACCCTCGAATGTCTTGTTACCACCAATGAAGCCAGCTGCATGAACAAAGACGCAGCCAGGAATGCCGCTGATGCCATCTAGCTCAGCATCGCGGAATCCTCTCCATGCCTCGGGCAAGGGCTTTCGACTGACGAAAGAGTCCTTGCTCTCAGGAACACACTGGATACGCCACTTGGCGCCAGGCTCAGGCTTCTCAGCGTATAGAACGTAGAGCACCGAAGGGGTACCGTCCTCGAGAGTATAAAGATGGTCCTTCCAGGGCACAGACTGGCCCTCGAGAACAAGCAGACGGCCCTGCTCGTCGTAATCTGTGCGCTTGGTGAAGGCTTCCTGGACGATGGTGCGGGCAGGGAGCCAAGAACCGGCGTAGCCGTCAAGGTCTCTGTCGAACTCCTCACCGATGCGGTTGCTGGCCTCGTTGAATTTGGCATCCTCAGCTGCCTGAGCCTCGGCGGGATCAGATGGCGTAGGGTCGTTCCACTTGGGGTTCAGACGTCCGACCATGGCACCAAGGCCAAAGGCGCCCTCGCTAAAGCGTTTCTCGAGACCTGCAGCGGCGATAGCAGCAGGGTCGAAAACAGAAATACCATTGTCGTGGGCGTCGAGGGCTTCAACGAAGTTCTCGTACAGTTTCTTGTAAATCAATTCAACGTCGGCAGAGTCCTCGGGTTGTCCAAGGCGCTCAGCAACGATGGCGCGGCCAAAGTGCAGGAAGACAAGACCGGCGCTGGAGAGCTTTGTAGGACGGTCGGGAAAGGTAGTTGTGAAGCCGCGCTGATGATGATCGAAACGACGCTTCTCAGCGTCGTACTCGCCGCCAACGTCGACAACAGTGTGGCAGGTAGCCAGGACGGCAGGGTCGCGGGTACGGACAAGAGAGGCATCACGGTAGGCGGGGAGACGGCGGAGCATGTGGACGGCGAGGGCCTCGTCAGCGTGGAAGTGGCCATTGTGAGTGCCAATGAGAGGACCGTTGCCCGTGGTCTTGATGCGCTTGGATGCTGATTCGGCCATAGTGGTGAAGAGGCGACGGAGCATGTACGTACGTCTTTGGCGGTTTGTCGCTGTGGTTATGTATGAAGTTGTGGAGGAGGCAGAAAAAGTTGTTGGAGTTATCAAGGTGCGGGGGACAAAAATAAAGCGGCACAAATGATGAAACAAACGGGCTGGAACCGCAACAATTTGCAGTGGCGTCAAAGCTATCCGTATATAATTAGCAGTCTTTTCACATACCAAAATATAACTAGACAGTTCAGGCGTCTACGGATAGTATTATTCAATATCTAACTTGACTGATACTTCTGCAAAGGTACTAACTATATTATGGGTATTTCATATGTCGTCCATGTGGTTTTGTAACCCCGCGCACTTCAGTAAGGTATAGTTATAGGATCCCTATCTCATAAGCAAACCTAAGGTAGGTAACCTACCTTACCTACTATAGGTAGGTACCTTGGGCCCTTGAATGCTACCTTGGCTAAGACAGGTACTTGGGCCTCTGGTGTAGGTATATACGACTCACTCTGTCTCAACTTAGTAGATGAGCAAAACTTAGTAGGCAGCGTACTTATTGTATCTTTCCCATTCCTTCGTTCTGTCTTGTCTGCAAGTGCAAAGTACAGTTTCTTGCAGCAAGCTGGAGCCAATCACAATTTATGAATTACACAGTTCTGACCGGTCCACGGATGTCGGGTGGTACGACAGGATCTTGAAATGAAGTATTACTGTAAGTAAATGCAGTCAGTCAGTCTAGAAACTCATATTTTAAGAGATACAGAGTATACCATAACGAGTTACTCATCCAACGGTCCAGAGTAAAATACCCGTTACAAATACCTAGCCCACAGCTTCAACTATCTACCTTAGGCAGTCTGTCTTCACTAACTTATTAGTAGTTCTTATCCTCAATGCCTGCCCATGCTCATCTTGATATGTTGGCACCCTGGACCGCCGAGAATCTATGTGTTATCACAACCCAGATCAGTCTCGATTTATACATTTACACCCTTGTCACCTAACTATGTATGATCCATACACCATCATCCTCATGCATTGATCTCAGACACACCCGACCTACCAGAGACAAAGGAAACACATACAAGGCCCTGAGGCGTGGTCGAATTTCCACCTTTGTTAGTGGGCACCTCACAACACATGGTCCGAGCAGCGATGTGGCCGCGGATATACATACATACATACATACATACATACATACATACATACATACATACATACATACATACATACATACATACATACATACATACATACATACATACATACATACATACATACATACATACATACATACATACATACATACATACATACATACATACATACATACATACATACATACATACATACAGACAACTGTTGCCAAGTATCACGCCCAGACCAAAACCCACGGTGCATGGTGGTTTCTTCAGCAGGATAACTAGAGGGTGGTATGAATGTGCCAACAACGAGTGACATGATGCCAATCACCTGAACCTGAGTATCCAGTTACGTTGCGTTGCGTTATGTTAGGTATTTTAGGTATGTTTTGTTACTCTAATCTATACATACATAATCAATCAACCCATCAATCCCCTCGTTGTTTATATCATACGCCTCATGAGAAGAAGCACTAAAAGAAACAAAGAATGGCTAGCCTGCCGCTGTGCTACTTTTAGAACAGATTTTAAAGTAAAGAAATAACGGACAAACCGAAATGAATCCACTGGTACGCCTTAGGTATCATGCAATGCAATGCACAAAAAACACAAATTCGGCCAAAACGCTCGTTCCGCTATCGTTCCACTGCTGCCCTGATGCACCTGGTGACTTTGCTTTGGTCAGTTATGACTCGTTTCTGACCGCTTTGGCTCATGCACTGCGGCCCGGACAAGCCTTCAGACCGTATTGCAAGTATTGCCATGGGAGGCAATCAAGTGTTGGGTTGCATCCATCTGAGGGGCATCCACGCGGCCCCGACAACTGGGTCAGCTGGCATAGAGGTCCGGATATATTGAGCGCATGGAGCCATGTCGCAGCGTCGACTGACCGGAGTCGGTAATGAGTTTTAAAAAAGAGTACAATCCAGAAGAAAGGAAGCGATGCAGTCCTGATCGACAGCACTGATACATCTCCATCAGATGATGACATATGATGAAGACATGATGCTGAGGCTGAGTTATCGCCCAGAGAATATCTGACCCCCATTTTATAGTCGTGTACATCTTGATAAATGTCGGTTATCGCCGTATAACAAGTTCCGAGTCGAGATTATGCTGAATTAGAGAATGAGCTGCTTGAGGTTGCGTTGGATGATCATGTCCTGGACTGAGGCCATGGTGATTTTGAGCAGGTTCGTGTCGGTAGCATTGGTGAAATGACCATAAATCTCCTTCTCGGTGTTCCGGTTCAGAGCCTTAAACTTGTCCAGGAAGTACTTGCTCGCCGCCTTATAGTCGTCCTTAGGTCCATGATAATCGGTGAACCCGTGGTTCGTGATAGGGCTCTTGGGGAGCTTCTCCTTGAACAAATCCATCTTATTCAGGAAGAGGATCAGCGCTGATCTGGCAAACCAGTGGGAGTTGGCAATCGACTCCCAAAGCATGAGCGCCTCATTCATTTGGTTCTGTGCTGCTGTTAGCAGGGTACTCGTAGCCTCCTGTCTGGTTTCATTTGTTACCGACCCCATCCTTGTCCTCAACCAAGCACTGATCATAACCACTAATTGCGACCAAGAACAATAGGCAGTTGACATTCTCGAAGCAGTGAATCCACTTCTTTCGTTCTGAACGCTGGCCACCAACATCAAACATTCGGTAGGTTAGTTGGCCGAGGTCGAATATGGTCTCTGTGATACCAGTAGTTCGCAACCGCGATCGGAGAAGATCCTGATCATCAGGCACATAGTCCTCTCCCCAGAGTCTGTCGATGTCCTCAATAAAGCTTTAGGACATGTTAGCGCCAAGAATTTCACGTCATGCCATTATACAACACGTACTAGGTCAGGTTGTCATGCAGCGCATATTCGTTGCCCATCCCAATGGCTGCTCGAACACCATTGTCTACCCACAGGGCTTTGATGGGTTCGAGATAGTCGGCAGGCATTGGGTCATGAGGGCTAATTTCGTGGTCGACAAGGATGTGGGCCATATGTTTCTGTAGTATCTGTTAGTAACTGGACATGTCTCACTATACCGGCTCACTCAAAATTCTCGTCGGAATAGTGGCTTCGCCAGTCTCAGTGGGGAAGAAGAGCTTGACTTACCTCGTTGTCGGGGTTGTCGAATTGGAGATCGTGCTCATTCATTGCCTCGGCAATAACTTTGAAAGACTGAACAATGTTGCTAAAGATGACAGGCTTCCATTCCAGCTTCTCGTTTTTGCTGAAGCCTTGAGAATAAATAAGCTTCATCTGCTTGAGGACAGTTGACTTTCCAGATTCTCCAGCACCTGTTGGACGCGCATGGCGTGTCAGTCTTGTTTGTGCGAAAGCGCGGCCAGATCACTCCTACCTAGCAAGAGGAGCTTGACCTCCTTGGATAGCCTCTTCTCATCCTGGCGAAGCTGCTTGTCGATATCACGAGATCGCGCAAGACCGCGATCGCCCTTATCCCGACTTCCAAAGCACATTATGGGGGTTTGAGGTGGAATTGTGGCGTAGGGCGAGGTTTATTGGGAGTAGGGAGATATGCAATACGGTCGAAAATGGATGCCGTCTCTTGATGGAGTCGGAAACACGGTTCGGTTATCGCAAGCGAGTAGAGTGAGACAGATCAAACAGAAGCCGAAGTAGAAGAGATTTGAGAATCGATCAAGGTCAATGCTGTTACAAGAGCATGAGGCGAGCCGACAGACGAAGTCGCGAAAACGTCCGGAAACTCGGGGCTTCAGTTATGTATTCGATAGAAGAATCGGTCTGGGTGGTGCTAGTAGAGAAGTCTCGACAGAACCAAGTGTATCGATAGCAGAGCGATCCGTTTCCCGTTGCCTCAGGAGAATTGCCTCGATTTAAGTTGCGTATGTTGGATGAGGAGGGGGGAGAGAGTCGATCGAGCTGGATAGACGAAAAGGACTGTAGATAGAGCGGACCAACCAAGCAAGGCCAGAGAGTATTTCTGAGACAGGGAAGAAGAAGTAGAAGAAGAGAAGAGATGGGATCATCTAGTTATTAGTTAATTAACAACAACATCCATGACAGGGCGCGGCATGGGCGGGCATGGGCATGGGCATGGGCATGGGCGAAAGAAAAAAAAAAGAGGCTAGCTTAATGGAACCTGAGGTCGGTCACTGTACGATTTATGACGGGATGAGCCTTTGGGGACCAGACCAGGCCAAGGGCAGGGCAGTCACTGAAAGGAACGGCACAGCAGGAACAAGCTCCCTGGCGGGGGCGGCTCCCGTCAGTCAGTTCCTCGTCGCAAAGTGCAGGGTCTCGATACCCAACTTTTTGTTCTGTGCTACCTTAGCGAGCTGTACATACGGGCTTGGACTTACAGCCAGGTCAGCTCCATATTTTAGTGGCCGGGAGCCTAGTCCAGCACCCGACCTGGACTTCCATGAAGTCCATATGAAATGGGGCACCTCCACTGGCGTGAGAGTGGATTGCTGGGCGGCGGAGGAAATGGAAGCTAAGGTACTGCACCAATAGAATATGCGCTTTTAAAGGATGCCGTTCCCGGCGATACTAAGGTACGGACAGCTTCTTGGGTTCACTAGTAAGGTATTGAATAATAAATAAGTTATTCAAGAGAGAAGCCAAAACAGTCGCAGAAATATACAGTATGTACCAGATGGCACGTCGCAGGTACCAGTAGTCGCAGGTCCTGGGCCTTGTCGTTCCCAGGTTTATCCCCGTTCCCGGCACCCGACTAGGTCGCCCAAATAGCCCCTTGAAACACCACATCTTCTTTGGTGGTTGAGATGTTGAGATGTTGAAAAGCTGATTGTGAAATGGATGTAGATGTGATCCTCTTCTTTTTCCTTTTCTTTTTCCTTTTCTTTTTCCTTTTCCTTTTCTTTCTTTTGCCTCAATCTCCAGCTGCAATTCGACTCTGGGAGACATCCCGTACCTAGGCTAGAAACCTCCTGAGGTGCTGTACTTGTACTCCATGTACCTACCTGTGCGCCTCTCCAGTGTAAGGTAAGGTAAACAATCCAATTCGGTCGAATTACCCCCGCGAACCAGAAAGCAAACAGATGATGCGTCGCTTGTCGATTCTCAATAAATAAAAATAACTACCCAGGTACCCAATGAACCCCATCTACCACGAGGTGTGGGTGGGTGCCGTGACATTGGATGCAATGCCATGCAGTACCATGCAGTGGCCACAGGCCGGTGCTGCCGCTTCAAGGTCAAAGCTGAACATGAAGCTCACGATGACCATATTTACTGTAAGAATTGCTTCATGTTCTGGTCTGTGTCTTATTGGCTACATAACTACTGTGGATTTATATGCACATGGTTCTTAGAAGCCCGTGCTTAAACTTGCCATGTGGTTCTTGTTTAAAGTCAGCCGGTTCTAGACACTCTTGATACATAGCTCGGCGACTGATGGCCGCCACTGACACTGACTCAAGCCCTAAAAACGCCCATCAGCCATGATCGCCATGACTCTTCCTCGATGAATCAACCGTCCCTTGACCTGCCCGGCCCTGCAACTGTTTCCAAAAACGACAAAGCTAGGTACCTAGGCACTAAGGTTACCGATGATGAATGATTCAACCCCTTTCATGGACCCCGGCGTACCTGACTCTCATCCAAGTCTCTCATGCGAAAGGGAAGGGGGAAAAAAAGACTTCAGAGCGCGTACATACCAAGAACACATACCGTCCCTCCCGCCTGAAAATTTCCGGTTTGTTCTTCGAAACATCGGCACTAAGTTGTCTTGGATAGTTCTCTGGTGGTTGCGGCAATGGTGGACCTATGTATGGAGGATACCTACTCCCTACAGACCGTCGCCATGTCCACTGCTAGGCTCGATCCGTCACCAGTGCTGAAGAATTTTGACCCTTATAGGCGCTACTGCATCAGGAAGAAACACCCGGCGACACTAATTATCACCGTCTGCCTATTGTGGTTTGAGCTTGAGCTCGATTATGAGCTTCGATTGAGAACTTGGGCTCTGATGGAGCACACTTTCTCAGCTCACCACTAAACCCTCTTCTCATTGGCTTCCATGGCAAAGAATAAATACATACGGATACATATGTACAACCCTGACCCTTGCTCGGCTTGCAGGAGTTCGAGTTCCTGTTGTGAGAAGCCGGGCCAGGTTCAGTTCCCTTAGGTTCCTTTCGCCAGCTGCGCCTCCACTCATCTCCGTCGACGGTTGCAGGGACTGATACTCCGTAGTTACATAGTATTCGCTTTTCCAGTTCTCCATCAGATAATAGGGGAATTACTCTTCTTCTTCTTCTTCTGCCCATGCGACACAAAAACATAGATATGATATGATGCACATATCACTTGACTAGCAGCGGTTCGTCTTGTAGGGCTAATAAAACCGATAGCTAAGGTAGTTGGTCTATTTCAGCCTCTGTATTGTCCTCGCAAGCCTCAACGTAAAGAGCAAAACTAAACTCTGGGCACATACATAGAATAAGCAATGTGTCTGCATACCTGTACTACTGTACTGTAGTAGCTTGTGACTAGTCAACCTCCTCTCGAGAGCCTACGTCCTCAATATTGAGCCCGACCAAGGAGGCCATAACGACATATCCCCTCAACCAAATCCAACCGCTAGAGAACATACATATTTAGGTTGATAGACGATCAGGTGCAACCAACAGCATCAAATATCAGCACTAGAACAAGGATTCGGCAACGTTATCTAAAGAGGAATACGGAGTAGATGCTCTCATACTGAATTCACTGCCGTGGGTTTGACTGAAACTCCTTGACCTCGGGCAACCTAAAAGGACGACTCTTGCTTGGGCCTTGCAAAAAGCTCTGACCATGTTACATTGGAGTATCCCATTCCCGACGAAGATCAGCGTCGTCTGATTGCGTTTCATTGATCGATACCTTACTGAAGGATGGCAGGAAAACAGGGGCAATGCAGCCGCTCTGGCTATCTGGTCTGGCTCTTTTGACATGTCCCGTTTGAGCAATCAGTCAGGAGAAGGGCTAAAGGGATAATAACAAGGATCGTTCTCGGATACGGAGCTTCCGACAGGTCGACATAACGGCGGCATTGGCCTCATGGTGTCAACACAACACAATATCAGACACCAAATAGATACCGGCAATTGGTTATTCATTGATTCTCAAGAACCCTTCAACGCTGTACCAGTGGCCCATCTTTGATCTTCATAAGTCTATAGGTGATATACTCAAGCGAGATCTCACATGAATAAAGGAAAGCTTAATGCTCTAGTTATCTCGATTATCTACAGGCACCGTTGAATAGAAGCACGACCGAGCTAGTCAGATCGTGTCTAGTTACCCTGTATAACCTTATTTGTACCGTGATATCATCACGTTTAAAGTTTGTGTATCACTAGAGTGACATCTTCTCCCTCTGCACTCAGCACCATGTTGACGCTCTGTGATGACAATGCCACCCCTGACGGGGTAGACTAGAGGCACCTTTAACAACTGTTGGACGATTAAACTCATACAAACTGAAAATATAGGCATGGATTATAACACGGCATCGCAAAACCAATGGCCTTATTGGTCAGTTCACATTGGGAACCGCTCTGTAGCTTTTGCTGTCCTACGAGTATTGATCATTAGGCTGGTATAGTTCCTGTGGTGCGTTCCAACAAATATTCCAGGCCATCGGATTCATGGCAGTCTCACGATCTTGTCGAGTCTGTAGCCACATCTAGTCGAGACCTTTCCGTCGACGTGATCAAACTTTCCCAGATACAAGCCACTAGCCAACTGCTGATACCTTACATCCACAACTACCGCAGCTATGAACTCACAAAAGTGTGTTAAATTGCCGGCATCGACTTTCTCAGAGACTGCCTGAAACCAGGCCGAAATTGAATCTGTGTTAACAAGTTAGGACATATACGCCGTGCAACAGATGACTATAATCGAGGTATATGACCACTCTATCAGGCTCGTTTGGTAGTTGTGGCTCTCGGAGTCACAACGAGGCCTTAGTAGACAACTATATTGCTGTCGTACTTGTCATGAATTGCTCAAGTCGAATGCCACAGACAGCTGTGTGCTCCTGGCCACCCATGAGAGTCGATTGGTGAATACTAACAGAGTCTTTGTTGAGGAAATCTCCGGGAAATTTCTGTGCTGGCCATCGCCTTGGCCGCTCTGGTATGTGCATCAAACTTATCTCCCCCAAAGAGCGGACGATTGTTATGTATAGCCAGGGCCCTGAACTCGTTCTTTACCTTCAAAAGGAAGCAGAACCGAGTCAAATTCTAGGCGCCCAAGAACATGACAGGTTCAACAAAACACTGATCCTCAGGGATCACTTGCGCAAATGTATGCCTTTCTGAGATTATTCTGCAGCTACCACAGTTGTAGCGCAGGTGAAAGTGAAACAGAAATTGTGTTATTAACACCATGGCCTGTGGTTGAGAGGCCAGCAGGCGAAACGTCTCATCAAAATCCATGCATTAAAATGACTGACACAGCTCGAGTATGCCGACTGCAGCAATTCAAACATTTTGAAGTTTACACAAGTATCAAATACATTCAACATCTTACGTGCACTACCGCTTACCGAAGGTTTTGCACTGTCTTTTGTCGGACTCTCTATATATAGTATAGCATTTATCAGTCATTGAGAAGTGCAACATATCCACATCCTCAACGAATGTGACACTCTTCGCACGCTGGCATTGACCATTCTCGGTACCTTGCGGGGACTGATGTAATCCTTCAAATCATATACCTCATACCCATAAAGGAACATTTTGACATATCTAAGCTGGAGCATCTAACAGAAGCGGTATCTAGGTATCAAAGCCCATAAACATCCCATCCCACATAACAGTGGTGCACGTTCTAGGCCGCCAGTTCGGTTCTTCACGAATCAGACACGAAGAAGAAATCTATCCCAAGAAAAACCTCCGATCTAACGCCGCTTCCCATCTAACAAATGCCGGAAAATCCAGTCCTCCCAGCTAAGACCATTGGACACTGACTTCCGGACAAGCATGCACCCACGTACGTAGTGATGATTTTGGATCCACCACCTGACGATAGGTTTGCTACGTCAAACTCCGGTTCAACTTGCAGAAATCAAAGATACAATGTAGGTGTGGCACTTGCATCAGTTGCTCATAGTGCAACATACAATCGACTGGCGAACATCCCCACCTAGTACCATGTGTTCTTCGGATCTAGGTTGTAGAGAATTCTACATTTCTGATTTTGACACATTTTTGTACGATTGAGAGTTTTGAACCTAGGTCCATCTGGGCCAGTGACGTAGTGATACTGGCCGAAGAAACGCCACTGGCGGGGGTCAGCGAGAGAGTAGACTTCGTCACCCCAATGCCCTTGATAATGGAACCAAGATGTCGGTGCGTGAGGATTTGATGCCGCGGGAACAAGACTCAGCGGCTCGTGTTGTTCGTCCAGGTCATGATCGCCCTCTTTCGTATAGTCGTAATGGTATGCGTAATTGTTAAGAGAGGGGTCCCAGAGAGGCCCCTTATCCGTGACATCTTTGAGAAGCTTGAATGGCAGGATGTACGCATGGTTTCCTGGTAGCGCGTACATTGCATGGGAGCCCACAGCTGAATAGATGACGGGTCTGCCACCGCGCTTTTCGACGGCTTCGAATGCGTACGCCTGCCCACCCTCATGCTCAGAGAAAAAGACACCACGGGGAATGCCGTGCTCGAAGCGCATCATGCAGTGCTCCCAGTCACCCACATGGTTACCGAACCGAATGTTCAGGACAGTTTGGCCGAGGTTGTAGGAGTAGAAGAAGAACCAAAAGGCGTCAACAATACCCGACCCCTTGTCAACCACAACAAGCACTGCAGGAGCTGCTGAGTAGCCATCGGCATCCGGTTTGTGACTGTTGGGCTCCGAACGACGACTGTTCTGAAATTTCCGATTTCTAGGGTCAGAAATCTTGTGGACAGGCCGTGTTTTGTCGACATCATACCAGGTACTGGGCTCCCGGGCCTCGGGTTCCCCTCCGGGATTTCCTAGCGGTATATCGCCGTTTTGGCCATCATCTTTGTCGTCAGGAAACGGTCTGGGAACATTGTAATGGCTGTGCAGCCAATTGGGACGAGACTCGACATCGTCATCACTTCGAAGAGTGATCTTGCCAGAATACTTATTCAGCTCGTGCAAGTTATGGAGCGTCCACTTCTTGGTCGAGTTGATTGGCTCATCATCGGCGTAGGCAGTCATATGCTCTACGTGCTGACGTATGTCCGAGGGCCAAAACTCTTCCCCAGAGTAGAGGTGAACTAACGGCGCATGCTTTGTGACATAGTCGGGGATATCGCGCAGGACCCTGCGTCGTTGATTGACATCTCTCTTGCGATCCGGACGGGGAATCTCATCGGGCTCCCAAGCAATAGAGCGACGCTTGAGCTCTCCCCATTCTGGCTCTTCGCCCTCGTTATTCCCACGAGAGGCAGGATCACTGCGCAAGTGATGTAGCCCGCATAGACTAATCCAGCGACAGGCCTGACGATCCAGAAAGTACGGGCTGCTGTTTACCCATCGTCGATCTCTGGCGCGCCGCTCAGGGCCTTTCGTCGTTGGGTCTAGTATACGGGGAAGCAGCCATGCGCCAAAGGAGATGAGCAGCATGAAAGAGAGTAAAATGGTGAAGCGGCGTAACCAAATCATGGCTGTAGCGATAAAGGACCGCAAGAGCCCATGGAAACGGGCGTAGCTTACGCAGCAATTTAGGTTGAAGAGCCTCGATTTCGAAGACCGACGACAAGCCGGGGGAGTGTCGAGGTAGGCCCAGGAAGACGAATGGGACTGGATAGGCCGGCTATATGAGCATCACGAACGAACGAGAGAAGTAGGACACCGCTCGCGGCATGTCGTTGAGAAGAGGAGTAAGGCCAGGCTAGGGTAAGGTTGGACAAAGAGTAGGATAGAAAGAAACGAAGTCAAAGCCTCCCGCTAAGTCGACAGAAGAAAAGAAGCGCGCGCCATAGGTAGTCTAGAACGGGATACTTTTTGGCCGCTGCATACTGGTAGTTGACAGCAGGGCAAGGGTGTCGATTGGCGGCTGAGTGTTTGGTGAGACGTAACCAGTGGAGGGTGGTGGGGATGCAGGTACAGATACATTGCACCCTAGGAAATGGAGCTGCAGTACCTAAGGTAAACGTTTTGCATTTGCAGGCTTGTAAGAGTGTACTTGATATGGAACGTTCTTCTTCTGGCGTATCTGGCGATAGATGGCTTAGTAGGTACCTAGTCAAGGTACCCATGGTTTGACTTTGGGCTTTGGGGATGAGTACGAATACGTCAAGTCAGTCTGGGGTAGGTAGATGGAAAGCGGATACGTCCATTTACGGATATTCTGTGCCAAGATTTCTTGCTCAGCCTCAAGTGGAAGTATCTGGCTACGAGGGAGTAGGTACAGAACTGCCGACACATACTATGTACATAATTCTTATAGTGAGAAGTATATCATGGATTTAGATTTTATTCGCAAACTCTCTACGTTTCACTCCTGCGTTACATTCTTTACATATGTCTAGGTTAGTGGGTAGGTACTAACCTAGTTCAGGACTCGGATACTTTATTAGGTACTGACCTGATCCGCTGCGGCAAATAAGAAACGACATTACAGCCCTGCCCGGACTGTTCCTTGATCGTGTTTTAGCGCAAGGACCCCTCGTTTTGCGCAACATTCCCCTCTTGCTGGCCTTCAAGATCCATTTGCAACCCCGGTTTGCAGTTCTGGAATTGGCCGGTTGGTTCAAAGATCGTGTAACGGATACGTTCAAACCCGCCCTATTTCCCACTCAGTATAAAGCATCTAACTACCACTTGCTGACCGCCGAAAGACTGAGAATGCAGCCAGAGTGACCAGGGTATGATGGGCGTGCTTACAGTACATACCTACAGTCCCGAGTACGACACACTCAGCTGTCGTTCCCCATGATCCATACCTAGGTACTTAACAAAGACAACCGGTGGTTCTTGTTCACCGTCAGAATAAAGATTCCCCAACGGATGTGCATCTGCGGCAAGGAACATATAAACGTGCGAGAGATGTGGGGGAACTGGTGCTGGGTGACACGATCAATCTTGTGTCTACAAGCCACAGTACTTCAATAGTCCCTTCAGCTGCAGGTGAATGACTTGTGTGTCGGTTTTGGAGCAGCAGATGCGAGAATCAACGATACTAAAGGTAGACTCATGATCACTCATCAATTCACAAGGTCGCAGCACGAGTGTTGCGCAATCGATCATGGCAGTTTCATATGCACTTATAGCCTCGACCGTACAAAGGAGACTCCGAACCGCCGTATCCGGAGCGTCCGCCACATGCATAGGCTGATTCCAAGACCCATGAACCAATGACAGCTTGATCGCAACCCTCGTGCAATCTTCAAGCGTACCAAATGTTAGCCTTGTAGCTTCGCTAGGAACATGCTCACAACCTGCTATATACGTAAAACAGAAGCAGGGTATATGAAGCCTTCTTCTTATTTGTTGGCGACAATTCACCACGGGTATCATAATATCATGCGCTAAATATCAACTAGATGCTTCTGGGGTTCAACTATTGCCAATGGATCATTCAATCTGCCATTGTCATGTCCTCCTCCTCCTCATCCTCTTCTTCATCACCCGTATCATCCTCATCGTCAGAATGGTCCATGTATTCATCAGCTCTTCCATGCAGCTCATTCCATCTGCTTGGAGTAGGAGTTGACATATTCCCTTCATGCCCGGTACTTTCCAGATCTCTAGTTGCCGATGGAGTTGGGGCCGTTGAGCCTCGTCCACGAACAACCCCGGGTCGAAGTCTGGGACGACCGCCCCTGCGCCCGCTTGCACGTCGTCTCTCGCGTTTTGGAATGACTTCCTCTCCATCCTCATTGAGTAATCTTCTTCTTCGCCTAGGTTTGTAGTCAGGGTCTCGGTTGTCTTTGAAGTCCTGACCCTCGCCGTCTTTAGCCCATACGGTGACCTGGTCCTTCTCCTTGTTCCTCTTCTTGATCGCCATCAAGTTTTCTAGGAACCGTGTCTGTTCAGCTCTCTCTCCTGACCTGTCTTTTCCAACAGGAATTCGGATGTTCCACTCCTCCCTGATAGCGGCTAATGGATCCTCTCTGATAATTTTTGGCTTGACAATAGTCTCTTTGGTGGCGATTCTCGACGCACATGCGCCGAGAAAATCAATATTTCCATCTAGATGGCGCAGAGCGGGGAGGGGGCGATCGCTGTCGCGTGTCGCAAAGATAGCTTCGGTGCCAATGACTTCCGCCCACGACCCCTCGAATGTGCGTCCTTTGTATGAAATGACTGGCTTTTCTGAATGTAGCTCGAGAATCTGAATATATTCATTGTCACCACGTGTCTTATCCACATCGTCTCTTGTGTCGTCCTCTGGCTCGCCTCTGTCGACAGCTTTGCCTTTATCTTTGTCATTGCTTAGTGCCGGGTCGATTTCAGGTTCGTCGTCATCAGCCTCTCGTTCTGGGAGTGGCTCATTGTCATTATCGTCATCATTATCATCCCCAGCATGGACACCTCTCAAACTAGGATTGTGGTCGAGCCAGGTTTTGTAATACCCGCCGCGGCTGTGGTGAGGCGCTCTTGGCTGTCGGTCCTTAAATTCTGGAAATGAAAGATCGACAGTCAAATAGTATGTCTTTGATAAGAAGTCAGCTGGCCGCGCATGATAGGCATCCTGAGACCAAGGTGTCACAGTACCTCTGTTTCGGTGGTTGAATATTCGTACTCCCATTCTTCTTGTTCGTCCCTTTCAAGCTGTTCCTCAATGCTGACAATTGCTGCCTTATCTGCCAATCTCGCCTCGTCCAACGAAGCCATTGTATGCTTAGAGAATCGGCAGGGGAAGCCACTAGATGCTCAAGAGAGAGAAAGAGAACAGAGAGAATGCCGTACTCGTGACCTGGTCGTGACCATAGAGAAAAGAGAATGAGAAATGAAACATACCTAGGTAGGTAGGCCTGAAGGGATAAGTTCAAAAAGCCAAATGCCTTACCTAGGTATAGTAGGTACTAGCTTTGTTGACAAACTTGACAATGGAAACTGCAAATATGCTGTCGCGGAGCTTTAGTTTCCATGCCCGTGGCAAAGGTACTTGCCAATTGGGGGATGTCCAGGGTCTTGAAGTCGGTCAAAGGCGGCACTTTCTGAAAAGTCCAGAATTACAGGGATCAGGCGGGGCAGTTTCTGTGACTCGCGATTGCCCCGCTGTCGCTGTTACAACATTTCAACGAGTCTCATGGGATTTGAACAGTCACTCTCATCTTGACGACTTCAAACGCCTCTGGACTCGATAAATAGTTAGCAATCGCTGCATTTATCCGGGCCTACGTCGTATCATATCAGCCACGATTAATCTCTTCCAAGTAACATATCTAGCCTTTATACATTCTATCTTCTTCATATATCTACCATCGTATCCAGGGTACAATGCCCACCGTTCACCTGTTGGACTATGTCGCCGGCAACATCAGGAGCCTGGTAAATGCCATTGAGAAGTCTGGCTACGAAGTAGAATGGGTCAGATCCCCGGAAGACGTCCCAAAGGCAGAGGTTTGTTGATACTCCCTTCAATATTTTGTCCACCACGGCTGATGCGCCTTTAGAAACTCATCCTCCCCGGTGTCGGCCACTTTGGTCATTGTCTATCTCAACTGTCCCAAGCTGGCTATCTTGAGCCAGTTCGAAAGCACATTGCTGATGGAAAACCCTTCTTCGCTGTATGTGTCGGCTTACAAGCCCTGTTTGAGGGTTCTGTAGAGGACCCCGACGTCCCCGGCCTCGGAGTCGTTCCAGCTTCCTTGGATCGTTTCGAAGACTCAAGTAAATCCGTCCCCCACATCGGGTGGAACAATGCTTTCACAGCTGGACGAGCCATGTACGATCTTCAACCAGACTCAAAGTACTACTATGTTCACTCTTACAAGTGCCCCTACCAGCCGGGCGAGCTTGAGTCACAAGGGTGGACTGTCGCTACTGGAACCTATGGTACCGAGACTTTTGTAGGCGCCATTGCGAAGGGAAACATTTTTGCAACCCAATTTCACCCTGAAAAGTCTGGCACTGCAGGTTTAAAAACGATCCGGGCTTTCCTCACAGGTGAAGGTGCAAAGAATCTTGGTACCGTGGTTGACGAGGCTGTCGCCAATGCCCCGATCAGATTCGAGGATAGCTTAACACGGCGAATCATTGCCTGTCTGGATGTGAGGACAAATGACCAGGGTGACTTGGTCGTTACAAAGGGTGATCAGTACGACGTTCGCGAGAAGGGTGATGACCGCAACGTGCGAAACCTCGGCAAGCCTGTCGAGATGGCTAAGAAATACTACGAATCCGGTGCCGACGAGGTGACTTTCCTTAACATCACTTCCTTCCGAGACTGCCCTGTTGCCGATCTCCCTATGCTCGAGATTCTTCGTCAAACGTCTCGCACCGTCTTTGTGCCCTTGACTATTGGCGGTGGTATTCGTGACACCATGGATACCGACGGCACAAAGGTCTCAGCCCTTGAGATCGCGAGCATGTATTTCAAGTCTGGCGCTGACAAGGTCTCAATCGGTTCCGACGCTGTTCTTGCTGCTGAAGAGTACTACTCTATAGGCCGCAAGCTCTTCGGCAATACTGCCATAGAACAGATCTCACGCGCCTATGGCAACCAAGCCGTCGTTGTGAGCGTTGATCCCAAGCGTGTCTATGTCCCCAAGCCTGATGCCACCCGTCACAACATCATCAAGACACAGTTCCCTGGTCCTAAGGGTGAGGAATACTGCTGGTACGCCTGCACAATCAAGGGTGGTCGTGAGACTCGTGACATGGATGTTGTCGAGCTTGCCCAAGCCGTTGAGGCAATGGGAGCCGGAGAGATCCTTCTCAACTGCATTGACAAGGACGGTACCAATAGTGGATTTGACCACGAGCTCATCAACCAGGTGAAGAGAGCTATCAAGATCCCCGTCATTGCCTCAAGCGGTGCTGGTAACCCGGTTCATTTCGAGGAAGTCTTTGGGAAGACTGCTACAGATGCTGCTTTGGGGGCCGGTATGTTCCACCGTGGCGAGTACACTGTTAAACAAGTGAAGGACTACTTGAAGGAAAAGGGTCTCAAAGTTAGACAATTTGAGGAATGATCTTAGAGACGTCAATGATAGAACAAGACAACAGATAATAGACACTATTTGACTTGCAAACAATTGCTTCAGTATTGTCTTAACTACCTAGCAGGTTTGTACGACAATGAAAGTCATCACCGTGAAAAATACAGAATGATACAAACACCTTGAAGCTCTCACAAGGCCCAAGGAAAATGAGAAATGCACCAAAAGCCTTGGGACCGTCAAACCTTTTCTGCGACTCAACGCCTGATGCTACCAGATCTCTCCAAGCATAGCAGAGCAAATCGCCGAGCAAACCTCCAGAAGAAGACTTGGAAAACACTAACGAACGAAATATGACACAACGGAAACTAAGGAAATATATCCGCTCCCTAACTCCACAAAAGACAGGAAAGCGCTGATAACTATAGCTCCATACCCATCAGCATCCACTTCTTGCTCGTGACATCGAGACCATGAGCCCAGTGGTCTAGAGTAACCATGTCGAAGCCAACCCACTGTAGACTCTTTGTCAAAGAGTGGACGTTGTCAGCAGGGATGCGTCTATCTATGCAAGTGACGACATGTGCACAGTCCAGAGGCCCGTCGGCCAGTTCGATAAGTGCCATGAGACTACAAAGTATTTAGCAATTGGGCAGAAGAATTGAAAGCAGTTTCACTTACGCCTTTTTCAGGTCTCGGCCAAGTACGCCTTCGATATCGAAGAAGACAAAGAGAGATTTCTCCTCCCCGTCGTCAGCAACAAAGGCACGGAAGCTCGCTCCGCCGGCATAGTCCCACATCTCCAGCCAAGCGGTAACATTGTAGGCAGGTAGCGTGTCCTCAGAAACAGGCTTGAAGTGTTCAGGGAGCCGGTCATCGGACGGCGGCGTTGGTAAAAAAGCACCAGACAGGCCGGAGCCATTCATGGACGAATTCCTCTCACCGTGGAAAATCGTCTTCATGGACTCGCAAAAGAATCTCTCACATTCTTCCCTGATCGAAAGTGCTGCCCCCCCTCGTCGACCCAGGCGCCGGCCTGGGATCTCGCGCTTCTTGCTCTTGGGCAGAAGGGCGAGCTCGTTAGACGAGGTTAGTGCGGCGAGGGGGGGGCTTGTTGGAGGGGAGGGTAGTCCTGAGGAAGGGACCTCAGGAATACCACTCGGCCCCTGTTGTAGAGTTAGTACCGTGATGAGTATTTGGGTCTGAAAGGAGAGAAATACCTGCAACCCCGGTAGTGCAGTAGTGGAGGCCCTTGAGGTTGGCGGCAGAGTCGACGAGGTAGCAAGAGGCAAGGACGTTGACCTTCTGGGCAGCGGCCTCGCCGTAATTACTACTGTAATTCAAATTCTGATTATTCATTGGCGCCATTTCTGATGATGATTTTGGGTTATCGACTAGAGTTGATATAGATCGGTAAGGGTCGAGAATGTTGATCGGCAGAAGTTAATTGATAGCGTGTCGTGAGATGACTCTTCAGATCAGCGACTTGGAAATCTTTTCAGAAAGAACTTGTGTGTTGTTTGTGTCGAGGCGAATGTGGAGGAACAAGTTGTGGAGACGTGCGAAGAAGTTTGCGACGGTGAGTTGAGTAATTCGTGGAGAATGTCTTGGATGCGTTGTATGTGTGTAGATGTAAGTCTAAGATCTCTCTGTAGTGTTTGGGCAGCGGTGAGGTTAAGTAAGAACGAGGAAGGAGAGGAACCCAGGAATTTGGTGACTTCGGGGCGGTCGGGGCGGAAGGAACAGTGCGTTTTGAGTGGACCCCTCACCTGAGGCTCTGGAATTTTGTGTACACCTCAGGCAGTTTCTCCACACCTCAGTGGAGGAAACCTTAGGATGTACTAAGGGATTGCCACAACCTACCTACCTACCTATAGGTTGCAGCCGGGGTAACAACTAACAACTCATGGCCAAGTACAGTGCGAGTATCTTATCTTGGCAACCACTGATGTGAGGTAAGCTGAGGCCAACCAAACTCAAGAAATGGGTAGAAATAGGTAGTATGCGATGCCCGTTGATATCGTCATTTGGTATCACATGATTAGACTCTGTAGATTTGCTGCCAAGCGTACCGACTCACATGGGTACATAGCAAGTTCATGATAACGATCATTTTGATTGTTTTCAAGCCATTCTTTGCAAATGTGAATCATCTCAGCAACATAAGCGGGGTCTCGACTTGGCGCACTGTCTCGCAACTAATGCGAACGCCTCCGTGGCACATGGCCTAGTTTACTGGTTGATAAACACCAACCAGTTGTGCAATAGAGTGATGGTCGGAGGCCGGACTGTAAATTGTAACTGAGAAGATATGTTCGTTTCTTTAGTTAGCAGAGACGATATTCCGTTCTAGCTGTCTGCGGCCGCGAGTCTGATTCAGACAATGGTTCGTCCTGGAACTGAGCTTGCCAGTATTGATGTTAAAATGTCGGGTTCTAGCTCAAGATGCTGGTTGTCACAGGAAGGAGTCGATTTTGTCGCATGGCCCAGCTACCTCAAGGTACTAATCTTATTAACCCAATAGGTACTTCTGAATACCTATCCTTTGTTGAAGCAAGGGTCCCAAAGCGTCTGACACCTGAGAGGCACCATACATATTCCTTTTGGTTACACAGCATCGTTACACAACGTTTCCAAGACTGTGCCACACAGATCGTCGACTGTGTCAGCCACTTGTGTCCGAAGAGTCTAGAATCCTCTGCAATCATCTCACAGTACTGTGCATACTAGTATGTACTAAGGTAAGAGTTCCATAAAACGCTTACACAAAACCTAGCCAGTGCTCGCCTCTGTTTCGCATTTTACCGTACAGCAATCCCTGTATTCGGTCTTGGAATCCTGCCGCTGTGCCACAATTGTCAATAATAACAGACACATTGCGTGCTGACTTCTTCAAGAGTTGCATGATACCGGCTCCGCTACAGCTTTCTGTTTCCCACAAACCCAGTTTATTCTAGGTCTTCTAAACATCCACGTCATCTCACCTGATTCGATCATGATTTTGTGGCCAAGCACAATTTGTCTCCATGCATAATTCCATCTTCGCCTATTGATAATGGAGGAACTGGTTCCAAGATACATACATTAGGACTTTCTCGGCCAACTCTACCTCACGCATGTGCATCTCCGAGCAGCCTAATTGACCCCCTCCTGCCGTGTAAGTTGATTGGTGGATGTGCTAGATTCCCAAACCTAGCGGTGGTGCCACCACGTACGTACAGTACATCCAATACTTACCTATGCACTAATAAGGCACCTTACCCAACCCCGCGTTTTGCTTGTATCGGGTACATATCCGGACCGAGACCATCACCAAAAACACCCATGTTCGGCTGCATTTCTGCTGCAGCCAGAGACATAATCAACAATTGAGATACTCAATTCGATCCCTTGTGTTGTCCGGGCGCATCATGTTACTCACGAGACCAACGGTATGTGGAGACAGCCCAACAGAGTTTCATACTCACAAACAGTACGGAGTATGTACCTATCCATCTTAGTCGCAAAAAATGCCAAAGCTCAAATTAGTCGACTCAGCAACAGCCAATGCTATAGGAGGAGGAGGACTATCGCATCCGTACTCCCTCAACGCTTGAGTCAACGTTGACTACCTACCTCAGCAAGTCTATCATCATCTGTCCCTCCGTCTATACGCACCATTATGCCATGTTATCCCCAATGCCGTCTTCCAACCTCCAAATGCTCACTCAGGGCCGGTTTGCCATACCCCAGCAATCCTGACCAGTCCCAATCAATTACCCTGCTCTGGAGTACATAAAAGAAAGACTACAGCCAAATGGCAATAACATAGTCCTAACAATCAACCAGAACAAACGCTAATACTATCATACAGTGTACTTCACATCTCCCATGTCACATTTGTGCTATCCTGAACATATCGTATTCCAATACTGCCTCTGGTCTCGTACCATCACCCATGTCGTGCACTAAGGCTTGCGAATGCATCTGGGCTGTGTCGCCCATTTGTCCACGCCAGGTCAAGGCCAAGGTTCATGCTCTCTCTGCTCCTTGCAGCAAATGGGTCTGAAGTGGTCGCAGGATTTGGGTTACCAGCGACTCCAGAAGAAGGCGCACTCATGAAAGGATTCGTGCTAGATGATAGATGCTGCTGCACAGGTACAATTGGAGCTTGCAGGGGCTGGTTTTCTGGAATGGTTGGCTGCTGAGTATATTGTGCGGCCTGCTGGACCTGATATGAAGGCTGAGCCGCGGCCGTCCCTGGCTGCTGTTGTACTGTTTGAGGGTAGTTATTAAAAAGAGCCATGATTGAGGCCTTGTCTGGTCTTTGAGGTTGGTAAAACTGCTGCTGCTGGTACATTTGAGGCTGCTGTCCAGGAAATCGCTGTCCAGAATGCTGCTGGACAAAGGGGTTGTGGCTTGTTTGAGTTTGGCTCTGCATCTGTTGCACGACAGGCTGTTGCGCAAAGACCTGTTGACTTGTTTGCGCCACAGGCTGACCAGCGTTTGCAAAAAACGGGTTCGTGCTTGTTTCTGGGGGGCTCAAAGGAGCCGGGCTTTGATACACAGCAGATCCCTGATAAACAGGTGCGTTTTGGAACGAACTCTGCGTTTGCTCTGGTATCTGGCCAAGACTTGGTGATGCGATTCGAGTTGGGGATCGAGCGAACGGGTTGTATCCAGCAGGTGCTTGGTTGGTGTTGACTTGAGGGAAGGGATTAGACCCTTGTTGCGGCTGTTGCTGGATTGCACTTGCAGTGTTCGCTAGAAAGGGATTATATCCAGTCACCTGCGCTTGGACTGGTTGTGGGTATGTCATGTTGTTACTGAAGCCCAGAGTTGAGAAGCCTCTTGGGGTCGTTGGCGCTGACGGAGCCACTTGTTGGTATCCTGTCGCCTGGGGTGCTTGCTGTGGTGCTGGTCCTCCAGTATGGTGAGGGAACAGGGGCTGTTGGGGAGAGAGAGACATGTTTTGGAATGCCTGGCTGAATGCATCTGTTGGTTGTTGCTGTTGAGCGGCTGGCACCCCGAATGGATTTGTCTGCCCGTACGGGTTCCGGTTGTGGAGGCTTCCCGTCGACTGGGCCGTCTGGGGCTGAGCCGTTCCTAAGTTATCAAATGGGTTTGTTGAAGCACTTGATGGAGTAGTGGGACGGTCCGTAGCTGAACGGGCGGGAACACTAAGGCCTGCGCCAAGTCCTAGCCCCCCAGAACTCGGTGTCAGAGGCGTCAAAGACCTCGATGTTCGCAGAGTCTGTTCCCGAGGTGAAGGGGTGGGAAGAGGTGAGGGTCGGCCGCTACCCTCACCCAATCGCACAAGAGTCTCAATCGCTCGCTCAATGTTGCCATTAACACCTTTTAACACCAGAGCATTGCGTTTGGAGTCCTGAAATCCCATGTCTTGTAGCCTAGCCAGCTTTTGCTCCGTGTCATCCGGTTGATCAAGATCCAAGGTGGCGCCGAACACTTTTGATGGTTTATTGGGAGGTCTTGGAGACTCGCTACGTCCACCTTGCGCAGCTGTAATGGTTTTGGCATCCTTCTTCGACTTGGACGACAGAGGGAAAATAGATGAAGCTGATCGGAATCCGAACTTTGAGTTCTTAGGCGGCAGTGGCGGAGGAGTCCCTTCGCCTATGTGAGGAGATCTAGGCTTCCCCGTTCCACTAACAGTATTATTCATATATTTCTGTCTGATGAATCGTTCCATGGCAGAATCCGCTTCGTCAGCGTCGACCGGGACGGGAGGTTTGCGATGCTCGGGGTTATAAATGTTGTTGGATGTGATATTTCCGACCTTTCGCATGTTCTATAGACCGTGTAAGCTATTGGTAATCTTTGGGCACGATCGCCGGGTTGTTGTAGTTGCTCACGTCGACTTGCTCGTTGGTCCAACTATCCATGCTCAAGGACTTTACTTTCGAGATGTGAGTACCCAGCTTTCGATGAATTGCAGCACATCTCATGCATAGGAAAACGCCCAACTAACAAACGTATTAGTATTGGATCAGTTCCCGTATGTATTTGGGGGCCGTACACTCCATGAAGCCCAAGCTGATATTGACAATTGATGTTAGCAAGTTCCGGTCATCTCGTATACCCGGCGCAGGATGAGCTTGGTTGTGCATCTGGAGCATACCTGGATTACGCGCGTGGCAGTCAGCGCACATATTATTGCCCGGGGTGTTCTGCACAAGATCCTGCAGGGCCTTTTCGTTCCGCGCCTGCTGGCGCTTGCTCATGATACTCGACATGGTGGCGGGTCTTGACAGATCAAGTTTTCGTGATCTCTAGAAGATGCGCAGTACCAAAGGAACCTGTCTCGCAGTGTAACCGTGTCGAGTCGTTCGTAGGGCTCGTGCAGTGATCGGGTTCTGGAGCACGGAGGCCGGAGACCGGGACGGGGGTTGTCGATGGGCAGCAGAAAGAAGCAAACAATTATGTAAAGGAGATGCCGTGGGTGAAGAAAAGCACTTATTACCAACAATGCAGGCGAAAGGAGGGACAAAGAAGAAGCGATGCAATGCGATGCGAGGTGGTTCAAGTCGTTGATGAGATTGAAAAGAAGGAGATGAAAATATGAAAGTTGACCAAGAAAGGGTACTTCCTTTCTGTTGCGCCGTGCGATTCAGGTCACAACGGTAGGTACCTTTAAGGCGGATGGGATCCAATGCAGGCGCGGGTAGAAGCACTAGGTTGCCACACTCTGGCTCAGCGTTTCAGTGATTTACTGTGAGATGGATTGAACATGAATTCAGAGCCCAGAAATTGAAGGGGGAAAATGAAAAACAGTTCAACATAACCAGAGGCAGATGGAAATTTCGTTCTCAAGTTCGTCGACTACCTAATAAGGGTCAGCCAAATACCAACTCAAAAAAAAGCCCCTGGCTTGGCCTGGACCTTGGGCTTAGCTTGACGAGATTCCTCCTCGTAGGCTCGTCCCCTAAACCACAGTGGGGTTCCATCTCGCTGCCCGCTTAGATCCACAAGACTCTTAAGGTAAGGTCTGGCTGCTTAAGGGCCCGTCTGTCTATCCCAACTAAGGTAGGTTTAGGCATGGGCTCACTTCGTCCATCCACCAGTAGAAGCGTCGTGATGGCCTTTGGTGCTTGGCTCGACGACAGGCGTCAGGGGCAGGTCGCGTGGGCGAGACAGGGTTTGAGTTAAGAACCGATACCGATTCCTATAGTAGTGATGAACCTCGAGGGTAATTGGGGTTGAGAGAGGTGTGATTTGTGATTGTTTCCCTGGGATGGTGGTTGCCCGTTGATGAGATGGCACGAACTGTATTGCAATCTTCATTGCCAAATGCCATCAGTTGCTGTATGTTATAGCGAATGCCTTGGTATATTGCAGTTCTGGACCAGTGCCGTATTTGCTGCGGTTTCAAGAATTGAACCTGCATATGCATCCATGGGATACAGAGAGTGCTTGCTCTGTTTCCATAGCTTAGGTAGGTAGGTATACTAGCATTAGAAGGGGGTTGTTTATACAACCGAACCTCATTATGAAGCCCCAATTGTAAGGGGGAGATACTATGCTATATCTAGTTTATGTGGACATGTGGCTAGGTAGTTACCAAATACTGTCGAACATGTGTCTGGCGACCCTCGTGTGTAAGTAGTTCAGGGAGGATTGAAACATCAATGCTGAGTTGTTCCCGTAAGATTGGTCTTGTACAAAAATAAGGTCTGCCAACACGTCTCATATCATGATCCATAGAACGCCCTGCAAACTCTGCAAAACTAGCTACTGGTATGAGTTAGCACAAGTCACCAACCGTCGGGCATTTTAGATTTCTGCTATGAAAAATTGTCCAATACAGTTATGGAGATGTCCCGAAGTAGGTTTGTGCCTGCTCGGTTTCCGGGTAGCCTTACATTAGTACTCAACGGCGGGCAGACACATGTACAAAGACTACTCCATCAACGTGCCGGAAATAGCATCTGTCAGTCCACGGTAGCTCGGATTGACCGGCAAGGCCCGGAATGAGGATTGCCCGTGGGGTAATGACCAGTCTTCAGGGCCCGAGAAGCTATTTATGAGGATCATCCTAGTCGACAATGATCTTCCACCCGAAACATTGGGCAATGGAACACTGGCGTAGGAATGCAGTGCGCAAGAGATCGGGTTCCCATAGACCCTAGAGCTATAAAGTCAAGCGGTGGCACACGTATCACGATACAGCAGTAATTAGGTATGGATATTAGCAACATCACAAGTTACAGCCCAGTCCCAGAATTCGAAATGATGTAACCCCTATGCCTCGGAACAAAGTGGAATGCAACGTCATATCATGCCGTGTAATAACTAGCACCTTGCTGCGCTCGCATACCAAACCTACCGAGGCAAGGAACCTTAACATAGTAATCGCGAGTCCTCTTTGTTGGTTTTCGTACTTAATCAAATTCCACCTCTGCAAGCTTCCACATTCCTGACACCCTCAGTGATTTGATCATCAATCATCCACTCGCATTAAAATCGTGTCCATAGCTTCTTCCGCCCTCCAGCCACCTTCATCACCCTTACCTAGGTACGCCAGGGCTTTTATCCCCAACCTCCGCCCGCCCTGTCTTCCCAACCACTTCAGCCCTCGAACTGTCCACTTGAAACGAACAGCATCCTCGCAACAGTTTCGTCCCTGTCACCAAAGACTTTCCACAAAAGGACTGGACTTGTGGCTCCCAGTGGCTGTGGTGGCTGTACAAACTGTAGAACCCCAGTTTCCAACGTCAGCAGTAAGGCCAAACCTCGCTATCCGTATACTGCCCCTCCACCAAGGCCCCTGTTCGGCCCAATACAGAGCGCACGACTCGACTACACAAACACTAGCTTAGTCGTTGGGTAGCTGCCTCGTGCGTACATGCTTGAGCTGTCCACGTATAGCGCACGTATACGGCGAACGGATACTCCTTCACTCCTCTACATAGGATTCGAGGCAAAACTCTTGGCTTCTACGTACTAATGCAGAAGAGTCAGACGTAAGGAGGACTCGCCAGCCACTTTCACCCCTGCACACACGACTTCTCGCTTCAACTGTCGAAACCTGTCTTCTTCAACAACAAGAGCCATCCTCCAATCCGCAGTTTCCGGTTCTCCGAAAAACCTAAGCTGAATATCGATCGAGCCGGCATGGTCAATTGCTAAAGGTCCTTAACTCCACCACGAATTCGTCTCCCGAGCTTCCCGATATTTGAAACCTCCACGGACGCGAAATCTTTGGTTGCTGCTACAATACCATACAAAATGGCGGGCATTGAACAGCTTGAAGTTCATAGCAAGGCATGTGACTCGCTTTCCCTGCATTACAGATGTCGCGCGCCAGGCACCGTACAAAGAATCAACATGAACTCCTGGCTAACACGGGACTAGTCGTATATTGTTCGCTGGGTCAAAGTCGACGAAGGGAACACACTATCGTGGAGCGTACAACCTCACAAGAAGTCCATGTACGCACCTCCATCCTATGCCGCTTGGCGCGAACCTTCCCAGGCCCATGAATGAAGCTGTGTACTAATATGACTGCAGCAATTTTGGCATCGTCAAACATCCCGGCAGCGGTGCTACCACTTTTGCATCCTCCACAGCCGAAGACCTGAATAATGGAACTGAAGATTCGGGCGGTACCTCGGACGGGAAGTCTGCCCGCTTCTCGAAGAAAGATATAAACGCACAAGAGCTGCTAAAAAGCAAAGGATTCATACCCATCAAATGGATTGGTAAATGCGAAGCGGATAAGGTGTCCATCGGCACGTACGAGGTCAATCATGACCAGAGCGGAATGTATGGCCTCGTGTTCGATAACACGTTCTCGAAACAGACATCCAAGACGGCAACTTTCGTGGTGATGACATATCCTACCGGGGCACCTCCTCAGACTTCATCACATCTGCCTAATCTTCAAGCACCGAAAGCTGGAGCCAGCCAAACGAGTCTCGGGCGGCACAGCAGCCCTAAACTTGACGGGGTCGCCTCTGCTTCATTAGACAGTCTTCACAGTCACAACGCCGTAGCAAACGCGAACTCCGTTTCTGGCCGTAGCGAGCTTGGCTCTGGCAATTACCATGTAGGTGTTCTCCACAAGCGGCGGCGCAAGAAGGGACAAGGCTACGCTCGCAGATTCTTCTCGCTTGACTACTCGACATGCACTCTGTCATACTACTATAATCCTAAGTCTTCTGCGCTCCGAGGCGCTATTCCTCTAAGTTTAGCCGCTATCGCTGCAGATGAGCGACGAAGAGAGATCAGCATCGATTCAGGCGCTGAAGTCTGGCATTTGAGAGCCCCGAACGATAAGGAATTCCAAGACTGGGCACATGCGCTCGAAAAGGCGAGCCGCGTTGCAAGGGGCTTGGAGACACTGGACCTTCCCAAGAATGATCACTTGAAAATCAATACACGCCAGCTTCAGCCTATTCATCAATCCTCCCCTCAAGAAGACAGGGAATGGGAGCAGGTCGAATCCCTGGTTAGCCGCGTGGTTGGTACACGCGATGCGCTTCGACGCCTGACCCGTGAGGTCACAGCCCAAGCAAAACCGCCACCAGTAACCAGTCCTCAATATCTTTCACCTGGAGCCGCGACTAGTGCTATCGACGAGAACGACACGTACTTCACACCCCCTCCCGAACAGAGGCGCTCCTTCTGGAGAAGAAAGTCAAATACTCCTGCGATATCCCCTGCCACACTGGGAGCGCCAACAGCTATGGCAGTACCAGCACCAGGGGGTGTCACTACGACTATATCGGCCAATGTGCCAAACCACTCGAGGAGACAATCTAAGGGGCTTATCAGAGAGGAGAACTCGCTACAGGACCATTGTCAATCACTTCTGATGGACCTTGACTCAGTTGTGTCCGAGTTCACCACACTTATCAACAATAGTAAGCGCCGTCGCATGCCAGTGCCCTTGTCCGCGGGTGGCGTGTCAAGGAAGAGTATAGACACTGTCTCGACAGCAGACGAGTTCTTTGATGCCGAAGATGCCAACTCAGCCGTTCTTAAGATTGATGGCAGCGAAGACGAAGCTTCACGATCAGAAGAGGCAGAAGACGAGGAGGAAGATTCATTCCGAGACAATTCTTCTGTGTCGTCTATAGGGGAGAATGACACCACAAACCTGGACGATGCGTCTCATCTTTTCCCCGCGAAACCAAAGAGTCTTACGCCGCTGCCTATTGAGCAAGTTGTTGCCAGGAGATCAACCATACCACCTGCAGCTGCAGCCGCACCGAGTTTGATCGCATTCTTCAGGAAAAATGTTGGCAAAGATTTTAGTACCATCAGTATGCCCGTTACCTCGAACGAACCGTCATCTATGTGCCAAAAGGTCGCTGAGCAGTTGGAATACGCACAGTTACTTAACCAAGCTGCGAAGCAATCTTCTCCAACAGACAGACTCTTGTTCGTCGCAGCGTTCGCAGTCTCGCAGTTCAGCAGTGGTCGAGCCAAAGAGCGTGCTATCCGGAAACCTTTCACACCTCTACTGGGCGAGACCTTTGAACTGGTTCGAAGCGAAAAGGAGGTGCCCGGAGGTTTCAGACTCTTAGTCGAGAAGGTCCAGCATCGACCTCTTCTCCTCGCTATGCAAGCAGATTCAGCCAACTGGTCGTTCTCCCAATCACCAGCCCCCGGCCAGAAGTTTTGGGGCAAGAGCGCTGAAATCACGACAGATGGCCGTGTTCGAATTGTGCTACGTCTATCAAATGGCTCCGAAGAGCGATATTCATGGAATATTGCTACTATGTTCTTGCGCAACGTGGTTATGGGCGAAAAGTACGTGGAGCCTGTAGGCACAATGCATGTCGTCAATGACAGTACATGTCACAAGGCTGCTGTTGAGTTCAAGAGCAAGGGCATGTGGGGTGGACGTATTGAGGATGTCAGTGTGGAAATTTTCAACCCCGAAGGAGTAAACACAGGCAGCGGCTTGGTAGGTACATGGACCAACAGCTTGAAGACAACGGGCAAAGGTGGCGGCCAGGAGATTTGGCGCGTTGGACCACTAGTGGAAAATGCTTCCCAGACATTCGGTCTTACAACTTTTGCTGCCAGCTTGAACGAAATTACAGAGATCGAGAAGGGCAAGCTGCCTCCCACGGATTGTCGCCTGCGACCTGATCAGCGTGCATATGAACAAGGCGCAATCGATGATGCTGAGGACCTAAAGCAGAAGCTGGAGGAAGCTCAGCGCGGTCGACGCCGAGAGCTCGAAGAGCGGGGTGAGACATACAAGCCTCGATGGTTCGTCAAGGTCGAGAACGCTCCAGAGGGAGAGGAAGTGTGGAAGCTCAAGACAGGAAAGGATAGTTACTGGGAGGAGCGCGCAAAGGGAAGCTGGCAAGGGGTTGAGGACCTCTTTAAGCTTACGTGATGATTGATGAAAACTAAATAGACACAACCATTGGATTCAGTTTTGATACCCTAGTCGAATGAAATGTTTGTGTAGAATTCTGACGGAATTGTGTAGTCAAGAACGTTGTTTTGAGATGACAGGTCGCTGATGTGACCGGCGTGTTTAAGACAAGGTCAGACAGAGGGTATGCAATAGAAGGCTGACCAGACCGTCACCTATGTTCTAACGTTGGCTCGTGAGGTAAGACGGCATGTTGAGACTTGGAGTCGATTTAGGTATGTAGGATAGTTAAGTTGAAATTCAAATGATAATCATACAGTCTTCCTCTTACAGACCCAGGTTAGTAGGCAAACCACAGGGAGTAATAAAACTTCTGACATGAAGATAAGGCGACAAAGTCGACTAGTTGAGGAGCCTTCTAATATACACTAAACCTGGCTAGCATTTTCGTCACTTGGGGGTCGGGGTCTCGTCTCGCGTCCCTACGCAAAGTGTCACTTGGAACCTCCTATTGCAGCTAAACAAAGCCAAGCATTTTCTTGGCTCTGAGATAGTGTATGTTCTGGCAGGGGATGTGACGCACCCCAGGTAGGGTTACCAGATGAAAAGAGGGCCTCTGGTTTTGTGAAGAACCACACTGCCACAGTGTTTCGCACGAGGGTCATTCTTGGCCGAGCGCCCAGGTCTTGAGTTTAATTATGCAACGGCGAGATGTGATATTGGCGTTGCGGTGAGAATGCTGAGGCGAGCGGTTGTGAGGGATAAGGGATCAGAGAGACGAGCTTGGGACGAGGCAGTGCAGGGTGATCGACGTGTCGATTGAAATTTGGCCTTGGTAGCCTTGGTCTCGGTTGATTTGACGGGTCTACATAGTAGGAGATAAAACCAAGCAAAATCCATGTCCAGTGCTACTCATCGTCATATGAATCCAGTCTTAGCAGCCAGAGCTCAGACTGAACGATGCCAGCTAGGATGAAGAAATGTCAAGACTCAACATGTACGGACGTTATCTAACTGAACCTTGATATAATACACAGAAACAGTCTAAATAATATTGGTCTTGACAACCAGTAGCATTTCAATAAGCTACCTAGGTATGTAGGTATGTACGTACTGAGCCATACGAGAGAGAAGTCGAATTTCTATTCTTGTTCTTCAATGGGATGATACGGTATGGCCCATAGACGTGAGCGCCTGGGCTCCACCGATGTTTAGCGGGACGGGAGTGGCAGAATGACCCCTGCCGATCGTTGGAATCTGCAGGTGACAATGGATGGAAGAAATTCTTATTTGTGTTATTAGTGACAAATACCCAGGTAGGAAGTTTCTTTTAAGCTTACCTGTATTAGTACCTTGTTTATGAGACGAGAGTCTTGATTCTGGATCTTGTTAACCAAACCTGTGACAGAGGCATGAAACAAAAAAAGAACTCTGCGATTCACTAAAGGTACCTTGCTCAGACATTTAATGCCAACTCCAGACCGGCCTTCACCAAGCGTCATGATGAACAAGGCGATAGAGGGAACGGTGCCACCAGCTGGAGCCGTTAAAAAGGAGCCTCAGGGGGGTTTACGAGACGAGTTTCAGCGGCACGCCAATCGCTGATCAGGAGGCGCTTACTCCAGCCGAAAGGGAGTGTCATACATGAGCAAGGGGAGGCGTGTGTCGATACCTACCTAGGTAAGTAGCTTAAAATCGCATTACGACGACTTTGGTGGGTCAATTGAATTTCAGCATTGAGCGAAATCCAGGCCAAGAAACGAAAAAGAGAGGACAGCGAGTGATGCCAATGTACTAAAGCCCTTGGACCTGCTAGACCTGTCATAGAAACGGAATGGTTGAGTTGCTGGACTCTTGGTTTGTGGCTGAGCACTCTTGGGAGTTTCTTGTCATCCGGAGGCGTTGAGGTGTTTGTTGACACAAGTGAGATATAGTTTAGTTAGTAGTTATACGAGTGATGCGGCACCATGGGCAACACCAGCCAAAATACTGGATGTATGTACGGATAATGGGAAAAGAGATTGAAGCTACATAGAGGGCTAGATGGTTAAATATATGTTTGTGTCGATCCTCTGTATAGTGACGAGTAAACACACCTACCTAGGTATGTATCCGTATCCATGTGTTCATGACAATTGATAGCCGCCTTGTTTACGGACGTTTCAACAGTTTGTTCTACACCAAGTGACAAGGGACAACACATCAGCAGACTTCACACCACCGGCCCAATTAACCATGTACTATGGAGTAGGTATCTAGGTAATCCTTCAGTCATCAGCTGCCCTCGTTTAGTACCTACATTAGGTACTCTGCACAGTAGCTACAGCCCATTGATTCGTGAACCTGACTTCTGGCACACAAGTGCAAGTACAACAAGACACGATGTGCGATAGCGCAAATGTCGGTAGATGGCAATTCAAACACACTCGTTCCATCCGACAAGATAGTTTCACAGCACTGAGTTACATACAAGAGCATTGTACAAAGTACGGCTGGACTTGGTCGTCAACCTATCATCATGCTCTCTTGGCTGGCTCTTCGAGATTACCTACCAGTAGTACATACTGTAGGTGTGCCAGCATGAAATCTGTGGAAACTGAAATTACTGGACCGGACGTGCCCCACGCTTAATCCCCAATCCATGGCTTCCCCTTGGATTCGACGGAAGCCCGTCTAGGCCCGTCCACTTCCAAGGAAGAAATGCCCACAGTGGCCGACCACCCCAGTTTCCATTAGGTTCTTGTTAACCTGGTACGAGGGCGGGAGTCCAAATAGGAGCGGAAGAGTCTGCATCGTCTCCTCCAATGCCTCAATTGGTACCCTCACTCATCGGTCGGTAGGTAGGTACTTATGCAGACTCCCATCTCTCCCTGGAACCAAGGTAGTGCCGAGTGCTCCTACAGTACTGTACATATAGTAGGTAAGGTAGGTATGTACCAGCCCAGTTCAGGGATCAATCACTTGCCATCCAATCCAATATCCCTTGATACCACCACTACAGTATCCAGGTTCTATCCTATCCTATCCCGCTGTGTCATTCTGTGATTGTCGATTCGAGTTGGGTACCTGTTAATTATACCACACCCTCCGCTGGTGGAGGGCATCCATCCCGTCCCGTCTTCCCACCTCCAGTGCCTACTATTTTAAAACCCCATTCCAGCCTCCGTATCACGCTCTCTTCTCCTCTCTTCTTTTTCCTCCCTCCATTGATTTTTTAATTCCTTCAACTACCCTTCCAACCGGTCAACGCCTTTCTGTCGTTTTCTCTCCGGTCGTGATCTTCTCTCTTCTTTCGTTCCCACCTCCCAACTCCCTCGTTGTTGGTTTCCTTCTACTTGGACTGTAATTCTGCTTCCTCACCCGATCCACTCATTTTGATCATTTTCCACCCTCGATATCGTCTCTTAACGATAATTCTTGAACCGTATTAATCCGCCGCCATACCGGTCGAACAATCAACTTAAAAATGAAGACCGTTGCTTTCCTCTCCGCTTTGGCGGCTGTCGCTTCGGCTACCCCTACCCTCAAGGAGCCTCCTAGCAAGCGCGCTTCCCTCCCCGCCGTCTCGGTTTCTGGCAATGGTTAGTACCTAGTCAATTGCCTCAAGACTTGGACGTGCAGCCAGTGTTGACAATCAATTAGCTTTCTGGACTGACAAGGACCGATTCTACCTCCGAGGTATCGACTACCAGCCCGGTGGTGCCTCAGCTAACGAGGATCCTCTCGCCGATCCTGATGTTTGCAAGCGCGATATCAAGTACTTCAAGGAGCTCGGCGTCAACGTTATTCGCGTCTACGCCGTCGACAACAAGGCCGATCACGACGAGTGCATGAGTGCGCTCGACGCCGCTGGCATCTACCTCGTTCTCGATGTCAATAACCCCAAGTACTCCATCAACCGTGCCGAGCCCGGTCCTTCTTACAATGCCGCCTACATCCAGAGCGTTTTCGCCACCGTCGAGATGTTCGCCAAGTACGACAACACACTCGCTTTCTTCTCCGGAAATGAGGTCATGAATGATGAGAAGAATACCGACAAGTCCGCTCCCTACGTCAAGGCCATCACTCGTGATATGCGAAACTACCTCAAGGCCCGCAAGCTCCGCCAGGTTCCTGTTGGCTACTCTGCTGCCGATGTTGCCTCCAACCGTATGCAAACCGCTCACTACATGAACTGTGGTTCTGAGGAGGTTCGATCCGACTTCTTCGCCTTCAACGATTACTCCTGGTGCAACAGCGACTTTAAGACCTCTGGCTGGGACGTCAAGGTCAAGAACTTCACCAACTACGGTATCCCCATTTTGTAAGTCAATTCATCACCCCTGCTGGCCTCCCCTAACCTTTCACCAGCCTGTCCGAGTACGGTTGCATTGAGAACCGCCCTCGTAAGTTCGAGGAGCTTGAGCCCATGATGGACAGCCAGATGTCCTCTGTCTACTCCGGTGGCCTCATGTATGAGTACTCCCTCGAGGACAACGACTACGGTATCGTCACAATCAAGAACGGCAAGGTCACAACCGAAAAGGAATTCGATCTCTTCAAGTCTGCTCTCTCTAAGTACCCCATGCCCACTGGCACTGGCGGCGCTGCCAAGACCTCCCATGGCGTTGCTTGCCCTACCTCCGAGTCCGTCTGGCAGGTCGACCCCAGCTATCTCCCTGAGATGCCCTCCGAGGCTGAGAAGTACATGAAGGACGGTGCCGGCAAGGGCCCGGGCATTAACGGCAAGGGATCCCACTTCGACACTGATAGCGGTACCGCCACCGCCAGCGTTGCCATGGGCTCTTCCACATCCACAGGTTCTGCCTCTGCCTCTGGTGATGATGATGATGACAGCGGCGCTGCTAGCCTTGGCTTCGGTGCCCTGTACGTCTCCGCTGCCGCCACCATCTTCACCCTCGTCGGGACCCTTTTGCTGTAGATGGCAGGCGTGCCGTCTCTTTGTTTGCTTTCCTTGTTAGTATGGGGATTGCCTTGTGGTCAGAGTTATGATTTGGGCCCCCCTCTTGGTTTTCATGATAGACACAAGATGTAGGGGAAGAGCGCTTGATTACTTGATTGGGCGCGCTGCGCTGGGCACGCCGGGTTCGTATTTTTTCAACAGGAGCATTGGCGTCTAGCCCAGGCAGGGCAGACGACCCGGAAATGATTATAATGCTATCTGGGCGATTACCGCCTTTGTCGTTTCAGTTAAAAGGATTTAGTGCCGAAGCACGTTCAATAGACTTTCATTAAACCGTTACGAATATCCGTCGCCTCGATGGTGTACATGTTGTTTACGGAGAGGGAGTATACTAACAATGGAACGGTTAATTGTGTAACACGTGAGTTGGAGTTAGCCGTAGAGCCTGGGCTAGAATTGGTGGGAACCTCGGCATCTCCATCAGTAGCCCACCTCTGACATGGGCTGTGTCGCAGCCAAGATCAAGCTTCCCCATGGGACAGCTAAGCCCGAGATTCTTTTATCCCTTATAAGTACTCTTACAATACCATTCATACTCCTTCTCTCTTCAAAGTATTCGCAATTGACTTAGAAGCCACAATGTCTTCCACCACACCTCTTCCCGCTTACACATCTTACAAATACATAATTGTCAGCTCACCAAACCCTTTCGTCGCTCATGTTGAGATAAATCGACCCCAAAAGCTCAACGCCTTCACCCAAGAACTATGGCTTGAGTTTGGGCGTGTCTTCAAGCAGCTCAGCGGTGATGAAGATGTTCGTGCTGTTGTAGTCAGCGGCGCTGGCGAACGAGCCTTTACGGCAGGCTTGGACGTGCAGTCGGCGTCTAATGATGGAATCCTCCTTGGTTCTCAGGCGGATATCGCCAAAAAGGCAAAGGTAGTGAGAAACCACATTGAGGAATTCCAGGACTCGATTGGCGCTATGGAGAAATGCGAGAAACGTAAGTGTCACTCGTCCAACGATTTGTTAAGATGGATCACTTATGTATGGTGTCAAATTTACAGCTGTCATTTGCGTGCTTCATGGTATTTCTATTGGCCTTGCTATTGATATCGCCTGCTGCGCTGACATCCGCATCTGCGCCTCCAACACACGCTTCGCCGTCAAGGAAGTTGACATCGGCATGGCCGCTGACATCGGAACCCTGTCACGTCTGCCCAAGCTTGTTGGCTCAACGTCATGGATTAAGGACGTTTGTCTCACGGCCCGAGACTTCTCAGCACAGGAAGCATTATCAGTAGGATTTGTGAGCCAGGTTCACGAGGGCAAACAGGCAGCTGTGCAGGCAGCTGTGGCTCTGGCAACCACACTTGGTGACAAGAGCCCTGTTGCTGTACAGGGAACGAAGGAGCTGCTCAACCACGGCAGGGATCATACTGTTGCTGAGAGCTTGAGATACACTCAAGTATGGAATGCAGCGGCTGTGCAAGGCAGGGACTTTTCGTTGGCGTTGATGAGTGGATTGAAGAAGACGAAGCCGAGATTTGAGAAGTTGTAGTTTGGGTGTTGGGAAGGACCATAGAAGCATGTCGTTCGGGCATAAAATTGTGTACGCTTACGCTTACTCTTACTCGGAACCGGACTCTTCTTCAGGAGGGAGGTTTTCTTTGAGTCGCTGGGAATGTGTCAATTAAACAAAGCCCATTTTCAGTCGCAAGTGGCTTGGGGTAAAGATGATGCTAGCAATCGAACGTACTTCTTCGAGCTTGTGCTTGAGCGTTGAGACCATGGTCTCTTTCACAACCACGCGTTCATCATCAAGATCCTCAATGATGTAGTCATGGTTAGCACTGTCGATGCTGACGATGATGGACTTGATCGAAGGATCGCACTCGATAAGAACGCCTAGCATAGGTAAGCTCGGATACTCAGTGACCAGGAAATAGTGTGAGACGAACCTCTGATTGCACGAGGCATCTTGGGCCAGTTCGCGGAAGCGCAACTCCAGAAAATGCTCCAAAGATTATAATGAAGTTTAAGTTCGGGTACGGAGTAGGTTATGGTTGATTCTCCCCCCATGAAAAGGGTGGAGTTTAGGTAATGGCACGGGAGCCTCGCATGACGCACGGGCCATCTGCCATTTGTCTAACGTGCATGGAATCATCAGATGCCATTGGATTCAAAATACTGTTTATTCATCCTTCAGCTGTGCAACGGCAACGCCCGTAACTATACTGTGTCTATGTAGTTTTGTAGAGCTGTTTTATTGGTAAGCTGAACTAAAATCGTGTGGAAAATTGGAACCGGGCGCCAGATGTTACCTCATCGCCTTCGTACTAAGCTGGGCATATTGTGAACATGACTGTTGCGGCGTATTATTCAGTCGCTGTAGTTAAGTGGCATTGCTCATTCTCAATACGCCACTAGTCCGAAGCATAGTTAAAAGGCTGTACCTAGTCCCAGGGCTCGACTTTTCATACCGAGTTCTCTCGTTTACCTGTCGGTGTTCTTCAATCTGTTATCTCCGACTGGGCTGTGTCCAGCGTAGATATCATGGCCTGAACAGGTGACGGCGGGCCAATTTATCCCGGCTCCACCGGCGGACGGCGACATTCAAACGGCGGTCCTTACATACATCCATATTTAAGCTACTGACTGTACTAAGCCACGATGATGAAGTCACCTTGACAGTGGGGGATGATCGGCTACGCGGCTCTGTAATGGAGGCATACGAATGCAAAAGGTTAAGGTAGAAGCCGAGGGTGCACAAGTACATAGAGCTGCCCTCCCCCCCAGGGTTGGAGTCGGGAGTTGGAGTTACTAGATGACGCCACTCTATCAAAGTCTCTGACCTCACACCTTGACAATATATCATTTTGATGATACTTGATTCTTAACGTCTTACAAACTAAGTAAAAGCAGCCCCTTACACACACCTCCATTGAGAATCGATCACATACAGATCTTGCCTGAGACATCCGATAACCATACCAATATCCTCTGATCGATTACCTTACTTATACGCCCTGACGATATATCTACTATTGTGATGGCAACAAACGACAATAACGACGACAATACTGGCTTCTCATTTGGTACACAACCCTTTGCCTGGGTTCTCATTCCTCTCTTTGTCATCTTAGTTCTCGGTCTAACGGCCACCATCATCCAAGTGAGACGACGTCGCCGCCGTCGTGGGAACCAGTGGCCCGGTCAGAATACCGGAGCTCCTGTATATACCGGCCTTCGCGGTGGAAGAAGAACGGGCAATCGCCGCTCGCCATGGAATGGTACCAGGTCAGAAGAAGGGCTCAATGAACTGGGACAGGCACCACCACCATACGATGGTAAAAAGGAGACGCAGAATCCCCTGGAACTGCGGGATCTCGAAGCTGGGAACAGGCCGCCCGAATATCCTGCTGAGCCTGCGCCGGCTGTGGTAACGGATGGCCGAAGAAGTTGATTGTTGAATTTTTGGCTATTGGACTTTGATTCCCCCCCATCTGTTCGTTCTTGGGCCGTTTTATGCGTACTCCTTTGCCTTGAGGTAGAGAGGGATGAGCCGGGAGGGTGTGTCTTTGAGGAAATGAATGAATCAGAATGAGATTACGTGTCGATTGATATTGCCATAATAATGAACAATTCTTTGTTTCGTCTTATGAGATAAAGTCCAGCTGAGTTTGCTGATATCCGTCCCGATCAAGCTTGACCGATTAGCGAGACCACTCTATCCATCAATTGTCGCACAGAGGAAATATGTCCGGGAGACTCCAGTAAAAGTGGAAAAGGTGAGCTGAACAATGAACCGGCACTCCCTCGGTACAGACAATGTTTATCGTCTTGGCTTCTATAGTAATTCGGACCTTGAGGTTGCCTGGATACTGATATACGAATCGCTTACCAAATGAATTCAAAGAAATCGAGTGGAAGGACCAAGAATACACGGTTGCAGATCACATGACAAAGTCATCCTCTTACAAGCCACCGGAAGCAGAGCGCTATACGGGTCGTCTGCGTGTGGCACGAATGGCCTCAGAAGACCCGGTTGGCTGCATGCATCGAGGACGGTGTCACAAGTGATGCTGTGTTCAGCTTCCACAAGAGTTAATAGCACCGATAGGACAAATCGGCCTTGCATTGTGGTCTTGCCATGCTGGAAGCAGCATGTCGTGGTGACCAACTAACCTCAAGACATGGGATCGCAACAATACCTAGCTACAGTAGGTAGTCGGGGCCTGCAATGATAGACTGCAAGTGCTCTGGGCCAATGCTACTTGTACTGAGCCATGAAGGGGCTACTTTTCCCTCTGGACGTTTGTTGACAATGTGCTTTGCCCGCTGCTAAATTAAAGAGTAACCGGTGCTTCTCGAAAGTCTTTGAAGACGGTGTGAACGTTGGCGGAAAAGACTGAAAGAATCTCGTAGCTAAGAACCTTTGTTGCACGTCAAACGATATGGAAACGTTGAAAGTTATGCTGAATCCAAATTCTAGGGGTATCCCATCCCACAGCTTTTCGATGTGTCTCGCATGAGTGAAAAGGGTCTTTGCTGGTGGTCCACAGAGAGTTTGCGAGATCTTATGATTTACATCATGCTTGGTACAGCCTAGTTCGCCTCATCTTGAAAAGTATAGGTTTGCGGTGAAATATGACAGACAGATCAGGATAAGCCAATACCATAATGGGAGGTAAAGAGGTGGTTGGAGAGCATATAAGGGGCGCCAATTAAGCAAATGGAGCCGTGGTTTCTTAGTGTGATGATGGAGGAGGCTGGAGATGCCAATACCTACCTAGGCTGAACATGAGCGGCGAAAGCGAATGCTCTGACTCGGGTTACGCCCCGAGAAGACGGAAAGCCAGAAGCGAGTAAGGTTGAGCCGAGGCAAAAAAGATTTTCAGGAACATGTCAAATATATCCGTATTTAGGTGGTGGTGTTGAGGACAAGGACGCTAGATTTGACCAAGAAGCTTCTAAAGCACTATTATGTTTGAAACCTGTGGTTCATCTGAAAGACGTGGGTAACGGTAGGTATGTCTCTGTCTTTGTTCAGAGAACAAGGGACGGTAATTAGGCTATTCCTTAGGAATGAGTGTGTTTCATAATAGTTTGAATACAAGTCCGACCCTCATAGTGAGTGGTTCAGCCCTATCCGTACAATCCACTCACCAGAGCGAAACGAGTGCCTATGGATCCGAGTGGAGGAGGCCTGACTGGGACTCTGGTGATCTTTTTATTATAAGATTGCTCAGCTAATATCGCGTATCTTGAACTCTTTACGAAGCGACTTGGGCAACTTGTGGACTTGAGGTATGAGAAGCGCTGACGGGGTCAACAAATGCAGCCTCATCACAGGCCTCGCCCTCATGGTCTGACTTATTTTGGTCAAACAAATGAGGCTCACTCGAACGATTATTTTCCGTCTCTAGGGACACAGCCGCCCAGCCGCACCTTTCCCATCCTGGACCGAAGCTGGGGCCGTGGCGCTGAAGGAGGGACGGCTGAAGTCTGAAGATTAATTAATAGGCGGACAGGGGTTTAAGTGATTGACGAGGGTGATCAAGTGAGAAGACTACGAAGAGAGAGGTTGGGGAAGAGGATTGTTTGGGAGTGCGACGATTGCAGGGACCTGATTCGAAGGGAAAACAGAAGATGAATCGGTTTACGACAGGGAAGGGTCTGTCGTAGCAGAGGTGAAAGCCCAATGTTTGTCTGTTCGTGGTTTGATACTGGAGGAGAGGCAAGGAGGCTGGTTCTGCGTGGCAGCTGGCAACTGGCAACGCAACAACTTGGGAGACCGCTAGTTGGAATATCCTGTTTTGATAGAGACGGAGGATGCTTATTCGATAGTACTAAAGAGGAGTGGATGGGATGAGGATGGTCATCACATCACACACAGCAAATCAAGTATCACACACATAGAGCGTTACGATGAACTCGTCGGGCCTCGCTACTGTACATGTCTGCTCTGCATGTTTCCTGCACGTTTTGGTGCATATCTCGCTCCCCTCGTGTCCTTGGAAGATCGTCCATTGGCAGAGGAACCACAGGCATAGCGTGTTGAGCTAGGTGGCATCCCGGCGGGCCGGCGCTATTGGACAGCCCGCCTCGGCAGAGTGCCAGAGACAACTCATCACCTCAAGGCACTAGCCTGAAAATGAAAGTCTCAGGGCCCAGCCGCTGAACCAGGTGGGTCCAATACCTAGGTACCCAAGTACTGCAGAGTAACGTAGAGTGTGATGACTAGAGCCCGAGGACAAGACAATCCGATATATGTTGTCAAACGAAGTCGATTTGGTGTTGTTTAGAGCAATACACAGAGGAGATTGCACAGGATCTTTGATTGGAGAGATCCATACTCCGTACGGAGCTCAGTACTCACCATCGACAATCCAATACAGCCCAGAGTACCTACCTTAGTACCTAAAGCATCATAAGCTTCTTGGTTCCACCTTGCGCTGACTCTATTGAGTATGTGCCTACCTACCTAAACTTTTCCCATCAAGATCTTCTTCAATGCACAACGAAGCCATATGTACTCCTCATTGAAGCTTTAAACTTTACCGCGTGCAGTGAGTTTACCAACTACTCTAATCCATAAATATCACATCAATATTGAAGAAAAAAACGGCCTTCCCGTTCTGCATCAACTCAATCCGTTCTCCCCAACCTCCAGATCTCTCGCCCAACCTCCTCGATTCCCCTCGACACAACTGCACCTAAATTGAAGGCCCTGCTTCTTGCCCCCCCCCCCCCCCCCCCCCCCCCCCCCCCCCCCCCCCCCCCCCCCCCCCCCCCCCCCAATCAGTCTAGATCATACCTTGTAACCCCTTCTTGATTTTTCTGTTTCGGCTCCTCTCTCCCGCTCTGTCTGACACTGACATCTGGCGGTTTTCAGTTCTCTGTTCCTTGTTAATTGCTAGGTCTGGTTGCTGCGGGCAACTTTGCTAGCCCATTCTTTTTTCTTAGCCCCCCGAGGCCCCAGGCGTCCCCCCCGCCGAGCTGCCTGACCTTACCTTACGGGATCCACATCCCATGAGCCTTCACACCATCCTTTACAATCGACCACGCCGCACGTCGCATCCTTAACCCTTCCCCCAAATCTTTCTCGTTCTCGAATTCCCCACGGAACCTTGAGGCTTCTAAGGCCAGGTCAAATTCGAGTTGAGTTGTGTCGAGTCGTGTCGGTTGTCGACTCTAGTAAGTAGGTATCGCTATCGACTATCCGTCTCTGGGTAGTTAGTAGACGTTCAAAGTTGTTTCCTTTCTTCTAATCGGGTCGTTTGTTTGTAAGTCTCTCATCCTTCCCTTCCTTTTCCCTTGACCGTTGCTTTACCCTTCTCCGCTTCATGAGTCGAGCCAGTCGCTCTCAACGCAGGTGGCGATTCATTACCCCATATAAACGGCCTACACCGTTATTTCTCCTCCGTTGGGCACTCGGCTTTACTGACATGTCCTGCTAGACAATCTTTGTTGCTCCTTGATTCCGCATGTCTTGATATCAAACCATTAATCAACCGACCCCTCCTCTCCCATCGGTGTTTCTCTGCATCCGCTCCGGATCGCAGTTCTGGGAAGAAAGGGCCCCGAAACACCTCCACTTAAGAGCCTCACCAGATTTACGATGGGTGTATCTTCCAGAAAATCTCTTCCACTTCCCGCCCCTACCGAAACCGAGACTAATACCACCCCCACCGATCTCACAACCACGGTGGATGGGGTGAATCCCGGTGACGAGAAGTCCTCCTACTCCATCCCTGAAGACGGAACACCCGTCACCATTGCTACTCGTGGACACAAGGCTAGCAAATCTCAGACCTCATTGCTCATCGAGTACTTCGAAGGCGGCAAGTCAACTGTTGGTTCCACAGGCGAGCGACGTCCTAGTGTCCGTGTCCGCCTTACACCATCCAAGAGAGGCCGTTCCGACCATCATCTTCAAGTTACAGAAACAAAAGGCGCTCGCAACACCTCCGTGACCCGACGAATCCCGTTGGGAGATTCTGAGTACTTCGACGGGGACGACGGCAACAGCATGAGCTCCTACGCTTCTGCTACCGAAGAGTCCAACGTCTCGAGAAATCCAATTGACATTGAGATTGATCGTAGCCACACGGGACGACGACGACGACCTGCCAGCCCATTGATTCCTTCGGAGACCTACAACGTCAACGCTTCAGACATATCCGCCATCCCATCTGACAGCTTTCTCGACGGCGACGCCAAGGGCGACAGCCCATCAGCAACCCGAGAGATGGTTGCAGCTGCTGGCGCTGGCGCACTTGCGGGTGCCGCAGTAGATGAGTTGAAGAACCGGAAGAGTCGAAACAGAGACAGGTCAAAGGTGACAGAATCAAAGTCGTCGAGGGAAAAGTCGACAGCAGAGAGAAAGCGTCGGCCAAAGAGCAGGACCAGCAGCGTTTCTGAGAGGACGGAGGAGCCTATTAAAGCCCATCGCCGTCGCTCTAGCAGAAGTCAACAGGAATCCAATGTGTCAGGACTTGACTCAAATGTCTCAGCTACTCATTTGGCCCCCAGCCATCGCACCCACGCAACACATTCCTCACGCTCAGACGTCTCTAAATCCTCAATCAACAACCCCAAGCTCCTCGAAACAGTCGAAGACGCCATCCGCCGGCTGATTCTGCCTGAACTCAATGCTCTTAAGCGAGAGACCAGCAAGAGGGAGAGCCGACGCGATTCCTTTACTTCGTCTGCCACATCAATATCTAAGGATGAGTTAACCCCCGACCGCCGGCGGTCGTCAGGTCAACGGAATGAGCCAAAGGATAAACGCAATAGAGAGGCTCGTCATGTCCTCGAAGCTAACTCTGATGTGAGCCATGATTCCATCGAAGATGACTACCAATACGAGAATGAGAATGTTACACCCAAACGAAGTGGTGGCGACATGCTCAAGGCTGCTGCAGCCGGTGCAGCAGCATCTGGCATTGGTTCATCACTCCTCTCAGACAGCACACAAGGCGACCGAAAGCCGAGAGAAAGACGGCGTCGGAGAGCCGAGTCTGCTCATAGCCGTGCCCTGAGCCGTGACCATCATGCTGATCAGTTCGACGACGATCCCGTGGTTCCTCAGCCACCCATGCCTCTCATGAGTGAAATTAACCCCTCGGAAATGACTAGGACTTCTATCCGATCTGCCGATACCGACAGACCTCATTCGGCTAGCGAGGAGATCACGCCTGTTAAGAACATTCCGGGTGGATATGTCTCTGGAACCTCGACACCTACACCCTCGGCAACTCCCTCTAATCTCGAGACAGCATTATCCACTCAGCACGCCAACGTATCTCATGGCGATTTGACTGCTTTACCGCGCGGTCAGAAGGACTACGTGGAGGAGTATGAACCAGACGAGTATGGCCAGAAGCATCCTCTTGAACGACAGGGCCAATATGAAGAGGATGACATCTCTGACAACGATTATCCTGAGGGTGGATATGATAACTCCTATTTCGCTACCCAAGATGTGCCTCCTCCACTCAAGTATGTTCCCTACCAGGCTGGTGCTCGAGGCCTGAGCCCTATTCCCAGTGTCTCTGGCTACACTGAGGGTGGCAGCGAGTATCACCCTCGCAACTCAAGGAGTATGCATTCTACAAGTGATGCCTACTACGAGCGATCTGGGGAACGTCGCAATAGCCAGTCCACGCCTTCTCTGAACTCCCTCCAAGAACGAGAAATGGACCAAATGTCACCCCAAAGTTCTGGTGTAGGTTACCGAAACACCACCTACACAGATGACAGCGAGCTGGACAAGGTCGCGTCTGGCCAAGCTGTCCGTGGTGTTGGCGCCAACCCCAACCTGGTTCACCCTCCTATGGGGCCCGAATCAGCAGTTGCCTCACTCGTTGAAGGCTCGATGCTGGACCAGTCCATGTTGAGCGGCTCGTACAGCGACTACCCTGGTCCTCGCGACTCGACTCTCTCTTATGACGACCAGTCAAGGACCTATAGCAGCCGTGGTGCGAGCCCCGACAAGAACTACATAGATGGTAGCGAGTTGGAACCTGAGAGGCATGCTACACCTAGTGCCAGATCTCATAACAAGTCACAAGAGTTCACTGAGTATGATCTGGATGAGCATGGCCGAAAGGTGCCCCGAACAAGGTCACCCACGGCGTCGGAAGTCGCCATTGCAACTGGCGCCGTCGCTGCTCTCAAGGCGGCGCAGGGTAAGAAGCAAGCAGCCACCGAAGAGCCAGAGGAATACCAAGGCGCTGGCGTCTTCCGTAATAAGTCCTTCAAGGAGCGTACTTTGGAAGGCCATGAGCCTCGTAACACTCCTGCTCACAGTATCGACCGCCTTTCTTATGATGACTCACCCAAGATGACTGCAAGTGGTCTCCCCGACTTTAACAACCCCATGCCTGAATTTGGCTACATTGATGACGATATTCACACCAACCCGTCAGTTGTCCAAGAGCGTCTTGATGGTGAACACCACGATGATGCTTCTGAAGGCCGAGCAACACCCACTCCCCGAAATGTTGCCGAGCAACGCGCTGAGAGCGCTACCAGCAGTCACGGACCTGGTGCCGCTAAGTTTGCCGGTGCTGCTGCGTTGGGCGCTGCCGCTGGAATGGCTGCTGCCAATGCTCACAGCCGTGAACCCAGCCAAGACCAAGATGAGTGGCAGCGAACCTCCGACGATCGCAAGCGAGACACTCTTGTCACCAACCCATATGAGGATACCAGTCCTGTCGCCAACCCTGCCCTGAATGACAACCTTTTGGGTGCCCGAGGGTTTGGAGCTCCTTACCACACCGGAAGCCCTGGCTTTGGCCCCAAGTATGACGAAGGCTATATGTCCAATGGCAACAACCGAACTCCCGATCTCCAGCCCAAGGGCAAGGCTCTCCAGCTGTCTCTGCCCGGATCTCCAAATGATGCTGGCCAGGACCCTTTCTACGCCCCCAAGGATGCTCGTCATCTCAGTGGCATGTCTCAAGGCATGGCGTCACCATTCTACGATGCAGCCACTGGTCAAGGAATTGACCGCATCGAGAACAAAGACATTGTTGCTCTGATGCAGCACCTGATGGTTCGAGATGCTCAGCGCAGTGCCCGCGATACAGAAATCGTTGCACTACTGATGAACTCTGCCCTCGAGATGCGAACTTCTCTGAACGAGCTTAGAAACCTCGTCCAGGACACTAGCGACGATGTCATTTTCGCAGGTGTTGAGAACACCGAGAAGCTTCAGAAGGCTATCAACGGCCCTCGCCCGTACCCCGGGGCCCGATCGGTTCAAAGCATCTCCCAGATCGACACTTTCAATGAGGCCGCCGCCAAGAAGAACCTATTCAAGCGAGCTTTCCAAGGCCTCAGCAACAAGGGTACGAGCGACTTCAAGCGTATTGAGGAAATCCTGATGCAGATTCTCGGCGAAGTTGACGAGCTCAAGGGGCAGAGCACCGCCCCCCCTGTTTCCACCAGTGGTGGCCGTGGCCCCTCATTCGACAACCTGCAGCCTGAGGGTCACTTCGAGCAAGATCGAGGCTATGAGCCTGAAGGCAACTCGACAATCACCCCCAGCCAGTCTGGTCACTTCTCGCTCTCCCACTCCCGATCTCGGCTTGCCAACGAACGCAAGTTTTCTGACAACCGTATTAGCACTGTTGCTGAGCACGAGGATGAATATGAACACGCCCATCCTAGCCCGAGTGGCGAGCGCAGCAACCCCAATATGCTGACGCCAGAGCGAACAGCCTTCCAGCGTGGAAGTTCTGTTCCTCTTGATACGCCCCCTCAACCGTCTGGTGTTGCTCAACCAATGAGCAATGAGAACACTCCTCGCACAACAGAGAAGCAAAAAAAGCACAAGTCCGGTCTTTCGGGCTGGTTCCCTAAAATTTCCAGGTGGTCTGGAACGACAGCCTCCAGCGCTGGCAAAGGCAAGAAGGAAGCCAAGTATGATGATTATCCTCCCTCGCGCTCAGGCTCTAGCCTGGGCGAGTACAACGATGGGGATTACAGTCATGCCCCGTACGCAGAGGACCAGCTGCATACCGGATTCTCTCAGCAAGAGCTCGCGTCGGCGCCCAATGTTGGTGACGCCATGCCAGCGCCTCTCCGCCGCGAGATCAACCATACCCCGGGCAATGCACCCAAGTACCAGGTTCACCGAAACTCACTGAACTTACAACACCCCCAGCCCAGACAGGGCCAGACAGAGCGCTTCCGCAATGCTCTGGAGTTCTCTGCTCAAGAATATAACGTTCCCATGACACCTAGGTCGGCAGATTGGGGTGGTTCGGTCTCGAGCTTGAACCAGATGGCTCAAAACACCAACCGATACAGCCAGGCATCATCGACAGGTGCTCCTCAGGACCCTGCCTACTGGACCACATCCCCAACCGGTCCCCCTCGACCTCCCAAGGAGCCCATCGAGCCCACTGGTAGTCCCTCAGCTCTATCCCCCCCCAGGGGTAGCCGCATCTCCAAGTTGGCCAAGAGTAGCCCCGCCCCTCACCCCAGTGATGAGAGCGGATACGCTACCATGAGTGGTACTCATGTCAGCCACCTCACAAGCAGTCCCAAGCCTGAGAACCGAAACCTCAATGCTGCTTTGGGTGTTCCTACTCGTCGACCTAGTGGGCCACGAGCCATGACCCCTAAGAGCCCTGAGGATGAAGCTCGTCGACGCAAGCGAGGTAAGTTACATCTGACCCGTATCTAATATTCATGTCTCTAACCTTGAAAGCAGATACCTTCGGCAGTGTTGCATCCCATAACACGGATGACACGGAGACCTTTTAGAAAGGGGATAACCGTGGCAGCCGTCCACTACCGGGATGCTGATCGATATCTCATCAGAGAATGATACAGTGCTTTGCTTTTCCTGACACCCAACTTGACTCTTCTTCTGGAGGTTATAGCTGGTGGTCAGCTGTATGAACTTTTTATGGACATGAAACGGCCTTCAAGTGGATGAATTTGCTATTAGCGAGAAAAAGAAAGGCAGCTTTAGACTGAAGGGGCGGCCAGCTGAAACAGCATCACGATGAAGGGCCTAATAAACAAACAAGCAAGGAAACAGGGAAGAAAAAAAGGGGATGGAAAGGTGCTACCAAATACCGAGAAAGAAAACAAAGAGGAGAAAAGGTTGCAGGAAAGGGACATATTTGCATACGGGGACTTTTGCTTCAATTCTTGACGACGACATGACATGGCTTTCTTACTGCAGAGCGATACGTCAATGGTTTAATTTGCGAGCAATGATTTGTTTTGTTTTAACTCGGATTGGATATTATGAGCGGAAAGAGGATGGATGCTATGCCAGGATAGCACAAGTACAAGCACAGGCACAGGCACAGGTACAGGTGAACGGACATTATGTGTGTGAACATATTTTCAAGTTAGATAGTTGGGGGGGGAGGGGGTTCCTGGTTGTGTTCAGCTTTGTGAATGAGAGATAGATACCATACCACCGATGTTGGTTGTAATTGGGAATTAAAGGACTTCAATCGATATACTCCGTACATCCAGAGACATACCGCCACAATGTATTTTGTTTCTTTGCAAGTGAAACAGTGGCGGCTCCTCTACAGCGTTTTTTTTTTTTTTTTTTTAAATGATACCCATGGTTTATTAGGTCTTCGCTAACAGTTAGGCACAGTTTTAGCGTAACTAGGTAGGTACGGCCCCAGAGTATCCGGGGGAAGGCCTCAAAGTCCGGAGACCGCCAACTGAGGGAGCGTCTCTTGAACTACGGATACCAGGGCTACTTACCTATCTAACTAGTAAATAAACCCTCCATTTCCAGCGAATGGATCCGATGGATGTTTCAATGGATCGCTCCGACTTCGGTGAAGAAGTACCAGTGCATGCAGCTCCCCCAGGTCAGGTCAGGTCAGGTCAGGTCGAGTCCGGCGAATAACGATCTTCAAAAAGTTGTATGCGTCAGCATTCAACTTCTGAATCGGTGACTTTTTGACATCTCTTCAATTCGAATGTTTTTCATGGCTACATGATCTTATTATCTCACTCATATTATCTCTAATATTTCTTCTTGTCTGAACAGAAGCTTCGCTATTGTGCACTGAGCTCGAGCATCAGCTCTTCCGAAAGCTGCTGTTGACTCCTCCTTTGAGGAGATTCATGACGAATAGACTCGCAGTATTCATATCACACAAGGACAATGGCCGCAGACGTGCAAGGGAAGATCATGTTGAATGAGCCAGAACCCATCAACACAAAGGAAAAAAAGACAAGTAGCGTCGGTGGTGGAAGCGGTGCACATGATTACAAGGGCTTTGTAGCGGGTGTCTTCAGCGGCATCGCCAAGCTCTCGGGTATGTGTCCCTTGTCATGACGGCTCGAGATGCAAATACTGACAGACTTTTCATAGTTGGTCATCCATTTGACACTATCAAAGTCCGTCTACAAACGACAGACCCAAGTCGCTTCAGTGGCCCTCTGCAATGCGTCACGCAGACTGTTCGCCATGAGGGCTTTCGCGGGCTGTACAAGGGCGCAACACCGCCTTTGGTCGGATGGATGTTTATGGACTCGGTGATGCTGGGCTCGCTGACTGTCTATCGTCGTCTTCTCTCAGAGCATGTCTTCAACGTTGAACCACTAGGAACCGACGTCACGGCATCTTCACCAGGCACAGCCCCAAAGGGCCACACGGCGCTACCTAGCTTCGGCCATGGTATCGCGGGAATATTAGCTGGCTCAACGGTGAGCTTCATTGCTGCACCAGTCGAGCACGTCAAGGCACGATTACAGATCCAGTATGCAGCGCAAAAAGCAGACAGACTATACGCCGGGCCGATTGATTGTCTGCGCAAGATCTACCGATACCATGGCATCAAGGGCGTGTATCATGGCCTCTCGGCGACTCTTCTCTTTCGGGGATTCTTCTTCTGCTGGTGGGGCAGCTACGACATTCTATCTCGACAACTACGCGAGAAGACAAACCTCAGCGCACCGGCAGTGAATTTCTGGGCTGGAGGCCTGAGTGCGCAGGTGTTTTGGTTGACTAGTTATCCGAGTGATGTAGTCAAGCAGCGCATCATGACAGATCCGCTGGGAGGCGGGCTAAACGATGGAGTCAGGAGATTTCCTCGTTGGAAGGACGCAGCCGTTGCTGTGTACAGGGAGGGAGGTTGGAAGGGATTCTGGAGAGGATTTGTTCCATGTTTCCTGAGGGCGTTTCCGGCGAATGCCATGGCGTTGGTGGCCTTTGAGGGTGTCATGAGATCGTTGCCATGAAGAGGCGCCAACATGAGAATAATACGATGGCATGAAACAAACAAACAAACAAACAAACCCACGGCATCACCTTCCAAGTCAATTCACAAATTCGGCATTTACATCACTCGGGTATTGGGAGGAGTGAGAGAATATGAACACCACAAAGAGTGCCACATAAAATGGCTGGGTCTATTGGCCGAGTCCTTGAAACTTTTTGTTATCCCCTGTCCCAATTCACCAATCCATTCCTGCGCCGATGCAATGCAAATTGATTGATTCAATTACTCGTCGTCCTCGTCAGCCTCGTCGTTAACGACGTTGAAGAACTTGAGCTCGTAGACACCTCGAGAGGTGGAGACGACGCGGAGCCAGTCACGGAGCTGCTGCTTCTTGAGGAACTTCTTGGTCCTGCCCACAGTTAGCATCTTGTCGATGTGATGTGCATCCCCGTGCTTCGCTTCAGACACGTACAGGTACTTGAGGTAGCGACCAGAGAGCTCGTTGTGGGCGGTGATCTCGATCTTGCCCTCACCGGACTGCTTGACAACAACGTTGTCGCCAAGGTTGTTGGTGCGGCCCTCAACCTTGATGCGGTCCTGGAGGAACTTCTCGAAAGCGGAGACGTCGAAGATCTTGTCACTGGCAGGCTGAGAAGCATCGATGATGTACTGGTAGGATCAGTTAGCGGTTGTGTCCCTCGTCGGGATGTGCCGTGAGAAATCGTCGTCACAGTCGTAATCGCAGTGTGGTAGTCGTGACTGTGTTAAAATTTCGATCTGGATCTGGATCTCGCGTACCTTCTTGGTCTGCTTCTGGGCCTTGCCCGACTTCTTCTGTTGAAAAATGACCTTAGCCTACTGCATTCTTATACGGCTCCTCTCCTCGCTGCGATGCGATGCGCGGCGATACGGGAGAGGGCCTAACAGCATAGCGGTGTCATGTACGTACTGCCTGAGGAGCCATTGCGAGTGGAATGGAATGGACTTTTGTGTCTGAAAAGGGACTGTGGTGTTTTCTGTCGCAAAGAAGTCTAATCCTGCGCTTGAAGGGGAGAAGAGAATCAAGGTAAAACTCGAGGCCTCAGCTCCAAAAAGGTAATTCTGTGTGGGTGGAAAAATTAGGGCTCCGGATTATTTTTGGTGCGGTAGATCGTCATGTGACTGTCAAGTACTCCGTACGGGTACCTAGGTCATAGAAGATCATCAACAACTACCTCCTTAGGTACCTCAGCAGGTAAAGGTACTATACATGTATAACTAGAGTTGGTGGCTCCTAGAATTGAGGCCTTGAACAAAAACTTTCACTCGGGCTGAATCTGAATCAAATTGCCACGTTCAAAGTCTGTATACTAACTTGCCGACCGACCACACAATACCAAAAAGTACTCATCATCATGTCCAATCTATGACCCCAACTATCTACGCTTATACTTCTATCATGACGTTTATACTTCTTTAACCAGCGTCGAAAACGTGTGAGATAGAAAAAGACCTCACAGAAATGTTTCACACGACTTCGTCGCGTGGTAGGTTTAAAATCAACCAAGTGTTGAAGCAAGATAACTAACTACAAGATATCTTATCATACACTACCTACTAACTACCTAAGCACCTAGGTTATGGCTGCTATCGTTGCCTACCTTACCTACTTACTTAAGATCCAATGGGTACCAAGGCATACACGGCCTGCGATTGGCTGTGAAACCAGTGTAGTCTGTCTAGTACCTAGGTTATAGGTTACTCCGTAGTAGTTAGACTATCCGAAGACTGTCCAACTCTTGTCAACCATATTCAAGTCCCCCTCTAAACAAAACAGATCCAGATTCCTCCAGCGTCGCTGACCTCATGCGCTCAGTCGGTCTTTTGGTTTTTGGCGTGGAGAATAGGATCGAGGAGCTTGGTGAACTTTTCAATGAGCATGTAGCGATAGCTCATGTAGATATGGGTCAATCGCTTGCGCTGTTCCTTTTCATCCCCCTTCATATGCTGCGCTGCCATCTGGGTATCCTCCGGGAACTTATCGTTCTTGAGGATCGGGTCGAGGTCCTTGCGAATAGCCTCGACGAGCATGCCACGCCATTGCATGTAGAGCTGTTGGAGACGCTCCAGCTGCCCAGCCTCGTCACCATCAGCAAGCTTCGGTTGATGGCCTTCTTCTTCCTTCTCCTTCTCTTCTTCCTTCTCTTCTTCCTTCTCTTTCTCTTCTTCCTTCTCTTCTTCCTTTTCGACTTTTTTCTCTTCGCCCTTCTCGTCCTGGTCCTGTTCCTGTTCCACTAGTGATCCAAAGTCCTCCTTGCAGCCTTTTTCGTCGTCGCACTTGTAGACCTTGTACTCCTTGGTGATGATGAAAGCGGGCTTTTCTCCCTTCTCAATAGGAGAGTGGTGACTTTTGCTCTTATCATTCCCGAGCTTCTCCTTGATCTGTTCTCCAACCTTTCCATAGAGAGCGTCTTCGTACTCCTCATGGGCGGATTTCTCAGTAGTGTTTTTTTTGGTGGCATCGGTCTTCTTCTCTTCCTTGTCGGGACACTTTTCGTCTTTGTGTTTGGCGGGTTTGTCCTCCTTCTCCTTCTCCTTATGCTTCTCCTTCTCCTTCTCCTGTTTCTCCTTCTCCTGCTTCTGTTTCTCCTCCTCCTGCTTCTGTTTTTGCTTATTATGCTCCCCGGCGTCTTTGGCTTCTGAGCGCTTCTCAGGGCTGTGGCTTGAAGCATGCTTCCCAAAATCCTCTTTGCGAAGGATTTCCTCATGGCTCAAGCCCTTTACCTCTCTCGCCGCCTTTTCCCACTGGGCAAGCTCCTTCTTGGCTTCAAGCAACCATCTTTCTTGTATGCGTGCATAAATATGAGCTCGATCGCTCACCGACTTGATATGTTTTAGAACAATCCGCTTCTCGCCAATGACCTTCCCTGCCTTCACGCCCTCTTCCGTTACCCTGTGGCAGTCCGCCAGGTCTTTTGTCTTTTTGAAATCTGCGGCGTAATGCTCAAGAACATTCCCCCAATCATGTGCCGCTTTCCACAACCTCTTACTTCGTACCTCGAGGTACTGCACTTCCATTTCTTTGTCCTTCAGAAGCAAGTCTTTGTCCTTCTCGTCTTTGTGGCGACGAAGCAGCTTGGACTTTTCAGTAGAGTTATTCTCACGATCGAGAGAGTCCCAACCATGGTCGGACCTGTGTGCTTCACCATCAGAAGTATGGGCCTGGTGGTGATGAGAGCCTTTAGTGGTGAAGGCAGGGTCGGCTGCAGCAGTTGAAGATGGCCTGGTCGTCGTGACGGTTGTGGTTGTTGTCGTTGCGCGTAGGTTGACAGTCGAAGAAGCCGCTGAAACAGAGGTGCTGCCACTCTCGACTTCACCAGAAGAGGGTGTAGCAGAAGTGGTGAGAGTCGAAGTCGTAGTGACTACAGCTGGTGTTGCAGATGTTGATCGTGAAGTGACCAATCCAGCTGAGGCTGTCGAGGTCACGGGCGCCTTGTTGAAACAGGAGCAGGTGTCACAGGCGCAAGCATCCGGCGCAGCAACGGTGCCGGTGGTAGAGGCTGCTGCTCCCGGAGGGACAGTCCCCTTGCCAGGATAAACGGTGGGCATTCCGGCGATTACGCTGTTCAGTCTGGTGGAAGCAGATGCCCATGACCTACGGAAGCTGATGTAGCTGTCCACGATGGGAACTGCCGCTGATGGCCCAGCGAAGCCCACAAGAAGAATGAGATCAGGACGCATCTCCAAAGCAAAGGTTGATCTGACAAGTTAGGTTGATCAGGTCGAAGGGCTAGCCAGACCCAGCGACAAGACCAGCTGCATCTTATATAGACCGGAAAGGGATCCTCTTTTCGACAAACTTCGAGAGAGTTTTTGAATCAAAAGCCCCTTTTGCAGAGCGTCTGAAGCACTCCGCCACGGATTCTACTCCTCGGTGTTGAAATCAGCATCGTGATCCGCTCATTCAACTGGTGAGGGGCATAGTCGAACCACTTAAACATCTGCCAAACAAACTCAATCCCAATATTTCTCCGAGTGCGTTGCCAATACAGCCACAGAATGGCTTCAATAAGTCCGCCCGGGCTACATTGTAGACAAGGCTTGCAAGGTCCCCTCAATTCCGTAAAGCCATTTGAAAAAGAGGCAGAAGAAACAACACTCCGATGACGAGCACATATCTCTTTTCAAGTAAAACGAATCATAAATTGTCGTCAATCTATATGGCAATTATGGCGTGAAAGAAACATGTCTGTCGTGTGCTTCCTGAGAAACATATCGTCGTGTCAACAAACTCAACAAAAGACCTCCCTTGTCATCACATATATACGTAAAGAATATCATCACACTACAAAACCCGAAATGAAGACAATCTGTCCCTTCTCTCCTTCTTGGCGGTTCAAGACTTGCTAAACAGCTTCTTGAATGCACCTTTGATGCCCGACGGCTTCTTATCTTCCTCCCTCATTTGCGCTCTCCGTCGTTCTTCGTGGCGTGCTTTGCGTCGAGAGTCCTCTGTGTCCATCCTAACGTGCTTTACAGGCCGAGGCCCCTGTTCTCCCTCTCTGTCCCTATCTCTCGTCTTACTCTTCTCCCTGTTTCTCTCCCGTTCCCTGTCCCTATCTCGAGTTGGCTCAGGGGCAGGCTCCTCACGAGGGCGGCGCGAGGACCGAGGACGGGGTTCATCGGTAGAAGGGCGAGTGCGTCTATGACGTGTTGAGGGCCGTTTCGGTGAGTCCTCCAGCGGGGCCTCCCTCGTTCGATCCCTGACGGGTTCGGCCATCACGGGCTCCTCACGTGGCGGTGTGGTACTGCCCAGGATACCCTCCGAGTTCTTGACGGCAAAGAACTTCTTTTCAGGCACGGGAGCGGGCGGGATGGGTTCCTCTCGAGGACGCTCCCTGAGCTCTTCATATCGAGGTCTCTCGGAATGGCTATGCCGGCGCGAGCGGCGATGTCGTCGATCCGGCTCGGGCTCATGCTGCGGCTGCGGTTCTGGTTCTGGTTCCGGTTCACGAACAGGCTCTTTACCCTTGCTCTCCTTTTCTTCTCGATATCCTGGGGGTTCCCGCTTTGTGCTAGCTTCCTCTCGTGCTCGCCGTTCTGCCCTTTCTGCTTTGCGTTTATCATGGGCAACCTGTTCCTCAGGGGTCCGACGTTTGCGGCCAGAGCTTCCAGAACTGTTGTCGGCAGAAAAACCACTGTCGCGTCGTGGTGTTCTGGGTGGGGTGCCTGGAGGACCCGATTCGACCGTGTCGGATCGATGGCGTCGATAAGGATGAGTACCAGATGATCGTCGTCTGCGCTCTCGGCCCTCATCCTCCTGGGGCGAGGCGCGTAAAGCTGGTTCTTCGACCCTCCGAGATTCACGTGGCCGTGAGTCATCGTCTCGGCGATAACCTCTGGCTCTTGGCTCTTCGGGACCGCGAGAGCTCCTGGGTCTAGCATCAGCCTCACCGCGTGAGTCGCGAGCTTGCGTTTCATCTTCTTCACGATGGCGTCGATATCGAGACTCGCCTTCGCGGTGAGACAGTCGGCGGTGGCGGCCTTCGTCTTCCTCTCGAGGTCGATGAGCTCGCCTCTCATCGTCGCCACGGTATCTGCGCTCCCTATCCTCCTCACCACGGCTTCCGCCGGAGCGATTCGAGTGATGAGAATGGCGGCGCCTACGATGTCTATCTCTGTCTCTATCGCTTCGCGACGAGTCAGATTCTCTGCTCCTATCGTCTGCAAACAAGTCAGCATTAGACTTGTGAAGTTCCTCGGTCTCATCATCAAAGTTCCTCAAAGAAGGAGAAGCAGCGGGAAATTTGTAATCATTGGGCTCTGCATCCATCTGATGCTTCAGATTAGGAAGTCCTCCGGTTCTGTGGTAAGTGAAAGGCGAAGGGCTGCCGGGAGGACTGAGGGCCTCTGCAGTAGCATATATGACCACGGCGGCGGCCAGCGTGTCCTCAGCACGTCGAATTGATGTCTTTCGTGTACGCCTCAAGGTACGGGCTCGCTGCAGATCAATCATATCTGCATCTGGAATCACGATGCCAGGACTCGGCGATCTCTGGACTTCAGTCTCAATAGTGGAGCCAGCTGAGGGGGCAGCTCGATATGCAGCATCTCGGAGCCCCTCTTCGATCGTGACTGCAGGATGCCTGAGATCGTGCCTCACATGGCCCGTGGGCGACTTGCCTTCGGCCTGAAAAGAACGAGGCCGGGGGGCCTTTTCACTCCGACCTGCCATCGTTGAAGGATCGCCGTGCAACTCCAAGGTTCGGTGCGCTAGCGGCGGACGAACTGGCACCTTGGCCGGGTCGATTTCTGCAAGAGGAGGCTGAGACCGCTGAATAGGCTTGGTGTCTACTGGGCGGCTCGCGGCAGGGATGAAGATGGGATCCTTGGTGTAGACTTCTGTCACGGGACGAACCCTAAGCGATCTTCGTGGCCGCTGCTGTTGTGTCAGGAATGTCCTCGGCGGCTCCGCGCGGGACAGACGCGTCGATCGTGAAGTAGAGCTAGACCTCTTTGGACTCTCTGGTATAGTAGCAACCGCTTTGCCTTTATCACGCGAAGGGATATCGACAACCTTGACAGCCATGTGTTCAGGTCGGACGAGTTCGAGAGGCTTCACCTCGGCGGCTTGCACGGACTTTGGCTCAGAACCTTGAGTGTCATCCGTATCAGGAGTCTTGACTCCGTGCAGCATGTGGTCTGACAAGTCTTGATTAGGGCCCTCCGCTGACGGCAAACGTTCATCTCGAAGGCCAGCGAACATCGTATGGTCATGATTCGGCTCTTCACCTTGGCTTCTCTCGCTCAAAGCCCTTGCCCCTGATGAAGTTGTATAACCGAGAGCCGGCCGTCGCTGAGACTCAGTACCGTGCACTGGTCGATCGCCCTCGGGTTTATCGTCAGGCCACTCAGGGATTTCAGGAGTGGTGCTTCGAATCCCTATAGTTCCGGTCTCTCGTGGCGGCGTTACTTCACTATCAGTACCATCCGCTCGAGCATCTTTGTCTTGATTTGTTTCTGTTTCGAGCGCTGGCTGTTCCACTGCTTCAGGCTGGTGCGGTGCAAAGATTCTGTCAACGCCAATGGGGGAGATTTCTCTAGAGACAGGTAGGTCATCGTCACTCTCATCATCAGTGGCAGCTGTCGCAGTCGCCTTTCGATCTACTTCGTCATCTTTGGAACTGGCCACAGATCTGCTTTCGATTTGAAGTCCGTCGTCAAAAGCGGCTGGCGGCTCGGCACCCAACACTCTTCCCAAGGATTCGTGCTTATCCTGAAGCCCACGATTTGGGGCTGCATCGGGAGTCTCTAACACCTTCTCGGGGTCAAGATAGCCGCGGTTTGGCTGGGCGGCAGATACAACGGCAGTAGATATTCCGCCGTGTTTCTGTTCCTCACCAGTAGCTAAATGGGAATCGTCTTTACTGGACACTATCTGTGGTAAAGACGGTGGTTCGGTTTTGGCTTCGTTCTCTGTCTCTTCTACCTCGGATTCACTGTCGGCATCAGAGTGTTCAAGCGGTCTGCGCGGGAGTGCGGTGCTATCGAGCTGCTCCTCATCCACAGACCCAGGTAAAGAGGACCTGGAAAGGTCGACAGATGACTTGGCTCCCGACGATGCCGCTCTTTGGGCAGTAATAGCTAGCTCTGGAATGGCGGTCTCAGGTTCCGGATGCGGAAGACCGTGGCGTGGAGAGCTGTGCTGAGCAGCAAAAACCACTCGTTTTTGAATATCTGTAGCCGTCGACAGGGACAAAGTAGAGTCAGAAGGGTTCAGATCCTCAGATTCATCTATTGCGCGATCTGGATTGGCTTTGGGCTGCTCATCAACGACTGCAAGGTTTGGATCTGTAGGTTCAAGCGGCTCGGATGGTTCATCATCATTAAAAGGGGAGCCGCGTCGAGCACCAGTGGTTTGCAACACGGAGTTTGGTTCCAGTTCTCGCGAGTTGGCTTTATGGACGATATGAGTTTGATCTACATCAGACTCGTCACCATCGTCATTAGTGTCCTCGCCCTCGTCATCATCACCAAGTGCAAGCCCATGGGCTTCCACATGTAGGTCCTCTCTGGGACCATCTTGGGCCCTCAAGCTCGGCGAGTCGTTCTCTGTTTCGGAATCATTTTCGTCAGAATCAGAGATATCCTCCCTGGTGAGATTGGATGAAACCAAGACTGGTGGGATTGGCTGTCTTTCAATAGCAGACCCGTTCAGTTCCCGAACAGATTCACCCGGTAAACTAATACCAGTCGCTGACTGAGGCTCCGATTGAAGGCTGGCTTCAGAATCACCATCCTCTGAGTCATCCTCTGAATTGGAGTCCTCAAGATCACTGATCTCTTTGGCAGCGTCTTCCAATTTAATTGATCCCGAGTGCAAATCAGCAGTCGGCTCATCTACCCCGAGAGAAACCGGCTCAGCCTGAACTTGTCGATCATGGTGACCCTCTAGCGAGATTGCCCGGTCGACTGATTTAGGTCTGGAAGCAACACTCTGCTGGTCGGGGCTGCTGCCTTCATCATCTGAATCCTCGTCTGAAGCTATGGCATTCTGGGAAATATCAACAGGTTGAGCGTCCGTGGAAGCAGATGGCAGATCTCCGGATCCAGACTTGAAACCAATAACTTCATCTGGTGAGCTGGCGCGCGAGATAGAATCAGAATCTTCGAGCTCTCCAATGGTTGTTTCTTCCGTCAGGCCACGTTTGCTGGGCTGTGTAGCATCGCCCAGGATTATGGCATTTTCTTGAGCTTCGGTAGGCTTGGCTAGCTCTGATGGCTCTAATTCTTGGACGTGACTTGGAGTTGTAAGTTTTCGGATTTGTTCCTCCGGATTCGAAGCACCGCCGCCCACCGATTCAGCCTCTGAAATGTCTGATTCTTCTTCCTCTTGCCTTCCTGGCTCTGCACACCGCATAGCCGTGTCTTGGGTCAACTCTCGTGACGTTTGCAACACGTTGTCAAAGTCAGTTTCCAGGATTTTGGTCTCATGAGAAGATGGTTCTGGAGTAGGAATTGGTTGTAGCAGCCCCGGAGATGATATATCGATTTCTGTTTCGACGAGGCTGGCAGGGTCTTGAGCATCGAGAGGCTCATCGGCGGCGGTGTGTGAGGGCACAGGAGTTTCTGGATCCTCATCAGAGATTACCGAAGCTGCCGGGGATGAAGATGTGCTGCGTGCAACTATGAGTGGCAGGTCTGTTTCCATTCTCCTAGATTTCTCATTTTCATCATGAGCGTCCTGGCCTGGCTTTGAACGTGGTTCGTCGACAAGCGTCTCGCTCTCAGTCCCAGGCTGCTGAGGCTGGGGCTCGGCAATCGAAATTGGGTCATAGAGGCTGATATTTACAGGTCCTTCAGTAGCAAATCCCTCAACAGCGCCCTGTGATTGGTCTGCAAGGCCCTGTTCGTGTGGAGCAAATGGTGCGGAGATTTTAGTGCTGTCATGGGCTTCGGTGGCTGGGGGACTGGCGGCCAGACCGGTATCATCGGTAGCGTCCAGGTCAATAGGCGTAGACAGAGGCGTCAGACCTGGTTGAGGCACATGTCCATGTCCTGAGATCGACTTCTCTTGGAGATTATCTAGAAGTTCGACCTTCGATTCTAGGGGTGCGGAGTTATCTTCCGCTGCTGCATTGCTCCTTTTTTCGCCCGAGCTAGGCTCTTGTGGCCCTGGCATCGTGGTTTCTGCAAGAGTTTGGTCATTCTGGTCGCCCGGTACTACTGGTACAGCTACCGGTAGCTGGCTCGGGTGACGAGTGACCGTTTCGATTGCTGTATTTTCCTCGCTTTGTGGAATCCCTCGATGGTGCTGGGTATCGTCTGAATCAAACTCCAAAACGCCATTGCCCCCCTCTTCATTCAACTTTGTGAAAACTCCCGAGTGTTGTGCAAAATCAATAGGGGTATCGTGTAATGAACCATGTTCCTCACCTTTTTTAGCCTGTCTCTTGTTACTTGGAATTGGTCCAAGTGTGTCTTTGCTTTCTTCATCTTCCTTAGCCTTGGCCTCTACCTCGTCTGTGTCCTTGACTGGCAGGTGTCCCTTCTTTTCTGCTTCGGCAGGAGGCTCACCAATAGGCTCATTTGGTGATTTGACCGTGACGTCTTCGGTTTCTGGAGTCACTTCTTCAGCAGGCTTAGCTTCCTCCTCTGGCGCAAGAGGCTCTTGTGTGTCTGGTCTCATCTCATCCTGAGAGACCTTGGAGTCGTCAGCTGGCTTGCTATCACTTGAAACTGCATCCCCGGTCGCCACAGGTATTTGTTCTTGGGCCGTTATCGCCTCTGTTGCAGCTGTATCCTCTGTCTTGGGGGCTTCTTCGACAGTTCCACCGTCGGTAATCTGGTTGGTGTCTTCTTGCGCATCTGCGGGTGCTGCCTGTTTGGGATCGTCATCAGCCACAGCTGCGGCTGCGGCTACGGGATGTTCTTCTGCTGTTTTGCCGCCTTGGTCAGGGTTTTCTTCAAGGGCTGTGGGGTCTTCAAGTTGCTTGTCCTCGGCAGATGTAGCCTCTTGCTCTGGTTTGCTGTCAGCGGTTTCAGAGCCATTCTCTGGCTCATCATGAGCTGCCAGGGCCTCCTCGGCTCGTTGATCTTCAGGTACTGCTTTCTCCTCGGCCGGCTTGATCTCACCCTCCGCCCCTGCTTCCGCCTCTGCCTTACTCTCCTGGGAAGAAGATTCTGTGACTGGCTCGGCTTCTCGAGATTCAACAACGGCAGTAGGCTCCTCCGCTGGTGGCATCTCCTTAGCGGGTTGTTCTTCCTTGGGTTCGTCACCAGTAGATACTTCTGCGGCCAACTTGGTATCGGGGGGGTCAGCTTTTTCTTCTGACTTGGCGTCTAAAGTTTCATTGTCGATTTCTTCCGCAGCTTCCACTGGTTTGTCGTCAGTAGTAAGGGTATCTACAGCTGACACCTCTCCAGCAGGATTGGTTTCCTCCTTGGTTCTGTCTTCAGCCTCCGGGGCGCTTACTCCTGGTTCCTCTTCAGAGGTTTGAGTAACTGCATCCATCGCTGGTTCCACAGGCTTATCGTCAGGTGCCTCATTCGGTAGATCGGCTGCAGTATCTGAGGAGTTGCCCTTGTCATTGTGACCAACAGCAGCTTCCGTTGCCTCCTCAGGATGTTCTCCCTCAATTACTGCGTTGTTCTCCCCTTCAACCGGCTCAAGCGCCTCATGCCCTGTTTCTGTTTCCGCTTCCTTCTTGTCAGAAGCTTCAGAGGCCCCCTCCGTTCCGTGGCCGTTTGCAAGTGTTCCCACAGCTGGTGTTTCTTCAAAGGTCATGTCTTCTCCTTCTTCTAGTCGATTTAGCACAGTCTCATCTACTGTTCCTGTCTCACCAGCTGCAATTGTGACCTCCTCAGGATCGTTCTCGGAGACATTGGTATCATCAGCTGCATGTTGTGAAGGTTGCAGCACATCCTGTTCTTTGTCGTTCGAAGCAGAATCATCTTGGTCTGGGCTGCCGACGGAGGGTATTGATTCATTCTCTACCTTCTCGTTTGTACTTGATGTCTCTTCAACCGGGTCAGTCCTCTGTTCCGTAACCGGGGTTTCAGATGCTGATGGCTCTTCCTTGGAGGTCGAGGTGCTTTCGACTGTTGCCGTGTCGTCTTCTGCTGGGATTGTTGGTGTTCGAGACTCGTTGTCGTTTTCGTTGGGTATACTTTCGCTGATGCCCTCCGCTTCTTTAGTAGCTTCAGTACCACTTGTGGATATCTCTTGAGTGATTTCGTCCACACCTTCCTTTGGAGTAATCTCTACCTCAAGGCCCCGGGTTTCGCCGTCCTCAGTGTTGACTTCAGCCTTTGCCTCATCAAAATCGGATATGCTTGGAGCGCTAGAATCCTTGTGCTTTTCCTCGGGGCCTCCCTTGGCGTGGGTTTCGTTTGGTGTCTCTAATTCGGGATTTCTATCTGCAGCAAGCTCAGAAGTATTTCCCTCGTGGGGGTTCAGCTCTTCTGACTTTTCTCCAAGAGTTTCTGCATTGGCCTCAGGCATTTCAATAGTTTCATCCGCTGTCTTTGGCGCATTCTCGGTGACCACATCGGACGGTTCCTTTTCAGTATTATCTGTTGGTTTCTCTGCTGGCAGTGGTTCGGTCGCATCACCAGTGGGAGTGTCCGGTTCTTCGGCTTCCTTAGTAGAGGTGTCTAGAACAGGAGATTCGTCCTCCGGCTCCGTGGCTATGGGTTCAATACCTTCTACCTCAGTCACCACTGGCTTATCCATCTCGACTGGCGCTGGCTCTTGCACAACAGGTTCGGCCATCAAGTCACTTTTCGTGTCCATGCCATCCTCAGGTGGCTGCGTGGTCACTTCGGTAAGATCAGCACTGTTATCTGCTTCCTTAGACTCAGCTTCAGGCTCGCTCTTTCCCACCGAGCTGTTGCCTTTCGCCTCCGCAACTGAATCTTCAGGCTCAACGTCATTTACTGCAGCATTCGTATCTGGGCTGACAGTTGATGCGGGTTCTGCGGCCTCTTCTGGATCTTCTGTAGTAGCATCAGGTTGTTCGTGCCCTTCTTCCCGTGGCTTCGATGACTCTTCCTGGGTCTCCCCAATCTCGCTAGCCTTGGACTCAGCTGGGTCCAATTGCCTATCCGGGATATCATCACTGGAGCTTCCGCTTTCTGGTGTCCCTTCAGCTTGGCCCGTCGTGAGATCAGCAGCAGTTGGCCTGCCGCTCTCAGGTTTGTCAGAGTTTTCGTCTTGAGAAGCCTCGGCTGGCGTGATTTCGGTAATAGGCACAGTTTCAGGCTTCGATTTATCATCAATCGAGCTGTTTTCGGTCGGTTCACCATTCTTGCTCTCTGTGTCTGAAGCGACGAGTTCTTTATTGCTGGGATCGTCTGTAGGAGCGTCTTTTGTGGGCTCAGCATCAAGTTCGGCTTTTGGCGGTTCCTCCTTTGTAGAGGCATCTTCAGCTTCAAGCGAGATCATGGAGCTGGTTTCGACATCACTTCCAGCTTTCGCGGTCGTATCAATAGTCTCCTCACTCTTTCCTGCAGGCTCTGTTGTGGTTTCCGGGATAGCGCCACTTGTGGTTGCAACCACAGTTGCCTCAGCCTCATTGGCCGTTTCCTCTCCAGAATCCGCCGGCTTCACAATCTCGGTTTCAGCGCTGCCTTCTGCCTCGATAGTTTCATTATTTGCCTCTTGAGCATTGGCAGTGATAAGCTCAGCGGGCAGTGAGTCTTCTGGAGAGGCTTTGGCTTCAGTCTCGGTCTCAGGGGGGATATCATGAGGTTCGATGGGGGGTTCAACTTCAGCTTTGCTGACAGTTTCGGACTCAGTAACACCGTCGAACTCAGGCTCTGTAGACGATTCAGGCTTTACATCCTCCTCAGTCGCAGGCTCATTCGAAGATCCGACTTCTGCTTCAACGCAATCAGCTTTGGCGGCAGCAGACTCAACAGCAGGCTCCGGCTCCGGTTGGGGTGTTGCGGCGCCACTTTTCCCGCCTTTCTTCTTCTTTTTCTTCTTGTTCTTCTTTGCGGCCGTGGCAGTTGTGTCTTCAACAGCTGCTGCATCTTCTGCCGGCTTTGTTGCCTCAGAGGCCTCTTCTTTGGATATTTCCTCCTTGGGCGGTTCATCCTGAGTGATTTCTGCTTCTAGCTCAGGTACTTCAGATGGCTTGGCATCAGTCACCGGGTCCTCTTCACGAGGCTTGTCTTCTGGTGCTGAAGTTTCCTTGTCATTCGGCAAGGCAACGTCCGTCTCAGGAGACGAGTCATTTCCGCCAGAGGACTTCTTCGTATCAACAGGAATCACTGGAACTTCCGTTTCAACAGGCTTATCATCGACATCAATAGCTGTTGTTATATCGGTGCCTTCCTTGTCGCCAGGTGCTATTTCCTCTGACTTGAGAGGCTCCTCGCTACCTCCAGCGTTCTCCAGCGATAGTGTTTCCTCGGAAATAGACTCGTCCCTCTCACCCGCAACGGCCTCGCTCGCCACTTCGGCTACTGGATCTTCAGCTGGTGTTTCTTTCGCTGCAGCATCGACTCCTGCTTCTAGAGGGTTTGTGTCCCCTGGTTTCAATTCGTCATCTGATTCGGCGGTCGGTTTGGTTGCAGCAACTGCAGCTTCATCTCCAGCTGAAGCATCGGGTTCCAATGCTGCTACGGGAGTGGTACCTTCATTCCCCTCTGTGGCGTTATGTTCACTAGAATCGTTCGTTGCCTCAGAAGTCTCAGCTGCTTCCGCAGTCTTACTAGACTCGTCAGTGCGGGCAGCTCCAGGGGCAGATTCTTCTGTAGGCAGCGCAGGAGTAGGATCTGGATCTGGTTCCTCCTCTTCAGCCGAAGCTTCCCCGGTGCGATTTAGCTCAGAATCTGAGAGCGGAAGCGGAAGCGAGGATGATGTCTCGTTCGCAGGCTGGGTCTCAACCTCGGGTTGCAGGGCTTGGTTCTCTGCTGGAATTTCGCTTGTTTCAGGTTTTGAGTCTCCTTCAGTTGTCGATTCTTTAACAGGTGCCAGATCTTCAGGGGAGGAGGGTGTGTCTTCTGCAGGTCCATGTTTTATTTCGGATTCCGCAACTTTTCCTCCTCCTGGGCTCTCATCGGTGTGCTTTAAGTTCTGCTCAGGATTCGCTTCTTCTGCTTGGATCTCTTCCGTAATCTTCGGTTCTTCGTCTGAACCTTCGACCACAGGATTTACTTCTTCTGTTGGGGTGTCCTCTTTGGGTTTTAGATCTTCCACAAGAGCTTCTTCTGTAGCCTTCGCTTCTTCTGTTGGGGTGTCCTCTTTGGGTTTTAGATCTTCCACAGGAGCTTCTTCTGCAGACTTGACTTCTTCTGTTGAGATTTCCTCTGTTGGCTTTGGATCTTCCACTTCTGTAGGCTTTACTTCTTCTGTCGAGGAAGCTTCTTCTGCAGGCTTGACTTCTTCTGTTGAGATTTCCTCTGTTGGCTTTGGATCTTCTACTTCCGTAGACTTTATTTCCTCTGGTGAAGGAGCTTCTTCTGCAGACTTGACTTGTTCTGTTAAGGTTACTTCTGTCGGTTGTGGATCTTCCACCGAAGCTTCATCTGGAGGCTTTACTTTCTCAGTGGGGGAAGCCTCTTCTGCAGACTTCGTTTCCGCTGTCGAGGTTTCTTCTATTGGCGTTGGCTCACTGACTTGTGTTTCTTCTGTAGGGTTCGAATCCTCCGCTGTAGCTTCATCTTTGGGCTTCACTTCTTCTGCTGGTGCAACCTCTACTGCGGTCTTCGCATCCTCAGAAGGCTCAGGCTCCTCTCCGGACTTCGCTGCTTGAGCCAGCGCTACCTCTTCTAGGGGGGAAGGGGCCCCATCAGCAAGTTTGGAATCAACTCCAAGTTCAGCGTCGTTGTTCTTCTCGGCCGGATCGGCTATGCTGCTTCTCTTCCCTTCTTCATCCTCTATGGCTTTTGGTGAGTCAAGCGTATCGTCCTTGGAATTGTTCGCGTCTTTCGATGAATGTGAGTGCCTGGACTTGTGATGATGTGATTTTTCGGCTTTCGCGGCTGCCTTCTTCTTCTCCTCGCTCTCTTTCTTTTCCTTCTCTTTCTTCTTCTTTTTCTTCTTCTCAGCTTTATTCGAAGGCTTTATTTCGGCAGCAGCTGTAAGCTTGTCATCGCCATCGCCATCCTTCTCCGGCGTCCCGGATGTTTCTGGCTCAACTGAAGTTGGGTCCTTGGCTGGAGACTCTTCACCGATAGGAGCCTCCTCTGTGGAAGGCGTTTCCTCAGTCGCCAGTAAACCTTCCTTGGGGGGGTCCGTCATAGACGAGTCTTCTGTAGCCTTCTCTCCTAGTGCGGGCTCTTCGGAGGCTTCCTCTGGAGCAGGTGCATCGTCTTTGGCTAATACTTCGCCTGCCGTTGGAGTATCATCCTTCGGTATATCATTCGCAGGGTCTTTTAACTCGGGGGTATCGACTGCGGACTTCTCACCCGAAATGCCTACTTCGCTCGCCGGTTCATTATTTGGCGTATCGTCTGCGGGGCCATCTGGTTGACGCGCCTCTCCCTCTTCATTGAGTCCGCCTTCTTGGGTTGGGGCTTCTTCTTTGACGAGTGTCCCTTCAGCCTCAGCAGCTGATATTTCAGTCGAAGGAGGGTCCTCCCTTTGGGACGCCTCCTCAGGGTATGTTTGTTCCTTGGGGGTCTCCTTGCCGTCAGTGTCCTTGGGTGCCTCCTCCTCCTTCTTCTCGTCCTTCTTCTCGTCCTTCTTCGACGCCATATCTTCTGATGTTGTCTCTGTGTCGGCAACCTCTTGTCCTACAGCTGGTGAGTCTCCGTTATTGGCCGTGTCCTGTGTTCCAGTCAATTCAGGTTCTTCAGTCTCCTCCTTTGCTTCCTCCTTTACCTTCCCCGCCTCCTTGCTCTCCTCGACAGTTGGAGGTGGGGGAACTGGCACAGGAGGAGGAACTGGAGGAGACTTTGACTCCTTTTCCTTCTTCTTGCTCTTCTTGCTCTTCTTCTTGCTGGACGTTGTGGCTGCTGGGGATTCATCATCCGCTGGAGTTGGTGCTGGCGCTGGAGCGGCTGGAGCTGCTGGAGGGTCTGGTGCCGGAGGTGGCACAAAGGCAGCTTCTGCAGCAGCCTTCTCTTTCTGCTTTTTCAACCTTTTCTTGTCTTTCTTTGAAAGTGGCTGTGATGGTGTAGGCGCTGTAGGCACTCTCATTAGTGGCTGTTGTGTGTATCCGCCTGTAGGTGGTTTAGTACAGAAGGGTCGAGGAAAGGAAACGATTGGCAATAAGCTCAACTCACCTTCATATTCATCCTTTCCAGGATCATCCTCCGCATCTGAAAATTCGGGTCTGGAGTATTGGACACTTGAGAAATCGGAGAACTGTACATGCCCCCAATCAATTTGTGTCCTACTACCAGGGTAATAGTCGTAGCCGTAGCCGTAACTCATACTTTCTCTACCTTATCCGCTCCTGACATTACGAAAAGGTCTCAATGACGAAAATCCGGGGGAGCAACTTTATTATCTTGCTTCTTGCAGCACGCCAGTCAGGCGATCGGGTAGCTACAGTAATGCCACCAAGTATTAGATTTCTCGAGGCCCTGAAGTTGTTAAGCCTCCTACCTACCTAGGAAGTATGGGTCGGGGGGTATCATGCGGCGCACTGCAGGGCGCGACAGCTCAGCAACAAAAAGATAATTATGGCAGATACGTCTATTGGACGGCACCAGAAAACAGAAGGGTTGTGAGCTCAGTAACTTTGATTTGCGAAATGCAAGCCTCGGATCATAACGGGCGAACGGGTGGGAGGTCCGGAGAGGTCATTCACGAGAAGTATTCTTGAGGCGAACGATGACTCGAGGCAGGACTGCTGGAGAAAAAAGCATGCAGCCCTGGAAAACCCCAGTCTGATTGCCCAGTCCCCTGCTTGCGATGGGCCACAGGCGCCCAAACCCCAAGGATTACAGCGACTGCTGCATCGTGCCCATGCGCAATTGGCCCATGCAGAGCCAGCGCTGGCTGGCGCCACGTCGCTGGGGCGGTTGGGCAAGGTAAGGTAGGTTGGGTTCCATGGATGGATGTGAATATCGGTACAGTGGTACAGTAAGGCGGGCCTAACGGGGCGGGCCATCAGAGGACTCGACGAGGTTGAACAGAACAATGATGCATTGATTTGACCTACTTGGCCAAGTGTCGATGAGGCCTGTCGCGGCCCAATAATACCTTAACTTAAGGTACTGTACCCAGGCTCGGATAGCAGAATCAGTACGGACCTGCATGGACGGGCCGCTGCCAGCATGACAATCAAGCAACCTTGAGCCAAGCGGCACGAGTGACAGACAGTCATGATGCGATGCGTGCCAGGCGGGCAACATAGCAATTGGGTAATAACTACTATCAGGTAGCAGGCCAGCTTTGTGCAACACTGGTCAACCTGCCTCGTAGCATGGCGGATATCAGAGCCTTCAGACTCAGAGCCCGCCGTTGTCGTCCGCCGTCAGCTGCAAAGTCGTCTGGACCGGCTTCAATATTCAAGGTTGTCCGGACCCGCCATCCCCACGCCAAAGGCCGCTCCTAGCAGGCGGATCCCGGTACGGGCCTCCTCTCCATGGAGGACGACATCTCAAAACCTTGGATGGCTCGGCAGGTCGATCGATGGTGGATGGCTGCAACTGAGCGGTTTAGTTGCTTCAGATGTGCAACGTGGCTCGCGTCTGAAGCTTCTTCTGGCAGACCCATTATGCATCTCGATATCGATCGGAAGCACTCGGGCCTCAGATGTAGGCCATTCCCCCTCGGTGGGGGGCAATTCATGTCAATCGTTTTCAATACTCAGCATTTCCAGAAACAACCTGGCTACAACGCATATCTCTCGATGAGATGGCGCCCAACTCATCTCACACCTTCTTCTGACTGGCTCCTCGGCTTCAGGCTGCTCGAGCCTGATAACATCATGACTTCCACCCCCTCCGCCATTATGCCGTTGTGACCGTTGAGCAACGTTGCCGCCAACGTTGTGGGCGTCGCGTGAGCTGAACTTGAGGTGTAGAGGCAGTAACATTATCAGTTTGTCCACGCCCAGGCCCTTCGTCTCAAATAGAGAGGTCCACTTCACAACACGGAACTCTTGTTCTTGCGTCCCGTATTGATCAATCAACCCATACACTTTTGAATTTGTTTACGCCTCCACAACTTCCATCACAAGTAGCCAGCCAGCCAGTTTTACTTTGTAACACAAACAAGATCCGTTCCTGGCGGTAGCGTCATGGGCGTTATGGAAATAGGGAGAGCGGTGAGTAAGGCTGGCGTAAATGGAGAGGCTGGATCGTGAAAACTCTTGATTGCTAGGCCACCAAGGATTAATGACGAGTGACAGTTGGGGAGAAATATGGACGGCTAACATGTGAACGAGGCTGGGTCCCTTTCACGGCAAAACTTCACCATCTTAGTTTGTGATTCGTATCTATAATCCACGAGAACCAAGACCTATACTTTCTTTACTCGATCTCCATGGTACCTAATTGCTGCTTCTTTAAAACATACGTGAGTCTCTCAGTAGCGAGATGTGATACTGCCTAAAAAGGCCAAATTCGCCTTGCGAGACACGTTTTTTTGAGAGAGAGAAATCATCACATTACTGCACCATTGTGCATGATGCACAGGTATAAAAGACTATGGAAGGAACGCCAGGTGAACAACAATTTGATGACAGTCTTTTTCTTTCATTGGTATCTCCATCCTGCAAAAGACAGACATAGAGTAGCTAGCTTTTCCCACCTAATTGCATCCTCAATAACCCGCATTCCATCTAAACTCTGTCGCATGTCGAAAAGGTCAGAAACCGCTGGCCGGCGGCAGCCAAAGATCGCTCTGTCGCACCTCCCGCTGGATCAAATCATTGTGTTGTGGCGATTATAACCTCAAAACCTCATGCGATCGTAGACCATCCCATTCTGGTCCATGCCGCCATAGGCCATACCGTTAAAGCGTGGTCCGTTATTCCCGAAACCATTATAGAATCCAGAATGAACTCCGTACGCGGGCAAGTTCTAGGCACCCTCGGTAGCCTTAGGCTCAGTCGCACTGGGGGCATACGAAGCTTGAGCTCTGTTCTTCTTGATGACTTCCTTCACTCGTTCCTCCGCCTCATCCCAATCCTCGGTATCGAGCTTGACCAGGTCAATACCATACTGCTCGGCAATCTTGCTCAAGGCATCGAAACTTTTCTTATCGTAAACGAAGCTGATGCTGACCCCGACACGGCCAAATCGACCAGTCCGGCCGATACGGTGCAGATAGGTCTCGGCATCTGGTTCAGTGTCGCCTCTTCCCTTCATGGGGATGTCATAGTTGATAACCATGGACACACTGGAAACATCGATACCACGAGCCAAAACATTGGTGGTAATGAGAACCTTGTTCTCGCCCTGGCGGAATTTGGACAAAAGATCATCTCGCTCGAATCCATCAAAAGCGGCGTGGAGCGCGGAGACCTTGTGACCATCTGCTACCATTCGCCTCTGAATCTCGTTGGCGCTTTCTCGTGTCTGCAGAGAGTTAGAGCAGAGATCCAACGATAACCAGAACTGCTTACCTTGACAAAGATGACTGACTGGCCAATGGTCATCAATCCATAAAGCTTGCAGAGAATATCGTACTTAGTATTGTCATCAGGGCAGTCGATGAACATTTGAGAGATGCCCTTGACTGTGAGCTCACTACGCTGCAACTTAAGACTATGGGCGTTAGGCGCGAACTTGCTGGCATACTTCATGACATTCTCGGGGAAGGTGGCCGAAAAAAGGAGGACCTGAATGTCCTTGGGGAGCATGCTGTCAAGTTTCAGTGTTTCGTCGGTAAACTCCAACTCCGTGGGAACTTACTTCTTGACCCGAAGGCACTGGTCCCCGAGTCCTTGCTGATCCAGCATGTTGTCGGCCTCATCAAGGACAAGAACGCGGAGCTGAGAGACATCTAACTGTCTGCGTCGAATGATGTCCATCACTGTACCTGGAGTACCGACAATGACACTAGCTCTGACGGGCTCTCCACGAGGGAGTGCGCCAGGGATCGCAGCAGCAACCTTCTTATTCTCGATAAAGCGGCCGATGGCGTTGATAACTCCTTCAATTTGTCGCGCCAGTTCTCGGCTAGGTGCAAGAGCAAGAGCTTGGGGCTGGTCAGGTTTGCTGAAGTCAACTCGCGACAATATCGCGGTCACAAAGGCAGCGGTTTTGCCAGTGCCAGACTGGGACTGCGCCAACATGTTTCGCGGCGGATCGCTGAGCATCAGCGGAAGTGATCTACCTTGTACCTTGGAGGGCTTCAGAAAGTTAAGGCTGAGGAGACCTTTCAGAATATCCTCGCGGCTGAAATAGAAATGTCAGTGACGCTGCTTTCCGAATGAGATGATCACCACATACAGGCCAAGATCCTGCCAGGTGGTGGCAGAGTGGAAGGGAGTGGCTTCATTGTTCTGTAGCTCGCTCAGGGAGACCTCGACATCCCATTCAGGCTCGTGGAGACCAGAACCACCGAGGTCCTCGATGTTGCCGTCGGCTTGGCCAAGTTCGCCAGTAGAGGCGGGAGCACTCTCGGCTGGAGGATCTGCGGCAGCCTCATCAGGCTTTGTGATTCGGCTCGCAAGATCAGCCATGGCGATGGTAGGCTTATGCTGTAAAAATACGTTTCTGCGATCGCAAGGTGCAAGGAGAGAAGTCGATACGGTGGGGGGAGGCGGTGGTAAAGATCTCGAGGCCCTGGAGCAGGCACTAGTTAGAAAACAAACTGCCCCGGAAGGTCACGACGTTCCTTTAACCTGCACGAGCCGCCGCCTAAAAGGCTTTGAAAAGAGATGTAGAAAATGAAAAAGGTTTGAGGTATGGGTTAGCCTAGGTCGAGAGAAATACTCAGGCAGATGGATAGGCATAAACAAAAGCTCATGCAAGTTACCGTGAGGTGATGAGAGGTGAATTGGCTGGGATGGAAGCCTCCTTCTCCAAAGTTTTGGCGGGGTCCAAGTTATTGGAGGGGTACATGCAGAACAAGGAAGGCGAGGTGCCTAAGAAGGTACCTAAGCACCTACCTTACCTAACGATTGGGTGGAGCTCATTCAAGCTTCCATCAATGAGGTGCTCGCCTGAGTACCTAGGTACCTTAGTACCTGGGTGCCTATAATGCGAGCGACTACCGCTAATTACCCGGCGCATTTGTTGCTCTCACATCAGACTCATGCAGAGGTTGTGTATAAAACAAGATAACTTCGGCACAAAGCTAGAGTCTCAACTTACGCAACCATCCCTTGAACCAGGAAATACCAAGACGCGGTTCTTCAAGCTTTCATAGCCTCATAAATCATACAATAGTCTCGAATAACAACAATGGCAGCTCCTCCGCCGCCACCACCTCAAGGAGGGCTATCTCTCTATGAGAACCTACTGGATCCCAATGATACACCTTCAACCTCAGCGACAATATCTTCAGCCCCAGTTCTGTACAGCCAAAAAGAAGACAGATCTGCAGAAATTGCCGTTAAGAAGCCCATTGATCCCGCCCTTCGCTTTCAACCTATACGTCGTCCACAGGTGAAGCAAGCCAAGCCAAAGTCGGCATTCCCCAAGACGGCTGTTTCCAAGCAGGCTGTGAATTCTGCTCCTCCCGTTCCTGTGCAACCGAAGACTACGCTTGCAGACTGGGCCGCCACTGAGGAGGATGAGTGGATGTATGGTATGGGCGAAAAGCATCAGCGCGGCGGTCGCAAGAAGAAGAAAAAGAGGCAACAAGAGGAATTTGAGACAAACTGGGACGATATTTATGACCCTACACGGCCAACCAATGTTGAAGAATACCTGCATAGTGATGAGAAAGTCCAAGAGGTCAAAGATTGGAAAGCCTTGCTTTATAGGCACCGACATAAACGCGATGAAAGCGACCTCTCAGATGAGGACGAGGACGAACAAACCCGACGTGTTCCTTCAAGTGAGTTCGCTGCAAACCACCTCTCAGTTAAATTCTTACCTTTGTCAGATCAGTTCGCTCCACCATCGTCATATGCTTTCGTACCACCACCGGTTCAATCACCCCCAGGACCACCTTCAGGCGATATTAGTGGGGATGATGCATTTGCTCGCCGTGTAGCTATACCTCAGGGGGAAGCTCCTCGTCTCCCTGCTACACAGGCATCGCCCTCTCAGCCTTCCAATTCAGCCACCATATCACGCGCTCCGGTAAGATATTCAAAGCCATATGACGACGAAGCCGCAGCAGGGGATAATGTCGAAGACGATGCGTATTCTCCGCCCCCAACTCTTGGGTCCAGTCTTCCAGAACAACCTGGTGACGATTCTCAGGCTCGGTCAAGCCGTCCAGGCCAGTCTGGTTTTGCCCATCGATTGATGAGCAAGTACGGATGGACAAAGGGCAGTGGACTTGGTGCTGATGAGTCAGGAATTGTCAACCCTTTGCGTGTTCAAGTCGAGAAGCGGCGGAAGAAAGCCGACGCAGATGGCGGAGGATGGGCCGAACCAGGTGGTAAGGGTAAGATCATTGGTGGGAAGCGCAAAGACGAAAATTCAGGCAAGTTTGGTATTATGAGTGATGTCATAGTACTGCGCAATATGCTTGAAAATATGCCGAATCTCGAGGAGGAGATTATAGGAGGTTTGGGACAAGAGATCGGAGAAGAGTGTGGAGAAAAGGTTTGTGAAAGTTATATCCTTTTTCAGGCATGATATAATTAACAAAGATACAGTACGGGCGCGTGGAGAGACTATACATTGACCAGGAGAGTCGCAGAGTGTTCATCAAGTTCACAAATCAAGTTTCAGCCCTTCGGGTGAATATCCTGTTTCCTCTTTCACAACCGCAAACAGCTGACAACCCATACAGGCAGTCAATGAACTAGATGGCCGTGTGTTCAATGGCAATACAATAGTCCCCGAATTCTTCGATACAGAAAGGTTTGAGCAGGGGAAGTATCACTAAAAAGAGTGCTTCTTACGGCAGGCCAAGGCTAGGCAGGGGGGCAGTTGAGCAAAGATTAAGGGGCAGAAACAAGCCTTATACTCAAATATTATCAATATGGAGGCGTATATACCACAGATTTGGAGGCAGAGACTTTACCCAACCAAAGTCGGTATTCAGCATGAAGTAAGCAATATTTCAGTCAATATGCTCGTATAGCCCGCCCCTATGAGGTGTTCGTGTTATTTTGTGTCATATTCCTTACGGCGGGCAAAGTTGGAAGATAGATAAGTGAAAAGCTCATTTCACTCACGATTGAACCAAGGAACCTGGCAAGACCAAATGTAAAAAAAGTTGACAATCAGGTGGGTGAAGAATTTAAATTTATAATAGACCTACCACTAGGCACTCCTTGATAGTAGTCACAGACCGGGAAAATTCCTGATCACTCGACAGTCAGAATGAAAAAGAAGCGCTTATCACGAGATCAACATCTCACATGATGAGTTAAAAGGAATGCCAACTTTCATGGCCCGGCGAACATGATCTCAAGAATAAAGTCCAAATACAATCGATTATTAAGCTCTAACAGGTTATCCTTTACACGCAGTTACCCCACTCCATGAAAAGCATTTTGTGCCCCATGATGACCAAGCACAATATGTCGTAGAGAAAAGTCAGGAAACATGATGACGACGGGAGTGACGCCTCTAAGAGAAAATCCAGCAAACTTCATCTCCGTGCTTAAAAGAGCTGGGCAACGGCAGCAACACCTGCAAGAGCAAGAACAGCCATGTTGACGCTGACGATGCCAGCAGCATCCTCCTGGTCATCACTGTTGCTGCTATCCGAAGAGCCGTCGCTCTCCTCACCACCGTCCTTACCCTCGTTGGCCTCCTTGTTGTTGGATGTACACTTCTCCTCACCATCAATCTTGTTGTCCTTCTTGAGGTCGTCAAAGTAATCACAGAACTCCTTGATATCGGTGGTCGAGGAAACAACGACACTACCACTAACTTGGTCAAGTTTGGGAAGTTCCACCCTAGAAACAACTCATTAGACTTGGAAATACTATATGCTGGAGGAATTTACTCACTTCTCGAAGCTGCCTCGGAGGGCGATACCACCAGTGACCTTCTCGAGCTTGGGGAAACCATCAATAGCATCAAGCTTGGTATTGTTCTGGATGGTGAAACCACCGCCAATCTCCTCAAGAACGGGGAAAGAAACATTGGTGAGCTTATTCATGTCGATAAGGGACAGGGTCTCGGTGATCGTGGTCAGGTTAGGGGCGGAGAAAGTCTGAAGCTCGGGGTTGGCGTTCAACTTCAAGCTCTTGGTCACCTCTTGGAGAGCAGGAACCTTGAAGGACTTGGCGCTAGAAATCTGGATCTCGGCAGCAGTCTCGAGCTTGTTCATTGTAATTTCCATAACGTCATTGCCATTGTCGAAGATCAGGAGCTGGGTGGTGACGTTAACAAGGTCGGAGTTGAAAGCGTTCATCTTTCGGTTGTTGTCAATCTGGAAACTCTCGACACTGGCGACGCTGAGACCGCTAAGATCACTGATGAAAGTGTCGGTAATTCGAATGCTCTTGATCTTAGTAACGCCTTCGGTACCGAAGTTCAGCTCGCCGAGACGGGGAAGCTTGATGAAGTTCAGCTCGCCTAGGCTCTCAAGCGAGGAGAAATCGAGGTTGTTGAGAGCCTCGAGATTGTTGAGCTCGAAAGTTCCAGTGATGGAATTAATAGTGGTACTGGAGAGAGAAATAAGGTCTCCAGCGTTCTTGGCCTGGAAGTTGCCCTTGATCTGCTTAGGGCCGTTGATGACAACGGCGCCAGAAACAGACTTGTCAACGATGACATCGGCATCGACAACATCGCAGCTGATGACTTGTGTAGGTTCGGTGATCTTGATATCCTTGGTGCAAGTGGCAGCTAGGCAATGTTCTGTTAGTAGGATATCCGAGATGTTGTATCTGATTTCACCTACCAGAAACGGCAGAGACACCGAGGGCCGCAATGGCTGAGAGGACCTTAACGGAATGCATTATGACCTGAATAAACAAACAATTAGATAACGTTGATTATAGACGATTGCGGGATGAGGGCTGTGGGTTGATCTGTCGCGGTGGTCCCTATGAATGTGGTTCCAAAGTAGAGCCGCCTCGAAAGAAGCGATGCTGATGACGAGTGGTGTGAAGCGAGCAACCGTAATACGGCATCGTGGAGATGGCGGTGCTCGATAGTAAGGCCCCTTTTGGCAGGAAAGGGTATGTCCAATGGCAACCAACCTGGAAGGAGTAAGGGGAGGGAGCGAGGAGATGCGTCAAGTCTAATCGTAGGCAAGAAATGACCAAATCGCAGAAGTGAATGGAGGAGGAAGAGCGTACAGGATGATTTGAGGCAGGTGAAGGAAGAAAGAAAACAAGACGGCAAGAAAGACAGGACGGAACGGTTGAAACCAATCAAGGAGCACAAGCCAAGTATCTAAATGCGCGTCTCGGCAAGCACCTCACAATGGATCGAGCCAGTCGACCGAGCGATGAGCGTTCGTACGTACGTACCTAGTTTGTAAGGGGAAAGGATCCTGTGGTTGTGTTGGATGGTGTTGATTCTTCAAATCCTTGGGAGTTTCTCGGCAAACGACTGAGATATATCACGGAACTGTAAGAATATTCCTAGAACTAGATGAAGTCTGGCAGTGTAGAGCCTGACGAAAACGAGTGGCGTGAAGAGAAAAACTGGACGAGAATATTACCGACAAGGAGAGGAAAGAAGAAGTTCGAAGGAGCGAGAGGAAAAGAGAGGAGGAGACGGGAGGGAGGAGATGAAAGATGGTCGACCGAGATGAGTGCACGGTGGGAATTCGGCGCCGCCTGCATGGGGCATGGGGGAGCAGGGGAGCTACCAGGGTGGGTTCGAGTTGGATGGCAAAGCCTAATAAGTTCATGGACAAAAGCAGGGCACCGACAGGTCAGTCACCAGTTTCGGGCCCATTCTCTCAGGGGCACTCAGACACTGAAGACCAAAAAGGAACCAGTACCGGCCCAAGGCGATGCCAGGGCGAGCTGGACTCCAGACTCCAGTGTGGACTCAACGGGTGCGACGGGTCTATTGACCAGGTGTGAGAAATAGGTGCCTAGGGATAGACGGCACAGGCACTAATCTCCTGCTAATGGTTCAGAGACATGGGCCCACTGAGTTTGTTGCGCCTCATCTGTTACGCTGTACTGTACATATCAGACTATCAGTGCACCGCTCAACACGACCTGAATTATTGACACCGACCACCACTGAACTATCATGACGCTAGCTAATCCATTGAGAGGTTTTTTTTTGTTGTTGTTGTTTTTTTTTTTCCTCTTCAATCCGTCCTAGTCTACTCCGTAAGGCAATCTAGGTTCTTTTTCTGCCTGTATTCCGAGCCAAGACCTTATGCGCTCGCATTCTATACCAACCTCCGGCTTCACAAAAGCCCAATGGCCGCGTAAGCAGAGCTAGATGCAACAATGATGACAACACTCTCTGAGTTCCAGTCTGCTTGGCCAGCAATCAAAACAGTCAATATCCCCAAAGAGGAAATTAGTGGGTACATATCTTCTTCTGCCTCTTTGACTTTAACTGCGTTGCATATGCACTAGGGAGCGAGTAGGCGAGCTCTTCCAGGCACCGCGGCTCCTATGTATAACCACTACAAGCGCATTACTGAATCTAGAACGTCAGGTAACCTTAGTGCCTAGTCAGTAGGTAAGTACCTAGGTATCCAGCTTTGAATTTCTTCCTTCACATATAATTCTAGGTAATCTTCTCTCATTGTAGACGACCATTCTTAAGTAGGCATATTTGCGCATGATTCTTCTATTATTAGACTCGCTCCGATATATATGTACATGGTAGATTGTGCTTGTGATTCCCTGACAATCGCATTACCAAATTAGCTACAATCTCCAGCTTTGTGACTAATTCCATCTCATCACATCCAAACAAGATTTACACCTCATTCACCTTCGGACACTGTTCAGAGTATCCACCTTTCGCATCAACTAGCAGGGACCCTAAATTCCATGTCTCTGATATGGATCCTGTGCTGATAGTAAAATACCTTCCAATGAAGCTATCCCATCGTATCGTGACCTGGTAATGACAGCGCTTTCGAAGTACTCGCTAACAGACGGAGACATTGCACCGCCTTCCCTGTCAAACTCATCTTGTTCCGTTTGTCTTTTTTTGCCCATGTCTGCTGGTTCATTTACGGATATGTAATCTGATTTCATGATCCAGACTGAGCCTGGATTCCCAATCTTCAATTCCTTTCTTCCACTGAAACGTCATCATTTCCATGAGACAAATCAATCATGATGCCAGTTGGAGGCAAAGGTTACACAGCCGACCTGTCAAGAGCGATAAATACTGTATACTTGGCATAAGGGTAGGACAGAGTCCAGTCACAGATATGGATGACAACCATTCAGCCGAGCGAACACGAGCCTATTTTGATGGCATGAGTGTTAGAACGACCTCATTAATCGCTATTAGAGCCAAGTCATTGAAGAATCAATTACCACTAACAGTACGATACGACTTTTCTCGGCATCGAAACTTCCGGAGGCTCCGGGGATAACAACGCCCAATGCTTCTCCTTTTATGGATAGGTATTTCTATTATCATTCCATTTCACGCACTCGCTCTTTTCCTTTTCTATGTACCTCCTTAGTATTCAGAGTCTCGGACAAACTGATATGTAACGCCGCTGTCACTGTCACAGGGGTCTATATGTTTCTTTTTCTTCTTCTTTTTTTTCTTTTTTCCTTTCTCTTTCCCCTGTAACATGAGTCTCAAGTGATGTGGTAGTCCTGTATTTGATCCCAGCCTGCCCAGCCCTTCTTTATCTCAGTGGATTGTCACTCATACAAATGTGCTGGGGCACATGCCGCGGATAGATCCAAGGTTCCGATCTTAAAATGGACTTTTTTTTCCCCTCGCACCGCCCTTTAACCGAAATTCGCCCCTGAATCGATTTCATGCCATGTCACAATGGCCATGGGTTTGGTTATCTTTCAGTTTCATGGACTCGAGATGTCCATTGAGGATGATCTTGATTGTAATACTCTGTAATCATCCAGGTTATCAAAACAACGCACCAGAGCATATCGGGCATGTCTAGTACGGAGTTTCTTCCGTGTAGCCTGTACGGAGTAGGTATCTCAGGCAATGGATCTTCGGGGCTCATTGGCTTCGTCGAAATCCTCAGCCTCTACGGTCTTTCCTAACCATGAGAGGGAAGAAAAGACTGTTATCAGCTGAGAGCCCATGGCACTATGCACACGTCTGGACACTAATTTAGATCAGATATGCCCGGATTTCCCCCCGTTGGCCACTTGGTTGAAACTTCCGCTGTCCAAGAGGCCACGACGGACGCCTCAATTCCATCGAAGCATGTACTGTACTCCGTAAATATGCACCTAATAAATCGATGATATCCGCCGCCCCTTGACGCGTTACACTCTCCACACTCACACAGCCAAGCCTGCAGCTTGTGTGGGATCGGGTCCGTCACTAACCAAGCATATGCCCACTTCCCGCTTCAATATGCCCAGACCTTGCAGAGACTCAACGATTTGCGAAGTGGTTGCACAGCACTTTCATTTATGGGCCTCACTCGAGGTGGAACTCCCTTGGATCATTGGCCCATTTAGCTCTCGCGATCTGCGAGCTAACGTCGAGTTTGTTGTTCGCCAGACACGTATCCATGCGTCTTGTCTGATACGTTGTACATCACGTCCTCACTACCTTTGTTTTTCTTTTTTTTTTTTTTTTTTTTTTTGTGGTTTTTTGCAGCATTCACGATGTCCCAAGGTGCCAGTGCATCGAGGCCCGCTCCAGTCTCGGCAGCGGCGCCTTTGGTCGATTCGTGGCGCAACCGTCTTCGCGCCGTTATGGGTGAATCCACAAAAGCAGGCCTCCCCTGGAGCCGATCGCCGATGGCGAATCATGTTCTCTGTGCAAGCTCAGCCAATTATATTTGCTGCGTGATCCTCTCTAACACCAAGAGATATGCTCTTTAGACGAGACGAACCTTACCAACTTATGGCAGTATGAGAAACGGATTGGGTATTATTAGACGCGTACATCGGACTTTATTCACCGGGCCCAGACAAACCATGAGGACAGCTAATACGTAATAAATGTGTGCATTGAATGTGTAGTATGATATCACCACTCGCAGTAGTAACTACGGAAGTGTATCCGATCAACAGAATGTGGGTTTCTATGTCTTTGTCGGCGAGGCACAATAACAACAAACACACACGGACCCAGCAACCGAAGCTTATTCCATTGTGCTGATATCGGTCTCCTCGACTCGCCACATGTACCACATGAAGAGACTTCGATATGGCGAGAACTTAGCCGACAGCTCAGTCATATCCTGCTCTGACATGTACTTCCATTTACCACCGCCTTTGGCCTTGAGCTTGGCAATATCACGCCCCACGAATGCAGCCATACCTCTCTGAACGCCTAGATCGCCGAGTGAAAAAACGTCCATCCGTTTGAGCCCGAAGCATGCAAACATCTCAACGGACCACTTCCCAAGGCCTCTCACGGCAATCAGCTTTTCCATGACCTCGGCATCCGAAGCATCATGGAGCATTTGAGCACTAAGTTCTCCACTCACGAACATTTCTGCGAGACCTTTGATGTACTCAGCTTTGCGTTGCGATAGACCTGCTGTACGGAGATCGTCGATCGACTTGGCAGCCACCTGGGAGGGATGAGGGAATCGGTTTCCAGGTTGCTCCTCGAACAGTGTGAGGAACTTGGCCTTTATAGACTTGGCTGCAGCTCCTGATACCTGCTGGCTAATGATGCCACTGGAGAGGTTCTCAAATGGGTCTATCTTCTCTGCCAGTCCCTCTGGTGAGAATACTCTGCAGTGGTGGCTCTCCACAAGGGGTTTCATGCGAGGATCAACTTTGACCAGATAGTCACATGCCTCTTTAAGGAGATTTTCTGTTGTCGTCTTAGCTTGCGGTGCCTTACTAGGCGATAAATTATCAATGTCCCGTGAGGCAACAAGACGTGACGTCTCTGGTGAGAGGAGCGTTGCGTTTGTCAGCCTAGGGTTTGCAAGTCGTGTAACGACCGCAGTACGAGGCTTCTGGCTGATGCTAGTTGGCTCAGCAAAGAGCCCAGCAGCTGCAGGCGTTGGTGTCTTTGGTGGCGGAACAGCTGGTGTTGCAGGATCGCCTTGTGCTCGCTTCCTTGGGGGTGGTGTTGAAGGTGCTTCGGTTTCGTCCTGAACGGCCGCTGCTTTACGCTTCCGACCTGTAGCCTGCGATCTTGGTTTCTCCAATGACTCTGTCACGGGAGCTGGCCGAACGCTGATGCGTGAGGATCGCCTTGTGGTGACCATGATGTGCGCCGGACTGAGTCCTGTCCTTGTTCCGAGTATTTGTGAATATGATATGAATTGCTGTAAGGCCAGGGAGGTATGACGTCGTAAGAGCAAAGTGGGCATAACACAATCCAGCTCACGGTGAATTAAAGGCCGCTCACAAGTAGCCTTTGGCGTAGCAGAGCCTCTAGTCTTGAAATTGGCAAGTGTTCCTGTTGGCAAAATTGTCAGTCTTTTGTTGATTCACGTTTATGAGTCTTTGGGATATGCACCCTGTTTCATGTCATTGGTCGATCTCTTAGCGTACCTTATTTAGAGCCAATAACGTCACAGGTTGAAATACCTGGCCTTCCATTACCTCCGCTGTCAATTAAAAAACGGACTGAGAATTAGCTACGGAATCATACCCTGTATTTCATCTCTCTCTTGTGAATATTTCATGTAATTGATGTTTCTAATCAGACTTCTACATTTCTCTGCACGAGCTTGCATCTGTCCAGTGAGCCCGTCAACTTTAAAGACCAAATAGTGACATGCCATTGTCCATAAACAACACATGCGAGGTCATACGAAATCCCGCTTCCTTGTAGCACGGTATTACGTACTACCTACACACAATGCGATTCGTCACAAGTGGAAGAAGAAGAAGCATATACCTACCTTCAAAAAGACGCATAGCCACGATTTCAATGGCTTCTTGAGTCTACTCTCTAGGGTAGTAAGCATGTATCCTTCGCTGACGTTAGCCTAGCCCACACGGCATGGAGCCGTTTCGATAGAGCGCACTATCTGCCGCTGAAACCACTGAAGAATGGAGCTTACAGCGGGTCAGTGGAGTGCCAGGGACCCTGTTCCGGCCACAACCCGGACTGTCGTGTCGAGCCAACGAAACCGAAGTCAAGGTGCTAATCCGAGCTATCGCAACGTGGATTTATGTCATGTCAATAGTGCTTTTTGGTTTATTTTTCTTACCTGGATTCTTACAACCGGTGCCTGTCGACCTCACCAATTCGTAATAGAGAACCATCACACACTCGTTTTCGGTTGTACCATATATTTTTGCTTAATCCGAATACTATATATTTTTGAGCCACTCCGGAAACGCTAGCCCCCCTACGCGACAGCAATAACCTCAAAGCCGCCAGCAAAACCCCTGTACAAAGGCGTATCAGGGTACAGTCTGCCCAAGCACGAAATTACACGGGAGCCGCCGTATAATTCAGCGGTACAGAACAGGATCAAGGAGTTGATAGACGGAGCCGTTGCGACCGGGGGAATCGAAAGAACAGCGAACATTGGAAGACCTCACGTGGTTGTTGACGACAAAACGTGGGCACAGCTGCAACGACAGCGCCAGTTATCGCCTCTGCGACAGACTATCTTATCATAAGGATAGAGCGAAAGGACGACTTGCTGAAGCATTCACCATGCTGCTCCCTGGTGGTGGACTTAACTGGAAGGCCGCAAAGGCCCAGATGCCTCCGAGCAGAGTACTGCGAAGCAATTTGACACGATCACGATTACTTCTCCTAATAGGCGTTACTGGCATTGTGATGCTGCTGTACCGTGCTTTTCGAGCACCACCCCCGGGACCACAAAAGTCTGTACCATCAACTTGGTTCGCGTCGAGGCACTCGACTAACATGGAAACAGTGTTCGTTGCTGGGGCCCAAACAAGTCTCCGATGGAAATGACACCGAACGAGCACGCTCTATGGAATGCACACATGCAGACACCAGTCCTCTTCAACCATCACAAACCACTAAAAGTCGAATCTCCTTCGATCCAGCACATCGACCTGAACCCGATCACCTCGAGCCCACAGGCACTCATCAGAAACGAACGGGTATTGATCTTAACACCTCTGAAAGATGCCGCTCCTTTTCTCAAAAACTACTTCAAACTCATCGCAGAGCTCACTTATCCGCACCGCCTGATCGATCTCGCCTTCTTAATATCTGACTCGAAGGACGATACACTCGCTGTCCTTGCTTCCGAGCTTGACCACCTACAAAAGCGGAAGGACGAGGTGCCATTTAACAGTATTACTGTTGTCGAAAAGAACTTCCATTTCCACCTCAGCCAGGATGCAGAGCAGAGACATGGATTTGAAGTACAAGCGCCACGTCGCAAAGCCATGGCTAAGGCAAGAAACTACCTCTTGGCTACAGCTCTGAAGCCAGAGCACTCGTGGGTGTACTGGCGTGATGTTGATATCGAACAAGCCCCAAGACGGATCATTGAAGATTTTGTTGCGCACGACAGAGATATTCTCGTGCCCAGTAAGTCCCTCAAGGATATTCCGAGACAACATGGCACTGACACATCCGAGACATTTGGTTTCACAGGTTCGAGAAGGGTGTTGATATTGAAGGCCGATGTAAGTCCCTCAAGTTTAGCCATGACCTGAGACTTACTAATTTGCAATCGCAGTCGACTACAACTCATGGATCGAATCCGACAAAGGCCGAAAGCTCGCGAACAGCCTGCCGAAGGACACAGTCATTGTCGAAGGCTACAAGGAATTCGACACCGGGCGCGAATACATGTGCAAGATGGGGGATTGGCGCGAAAACAAAGATGTTGAGGTTCAACTGGATGGTATTGGTGGTGTCAACATTCTGGTCAAGGCAGACGTTCATCGATCAGGTTTGTGGTCACAGTATGTCAAGTTCCATTACGTCGCGACTAACGTCGGCTTTAGGCATCAACTTTCCAGCGTATGCCTTCGAAAACCAGGCCGAGACCGAGGGCTTTGCCAAGATGGCTAAGCGTGCCGGCTATCAAGTTATTGGTCTCCCAAACTACATCGTATGGCATTACGATACACAAGAGAAGGGCGGCAACTTATGATGAGAGCCGCATTCTGGAGAGCAAGTGGAGTTGATTTTTTGACCGAACTTATCTACCGGACGACTCTCGACCAGCTCACTCCATACACGCACTCATGACGTTACGCCGTTAACGTTTCCAACATTTTTTCCTGATCACTCGGTCGACGCTCACCTTCAAGTTAGGCTTGGGAATGAGCAGCAGAATATTATCCTTCAGCGAGTAACTATTTCGTTTGATTCGACTCGATCTGTCGTGTATTTAATACGGTCAATGTGGGCGCCAGGGGTACCTATTGTAGGAAGGGGCTAAAAGTGAAGCAGATGCTTCCTGTAATATTTGGGAACTGGTTTCTTATTACTAGCCAGGAAACGCGCCGTGCCATGAGGACTCAGTAGTAATATGTGTTAGGAAGAGGAGCTTTATATAGAGGGCGCCAACGAAGTATGGAGCCAGATGTAATATATGTAGATAGTATGGGCCGTTTTCTGGAGTCAAGGATACACTGATGATAATCATCAATGTAATTGGCCAATGAATTTCTCATCGGCTGCCTACCTATGCTTGGACATGAGCCGACGAACGTAACTACTATACCTACCTACCTAGGTAGATAGGTAGGTTCTTTCTGCAATTCCAGCATACAGTCAAGAAGGGGAGAGGCAGAGAAGTGAATACTGTTTTATGAAAGAACAACTCAAGCATGAGCATACTAAAAGAACCAAGCTAGGGGAGGAAAGAAAACTCAGGACCCGAATCCTAAAGGAAAAAAAATAGTAAGGGTAATATAGCCTAAGTTTAGGATATCTTTTGCCAAACTTATTTTGACACCCTACAGGAAGGTTCGCTGTTTTCTTGCCCCCCGAGGCCAAGCTATTACACCCGAAGTTCATCTATCATGTCTCACTTGCGAATAGCCTCATATTTGGTCGGAGTGACAGGGGTAGTTGAGATCGGCCATTTGAATATTTCGTCACATGAGACGGGTGCACCTGAGCGATCTTGCAATTATAGTAGATAGCCCCACAATATGCAATTAAGAGGAGACAGCGGGCAAGGCCTAGGTGCCGTCATCACACAGGCAACGATAAGAGTCCCGCAGGCTACCTTTAACTCTACACTACCTAGGACGACCACGCTGACGACGACGAGCATCACAACCTACAGGTTATATCGCGCTTCTTATCCAGCTAATACTAGAAGCTTCTGATATCCTGTGTAGCCCCGGTGGATTTATTCTCCTGGAGCCTGACCCCACTCCCCGACACTTGAGTCGAGGCTCATTACGCCATTTTCTGCCCCGACACTGCACGACGAGATCGCATAACAAGAGGAAAGGACTCGCCGCACCTTTCCCTTCATCAAACTCATCTATCTCCTCAATCTTGACAGATCAGCAACTGTAAACATGTGGGGTTGGTTTGGTGGCGCCGCGGCCCAAAAACGCAAGGACACGCCCAAGAATGCGATCCTCGGGCTGCGAGCGCAGCTTGACATGTTGCAGAAGCGCGAGAGACATCTCCAGACCCAGATCGACGAGCAGGATGCTACCGCACGCAAGAACGTGAGCACCAACAAGAACGGTACGTGACCATTTCAGTGAGATTCGTAATGCGGGGCAGAGATGCTGATCTATATGATAGCGGCCAAAGCGGCCCTGAGGCGCAAGAAGACACACGAGCACGCCCTCGAGCAAACCGTTGCCCAGATCGGTACACTAGAGCAGCAAATCAACTCGATCGAGTCCGCCAATATCAACAAGGAGACTCTGGCAGCCATGAGCAACGCCAACGCGGCCATGAAGCAGATCTATGGAGGTCTTACGGTGGACAAGGTTGATGCGACAATGTATGTTGACGCCGCGCTTATTTATGCCATTTTGTATGAGACGTGTCCTTGGCTAATCTGAAATTATAGGGACGAACTGCGTGAGCACAATGCAATGAGCGACGAGATTGTCAACGCGATCACCTCGAACTCATTAGGCGAGCCGATCGACGAGGATGAGTTGGAGAACGAATTGGATGAGCTACAACAGGAGCAGCTCGACGAACAGATGCTCAAGACGGGCACCGTCCCCGTGTCAGATGCTGTGCATAAGCTACCCACGCCGGCTAGGGAAGAGCGTATGTGCCCCTGCTTAAGTTCGTTTTTGTGTAAATACTAACATCATAAAGCCGTGTCAAGCAAGAAGCAGGCAGTTGAAGAAGATGACGAGGAAGCCGAACTTCGGAAGTTGCAGGCTGAAATGGCCATGTGAGATTGTTAACAGGAATTTGATGTTTGCATAGCATTTGGTTGGTGGGGACCGAGGGCGAAGCTGCATTATATGTGGCGTTTTCATATACCACAGACAAGAGATGGCCTCGTGGTATTCGGAGCTTCCTGTGCCCTGGCGGATTTGTGGTTTTATTGTGGGTGTTATTGTCGGCGTCGGCGTTCAAGGTTGTTGTTGATCTTTATCGTTTACGAAACCCTTTCCATCTTTCGCCTGGCAATTCGGCTTGAGCATCGTGGCCGCACAGAGATGTTCCTGATGACGGTATGCCTGGCAAGGAGGGACTGGATAAGAAACCTGTGTGATGGTTGACGAGCCTTGAAATAGGAGAGAATCTAGATCTTGAATGCGAACATATCCCGTAAAGTTGACCAAATCTGCTATTGAGATAATAAATTGCAGGTGACGAGAACACCCAGCTTGCCATGATGAGTCGGGTGTTGTTACTGGAAGAGGAGGAAAATGGACAGGAATACGGACAAGACATCAACAGACCTATGGCCTGGGTAGCATAATAGGTGATAGTGCTTAGATCGTTTGGCTATGAGGATATGAAGAAGGCCAAGACATTGTGGGTCACATCACTATTTGATTGATTCATAGACGCCGATTCGAACCGGACTGAAACAAGGACAAGGTCTCTTTGTCAGCCTCAATATTGTCTTTAGGATCTCGCGACGAACCGAAGGGTCCATGAACAGTCAAGACGAAGTAACAGTTGGGTTGGAGGTGACCGTTTCAGAGGAACTCTTAGAGGATAAGTCCACGATGGCCTCCCAACTGACTTCGAAACCAGCCAAGGCGTAAAAAGTGTGGTCATCACATCTACAATATCAAGCTTAATAAAGGTCGCCGATCTGTAGCAGAAGGAGAGGGACAGTAGGTAGGTACCTTACCAGGCAGGTAGCCAGGTAGGGTGGCCTATACTACCTAGGCCCCCAACTGAGGCTATACGAACACCGTAATTGGACGGAGATGGCTTCACGTGATCAGTCATCATGTTTCTAGTTGGGGGGATTGGCTGTGGTTGGCTGTCAGTTGCTGACGCCCATAAGGGCCCTTCCGCGTCTAACGGCGCTACAAGAAGCCTCAGCCAGTCATAGCTCGAACTCTAACCGCCAAACAAAACGTCCACCGTCCGTCGAGTTTCGGATCGTCCAAGTACATATTTCGGCTCTGCATTGCACGCGCGCAAAAATAGAACACACTTGCAGCAGGATATCTCGGATCCAGCCTCTTCCACAATGACGCAGAGAGTGATCGGGGGCCCGCTCTGGCGGTTCCATAACCCTCGAGAGGCCTTGCAGCTGAAGAAGAGGCTTGCAGATACACGACTTACAATGCTCAGCAAGCGCTGGCCTTACATGTCATGATCAGCCTGCGTGATGTAGCGGGAGACGGCGGCTGCTGAGATATGTGTATGTTGCCAGTCAAGTCCAGCTCAGTCTTGTCTTCATATGCGCCCTTGTTTCCCACCGCATCCATCCGTTGTGACTGTGTTTCGCATTTTCTCTTGTCTTGTCTTGTCTTGTCTTGTCTTGTCTTGTCTTGTCTTGTCTTGTCTTCTCTTTTTCCTCCGTCGTATCCTCTGTGACCACCTGTACAAACTCTCACCAACTAATTTCTGCTTGATTTTCTTTTCCCTTTGTTCCTTTGTCATTCTTTTCACGACTGCTCATGAATCCACTTCGTTGAGATGCTGGCCATCTCCTTTAATAGGATACCCTTCTCTTTAGGTGAGTTCACCAGCCCGACATGCCCTGTCCCAAGCTCGAGCTGATTCCCGTTATAAGATGTTTCGTTGTAGAATGGCCAGTTGGCCATTTTCCTTCGTGCCGGCATGGTTGACCTTTTGTGTAACTGTCGTACTCGCGACTAATATCTCCAACGACTTCTCGAGCTTCATCCCCAGCTGTGCCGGAGAATGCTTCGCCTCTTTCCTTAACGTCAATTATGCTCAGAATGTTTGCACCGGAAAGCCTCTGCTGGATTGCCTGTGTTCTCGAAGGGGCGCCTCGGGGTTCACTCTTGGTGAGGGTGCAATGCAATGCATATCTGCTGAACGATCCATTGGATACTGCTCTGTAGTCGAAGCCAGTGGTATGTACTACGAACCACATAATATACAAAGAGTGTGTCGCTTACACAGAAGCAGACAGAGTCATCGAGAATGCGTATGATATATGCAATGGGAGACCCGGCGCGGTCCATCCCACTTATCTCACCATCACGGCAACATTAGTTTTAGCTCCTACGGGAGGAGTTGTGACTTTTCCCTCAGTGACTACCAAGACTACTTCACGGCCGGATACATCCAGCGCTATCCGTACGTTGCCGACAACATTGGTCATAGACACATCCTCGCCCCCTGTGATTCCAAGACCATCGACGAAATCAGTTGGCTCAACAACACGATCAACGGCCAGAGGACGCTCTACGACCGATTCATCGGATGATTCAGATATAATCTCGATCACGGAACCTCCGTTCACCAACCCCACTACATTCGAGACTTCTACATACTCCTCAACTTCGAGTTCAGAGTCCGAGACCACCACGGACGTACAGGGTGGTGCTGGTGGGGCAAGCAAAGACGAGGACAGTGATGATTCAGACAAACTCTCCACTGAACAGGTCGCTGGTATTTTGGTCGGCGTCCTCGCCGCAGTGGGTGTTGCAGTTGGAGCTATTGTATTGGCGAGATACTATCGACGAAGAAAGTATCCTCAGATCAAGACTGGCTTTCTTCCCATGAGAGACACCTGGGGTTATAAGCCAGATCGATCTGACAACGGTGGACATAATTCGTGGGTGGTTCACCAACTGCGACCTGATTTGGATCCTACAAATCACCCACCACCACCGCCAACTTCCAGCCGTAGGAGTGTCAAGCCTGAAGCTATTGGTGTAGCATTATCACCTCCTCCCTCGAGCCGCAACACGGCGGTGCATACATCTCCACCGAGGCGACTATCAAAGCTGCTCCCTGCGAAACCGACCCTACCGGATATATCTGCCAGAGACACCAACGAAAAGCCGCTGCCTATTCTCCATGCGGAGCAAGCTGACGGCAGACACACGGAGGATGGACATTCATCGCGAGATGAGAGCTCTTCAATACCACCACCACCACTACCAACACTCGATGCTGCTGCTTGGACAGGAAGATCTAAGCCGACACCACCCGCACCGCTGAAGCTACAAATACCACAAGCCGAGAAACCAGCCGGACCAGCTGTACGGATGAGCAATCGTGAGAGTAACGTGACGGAGTTTGAGGAAGACCGTACGTCGATATCTCCAAACGCCAATACTCAAGTCTGGAGACCACCAACAACGCCTCTTTCAGCAACAACCTATTATGTCGCCGACCAATACGGTAATTGGGTTCTGGGAAACCCAAAGCGTGCGTCAGTGATTGCTCGAGGGTCGCAGGAGTCCAAGGTTTCTCAAGAGGGACCATTAAGACCACTCAACAGTGATAACACCCCCGTCAGCAGTACAGAAGGAAGCGGCACCAGATCGCTTGCTCCTCCAGCTGAGATTATTCCTGGTGGTGCACCGTCCAGACCTGGTCGACCTCGTCCGCAGTATCCCTCCCCCTTCTTCTCTTCCCAGTCTCACCCAAGACGCAGCGCTTCCAATCGTCATTCCATGACAAGACCCCTGACTCGGCCACGTGAAGACTCTAGCAGTAGTAGCGCCACCATCATCACCACCTCAACCGAGTCCTCCTCAAGTATTCCGTCTGCGGCACCAGAACAGCAAGTCAGCCTATCTCCCGTTGTTGAATCTCCCCAGTCGGTCCGAGCTCGTCAGCAGCAGCCTCAGATTCCCCCACGAGACCCTCGACGTGCCAGCCAGATGGGCAGCTCTGGTGTGAGCGCCAATCCGCGAGCTGCCCCTCCTACGCGACAGGTAGTTTACAGCCCTCCTGGGCAACCAAGCCCGACCTTGGGTCTGATGCAACCTCCTAGTGCATACTACGCGGCACTACAGTCAAAAGCGCAGCTGAACACGCAGCCACAACAGAAACCTCAACCAGCTGTTCAGGGCATGCAACCCGCCGACAACCCAGGTATACAGGCTGCCTCATCGACAATGCGCATTGTGGAGCCCTCTCCGGAACCAGATGAGACCACAGAACCCGCGGATGTCAAAGAAGCTCAGATCCGGGCGTCCCCCTTCTACTTTGACCCACCATATCCTCAACCTCTTCAGTCTCGCCAATATTCTCAGCATCGCCGTTCTGCATCAGGGCCCCAGCCTCAGCAGTACCAACCATATCAGAGGCCTCCCTCGTTTCAACCTTCGCCTCGTCAACAACAGACAGCCTGGCAACCTGTCCAGAGACTGCACCCACACAATCACCAGCAACAACAACGCCACAACCAGCAGCAGCAACAAAACCCTTGGCAGCCTACACAACGTATGCCCACGACATATCCGTCATTCCAGCAACAGCAACAGCAGCCTCTGCAGTCCTATCAGCGCACATTCCCGCATCAGCAACCCTACCAACAACCACAGATGTACCCTTCTTTCCAGCCTCGGCCAAGCCAGCAACATTACCCTCATAATACAGGAGGCTACCAGTCATTTCAACCCTATCCTGCCGGACAGCCGGCTCAAATGCACCCCACTCAATACCAGAGTTACCGCCCCCTGCAATCAATGAACGCTTCACTTGTTCACTCTGATAGCCAGGATTCACTCCTAGCTAAGCGTGTCGGTCTGGATCGCGCTGCTGGTATGACTATTGTTACGGACAAAACTGGTGCTTCAAAGTGGAATCGTGGTATTCAAGACAAGACACCGCCAAATCTTCCTATGTCGCCGCATTGGCAGCCGACATTGACCCCTACACGGCGAGGAGATGACCTGGTCTTGAACGTACAATAAAATGGAGATATAGAGATTTCGGCGACGCATGCACTATCGTTCTTTTGTTTCGTGAATTAGATCACATATCAATTTTTGTATAATAGCCAAGCATTTGGAAGCTATAATGAGCATTAGCAACAGTCATAGATGGAGGGAAAATGCCTTAGGACCGCACACGAATTCAGGGCGGAAATTATTGCATGCACCTATACTACACCACCTAGACATTCATTCTAATTCTATAGGTCAGTCTGTCCCAATAATGCTCTTCGTTTCCTTCAAGTGTGGTCTTTTTGCAAGGTGCTAGGTCCAGCTTGGGTTTCGTCTTTGTTCTCCTCCTTGATTGTTTGACCCATAACACATTCCCTCTCGACATACTGTCGTGGTTGCTGGGATGACTCGCTCGGCGTACCCGCTGGATCAAGCATGTCCAGTTCCAAGTCATGAAATGTCTGCTCACTACTTTGGTTGCTGCGACGGAGACGGCTTCCATGCTTTCTTAAGCTCCCTCGTCTGAAGAATCCAGATGCATTCTGTCGCATGTTATCAATGTGGTTTTCGAGGGCAACATCTAGAGCATCTAGGCCTTGATCCAACGTATCATGATTGAGATGAACACCCTCATCAATGAGCTTATTCCGCCGTCTAATATCTTGCCACCTTGTCAGGTTACCCATTTCCAATACATTCATTCGGCGGTTTTTGCCCATCGAGTTTCCTATCATTGTGGGCCGCCAGGCATAATCCTCTTCCATCAGTGCCCGCAAGTCATTGGGCATGGAAGCTCGGCGTTTCGAAGACCGCCGACGGGCTTGGGTAATTCTCTCCATCTCTTCGGATTTTGAACGAGGTATGATGAGCACATTCTTGAACCGGATGAGAACAAGCAACAAGAGGACAGTCAACAAGAAGAGTATCGCAGCTACGACGCTCGTGGCAACCTGTTGGCCAAGCTTCCGCGTCACATGACCGCCCAGCGCAGTTGAACCAGCCGCAAGTATGTATGAGAAGGATTGGATCATAGCGAATCCTGCTGTCACTCTGGGAAAAGAGGAGTAGTTGGTTCGACGCTGGTCTTGACCTGTGGGATCGCGGTGGCGACCAACCATTCCGGGAGACAGATCCGATGTATCGAAGGTTTCCATGATGAGGCCGTTGCATTCTGAAATGGCAAGGGAGGATAAAAAACCCATGCATAAGGCAAAAAAGGTTGGCACGCCAGAACTGATTGGCGGTCCTGACGAAACAGCAGCATAGCAAGCGCCGCCAATCGGAAGGGCAATAGTAAAGACGGCCCGGCGGACTAGATGTGAAGACCATACTATTTTTTTGCCTAGAACCTCGCGGTTAATTTTATTTTCTCGGTTGCGAGATCTCGAGAAGATGCTGGCCTTTTGGAAAGGAATTGCAAGGAGAGCACCGAGTGCAACGGCGGCGACGTGAAGACCGACATATGGCGATCTGAGATGATAGAATCGAGATACGAGTGAGCCCAGCAGAATGATGACAAGAACGACTTGTGCATAAATCCAGGCGACATATATCGCTACAACCGCGAAGCCAGGTTGTTCAAGCATCTCTAAAGATAAACGAACACCATGGTATGCTTCCTGTCCCCACCACCTTGGACCTGTCTTGATTCGATGCATCATCACTTCTCCCCGAGCCAGACGACGTGAGATGTCCCCTCCTGTTCGAACTTCTGCAATCGACCGTCGGAATGCAGATCTTCGGACCTCGGGGCATACCACATTGAGAATCAAGACAACTGCAATCATCATGATGCTGATGTAAAAGCCCCATGCTGGCGAATGTTTATCAATGATAGCTGCACCAATGAGGAAACCCAGTCCAAGAGATCTAATCCAGCACCAGGTCCAGATACCAAGCCAGATACCCATGCCGCCACCATGTCTTCTTGCGTCGAAATGATCGACAACCTCTTCATGGGGATGCTGACACATTAGGGAAGCGCCAAAAAGGTCCGTCAGAACCGAGTGAAAGTTCATAGTCGCAAAGCCCAAAGAGCCACCCATTAGGGTACGGGAGGCCAACAGCATTGCCCTCCAAAACCCAGTGTTGGTCAGCCTGGGACTGCTGACTGCAATTGCCTGTGGAAAAAGAAGAGGCATTGCAATGATGAGACTTGACATTATATACGGCTTCCGACCATGGAGTAAAGGCAATGGCCAGAGAAAGAAGGACGGAATAGCAAGGGCAAGGAAACAACCGGTGTTGCCGTGAACAGTGACATGTGATTGATCCACGATATAATACTGGATTGATGGGACTAGGCCCGTATAGATACCAAGTAGTACTCCGATGAGCGCTGTGCTCAAGCAGGCAGTAGATGCTACAAATCGCTTGCGAACCGGTGACTAGTCCCTCGCAATCGGTTGCCTGATGTGCGACTTTGGAAGGTTGAAACCTTGCATGTCCCGTAGACTCACGTGTGATCGCTTTCGAAGATTGATGCCGTGTTCACCATGCAGTCTCCTCCCGGCAATGTTATGTTCTGGTAGAGCATCATGACTGGTCCCACTTCGAACTGCTGATGAAGCGTTCACAGCTGCCGAGTGTTTGCGAGCTGTTGTTTGTCCTTTGACGTCCATTCCTCCAATATCAAGAAGGGCACTTGTGCTGCGGAGATCGTTCAGCATAACTGGCCTCCGTCTACAATCCGCCTTGACCCCTTTGTTGGATTTCCGGGACTTTCTGCTGAGTGAAGAACCTCGTGAGGTGCCACTTTGTTGTCTTCGTTCAGCCTGAGTCCTTTTTCGAAGCTCTTGATAGGTTCCGGAATAGCTCTCGACTACATCGGCCAGCCGCGGGCGTTTGGGTACGGCGGTGTAAGTGGCAGCGCGCCTGCAGCCTGGCCTCGCTGGGTAGGCCATATCTACTCCATCTATAGGAAATGGTTCGGCGATTTCTTGGGATCTGTCGCCCATCGACATGTTTGATTCGTCCACAAGATTGGCGCCATGCTCCTTCGAGACGGCTGGGTGACTAGCATGAGCTGCGACTTCCGAATGGTCCGCGACCTCCAGGGCGAGGGAGAGAGCTTCATCAAGGAGCCTCTCGAGATCGCTGATAGCACGCTTGAACAGCACTCCGTCAACTCCAGGATCAGACTTGCCAGATAGAGTCGACCAGGTGGACATTCTTCTCAGAGCCATACTGCTTGGCAAAACAGGTTCTGATGGACGTCGATCATCTGATCTGGTTAGTTTTATTCCAGGCTGAGGCTTGGTAAGCTGTGAGCCGTCTGATTTTGCTGTGCGCGATAGTCGCTTGAGCCACTGGCTTTTCCATAAACAGCTCATAATAGATCCCGAGGATTGACTGCGGACTGGTCTGTTTATGTTTGTAGCTAATAAGCTCTGGTCCTCCAGCAGAGAGAACTCTGGACAATTGGTGTCGTGAGAGCTGTTGTTTTGGTCGTATGAGCCATGCAGCTGTGTGTCTGACGACGGCATATTGTGTAGGTGCGTTCCTGTGTTGAGTGATGAGAAACGTCTAGCATCCTGGCAACCAACACTCGAAGCGTTCGTAAAGACCACATATTTCGCTGGAGGAGCGATGCTTCTGTCTTCTGAAGCACTTCCGCCAGGACAGTTCATGCCTGTCTTTTCCCGGCCCTTGTTAGTTGACATATTTAAACGATTTCTGTAATCGCTCAGAAGGAGGTCAAATGTTGGGCGCAGTTTCGTCGCAAGAGACTGGGACTTCTAGTCGTTGTTCGATAAGACACTCTTTGATCTAGGCGGGTTCTGTTCCAAAGTTGACCGCTGGCCAATCTCGCCAGGTGAGAACTCTAGGTCATTATCGGCGCCCAGTATTCCTGCAGTCCCTGAAACATCTTCAACTTCGTGATTATTCCGATCTACCACAGAAGATTCTAGAGGACTGTGCTGTATTGTCGTCCCATCCTGTGATAAAGAAGTTTTGAGGTAAAGGGGGGCAGGTATAGCGCCCAGAGTATTTGTTGTTTCTGCCGAGGGTTCGGATTGCCGAGTCTTTGCAAGAGGAGTCCACTTATTTGTGCCAGAAACTTCTGAATTGGTCAATGGTGATTTGGGATGCCCAAGAGATGTGATGTCATGGTTTGTTCCCAACTCTTTGATAGCCTCTGGTCCCATATCCCCGCTTCTGGGCATGTCCAGGGATACGCGTGAACTTGGAGGAGGGGTTTGATCGAAGTCGTCAACGTCAGTACCAATGTGATTGTTAGACTTGCCTTGAGGGAGAAATGCCAGAGTGTGGCCAATGAGGTTAGAGAACATGATGGAGTTTCACGTATTGTGTGCTGAAGCTGACGGCCGTGTCGAGTGTTGGACGCTGGCGATCAAAGTGTATCGCGATGACAAGGGGACTTACGCCGTGGAGTTTATGTTCAACTAGACGCTGTGTTGGGAAAGGTTGAACTTAGAGAAGTATTGCTGACGATTGCTTGAGTAGATGTAGTACTGGATCAAGAGACTCAGTCATTGAGCACGAGGGCATTCCCAAAAAGGTCTAGACTGAACACAGGAGGAGAATGAAGATGAAGACTAATTATTCTGTCATGTATGTGTAGAAACGGGTGCTAGGATGCGGAGGACGGAGGACGGAAAAGGGATAAGGGTGAGGGGAGAGGCCGTTGTTGATGGAGTTGATGTAGAGTTACAAGTCAGGCCACTGAAGGTTTGACGGAGGGCTTTGCCTTTCCCAGGTTCCTCGAACCTGCCTTCCATTTCACTTTCCCTTTCTCTCATCATTGCCATTATGCAGGAAGGAGCGATTGAATCAAAGCGGCTACCTCGTTTCCTGGCATCAGATAACAAGATACAGTAATATTTTAGTTTGGGCCCGAGCTCATCATGACGACATATTGAGCTGCACTGCCAAGAAACCTGACTCGCGTGTAAGGCTGAACACGATACAGAGTCTGATGTGATTGTAGCCGAGTTTCATCAAAGGAACCAATATGATACAGGCCTGTTATAGAGAGGAACAACAATGACCCAGCAACTCATGTCCCTTACTCACAAGCGCCAGCCGCCCCAACCCCCTAGCTGGGACGGCTCACCCCTGTCCCCTCCAGAGGAAAAACGCCTTGAGCACTCCACCAAACGTCATGCCCCTGCATACAACAAACAGCCCGGCTTCGGCAAGCCAGGGATCGTTTAGTTTAATTTCTTGGGGACTCTGGCCGTCAGCATGGAACCCAACCTCAGCCGTTTCTGACAGCTGAATCGTGCCATTCCTAATTCGAACCAGTGCCTGGAAACTCCCACGATGTAGCGTTACTTACTTTGGCTCACCTCAGCCTTTGATGAGTTCTTCAAGCGATAGGCGAATCACCTTGCAATGTTCGCCAACTTCGAAGATGCAAGCTTCAGGTAGCTCTCCATCATGTCAGCACCAGTTTGTGCTGGTCAATTGCACCTGAGCATCCAGGTTCCCCTTATACACTGCATAGTCCATCCAGCCTTGAGCTTGTTTGTAAGCTTGCGATGCTTCTTCGCACGGGATTGTTACATCATCCAGGAATTTGAATCTCGACTGTTGTGCTCGTGTTAGGAATATAAGACTCAGCAGTATAGGTTATCGAGTGCTGAGCGAAACCTGCAGCCTTTCCGCAACGACGTTGCAGGGTCAGGTCCTGGTAACGTACATACGTAGAAGATCACCTTTATTGGTACACAAACTCCTTGTTCATCTATCCGAAACACATGCCCCAAATATCCATCCTTGGCAACCCGACTGATCGTCCCACGCCCTGGAATAGTTCCCTGCATGGCGCCAGTGCGCCTAATCGCGCACCGCCCGCAAATCACACAAGCCCCCAGCCCTCCTTGTAATCTGCGTCAAAGGTTTCCTGAGTAAAACAGCCGAAATCCTTCTCAAGGCTGATTGGCCTTACTCTCGCCGAGCGCACCCATCCTTCCCGCATGGCTCGATCTGGCAATCTACCGGGGTGGGTGGCCTAATAATAGGACACGCTAACCTCGGACGTCTTTACCATTGCCGTATCCATGGGCTTAGACAAACTATCGAAACTGCAACTGCAACCTGCAAGGCTGTGACTCAATTTAGTCGATATAATGTTTTTAGCCCTTTCTGCCTAGTCTGTACGATGCACAACTCAGCATTTAGAGCTGGTGGCTTAACTGAGGCCTCCCCAGGGCACATCTAGCATTGCCGTTACAATGGTTTTCTAGCGCCTTGAAGTCTTACGGCTGTGCTAGAGAAAGTATGTTAAACCTTTGGAGATATGTGTGATCATAGTGTGCGTGGACGTATCTCTTTCGGCCGAGGCTCTCAAGGCTTGGTTGGTTGGGAAGTTGTGGAGAAGTTGACTTCATACGACCCACTTTGCCTGATGATCGAGAGGATGAGTTGAAACTAAGCCTCAGTAAAATAGGCACCAATCATGGATGTTTTCCACTTTGGATATTCTTGCTGATTTAATGATGCACGAGAAGAGTTTGAGAGCATTGAGCAGAGGGAAAATTGCCTTTTTTTGTTTCATATCGTGTAACGTTCAACGTCACACTTCCTGTAGCTCGTTGTTGTTCGATTGGGAACCCAGCTCCTAAGTCAAGAACATATGTACTACATGACCAGGGTGACTCTTGCAATCAATGCTTTGTTAGGTATAGGCCCAGGCGATGCAGCATGAAACCAAGAAGAATACACCGGAGATTTTGAAAGATCCTCTCCAAAAGAAATGAAATAATGGCCAGCCATCCGTTGTCCACATCTAATGCTCCAAGCATTTTAGTAAGCCCCGCCAGTTCAAATGCAAACCGTGATAAAAGTCCCAGTGACCCTAAGATGTGGATCGTCCTTTGTCAAAAAAGACATCCATGGAGAAGAAGAAAAGAAGTAGAAGAAGAAAATATATCGCAGTACCGTAGTCCGGGGGCGGAGACTTATTACCAGTAATGTCTCGGCCGATGATGTTCAAGAACAGAAATCCCACCGTCTAAAATCGCCGTGAGGCTCTCAGCACCTGCTGTTCCTAGATGTAATCCAATATCGCTGTATCCTGACTTGTTTCCAGCCAAGTGAAAATGAAGTCGCACCAATAAATCCATCGCTGTGAAAAAGGGGGGAAAGGCCAAATATGTAAACGCCATCCGACAATGTGAGTAGAGAGATTTTCCCTCCGTTGATGAATGCTGTAGCCGACCAGCAAATAAAGAACCACCGGCAAGTTCGAGAAAACAACGCCGCGTGTTAAAAGAAAGAAAGAAAGAATTGCTTGCAAAGGGAGAACAGCGATGTGAGTTGCTCTCCCCTACCGAAAAAAAGGCATTCCGTCGTGATCGTTTTTATGTCCATATCATATCTCATTCCCATGCCCTCGGCAACGTTGCTGTGATCTCCATAACAGAAGTGGTCACCCACAAAACGAGGAGGCCCCAATGGCGACAATAGAGCCAGGACGTCTGCAAAAAGCATACGCCTAGCGGTGAGCCTCATTCGGAACTCCACCAATCCAACGAAAAACTGCTAGCAAGAAGGAGAGCAGCGATGGGTTGCAGGAGAGAAGGTAAAAAACCCAGTCGTCGAACTTGAATATTATCAGTCTCGGAGAGCAAGGTCCCACTGCCGAAGACAGAATCGTTCATCGATAGCTCTTTGAGCTCGAGTAGCCACTGTGGTAGCCACTGTCTGAGTAGCTATGTGGTGATGCATACTGAGCACCATGACTCGAGTGTGCAGAGCATAGGTAACCAACAAGGATCGTTCGCTGCTGGATAGGATGGCCTGGGCGGCCGTATGCTGCGCAACGATCAACAGCATGGGTGTAGTAGGGGCATCGGCAAGCCGAATAGAGCTCGACAAGTTGATAGCACATGTTTGTGGTGGTGGTGGGCCGCGAAGTTGTTGGCCTGGTGTCGTTGGTTTAGAATACAGGAAATTGCACAACCCAGCAAGATGTCTAATATGTCAACCAACAAAGGAAGAAACCGTTGGTGGTCTGGGTTCGTAATGAAGACAAGGGGCACTGAACAATGAGGATGAGGCTTGAAGGCAAGACAATGAGAATCAACGGAGAAACGCTTGCTTTATGAATCTTATGAATAGAGAGATAGGAAGTGGGATAAGACAATTAACTTCCAAAGAGGCATCGCAGCCTTATAGGCCTGCTTGTAGCCTGGACGAGAGCATCGAAGGTCATAGAGACACACCCCGGTTCGGGGCTTTTCTTGACAAACAGCACTCCCCAAGAACATCACCAGGATGTGTGTCAAGGCACCAGTGACGCCAGAGACGCCAGTAAGAGTACGTGAGAGCAATAGCCGCAAGTTGAGTCTGACTGTCTTGACAGGTGACAAAGGCTGGGGCGCGTCTATTGCAGGCTTGGGATAATTAGTGCCGACCCACCGCTGAAGGACCAAGGATGCCTTGGGCCTGGAGGGGGAGGGGGTCTAAAGGACCTTTGAATTTGGGGGCTTTACTTTTTTGGGAGGCTATGGCTCCTAGGACCTTGTGCGTCAAGTGCCCTGTGCTCCGATTTCTTCTGTTTCATCGGGTGGTTCTTGTTCCGAAGGAAGCCAGAAACATGCCTTAACTCAACTTATCCGTTGAGTGAGACTGAGAAAGCACGGGCTTGCTCTAAAGGCGCAGCAGCGCAGTGGGTGTGGATGAATGAGCCTGGCTACTGGGTACTGGTACCGCATCAACCGGACAGGGATCCAACGGCCAGCGCAGGGGTAGTCCGTAGTGCAGAACCTATAGTCCTGGGCTGTAGGGACATACGCGACTGGCCATAATCAACTCCACCCATAGGTTGGAGGTGGTTCCTGGGTTCGGTGTGAGGAGTCATCAATTGGTCTGAGACAGGGAGGTTGAATTGACCTGCAGCAGGGCTGAAGGGGAGGGTTACAGACCAGGAAACAATGTGATGTGATGTGATGCAATGGCGATAGTTGAAATCGCACCCTCTTCCACTACCTAGGTAGTAGGTAGGTATGTATCATGCTGCATTGCATGGTACCAATGGGTGCTGGTACCTCATGTAGGTATCGTAGCTGCATGTAAGAGAGCGGATTGAATGACTTTGTCTCGATCGGCCGAGGGTGACTTCAAAAGCTTGTGACGGCGACCGTCTTCTTACCGTGAGAGAAGCACCACCATCAATGAATGAATATTGGCGAGAAGCAGGATTATGACGTATGCGAAACGATGGGGGGCCTCCACTGTAATCAAGAGGTCTAGACCCATGACAGAACAGAAGCGCACGGCGTTGATGACAAAGGATGAGATGCGCTCATGGAGGACATGACGAGGATGTATTAATCAGGGTCTTTTTTAGGTAGGTAGGTAGTCTGCAGGACGATCAGGACGTACGTGGAGAAAGTAATTACGGAATGGCTTCAAACTTGAGGGGACTTTGGAGAGTTGGCTATTCAAGGCAATGGTTCGCCTGGCTCCTGTTCCCCATTGAGAAGTCGACTTACGGGCAGGCCATCACAAGTGCCCTTGAACATCAACAGGCAGATCAGGCAGAGACTCTATTCTCGTCCCCAATGAGTAACAACGTTTGCTCCTTTCTAAGTACCTTACCTATCCATCAATCCTCACCCAAACGCAGCACGATGGGACTTTGAAACACGCAGCAACACAACAGCAAAACCCCAGCCACAATAATATTTCACATCACGAAATGATGCCTGAAATGCCATGTCCAGAATGCAGCCCGTCCGTCTGCCATCCATGGCCAAATAAGTCACCAAGATCAAGTTTTCAGATACCTTACCAATACCTAATAAGTGCTACAATATTCATGGATCGATACAAATATCCATGGATGGATGTGTCTACCTAAGAAAGGGTCACACGCAGTAGCACTGCTCAGCGCTAACCCTTGCTGCTCGGCACTTATGGTGATGGTGGGCAGGCCTTGCTGCGCCCAACGTCCCGGTGCTAGGGCACTGGAGTCCCTGGAGTCCCTGGAATCTGATGTGGTTTCTCTAGGTACCTGTAATGGATCTCTTGTTTCCTGTTTCATACCAACAAGCATTAGCTAATTCCAACTGTGCAATAGTAAGAAGCCACCATCTCAAATTAGAGACGGGGAGCTAGTTACCGACTAGCGGGCCTAGAATCGTAATGGATGGGTTTCGATCATTACCCAGGGGCTCATCATTCTTTCACGATTCCGGGCACAGATGACATTTTCAACACCAGGACAACTCAACTCTGTTCCATTACAACATAGACTGATAGCTCATATAGAATCAAACATCCGCCCGTTACCTAGATGGCCATGTTACTGGGTTTCAGGTCTATATGGCCGGCCCCAAGGCGAGATATACTTGTCGTCTTGGCACTGCGACTTTTTTCCAATATTGTCTCAAGTTAGTACCTGATGAGCCGATATCGATGGAAAATGGTAGAAACGAATCAGATTCGGAACCACAACTTTAAGAATACTACTCCGTACCCGCCCTATCACCTGCTGACAGTCATAGCGACAGGGTCCCCTGTCCATCATAAGGCTGTGTCTACATCCCACCCCAGGCCTTGGCAATGCTTGCACTCTTCACGAGTGCATGCTTAGGTAGGTTGTTACCAGTATGACATAGAGTCGTGGTATCTGATAATGCTTCCATACTACTGTATAGATGATGGATTGTGTTCTACGCAAAGTCTTCAAAAGGACATGAAATCGCATGCGGGCTCCTCATTTGTTGCAGTTTACAAAGAAACATCCATATGTACCTGGGGATCAAATGTAATTGTTGGGGAACCCATCGAGTGTACGTCTAATGGTCCCAGATCGACCAAGACGACCCCCTCCTCCCCCCCTCCAAGACCAAAGTGTTGGAAACTGAGCACACCTCAACTTATAATCTGTCATACAACATTTCCGCGCAACCGGCATGCATCTACGCTACCACTATCATCCCTGAAAGTCTTCCGAGTACTATGCAGGACTGACCAGTCAGCACTACTACTTACTATACACAGTTCGACATTGACTCTTTACTCATGAATCCAAATGTGGAGGCAGCCGGCCCAGCCTTGCATTGGTGGCTTTCTGGGTGCTCAGGTACGTTTTCTCACCCTCGAGTGATCTGGACAGTTGCCTCACAACGCTGACAAGTTCCCGAAAATTTCGCCGCTCCCTACCTTACCTCATGTCTTACCCAAAATCGAAACATGAACTCCTATTGGAACGGGAAACAGTGTTACCTGCCGCGGCCATAGGAGAACGAACAGGCATATGACTCTCTTAGGTCAGCATTCTGGCCTACCTCACGTGGGCTCCGGGCAGCGAATTGGCTGACGTCGGGGCCTTGAGAAGACGTGCCTTGCCGTATTGATTGTGAAGAAGTCGAGAATTCAGTGTTTTGAGTCCCGTATGCCTATCGGTTAAGGAGGAGCAAAGATCATATGTTCTCGGCATCCATGTTGCGCTTTTACATTGCTTGCAACACACAGCATAGGCCATATCTACGACAGGTGTAACGGATTCGTGGTCAAAAGACTTCGAAAAAGACCAATAGCGCAACAGATCCTTGTGCGGGAAGCTCAAGTTGACACCAACTGTAGGCTAACGTTCACTGTTGCATGTCAATTCCGTGAACGATAATTTAAATCTGTCAACTCACTGCTGGTATGAACGTGCATGGGGTCAAGAATTGATCGGTCACTACTGTACATACACAATGTCTCACTTGGCCACCACCATCGACGGTCCGTTACCGATACATGTCTTGCCAGAGACACCACCATTTGAAGAAAGTGCTCAATTGGCTCAAGTATAACCAACTGGTCCTGATTGGGAATCAAGTCTTCAGGCACATGTTTCCTCCAAAAATTTCCAGACTTCGCGATGAGACTATCATTGGCATCCATGGTGGTGTGTACCCATTCTCTCGGAATAGCGAATGCTGCAAGGTAATTTTTGGTAAACACCCTGGTTTACGGTTGAAACTGAGTGCCAGAGTCAGATGCCCTTTATGCAGAACCGGAAAAGGAGTCATAGGGCAGGCATCAGAAACCACCCAGGCTAGAGCATCATCGCATGCAGGATAAGAAAAAGGGCTTCGGTGACTGGCCACGTAAAGGTCCAGTTAGACGCCCACACTATCCAAACAGTCTGGGGCACAAGGCAGATGACGAGCGAGCCCTCCATCGTTGTCATGGATGGTTGTCCAAGATGCTCACTACTCGTCTGCCTAAATTGCTTTGCTACTATACGACACGAAAAACATTGCGCTTTCGCGCATAGTCTGGGGGGGGGGGGGGGGGGGGGGGGGGGGGCAAAGTGCCATGATCGTATCGTGGAAATCATTCTCTACTCAACGCACAACTACCACACAGATCACACATGTCCAACACGGCCCTGACGGCTTACTATCATCGTCATGGAGGGTTTGATGACCTCACAGTCATGTCGCACAGCGGTTCAACCTGGAAGACCTTCAGCCTCGTCCGAGAACCTATAGAACAGCCCTGTCGTCTGTGGGGAGTCCGGCGTCCGTATCCAATAATCGGAGCCCGGAGAGGGGCGCCACTGCATGCCCCACGTGCTGCGCCTCCCGCCGTGGCTTGCCCCTCCGGAGTGGCCGGCGGAGAAAGCACTTACAACATATTCTTCTTCACCTTCGGCCATACCATGACAACTTCTAATCCTCATCTGTTCTGTTGCAGTGACTACTTAACGCCCAAAAAATTCATACCGGTCACAATAAGACGCAAGGCATTCTGATGACCCACCTTCGTGCATCTTGATGCTTTTTAGGGATGGATACTCATCCCATACTGAGCTCAGTCTGCCTTAGACTCATGAACCCAACTAACTAATACGATACCGGCACACATGCAGTCGTTTGAGCCTACCTTACTGTGACAGATGTCAGACTGAACTCTCGGCCGGACCCATTTCTAATATTAAGATGAGCACAGCGGCTGTCCGTGATTTGCCAATCGTTTTCACATCCACCCCTTTCTGACCATCTGTTTCCCACTCGCCGGGACCGACGTTATTGATCCAGGGGCATGACTCCCTGCACTATCGCCTGGCTTTTTTTACTATTTTGATTTTGGCGACGCGGCTGTTTGCCGATGCGTTTACATCCTCAACCCTACCCATATTTCCCTCCCAGTGAAAGATGTCACCGCTTACAGTTAGCACAAGACCTTTTACATGAACCCCCCCCGGCACATCATTTGCCGTCATGCCTAGCGCCTCTTCTTTTGTTCTTGACGCAGCCGCGACCCTATTCGCGATCATAGGCGTGGCCCGTCATCTGTCCAACATCATAGGGCGTAAGGCTGATCTGCAACCGCGGCGACGTTTCTCGAAACCGTCCCATCCTTCGAGCTTCGGAACCTCAGCTGTCTGACGATCAAATAAGCATCTGACGTCGTACATGCTAGTGAGTCCTGCACAAGCACCAATAATTGTACTCGTGGAAGGGAGGCCTCAGTCAATAATCAAGGGTCAACAATGAGTCTAGTCTCGAATGTTCCATTATGTGTAAAGTTATCTGGTTGCCTGAAAGGCTCATTGGTGTAAGCCATACTCTGTCTGGGTGTCCGAACCCTTCTTGCGAGCCCCCTTAGCTTCTATACTCTCCGATTCGATACGGACAACGACATCTATTGAGTTGAGTTGAAACAGTCGTCAAATCTCGTGATATACCCCTTTCCCCAAAACAGTTGCCTCCCATTCCCAAGCTAAGTTGACTCACTAATCGTTGTCTCCTTGTATCACGAGTTTGCCTCCCGCAGATCCATCGCAAAGGGGTCGGAAAGCGGACGTCTTTGGTCATCGTGTGGGCGCGGTAACAAGGATTGAAATAAATGATCGAGATGTATCATGTGCCCCGAGCCCAGCTTCCCTCTTCTGCATCCTCCATGCCTCGGCCACCCTGGTAAGATTCATGCGGTTTTTAAATGTAAGGCGAAGACCAAAGTCAAACTGTCCCTAGCAACGCCGCTGCATAGTGTGTCGGTTACCCAAAGATGCACGCACAATGGTCAGAACAAAACGTTGAACGCAACGCAACCTAAACTCCAATCATGATAAGAAGGCATCCTCCAGATAAAAACTATGTTCGTCGACTCATTGCGGCTGTTGCACCCGCAGCGGCCAGGTCCTGCTTCGCACTCACACTCCTACCAGCAGCTCGAGGCAAGCCACTTGCTCCTTGTGCAAGCCCAGTCGTACCGGCGCTCGTTCGTTTGGTTGGCACGGAGCCGATTGGTCCCGTGGTCCCGGAAGTCTTTCGTACACCACCAGAGACTAGTTTGTGAGGGCTGGCTCCCGTTCGCAGAGACGTTGGGGGTTTGGTACCAGCACCTGGAGGCTCCGGCAGAGGTCGCGGCGTCGAAATTGTGTTATGCCGCTTCATAGGTGATGATTCGCGAGTTGGCGGCATACGAGGGACGGGCATCTTACGCCCAGTAATGAACTCGTGCCGAATCGCGTCCTCAGGTTTCATGCGTCGTTCGGGGTCCCAACGTAAGCACCTATGCAGAAAGTCTATGAACACCTCGTCGTCGCATTTGAGCACTTGGCCTAGAGTTTTGGAAGAAGGGCGACGTCTGCGACCTTTAGACGATACTGTAAGACGGGGTTTGCCCATTGAATCGAAAAAAAGTTTCTTTCGAGTGCTCTTCTCAATCAAGTGCTTTTCAGGAGGCCCAAAGACCTCCATGATACAAGCAAGTTGCTCTTGTTCGTTTTCTCCTGGGAAAATGGGGACTCCAGTATATAGTTCTGCCAGGATACAGCCAACGCTCCACATGTCAATCGGCATACCATAGGTCATGCCAAGGATGACCTCAGGTGATCGGTAGAAACGAGACTGAATATACGTATACACCTTCTCATTTTCAAAACAGCTGGAGCCAAAGTCAATGACCTTAATTTCCGCATGAAGGGGATGTCGCAAAAGAATATTTTCGGGCTTGAGATCACAATGAATGACTTTGTGCTGCTTGAGCAAATTGAGTGAGCTCAGAATCTGCTTGGTGAAGCGCCGAATGATCTTGATGGAAAATCCTCTGAAAGCGTGGGCTTTGATGAGCTCGTAGAGATTCATGTCAAGTAATTCTGTAGAGATGCAGAGATGACCACGGAAATAGAAACTTTGTGTAAAGTTGACCATGCTGTGCCTGTTCTTCGGATCCTGTACCAAATTAGCCTAGATATTGAAGGGCGATTAATGACTCTAGCTTACCCATTCACGAAGCTTTTGCAGGATGTTGACCTCCACAAGAGCTTGTTGATGGAATCTTTTCTTGTTCCTGATGATTTTGATAGCTACCAGACCGCCAGTCTTGTGATCAATGCACCGAACGACTTGTCCAAAGCTTCCCTTTCCTAGAACATCAATGATCTCATACCGATATGCAAGGTGGTCTCCAGGCACAATTGTATAATCGCCACGCTCGTCGTCATATCCAAAGTTTGGTGCGTCAGACTGGAGATCACCGACAACCTTGTGGGCGTTCTGTGTCCCGCAAAAGTACACATCGGTATAGTCCACAATTTCGCCCCTCTCATAAATATTGAGCATGGCAATACGAATAGCTTCGTGTGCGCCAACTCGTTCTTTGGGGGTGGCTCGCTTTCTGAGTGCGTCGAGGGTTCTAGCAGCAACATCCGTCTCTTTGCGCCTGGAGCCCAACTTAGCCATCTCTTCTTCTGCGGCCATATCGTCCTTGTCGAGGTCTGCAGAGTATGAGTCAGGGCCTTTCGACATGCCAGAAGAGTTCCTGGGGCGAAGGATTTTCTGCATGACTGAGGTATTTCGACCAACGGGCATCGTTGAAGGGTCTGGCACTGTTTTCTTTACAGTCCAGGATTCACTTTTTGTCTTGTCGTGAGACATGAACCCATTGAGGCTTCCGCCAGAGCTCTTCCGCCTCCGTGACTCAAGATACCCTCCAGGAGGTTGTTTCACGGTTGGGGAAGGACTAGCTTGCTTGAGAGTTGACAGGTTATTTAAAGTGGAGGAGATGGGGATCCTAGGAGGAGGCATAGGTTCCTCTGGCTGCTTCGCGCTGGCTTTCTCAACCACATCTGTAGGGGCGGTAATGTTGCTCTTGGAGTTCCCGCGCTTCCAAGAGAGACTGAGCTTTCGCCGAATAGAGCTCATAGAGGAGGGTGTTTGTGGCTCATCCAGCGGAAGTTCCGGTGGAGGAGATTTTGGGGTTGGTTCCGGCTCTTTAGGCGCACGAGGGCCCGTAGGCTTCTGGTGGATTTGATCTTGGAACATGTTTTCATCCAAAGTCATGAAGTCGGCTCCCGTCTTAGACCTCTTTAAGAAGCCATGGTCTGCACCCCCTTTGGGTAAAGAGGATGACAAGAAAGGCGACATGCTTTGCTTGTGATCAAGTTCCTTGAAAGCTAACGACGATTCAGTCGAACTAGCGTCAGGAGGTGTAGGCGTGAGATGTGTGTGATGAACTGAGCTGCTGCTCCTAAGAGAGGGAAGCTCAGGGGTATCGCCATGGCGACTTTTGGCAAAGAAGGAGCTTTTGGAAGCTGTCATAGGGGTTGTGGGTGTCTTTGGCAATTGCCGGGTTGGTGGTGGAGTTTCGTGCCTTTCTACACTGTTGTGGTCCTGCAACGCTGCAATCTTGTTAGCAGTTGGGGTGCTCAAAGGTCCCAGGTTAATTGGTGGAAGTCTGAGTGGCTGTAGATGTCGCTTGTTTGGAGGAGTGGCCTTGCTATCAGGTTCAGTCGCCACACTCGGTACATAGCTCTTTCGCGCACTGGGCTTTCTCTGAAGCTTCGTGGGCTCAGGAAAGACAGGCATAGAAATGACTCCAGTAGAGTTTGAGTTTATGCCCATGGCGTCCATGTTACTAAGCGCAGTCTTTTTCTTCTCCATGAAGTAAGTGTCTGCGGGCGAGTCTTTCGGAGACTCGTAGGCCTTTGGTATAGCAGGGACAGGTGGGACATATTCGTCATCGTCAGTCTGAATAGGATTGTGGACTGTAGTATGTTTTGGTGCAGGTAAGCGTGACGTTGATGAAGAACCAGATATACGGTGTAGCGATCCAGTTGATGTTCTAGCCGAGTTCAGGCTGAAGCCCGAGTTAACTGATAGATTTGAGTTGAAGGATTTACGGTGGAGGTCTGGCGTAGTTCTCGAGGATGATGGGGTACCTGAAGTTCGTCTTGGAATCATAGAAGGCGATTTCGATTCAGCTCTCTCAGGCTGATTGTTCATCGACACTGGTGGTGGAGGCGGAGGGGTGGAAACCTGACCAAGACTCAATGACTGCGGCATTGTTGAGAGTCGCTTCATCCTCCTTGTATCAGTGGGACTAATTGTCCTCGCGCCCAGGCCAGTCGCATGTGATGAATGGTGGGCGCCAGGCATCATCGAAACTCTCTTGTTGGCGGAGGACGGTGTGCTCAGTCGGCCTCCGACCCGAGGCGATCGCGGGGCCAGGGTAGAGTGTCGGTTCTGCTCTGGGGTGAGGGTGTTGCCAAGACCAAGGTTGGTTTGATTTGTTCGTGGTGGCGGTTGTACTGATTTGGATTTCGCAGCCCTTGAGTTGGGGAAATTTCTTGTATTATCGAGCCACGATGGATTGGCGTCCATAGAAGCTCTGGTCGAGCCAGCAGGCGTCCCTTCAGAGAAGAGACTGGGGCGTCGCTTCTGGGGAGGTCGGGTTCCATAGTCCCCATCGCCAACAATTCCTGGGCCGATCGACTTCCGGGGAGGTTTTGGCACCACGGTATTGGAGACAGGCGGATATTGACTTTGTCGACGAGAGCGTGCGGCGCCCGGCCCGTGGATATGATCAGTCGGACCAGTGGCACCAGTGGCATTAGCAGGCGGTCTGTTGGAATTACTAGGTCTGCGCAGTAGCGAGCCTGATCGAGCCGGTCGAGTGTTGGTTTGGACAGCAGTTCGAGTGGCAACACCATTCGATGACGGAGCTACTTGAGATCTAGAAGACATACTGGCGTTATCTTCCCCGTGCGTGTCGAGGATGCCCCCTTCGCCGTTGGGAGACGGGAATTGGGTCAGTTTGAAGTCTGTTGAAGCGGATTCGATGCTACTCTGTAAATCATCGAAGCTGACAGAGGGCAAGAAATCGAAAGAGGCAGTCGAGTCGTTTAATTGACCTGAATCTCCATCACGACTAAAAGAAAAAATGGAATGATTATTGGAAGGAGTCGCGCTGAGCATTGGATCGTCGAAGGCAAAGCCAGGGTTCGTCGAGGGGATATGTGGTCGAGGCTGAGAGTTGGCGGTTTTGCCCCTGTCACAAAGGGATCAAGGTCAGCTTGGCCATGTGCAGAAATGCAGGGCGATTAAAGACTTGGATATGACGATGACAACGGTACGCCAGAACACGCATTGACCAATTTGTCAAACGAGCGAAACAAATAGAAAAATATCAGATGGAAAAGCTCACAATCGCGTTGGAGAAAAGTTGGCTGGTCGAGGCCCAGCAGGTGCCTTGTGGTCGCGGCTCATGGGGTCCAAGGTCGAGGGGCGTGGCTGGCAATGCGACGAAGGTGGATTTCACGGGGTCGGGTCGCTGGCACAGACTCAGTCCGGTCAGGGAGCTGAGCGCATTCGAACGGCTACCTCATTCCGGAACCGATAGGGAGTATTGAAGTGCAAGAGAGCAGACAAGATCGAAGTAAGAGTCAGTGAGCGGTTGGCGACAGAGGCGAAAAGGAGCCTGGAGTGATTGATTGCGGTGGGCACCCCGAGAAAGGGATGGTACAGTAAGATGCGAGATGGAGTAGAATAAAAAGATGGAGTCGTTAAGTTGGTTAGGTAAGGTTGTGTTTTTTTCTTCTCTGGATGGGGATGGCCTTCCCTTAGGTAGGTTCATGGAACACTGCTATAGGCGGCCACTGGCAATTCCGGAAGGAGGCATGGGGAATACCTGCGTGCTAGGGTGCCCCCTTAGGTAGCGGGCATCACACTCTCTAGCGTGTGAAGAAAGGCACCTGAGAGGCCGATACCTACCTAGGTAGTTATGGTGGAAGGGGCCTCGTGAAGAACATCGCGGTCGATAATGAGCAGCGGACAGCGGATCTCGACACGGTAGACGAGCAATTTGATTGGCTACTAGAGCTTTGAAATTGGTCCCTGGATGAGATGCGGGCAGAGGTGGAGGTCCCATACCGGTTGTCGAGCTGTCGAGATGCCTTTTACCGCCATTTAATGGAGTGGATGGAAGGTACCTGTATCCTGGGCTCATTCAACCCGTATCAGATGTAGTTATCTTCCCCAACACGTAACCCACCTACCTACTCCGTACATTACAATGCAATACCTACCTCAGGAACGTCCCTTTACTTTATTAGCCTTTCACGAACTCAACGTTGCATATCGAGGAACGTCGACCATTCGTGATAGAATATAGGGGCATTATCTGAACAACAATTAATGAATGCCAATCCAAATCCGGGCCAAGGATCTCACACCCCTGGATGCATTTGTCGCGTTTTATCGTCATCTCATTCCAAGCTACCTAGGTACCTAGGTATTATACTGCTACCCTGCTCTGCCAGCTGGTATCTATAACACATCCACCACGCGATAATGAGCGGCGATGGCGGTGGTTTTAGGTAGAAGATTTACATGGTCAGTGGAGAAGACAGCGGTTTCGCGAATAAATGCCACCAGCCATACCATTCACGCATAGTGCCGAGTCGCGTGAACCGGTTGACGCATCAACGGGCACTGGCGCAATGCGTACCCAGGTCGACAAACAGTGTTTGTATTGATCCGCAATCGGATGTTGACATTGGACCTGAGGTAAAGATTAGTAGCTGGGGTTTATGAAACGACAAGTGACCCGATTTGATGCTACGGCATTGGCAAGTGCTTCGTTGTTTCTCGATCAGGCTGTTCGCAATCAGGCTCATGTCTCTGGATCTAAGAGTTCTGGGCTGTACGCGTGACGAGGGACGGGACAGACGGTGTGGCTAATGGATAGGTAGATAGATAGATGTCTTATTCAAGCCTCCCGCTCAGACCAGGAACATTCAGTGAACACAAGGATTGAGTCGTGTCTCGGATTTTCAGGGACCCATCTATCTGCCCCAGCAAAAACTTTCTCGGGCATCTTCAACTGGTAGGGCCATACGGATGCATCTCTATTATTTCCCAAGCATTTTGCCGGACCAATAAACTAACCTGTCAAGACTGTTGTCAGTTGGTATGTACGGAGTACTTTATGCATTGTTGTCCTGCCAAGCATCAAGGATCTGGTGGTCCTGCATCTTGAGTCGTGTTTATTGTTTTTCGCCATCAATACACGGTCTTGGATGAAAGTTGGCAGCTCATCGCTGCTCCAGCATCTGACTGCCGCATATCATCTGGCATATGTGAGCTGTCGTTCTCATGGGCAATGTCCTGTTTGAAGTGGATCAAGTCCATGGCTATGATATGCCACTTCATCTCATCAACCCAACCATATATCAGACACCGACGAACCGGGACACTCATCAGTGTGGGTGACACTATCATGTTGTCGGGAAAGAATTATTGGTTTCACGGTCATTGCTGGAATGGACTGCTGAATGCCTCCACAGCTTTACCAATAGCACCAAAATGACGAAGATTATGCTTTCTTCATTCGATATTTCAGTTGTGTGTGGGGTAGGCCAGATTTAAGGGACGGCATGGATGTCGCTATGGATAGGTAGTCATCTAAATCCGGGTGGCATATATGTATATGTATAATATGAACCATGTCCAAGACTTATCAAAACTCTCATGATCCAATGTCCGTAGTTCCATCCTTCATTCGGATCCGTGCCAATTATTCCCAACTTCACCAAATAAGGTAACCCATCTGCATCTACTCCGTACTCCGTAGGTACCAGTACCTACCTACCTACCTAATTTACTGTAGTTCTCCAAAGAGCATGACACAGTCTGAAGGCGCTACGGCCCGCTCGGCACTACTGTAAACTCTACGGAGTAGCTGACGGCAGAATCATGGAGGGTAATAGGGTAACTACCTACCTACTACCTATCCAGTAAATCGTTTCCCACCCACAACGAACATCTTTACCGCTGGATCGAGGCTAGCTTCTCTCCGTTAGGCATTATTACTTATAGAAGCCGTTACCACGGGATCAGTCTAGGTTAGGCAAGTTACCTCACTAAAAGATGCTCACCAACATCCTTCGGACCAACCTAGAACCTACCTAGGTACCTTACCTAGGTGTAAGTGATGTCACCAGTGTCACATGCTCATCCGCGATCGTGCCGTGCACCTCCACGCGGGTATCTTGAATCCCCAGTTCCCTTTTGAATTCTCCACCATCCAAAGTCATACCATGTCTTGAAACATCCCTCCTCATGGACGACTTCACTGCAGAAATGTTCGCCACCGGGCGCAACTTTGACTCCTCCGAGAGCTCAAGCCAGCGCCCTACCAATGACCAGAACGATGACGATGATAAGCAGCCCGAGTCAAAGGCCGAATCAAGCTCTCAGAAAACGGGCATACGAGGAGGATTGGCCGCTATTCGCCAGAAAGCCAGCTTACAGGACCGATTAGTAGAAAAGTATATTGAGCTGCCTGGGCTGTTGTGATACCGTGCTTTGCTGACTGGTGCCACGGTAGACTTCTTCAGCAAGTTATACCCACGGATAGCGATGACCAAACCGAGGTTCACTTCGTCGGTGATGAGCAATCCGCTACTCATACCGAGAGGCCGAACTTCAATATCACTACCATGTCCTACAATTTTCGGCGATTTAACGCTCGAATAGGCGTTGTCTTTAAATTCCAGGCCCGTGCAGAACGTATTCTATCCTGGAAGCGCGCGTCGCATACTCTATCACTCCTCGCCGTCTATAGCTTCGTCTGCCTGGATCCCTATCTCCTGTTTGTACTGCCTGTTGCCATCCTTCTGTTTGGTGTCTTTATCCCTGCGTTCCTAGCACGGCATCCAGCACCACCCAAGGGAACCTTGTCGAGTGAGCAGAATGTTGGATATTCTCCCCGAGGACCACCTTTGGCACCTGCAGCGACGGTGAAACCAGTCAAGGAACTCAGCAAGGACTTCTTTCGGAATATGCGCGACCTGCAGAACTGCATGGATGATTTTAGTCGGGGACATGACCAGATCGTCGCCTTACTCGTACCAGTGACCAATTTTAGTGACGAGGCTCTCAGTTCTGCTCTATTTTTGTTTCTTACAGCCATAGGCATTTTTATGACCATTGCGGCCCAAATTCTACCCTGGCGCTTCATATTCCTCCTCGGGGGCTGGGTTATCGTAGGTATGGGTCATCCGCACGTCGCCCGCCTCATTGCTGCCGCTCATCGCGAGCGTCTCCAACCACAAGAGGCCAAAGCTCGTTCGTGGCTAGATAACTGGATCAGTTCAGATGTTATCCTCGACTCCAGTCCTGAAACGCGTGAAGTGGAAATTTTCGAGCTACAGCGCAAAACCTCCGGTGGTGGCGAGTGGGAGCCTTGGCTTTTCAGTCCCTCACCCTACGATCCTTTGTCACAACCTCGAATCGCAGGTGAACGACCACGTGGAACACGCTTCTTTGAAGATGTAATGCCACCCGAAGCATGGGAATGGAGCGAGAAGAAATGGGCTCTGGACCTTTGGAGTCGCGAATGGGTAGAAGAACGTATTATCACAGGCGTTGAAGTTGAGACAGAAGGCGAGCGTTGGGTTTATGACATATGGGACGAGCGAGACGAGCGAACGGGTGTTGTGGACGTTCCTATCAACGAGAAAGGGAAGCAAAAGGCGACCCCGAAACCAAGCTGGGAGGAGAATGAAGATGGCAGTGGCCGGAGAGGTGACTGGAGACGACGGCGATGGGTCAGATTGGTGAAGCGTAAGGCGGCTCCAGTACAGCCAAGTTGATCTGATACATCTGTGCAATATCACTCTCACCTTGATTTCTCGTATTACGCAAGGTGTTGGTCCGGGGCATGAGATTGCCTACACAAGTGTCCAAATATGGGCATTGTTATGTAATGTAAGAATTAACACGACATTAAGAAAATCCATCTGAGTTATACTCATTCAATCGGACAGTATGGGCTACCAAAAAGGGAATACCAAAAATCCAAACCTCATGCTGAAGTCACGCTTTCAGAGTCCAAGTGGTATCATTCTGAACAGGCCTCTCCTGTGGCCACAAAATCGGAGGTCGTCAGATGTCTCTGATTTGTGTCCCAACATTCTATATGCGCTTCGCTCATAACACGTCAAATCCGTGAATCGTAACGAGATAAAAGAAATTAACTAAGACGTTGAACGAATATCATTGGATGACCATCTTGTCGAGAATCTTCTGAATGCCCTTCGTGCTGCCACGGCCCTGGTCGAGCTCCTCGGCCATCTTGCGAGCCCGCTCGATGAGGACGCTGAGAACTTTGCGGGTATACTCGAAGCTGCCAGTGGACTCCATGTAGGCAACAGCGTACCGCTTGATCTGGGTGTCCGAGGTCTTTTGCTTGAGGATGTTGATGAGCTGGAGATTTGTGGGGTTGGTGCGAATGCTGTGGATGACAGGGAACGAAAACTTGCCCTCGGTCAAATCCTCGCACATTCCCTTGTTATGGCTGTACTCCTTCGAGGACAAGTTCATGTAGTCATCTCGAATCTGAAAGATGAGACCAATTAGGTTGACGAGCGGAACACAGTCTGTAGGACTAGGGCCGTTGGCTTCCGCCGCCATAAGCTTGATGCCGAGACGGAACAGGCCGCCCGTCTTGTTACCAACCATTTCTAGGTAGTCCTCTTCCGTAGGACAAGTAAGAGTGTCACGCCAAAACAGGTCCATGCCCTGGCCTCGGTGGAGGTTCACAAGCTCATCGGAAAAGATGGTGATTAGCTCTGGATTGTTGAGCTTGTGCAGCTCTTGTAGGGCGACAAAGTATATGTAGTTTGCCGAGTTGATGGTCTGAGCGACACCAAAGATGTTGTGTGCGACAGGGAAGCCACGGCGCAGCTCGGATGAGTCCTGTACGTCGTCGATGAGGAGCGAAGACTCGTGAAGCATGCCAACGACTCGGGTGATGACTTCGAGGCTCGGCGTGGGCACATCGAGCCAGACATTGAAGGCGCCGATCAGCTGGGCGCGGAAGTCCTTGCCAGGATGGCTAATGACATAGTCGTAAGGTCCGCGGACGACATTTTCCTTCTCGTCAGTCCAAGAGCGCTTAGCCGTGAACTCGAGATCCTCATGGGCGTAGCGCTCGGGATCGGGAGGCGGATTGGGAGCTTGCATGACGCCGTACCCAGCGTTTGATATCTGTGCCTTTGGGGAGAGCTGCTTCTGGCTCAACCAGTCGCCTTCCGGAACAGGGCGCAGAACGGGTTTTGTGGGTGTTGCGTTGAGCGAGGTCGGGATGCCGGTGCTTGAAGTGCGAGGTGGAATTGCGTTGGGAGACATGAGTGGGTTGGAGATACCAGACATCTTCTCCATTGCCTTTGGCGAGAGCGACAGCATGTGTAAGGCCGACGGGGGCAATGCCTCAGGGTTGAAGGAGAGGATGGGGTCGGCCGTGGGGATCATGCGTATTAGGTTTTGGGGGTAATAACTAACGTTAGAATGCGATTCGTTCAAGGGTGCAAGAGAAGAGGAGGGGGAGGGGGAGGGGTCCCTTCTTTGACGGATAATCGATGACTCTGATGAAGATATTTGAGATGCTAAATGTAAAAAAAGAGACAAAAATCAATATGGGACGGAAGCGAAATAATAAACAAATGCCCGTATACGTGGTGTTTGACCCTGTCTTGTCTCGTGGCGGACTGATAGCGAATGGTAGTGTCGGGATGTTCGGGTGAATCTATAAGTGGTCGACGTCATTGAATGTTCAGACGATACATGTCTAAGCCTGCCTGCTGCGACGATAGAAGGGTCATAGAGTTGACACTGAGCCTCCACTGTGCGCATGCTTCCATGCAACGTGGATAATCTAAGTACTGAACCCGTTTGCTCATGCGCTGAATAGGAGGAGCCTAAAAGCGAATCCTGCAGGCTGCAGCTATCCAGTTTGAGGTCCATAGGACGTTGAGGAGGACGGAGCTGCCCAGAGCTCTCTCTGTCTTGTGATACCTAGGGTGAGGGGTGATGGTGAGGGTGAGCATCCAATGTGGGCTAGGTGCTTGTTCGTCCTACGCAGGACCTATCTTTGCACCTCGGTGCAGCATGAACTACCTACATACTTACAGGCACCATTCACAGCATGGATGTCAAGTACTAACTGACATCCAATCCATGGCCGTGCCTCTTTTTAGGGGTTCTTGTCACAAGCTAATGCAGAATGGATGGGATGGGAGCTCTGAGACGGGAACGCAGCTTTGCTTTCCTTTTCTTTGTTGCTGAGAGGAGCTAGCAACAGGAAAATGGGTCTTTACCAGGGGAAGATCAGCGCGGGATTGTAAATGTCCATGATTGCGGGGAAGAATCAATAGGTACCTGGGTTAGTTAGTACAGGTAGACAACCAAAAGCAGCCAAGCCAAATCATTCATTCATCAGTCCTAGGTACCAGTAATACTGAACTTAGTACCTAGCCTACCTAGTAGGTAGGTAGCCAGCTGCACTTGATAGTCATATTGACGTACATAGGACGGAGAAATGGTAAGCATCCATACCTTATCTTTGATACATTCGTTGCCGCGTTATATCAAAGTGTCATTGAAAGAAGGATCGATCTTCAATATATGGATATCTGTAAGTGAGTCAGTCAGTTGATTAGTGGTACTTGTGTCGACCTAGATTCAGTCAAAGTCATGCCGTGTGTGTGTACTGGCGATGAGGCAGCGAAAAAGATCCCTGCCTACGAGACACTTACATTAGTGGTACAAAGTCAACGATAGCGTGGTGGGATAACAAATGAAACAAAGGAAGAAACGTCTTTTGATGCACCAGCTCTCCCTTTATCTATCTTCAACCCTATCTCACAATCACTAAATAATTCGATCCGTTGGGACAGAAAACACACCACCTCAGCCCATTGTAAGATCAGGGCTTGCGAAGCCCATGCTCAGCTCGCTGAGGAGTAAGGCGAAGACGAACACGTTGAGTCCATCCCTGGTTTCCTTTGTCATGAGCCATGTCTGACTGCACCTTAAGATCTCGTCAGACAATTTCACATGCAAGTCAAGGGTGTACAAAAGAGCTGATCAATGGAGTCAGATCATGTTGCTTGAAGAACCCCTGCCCTGCTGTTCAAGTCTGGACCGTGGAGCTTTTGATGCGCCCACCCGGGACTACTCTTTCGATGCGCAAATTCGACAAGTTGGACCATATTCATCCTTGACAAGGCATTGTTCTCCTAGTCAGTCTGTCCTGTAAAGTCTCCCTATCTCTGGGAATATCCATTCAATCGAATATCTGACCAAGCATCTAAATACTCCAACAAACCCAACTCCCACATCTCAAGATGGCAACATTCACTTTGTGCAACACAAAGCATTTATCAACACTTCAACCAATACCATGTATTGCATGATATCTTAGCAGTAATGAAAGCACCAAGAGTCTATGAAAACAACTGGTTAAGTTAATAGAAATAAAACATTATTGTATCACAATATTGTCCAGTCGCTTCACCTGCCAAAGTCTCGGTGTCTGACCTCGACCACGGTGATAACAATCTCCGTTCACAATCGGCCGAATCATTTGTCATACGGCAACGAGGATCCGAAAACGCGAGGGCCGAGCCATCCTACCATCCTCTCGACCAACGTTAGTAGTTCTCAACGTTAACAAGCGGGAATTAATTGCCGTTGTTCAGGTGTCGCAGCCTATAGTGTAACAAGACCTCCCAAGGTATGACGACAGCGGTGGAGCAAAAGTGGTGACGCGGCACGAAGATCAGAGAACGGACTTAGATCTGATTTGTAAGTTATTCCCAAGTCTGTGGAATCGACACTAGAAGCATAGCAGTGTCATTGACTTCAAGAGACCTCACTACTATAGTTAGTCGATATCAGACATGACATACCTAGTTACGCTGGGTGTTCAATATAAATATGAGTCTTGGCACTCTCATACTGGCCAAATATCCCCATGCCTTGTAACATTGCCAACAGCCATGGCCCCTATACATCGAATATTCTCGTCGGCTAATAACAAGCCCTATCGAACTAAGCAACTCGAAGAAGAAAACCCACCGTACTTAAACGAAGATGGCTACGTCGACTTTGCACCAGGCGACATCCAAAACCCACAGAATTGGTCTACTGTTCGGCGCTGGTCTGTCACGTTCTCAGCTGTGTTGCTCGTGCTGAATGCTACTTTTGCATCGAGCTCGCCCAGCGGATGCTTCCCGTCTATCTCAGAACACTTCCATGTATCCGAGTTGGTGGCAGGCTTGACCATTACCCTGTTTCTACTGGGTTACTGTGCTGGACCGCTTATCTTCGCACCACTAAGTGAGCTCTACGGAAGAAGATGGATCTTCTATATCACCTTTACGCTATATCTAATCTTCAACTTTCTGTGTGCCTGGGCACCTAACTTTGGCGCCCTCCTTGTCGGCCGCTTCCTCACTGGAACATTTGTCTCTGCACCCCTCAGCAATGCACCTGGCGTACTTGCAGACCTGTGGACCCCGATCGAGCGCGGTAATGCAATGGCAGGATTTTCTGCCATGGTGTGGGTTGGGCCAGCATTAGGGCCTGTTATTGCCGGGTTTCTTGAGCTGAAGAAGGACTGGCGTTGGAGTTTCTATGTCCTTCTCTGGCTTGGTGGTGCAACAGCTCTCGTCATGTTGACCATTCCCGAGACACATGCTCCAACAATTCTCCTGAAGAAGGCTCGGAGAATACGAAAGGCAAAGATTCCTGGTTATGAGAGTGTCAAAGCTCGTTCTGAAGAAGGTGATCGTACACTGAAGACTGTGTACCGTATCGCCTTGACCAGACCGTGGATTATCCTCTTTGACACCATATCCTTTCTCTGTGCAGTATACATGTCAGTAGTCTACACGTTGTTGTACATGCTTTTTAGCATCTACCCAATCGTGTTTCAGCAACGACGTGGCTGGAACCCCGGTGTTGGAGAGCTGCCCTTGATTGGGACTGTTATTGGTGAGTACTTTTCATAGGTGTGACTTCAGTGTAATTGCACTAACGTACTCGTAGGTGCGTGTATCGGCGGTGGCATAGTTCTGATCGATACACGAATCAGAAAGAAAAAGATTGAGAATGGAGACAAACAGATGGAGCCTGAAGACAGACTGCCATTGGCAATGATTGGAGGTGTTGGGTTTGCCGTGACCATGTTCTGGTTTGCATGGACGGCTGAGTATAAGTAAGTAACTGAGATATCACAGCCCTCCCCATATCTCAAGTCACCACACGCTCTCGGGCTTGAATTCTCCCTGATAGATATGTATGCATACTGACATAGGTCCCTGCAGCTCTATCCATTGGATCGTACCGACGCTGGCGGGAACTTTCCTAGCTACATCTCTGATGTTGATCTTTGTGGCTTTCTTGACGTATCTCGTCGATGTTTATCTTATGCACGCGGCATCTGCTATTGCAGCAAATACCATTGCTCGATCAGCATGCGGCGCTGCTGCCCCCTTGTTCACAACCCAAATGTTCGATACACTGGGAGTTGGCGGTGGTGGAAGTCTAATCGGAGGAGTTGCTACAGTTCTAGCCGTTATCCCGTTTCTATTCTACCGATACGGGAAGCAGATTAGAATCAGAAGCAAATTTGCGCCGACAGAAGAGAAAAGCGAAGCTAGGGAGAAGGATGAGGAACAGGCCGACAACGATACCACTTCTCGGAGGAATAATGTTTTATCTCATTCAGATAGGGCGACTAGCTCGGATACCACAGTGGCCGCCGCATGATACTAGACGTTAGTTTAGCACAAAACTCGATATGATTTTGAACTGTCATCTTAGACATGCTGTTGGTCATCGATAATGTCACCTCAACGCCTTTGTCGAGAGTTTTGAGGCGCCTGAAGAACATTGACATCCGAGTTTCCTAACATCGTTGGACGTTGCCTGGACGAGACTTGCACTTCGTATCCAATCACTCCTAATCTACACATACAACTTAACATTTACCCGAGCACCGAAAAAAGAAAATTACCTAGGAGGAGTGGCTTTAATCGGTGCCTTTGTGTTGTCCATGCTATACGGCTCGAGTTACTTCGCCGAGAAAGATATCATTACGTTTAATGTGGTTTCAAGCTCAAGGGCCTAGTAAGGCATGAAAATGCTACTCGTTGATGCATATGACTGACAATCCCGTTAAAAAAGAAGACAATGTGAACTTTTGATCGAATAGATAACTTTTAAGACAATTTAGAGGCAGGCACAGAACAATATTCCGAATACAAATCAATCTTAGGTATACGAATGATGAGATCGCAGTGTAAGAGAGAGAAGCACTCCTTTGGCTGTTTGTATGATCCTTTTTACTATACCAAGTATCCATCGGAATATACATTTGCCGTATTTTTACACAATTGTGCATGAAATCTGAAATGCATGAAGCTACCTACCTACCTTAGGTAGGTACCTATGTAAGGTAATCAATCAATGGTGATTATGTGAGCATCCATCCCCTCTTAAGCTCGGAACTTCTTTGTGTCGATCTTCAACCATCTGCATTGTAAACCCTCCATCAATCTACATTCAAGTCGTCATTATGGGACGGACAGTAATCGCATTCGACCTCTACGGTACTATTCTCTCTACCGGATCGATAGCAGGAGAATTGGCAGAATTATACGGGCAAGACAAAGCTCAGTCAATTGCCACTCTAGCGAGGCGATATCAGCTCGAGTCAACATGGCGCGTGACCAGCATGGGTGAGTTGAGACAAGCCAAAAGTAAAAGCCATCACTAACGATATATGAAGGCACTTATCGCACATTTAGTGATTTGACGAGATGGTCATTTCGGCAAGCTACGAAAGAGATTGGTGTTGAGCTCGCCCCTGAGCAGGAAGAGCGTATCATGGATGCATATAACGGCCTCGACACATTCCCAGATGTGGATAGAGCGCTTCTGAAACTGGCAAAACATGCATCTATCGATCCCTACATCTTCTCAAACGGAACCAAGGCCATGATGACATCGTCACTCGATACGTGCCCAACTTTGTCAAGAGTGAGCAGCATATTTCCCCACGAGAAAGTCGTCAGTATCGACCCTCTCAGAGTGTTCAAGCCGCATCCTCGTACGTATGAGTTTATGGCTGAGACAGCGGGGATGAAGTCTCAGCTTGATAGGGTTTGGCTGGTAAGCTCAAACCCATTCGACGTCACTGGTGCTGTAGCTTTTGGATTCAAGAGTGCATGGATCGACCGTGAAGGAAAAGGTTGGACTGATACACTGGGATGTTCACTGGCGCTTCAGCCGACTGTGATAGCGTCTGGTGTGGATGAAGCTGTGCAGGTAATCTTGCGTCAGTCTGAGGATTTTAAGTAGGGCGATGGCTATTTTATGCTGAATCATATTCGCTCTCCTAGTATAACTCCCGCCATCCATCCATTCGTAGATTAGTTCTCGGATATGATGCGAGACTATTCGATCAGAGACAAGCATCCTTTAATCATTGAAGTGGTGATTTTGATGACTGCAACTTGGAGATCGAAAAGGTAACTGCTAACTGCAGTATTGAACTTCTTCACGTGTTCATACAAGAGTTCGTAAAAAGCTAACGATCCTATGGTAATAGTAAATGAGAACAAAATTTAACCCGGGAACCAGCTGGGAGCATATGAAGTTGATCGGCCGAGAGTAGATATTGGGTCTAGATAATTTCGAATACCTGTGGTAACCTAACCGATACCTCCACTATAATCACCTTCTAGACGAGAAGCAAAGCAGGTGACATGATGAAATGAGAATTATCGAACGTGCAATATCGGTGAGCCATGGAATTTGATCAATGATAGGTAATCATGAACCTCCATACCAGGTAGTAGGCAGATACTTCCATTGCATAGGGCCTTAAGGTTGTTTCCTCACGGCTTAATGCCAAAGACCTACTCCGTACCTTAGTAGGTAGAGTACCGTTGCTGTGTAAACAAGTCCACAGCTCTCTGCCTACCAAGGTACCAAGCGTTCTGGAATTTCCATGTCTTGGATCAACCATTGATATACTCGCACCTAGAGCCTCGATCCTATTCACAGCTTCCATCTCAATCCCTTACACACAAAATTCCGTTTGGATCTACTGGGGCATTCCCTTCACCAACGGCGCAGATGACAGTTGACAGCCCACTTTAGCGTGATCCTAGCTGCATATCCCCTGTAGGTAGGCCCCTGTAACCCCGGACCATGCCAGCCCGCTTGTCAGCTGGCGACCCTTAAATCTTGGAATTCCCTAGGTCGTTGCTGTGCCGATAGCTCCACTCCATGGATTGTTTGGTGACAGCAACCTGACGACGATCATCATCCATCTTTCTACTTCTTTACACTATTGCTTGGGCTCGGTGACTCTCGGCGGTGTGACAGCGATACTCAGTTTCCATTTCTTCCATTCTTCCTGTCCCCTTGATTAATCGTTTTCTTAAACACTCTTTTACAAAGTACCAGCTGCAATCGCACCAAGTCGATACTCTTCATCTTCAGCCTTTCCATCTTTACCGTCTCCGGCATAACGTTCATTACTGTTCCCCCCCACGCACAGATACACGATGGAGTCTCTTCTGTCTCTCGCCTTCGACAACCTTTCCTCGTATGACGGACCAAAAGTCCGTAAGGGCCTTCGCCAGGTCGAAGGTCTTCTGGCTCAGATCTGTCTCTCTAAAGCAAACTCTCGAAACGACCGTGCACATCGAAACCGGGATGCCGACGATGATGGGAGTGAAGGATCAACACCTTCCCAAAAGGATCTTTCCCAGCTTTCCCGCGACCCGGCATTTCGAGAGTTTTTCAAGCTGCAAGAGGGATTCGAATGGAACGTTGCGATGCGACTTATCAGTACTCTCGATCGACTTATGGCTAAGGGTGGTGATGGTGGAAACGATCTGTTGATTCTGAGTGCCCTTGACCTCATACAAGGAGTCTTGTTGCTACATCCTCCGAGCAAGTCTCTCTTTGCCCGAGAACAGAACATGAACGTATGTATACAACGACTAAGCCGCTAACTACCACAAATCTAACATCGTGTAGCTCCTCCTTGACCTTCTCGAGCCCTTCAACTGCCCTGCGATCCAATCTGCGACTCTCCTCACACTCGTCACTGCTCTTATCGAGACCCCAATCAACACCCGTACCTTTGAGAGCCTTGACGGCCTTCTCACTGTCACCTCTCTTTTCAAGTCGCGATCCACCGCCCGTGAGGTCAAGCTGAAGCTCGTTGAGTTCCTCTACTTCTACCTCATGCCTGAGATTCCTTCGATTCCCAGAGCCGATCAGCGCGATAGTGTCCCCGCTATGCTTCAACGAAGTCCTAGTAAACTCGCAGGTGCCTTCAATGCTGACTCACGTCGCAAGCGTTCCGGTTCTGATCCTGAAAGTGACATCTATCTCACCACGGAGGAGAAGCAGGAGCTGCTTAGCCAGCATCTGAGCAGCGTAGAGGATCTTGTCAAGGATCTCCAAAACTGCGCACCTTTCGGCGGCGTCGTCTGCTAAATGCTGGCGCAAAGACCGAATTTGTGGTTTAGACTGTTTTCATATTTCCAGTACATCTCATTGGACGGCGTTGTTAAGGACTATTAGGTGGTGCCTTTATACTTTACTTTTTCTTTTGGCGCGGAGTTCTGAGGGATAATTTCGGTGCACGTAATCGCTTGTTTGTCGCACCGGGACTGTTTGAATATCTGGATCATCCCTTTGCACGAATGGTCTGGCTAGGCGTTTATAAGTAACAGAAACGAATAGAACGGAACGCATTTCTCCTTTGAATTATTGCTTTTGCTTTGGTGCAACATCCCCCGCTACACTCTGTGGAGGGGTGGGAACGATTGACAAAGGACGGTCTGGTGTTATGGCTGAGTCGTTACCGTATAGTTCGAACCGGCCGTCTATTGTTTCAGAAAGGGGTGTCTGGTATATGCTCGGGCTGGACATGGGTGATAGAAGATCGCTGCCGTCCCTATTCGCTGAGTCGATCTCAACGGGCGCGGCGATATCCCCAGGGGATTGTGCATGCATGGGCACAGCAGCAGTTCTCTCAGGTGAGGTGACCCGTGAGCTTGCTTGCTCCGTATATGGTCCTGCTGCTGGGTCTGGTCCAAAGTAGTCCCGGGTCAAGCCTGACCGGGCATGGCTCCCGGATATATCTGTCATGGTATCTCTAGGGGGCACACTACCCTCTCCTTCGCCAGATGCTGATGGCCTTGATGCAGTGCGCTGGCGTCGCTTGCGCAGACACATCCAAGTCAGCCCGCCAACAATGATACTCGCTCCCACGACGACACCGACCCCAATCCCAGCCTTTGCACCGTCTGACAGGCCGCCGCCGCCGCTGTTGTCGTCGTCGTCGTCGTCGTCGACAATTGTGACACCGCTTTCTGTTGGTGTAGCTTGAGCGCAATATCCCTGACCACTAACCTGGGTGCACTCTTGGTCATTTTCACAGCAGCCTGCACCATCGGAGCATTTATGCTGCGAGGTGGTACACCCTGAAGGAATGGGCGACAAGAGGTCGGTTCTCGAAGCCGGCCTCGTAGAGGCGCAATCACCACCCTCCCGACACTCAGAGTTGTAGCCGCAGCAGTTTCCACCGAGGCTACTTGGGCAGAGGTAAAGACTCGTCCTGGGACATTTGCGATCGCAGCACCCTTCTTGTGCAGTGGCAGTTCCACTCCTTGTGACGGTGCGCGTACAGAAATAAGCATTCGAACTACACGGCGAATCGCTGGAGCAGTTGGAGCCTATAGGACAGCATTTCGGGTCGCCTTTTCGGTTGACGTAGCAGTAAGAGTCGTTGTCGCAACAATCATCTGGAAATCCAATTTCTAGACCTGTGGCATAAATGAGTTTGGTATCCGGGAGCATTATAGCGTCCGCGTGGACCTACAGTTGTGATGATCCGAACCACAGTCTCCTGCGCGTTTTGCCAAAGGAAATGAGCGATCGATGAAGAAGCGTGGCATCAGGTCGCCAGGAGCCGCTTGGAGTGCCTCATACTTTCGTGAGTTGTGCGCAACGGTAAGAGGGACAAGGACGAGACAACTGAGAAGCTTCATGATGAGAGCAGCAGAAGGAAGAAGACTGACGGAAGATTCAACAGAGCGTGGTGTTCATCGTCGCATCTCCTATGAAACCTATTCTATCCCACAGTTGAATTAATTGATCAGAAGCAGGCATTCGATGAGCGCAGTTGAACAAAGAAAAAGAGTGTGATGGGAGCCAAGACTCGAGAGGCCCATGCATGTCAGACTCGCCTCGGCGACGTGCGACGGAGAGTGACAGGGCCTCCGCGTTTGCGATCTGCCCTACCATATCGGATGCATGGCTATCATTGGTCTGCTGTTCAGTGTACTTCAGTTTCATTTCCAATCTCTCGTTCATTTCTGGAGCTGTTAAGGAAATGGTTGATCACAACGTGGCAGAGAACCGTTACAATGGGGCTGAAGCCACAAGTGCTTACATGACATTGCCCAACGTGGTATAAAACCCGCAATGGTCGCTTCAGGCTGACATGTTCACCGGAGAATTAAATTTGATATTATACATGCTCGTTTTACTGAGTATCCAGACCTGTCGAGAATGGGGACTTGAAACACGGGAATCACATGATGGCGGATAATAGCGAGGATACGTTGTGAGCGGTATCAGCTGTGATGTACGGATAGTTGAGTACCTACTATGAGTAAGAAGCATCCATCCATGGTATGCATGTGGTTTTGAGCCTTTACAATCCCTGCATCTTAGCTGCATCCCAAATCTCACAAGGAAGATCTTTTGTAAACAGAACAGACTAATACAGTTAGATATACGGGCGGGTTTCTGCTGCGCAAGTCCGACAAAGGATCAAACGCCCATTGTGGACAGAACCCGCCATATAACGACAATAACGCTATGATACACTGGTCTGGTACAAAGAAGAACGGCCAAGGATGCCTTGCTTATATATTCCATGAGTAAATCGATATGCTTAGGTAAGATAGATCAAGTACATATCTACATTGTGTGGCAAAAGTGCAGTAGCTGATATTCTTCCCACATTCACGAATAGCTCATCAAGTAGGGCCTATACCTCCACTATGCAAATATTCATTGAGTATCTGGACTACATCTCCAGTTTCTATATCGAGCTCGCATTGCATATACGCTCTATCGAGCTCCTAGTCATAAGACGACTCTTTATACCACCTGCAAGGTGAATACGGGAACACACTCTATGTTTCAGTGGGCCACGGCAAATACTCTAGTGTTATGAGGTCATTTCTGCTTCCCAAAATCGGTAGATATCCAATACTATCAGGAGAGGAACCTTGATATATTATAGTGGTTTCCTTAACGACTAAAATTATCCCACAAGATATCGAATCTTCTATAACATTGGTCGAACCCACGTCAACCTTCGTTTTTTAAAATCATGAATAGATTACCCAGGTAAGGCTTCCATACTTACTGCCTGAGAATTACAGATACCAAGAATTACTCGCTGAGTTGCAGGATAAAAGCGAGGAGTTGTGAATACGCTTAGTATCAGTAAGAAGCTATAGTATAGATAATGACCTCTGATATAGTTAATGGTAACGCTTTTAGGAAGAATAGAAGAATCTCCATAGAACATTGAGAGATGCTTAAACGTATCGTCAAGTTTTCTCTTCAAAGCCCCGATCGCATCCTTTGGATAATCTTGATACGTGATGGTATTGCCGACGACTTGGGTTGGGGCCCCCTCGAGATTATGCCAGTAGCTTAAGCTTGTGCATGCATTCTTCGGTACTGACTGGTATGGAGACTCTATAGCATGGTGCAATGTATTTGGATTCCCCTTACAGCTGGCTGGACGCAATCAACTCTGAAAGTCCCGTTAGAAGACTTACATCTGAGACTTTCATTGGCAGTGCCGGTGAGGGACTTGATTTGAAAAGACTTGCCGCGATTAACTTCACCGGAGGCCGCTTCTAGTCACTTCTTGAAATATCTCGAGAAATGCTGACAAGCGTCTCCGCAGTAAGCACTCAGATATTGTGATAGTGTAACGCTCCATGGCACCAACAAAATTAGCTGATACTATGAGCTTGATCTTGCAGACTGTTTAGATATTTCGTTTATGAGCCTTGTATATCTGGTGTTGATCCCTCTCTTAATAGTATAAAGTTATTTGTAGCTACTGGTTCAAGGACTTCGAGCTCGGCAAGCTCTCTTGTCGGTAGTTTCAACTGCTGCGATGTCGTCTACACTGGGGTTTGACCTTATCCGAGATCATTCAAGTCGCCTCTTTAAACAATGCCCTCACCCTTTTCCCCTAATGACAGATCTACATTCTTACGTGACGAGCATGTCTACATACAACTACGGCTTGCCTTTGACTCGGAATACGACTTCGCCCAGTTTCAAAATTTGATCGAGTGTAGCATTCACAGGGCTGTGGATAGTTACATGCTATTTCTTCTTCAACGGCACGATACTGTGAGTGAAACAGGAATTAATGCTCATTGATATGACGAGAGTACCAAAAGGGGAATCCAACATAAATTCATAGTGATCATTCTAAAACATCCAAACCCAAACATCATTAAGGCACTTAACTCCAGGGCAAATCACGCATATCTGCATCTATGCTCTCTCTGCCAGACTAGCCGATGACCTCGGAATTGTTCTGAATCCACTGTTTGGTGTTGCATGGAATGTCTCGTTGATGCCTCCAGCATCATGAGATGAAGGTGGAGAAATAGACCGAGCCTCTTGGCTGGGTTCAGGGGTTGTCATGACATCAACATGGCTCAAACTGATGGTGGTCGTTGTTGTAGTCAGAATGGCTGTTGTCTGTAACGTGAGAGGAGTTCCTCTAAGAGTTTCTATCAAATGATTAGTGGAGTTCTCCAATCCGTCCTGCTTAGGTATGGATGTTTGTACCTGGTGTGCTTTCCTCATTGACACTCTCCTCCAAAGCAAGCTTTCCACCCTTGTTGAACGCTGCATTCGTGTCGGGATCTTCGTCTTCTTTGAAAACATGACCGGGGGCTTTCAATGATGCAGTGGGTTGATTTGCATTAACAAACTCCGTGCGTACCGTAGTTGCTAGGATGGTTGAAGATCTTGTAATGACTGATGTGAAAACGAGTGTTCTAAGGCTCAACGCTGTCTGCTCAGGTCTAGAAACAGCAGATGGATTTGAAAGTAGGGTTGGTGCTGCAAGATGCTGAGAGTCTCCAGCGTTTGTGTCCGCGGTGGATGTGGCTTCTGTCTCTAATGCTGGAGCCGCTCCCTCGGCCTTGGCAGTTGTTGCAGGAGAGTCTTCTGTTACCTGTGTCCTGGGTTCCGTTGCAGAAGCCTTGGAAGGATCTGCTTCTGGAGTAGGGACGAGGACGACAGTTATCGTGGTATCTTGTGCTGGCTCGCTCGCGGATTCGATCCTACCACCTGGTGTGCAGTTAGGGTTTCGACTTATGAGGGGTAGATCACTTACTTCGTCAACACACTCATCATCTTTGGCACCAGATGGTCTCTGGGTTTCCTTAGTTGCTGAAGTACTAGTCTGCCCACCAAAGCTGACATTGGTCGTGACCGTCTGGACAATGTCATCGGGGTTCTCAACAAATGCCCCCCCAGGCGCAGTACTGCTAGCCCCAGGAGCCTGCTTGGCAGATGAGATACGAGGACTTTTGGCTTTTCCTTCCTCTGTTGGGTTGACATCTTGTGCTGTGCTAAGTTGTGTTCCCGTCGAAACCTGAGCTTCACCAGTTGGTTGAGCAACAGCATTCTTGGGACGGCCACCCGATTTCACGACGTCCCCCTTTCCAGAGGCATCTGCAACCTCAGGCAGTGTGACGGTAGCGCTGTTGCCAGACAGCCTTTCAGCTTCAGGCTCGCTGTTAGTAGATTCGCCGTCTATCACCTGGATGGGATTTGCCGCGGGCTGCGCCAGATCAGTCTTTGCCTGCCTACCAGTATCTATCAGCGATGCATGTAGTTGAGCTGAAGCGCCCGGAACCCGAGATTCGACAACCGTGGCTGCGTCTGTCTGTGACGGCAAAGGGGAGCCTAGAGAAGGGTCCGAAACTACAGGAGCTTCTGATGGACCCGAATCAACGCCTGGTGTAGAAACACTAGCTTTGCCAGAGTGAGCAGGCTCCTCAGACTGTTCGCTACCAGTAGACTCATCAGAAGAACCTGCAGGTAATTGATCGGATTGGCCAGACTGGCCTCCTGACGAAGTGTCCGACCCTAGAGTAGGCTGTTTGTCAGTGGCACCAGATGGCATCATGCTGTTGACCTGCTCATGGAGTTTGTTGATCTGATCCAGAAGTTCCTGAAGAGCTTCTTCGGTAACCTCGACCATATCGCCCTGGTCTTCAACCAATCTCTTCACAAGGCCGAGAGTTTGGCGAAGTCCATGACCATGGTGTGATTCCCCGGGAAGCTCCTTGAAAGGCACCACCTTGAAAGATCGAGCCACTGGTTCACTAAAGACTACGCCTGGCAGTCTGAACGAAGCTTTGAGACGAGGGAGAAGGGCCGCATTGGTGAATGGGGTGGTAAGGAAGAGACATGGTAGAAGCCAGAGAAGGATGTATAATCGAATCATTGTGTCGACCTGGTGATAGAAAAGAATTGAATAAACAATTTGCGATGATCTCCAGTCCATTGCTGGCTGACGGGTTGCCATGATATACCTTTTGTCACGGGCTTTAGGTTGTAGGGGAGTAATACATTCCAACTATCGTGATAGCAACGCTTGCCATGGTGTCTCAGTCTCGGGCGGGCATACAATGAATGAATGGATCAACACTTGTTGTTTCACCGCGGACCAAGGAAGCCTTTCATTCCTGTGGTGAGTGGGCAATTTAGGCAGTATCACGCTTTGTTTTCTTTGTAGACACCTCGAATGAATCATGAGGAAGAGGTAGTCAGTCAAAGGTAGCGTGGTGATACGCTGAAGCAGGTATTGTTGATATCCATGGATCCATTTGTTGCCGAGTGCAGCCCATCGGTCATGTTGATCCCTGCGGGGAATCTCTCTGGTGCATCACGGATGACGGAAGCCAGAATTGGACACCAGATTTGTTTGGCGGAGTCGTGACGACGCTTGGGTCTTGGGTCAGGTAATTAATTTCTCGGTCGGGATACTTCCTTCGCTCGGTACTACCTAAACTACCTACCTACCTACGAATGGATCTCGGTTGCACCGGAGTACCTAAGTTTTTACAATCACAGGTGGAGGTGGATAACTGTAACCACGCGATGTGGCATTTGAGGGAGAAAGTTTGGATAGAGAACCCGAAAGCTTCAAAGGTAAATATGTATTGATTGAGATTTCCTGTTATTCGGGTTTGCAGGGATCGTGAGGTAGTTATTCGATGATGAAATGCACAAGATAAAATTTCCAGAGACTTGACCTCTCTGAATCAGACTTGAATTCCCAGGCCTCGGGGAGCAAGACAACATCAGACCTCACTCAAGACAGAGGGTCAAAATAATCCCAGCAAAAGGTGTCCTAAATTTATGCTAGCTTACATTTTGTCCCTTTGTCCTTTATTAGGATCGAGGCCCTTAGTTTTCTCCCCCCCTAGACAGGCTAGATAAATCCGAGTGGTGGCAGTTAAAAAGCAATGCCAAGTTATTCTACAGGTGTATTGAATCGTAGAGTTCCGCCACCCTGATTATTGCAGGGGCTTGCTGAGTGATATTGAACCGTCATCGCGGGCTAAGGGAGAGCTATCACACAAATGCGACTGAATGAGGGGGATAAAAAGGGCCAGATGGGATTCACAGTGCTCTCCGAGTTGGCTGAGGTGAGTTTTGTCGGGTTCATCGATATTTCAATATATGTGAATATTGATCAGGGTCATGGTGACTATTACAGAGCATCGCAACATGAAGCCGTGAAGAGTCGTGTGTATATTTAGCGATCAAATGGCCACTGGCAAGGTGAGGCAATGAAATTCGGGCCTCTTTGGCGATCAAAGTACGTGGTGATAATCGCTGATGGATTGCAGGGACAATTCGGGGGCTGAAGGCGATGAAGTGACTGTGGGAGCTCGATTGAAACGAGCTTTCGGTCGCTGAGTTCGCTCAGTCGCCTAGGAGGAGTGGAATAACAATAGAATTCGAGGCGCTGCTTTGAGAGAGATTAAGGACATACCGGGGCTTTGATTGGCTGGAAAGAAGCGGTACCCCTGCCATGCGGCAGAAGTGGCACTAGACTCAATCTGGTAACAGAGGAGACGGGCTGGACCTGGGCCTGAAATCCCCAACTTTGTTCGTCTGCCACTGCCACTTGCTCTCGCCCTCGCTCCTGCTGCTCTGACTGAGTGTGAGTGTGAAGAAACGCGGGAAATCAAACCAACCCAACCCAACCGATTTTTCCTCAGCTTGTGCGCCGCCTTCGGCCCCAGCACCAGAATCAAAAATGACAACAATACCAAGACCCCAACCTTACAAGACAAGGCTTTTGCCCTCTGTTCCATTACTTTCATTTCCACTTTTCACCACCGCAAACCCATCATCACCACCCTGAAATCACTCTTGACCCGGCACCAGGCTGAATAACAGACCGACCTGTCTCTCTGTGATCGCAACTCAGCTCCTCCTAATAAATCTCCCACTACTACTACTACTACTACTACTAAGACTCGCTCCACGCAGGCCCCAAAAGCCCACCACCCCTGACCACGTCTTGACCACCACGGGATCACCACCGGGTCTTTGGTTATTTGCCGCCTCTCCCGTCACCAGTCCATTCTCAAATCCTGCTCCTTTCCCTAACCTTCTTCCACTATCCTCGCCGCTTGCAAAATATCATCAATCAGCACCACACATCACCTTTTCATCATCAGACAACCCTTCCTAGAAAATACCATCACCATCAGCTCTTTGTAATATCGACCTCTCTCAACGCCATGGCTCCTCCAGTCAAGTCCGCCGACGCGCGACGCAAATCCAGCACCAAGGCCAGCTTGATTGTTACTCGCAAGGTGTCGCCCGACAAGCTGCGTGCTCTGCTCGCGCCCGACTCTATCAAGGAAGAATCTCCCTCCAAGGACATGAAAGCCAACGCCGACTCACCTACCGATGCCGTGTCCGCTTCTGGCTCGCAACCACCAGCCAGCACCACGAATGGCGACAATGCTTCGGACTCCAACGCCGCTACTCCCGTTCCTGATGCAACTCCCGCCGACGGGACTCCCGCCCCTTCGGCTATGGGACCGCCTACTGATGGATTGAAGAAGAAAGGCGTCAAGCGATCTGCCGCTGGCGCCAACGGTACAATAGATGGTGTCCCCAAGCCTCGAGGAAAGCCTGGCCCCAAGAAGAAGCCCCGTCTGTAAGTTTTTGCAACCCCAAACGCATATTTGAACATTGGAACTGACCACTATTCCCAGGGAGGACGGAACAATCGATCACTCAGGCTCCAAGCCCGCCGGGGGTCACAAGCTTGGGCCCAAAGCGAATCAAGGGGCTATCAACGCCGGACTTCGCGCTCTCGATCGCTCAGGCAAACCCTGTCGCCGATGGGCCAAGGGGGGGTTCCAACTCAAGAGCTTCACCGGTGTGGCATGGGAGATCCCTCGCTGGGTGGCACCTCAAAAGAAGGCCCCCGAGTCCAGCGCCGAGGATTCTACTGCTGCGTCAGCCGAGGGCAGCAGCAAGGGGAACAAAGAGAACGGCCACGAGAGCAACAGTGCTAGCAATAGCAATACTGTCAACGACGTGGAGATGCAAAGTGCGCCCAGTAACCACGCCTCGTCGCCGGCACCTCTGGCTATCGCCGCTGCTTCATAAAAACTCACCCTACGATGCTACCTGTTTTTCCTTTTGGTTTGGCTCTGATGCCAGAGAATGTTTTATAGCGCGAGATATTGCGGGCGTTCTAGGTTGGCAGACAACTCATACTTGGCCTGTCAGTGAGACTGAGATGCTTTCATACCGAGCATGACCGTTCATTCATTCGGAATTTTTTAAAGTTTTTTTTTCTTCAAAAAAGCGACGCTGGTGTCGCTGGGCGTTACGGAACAGCTAGGATGGAACGCTGTGGAAAAGGATTGGCATTAAACCGTACCAGGGCTGGCGGAGCATATTTTTTATGTACAATTACTGCTACGATGGGCAATGTTAGATATACTCTGGTAGTTCTCTGAAATGAGCAATCAAATATTTGTTCTTTGAGGATATGTCGCATATGCTGTCTGTCATTCTACCATCCATGCGCCCGTAGCATAGAAGACGGGCGCTAATCCGCTGTTTACTGCAAACATTGTGCTCTTGTCGCAGCCTACCTACCTAAGTAGTGTCGATAATTTCAGTCGTTAATGGCTCCCCCCTTGAGATTACGCGCCACGTAGGTCTGAAAGAAGCTGTGACGCAGATGCCGCCCCGCGATGACTCTAAGTAGACGCGGCAGAAAGCTCTTCATGTCGAGAATGATTCCCTTAGCGTTCTCATCAGATAATATGATTGATCGCAATGTTGGAGCCAAAGTCACATGTCTTCATTTTATCGCCTGTTTCGACGAGTAATGATCTCTTGGATGAGGGAATTCTCAAATCCAGCGGTCGGGGAAGAGTTTTTGGGGGTTGAGATGGCCCAATGGCCCGACTGTGGATACGTTCTGGTTCGTCTTTCTCATCGGGGTCATGTCTTGATGTTGTGGTGTGGTCGCAGGGAGCTCACAAAGCTTAGTCATCGTTATCAGAGGCGTCCCGTGACTTTCATGCCCGTTTGACCACGGTAGGGGATGAAAGTGTAACTGTATTATTGCCCTGTATTTCAATTGATATTTGGTCGACTGGGCTTTGAATGGTTTGCGGTTCATCGTGGGAGCTTGCTTTTAGCATAAAAATGGTGGCTGATGAATGATGCCTGGAGGGGCTTGAGCGAGCAGGTTTGAAACTGAAACCCAAACCAACCTGGAATACAGAGTATCCATATCGAGATGGAGATGCTCATTGAAGGCACCGGAATAAGTCAGCAAATAACCTCGCAAACTTATAAGCGAGGAACCCTCAACTTGTTCCTGCACCAGGGCAGTGATGACAGTAGCAATAGCTCGAATGTCTCTTTTCAGAACACGGAGAAGCGCTTAAAGAAATAGGCTCAGGACCATGTGCTATCGTGCTATTCAGCCTTTGGCCATGTTGGGGCAATTCCATTTGCATGGGGACGACCTGGAGCAATGCAGGTTAGAAAGGGTCCGGCCCGGCAGCGGGGAAGCTGGGCCTCCACTGTTAAGTTGATGCAGCTGTTTCCTAGGTGAAAGCTTAACAGACAAGGTCAAGTCAGGCCAGGCCAGGCGGGACTAAACCCGCTGGGGGAGAAGAGTGATCCTCGTGATAGATAGCGCAAGTTGGTAGCCATGATGAGTGATGTGATATGTACTGTATCGGCTTTTCTCGTCAAGCCAGACTCGATTCAAGTTGACTACTAATAACCTACTAATGATGGCTAGGTAATTGACGAGTCATTTTTACTTCAGATACATCCGTATCTTCCTTCTCTTCCTCTTCTCTGAACCTGAGTCTCTTTAGCTGCTAGAAGTTAACGAGTGGTAACGGTGACGCGCTGTTGTTCTGACGAGAACCACCTCCACCTCACCCGCCGCCCCGTCCATCACCATCACCATCACCATCCACTCGTCTTCTCCTACGACTACCTACCGCTACAGTACATAAGTCGACTTGTTCTCCCAACTCCAAGATCACTTGAGTCTATTGCTATTGTTTATTTATCTCGCTCTCTGCTCCGCTTTGTCAGCCTTGCCGGTAATTTGTCGACGCATCTGAAGCTCGTGCTACCACCTCCCAGACGACTGTTACGACTGTTTCCGACTACCTTACGCTATAGCTCACACCCCCACTACAAGCCTGCGCTGAAACCCATCGTAGGCCTTCACCTGGCAGTTAACTTGCCTGCCTTTGCTGTTGGGTGTCTAACTACCAAGCAAGGTACTAGCCTTGGGTGATAGCCGGGCTGTTTCGTTTCTGCTTGTCGTGGACATGGCAAGTCCCCTTCACCAAGCTTCTCGCTCGTCTGCTCGTCCCGAACCAGCTTCGCCATCCACTCGCCACGCTCATTTCTCTCCTCCGCATAGCTCGTCTATCGCCAATACTCCCAACTTTTATACTCATCCTGCCCGCACTTCGATATTCAGTGCATCCGGCGAGCTCAACCTTCTCGGCTCTGAAGCGACGAATACCATCATGGAAACCGTTGGGATTGAGACGAACGCTCGGAGAACTGGTCTACCGTCCTTCTCACGAGCCTTCAATATGCTTGTGGAATCTGGGGCAGTTGATAATAATTCCAAGAACGAGGACGAGGCTTTCTTTATTCCATCTTATCTCGAGAGCTCGACATACGTCCAGAAACTCCAGGAGGCACACCAAGCTAAAGTTCAATCCCGCCGCGATTCGACTCCAGCGAATGGCTTATCCCAGCACTCCGCTACGTTCAATCAGCATCCTTTGCCCCCCGGTTCGCATCGAGGCATGTCGCACACTGTTATAGAGCGCCCTCCGGCATTTGAGGAGGATGATGACCTTTCACCTTTGCCAACAAAATGGAACAAGGATGATCAGTGGGGAGGCATTGAGATCCAGGCTGACGGCTATACTGTGAAGTACATCGGATCTAAAAATCAACACGACCAAGACCACATGGCTTGTGCAGTCCGCGCCGACCACTACATGCCCCCCCAGTGCGGAATTTATTACTTCGAGGTGCAAATAGTAACAGCTAAACGCGACGATGCGACTATAGGTATTGGGTTTGCAACCAAGAACGTCAATCTGTCACGGCCTATTGGCTGGGAGCCCGAGGCCTGGGGCTATCACGGCGACGACGGGCGATGTTTTGCAGGATCAAATATAGGAAAACACTACGGCCCTGGATACAACGCATATGACGTGATTGGATGTGGTGTGAATTTCAGGGAGAACACCGCCTTCTTCACCAAGAATGGAGTTAAGCTAAGTATGTGTATGCACACCAACAGCCCGATGGAGTAAGAAATCTTGGGGCCTCTATCCTGGGGGGGCAAAAGACTGGCCCCAAGGCCTCTCAAGCCCAGCCTATATTTATAAAACTTAGGACTGTCATCATCCTAAGTGATGAGCATCTAAGTCTGCACTGGGTTCACCTAAAACTCTTGTCACCCAGGATAGGGGTCTTCGGGTTTCTTGCCCCCTGAAGCAGGTCATCTTACGTCCCTTGCTAACAAGAAATAGTTACGGCATTCAACGATGTTAATAGAGGCAGGCTCTACCCAGCGATTAGTCTCAAGAAGCCCGGCGAGTCCATCCGAGTCAATTTTGGACAAAGCCCTTTTGTGTATAACATCGACGACATGATGCGGGTAGGCCTGTGCAACACTCCACACGCAGCATGATGCATAATTAATGCCCTTTTAGGAAGAACGTGACAGAGTCCAGAGAGATATTCAAGCTACAGACACATCAAGTCTCGTCCCAAACTTGAGCGAAACCGATGTAATCCAGGCACTTGTTCTCCAGTTCCTCCAACATGATGGCTACGTTGGTACAGCTAGGGCTTTTGCAGAAGACATGAAGAAGCAAAAAGAAGCTCTAAGCCTTGATCCCGGAGTTAAGGTCGATGGTGTTAGTATCAGGGATGACGAAGACGCAAATAATCGCCAACGTAAGACCACAATTTCATGTTGCCTTGTCATACTTCTGACCACAACACAGGGATCCGGCGTGCAATCCTCGAAGGGGATATTGACAGGGCGCTCAAGTATACGAATGCATACTATCCCCATGTTTTAAAGGATAACGAACAAGTCTACTTCAGATTGCAATGCCGCAAGTTTATCGAGTTGGTGCGAAAGGCGGCCCAGCTCAACATGCGCAATGAGACCAAGGGTAACGGGCATGTTAACAACCCCACACCTCAGACAATGGATCTTGATCTTAACGGCAGCGAAACAACTTCAAGGGATGCCGATGGTGGCGAGAATAAGACAGTGGTTGCAGAGCTTGAGCGGAACATGCTGGAATACGGACGGACACTCCAGGAACAATACGTTAATGATCCACGGGCAGAAGTCAGTAAGGCTCTTAGTGAGATTTGGGCATTGTTGGCATACGAAAACCCGCTCAAGGTGCCTCAAGTCAGCCATCTCTTGGATAGGAATGGTAGAGTTACTGTTGCGGAGGAACTAAACTCGGCCATTCTACGTAAGTTGAAACAGAGGAACATATCAGTTGTTGACAATACTAACAAACAAGTAGTATCCCTCGGCAAATCGTCTCGAGCAGCACTAGAGAAAGTCTATGCTCAGACCAGTGTGCTTCTTGAAGACCTTCGCCAAGACGGTGGCGAGGGAGCATTTACTTCAGTAAGCGATGTCTTGAAGGGAATTCCACAACCTCCGCAACACTGATTCCGGCGTCGCCGACATGCCTGCTTTTGCCTCATTCCCGGCTTGCATTCTCGGGGTTTTATGGTCATCGGCGTTCTACAGGGTAATGCTACGAGTATGGAGTTTCTCTTGCTTTCTGTTTCTGCTCACTTATTACCACTCGAGCCTGTAAGATACTGTGCTCGTTTGGGAGTGGCACTTTGTCGATACAACGCATTTCGTATGGAGGTTCTATGTTCCCATTGAACTCTTATAGACGGGTGAAGAGATTGGGGATAGCTTCATGGATAACAGGTCAACAACTCCCCTCTTGCAGGCAAAGAACGGCGGGTTGTACAATGCCCGGCACATAGATAAGACCAGTGTCGACGATGAGTGATAAATCGATTTTCAGCATATTGCTCCAGGCACCGGATTCTGCGCTGGCTGCTTGGCCGCATCTATTTTCCCTTGCCAGTTCCCTTGCGATATATATAGTACATATTTATACAGCATGTGTCTCGTCTTCTCTACGACGACGGGATGAAACCATCCTCCTAGGTAATGGGCATCCTGATAGATTCACAATGTGTCCGTCCCCCAGCACTTTTTGTATAGCCGTTCCCTGTGCTTCTTCAAATTATCCAGTCCTTCCAAGCACTGATTTAATGACTCGTCCTGCCAAGCAAGAGCGTGATCATCTATCAGATAGGTATATGCAAACACGTCTGCATCAAACAAGCCTGGCCCATTAGCACCAAAGAACCATTTGTCCTCTCCTAGTAGGGATGATAGTGCTCGCAGGGCAGTTGTAGCGTCAGCTAGAAGTTGCGACGGCGAGATCGTGGCGCGTCGTATTGTCTTGAGTATTTCGGAAGTGGCCGCGGCGTGGAGTGTCTGGTGGAGAGGCGCGCGAAGGAGCATAGAGGAAGGAAGGTAGAGGCTTTTGAGGAGAGGGGCATTGGCGGGTAGGAGGTAGAGAACATATAGCTATTGCATATTAGCGTGTACTCCAATTATATGACGCTGATGGACATACCCAAGCTGGTCGTATATTTTGTGTCAGGAGAGCCTGGTAGGCTTCAAGGCGGGGCGATGTGATGCTTGATAGATCATGGACAGCGTGCTCGCGCACGAATTTGTGAATCTTGTCGCCAGTAAGGGGTTTCGAAACTTGCGATGCCGGTGGCAGGAGAAAGGGCAATGCGCCTGAGGGCGAAGCGTGGTTATTCGAAGGTACGATATCGAAGTCAATACCAGCGATTCTCAACACAGTCTGTCGAGATAGCATTAGCACAATGCCTCTATCGACTCGTGTCCCTCGACTAGAAACCCACCTGCCACTTCAGACATGAAGGATTGTAGCTCGGCTTCCCTGTCAAAGCATCTTCATCTGCCACAAAAACATATAGGGCCGGTCGTTGGCGCACGCTGGTGGGGGACCTTGCGGGGAGGCCTTCGGGGCTGTATACGTGAAGGGGGAAGTGGTTGAACAGGTTTCGAATGGGGCCCGGGACGACAAACCAGCGACTCGACTGCGGAGAGTCGACGGCAGACGTCATGGCGAATCCGGGGTTGTTGGCCGTGTCTCGGTGAGCTTTGTGCTTTTTTTTGGTTGTGGTTGGAGGTTGAAACTTTAGCTACAGCCCGGAGGTCGGATCGGCGCGGCGGGCAAAACCCCGGATCGGGAGTACGTATCTTTTCCCGGAAGAGAGCATGCCCAAGGCCGGGGAAGACGGAGGGAATGATGAAACGATCAACGGGGAAGAATCAATAAACTGGTTCCCTTGTTCATTCGCGCCGAAGATGGGTAACCTCATACTGGCTTGCAATTACTTATTCACCTGTCATGTTGATTCATGATGCCTGTAAAACTGGAACGCTATATCATGATATTCTATATAGGATGAAGATCCTGTCTTGCCTGTACACGATTCATGAGCTTGCGTCAAATTACGGCATACTTAAGACCGAGGTTTCGACAGCGGCTGCAATATCCATTAATCCGCTTAAGGCGGCTTGTAGAAGCGCCTCGGACACTGCACCTCTTGAGGGCGACTACGGTCCAATACTGGCTGGCTCCACAAGAGCGGCTCTATGTATCAAGGATTTTGAGACATCCACCTCTACACTAACGTTGAATTCTGGGCTGACGTTTCATGATCGCAGGCCAGACCAGACGGATCAGAGGCCCGAGGCAGGGCAGACGAAGTGGTAGCATCGGTGAATGATGTCCGACAGAGCCGCGCAAAATGGAGAATTGGTTCATAGTGGGCAGATTCTCCAGCGTCCCTGTCGTGATTTTTCTGGTTCCGTCTCTAGAGATACATAAGTTGGAGAAGGGGAAAGCTCGGGATCTCCACTATAAGAGCCAAGCGCACCAACTGAAGACACAATTCCGAAAGAACCCGAGCCTTAGCTAGACGGTAGTGGTTCTGATGCGGACCCTTATCTCGGACTGAGGCTCGCTAAAGAGTAGGGTCGAATGTAATGAGTCTCAATCTGTTTTGGCATTGGGCAGATAATTACTGGTACAGATAGGCTGAACGGACCGGTTAGATGTTGTGAGGTGATTCCTTACCATACCTAGGTATGTACCAAAAGAGAAGAAGAATCAAAGAATCACCTTATTTATTCCTGTATGACTGAGCACAGACAACCTGCATGGAATATGCAGGCAGAATGAGGTAACGCCGCAGATCAATACTTTATAAAAGCAAGTACCAAGAGTCCCTGAATAAGAACACTGGGGACTGGGGTCATCGTACAGTACGTACCTACTATAGAATACTCTTTTCATAACATGACCTCTAATTCCTGACGATCCTGCTTATCACTGGAGAAGTTGCAAAGAGCTTGCTTTGGTATTATAATAAGCCAGCCAATACTATCTCGAATTTCAGAGATTGGGGATGGATTGGGGGAACACAAGACACACCCCACGCTATCTGTGCCCAAGGGTCCAATGATTGGTGGGCGCCTGTACCGCCAGTACGAATAATAAAACAGATGCCGAGCCGAGGAGGGTTCAACGCATCACGGCTAAAAAGAAGAGAAGAGAAGAGAGGATAGTTAGGCGGTAATAGGCAACAGATTAGATGAGACGACGAGCGGTGAGCGTCTAAGCGGAGCAGGATGCCCGCAGTGCGGCGACAATAAAATGCGTGTATGTAGGGAGTAGGGCTCGATCCAATCTCTGCTACTACAGTAGCGTCTTGGTATTCTTCGCATTAGGTTTGTGAGTTTCTTCTCTCGGTCTTTTTCAGGGTCCCTAAGTTTCCACTCGTCGAACAGAGAAAAAAGGGCGGGAAAGAAAAGGGACTCTAATGACCCAATGACAGAGGAAGCAAAGAAGAGAAAAAAGGAACAAGAAAGAAAAGTTGGGTCTTGAGATCCCACATCTCCCACTTTGCACCCCAGATCCACTGAACATGATATACCAGTAGGTAGCCAGACGGTAGACCCTAGTTCCTAGCTCTGGTTAGCTCCCGGGCATAAGGCCGAACAGTTCGAGTTGGCGGTATCCGTAATGCAGAGAAGACTTCTTTTTGTTTTCTCTCGGTTCCATTCTCTGCCCCGCCGCGCGATTATTCTAGGATCTAGTTAGGAACAGAACAGTTGTCTACTGCTGCATGTAACCTTGGGGCTTTTTGCCAGTGTGTCATGTACCGTGTGGATAAGTGTAAATGAGGTGAACCATTGGTAACTACTGGTACATAGTCATAATAGTCACAAGCTGTGGTGTCATCCAATCTATTATCCATCTGATTGATACCTTCTCACCCTGGCCAGTTCCTCGGCTTCAGTCAATTTGATTGACTAGACTGCGTGCGGCATCTTCCACTGTTATAAATACACAACTATGTACTCACCCAAATACTCGAGGATTCTTGAGCCTTTAGAGCCTCTCTCTTATGATCTTTCGTTGCCTCCTCCACACTTCGGCGTCTCCGTCTCCGTCTCCGTCTCCGTTCACGATTTGATTTGCATCCCGTCCCCAGACACTCGGCCCTTTACTATTCTTCTGTAGCGCGGCCAGAATTGTTAGAGGTCAACTCCTAACAAGCGGGTCTTGAGCACACCCAACTGTTTGCGGCATCAGCCTAATAATACACCAACCACACCTAAAATCAAACGTTTAGGTTGGGAGTTGTCAAGAACGTCACCACTCGTGCCAACTTCCAGAGTCTACAGCCATCCATTTACCGGGACGTCACCCTGCAGAAGGAGGTGGCAGCAAGCGCGTGTGAAACAGGTCGTTACCTACATATCTACCTATACTTGAGAACAGACCAAAAGGGGAACAAGAGAGTGACATCCCGTCATTTTACCCCACGCAATACCTGTGCTTCCTACGGAGTACAGTACCTACCTTTACGGTCATAAGCATAGTATATCCAAGCCAGGGCCAACAGCACGCACACCACCCACCTCCACCACCCACCTCCACCTCATCATCCTACCAGTACGCACACACATCCAATACATACATACAGTAGTTTATCAACTGTCACTGTGCTACGGTATCTTTATTTCTTGGCTGCCTAGCCTCACGGATACATAGTCTACCCCATTCCCACATTCTTCTCCCCCGACCTTTCACTCTATATATAATCCAGTACTATCTTGCGTATCTGTCCCTCCTCTCACCAAAACCTGGACTCACTCGCTTATACCAACATTGTCCGTCACTATCCCATCATAATGGACGCTCCCTCCAGCTCAACTTCCAACTCCTCGGCTCAGCAATCTCCTTCTGTACAGATGGTCCCCCAACCTGCTCCCGCTCAGGGTAATAACGGTCCTTCAACCGACGCCTTTCTCCAAGACTTCACACTCATTGCCGAGGCTGCTAAGCGGGCGCAAATGGCCATCATGATACGCGACTTTGAAGAGTGTGGCCTATAGGGGACTTACCTCTTTCGGCTCGGCCACGTTGGCCATGTTCTCCCTGCTCCCAAGGGCGATGATAGGAAAAAGAAAACCCAGAAACAGATGCGACAAACCATACCTGTCTCGACAACAAGAGCCTGTTCAGCTCCGCGCATCACTACAAGATGTCTGTCATTGGGGGGTGTTCATGCGACTGCGGCATGTTTGGCTGATCGCATTTTACCAATCACGCCTCATCAATGCCTTGTTCACATTCTTTGTCTTTTGGCAACTCAACTCGACCCAGGGCAACCCTTACTGATGAATCGTTTTCTTGCCTTACTGTTGAAAATGGTCCGATGGCATCTTTCGGCATGTGTTTTCCCGACGACGATAACGATTTGCCTACCTAAGCTCACTCGCGCACATGAAGTGGGCCTCATTCATCCATCCATCCATCCATCGGACGACCATAGGTTCGGCCCTTGATCCGACGCAAAGTATCGGCTGCTATTCTATGGATTGTCGGGCCGGGGACCACAGCGAGGCCACCGTATGTACCAGTATGTCCCGTTTGACGCTGACGCAATTGACGGTTTTTTATCCGATCAAGGAAGTTTAAATAATAAGCCTCCATTCTTCTGATCAACCGCCATCCTCGGTTCGGTTTCTTCTCTGCAAACAACCGACAAAAACGCAACCAGGGACTGTCGTCATACCGACCGCATCTCTAGTGTATTGCATTGCGTTGCATTTCTTTCTTTCGACACATGTATTCCTCTTTTGGTTTTTTTCCCAGCCGTTTATAACAGCGAACATCCCGGGGTTTATGGCGTTTGGTTCAAAAATGGAGGCACATGAACGACCTCTCGTTTTTTTCCCTTCTTTTTCTTCTCTCTCTCTCTCTCTCTCTCTCCACTTCTGCGACGGAATAATTCTATGCTGCTGCCGCTGCTACCACATAGATGGATGATTGGATGCGATGATATATATACCACGGGCAGGTTGTTTTATTTTCTTTTTATTTTCTTCTTTTTTTGGCATTACTCATGATGTTGCAACAAAATGCTACGGCTATAATGGGAATGAAATGTATAGATGATACTCCCAGTACTACAACGAGAGAAGACAGCTATTTACAGCACCTCCCTACTTGATTTTCCAATCTTTACCTACTGAAGTGTGATACAACGTCAAATTTGTCTCGAACTTTAGCTCGTGCCTCCGAGGCAGGTAACTACCTATCTAGGTTAGTATGGAGGTTAGTACCTAGATTTACCGGCATGTCCTTGGCCTTTCGGAGCCAAATGCACGTGAGCTCATTTGTACCTATGGACATCCAGCTTCATGGGCACCCTCACTTGGCACTCAGCCAGCTCCACTGTTCAGGCAAAGCTACCAGCATCGCCAGTAACTAGGTACCTACTATCTTACATTCAGCCGTCCACTGCAGTCGATAGCGCAGTTGAAAGTATGCCTTCGAAACGGCATGCATAGCTCGCCCATCAACATGGGGCTATCGCGCTCCGGGACAGAGCTTGGGAGCATTGGTCAATGTAAAACCCCAGGCTCAGCTTCAGCCTTCAAGCCGCTGGCTGGCGAAGAGGCTGCAGCTAAAACGACATCACGATGCGACTCCCCTCCGTGTGCCGCAAATTCAAAGTCGCCAGGATATCAGAGCATCACGATTTATCTCAAAAGTTCCCCTATCTCCTCCCTTTTCTCTTATCCAAGCATGGTCACCACGAGCCCCCCCGCACTTGACTGAGGTTCTTGGACGGCGCAGCAGAGACCTAACAAGGTAGCAAGACTTTGTATCGGTCAACAATGTGGCTATCTGGATCTCCCTGCCGGAGGGACTAGGTGTTGCAACCCTCCATCTCCTCAAAAGATGGTGGCTAGGAGCGTGGAGGTCACACACTACCTTACATAAACTGAAACTCTGCTACATAAGGTAGGTATATTGTACAGATAGACAAGGCCATCCGGAAGGCTGATAATGTCTTTATGAGGCTCGAGCGTTGGGTGCCCTTGACATGATGTATGCCCCTGACGTTTCAACGCTTTTCAGCTTTGGTGCATCCATTTCCTATTCTGATCCGGGGAAATCCTTCCGTCTGCAGGACACAACCAACTGCATATGAACCATGATCACGCCATGACTTCGCAACATAGCGAGCCGAACCAACAATATGATTCTCGAGGCTGAGTATCTTGATCCTGGTACTCAGTTTCAACCCCCTTGCAAGCAGAGCTCCCAGCCATTTGACTTTCCATAGTTAATAGACCATCCATAGTCACAGCAATGCATTCTCGTGAACCCGAGTTGAGTGTCTCAACTGCTCGAATCAAAATGGCCACTCTTTCTGAGCAACCTGTGTTCAAAGAGCTGATCACTCTTCTTGTCAAACTTTCTGCCTCTGACGATGATCCCAATTATCCCAACTTTGAAAAATGCCAGGCTGCCAATTGCAAGACTGGCACTAAGGGAAAGCAAAAAAAAGCCAAGGCTGTATGGGATAGATTGATGGAAAAGGAAACATTCTCAAACGAGGTCGAGTTCTATTCGACGGTCAAAGAATTTCTGCCGTTGGTTCACTGCAAGAGGCATAATTCGGGCGATTTCCTTGAAGAGTGCTTTGGCGACTGGGAAAGGTCCCGAACTAAGAGCTCAGGTTACGATTCATCTGCAGTGTCACTACCTAGTACACCGACTCAGGATCAAGTCTTCGAATCGCCTACTGTGGGATACGGTACACCTCTCTCAAGCCCTCTTGTTGACGACGGCACACCAACAACCTCGGGAAAAAGCCTGGCTTCCAGCTTTGACAGTTTCACTCTGAGCACCCCCAGCAGAATGAACCATCACAACCCTCTTCCAACGATTGAAGATATGTCAACATCTGACGAGAGCCCGAGATATGTTCCCCCATTTGCACTCGGCATTGATTCGACTCCTGACGGGGCTGTTGATGCTGGTCAGCAAGATGACATTGTCTCAAGTATTACCCAGGTGAATGTTGTATCCCCCAGGGATCCTCCACAGTCGCTCCCTATTCATTCCAGGCAAGATGTTGCCGCGGAACAACCCGACATGGTAGAATCCATCATGGATGAAACAGTTATAGAGGAGAATGACCCGGATGATGAGCCAGGACTTGTCCACCCGCAGTTTAGCGAACTTGGGTTAAAGAGGAACGGAACCTTGAGCGATCGAGCCGCCATCGTCAGGGAATTAAGGAAGCCTCTCACGCATGCACAGGCGGGAAAGGGCAAGGTGTATGTCCTGAAGCACAAGGAACAAAAGGATCTGTTCAAGATTGGATGGACCGCTACTACTGTCAACACAAGTCTATCACAGCCCAGCAACTGCTATGGCGCATCATGTGAGACCAAGCCCGTCTATGAGTCTCCCAATTTATTCAACGGTGCACCCAAAGCCCATAGACTGGTGCACTTGTTTCTCAGGGGCATCAATGTACGGGTTAAAAAGTGTAGAAAGTGCGGCAAAGGGCACAAGGATTGGTTCGAAGGAGCTGAAGAGGCTATCGTGGACGCAGTCAGGGTCATGGAGGGCTTTTTACGAATGCCTGCTTATGAGTTGAAGGAGAAGGGAGAGCTCTTGGATGAAGGGAAAGCTATGGTGAACGACATGTGCAACGTCACCCTCAAGTCATTCCAAAGAAACCAAGAGTCTGATGGAATCCCGGTTCATATCACTGGCGCCGAATCCGTGACGATTCCACATACCGCGGTCCCTGAAGCTACGGTTGATGTATAACCACGACAGGGTCTGGTCGACGAGTCGTCAAGCCAGCCAGAAGCACTCGCCGCATCCACAGATGCTTCTAAAGAACTGGAACCACCCTTGAAGGCGAACAAAGGTGGATTCCGCAACAAACTCAAAGAATTGTGTGGTACCATGAGGGACAAGCTCTCCAAGGACGATTATGACTATGCCCGTGCACTTCTCAGGCCCCTCCGACCAAGACAGTGACAACACTGAGAGGCGTCGCGGGTAGAGGCCTTTGGTAGTTACGTACACCAAGTTCACGGCTATCTTCAAGAGGTCGGTTGAACCAGATGCGAAGAAAGCGAGTTGGTGATTGGGCACGTCTGCCTGCGTAGGTGAGGTGAGGTGAGGTGAGGTGAGGTGAGGTGAGGTGAGGTGAGGTGAGGTGAGGTGAGGTGAGGTGAGGTGAGGTGAGGTGAGGTGAGGTGAGGTGAGGTGAGTAGAGTATCTGTATTGTAGATCAGTTAGTTCTGTTTGAGTAGATTGCTTGTTTACTTGTTGGCTTTTGTCTATGCAATCGCTACGTCGCTTGTCTGATCACTCTGCTCAGTATCTCGTGATCTCCGAGCAGATGCTTTGTCGTGCGTCGTTACAGGGCATAAGTGTGTAACCACAGATCTGACTATAGCTGCTCCCGTGGGCCCTTTGTACCGGCCTATTCATGCAAGTCATTTACCAAGCAGGGAACAGGCTAGTTATATCACTCATTCATACATAGGTACCTAGGTACCTGGTAAGAAACAGCAATTCCTCAGAGAGCAAAGCCAACCGGGCTGTTTGGATGCCTTCAACAGGGCATTTAGGTACCTACTAACCTCCACTATGGAGCGTACACGCTAGGCGAGTGCCTACACGACCTACCTACCTAGTAAATAGGTGCTCCGGATGTCCGCCCGTCCAAATTCTCCTTCCGAAACTTGAGTAACTCACGCGACCATATGAGAAATGAAAATATGATGTGATTCTGCCCTTTTCATCTCCGACCTCAGTATCTCAACTTAGTAGTACCTACCTACCCAAGGTACCTAAGCAAGTACCTCACTTAATAAGGTACATTATTCTCCTCAAGCAAAGACACGCTTCTGTGATCACTGATATGGATCGATTGCTAACCTCCACAGCTTTCATGCCCGGCTCTCCACAAACGTCCCTCTTTCGTCATTGTCTAACCCCACCATCCTATTCCATCCCGAACTTATATCGATCCATCCCGAGCCGACAGGACCCTCCCCCTCACCTCATAACGCGCGCTATCTAAGGGCTCGAGTTGTATCCCCAGATCGAGCAAATTTATTCTTCACCTTTCGTCACCGCCACATAGTCTCGCTTTCGTATTCCTCCCCATAAGCGCCAATGGCTACCGAAAACCCTTTGGAAGACCGCATCTCGACTGTTCCCTTCGCAGAGCAGGGTGAGAAGTGGGATAGTTGCTGGAGAGAGGCTTTAACGCCATGGGACCGCGGGACCGCCTCCATTGCTCTTCACGACCTCCTCGCTCAAAGACCTGATCTCGTACCGCCCTCCCAACATCATGATCATCGTGGCCATCCCCTCCGAGATTCAGCCGGCGCTATTGAAAAGAAGAAGGCTCTAGTCCCCGGTTGTGGGCGTGGTCATGACGTCCTGCTTTTGAGCTCATGGGGCTATGATGTCTGGGGCCTCGACTTCAGTGCTGCTGCAAAGGAGGAGGCTATCAAGAACCAAAAGCAAGCCGAGTCAGAAGGTCTATACAAACCTGTCGATGGGTTGGATAAAGGAAATATTCACTGGGTTACTGGTGACTTCTTTGGACAAGATTGGGCCAAAGGTGCTGGCGCTGATGGCCAGTTTGACCTGATTTACGATTATACGGTAACTCCGCTCGCTTCTCGAAGCCCAGGGTTAATACATATCCTGGGCGCCTCTACTTTTCAGCAAGCCAACTAACTGGACAGTTTCTATGCGCTCTGCCTCGCGAAGCGAGACCAAAATGGGCCAAGCGCATGACCGAGCTGCTTTCTCATGATGGTCGCCTTGTTTGTCTCGAATTCCCTTCGACAAAACCCATGTCCGCCAATGGTCCCCCATGGGGAGTCTCCCCAGAGCTCTATGAAGCCCTCCTAGCAGCTCCTGGCGAAGAAATTGCATACAACGACGACGGTACCGTCCATGAAGACCCTTGCTCAAAACCTTGGGCCGACGCTCTACATCGACTGAGTCTGCTCAAACCAACTCGGACGCATAAGGCCGGCACCAGCGCAGATGGCGCAGTGCTTGACTTCCTCTCTGTATGGAGTCGATAACCATGCCGAATAGTTTGGCCACCGAATCTCCCTTTTTTTACGTCTCGATACCATACAACCACCATATGATCTTTCGCCGATGTACGCACAAGAACAAGAGTGATCTCTTTATCCTTCTCATGATGGTGCCTTTCGGAGAGAGTTGTAGTGCTCTCCCAAGCCGTAGCCGTGCCTGTAGTATGCCAGCCATAGTGTTTTGCCTGACTCGGCTCCCTCTTCCTCCCCAATACGCTCAAGGCGCCCATCTTGTACCACTCGGATCTCCGCTTTATATTGTCGTGCCAGTGCCATGAGCTCAAGCTGGCCGCCCCACTCAGCAGTATCTCGCATCTTACGAGCGTAGTCTTGGAGGTCTTCCTCGAGGAACGGCGCAAAGTCGTCTCCGTGCTCCAACATATACTCTGAGGCCACTCGTCGCACCGTCTTGTATGCTGGGTCTTTGGTGTCACTGTCTCCAAGAGGAATATTATTCTGGCCGAGTTGGTCCGCCACCGCTGAAAATAGACAATGTCCATCGGGCGCGATATCTTTCTCCACGAGCCCATGCTTCTCAAACGTTGACTTCATATATTCGCTCTCCTTGACTCGGTGATTGGTCATACTGGATGCTTCCTCTTCTGCACGCTGCGCCTCAGCCTCCTGCTCAGCAGCCCGTCGAGCAAGCCGCTCTTTCTGACGATTTCGCTTCTTTCCCGGCTGCTGCTGCTGCTGCTGCTGCCCCGGTTTTGAGACAGAGAGCTCCTCAGTCTCTTTCACTAAGATGTCTTCCTGGAGCTGGTTTTGAGCTTCAGTGTGGGTGCTCTCACCCTCGTCGCTGTTGTTGTCATGGCTGTTGTTCAAAGCGGCGATCTCGGTGGCTTGCTTTTCGCGCAGCTGACGTTCCATCTCTGCACATTCGTCATTTACGCCTTTGCGCGTCTTCTTTGTGGCATTCTTCTTCTTTCCCGTAATGCGGCCCTGCAGATCCTTTAGCTCACGACGATGCCGTGTCTGGATCTGCTCGAGAGTTTCCACTACCATGGGGCTGGCCATGATTGTGGCTTCAGCCTGGCTCGGAGTTGAGTCAGAAAGCAAGTTTCAGGCAGTATGTAGGTATCGACTCTTGACATGACCCGCAGTCAACGGGGAGAAAAGGCGAGTCTGTCCTTGTTTGACTTCTATGTGTCCAGGTAATGGGGAAGCAAAGAGGGTAATGAAGCTTGAAGAACTACACCAATGAGTCGCGGGGTAAGTGAATGGGAAATTTCGCGGGTGGGGCAATTCTTCAGTTAAGTTAATTATCCATGATTTTGTCTATCAACCCTCCACTGGCTCCAACTGAAAGACAATTATTATGACGAAGACTCCAATCCTGTTTAAATCCATCAAATTGGCAGCAAAAGATCCGGAACGAAAATTACACATCAGTTGGAGGCTGCAATGTCAAGACAGGCGATGCCATTTTTACCTTTATCTATCTACTTTTCAAGACCGACCTGGTTTCTTGGAACCGGATTGGACTGATGATGTGCATGTACTTTTTTAACCAACAAGTGATATCTGCTTAGACATACCATCTACTTCACTTACATCAACCTCCGGATCCCACATCCCCTATAATCTTCCCAGGTTTTCAGTGTACACAAAGTATTTAGCAGAAAGATAGTACCAAAACTCCAGACATAAATGATTGTAAACTAGCCCGCGGGGGCCCAGTTCTTAACCGATCACAAATATTTATACAGAAAAGGGTATAATACTGCGTAAAGCTCTGCCGTAACCAATGAACATGACCAAGAAAGCGAGAGATAATGAAAGTGATGATTGCCGTCGTGGCTACTGTGCTGAACCAAATGGATGCTAAAATCCCTTGAAGGGATCATCACGGAAATAGTCCTCCTCTCCGGCAGTTCTGCTTCCATGGTAATAGTCATCGTGTGTTGCACGGGTGCTGCGAGAATTATAACTATCTCGATGTCTGCTTCGACTTTGTCGCCTTCGTTGTTCTTTACTCCGTCTGCGAAGCGAGTGACGGAATTCATCCTGTTCATCCGGATAGTCGTTGAACTGAGAAAATGCCAGTGGACTGATAAAGGCCTCCATTCGCACAGTACCAATAGCATCGAAGAAGTTGCTTGGCCGTGAAGAAGCTTCAGAAGTTCGCTGTGAGCCTGCTTGGCTCATTGCCCAAGTTCCGTTGCTCGAAGCCTGGGACTGATAAATATCCGAAGAACCCGCGGTTCCAGTGCTATTACCAGCAGTACTATTGGTGGACTGGTGGTGACCAACACCCCCGATGGGTCCAGAAAATCCCCGGAAAGAGAGCGGCGGTGGTACATGGCCGCCTGTGTTGCTTCTCTTACGTCCGTGAACGTTTACCTGGTTTCCCTGGTTCCTATCATGGAAACGTGGTATAAATGGGGGCTCCGCAGCATCTCTCGAGTCTTCTCGAGAGTGTGCACTTGAGAACCCTCCCACAGATTCCGTGACGGCAAAACTAGTGACGTCTCCGAGTTGTGAAGAGGGTGCGCTTGGGATACTTGGGATACTTGGAACACGAGGTGGTCCAGCACGAGGACCAACCGTCCGGCCTTTAGCAAGACGGATAGAGTCTCTGATTCCACCCCGTTTCAGTTTGGGGCGAGGAGCCTCAAAGTCAGGCAGTGGTGTTTGCTGTATTGGCGGTGGTGCAGAGATGTTTTCGGGGACTGCCTGCGATGAATGTGCAAGGAACGACAAGGCTGTCAACCAGATATAGTGCCGGTCAGCAGAATCTGCCGTGAACTTGAGAGCTCTCTGTGGTGTCAAAATAAGAATTGATCGGTTGAACACTGTTGCAACTCCTTTTGGTGGAGCATTATCATCCTTAACATCGAGAACAGATTGTATAGTCACTGTGTTTGTTAGTTAGTATTAATCATAGAATCGATGTGAGCAACTTACGTTTTCGGCCAGCCTTACCCATCAAGGCGCTACCAGAGGATGGCTGCTTGCTGCTCCAGAGGATAGCCCTCTCGTAAGGTGCAAGCCAAACCCATCGTTTATGACGATCGTTGCCGGTATCGTCCTTGCCGTTACTCTCTGCAACGCCGAAAGACTTTCTTCTGCGGACATATTTGAACATCCACTCGCCAACCATGGTCTGTGCGATGGCATCGACTACACTCGTATTCTGAGGGTTGTTCGGGTTGGAAGGCGGATCCGTGCTGGAAGTATTGAGCGTATGGCCAGTATTATATGTGTTGAATGAGTTGTATGTATTGAATGTGTTATCAGTGTTGGTCGAAAGCTTATGCTGATGCCTAAATTGGCCACTATGACGAGCCCGAGTGCGAGGAGTCGTAATGTCGTTCTTAGGCAACGGAGGCAGGCCTGGGCTCTCAGGTGCCTCGGTAGAAGGAGACAGCGGAGGTGAAGATCGACTGCCTTGCTTACGATGTCTGTGGTTGCGAGGCAATGCAGCGGCAGACCTGGCCTTTCGTACGCTACCTGCCCGGTAGACGCGACCTGATCCACGACGCTGAAAGAAATCACCTCGAGTTGGACTTCTCTGACCATCGCTTGGAGCACTTGCACTCGGAGGTACGTTTCTAGAGCTGGCTCTTGTGGGGATCGGGAATGGAGGGGGGTTTTTATCAGGTAAACTTGGACTCCTCGCCCGTCCTTGACCCTGATGACTGGCAATTCCATTCTGGATCATCGCAGCTTTTCGCATCACGCTAGCCCGGTTTGATGGCATGGCAGCAGGGCCCTTCTCAAAGCCCCTCCCAGGCTTGGTGGTAAAAGCATGATGTATTTCTGTGGTAACACGAGGACCCTGTCGCATAGTAATCTGTTCAGGGGACGTGGGGATCGTGCCATAGGTTTCAGTCGTGCCAGTTGAGCTGCGTTTACCAGGACGACTTGAGATAGACTTGGGACGCGGTGCAGACAATGCAGTTCGGTACTCCAAGTCACTCAAGTCTACGTCACCAAAATCGTCTGCTTCATCAGAGCTACCTCCATCAAAGCCAGCGAAGAGGCTACTGAAACGATGCGGCCGACGCACTGGGGCCTTCTGGTTGGAGAGAGGGCCATCATCGTTGTTGCCCGGATAAGCATCATGAAGGGTGTCATCCTCAGGGAGAGAAACTGGCGAGGAAGGCTGATCGCTAAAACTCTGCCTATTGAGTCGACGCGGGTTCCGTGGTGGGACATTGCCGGGGACAGGTGTGAAGCTTTTCGTTGTTTCCACCCCAGATGTTGGGTTTGGTGAGGTAGGCCGGGAGGAAATAGCAGAGGGCTGGAGATGGGGTGGGAGAAGTGCCATTCGCTTGTCAGTCTGTATGCCTTCCGTCTGTACTGCTGCCTCGGTTGTCGAGGATGAAGAGGGTAAGGCAACTTGACAACTGAAATCTTTGAAAAGCACTGGTAATCTCGGCTCCTTAGGTGTGGTAGGCCGACTGGTAGGAGGGTGGACGCTAATACTAGGAATTGCAAGAGGAGGGAGTGATGGTAGAGCAGGTGGAACAGCGGGTGGTGGGCGAGTGGGTGGGCCTTCGGTCTGCGTAGAAGATGTGACCATCAAGGGTTTTTCGATCACAGGAGGCTGTACTGGCGGCGGCGGCGGTGGCCGGGTAGGTGATTTTGGCGTCTTGGGGGTCGGAGGCAGCAACGGTTCTTCCGTTGTCTGAACAGAGCTTGAGACCATGAGTCGTCGAGTTACTGTTGGCTCGATGTTGAGAGGGGGATGAACACGCTTCCGACGTTGGTTTGCTTCAATCTCGCCATCACCACGTGGCGAACACTCGACTTCGGGTAACTTGACAGGAACACGGGGCTCGGGTGTTGCAGGCTTTGCAGGAAGAAGCTTAGGTGAAGGTGGCGGCGAGTATTGGATTCCTGTGTCAGTGTACGAAAGCTTTGGTACAGAAACTGGTACAGAGACGGTTTTCCCCTCGTCTTCTTCATCTTCCAGGGCTTCAGGCACTGACTGATTCATGAAAAGTCTGCCCCGAGTGACACTTCCGGTTCTCTTGATACTCTCCAGACTCTGATTTCGAGCATGGAACCTTTTCACTGGACTGTCGCGGCTGAGATTGCGTGTGTGGAACGATGTTGCGTAGTTTGACATGGCGCTTTCCCGGCCGTCAAAGTCGCTTTGTTCATCCTCGTCATCAAAATTGAGCTCATCAGCGAGAGAGTTACCATTCAGCCTCATTATGCCAGTGCCGCTTGTCATGGAAAAGCGAATGCTGTTGGTCATACTCATGGTCCTCACACTAGCAGCATCGTTCTCCCGGCCGCTTTCCTCAACTTCACTATCATGGCCGTTGCCATTTCCATGATTAGCTCCACCGTGGGTATTGTTGATTTGGGCTTGTTGATATGCGGCGACTTCATCAAGTACAGTCTTCAGGCGGCTTTCTGCAACATGAATACGTCTCTCAAACTTCCGCCTCTCATCTTCCCAGCTATCCTTTTCTTGTGCCCATAGTTCATGAACGCGCTGTGAGTCCTCCTCCTGAACCCGGATCTTCTTCTGGGCAGTTTCGAGTCGCTTCCTCGCATCAGCGACAGAGTCGACAGCCTCGTCTCTCTCCCGAGCGAGTTCTCCTAATGCAGATGACGATCCACCCTCCAGAAGGGAAAGTTGTCGTTTGAGCGACCTGCTCTCCTTATTCGTTTCGGTGAGACTTTGCTTCACCGACTCTTTTTCCTCCTTTGCCGCATGAAGAGATGCTTCGAGGGTTTCAATCTGCCTGGTCTTCTCCTCCTGATCTCGGCGGAGAGACAAGATCTCGGAGACGAGGTTGGCGTGCAGTGTTGGTGTGAAACGCCGAGGATCGAGAATACTAATGGTTTCGTCGGTCGGTATATTTCGTGAGGATCTTTTAGAACCTGTCTCGTTTGGTAATTGAGCTGTAGAAGTATCCTTTCCGGGTGGTGTGACCGAGCGCCGGGACCTCTTTGATGCTCTTGATGGAGTTCGATAGGGAGTATCTAAAGGTGTTGGCAGCGAAGTAGCAGCCGGGCCACTGAGATACTCGTCATCCGTTTCCCAGACACCCATAATGAAGTGAAGGCTGTTGCCTTGCCGCTGGCGATGTTCAGAAACTCCTGTGAATTCACACAAAAAAGGTAGATTGGTGCTTTCGAGTTCTCTTTCAAAGACTGTTGTGGAAAGTGACTTGTGGATGCACGCGTGCAAACCGGTGCACAGTTGGAAATGTTTCTCTTGGAATGGAATAAGGAGCGTCTGTGACAGGAAGGAAATGCACTCAAAGATTGGCAGAAACAATCTCAATGCTGTCTTTCACCTAAAGTGAATTTCACCATCACTGCGAATGTACATATTAGCCAGGGTCATTCTTCTCTTACTCGATAAACTCGAATGAACATATAGATTTCCGGAAATCAGATAAGGAATACATGCGACAACGGGAAGAATTTGAAACTGGCACCGAGTACCACAATCTCAAAACATGTCTTGACTTACAGCATAAGCAAGCAACTGGCGTTTTGAATCAGCCGCGTTGCCCACTCACTCAGAAGCATAGAGACAAACGCAATGCCATGGCATCGAGCACACAATCAGTGACTGGTGGATGATAGGCCGCAGAAATTTGAGTAGCGTACGGAGGTTGAGTTGGTGCAAAGAATGAAAGTGAGAATATCATAAGCTAGTACCAGCACCAGCAGTTAGAAGAACCGGAGCAGTTACAACTAGAGACTGAAACAAACCAAAAGCCAAGGACACGAGGATGACGGCGAGGAAGGAAAGATAAGAAATATTCAATGGATGATCGAGAATCTCGAGAGCCCAGAGGTAGGAGGTGGTAGTGACGCGGGTTATCCCCAGGACCAAATGTGATTAAAGCCCACGCGGGCGCAGAAGACCATATCCTTGTTGGGTGTCCACTTCTGAGGCGTTCACTTGAACCAGGCCAATGGCTTACGACAAGAGAGCAAAGCCTTGCAGGTGACAGCGGCGAGTGAGGGAACAAGGAACATGGTCTTTCACCAAGACAGGCCAGCATCGGGCTGGTGCGAAAGCATGGGGGCCTTGCAAAGTTTGTGCAAAAAGGGTATGGTGCACTTGGTAGTCGACGGGAGGTGGAGTTTCCAGACAGAGCCCGAGAAATCGGACTTGGTTGTCTTTGATTAAGGGTCAACGAGGCTTACTCAATCCGAGTCAATCGGTTGATGAGGAAAAGATGGAGGGTGACAGCGTCAACGTGGATGCTTCATGAGGGAGGGATACATTCGGAAGACGTGTGAGGCCGAAAATGAGGTGTGTGATTCAGAGACCAACAACATGTGAGCGATTGAATCTGGGATATCGACCTCCAACAAGATTTCGTAAGATGAAATTCCTTCGTAACATCCACGCCTGGTACCCAGTGGTTTTTCTCGTCAGCTTTTAACTTAAACAAACATAAATGGTATAGCCTGGTCTTGTTCATAACTGACTTTAGACCATTCCGTGCCGTAGACTGGTGGACACCCTTCAACGCCTCTCTCGATTCGACCCGTCCCTACCAGGTCGCCTGGCCTAATTGAGCTTAGTTGTCCCAAGAGAATTCACCCTGGTCAGGCACTTCGTAGCGACGTTGGTCGACGACTGTGAGTGATTAGGCAGGGCAGGGTTTGCAGCCTGCAGTTGACTGCAATTCCACTGGCACATTTACATCCTGGCATGCCTGGCGGAATGGGACCCGGGAAACACAACGAGAAGGCGAAGACAATTGATTTGTTGAAGAGTGTGCTTCAAGTTGAGGAGATGCAGCTGAGGGCTAACGTTGAAACAACGTTTATTTCCTGAAGGAGGGGCCAGCCGTTGAGGGATTTGATGACTGAGGCCTTCCATCATATCATTTCAGTTCCATTATGGAAAATTGATACGACCAAGGTACCTTACCTACCTACTAGGTACCTTAATATCAGCATTCACTTTCTCTTCCAAGTGCTGTGCCTCTGCTTTTATTTGAAGACGGAGGTGGGTATAGAGTACATGCCTTGGATACCTTAGTACCTGACCTGGGTAGTAGATACCTATACTGGGCGCGCAATTTAGCAGGAGCGATACCACGTAATAGGTATTGCCGAACTTCAAGACCGGCAAACGTATCTAAGGAAGGTGGTCCGCGTCAATCTAAGGTTAGTAAAGTAGGTACTACCTATTCAGATGTCTCTAGGCACTTATCTAGATTCAAGTTTTACACGACAAGTCAGCTCAAGCCTCAAACAGCAAATCGCGAAGAGGATAGCAAATTTCATCTGCCCTCGCCTAATAATAACTTCTCATTAACACATTTCGCAGAACCCCGCTACTTGATCCAAACATGACCAACGTCGGGCCCCCTTTTATAATGAGCTAAAGAGTCCTCCCCGGGAAAGCTAATGCACGACCTAGGGGGCCCCCTGTGGCGCCGCAATATCGGCCCTGCATATTTCCAGGGACATCCAATGATCGAATAGGAGTCCAATCTCTTCTCTCTTCTCATCGATGATGAATGCCCATGATCGTACGGAGTACGGAGTACATACTTACATACGTAGGTACTATGTGAGTAGTTACTGTACTCTGTATGATCGGAGCTGTATCGTATCCGATCCCTGGCCATCACACTTAGACCTTCTCGAGTCCAAGATGTCCACACTGGAACTGTTGATCTTCAACATGATGGATGTTTCCTACTCCCCTCCTTTGCAACGCCTTCTGAGCTATGGCGTAAGCGATATACGCGATACAAACTAACAGCGTGAGCAAGCAATGATTTATGATTCTGATTTATGCTTGCACAGAGACAACGCTGTAAATGCAATTTACTCCGAGGCTAACAATATAGCTCTAATCGACGCCAACGCCTGGTCCAACTGTTGTCCAACACCTGGTCCTCGAAGATTCCTAGCCTACCTTACGGGACGAACGATGCACGAACCACTCCTTCTAGGGTTAAACTGGCAAACAAGGCCACGGGCTCGGTAATGATGCTGTGTATCTGGACAGGCGTCACTTGTCGATGTGGCTAATCTACGGCCGCCTCTTTCCAACTACGGATAGGTAGTTGAATATGCAAATGCAAACATGTTTGACAGTTGGACGATTCGAGTTACACTGGTCGGGGCAAGTGTATACGAGGGTTTATTATGTAGCTCTGGACAGAAGGAATTACCGACATGTCAAGACGAAGATCATGCCCCTGTGCCCTGCTCAACACCCAAAGGCTGCTCGTGAAAGTGGGGGCTACCGTACTCAATCAAGACGAAACCTGAACAATGTTGATCGCCGGGCTAACTTTGCTCTTTCTCTCATAGATGAGCTAGAGTTGTCGGATCTTGCAACCCATTGCATTTGCCTGCTGTTATCACCTGGCAAGCGTCTGATCATCTGATACATGCACAACGTGTAAAACACTTCACGGAGACCTACCTTAGTTAGTAGGTAGGTAGCCCAGGTATGTATGTACTACCCCAGATGACTGCTCAGGACCCCAGCTTCTGCTCCACTTTGAATGGACTCACTTTTGATTAAGATGTTTATTTATTTGCTTTCTGAAAAGCAAGCTTTTTTATTACCACTTTCTGACCTATTCACGGTCAACAATCGGAAACAAACGCCATTCTCTCAGCACGACTGTTTGCTTTGATCTAGGTCAATGACATTACTGTACGGTTTATTGTACATATTCCTCAATATCGTGTCTTTCTACAGAGTACATTCATCAATCAGTTAGGCATCAACGCCTTTTTTTTTCTCACCAGACAGAGTCTCCATGACGAGAAACATGCCAGTCCCATGAGAGCAAAGATCAGCCTTGTGCCAATAAGCTACTAAACAGCTCCTCCGTTCTTCCCGACTCTCTTTTGGCCACCACCTGTCTTGCAAATACAAGCCACCCGTCGATTCAGGGCCAGAGACAGAAACGTGAACGCAAACACAAGCCATTTCTATGATGATCTCGTCCTCTTTCAATGCTGACAAGAGGCCATATAAAACGTACTACCTTATGGCGTTGTTAACGGCCTCCGGACATTGGACTTGTCGAACCCAGACGCTGGGTCCGCGTGTTCCTTCGACATACCAGCATGTACGGATACAAACTACCTCATTAAACTTCGCCCCATCCACTTCTGGTTCAATAGATGGTTGAGGCGCGGCCATTTCGACCTTGATGAACAAAGCAGCTCAGAGTCTATGAGACCCGTCAAGTCCGCCCCGTCATCGGCCTTGTCTTAGGGGTTTTTCCCTCTTACTTAGCAGGTAGTTAGTTATGCAGCTCTTCTCATGTTCAAGTTGCCATCGATAATGTGGCGTTCTCCTCGGAGGAAACGGTATTCAAGACAAAATCCTTCTTCCTAGTCCACTTACTTCCAGGTTATTTGCCGTGTTACAAAGTACATCTTGGGCTTTAACCGAGTTAAAGCCCAAGGGTTCATGGCGCCGATAGGATGGTTCGTTTCCTGCAAATCCCCCGTGGCTCACACGCTAAGACGGCGCCGCGTTACCACATGAAACATGTGGCTTCATTTGGAGAGTTCAGCTAGAACCGTGGCCAATATACATACCATGCTCCGTAGACTCCGGTTCCATGTACGGTTCGCACATTGTTATCCAGAGTATGTATTCGGCTTCTTACCGGTGAGCCTATGCACGCTGGGTAGACCATATTCCCTTCATCGGGAGGAGTATGTTCAAGGCTGTTGGGCTTCATTTCAGCGTTCGGCTTTAACATTGACTTGACGCAAATTGACAGGAGTTGTCTCTCACGAAACCTTCGGGAGGAAGAATTCCTGTCATGCACGACGAGGGTAGACTTGTTATGTAGTCTACATGCTCAATCAGATCAGAGAATGCTTAGGATGAATGATTACCGGCTCCAGAATATATGTTGGCAGGTCACAATGGTCCTCTCAAGTTTCACATGGTTTTGCTCGTATGTCAAAACCAAGCCTCGCCGCAGAAAAAGCAAAGTGAGGTTGGCGATCTCTACAGAGCCGTGTTTTATCGCCTTGCCAGGTCAGATCCCACAGGCTTCGCAAAGGTCCCTACTCCGTAGACCCATGGGGATGATGATCATGGTTCACTAGCCATGACATATCATCAGCTCAACACAAAGTTGTGAGTTATTGCTCTGGCCAGGTCTGGCACGTCACGCTGAAGTCGAATCAAGAGTAGCAATGCCACTGCCGTGTTTATTAGCTGCATGGCGAGTTGGTCGCGAACCCAACCCCAAAATATAAATAAATATGTATATACATTGTACCCTGGTTCTGAAGTCCCTTTCTGAAGTCCCTACCCAGCCAAAGACGGAAGGGATACCTCAAGGATATGTTCCGTGATGATGTATTATTTGTTTGTCAGCCGGTAACATTATGTACTACGCATGCAAGATGTGGTTTCTTCCAAGGAAGTTCGTTCTTGAAAACTCATTTCCATCTGGTAAACCATATCAATATCTCGGCGAGATAGATCTAGGCAACTTGGCGAAGACAACACAATGTGAAAATTTGGTCTTTATTTGACTTTCTGTCGTATGGCGTGATCTGATATCAGACTAGGAGAAAAAACAAATAGACATGATCCACGGACCTCGGGGCACGGATGCAATCAAGCGTTGAACGGCCAGACGGCGGAGAAAGAAGCAGAGCGGTTCAATCAATTTGATACTTAGTGTCTCCTGCCTCGTACATGTTCAACATGGATCATGTATTCGGTTTAGCATGCGTAGACTAAATGTGCATGGATATCACTGTTAACTACTCACGAGTATGACCCATCCACATGAATCTATAGGAAACAGCTCACAGACATTGTCGTAAAACCTGCATCATTGTCGTATGGTTATCAAACTCTTTAACCATATCTATGCAACACGCTGGCTATGCTTTGCTGTCTGAGAGCCTTTCGCCCTTGCTCCTGGAAAGACTGCCCCATGTTCTAAACTCAACTCCTAGAGATGTTAATTATCTTGCGAAGGCTCAGGGTTCCTAAAAACCATCCCCAAATCTTATTAAATTCACTGTCCAACAACTACTTACGACTATCTGCTCAGTACATGGAGCAATGAGTAGACGTATATTCACAAGATATCCCCAATGCTACAAGTTCATAAGCAAGTTAACGAGGTTGTAAATGTATTTAATCCCCTATTTCCTCTGAGCCTTGAATAACTGAGGATAAGCAGAATAAGGAGTTGGTTGTTACCCATTCTGGAAACTAGAAGCTGTATCAAATATACCTATTCACGTTTGCAGGACACTCATATGGGCTTACTTGGTACGTTTTTTTATTCTTCATAGTAATACTTTACATAACCACTGTTGCGATTATAGATGCAGTCTAACCCAGGTAACCTTTTATCTGATCTTTCCAAGCTTGCAAGTCGACGAGACATGGGCTGAAGATCATAGCTGTAAGAAACACTACTATGAACATCTCATCGACTAGTGACGATGCATGTGAGACTAATTCTACCTACTATGTGAATGCCTTTGAGATCCTCGTGGGGTTCTTCCATTATGAGAATTTACACAATGATCAAGATTTTGTTGTACTCGCAAGCTAAGCCTAAGCTACTAAGTGCGTTTATACAAATACTAGGATATATACTCATATGCGCGATCTGCCGATTTTATGATGTTGTAAGTGATTTGCGATCTTGTACACCTCACGTGGAATAAAAGTGACAATCCCTTGACCAGCTACGTTGATGAAACCGTGTTGATATGGTTGCCACGCTTGAGATATCAGTCGTTGATGAGAACCGAATACAGCTACATGGAGCGATAATGTGGTAGAACCTGACTTACATAACGCGGCGTCATCAAACAATGCAGTACCGTTGCATAATGATTTGTATATCAGTGCAGAAGCCAGACTGGACGTCATTATCTTAACCATATTCTTATCTGATGTTCACTTATAGCAAGCTAGATAATCCAGTATGGACGGTTGATATATAAGGACACTTGGTAATGGTGGTTTATGGTGGAATTGGCCGGTTGTTTACAATAGGTAGTGGTCACAGGGGAAACATGTGTCAACCCATATTGAAGTCAGTTCGGAAATATGGGATAAACCTTGGGTTTGCTGTAAATCAAGTCTGTGGTGGTCACAAACAATTTTCAACATGATCTATTCTACTCAGTAAGTTTAGTTCTTTGTGCCTGGTTTCTACTGTTCTTACAACCCACAGGTATTGAATAGAACATCTCCTGCATACATGATGCGATGCTTTGCATATAACTCTCCACGATCCAGCGAGAATCATGGTACTCAGGATCTTTGACTTCTTTTGTTATGGCTCCGTTAATTTTCTGCTCTTATAAGAGAATTCTCCATCTTTTGTAAAGCTGTGTTTGATACGTTGCCTCAAAGTTAATCTGGTGTGACACAAACATCGTGACATCACTCCACGCCACTAGAGCATGACTTTATTCAGTAAGAATAGTATGCTCTGTCACTCAAATACACAAACAATAACGCACTATTTTTGACCAAGCACCAGACTTTGAAGAAGGGTTAAACCATAGCCCGAAGGACGATTGAAGAGCGACAATGAAGGGTTTAATTCAAAGGTCGACTTGGCATACCCTAGACAATTACGAATTTCCGTTGTGCGATCACAAACAATATAATCAATGATCATTCATACCTTACGTCCTCACCGTCGCAGTGCGAGTCAAGGCCGATTACTTGATATCCATTTTTCCGAATTGAATTGCCTCGGCACACCTCCTCACCATTATACCTGTGCCTGTTGAACGAAGGGCGTAGGCATCATGTGACGTAACGGGCGACTGTAGATGGCTGCGATAGGTACTGGGTGACCCGATGAGAGAGACATGGTAAACACAACACTACTACAATCACACAAATATTGAGATCAAATTTTCTTCACAATATACAAAGAAATCACAACCCACAACGAAAGTTCACAATGTCACCAGGAGCAATCTCGCCGCTTAGCAAAGTCAAAGCCCTCACTTTCGACGTCTTCGGGACCGTCGTCAACTGGCGCTCATCCGTAACTGATGAACTCACGCTTCGAGCTTATCGCAAGACTTCCTCCGACCTAAAACAAGATGTCAAAGCTCGTGTTCAGAAGCTCACCGAAGAGGACTGGGGTCGTTTCGCACAGGAGTGGAGGAACTCGTACGGGAAGTTCACAAGAGGCTTTGACCCGGAAAAGCACACTTGGAAGACCATTGATCAGCATCACCATGACAGTCTAGTCGAGCTTCTCAAGGCATGGGATCTAGCTGATTTATACAGCCCAGCTGAGATTGAATCACTGAGCCTCGTCTGGCATCGCTTGACGCCTTGGGATGATTCCTCAGACGGTATTCATGAGCTTGGGAAAACATACAAAACCAGCACCTTGTCCAACGGCAACGTCTCGCTACTCAGAGACCTGAACGATTTTGGAAATCTAGGCTTTCATGTTCTCCTCTCAGGAGAGAAGTTCAGGGCTTATAAACCAAACCCGGTCGTATACACTGGTGCGGCACGTGAGTTGGGGCTGGAGCCCCATGAAGTTTCTATGGTTGCAGCACACCTCAACGATCTAGAGGCCGCGAGAGCCTGTGGCCTGAGAACCATCTATGTCGAACGCCCCCAAGAGGAAGCCTGGGATAAGGAAGATGAAAGGTACCAGAACGCCAAAGAATGGGTCGATATCTGGATCACGGAAGACGATCAAGGATTTCTGGCTTTGGCTCAGAGACTTAAGGAGTTGGCATGAGATAGTCGCAAAGTTTCGAGCCGCTGTTGTTGCTGTTATTGGTCATTTAGGTGCTGAGTAGGCACGAATTCGGACTTACCTATGGTCGAGACTCGATCGGCGGAGCCTTATTCTCAACCCAGAGCCACTTGGATTGTTATATAACATTGTTGTGTCTATCATTAGTAGCATAGAAGCTTTCCTCTAAGCTATTTGGAGTCATATGACCTCACGTTTATTGATTCCCAATTCGGACCTCATCCCTAAGACTTCTGTTTCCAGTAATACCATGAGATGTATTTAATCAGCTTACATGAATAAGGTCGATCATCAGCCCTCTGCTTACAATCATACGATCCTACCTAGTGCATCATACAGACGCTGGTGGCCAAAATATGCTACGGCATGAGCGCAAGTGGATAAAGGCGAGAACTTGAACAACAACCCCACGATCATGGAGCTGATGTTTTCGGCTCTAGCTAGGTGGCCAATTCTGTCTCCGTTTTCTCCGCCGTGTTCACTGTCAGGTCTAACGGAACCCCAGTAAACGAGAACTACGTGTTCCAGTCGGTATCTGTATCCAGAAAGTGTTGGAGCTGGACTTTTGGGTATTTGAATGAGCAGTTTTTTACAACACCTTCGGTCGAAGCGAGGTGGCAGAGGCCCAAAGTGTACAAGTGAGCCTGCCATTGAACTAAACTCGCCCTATTGAAACCTTGTTTTGCGGCTCTTACAGTACGAGCATAGTCTAGCCCAAGGCTGTATGTATTCAACCATAGGTAGGTAGAGTTTATCTCTGGGTGACTCAGCCCTGCTAATATTGGATCCTACCACCTTGGTTCGCATGCTAAATCCCACCCAACCGCGCAGGCGGGTATGATATTGTTCTCCCTGCACATCCAATGAACCTGCAACCCAGATCACACCTTCCTGTGACTGGTTGGGCTTCACGGATCGAATATCCGCAAGTTAGTCGGTCTCGTTTACAACGTGCCAGAGAATAACAAGAAGAGGGGCATCCGGCGGCAAAGCACATGGCAAAAGATACCTGGTCTTGGGTTTGTTATGCACCGAGGCTGTCGTTTAGATGCCAATAATATCCAGTTTTCGGCTGACGACAAGGTGCACCCATAGAAAGTCTGGGGAAACGTTGATTTACCCCATAGATGACAACGGCCCGACAATATACGAGTTTCCCTCTCCAGTTAAGACCGTTTGGCTAGCCTTGTTAACTTCCATTGTCCATGGCGCTTTCGGATCAAAGCAGACCAAGGAAGGAAAGAAAACCCAAGACCTTAGCCCTAAGTGATCAAAATACTTAGGCAAATCTAGCCTAAACTTAGGGGACTCTCTACTGAGTTTATTTTAATACCATATATCAAGGTCTGGTGCTTTCTTTCTTCCTAAGGGCAGAGACCGGGAAATTACCCAAATGTGTGATCGGGAAAATGTGACTATGGGGTGTCAATCGGTCCTACACGATTGGGGTGTGCAAGATCCGGGATGGCTTCAAGGGCCGAGAGCCATGAGCTAACAAGTAGCCGTAGAGTCCTGTTCGAAGCAAGAGATCTGACGTATCTGGAAATAAGTTTCAGTATTCTTTGCTGACCTGGCCCTACTGACTTTGTAATGAATTGGTGAGCTACATACCATGGTACCTGGATATCAAGACGTTTACAATAGGTAGGTAGCTTTCGGCTGGCACATTTAGGGTGTGGGGTAGATTTGTCTCGGGAGTGTTTGGCACACCTGCAGTAGTTCCTATGTGGCCAATCCAGTCGTGCTATTGTTCAATCGTCGAGAGAAGTTCAATAGTAGCAAAACCTTGCCCCAAGTGCTGCCCTCATTGTCTGTGCAACTCTGACGAACCTTCGCGTGATATGGAGCACCGTGTCATCGCTATATGCTCTCGCATTCCCGCTCAGGACAATGCAGTGAGATTGATACTGTAAGGCGAATGCAGATATCACGTCCAAGGGCCGACGGACTCGTTCCGAGCCAACGGAACAAGCATCATGTCTTTAGAGGTCACTGAGGCTCATCAGCCCCTGAATGTCCCGGCTGTTATGCAAGCAGTGGACTTAACTTATGGAGTACATAGATGTCCCTTGTGTGAAGACTGGACCCTGACTGGCGTGACCGTTGACGAGGTGAGATAGACGCCGGTCCCGCGGACGCTTAAATTCCCAGAGACCATAGAGTGGCGCCGCCGTGTCTCGATCCTCGTGTTAGCATCCGGTGTCCAGAATTGAATAGATCTCACTAGCCATCAAGTCGCGTATTTGAACGAGTGGCTGGTGATTGTATGCACATGTACCTAGACTGTAGTCCGAAGCTTGTCTTCGTCCGTGTCAAACATGCGAGCTCGGCGACAAAAAAAAAAGCAGGGTCTCTATGGAATACCGAGACGGGTGAAATATTAACCCCCATGCATGTAGCATTTGACATGGGCATGCTGCTCTAGAAGGGCAGGCAGTCGTGTTTCGGAAGATTGGAAGATTACGTGGTGGACCGATTAGCTGATGCCAAGAGGATGCAGCCAGTCCTGAGGATTACTTGATTTATAGCCAAGGGATTTGTTGCTTGTTGGACTGCTTGCTCGTTTTCCATCCCAGCAGTGGGAAACATGATGTTGATGCTATCTCCAAAAGCCACAAAAGCAAAGTAATGGGTTTTGCCGTGTGTTAAAGCCGCGAACACCGTTAGCGGGAAGTAAGGTAACTTAGATAAAAAGCAAAGAAACGACGGTAACGTTCTTGGCGTTGTATTTTTGACGCATCCAAGACTCGGTCGGCCAATCTGGTCTAGAGATCCTGTAATTTATTTGATATGTTGATAAGCCTATTTGGCAACTGAAATCACCAAAGCGCTTTCATTAAATCCTTTCAGCACAATAACTTGAATTCCATCTTGTCGTCTTCCGAGGCTGGTCCATTGGTCTGGTGCCCAACCAGCCCGATTTCTCCAAATCCAACCTCCTCTCTTGCCTCTGTCTCTCCAACATCGTCGAAACTCTGGTGGAGAATCAAAGCTCGCCGATGAGTGAGATCAGCAAGTGACAGGGGTGGAGATACCCCAGAGCAGACGGGACGTAACGCACAACAGCCAGAGACGTTACTTGCGCTGTGCTGTGCCGTGCCTTGTAGGAGGAGCGTGGAATCCCGTCCTCGCACCCCGTACAGTAGCGCCGGGTCCCTTGAAAGAACCCGAAAGGAAAGGATTGGATCAATCCCGGTCACTTGTCACTGGGAGCTCGACAAGCGCGGCTCTGGAAATGCTCGGGGCTTGGTGCTTATTAGGCGATGCTTGTTTATCACAGGGCATAACTGGGCGATCAGTGCAGTTGAAATACATAGGAGGTCGATTTTGGCTGGCAAAGCTTGTCTATTTGAAATTGAAGGAAGTACGTCGTTGTTGGTACACATAAAATAAATTCCCTTGGTAAGGCACCTACTAAGGTTGCTTGTCGGGAACAGCAGGTACCTTATTAATTCATTAGGTGGTACCTCTAGGTAGGTATGTACGTACTACAGGCAGGTACATACCCAGTAGGTAAGTAATTTTATCAGTTCTGCATCCATGGACGGAAGAGCTCCCTGGAAAGAAACGTGAGCTTTGATGGATGCTGGGAGCTGGGAGCGGCTTTTGCACAGGCCACCACCTTTTCTCCAAGGCTGGTCCTCTTTAAAATGCGACTATGCCTCCATGGGACTGGACTTCCCGGGGAGACAAGGACCCTGTCCCTTTGAACACAACCACACCACTTGTCCGTCCTGCGACCGCTTGGCCTGTGTGTGGGCTGGGCTGCAGCAGCTGCAGCTGCTGCAGCAAGCATGCACCATGCAGACGACTACACAACAACAAGGATGCTGATTTGAGAAACCAGAGCAAACGAGAATTGGAAGAAATAAATAGATAGATGAATGAATGAATGGATGGATGGATGGATGGATGAATAATATCAAGCTGTTGTGAAAAGAGAAGCCGGCCCGGGAAACCATTTCCAGCTGTACTTCTCGATTGATCACTGAATGGCATCCATTGCCACTAAACGCAGCATATGCGATCAATCCAACCTTTCTTCATAACTCTCAGGTGGAAGTTCCAACTAGGTATCCGTAACTAATAAATAAAGAAGAAGAAGAAAGAAGCTTTGCCAAACTATCTACACCAGACACACACACACATACAATGATCTTGCAAAAGACTTGAGTAGAATTACGACAGTGACAACAAATCTTTTCATTCCCCACTCAAACCACTAAAAGGTACAGACAAGCAGCCAGGCAACGCGTGTTTCTTGTCCTAGCCAGGCCAGGCCAAGTTCATGTTGGTTCTTTCAGCTACTACGTAGTAAGTTCCTGTCACAACCCAGCAAAATCACAGAGCAGCACGGAAGACTCTTCCAATCCACTCAATTCCTACAGTATGAGCAACGGACCAAGGCCAAACCTGGTAAAGCTGCCTAGATCCGGTCGAGTCCTCCGCCCGCCGCGACACAACCGAGCCGTGACCCGGGCTCCCGGGTGCCCGCCGATGAATAACCACCTATTAGTCTGTACTGTTCACTCCAAATAATAGTCACACCAGAAGTCACATCACTGACGAAGGTGGCACTCATTCATGTACCTGGCAGAGGACAGGACAAGTCTTTCATACAACCTAAAACGGCCCGGATTGATAGGGACCTTAATTGGACAAATCGACGATACCTTATTACCTACTCATCTGGGTTTGGGTTCCGAACATCCTTGAGTTTGAGCATGGTCAAGAAACCGCATTGTTGCAGAGTCCCAGGCGCTTTCATGCTGCAGCTTTTCAACCATCGAAGGACACGGTACGCAAAAGAATGTATACTTTTGGGTGATGGGTATAAACACCACAAGGTGAAGGAAATGGAGACGCTCGACAGCAAGTTTTGTGACCAGGACATGCCCCTCGTCCACCGCTGCACCATTCCGGCTTCATCCCTCGCCTATCAGGAGCCTAGCACAGCACCCTCGCTCTCCCATTTCTCGGGGCACCCACCGAACCGACATCCTACCCATGAATGGCCAGGGCAGCCCCATTTCGTGGGACTTGGGTAGCTCATGGTATTCGCTAATACCAGTAAGCTGCCTGTCCGTAGGGGATTTTCTCGTCCATTGATCCACGGCGACGAATCCCCTATCTGCTTGTCCGTGAAGGGTCATGTACCAATTGAACTACGGAGTTATTAGTAGACTGGAGTAATGAGATAGCTTTGGGTGTGCTTCCTGCATTCCCCATCCACGCTAGGTAGGTTTATCCGTAAACGTGCACAGTCTAAAGGGGAGTACCTCTGGTCAATGTAAATCCTCCACGCAAGGTACCAGACCGTCTGCACGGTGAAGTGGCTTGTTTGGATGCTGATCCCCCCCTTAGGGAACCTAGAGGACCCCTCCAAGGACCTCTAGCCTCTCCTTTAGGTCCCAGGAAGAGAGTACCGCTGCCGCGTCTCCATCGCATGGATACCTTTCACCCAGGTATTTGGTAAAACCTGGCGCCCCGCCTCTATTGCAACCTGGGAGTCCAGGGCGCCCACCTTCAAGGGCCTGCTAGCACTGAGTGAAAGTACCACTACAGTACGGAGTATGCTCAAATATTTGTGTAAGGTTGGGAGAGGGAGAGAGGAGGAAAAAGGTAAGAGGGGGAAAAAAAAGAGTTCTCCACCTTAGCTCGACTGGAGGTGGGCTGGGCTGGGCTGTCTTCTCCCAATCCCAATTCAAAGCCCAATGTGCAAGAGCAAGCCAACTTCCTCCATTCAGTCCAGTAACTCACCTTCCTTAGCACTCAGAGTCCAAGCAGCTCCACGTCTACGTCTACGTCTAGACCTAGACCAAACATCTACCTCTTGTCCACTCCCAACTCTTTTTTGGGCGGATATTGACACTACAACCTCACAAACAGACTGCTATTATTACCAGTCCCTGCCAGTCCGGTCCAGTGCTATCCTTTTTTGCCACTGGCGCTTGTTCGTCGACATCTGTAGCTGCCTTGCCGCGCCCTGCCTCGTGTCTTTGAGCCTTGCATTCATCGCTACGCATTGATTTGCCTTGCACTGCCGTCGACCCCGTCCGTCCTCCCAACTGCCTCGTTTTGACGCACTTGACGCCTTGACGCCCACCGCCGCCGCTACAAGTCAGCACATACCTACCTGCCTGCCTTCCTGCCTGCCTGCCTGCCTCCATTACGTTTTCTGGTGCTGCTACTGGTACTGCCACTGCCGCCGCTTTCGCTTGGTCACAGCTCTTTGCTCCATCAAGCCACCCCCTCCTCCGTTTCTCACCTTCGACTCTGTTTTTACTACCCGTGAAGACGACCTCGACCTCACGACCTCCAACCACCTTGGATATATCGACACTGCATCTCGTGAGCCTCAATTACCGACCACCCCCTCTCCGGTCCGTTGGTCGCTTGGGTCGTGTTTCTCTCCTGCGAGGCCCAATCTCTCTCCTCTTTTATCGACTCTACCCTTTGTCGATTTACTCGACTTCGCCATCGTCATGGCTGGCCGAATGGTGCTATACAAGTTGGTGGTTCTGGGAGATGGTGGTGTTGGAAAAACAGCTCTTACCATTCAGCTATGTTTGCAGCACTTTGTTGAGACTGTAAGTTGGACATGGCAGTTTTGTTTTCGCTTTATTAGTGATGTTGAGTTAACACATCTGTAACAGTACGACCCCACGATCGAGGATTCATACCGAAAGCAGGTTGTCATCGATGGCCAACCTTGCATGCTCGAAGTACTCGATACCGCTGGGCAAGAGGAATATACAGCACTGCGGGATCAATGGATTCGTGATGGTGAAGGCTTTGTTCTTGTTTACAGCATCTCATCACGATCCTCCTTCACTCGGATCAAACGATTTCACCATCAGATCCAACGAGTCAAAGAATCGTGCGCTTCATCGCCGTCTTATCCCGGTTCTCCTATCTCCGCTTCAAACCCGCAGCTGCCCGTGCCCATTATGCTTGTCGGTAACAAGAGCGACCGAGTCACCGAGAGAGAGGTCTCAACGCAAGAGGGTCATGCTCTTGCCCGTGAGCTCGGCTGCGAGTTTGTAGAAGCTTCGGCCAAAAATTGCATCAACGTTGAAAAGGCGTTTTACGATGTTGTTAGGATCCTACGTCGTCAACGACAACAAGCCTCACGCCCCTCGGAAAGATCGAGCGGCCGGACGCGAACAGGCAACGGAGATGCGAGGGGGGGCGATCGAGACGAAAGACACAGAAATAGGAACAAGGACCGAAGCAAGTCCAAGTGTGTGGTATTATGAGTGGATACATCCCATTACGGATCGGAAATCTATCAGTTAAGAGGAGGAAAATGAGGCGAACGAGTAGATCGATTCGCTAACGACAACAGGCCAACTTCAAGAAATACGCATGAGGCGATCCCTCATCTCTCTTGACAGAGGATATGCCCAATGATTTGAAGATGATTGGTGAGATACCGTGGGAAGTACGGAGGAGATAAGATCAGAGACGGGCTTTATTACTTTTCTGCGATTTCTAGATGGCCAATTGCCCAACAAGCAGGGCGACATGACGACGCAGCATCGATTGACGAACCAAAGCAGAAGCAGTTCCGCACCGGCGCACGGCGTACGAACAAAAAGAGGCATATTCTTGGGGCGCTAGGTTATCTGTTGACATTTATACTACTATTTGTTTTCCAAATTTACGACCAAAATTTGAATGGCATTCCTCTGCAACTGGCGACCTATCGCTGGCTCTCAACCGTGCGGAAACATCTCCACTACCTAATCGAGGGTTTCCATTTACATATGATTTCGGTTTAATAGTCAACTTCTGGAAGATAATATCTTGGTACTGAGTATAGGGTTGGAAATTCCCAACATCAGTCAACCTTACAGAATAAAGCAACGATAAAAGAATGGCCGTCAATCCTGATTCGCATCTCGGCTCACGTTTCTTTTACTTTCAGCTTACTCTTGGATGAACTCCCGAGTCATTCCGACGCAGTATCTAATCTCATAAAATCGTGAATCGTGTACAGTGAGTACCTAGGTGATCTACATTTATTGAAGCAAAGACTACCTCGTAATGGCAGTCGTGTCACCATCAAGAACAGGTGAGATCAGCAGTATCCCAACTCCTTCTGATAACCCGGTCCGGACTAGACCCCCTCAGAAATGTATGTACCAGATGATTGTTCTAAGGGAAAAGAAAGGGGCCCAGCAAAGATGCAACGGCCGATTTCCCCTCCCTTTGTTGGTGTCTTGTGTCATGTTGGCTCACTCACCAAGGGCATGAACACGGTGTTAGCCCCGTTAGCATCGGCGTACCTTGGTATCTATCGAGCAGGACTCGGAACCATGTTCCCTGCCAGTGGACTTTCAATGCGTGCCCTGATGCTTAGAGAGCACAGAGCTGGTCGGAGATGCTATCTCATCTATTGCCATTATACCAAAGGCTACTTCCCTGCTGCTGTTCTGGCTTTGCTTCGAAAGCTCATGCGGCACACGCAGCATAGTATTACGGCGACTCGAATGAAGACACAAGTGCAGTAAAGCAAAGTAAAGATCGATCTGATAGCGAAATTGGTGGGGTTTGCTAAGTTAGGTAGTTAGTTACTAGTTCCCAAACGTGGGTGGGTGATATGAATGGGGTGTCGTTGCAATTTGAAAATGGACGAGTTTGCGCTACGCTACAAGTAGATGTTCAACCACAAAGGTTCCCCATCAGCGATGGAGACGCTGTGGAATACTTCTGTTTACGAGCAGCTACAGTAGCTCATCACTTACTGCCCATGGCCGTAGGGTGGATGGATGGTCATTGATTGATTGTATGCATGCACCACTCCCACGCTTCCCGCAGGTTATGTGATGGTTATCAAATCATTCACCCCACGTAATTTTCATGAACCATGACACTTCTCAACGACGCCAAAGAGTAAAGCGGGATGGAAAAAGAAAGAAGTGCCTTGTTTACATGCAGCTAGCTAGTGGTCAACGACTCGGTTACATAGGTACTACCTACTGAACTACCTTGCCTGGTGCGCTGTAGTCTGTAGAACAGGTCATTTGAAAGACGGACTGCGTGCCGCGTGTGTATGTTTATTATTATTCCCATTGCGGATGTTATCGCAGTGACGCTTCACACTTTGTTATGGAAGCATCAATGTCGTAGTCGATACGGACCTATCTACTACCTGGTAGGTAATCTAAAGTCCCTACTAAGGTAAACCTAACACCCATGACATCAACTTGATATCGAATTTAGGGCTGGGATTATTAAAAATGGCCCATTTATTGCTAATATGGGCAGCTAGTCATTCACCCACAGGAAATCCGATGGTAGAGCTCTAGGCTTTCACAGTGACAGGACAAGTGCCGAACAAAGTTTCCATACGGTTAAGCCTATGCTGATGCTACCGGCCTCGTTTCTTCTCGAAGAATTGCGCAGGGGCTTCGGATTAAGATCCATGACTAGGTACTAGAACTCATCCTTGGAAGTGAGCCACAGTAGCATCGTGTTTTGGTCTAACCCAGGGAAGCTTATGGCGCTACATTAGGATAGGAGCAGCTACTATATTGCGTTCTTTTTTGCAAGTCACGTAGCTGTGTACCTATGCGCGAGTGTGTGTGTGAGTATGCATGAAGGCATGTATGTAGGTATATAATAAACTCTAGACACGTCGGATAGACTGGTCTCCGAGGCCATTGTGCATCTGTAAGCCGTCCCGTGTCGGGGTCTGGTATCCGTAGAGGTGGACGAGGAGGGCCGGCATGGACCGGCGTCATGGCCGGAGCCTACAGCAGACTAGCACGGGCGTTTAAGATGACCCTGAACGAAAGGGAACGAGTGGCAGTCACACCCCAGCATATCACGACTGTATGTGTGTAGTTGCCTCTATTACATGCTACTTGGTCGCTCGTGAAAAGGACTCAGCAGTGACGGGCAGTTAAAGTAAAGGGACGGATGCTGGGGATGTGCACAGAAGGGGAAGGTCAGCCATCCAAAGGAATCAACCTAAGTGAAGTGGAGGGTCAAGAAACACATCAAACGTAACATATTCGGGGAACAGGGGATGAGAAATCCCGAAGCTAGGGTTTAGAGAAGAGACTTCTGAAGCCCTGCAGGAGACACAAGAGACGGCGTGGTTCAAGACTCACGTTTCGATACTGGACTTGGGCGAGTAGCAGCAGTGCTAACCTTACCGTACCTGCAATAGCATCGACATTCATGACAAGCTCTTGGAGCCAACTCGACCACTTCACAAGTCATGTCAAGAGACAGTGCCGGACCTAAGGGCGCCGATAGTCTCGGCCAACTCTGCTAACCAGCCTCGACCAAATGATCAACATGTTGGCTTTGAACTAGATATCCAGTGTTACGGATAAACCCGCATTCGCAACACCTATTTCACTCTATCCCTTAGGATATGATTGTGTTACGGCAGGGACACGATGTGCTCGCCTTGAAGACGTCAGTTTATAGACTGAAGAGCTGCCCCAGGTGTGATGGGCAAATTTATCCATGTACAAGGGCATTATTGGGCGACACAATGACGGCAAAGGTCGTAGGTCAACCTAGTAGTCGGTTGAACCAGATGTTTCGAAACTCTTCCCCAACAAACATATCGTAAAGGGCTTAAAACATCTACGCCAAATACACATAGCCTGCAATAATGGATTTGGACCATGGTGTCAATCGAATTGGTGTTTTATCTTCAGCGAGTCGCGATGCTACCCAGTAAAGATGATCAATCTAGCGGCCAATAGGCAGAGCTGTCTATCGGCCGAGTCATGGTGATAACCTCGCGAGATCGACAGTCTAGGCACGACGATCTTCGTGCGATACCTTTCAGATTGTGAGGGGAAGTGGCTGAGAGGCCGGCTTTCAACATTAGGTACCTGGTATGACGAAATCCATACCTAAGGTAATAGTCTAGTACTGATAAAACCCGAAAGTCCCGAGGTGCTGAGAAAGAATGGATTTAACAACTGACCTACACTACAATCCCTCTCATCCCAGGTCTGGTTGTACTTGGATTGTTGACTACCTTATGAAACTCATTTTACCCAAGCTATATAGCATAGGACACCATGTGACAATGATGACCAGTCTCTACATATTCCCATTGTGTCTTGATTCCTGCAGGAACCGGTGATCCTGTCTCTGCAATCATTTGCAGTATATAGAGACCGGCGACGGGATGTATATTTGCATCCTTCATGTCTCCCATGACAAGGTACTACAGGGCATATTCCAGGTGCCACAACGGGTTGAGGGCGTATCAGGAACAGCACCCATCATGGATACACAATCATGTATAGAATCATCTCTATTCAATATTCACATAGAGACTTACGAGGCCTACAGGCATCCCTGAAGCCGTTGCCACGGCCTTCTTTCCAAGACGCCATAGCTGTTAACAAGTCCCTCTCCGCTATCCTGAGTATAACATAAAAAAGGGAGCCATATCCCGTGACAATTCTGTGTTTGTCTTCCAATAAAAGTTGACATGAAGTGAATAGAACATAAAGAAAATAAGTAAAAGACAATTCTAGTCCATGTCCCTTGACCAACATTCGGCTAGATTCGTGATATATTCGTGAGAAAGTTGCAATACATCAGAGTAGAGTGACGCAGCTGCTACTCTTTTGTCGCGTGCTTGTCCCCAAAAGGACTGCTGTCCCGCCTCGTGAGAGCCAGTGGCTTGTCATCCTCGCCTACTGAATCTTCCATGACGGCACCAAGGCTAGGGGCCTTGTTTGCTTTCTGTGGACTAGATCGCTCTGGGGGGTCCGAGAAAGGGCCTTGGTCTACAGAAGGCGACTCGTCGATAACGGTAATGCTTGAGTCTCTAGTAACACGGCCACTGGGTGTCGTTGGTGGTGACGGTGCCATGGTTGATGAAGATGTGTCTGATTCTGTCTTACTTCCCACGTCGACCTTCTTCAATGTTCCAACTTTGACCACCTGTGCACGAGCCTGCGTAGCAGTGTTGGCACTGTTGAGGAACGTTGAGCCGACGCTGAACGCACTTGCACCGCTCTTGGGCCTGCCGCCACCAAACTTCTCGAAGTCAATTGTAGGGACTGGAGGTGCCACCATGTCGCCGCTGTTGTTACCGACGGACTTGACACTGACAACGGTGGGCTTGGCTCTCATTCCAGTCTGGGCAGGTGTAAGAACCTGAGCCTGTTTTCCATAAATCGTAGAAGCCACACTAGATCGAGGTGCGTAAGAGGTACGAGCGTATGATGTTCGGTCCGAGTAGCCCGACAGCCCCGAGTAGGTAGAGTCTCGGAGATCGCCAGGAACAAAGAAATGCTGGTCGTCGTGTCCTAGACCCCGGTTGGCCTCGGCATGGTGCATAGGGATCGGTGGGACTGGGGGGACAAGAACGTTTGGCGATGTCGGGGTCGCTCGGTTTGTGACGCCAGGTATATATGCGATCTGAATGATGTTTGATGCTCGCGTGAGGACTGTTGATGCGATTGAGTGAACGGTGTGTGTAGAGTGCGGCCGAGTTCCTCTCGAGGCAGCATCCTTCTCATTCTGAATGGCGTCTGTGTCTTCGATGTATATAGACGTGGGGATCTGCGAACGCTTCGGCTTGATACAGAATCTCCATACTATGTAGGTAGCAATAGCGATGACCACGATGCCACCGAGAACACCACCAACGATGGCGCCAACATTTGGGCCACCGCCGCCGCTGTTGCTGGAGCTGTCCGAGTCCTTTTCGCAGAAGGATGTAGCACACATGGTACAGTCGAGGGGAACGGTGAATTGGCAGACTTCGTTATCTGCGCACTTTGGACATTCAAGTTGTGTGTCATCGTCACATTTCACACAGTCCTTGCTTCGGGGGACAAGCTGGAATGCTAGGGACGATTGTTAGAGACTGTGAAACTGAACATGCCAGCAACTCTCTGTTTGACTTACCATGGTTTAACTCATCCAGGTTCCTGGCAACAAGGTATCCTGACCTCTCCATCATGGCGACGTTAGGGTATGGAAACTTTTGGAGCGAATGCGATGATATATGATGCTTGGCTGTTAAGATATGTCGATCGCTTTGGATGATCAGTCAGGCACAAGTTGTGGTGGGTTATCAACAATGCTTGGCAATACGCTGACTCGAATGGTGATCTGCGACAGGGCTTGGAGAGATGGTGAGATTATGTGGTGTTTTTTGTTTTTGTTTTTTGGTAGTCGATTTCCTGTATATAAGAACGAGTAGAACAAGTCGATGTATATCCAAAATCGAGTCCGTGATAGTCGAAGTGAGATGAGTGAGAAACGAGTGTGGGTTCAGAGGCTAGCTCGGATGAAAAGGAAGGCTGGTTAGGAGGCGCAAGGAGACATAATCGACCGGGCGATTGATTCGAATAATAAAATACGAGAAAGAAAAGCCGGGCTTCTTCTCTCTCGGGATTCGATTCGGTTCAAATCGATGCGTGGAGGTGTTGGCCGTCGATGAGAAATTGATGCGATCGTCTGGGGTTGCAAAGAACGATGAAGGAGCGAAATCAACTGCACAAGCGGGAAGCGGCGGGAGGTGGGAGGAGGTCAAGTCAAAGTAGTGAGAGGCACACACGCACTTGCTTTGGTGGGTGCGAGACATCGATTGGAGCACGAGGAGATGGTGCAACAGGGATGCTGATGCTTGACTCTGCCTCTTTCAGCGATGGCGAAACAGGTAGATTAATCGCACTGTATATCAGCCCCTGATATTGTGGCTCCGTGTGTGCAGATTGGCTTGTGGAAAAGCTTGTACTATCCCTGCATGATATCCACTAAGCAGTGCTAGAAGCCCCTGAGGATCCTGGCCAGACACTGTATTGACCAGTCGATTCGGGCCTAGATCCAGTGCCGCCCGTTGAGCTATTAATTCAGGTGCCGCAAACCATCAAATGGACGCCGGCTTCAGGTGAACACGAATGAACAACCGGCATCGTGCAGAATCACCCAGTGCATAATGCACTACTCATGAGGCTCTTGATTGTACGTCGAGGAGAAGAGGCAACTCTGGATCCAAGACTCCAACTGCAGAGTAACGGCCTTATCAAGACAGGCCCTTATACATACGTTAAGTGTTATACCCTACCAGACTCCGTAGAGTTACAGCCTGTTTCCCCGAATCCATGCCCTGGGAGTGTAGTTCTGACCAACCATGATGGAGAGTCTCACCAGTGGCACGAGTCTGCATACCAGACTTGGGCGAATTCTGCAGAAAATGCATTGTCTGCACCAGACGCGCGTCCCTAGATCCGAAACAACAAACTCCCGATGCAAGAGAAAAAGCTTGCCTCGCCATCACCCCTCGATTATTGAGAAGTAGCGCTCATAAGTGCATTTACGCCGATTCCAATGTGCCCGACTTTTCCATAGCTTCGGCTTTGTGATTAAGAAATGTTATCAGCAGGGTCATACCCGTTATTCTTTGGCTGTTAATGTCTAGGGTTTCATATTGGCGGCCTATATCAAATATCACACTTGGCGAATCATGATTCAACATTGAAATCTTGCCGTGGACTTTGGCTTCTCTTGGCAGCATTCGTTTATACTTTCTCCCTGTCATCGGGTCTTTGAAAAAGCGAATATATTATGTTAGCTCGACCGTTGTGCAATGATCGAGAACTTTGACCCACTGCGGGAGCATCATGTTTCTCAATTTCGGTAACTGCAGGTGATCTGTGCCGATATTTTACATACCTACATACATGCGAATTTCATCTTCAGATACTAGAGTACGTCAACTTTACGCTTTGCGCGAAAATCGTGAGGTTATCCGTTTCTGCACCTCATCTCAATGTCTCAATAGTACAGTGACTCTGTAATATCTTTGGAAACCGAATATGTAAATTCTTCGTTGCGCATTGAACTTTAGTCCTGTGTTGTCGGATTGAATATGTCGATCTGTTTACCCTATTGTATTGCAATGATAGACTCGTGTTGCGGGCATTTACAGGGGTTTCGAGCGAAATCTAGAATATCTATTCAGTATAATGATCCAGGGCAAATGATAGATACCCGTCTACTGTATTTACCTTATAAATTAATAATTCACTGCTCAGTCGCTATGCCTTGGCAACATTTATGACTACGTTGAATAGATGCCATATGGTAATGACTCGTGTTGCTCCGGCGCTGCACAGTACTAGAAAAACCAGACATTTCGTAGCCTCTTGCCTTACTGGCCGATACTTTTCAGTGTAGCAGTTATTGGGATCTTTGCATTCAGGCCACGAGCTTTATCCTGTTTCTCTTATCACTGGATCAGAACCAGCCGGTGTCTCGGAAAAGCAACCGAGGATGGGGACCACAGGCTGCTCGATATCGACGGTATCCGTACCGGGGATTGTGTTAGGCTAATTGAATGCGGTTGATAGCCAGAGCATTGATATGTAGTGATCCACCGGAAGACATAAGGCGACAGTTCTAGGTTCGATGCATGAGCTCATATCTGAGATAAAGAGATCTGGTAACGGATATCCAACGAATCTCGGACATATCAAATGCGAACAGCTCGAATAAGCTCGATAGCTGCGTGCCTCAACCGTAGGGCTGGGGAGCCCAAGGTTTCCATCGACTGCCAGCTGACGTGAGGATGAAGGATTCCGCGCCATTGCATTAGACCTTGGCTCGACTGGAAACAACTGGGCTCCAAAGCCCGCTACTTGGTGGCCTTGTCTGTAAATTCAACATGGCAAGATGCAGTCAGAATGGCGGGCCACAAATCTCACCCTGCACTTGTCCGAGATTGGATAGAATTCAGAACAGAGACGTAAGGTAATACGGAGTACTAGGTACTAAATTAACGGACAAGACCGTAAAATACCATGTTGCTTGCGCCCCAGCATCATAAATGTCTCTAACCAGCGAGGCTGAGCAAGCCCAGCCAGTTGTCGGCTCGCCCCAGCTAATTTCAAGGTTGCTAAGACAGGATCGGCTATTTTTAGAACATGCGCTTTGTTGTGGCAGATTCTTTGTCATGTTTCGGACAAAAGACTAACCCAGTCGAGCGTTTTAGCCAAGTAACCGCAAGACAAGGGAGGAATCGCCTGAATGTCACCATTTGTGATCCAGCCAGAGATAGGGGATAAGGTAGAGATGGGAAGTAACACAAAACATATGCTTCGTTTTAAGTAATGGTGTCTGTTTTGTTTGATCTTCGTTGGCGGTCAGCAACCAAGCACCGACGCAGCAATCAGGGACATGGTTAAATCTGACTGCTGACTGGTTCTGGCGAACTACGTTAGTTAGCTGCCGTGGTCCAAAAGTCGTGCAGGTGAGCAGGCTTGCAGTAGGCTCAGCGGCTGATGTCAAAGGGAAAGGATCGTAAGCCAACAGGGCTGGGTGCGGGTACTCCCAAACGAAAGGCAATGGCTGGCTGGTGTACTAGTTCCTGAGGCAGCCAGACTGCAAAGCCCGTGCCTTTGGGGGGAAATTAGGGACCATTGCCCGTACCAGACAACGATGCGAAGGGCATGTGGCCGGAGAAAGGGGATGACGATCTTTCGGCAAGCTGGCGGTTGAAGGAAAAGGGGAGTCAAAAGGTATTTATGTATCCATACCTTAAGCAACTTGGCTTCTGGAACTTTGCATTGGCCCCCCGCAGAAGCTGCTAAACTAACTACACGCTGAAACAGCAGAGTATGCAGAGTACTGTGCAACACAGCTAGTAACTCAGTATTGAGCAAACGGTAGGCGCCAGGCCCGAGCAGTAATGCAGATGCAAACCCGACAATTCTCAGCTTAGGTATCGGGCATCTCCTGTCAATGGTAAGTACGGATATGCCCCGTTGTCTTTGGATGGACAACAATGCAAATGCCAGGGTCCCGTGGCTATCTCCATAATCTGTGGCACTCTAGTTCCTCATTTCAAGGAACTTGGTTCCAGTGAATTGTAAGACGGGTTGGGAAAAAGAGGTTGATTGAACGGTGAGTAGGCGAATACAGATATTGCGGTGGCTGAAGTCTCCGGTATGAGAGTTGAATGAAGAACCAGCCGTCTTCTTCGCCCTGAAGTGCAGGCAGGCTTTGGGATCAATGCTGACGAGACGACCTAGCGGTAGTGTACAGTATGTACGTGGCCTCAGGGACCAAGAAAACACCGGACCTCGATACAGGGTGTCAAAATAAACTCTTCAGAGAGTATCCTAAACTTAGGCTAGTTTACCTAAGTCTTTTTGTCATCTAGGACTAAGGTCCTGAGTTTTCTCCCCCCCCTAGCGTTGGTAGCCGACCACACGTCTATTCGTACAGTGTAGATGTAGATCTCTCGATAGTTTACAGCCGCAAGCCTCTCTGAGTCCGTTCTGTCTGTGAGAGGTGCTTCAACGTGCAGGAAGCCAGTAAAGCTTGACGGCATGCCCGTCTCAACGCTCAGCCAGGTCAAAGACGTCTGCGTTTTACGGATAGTTGTCAACGACTGTGAATCGTCATCAGAGAACTCACCAGCCCAAAATGCACTGCAGTCAGATTCTCGTTTCTTAGAGGGCGGGTATCTGATTCTTGACAGGGATGGCAGCTGGAGATGGGATGGATCCTCGCCCCCCAAGTACCTATGTACCAACTTATGGCGGAGTGGAGTGGCTCAGCAGGCTTAGCGCGAGATGAGTCCCCTATTCTTACCTCTCTTTCTCAAGCTGTGAGCCCAGTCGTGGAGCAAAACGAGATTCGTTCCCAGGGCCCTTTCATCAAAACATTTTCTCAGAGGAGAGGAGAAAAATAAACCCTGTCACTAGCCTTCTTCTTTGCATTCATTATCCCTCTTCCCTCCTATCCTCAACTTCATCCTCCTTATCCTTCCCCCCCCCCGCTCCAACTATCACCGTTCTTTTGAGGCTGGCGCCTCAAGTTTCCTACTGTATCTGTTGACTGTTGCTGGGGCCAAGCTACTAGAGCTACCTACTAAACTGCCACTGCTATTCAATAGGTGGCTGCCCGTGACCACCATTCGCATTTCCTTCCTCCTGTTTCAGCTCCTATCTCGACTAGAGAAAAACTCACAACACCATTTTCACTTCGCACCGCTATCGCTACCGCGCATCATTTTATCCGAAGCTCATCGACTAGAATCCCCAACAGTGCTGAGCGCCTACGGGAGCATAACTATTCACCATGGCGTACAATGGCCGTGATCAGGAGTATGGAGGACATGCTTTGCAGGACCTTCCTGCTGGCGGAAGCGTGAGTGCACATTCTTGGTCCATAGCCCAATGTTGAACGACAAGGACTAATTCTTCTCCAGCAGTACCATCTCCCCCCTCAAGAGAACGACGAGGAGCAGGGCCGCGGTCTCTTGAACTCAGGTTACGACCAAGATCGACTTGGCGCCCGCACTCCCCCAGACCGCCCCGTCTCTGCTTACAGTCTCACCGAGTCCTATGCCCCCGGAGCCTCGTCAACCATGCCTGGCCAGGGACCTACTGGATATGGTGATGGTGGCAGCTTCGGTCAGTTTGGCAACCTTGACGCCGCTGCCCCTTTCCCTCGCCCCGACTCTGCCTTCGACCCCGAAGACAGCTGGGTTGAGCGACAGCAGCAGCCTCAGATGGGCGGTGGCCTTGGCCGCTCGAAAACCAGAAAGATTAAGCTTGTTCAAGGTTCAGTTCTGAGCATTGATTACCCTGTTCCCAGTGCAATCAAGAATGCAGTCCAGCCCCAGTATCGCGACGCTGAGAGTGGTACCGAAGAGTTCCATAAGATGCGATATACCGCCGCCACATGTGATCCCAACGACTTCACTCTCAAGAACGGCTACGATTTGCGACCACGCATGTACAATCGACACACTGAGTTGCTGATCGCCATTACATACTATAACGAAGACAAGGTTCTTCTCGCACGAACACTGCATCACACCATGCAGAACATCCGCGACATCGTCAATCTGAAGAAGTCGACCTTCTGGAACAAGGGCGGTCCAGCTTGGCAGAAGATTGTTGTATGCTTGGTTTTTGATGGTATCGACAAGGCTGACAAGAACACTCTGGATGTCCTTGCCACTGTCGGTGTGTACCAGGACGGTGTTATCAAGAAGGATGTCGACGGCAAGGAGACTGTTGCTCACATCTTCGAATACACCAGCCAGCTTTCCGTCACGCCCAACCAGCAGCTTATTCGACCCACAAACGAAGGCACACAGAACTTGCCGCCAGTTCAAATGATCTTCTGCTTGAAGCAAAAGAACACCAAGAAGATTAATTCGCATCGATGGTTGTTCAACGCATTCGGCCGTATCTTGAATCCTGAGGTGTGTATCCTGCTCGATGCAGGTACCAAGCCCAGTCCCCGATCTCTCCTTGCTCTTTGGGAGGGATTTTACAACGACAAGGACCTCGGAGGTGCTTGCGGTGAGATACACGCTATGCTGGGTAAGGGAGGAAAGAAGCTGTTCAACCCCCTCGTTGCCGTCCAGAACTTCGAGTACAAGATTTCAAACATTCTGGACAAGCCTCTCGAGTCTTCTTTTGGTTACGTCTCTGTCTTACCTGGTGCTTTCTCGGCCTACCGATTCCGAGCCATCATGGGCCGCCCGCTTGAACAGTATTTCCATGGTGATCATACCTTGTCTAAGATGCTTGGTAAGAAGGGTATCGATGGTATGAACATTTTCAAGAAGAACATGTTCTTGGCTGAGGATCGTATTCTTTGTTTTGAGCTGGTCGCCAAGGCTGGCCAGAAGTGGCACTTGTCCTATATCAAGGCTGCCAAGGGTGAAACCGATGTGCCTGAAGGTGCAGCTGAATTCATTAGTCAACGTCGACGATGGCTCAACGGTTCATTCGCTGCCACACTATACTCACTGATGCATTTCGGACGAATGTACAAGTCGGGTCATAACATCATCCGCATGTTCTTCCTCCACATTCAACTCATCTACACCACTCTCAACACTCTCTTCACATGGTTCTCTCTTGGTTCTTATTGGCTTACAACATCCGTTATCATGGATCTTGTGGGTACTCCCAAGCCTGCGTCCGGTTATCACGCCTGGCCATTCGGCGACACGGGTACACCTGTCGTCAATGCCCTGCTTCAGTACCTCTACTTAGCCTTCGTCATGCTCCAGTTCATTCTGGCTCTTGGTAACAGGCCCAAGGGCTCCAAGTTTACCTACATCGCTTCCTTCATGGTCTTCAGTCTCATTCAGGGTTACATCCTGGTCCTCTCAGCCTACCTGGTTGTTCGTGCTTTTGACACGCCCATTGGAGATCAGATCTCGTTCGCCTCGACCGACGCTTTCCTTGACAGTTTCTTTGGCGGTTCGAGCGCTGGAGGTGTTATTTTAGTCGCCCTTATCACCATCTATGGACTCAATTTTCTTGCCTCGTTCATGTACCTCGATCCCTGGCACATGTTCCACTCCTTCCCCTACTATCTACTTCTCATGTCGACTTACATCAACATTCTCATGGTTTATGCCTTCAACAACTGGCACGATGTTTCCTGGGGTACCAAGGGCTCAGACAAGGCTGAGGCACTTCCCTCTGCCCACGTCACCAAGGGTGAGAAGAACGAGGTTGTTGTCGAGGAAGTTGAGAAGGAGCAGGAGGATATTGACAGCCAATTCGAGCAGACTGTCCGCCGAGCTCTTGCTCCCTTCAAGGAGGTGGAAGAGGTTGAGAAGGCCGATGTTGAAGATGGCTACAAGTCTTTCCGAACAGGACTCGTCGTCACCTGGCTGTTCGGAAATATTCTCCTTATTGTCTGCATTACCAGCGACAAGTTTGATAACCTCGGATGGGGTGTAAGTTTTTTCCAGCGCTATGCGATATGTGGTCTATGCTAACAATTTGATAGGAACCTGCCACAGATCGCAAGGCGCATTACTTCCAGTTCCTTCTGTACGCTACCGCCGTGCTGTCGCTCGTTCGTTTTGCCGGTTTCTTGTGGTTCCTGGGCAGGACTGGTATCATGTGCTGTTTTTCGAGACGATAAGCTTCGTGCGTACCTACGCTCGTTGTATTCGAGACTCACACTTTTCTGGAGAGGCCAAGTACGGGAAAGTACTGGCGCCTGTCATAGTAGACAAACTGGATTTTGGTACCGGATACCTTTGTTATGTAACGTACGCTGGGTTTTGACTATTTGAGTTAATGGAGGGACATCCACAAAAGAGGACATTGGAAGTGAAGGTATTCAGACCAGACCTGAGCACGAGCAAATGCATCTCTATTTAGTCTTTTTCAGATTGGCATCTGCCCCTGGGGGTTTATGACGCATTTGAATGATATGATTCTTTTTTGATAATTAGTATTGCCTTGTTGCTTGTGTCTTCTTCCTTCATTGACTGCCTCCTTGTGTACTAACTCACACGACCTATTAGGTAGGTATGCGTCATTCTGGCGGTACCTTATCGCCTAAACTTCGGTGGGGTTCAAAGTTTAGGCTTGTGGCTGCCTTACGCCGTGTTATCTTATCAAGCATCATCACCTTTTCCACTCAGCGCGACTAGACCCTTCTTGCAACTGAGTTCAGCGCATGCACAACCAATCTCTCAGAATCTTGCAGTGCTATTTGCCCTGCATTATCCTATTATTTGAAAATATCGTCGTGCCCGGGCTCTTGCACTTCATTTTCTGTGATCTCATCAAGTTCTTTCCACAGCGTATAACGACAGCCCAAACCTGGGCCCCCCACATCCACGATGTTGAAGATATGGTCGATGGTGAGTTATCTACCGGCCGCTACCAGCTAGTTAGACACTGACAGTGGTATAGAAAAAGGAGCAGAAGGAAGCAGAGAACGCCGAGGGTCAGGCGACGGGTGGCAAGAAGAAGAAGGTGACTGCTGCTCAGCTGCGCGTGCAAAAAGGTATGCTTCATCCTGTCCAGACCTTGACGTGTAGCGGTGTGTTCAGGATGCAGAGATTAACGCATGCTATAACAGATCTTTCAGAACTTTCCCTCGGATCAACGATGAAGACAGAGTTCCCCGATCCCGATGACATCCTTAACTTCGTACTCACGATCGACCCTGATGAGGGCATGTACCGAGGCAGCCGCTTTACCTTCGATTTCACCATAAACCAGAACTTTCCCCACGAGCCTCCCAAGGTCCGGTGCCGAGAAAAGATCTACCATCCCAATATCGATCTTGAGGGGAAGGTCTGCCTGAACATTCTACGAGAGGATTGGAAGCCAGTGCTGAACTTGAATGCTGTGATTGTTGGCCTGCAGGTAAGGAGCCCGGAGAGCAAAGCGCCTTGAGTTACTCAGACGTGAAATACGAAGTACGTATGATTGTGGATTAGTTACTAATACGTGTGCAGTTCCTGTTCCTCGAACCCAACGCATCGGACCCGCTCAACAAGGAGGCAGCTGAAGATCTACGAAACAACCGAGAGGGATTCAAGCGCAACGTGAGGACTGCTATGGGCGGTGGAGTAGTCAAGGGCAGGACATACGACAGGGTCCTGAAATAGATTTGGAATAAGACAAATAAACAGGAAACCCAAGGATGGAAAACCAGAAGGGACGGGCCGTTAGGATTTTGGGACGATACAACGACTTAATCGGTGTTTGAGACAGACAAGCATTTGATAACAAAGAGCATCGCGTGGCGTCTGATAAATCCATGATCTTGATTAGGCAATCCTCCAACTTCCAAACATTCCACGATTGTTGATAGTGACGGATTTTGGTCGAGAGGAGAGTCAATGGCGAGACTTGGGAGGTGGGGTAGAGTCGACCTGAGCTGAGCTTGCGATGCCTGCTCAGGAACAGATGATCTATTAGTGGTACTCTCTATTGGCTAGCGATATCTTGCTGCCCTGGCTGCCGACCTAAGATCAACGGCTCAAGATGAACATCGCGTGGCTTGCCTGGTTTGCTTTATGGTGTCGTCTTCGCACGTGGAGTATACTGTAGACTATTAACGCGGAGTCTAGAAATGTGAATTGAGCCTCATCCAGGTGCTAAGAGTCCGTGACCCGGAGTAAGTGGAGTTTCTCAAGGAGTCAACATGGAGCCAGATCTGGACTATCTTGTCTGCCATATTGACCGGAGGAAGTGATATGGCCCCGAGCGCGGTGCAGCTGCCGTTGCCGCTCATAGATATGGAGTCGTGATGCTGAGTTCAGCAGGGCCCTATTGGACAAGACGCCTGAATCGGCCGTGGTGTTGTTCGTCGGACGGTATGCGGCTTATGGGCTCGGGGGAACTAGTAGAACTCCGAAAGCAACAGGGCCCATTTCTTTCGAGGGTTACCCCGTCAAAGCATTAGCTCCAGGTTGGGATAGCTTGAGATGGTGCGGGCGAGAAGTGTTCAATTTTGCCACGCGATTGAAGTCAGTTAGGGCTTTGGTTTTTGAAAAGATATTTGAAGAACTAGACTGTAAGAATAGCAGAGGGGTTTTCCCCTTCATTATTTATTTTTCACAGTGTATTATTGCTGCCTATAGCTGTGTCTTGGGCCGCCTTCTTCTGGCGGTCAGATTTATACATATCCGTGTATGCAACAGCATCAAAAAACTCACACGGAGAGCTTTGGTGGTTGGACAAGATTAAGTCACCGCTAATTGGCCGAAACTTACGTGACTCAACGTGAGAGAGAGTTCTCGAGGTCTAGGTCATGTCCATAGTACACAATTCCCCTCCCTCCGATACGCTCTCAGTCAAGTCGCCTCTACCCACATAGCCCCAGACCCATCCCCCGCTGCTCAGCGTAGGGCCCCCACCTCACAGTACAAGCCGAAATCGGTCCCCCCTCCAAGCGATGTCCCTTGGAGTGAAAATTAGGGACAGCTCAAACCTAAGTACTTAACCTTTGCTCTCGCCATTGCCTTTCCCCCTTTCTCTTCCTCCTCATCCTCTCTCAGACACTCTCCCCTCAGTTCCCAAACTGTCCCCTCACATCCTCACAATGGCTTCTCGCAACTTCACAAAGGCCCTCCGTGGCCCTGCCCGCCAACTGGCTTCTGCTCCCCGCGTTCAGCAGCGAACTTTCGTTGCTGCTGCTCGCTCCGCTGCTCGTGTTGGTGCCGTTGCCCGACCCGTTGCCGCTGGCCCCGTCCAGCAGCAGGTTCGCGGTGTCAAGACCATTGACTTTGCTGGCCACAAGGAGGACGTCTATGGTGAGTGCATCTCCAATTGCGGCTGCCGGATCAATTGAAGACCCCATGCTGACTAGTATTCTATAGAGCGTGCCGATTGGCCCCAAGAGAAGCTTCTTGAGTACTTCAAGAACGACACTTTGGCCCTCATCGGCTACGGCTCCCAAGGCCACGGCCAGGGCCTCAACCTCCGTGACAATGGCCTCAACGTCATCGTTGGTGTCCGAAAGAACGGAAAGTCCTGGAAGGATGCTGAGCAGGATGGCTGGGTTGCTGGCAAGAACCTGTTCGACGTTGACGAGGCCATCTCTCGTGGTACCATTGTCATGAACCTTCTCTCCGATGCTGCCCAGTCTGAGACTTGGCCCGCCATCAAGCCCCAGCTCGTTGAGGGCAAGGTAAGCAGTATTCTCCACCCATTGCAAGTCAAGGCACAGCTCTAACATATATATCTTGCAGACCCTTTACTTCTCCCACGGTTTCTCCCCCGTCTTCAAGGACCTCACCAAGGTTGAGGTTCCCTCCAACATCGACGTCATCCTCTGCGCTCCCAAGGGCTCTGGCCGAACCGTCCGATCTCTTTTCCGTGAGGGCCGTGGTATCAACTCCTCTTTCGCCGTTTACCAGGATGTCACTGGCAAGGCCGAGGAGAAGGCTATTGCCCTTGGTGTCGCCATCGGCTCTGGTTATCTCTACAAGACCACCTTCGAGAAGGAGGTCTACTCCGATCTCTACGGTGAGCGTGGCTGCCTCATGGGTGGTATCCACGGCATGTTCCTCGCTCAGTACGAGGTCCTCCGCGAGCGCGGCCACAGCCCCAGCGAGGCCTTCAACGAGACTGTCGAGGAGGCTACCCAGTCTCTCTACCCTCTTATCGGTGCCAACGGCATGGACTGGATGTACGAGGCTTGCTCCACCACTGCCCGCCGTGGTGCCATCGACTGGAGCCCCAAGTTCAAGGACGCTCTGAAGCCCGTCTTCAACTCCCTGTACGACGCCGTCAAGGATGGTTCCGAGACCAAGCGATCTCTCGAGTACAACAGCCAGCCTGACTACCGTGAGAAGTACGAGGCAGAGATGAAGGAGATCCGTGATCTCGAGATCTGGCGCGCCGGCAAGGCCGTCCGATCTCTCCGACCCGAGAACCAGAAGTAAGCGGCTATTAATGTTGAATGATAATTTGTGAGCGGAGGATGGACATGGGATGGGATGTCTGGGAAACGGCTTTTATGAACCACATGAACTTTCTGTCTGTACTTTTAAAAAATTTCCTGGGCTCTGGAGGGGGATCTGAAATTGGTCCAAAAGTTGATATCAGGCTTGAAGCCAAAACGAATACCATTTTTATTTTACGTTTTAAACAAACGAACAAACCCTATTGCTTCAATCAGCTAGTGATATTTAGTTCTTCGACATTCGAATAGGATCTATTGGGCCTTTGTTACCTTCCCACGCCTTAAACATGACAAGCAGCCGTCTAGCGCCAGCTTGGCGACGAGATTGTAACGTTATTCATCAGTTGCTGAAACAGGCAGCTGACAGTAGCCGACAACCGGAGCATGACTAGAGAGTTGGTGATACTTAAGAACCTCGACTGCGCAGCAACGATAGGGTCACAGTTTGTCCATCTTGTAGACCTATATCCTGTACCCAGCCATTCCAACTTACCATTGTCACAACCAATATGGCTGATCTATCAACAACTCCTCCATTGACTCGTGAGTCAGTCATCGAAGCTTACAAACTCATCAGCCCATATGTCCACTTCACGCCCGTCCTGACCAACCAGACCATCACGAAACTAGCTTCAACCCCTCGCACGGCGGAGGAACTCGAAGGGACTCGTTATGCGGGCAGAACGCCGGCCCAACCGGTGCTAAGACTCTGGTTCAAATGCGAGAATTTGCAACGCATTGGCGCTTTCAAAGCGAGAGGTGCATTTCATGCCATCGAGAGGCTGAAGAAAGAGCCAGGATGGCTGGAGGGAGGGGGCAGGGAGAAAGGAGTCGTGACACACAGTTCTGGTAACAGGTCATACATGCTTTAACTGATGAGGATGGCTAATTGTTGCAGGGAATCATGCTCAAGCACTAGCCCTTGCGGCTCGAGAGAGTGGCATCAAAGCCCACATTGTCATGCCTGAGATTTCCAACCCCAAGAAGATCGCCGGAACAAAAGGCTACGGTGCTCGTGTTATCTTCAGTGGAAGCACATCCACTGAACGCGAAGCAATGGCCGCAAAAGTTATCGCCGAGACAGGCGCTCGACTTGTGCCGCCCTATGACCACCCGGATATTCTCCTTGGACAAGGCACCCTCGGGCTAGAATTCCAACAGCAAGTTTCCGAATTGATGACTGCTGATGCCGTCGTCGACGGGCAGAGGAGACTTTTCCGGGCACCGGCTACAGGGCGGGACAACGAGGCGCCGAGGACCAAGAAGCAGAAACCTGGCTTGGATGCTATCATGACCCCTTGCGGTGGCGGTGGCATGCTCTCAGGTGTTGCTCTGAGCTGTGAAGGCACTGGAATCCGAGTTTTTGGCTCGGAGCCATCCTTTGAGGGCGCGGATGATGCAAAGCGTGGATTCGAGTCGGGCACACGAATAACAAAAGTCAAGACTCTTACAGTTGCTGATGGACTACGCACCCCCGTGGGTGAGCACCCTTGGTCAGTCATATATGGTCGCCGCTTGGTATCGGGCATGTACAGCGTCACTGAGGAAGAGATCCTGGCGGCTATGAAGCTAGTGTTTGAGCGGTTCAAACTGGTTGTCGAGCCCAGTGCTTGCGTCCCGCTGGCAGTGGCGCTGTTTGATGAGGATTTCCGATCAATGGTAGAGCGAGAAGCTGGCGAAGAGGGTTGGGACCTCGGACTGGTGTTCAGTGGTGGTAATATTGGTCTTGATGCTGTTGGCAAGCTCTTCGAAGGTAGCAAGTGAAATTTCATGTTGATAGACGAAGATAGAGACGCAGTCTGGACCACAAATTATGATTGTTTTTATTCTTGTTTGCTTGGTCGTGTACGAAATACATAGTTCCACACATCAGCTTACCATGGCTGCATTATTTGCTACCCCTTAGCCGCGATCTTCACTGGGCCAGTGCTTCATCCATAGTTTTCCTCCACTTGGTGGCGTTCTTCCTCAGCAGGATGATACTGACGTAACTAATAATGAGACAGCATATACATAGAATTGTAAAGACCCATCCAACGTTAATGGCGTTGATCCATGGAGCAGCAACAATGGCGCCGATACAACTAAGCGTGTTACGAACAAAGTTGTTGATGGCAACGCCTGAGGAACTGCGCTTACGGATTAACTCTGTGAGCATGGTGGTAGCAACTGACTGTAGGAACCGGTTAGCTAGTGAACCTGCGAGAGGAGGGCATTGCCTTACAAAGACAAGCATGGATGAGATTCCAAAGAAGAATAGGGCGAGGCATGGCACAACAGGGTGCAAACCGTAACGAAGCACCCAGCCAAACATCAGTAGTGCCAGAGGATAAATGGTCGTCATTACCCAGGCATTCTCTCTCATTCTGTCTTCCGGAAGATATATCAGCTTCCCGTTCTCATCATAACGACCAGCTTTACGGGCTTCTCTCGCCATGATCTTGTCGATCCAGCGCCCGCCAAACAGCGATCCACAGATGTAACCCAAACCGGAAGGGATGTACATGAGACCAATGGAAAGCTGGCCGAAGTTGTATGGGTCGCGGGAAAACTTCTGCTGGATAGCAATGTTGACAACGTAGAGTGAACCAAAAGCAATGGCAGCGAGAAGCACGGTGATGAGGACAGGTGGGAACCGTAGGTATAGGAGAACCCCCAAAGGATCAATGAGGAAATGTCGAGCAGATTTGGCAAAGTTTTTGGTCTTGGCCTTGGCCGAGTCCATAGTGCGCATTCGACTGAGCCCCTGAGTCTCCGTGGTAGGCAATGTACTCTCAGGCTTGCGTTGTAACGTCTCAGGGAGGAAGAAGAGAATCATCAAGAGGACAACGAGGCCGTATATAGCGAGAAACCACATAGTCGCCTGCCACCCAATCTCCTGAGTCAACGCACCACCAACAATAGGGGCTATCAGAGGCCCCAACAATGGACCAAGGTAGAATAGACTCATAGCTTTGCCACGCTCAAACACCTCAAACAGATCCGCAATTGAGCCTGCACCCGTCGAGTGAGCACTTGCGGAAGCACCACCGGCGCACATGCGGAAGACGATAAGCATGGTAATGTTCTTGCTGATGGCAGAGAGGACGGAGAATATGACGAAGAGTGTGAAAGAGATGAGATATATAGACCGGCGGCCAAACTCTTCAGAGAACGAGGACCACCATAGGGGGAAGATGGCCATGGATATCATATACAAGGCGACTGACAGGTTGGTAACAGTCTCAGAAGTGTTGAACTCTTTCACCAACACGGGGAGGGCAGCTATTCTTGTCAACTCTGGATGCAGCCACGATTTCCCCAAGGACTTACGATAGACAATAGTCGAGCCTAGAGGTGCAGCAGCTGTGGCCAATGCTATGATACCGGTGAGAAACCATTTCGTCGAGTTCTTGTAATCAGGAGGATACGAAATCTCGGGCACCAATGTCAATTTTGCAAAGAGGCCACGCCTCTTGGACCTCGGAACAACAGAGAGAGCCCTCGACCGTGCAGACGATGCTCTGGACTGAGCACGCTTGGTGGATCGTCGAGTATCTATATGTCCCAGGGGCTCACCGAGCACGACTGGTTCAATGGTATCTTGAACATCATGTTCTGATTTTATGGAACTCGACCCAGCAGTTCCCGGGCGTTGGCGATCTTCTTCTCGCTCAGCATCGATCTTTTCATCATCAATTTCTTGCTTTTCCCGTGCAGGTTTCATTGTCACTGCGGCCGGGCCCGAAGATGTGGAGAAGCCTCGGCCGAAAAGGTTGCGGTTGTCGGGCCGGAAAGGGGGACGGGAACGAGGGTTTTCAAGATGAACTCTGAGATGAGATGATTTGATATTCAGATATAGAATAGCGGCATATCCAGAGCCATTTGAGCACTTGGCAAAGGAAGGGGAAAATATGAGAAAGGATTATAAAGGACCGGGGATAGTGACCTGCGGAAGAGTGATTCCGCCTTAGAGACGAATAATAAGGGAATCGCCCATCCTAGCACTTCAAACAATGCCGACTTTTGCGAGGAGAGACAAACCACCCTGCTTCCGGTCCTGATTATGACCAATAGTTCTATTATCTCTGGGTACTGTCCGCGGGACCACACCGAAGAGGGGGACGCCGAAGACGGTGCCGACGATACCTACCTACCTACCTACCTAGGTAACAACATACTGGTAGGTAACTATGGGGTTTGTGTGGGGGTAACGCGGAGATAATTTGCAGCTTCATTTGTGTAAGGTATTTTAGTTAATACGAGCATCTATCTCATGCGAGACGGAAATATATGAGATCATTGTATATCGAGCTACCTATGCTCACGAACTAGACTCGGGATGCAGCATCTGAATTTTAGACAGCGGCGCAATATTTAACTAACAGCAGTTCAGCTGTCGTTCGTCCATGTCTAAAATAGGACAATGCTGTATTAAGCAGACCCGTTTCATAAAATATCACAATTCGTGATTCGCAAAGACATTCAATACATAGTTAGTAAAGTTCCAGCCCGACAACAAGGAGTGGAACATTGAGTTACAGTCAGAAAAGGCCACTTGGAGTAGGAAAAAGTCAATCAGTGTGACCTTAGACAGACAGGTGGTACATGGATGGAATTATAACTAGAGGCTTGGTCTCGGCCGATATCGCAGGGCGTATCCTCGAAAAGCAACAATTTACTGCTACGTACCACATAGATACATACAGGAGAGATTATATTCTCACGGCATGGGTAGTCCAATAGCTAGGATTTGATTTCTAGATATAATAAGCCGTAAACCTAGACTAGGTAGTTCAATTATACTCAACCTTTCTTTAACTTCCATAAATGTAGACCATGTAACTAACTGCTGAGGCTCATAATGGCGGGGTGCATACCAGCGGGGCACAGTTTAAACTAACATTGCCTGAGTCACTTTCACACATTTGTGACTACAACCTCACTCTCATTCTCAACCTCATCTCTCAAAATTCGTCACCAAAAATGTCTCTCACAAGCGCCTCTCCCGAGGCTGCAGCTAGCGCCGCAAAGACAGCATCTTTCACTCTCGCAACCCTCCCGGCCAGCGAGCGCAACAATGCACTTGAAGCCATCCACGCTGCCTTGACGGCCTCGAAAGACGAGATCCTGGCAGCCAACGCCAAGGATCTTGAGCTGGCAAGGAAGGCTGCTGACGAGGGCGGTCTTAGCCAGGCTCTTGTATCGCGATTGGACCTCGGAAAGAAGGGAAAGTGGGAAGATATGCTCAAGGGAATCTTGGATGTGAGGGATCTGAATGACCCAAGTAGTTCAACTGCCTTAAGACTATTAGACTCGTGAGACTAATACCATCTCAGTTGGCCAGATTCAGATGAGAACAAAACTCGACGATGATCTCATCATGGAGCGTGTCTCATGTCCCATTGGCGTCCTCCTTATCATTTTCGAGGCCCGTCCCGAAGTCATCGCCAACATCGCTTCTCTGGCCATCAAGTCTGGAAATGCTGCCATTCTCAAGGGTAATGTCATGACTCATCCGCAATATCATAAAATTGGCTTGTTTTCTCACTACTATCGCAGGCGGAAAAGAGTCTACAGAGTCCTTCGTGGCCATCTCAAAGGTCATCTCATCAGCTCTTGAGACCACAAAGGTCCCCAACTCCGCCATCCAGCTCGTCACAACCCGCGACGTCATCTCCCAGCTCCTCGCTCAGGACCGCTATATTGATCTTGTCATCCCTCGCGGATCGAACGAACTTGTTCGTTACATCAAGGAGTCCACAAAGATTCCCGTTCTCGGCCACGCTGATGGTCTCTGCCATATCTACTTGACAGCCTCTGCCAATAAGGAAAAGGCTATCACTGCTATTGTGGACTCAAAGACAAGCTATCCTGCTGCATGCAACGCTGTCGAAACCCTTCTCGTCCAGGAGTCAGCTCTGAATACCATCTTCCCTGCTGTTGCTTCCGCCCTTGCGGCCAAGGGGGTTTCCCTCCGAGTCGACGAGCCCAGCAAGGCTGCCATTTCTTCTCTCTCACTAGAGGGTGTTCAAGATGCCACCCCTCAAGACTATGATACTGAGCATCTATCCCTCACCATTGGAGTAAAGACTGTTTCCTCTATTGATGAGGCTATCAACCACATCAACACCCACGGCTCTCACCACACCGACGCTATCATGAGCTCTGATTCTGCCGAGGCCGAGCGTTTCATGAACGAGGTTGACTCAGCTGGTGTATACTGGAATGCCGCTACTCGTCTTGCCGACGGAATGCGTTATGGTTTCGGTACCGAAGTTGGTATCAGCACAAACAAAATTCACTCTCGTGGTCCAGTCGGCCTTGATGGGCTGACTATTTACAAGTACAAGATCAGAGGTGACTACCAGGCTACTGCTGACTATGGAGACGGAGAAGGCAAGAAGCCTTGGAAGCACGAGAAGCTGTCCCTTTAGACAACTTCTTGCAGAATGAAAGACAGAAAGAAGGGAAAAGATGACGGCATATCACGGAGGCGTTGGGTCACGTTTAACAACTATAAAAATAGCAGGTTGTTTCAGTCACGGTTTCAACACAATTATAGCGATCCTTTGTGCTATTGCATTTGTCTCATTACTATGTTGTGCCAATATTGACCCGATGGCGAAAGTCCGTCTTCATCAGACATCGCAGAAAGTGTTTCGATTTATCCCCCGAAGCACATATTTTAGTCAGCCGGCACTCCAATGATCCCAGGTTGAAGAATCGTAAGCACATCATAGCGAGCTGTTCTCATACTGCTTGATTAACTCATCAAGCTTGGTGCCTTCAGACTTGAAGTCTAAGGGAGTGACGGTCATCACTTGGTAGCGTATCCTACAAAAGCGGCATTAGTATTTGATTAATGGTCAACATGATCGTCCTGCTTACCTTTGAGCTTCACCAAAGTTGTCCATCTTCGCCCTGCATCGGAAAGTGAACTTCTTGCAGTTAGCCTCTTCAAACGCGGCCATGAATTTACTGTCGTCGTTTTCTTTGAGCTCCATCATCTCGTCGGCAGTTCGTCCCACGATCTGTCGACCAGAATCGTCAAAACAGCTCAGCCATTGATGACTGGTGTGATCCGCAACGTTCAAAGAGAGAATGTACCGGTATTCCGGCTTTTCGTGAGAGATAGCGCACTTCTCGCAATGCCATGTGCCATCAGGCATTTGTGTAACCTTCTTATTACAACCCTGAGATAGGCAAGCAGGATAGCAGAAGTTCTCCTGCTTGACGAAGACAATAGTGGCCTTGATAGTGTAGTAAGCCTGATCGTCCATGCCAAGGTTCTCATCTTTGACCTGAGATATAGTCTTGAGGTCTTCCTTTCTCCCTGTAGCATTGCCCATGGACGCCATGTTTTGGTGGGTGGCAAATGTGTCATTGCGGCCGGCAGAGTCGTACCAGCCCTTGAGTCTATGGGCATCGGGAATATCGGGGTCAACAGTCATTGTGCCAGAAGACAAGAGACTGAGACTCTTGCCACCAAAATCAGAGACCTTCGTGCCCTTGAAAGCAACCACTGATTCAGGAGGAGCATCGAAAGAGTTGGCCGACTTGCCCCAAATAGTAACACGGACTGAGAAGCCCGTATCATCTACAAGTGTTAATTCTCGCTTCTGGAATGGTCGGCCATCCTTCTTGGATGTAATGTCTCCAACCTCGCCAACCTCCTTCAAAACACCAATGACATCTACAGTGTTGTCCTTCTCCACACTCTGGAGTTCCTGGATGGAGCAAAAATTGAACCTCACCTGCGGAACATTGGTCTGATCCTCTGCCTTCTCGATAACGGTGTCCCGCTCGAAGGTGAGCTCGTAGTCGTTGGTAAGGTTCGAAAACTGTTTCTTGGCCAAGGCAACTCGGCAAGGTGTGGAGATGTAGTAGACAGAGCCTTCCTGCAGGCGGTCGTAGAAAGCGTCACACTGGTCGTTGAAACCAGTGGCCTTGATCTCACCACTCTCATCGAGCAGGTTGACACTGAAAAGCTTTCCCTCGCCAGTGGCCTTGTGCCATGTCTTGATATCTGATTTGGAGGTAACTCGTGCCTTGATTGTCCACTTGTGGGCGAAGGGCGACAGACCCTCGATAGGATAGATGTTACTGCCAGCATGATTGGCAGGTCGTGAGGGCATCGACTGTTGTTGCTGCTGTTGAAATTGCTGGGGCTGTGTCTTTGATTCTTCCTTCTTGACACCATAAAAATCGCCTCCAGCAATGGCACCCTCTTGAGCCGCTGGCTTGGAGTCGACGGCAAAGGGCTCGCCAATCTTTTCTTGGACGCCAAGAGATTCGATGACTTCGATATCGAGAATGACGAGAATGCTATATAGTATTAGGGCCGTCAGGTAGAATCTAGTAAGACACTTACTTCTTGCCCTTCAAGTTATTGGGTGTGTATTGCTTGATTCGGGCAATGCAACCACGAACCAGCTTGTTGTCGTGGACGACGTGGTTGGCCTGCGTAGCAAGCATGGTCTGAACGTAATGCTGCCCATCGCTCATGACAAGTCGAAATCGGTCTCCTCCTTGGGCCGAAGGGGCCATCTGCTTAACTTGTAGACATTGGAGAACAGGTACCGGGAAGAGCTTGCTGGCTTTATCAGGATCATTGAAGATCACGCTGGGCAACAGTTAGCGAGCAGCGACAGGAAGGTTGGACGAAAAGAATATACTCAAGAGCGCCTCGAGATAGCGCCGAAGCTGCGTCCATGATTATTGTGCTTTACGTGTCTTTGTGGTAGATTGTGTATACTGTTGAAACTGAGAACTCTTCGTTTTGTTCTAGGTGAGGAGTGAAGTGCATTAACGAGAAGGTGTGGAAGACGCGTTCAGCGCGTTGAGTGAAACGCGCTGTGGCAAGAATCGTGGGGTTGTTGTTTACGTAAGTAGTGGAGACAGCCTACATGCCCTCATTAGGAGCCTACAAGTACCTACCTAGGGAGTCAGGTCCTTGGGGGGTACTAATTTACAGATATTGGGTTAGTTAGTACCTTGCATTTAAAAGCCAGTACTTTAAAGACGTTGAGTTTCTATTCCTAGCCCATTTCTTCCGTCCCATTAGCGATGATCTTATCTGTACTCCGTATTCCGTAGCTGATGAAGATATCTCATGGCAACCGATTGTGACCTTTTCGGGACCTCTTGTACTGATTCACCACAAGAGGAATGGACACAAATGCCAAGTTACCCAACATTGCTTTCTTGTTCAGGCTGCTATGAAGGGAACCCTCATCTAGTAACGGAGAGACTGATCAGATGAGAATTAAACTATCTCTTAATCCGTGGTGTAGTATACACCCTACCAGCAACAACTATGTACCTAGCCAAGGGCCAGTGCGTTTGCTTCTCGTTGGGTACTAGACTAGGTTACCATGAGATCTCTGACCTTAGGCAGTAGTTTCGTAGTACAATCCCATGCATCCTGATAATAGCATTATGTAGCTCAGTAGCTATAAGACTTTTATGGTAATCCTTTTTCCTTCTTCAAAGAAGTCTATTCTGGGATATAGGTTTGCCTCACAATTGGCATTTACAAGTCAAATAGAGTACCTACCAAGTCAGTTACCCCTCCAACATGACGTTGAGTTCCAACCTGGACCTTGTACGTCAGATTGCCCCTCCACGTGCAACAGGCAGCATCATCTTCTTTCATTGCCTTTCAGCCCACAGAGTAGTCAGTACGGTTCCACCAACCAACTCACTGTCCCAGCCAAAGACAGGTAAATAGAAGTCGAGAAGTCTATGAGGATGGCCGACACAGATAATGCTACTCGCGCTCCTGAGAGCGATGCCCAGGAGACCCCTGCGGCCAGCGACAACATACAAGCTCCAGCCCCAGCTGCTGAAGCTCCAGTCGTAGGCGAACATTGTGTTTCTGACAGACCAACCCGTAAGGCACAGTTTAGAACGGCATCATCGCAGATCGCTAAAAATTGCAGCTTCGGGCCAGTCCTCCACAGGCGAAATCATCAAACTCAACGATGTCGATGTATGTGGCCAACAAGCTCCTCAAGCTCTCAGCTGACCCTCCCTTACAAAGGTCTACGTTTCGAAACCCCCAGACTACCCCCATGCGCCTTCACGACTCCTTCTCCTTCTGACCGGCGGTACGGGAATCAAATCTACCAACAACCAGATACAGGCCGACAAGTTTGCTTCGGAGGGCTATCTTGTCCTCATGCCCGACCTCTTCGCTGGCGACACAGCTCCTGGGGCCACAGCTATTACAGACGACTCCACGTCCATCCTCGAACAGTTCAAGTTGAAGGCTGTCGAAGTTACTAAGTCATTCCTCATTGACATGTGGCTCGCCCGTGTCACAGATGAGAGGGTCATGCCCATTCTGCACAAGGTCATTAATGTTGCGCGGGAGCAGTACGCGGATACGATCAAACAGGGCGACGGCATCTATGCCGCCGGATACTGTGTTGGTGCACGATTTGTTCTTCTGCTTGCTAAGCAAACGAAGTCCCTTGAAGGAGATGCAGAGAGCGGCGGTGTCAAGAACGGTCCTTTCATTAAGGCCGGTGCTTTGGCACATGCTGCTTCTGTTATACCTGATGATTTCAAGGACATCAGTGTTCCCCTCAGCTTGGTTTGTGTCGAGAACGACCCTCTCTTCCCCGACAGCGTTCGGATAGGGGGAGAAGACAGTTTGTCTGACGCCAACGTCGAGCATGAGGTTCAGGTTTATCCAGGAGTTCCGCATGGTAAGATCTCCGTAAATTTGAATCTTGTGCATGAGTCAGCTAATGATTTCTTTAGGTTTCGCGGTTGTAGGCGAGTACCAAGATTCATCAATCAAGGATGCTCAAGCCACGGCCTATGACCAGATGCTCAACTGGCTCAAGGCTCATTGACATGTATCATGGTACCTTTCGCTTTCTCACATGTGGCGTGCAGGTCGTTGCAGTGATTTCTGTTAGTGTCTTATTGATTGAGTTGAATATAAGCAACTGATGGGGGTTCTCACGGTGGATGGAAGAAGATAAGCTACAATTTCTCGCACTCAACGTACTAGTGAACTGTTTGATATCCATGCTTTGGGGTTGGAATGGAAAGTCTTTCTGGAAGATGACTTTTTGTGCTATATTCAAATGCCACGTACTGTAGCCTGAAATCTTTCTCTACCTCAGGAGATAGTGCATATAATCTTACCAAGGTTCTTGGCGTCTTCCATATGCTTGTGGGCCTCCTGAATCTGTTCCCACGGAAAGACCTCATCCACGAAGATCTTAAGCTTACCAGACTCGAAGTCTGGTAGGTACTGCTCCAGTCGGTCCCGTAACTCGCCCTGGTAAACCTCATCACGGCTTCGAAGAGTACTGCCCTCAATACGAAGTCGCTTGTATAAGATCTGAGAAATATCAGCATTAGGGACCTTGGCACCACTCAGGGTTCCCAAGAGCACGATCCGTCCATCACGCGCAGCGACATTCTGGTTCTGCTGGAAGTAGTTTCCACCAACAAAGTCCACGATGTAGTCAACACCCTTGCCGCCGGTAGCTTTCTTGATCTCCTCCGCCCAGTCCTGCGTCTTATAGTTGAATGCAGCTGTTGCACCGAGCTTCGAAGTGATAAAGTCGAGCTTGTCCTGAGATCCGGCTGTGGCATACACCTCAGAGGCTCCGGCGATACGTGACAGTTGGATACCGGCAACCGACACCCCTGAAGCTCCTGCATGCCACAAGATTGACTTGCCCTTAGTGAAGCCAAGCACGAGATGCAACGCCTGAGTTGCAGTAATCCAAGCCTCGGGAATGCCAGCACATGTGGTAAAGTCGATGGAAGCCGGTTTGTGCAGCAGCATGCGAGTACTGACCGCGATGTACTCGGCATACGCACCACCGTAAGCTAGCCCAAACACCTCATCGCCTTCCTTGAAAGCACCATGATCGCCAGGTCCAAAAGACTCAATGATGCCACTGAATTCCACGCCCAATGTCTTAGGAGCTTGCGGTGGCAGCGGGTAAAAGCCTCGACGCTGGATGATATCCATGCGGTTAATGCCAAAAGCTTTAATCTGTACAATAGCCTGGCCCTCAGTAGCAGAAGGCTTGGGCGTTTCGGCGTTGATGAAAAGGGCATCACGCTCGCCAGTGCCACCACGAATATCTGGGAGGATTAGCTGGTCGTCATAGTCGTGAATTGGCACGTTAGCTTCATACCGACTGCCTTGATGTACTCGGGCATGTTTTATGTATCAGAAATGGGTTTCGATCGTTGAAAGTTGATATTGATGAAGGAATGTTCAGCTATGAAGTCAAAGGCTCTGTGTTTGAAGGCAACGCCCGCATTTAGCATTGTCTGCACCGAGGCAATGACGTACATTACTAATACAACTTTGAAGACGTCAATGGAAGCAATATTTGGCTTCCGCCGAACTTTCGGCCGGGAAGGTCTCCATAAGAGGGACTGACCCATTGCAGATAGAATACATAACATTAATAGGACATCTTTCCGTAATTAAGGTACCCAGACATATGTGAGAGTGTATGTGTTAAGGACGACGCGCGCTGGCAACAAACTCGATTGGGACCTGAAAGTGTGTAATAAAGTTCGATCCAAAGCGTTTGGATTGAACTGTACCAAAGGATGGTCTGAGGCCGAACCAATAAGTTTCATGCGTTAATTAGTCCGCAGAAGCAGTTTATTGTTGTGCTGGAGTTCTTACTGTAGCAATATTCAATCAATCAGTCCTTGAGGATCCACCACCAGGAGAGTGATCTCATCTTAGCTACCTTAGCTACCTAGGTACCTAAGCTAGATATGTATCCATGAGTATTGGATGTCGAACATGTTACAGCTTCTAAATAAAATAATTGCGGCGAAATGGAAAGCGACAATGCTTTGGTTGAATAAAAGTAGGCCATATAATAGGACCTTTCAGCCTAATTTCTTCTCTAACATTTATATAACCTTTAAGCAGACAGGACCACGGTTCTAACCTCCGAATCTACCAGAGAAACGGGTTCACTTGATTAAGATATATACGCTATTAGATAGCAGATTAACGCATTTGTTAATACTTTAACGATATGGAGTACCTGATTATGAAAGTCATGCCATCCGGAGACTTGGCAACAGGCAATATCGTCTAGCCGTTAGCCACTATCAGGGCATAATCCGATAGTGGTTTAACAGCTACCTAATTAGAGACTGTCTATGGAGTACCAAGCTATTGGATGGAGAGCGACCTGCCTGGCTTTGGGTCCTCTTTAGCACTTCGATTATGGGCCAAAAGTCCCGGCGATGGCAAATCAGCAAGCCCAAGTATTGATCGAGTGCAATTAAACTACTGTTAGTTAATCAGAAGTTGACGCTTGGACGGTCCGCGTTTTGGTACTAATTATTCTATGGACTAACTAATTGAGTACCGACTACTGAGTGGATCTGGTAAATGAGGTCTTCCTGGTTGTCTGGGCGAGTAATATAATACAAATCAGGCCAACAATACGGAGTACACGTCAACATCAACAAAACAACAAAACAGCCTTGGCGTATATTTGTAAGTGCTAAATCGATACAAATTGAAAACTTCAACATGCAAAACCACCAATCTGGTCTAGCCACCGTAACAAGCGTTACAGTGGAATAAAATCAAAACAGTTAGAGTGAAGCACCCGGCATGGATGATCTGACGACCAAAACAAGAGGTGGAAATGAAGCCCCGGTATCCGTATACCTTTCCGAATATTGTAATGGAGCCAAGCAGATTTGGGTGGCCAGAAACTTTGCCACTGACAAGCATCTTAATACGTCTCACTCGATAATTACTGGAAGTGGGCTTGAGAGGCTTGCGGGAGATCCAGCGCCTTGCTTGGAGTGTGAGCGGGAAAAGACGTAAAGGGATGGTGGAAAATCTTGGCATACCGTTTGGGAAATGTAGACAAAGACTCGGGCATGAGATTGGAGCTTAAGAAAAGAAGCTTGATCAAACAGAGTTTCGGGCCAGCGAACCTACATGCTGTACCTTACGGAGTAGGTATACCTACCTGTAGCAATAGGCTAAAAAGATGTAGGAACTGATCGTATGCCAAGTTTTGGATTCCTCCATGGCACGCCACGGATCGCATCGATCAGAGAACCTGGCCTCGCTAGCTTTCTCAGATTAGAAAGCGGCCAAAAGCTTGTCGTTGACCATCAGAGAGGTACGGAGTACAGTACCGATAAACCCTGGGCGATGAAATCTCATTTCTGTGGACTTAAGACGCGGGTCGCCATCTAGAATTACCAGAGTGATAGTCGAAACTAAGACGAGACAGAGTTACCGAACCGAAATACCCCATCAAGAACCCATGACTCGAAAGAGGTTGATTGGGAAAATACGAGACAATGGTGGCTCAGTTTGGAACCGACTCGCCTCGCCTTGTATCAGGGGGATTCGCCTCGATTGAAGTCAATGCTAACTGGCTTAAAAGCCAGGGAAATGGACAGGCCCTCATCTTGGATCAAAGATAAGGCACCGGGATATCAAATGTGTTCAGGCTGTCCGATAGCTAAACTATGTTTTAGTGGTTCAAAGGGAAATTATGGAGGGTTGCTAACAGACAGAATCGTCGAGCCGCCTTATCATCAGTACTTTATCCGTGGTGATATCTCGCTGACTGATCTCAGTTTGCTTACTGGAAAGGGATCATCAAGTACTAACTAGAGACTAGATCTGACATGGGAGCCTGTATGGGTGGGTGTCAAGACCCGACCGCCCGACGGATCCGATTGTTTTGAAGCACTCATCAGGGACAACACGGAGCAGCCTGAAGAGGAAAGTCTGTCGACTTTGAGGCCGTTGCCAACTCAGGATTAGTCCACTTCCAGGGCTTTGAAAGGACAGCTAGAAAGAACATGGCCGCTTTGTTTCTTAACAACTTCTGTGTGACCCGACCATATGAGGAGCATGGAGTAACTGTGATCCTTGAACAGCCCGGCTATCGGTGTAGCGTTGGCAGCCATGTGTTCACTGTTGCTTGGGCTCAGCGACAACTCTGTTCAACGTTCCGGCCCTCTAGGCTCTAGCTTAGACCGCCCCCAGGTCTCCTAGCCCCTGCTATAAGGTACATCCATGTGTGCCGGAACCCATCGCCCATTCAAGCCATTGACTACTCCATACGGAGAGTCTAGAGAGTCCAAGACTAACTAGTTGATGCACGGTGCATTGCGGATACTGTCCAATGGATATCGGAGAGGACATGGCCATGAGCCATCTCCTCGTGGTCTTGTCTGTTTACACTATGCTATTGGATTCACAGCTCAGGCATGGCATGATCAATGCGACCAATCAGATGATGGCACCAGCTCATCGCTGGTGGCGATTATTGCCGGGATTGGCAAGTATGAGCTTCCCGCTACTACATGAACGGGTGATATTCGCTGCAGCTTCAGATGAGAGCACAGTTGAGGCAGATAAAGGATGGGTCGATCTCATTGGAGGGGACTTTTCGACCGCAACAGTGCAAAAGTCGAATAAGGGGATTGGCAAGACAGCGGCTGCGGGAAGAGATTTGTTCCTGCATTAGCGTCGCATTATGCCAGGGGAACCGACCAGTGAACGTGCCCATAATAGGAAGGCCAAAGTCTATTGGACATTACCTGGCAAAGAGCAACGGGGTGGCTGCCTCGCACCCACGCGACAGTCCGTCCATGCTTCTCATTTGACCTTCATCTTTATCCGTAAAGTCAAATCATTACATCTTCAGAAACAGAAAATCCTTCGATAGGCACATACACTAGGTACCTTGCGCTTGAGACTTGTTGATCGATCATTCTGATCGAATCTAAGAACCTCTGACTACTTCGCAATATGTAATATGTGCCCACATTTCAGTCTCGTTCATTACTATCCTACCCCATGGATTCTTGTAGAACATGCTTCTTCTATTTCAAACTGGCAAGAATTAACATGTCTAGCAAGTCTGGCTCCTAGAACAGAGACACTGTGACCCCGGAGTTCTGATCATATCACTGGGATATTCGACGTGGGACGTCGGTGCGCTTCGGCTCATCCGACGATAATTATAGACGCAAATCTCTTGCCTCAGTAGGCTCAGTAGGCTCAGTTTGTTTGATATCAGCATATGGCAATCCTACCCAGTATCTTCTTACAGACTTACTCACAATATCACCCGGTGTTATTTGTCTATTTCTGGTGTGATATGGGGGAGTAATCTCGGTTTAAAGATTGGAAGTCGAGCATGCATATCTGTAGGCGCTGCGGATGGTCCGCCGACTTCCAGGTCCCTTTCACCCCTCTCGTGTTTGTAAAGACTGAGTGGCTCCCTTTTTTAGCTGCCTCGGTGATGATACCTGTCAGAGCGCAAGACATCCATTTCCATTTGCCGGGGTTCCCACACCAGAGCACGAGGCAAAGTGGAAGGGCCTCCTCTCCCCACACACACGTTATCAAGGCCCGTTCTCAGCAAGCACCCCTTTCTTGTTCTTACTGGGTAGGTGATAATCAGAAGCAACCTAAGATTTCGTACTCACACAGAGCAACAGTCGACGCTGTCTAAATGAGGCTCATAATGCCTCTTTGGGTTCAAAACGCTATCGAATTGGACAATACAGTATTACCAAGAGCTTTGATGAAAAGCTTTCTCACATGGTCTTCGTCTCATTGGTACAAATATACGGTCTAGGGATAGTCGCAGAAGACATCCATAGCTGCTGGTTTCAAGCTTGATATTAATGAAGCGCTAATTTTTTTTTATCTCGTCAGTTGATTTCCTCGGCAAGAAGTTGCCCAGACGCCAGCATCCACTGAGATAGAACAACTCATGAACTTGTGGTTGTACAAACCCTTGAGAGTGCAACAACTACACTTGCAATCCTGGGTATGATTTGCCCCTAACCATGGTTCAATAATGGCGACTGAAGGCTTCCCTGCCGAGCTCATTACATTGTATGAATATACAGAGTATGTATGGTAGTTTGCCACCGGAACTTGAGCCTGGATGAGCTTATCTTTTTGTCTTTTTCCTGACTCTCGTCCGCTCTAGACTTGCACGGGGTCTCTGACACTGGATGAGTGGCCTGCTCGTACACCGGACAGATTTTAATTAATCGCTATTTTCAAGAACCCCCCATGCCCTAGATCCCCTGTTGCTCCAGGTCCCACCCCTCCATTACTGATTCATAGCGGGCCACACCCACGCGCATACCCACACCCCCATACCCAAATCTCATCAACCTCCCTATCAGTCCCTGTCGAGCGAAGACCTCATCTTAATATAAAGGTCGAGTCCTCCAGATCCTCAGAAGCTTTTTTCTTTCTTCTTCTTCACCCACACACATTCATTCGCTACTATACCTTGACTTTTAGTCAATTTCATTCGTTACAGCACATCACAAACTATACCAACTTTCGAGTTACCTTAATTTAATCCCAACCCCAAACAAACCGACAAAATGAAGTTCGCTACTGCTCTCGCTTTCGCTGCTGGCGTCGCTGCCCACGTCAAGAACGTTACCTACACCACCGAGGTCGTCACCGCCTATACCACCTACTGCCCCGGTCCCACTGAGATCGTTCACGGCGACAAGACCTACACTATCACCGAGGCCACCACCCTCACCATCACTGACTGCCCTTGCACTGTCACCAAGCCCGTCATCACCACCTCCGCTGTCGTCTGCCACGACTGGTAAGTTGCCGATATCTAACATACTCATTCTTGTCAAGACCATACTGACAGTGCCTCAGCTCTGCTCCTCCCGCCCACCACGGCAACAACTCCACCCTCGTCCCCGTTTACCCTACCGGTAAGCCCAGCCAGGGTGAGAGCGGCAAGCCTGTTGGCCCCGGTGCTACCCCCACTGCCGGTGCTCCGTCCGAGGTCCCCACCGCCGGTGCCGGCAAGGTCGCCGCTCTCTCCGGTGCCGGTCTTGCTGCCGTCGTTGGTCTTGCTGCTTTCCTGTAAATCAACAGCTAGCAAGCCTGCTCCACGTCGTGCCTACGATGCTTTACGCTCAGTAATACTTAATTCACGTGGAGACTTCCGTCATTCCTGATGGAGTGGTGTGGAACAGTTAGCGATGGTTTGGTTTCAGTTGGTGATGCAAGCGATCTTTCAGGGAATGTATAGAACTTTTTATTTTGGGTTACGAACATACGGCACGGGAGAACCGGTATACCCTTGCAACGCTCTATGGAGTCTTGTCTAATGATGGCCACGCTTTGCAGGAGTTGAGACATTCTTGTATATGAGTTTTGTCTCGGTGTTCGGAAGGAGCTCGCATATTCCCTGTGTGTGAGATCTTTCGGGGCTGGGAATATAATGTGTTTTTTGCCTTGAGCAAAACAGGACGATCTTGTCTAGCTTCACTCGCGGTTCGTCTTTGTTTCTGCTCCCATCAATAACTTCAAGAGACGCATTTCCAACCTCGAATCCCGTTTCCTCTTGATACATATTTTTGGGTTGCCAAACGTCTTTAGTGTTAGCGGTCAGGTTTCTGGCGCATATATACACATGAAGCTGGGCGTGTTTATGGTCTCTTGTCAATCAGATTCAATGTTATTGCTAGCCTCTAGGAAACCATGTATCATACCTTAGTCAAGGCAAAAGCAAGCATTGCTGAGAGGCCAGTTTTGGTCCGGCATTATTAACTCCGTTGTCGTGTTTGCCCTGTGAATATGTCTTGGGTCTTTGTGTCAGTTGTTATGTGCCGAGACAATGCTAACGTTGGTTCACTTATTTCAATGACTTTGTTACTGCCAGTAATACAAGCAAGGGCTTTATGGGTTTACTTTGAGTTTCAGGGTTTGTTGTCGGAAGCATCCAATGTGCTTAGACACCTTGCGACATAGCAACATGCCGCTTAATACTTTTTAGATGGTATCATTATTGGATTACATATCTTCTCGGCATACCGTCTGAATAGCCCTGTCAAATTGTTTACCGAACAAGTGTTTTCACATACTACATATAGTAGTCGGTCAGAGCTAGGTGATCCCGAATATCCGGGATATCACCGAATCAGATATAAACCACCAAATTAGCTTTACAGTTTACACGTTACCGACGAACTCAACAGGTATCAACTATCACGGCTCGGTCTTACACCGACCCGGTCGTTACCCGTAAGGTCTACCGGACAAATGGGGCGGCCATCTTGGCGTAATGCGGGGAAGGTATATGGTATGAAGCCAGCGAACCTTTTACTCGCCCTCCAGCTGCCAAGCAAGCTGGGAGAGCCGGAATTAATGAATAGGATGAGGATTTGTTTGGGGGGGAGAATGAGTTCGCTGTATGTTGCTTGATGTTGCCAGTCTCCGAAAGCGCAAGACAGTTTCACTAAACTTGCCTCGCCTTAAGACATATCACCTTTCTCCTCAGTTAACAGCACTTCCTTTGATCTGATATCTCTTTTCATGTGTCAAAGTCAAACTTCCTCACCGGAGCATCGTTCATCAAGCTAAGCCTTTGAACCTCCTTTGGGTGATTTTATTGCAGAGGAGATCGTCGTCCAGGCAGAGTTGTTTGTACACCGTCAAAGACGACCCGGAATTTGTCGGTAGCGAGGTCCGATGCCGTTGAACCTAAGACAAGCCATTCAATTTATCATATACACTCGGCCACCTAGCTTATCGGTTTCCACTCCGACATGCCCCTTTAACCGTCCTGGTTGTGGTTTGTTTTCAGGATATCTTTCCCTGCCAAAGCCATTGGCATCGACGATATCACGGAGTTACTCATCCGTACCAAGTACTGCAATGAATAAGGAGCCCAAGATACGAGATAAGAACGAAATACCAGCTATGCCTCACAACCAGCGAGATCAGCACATACAAGACGAGGTACTTCGGCATAGTCTCGAGAACCCTGAAGACTTCTGGAGACACCAAGCCGAGCATCTTCACTGGCATAAACCATACTCTTCAACCATCCAGCTCACTCAGAAAACTCTTAAGAACGGTGTCACACATGATAGCTGGGAGTGGTTTCCAGGCGGCGAGATATCTACTTGTTACAATTGCGTTGATCGGCATGTACATGATGGGCATGGCGATTCCATCGCAATCTACTTTGACAGTCCTGTGACGAACACAAAGGAAAAATATACATACAGTCAGCTTCTCAGCGAAGTTGAGACTCTTGCTGGTGCTCTCAGAGAGCAGGGGATACAAAAGGGCGATGTAGTCCTCCTGTATAGTGAGTAGAGCATGCATGGTCCTCCTACAGTAGTGCTGGTAGCTAACTTGTGTAATAGTGCCTACGATTCCCGCTGCCGTGATTGGCATTCTTGCTGCTAATCGACTGGGCGCTATCCATTCTATTGTGTTTGGTGGTTTTGCCCCTAATGCTCTGGCGCAACGTATCGATTCATGCCGTCCTGTGGCTATTCTGACGGCGTCTTGTGGTATCGATGGAAACAAGCCTCCAATTGCATATAAAGGCTTGGTGGAGGAAGCGATACGGCTGGCTGGTCATAAACCCCATAATGTTATTGTCTGGCAAAGACATCAGCTCCGTTGGAATCTCGACCACGAGACTGGTCAACTCGACTGGAACACGTTAGTCGACAGTGCCCGATCTCGAGGAGCCAAGGCGGAGTGTGTGCCAGTCAAGAGCACCGACCCTATTTATATCATCCACACTTCAGGCACCACTGGAACCCCAAAGGGTGTACTCCGCGATGCTGGCGGTCACGCTGTCGGTCTGCACCTGTCCATAAGTTATCTGTTCAACAATCACGGACCTGGGTGTGTTTCTTTTACGGCATCGGATATTGGCTGGATCGTCGGTCACTCGTACATCATCTACGGCCCACTCCTCACGGGAGCTGCAACTGTCTTGTACGAGGGCAAACCCATCGGTACCCCTGATGCATCGTCGTTCTGGAGAATAGTTGAAGAGTATAAAGTCAACACCATGTTTACAGCGCCAACCGCTCTCCGTGCAATCAGGCGCGATGACCCCAATAACCAGTCCTTCATTGATTACGGCAAACGGGGTGGTCTCAGGAGTTTGCGAGCTCTCTTCCTCGCTGGAGAACGCTCCGAACCTAATCTTATCGACAGCTATCAGCAGCTCATGGCTCAATATTGCGCTGAAAACGCAGCTGTAGTTGATAATTGGTGGTCTACAGAAGTTGGTTCCCCCATCACGGGGCGTGCGCTCGTTCCGCACGCTGGCAAGCATCGCAAGACGGAAGTTCGTGGACATCCTCCTCCTTGTCTGAAGGCTGGTAGTGCTGGGAAAGCAATGCCTGGCTTTGACGTTCGTATCGTGGATGATGAGGGCAATGAGGTTGGGAGGGGGTCCATGGGAAATATTGTCTTGGCAATGCCTCTCGCTCCGACAGCATTTCGCACGCTGTGGCAGGATGAAGAACGATTTTGGAAAGGCTACTTGAAAAGATTTCAGGGGAAGTGGCTTGATACTGGTGACTCGGGCTGGATCGACCAGCAAGGTTATGTCCATGTGATGGCACGCAGCGATGATGTTTTGAATGTCAGCGCGCACCGTCTATCAAGCGGTACGTTTATATCTCTTCAGACCTTGGCATGGACTAACAGTGCTTAGGATCTATTGAGCAGGCCGTTGCAGCTCATCCTCGTGTCGTTGAAGTTTGCATTGTCGGCGTGCCAGATTCTCTCAAGGGTCAGCTTCCTTTCGCCTTCGTAGCACTTTCGGGACAAGGCTGTGCAGATCCAGCAGTGCCGAGTGAACTAGTCGTCAAGGAAATACAGCAGTTAGTCCGTGGCCAGATGGGTGCTATAGCCTCACTAGGCGGCATCATCCAGGGCAAAGGAATGATTCCCAAAACGAGGTCTGGCAAAATGCTACGACGGGTCCTCAAGGAGATGGTGGAGAACGCCATCCGTGGTGACTTTGACAAGGAAGTTGCGGTTCCTAGCACGATTGAAGACGTGTCGACTTTGACTGTTGCCCGTGCCAGGATCAGGGAGTACTTTGGACAAGCAGAAACCGAGGCGGATGGCATAGTGAAGGCTCGCCTTTAGAGCAGGTTTAATATGAGCGACCCTTCTGAGCATAACGGATCTTTCTGGTAAATACGAGCGGTGTGATATTGGTGGAAGATACAGTGACTTGGTTTCTTCATCCAGCGTCGATTTCACGTAGGCAGATGAGTCGCGCACAATATTCTGACACTCAATCTGCTGATTTAACAATTGATGTTTGCTGAGAGAAAGCCAGCTCGAGACGAGCCTCCGTTGCCGGCGAGGGCGTGTCAGACTCCAGTATTCTATATCGCAGCCGCATTCGTAACCGCGGATATCCTATCCCACGCTACCGACCGTTAACTTGAAACAAAAGACCCTCCAACGTTTGACCATTCGTAACCGGGGATTTAGGTGTGAGGTTGTGACCGAAACTCCTTATGGCCCCTATCCTAGGCTCCGGCAAGCAAAAACATAGTTCCTCGGTGAGTACAGCTCAGTCCTTGGATGACTGGCTACTCGACTGCCTCGAGAAGAGGCTATATACGCTGTCCTGTGCCTTGGGTGCTATCTTGGTGCTGGAGAAGCGTGCTTCGGGTAGTCTTTTCCCAGCCTGCAGGCTTTCAAGGATCCTATCGATAGTATTAGTCGTAGCTCAAGTACAAATGAGAGTTGCAGGTACCATTCAGCACCAACAAACTTAACTCCACATCCAGCCGTTCTGGTGATCTCCTTTTCTAGTTTCCCTCCAGCAAGACCTCCCCCGGCACCCGAGTATCGTCCAGCTGACCTGCCTAGAATGACATGGGTGACTTTCCGGCGACCGAGGTGCAGTGACATCTGACCTCCGTGTTCGGTGACAAGTTGCTTGAGCTTGAGATCTGATATGAGGGGGAAACAACTCCCGTTGACGTAGACAGTCACCCCATCAAACATCCGTCGGCGAGGTAGCTCTGCTTCTTTCTCTTCGTCCTCCAGTTTTCTTGATTCCATAAGTGCTTCGTATCCTTTTCCCTGAGCCTCATGCTTCACCCCCAGACTCTCACGCATCTTGCCTGGTTGCACGAGCATGTCCTTTACGCTCCGCTGTGCCCTTACCTTCGCGGCCTTGGGGACCAACATCTTGCGCTTCACATCGTAATCCTCTGAGCCAGCACCCCATGTGTCGCTCAGACGCTCTCCGCCAGATAAGCCGCTGCGAAATTGGCTGTTGAGCTTACGGTTACGGGATTCGCGCCAGCCAGTTCCAGGGCATGATTCCGGACGTTGGTGGCCGGTTGACGATGAGTTCCATGGGTCAAAAGATGCAGCATGTTGAGGCTCGGCGGCCTTTCGTATAGGGTGTGACATTTCTTTTTTTCTTTCGCTTGTGACTTAACATCACCGGCTCCAGTTTCGAGTGAGTGGTGATGTGATGATGAAGCGTTCTTTGTCTTGTGGGTGTGCGTTGCTGTCATTTTTTTGTCGTTGTGTCATGTTGTGTCCGCTTTTGGCCCTGGCGCGTGTCACTAACTACTTACCTACAGTTCTACCTATAAGGTATCCACGACTTTCTTGTTGACTTGTACAGGACCTATACGCGTGGTCACGTGAGTCTGGTTATAGCGCTTACCCTATACTTTGGCATCACTTCAGCTTTGAATGAGATATTGAATCAATTTACATTTGAATATATTATCGCATGCCGTTTCCGTGTCTTTTTTCGGCGTGTTTATCTTGGCATGCTGTTCATTGCAGTTGGATTCCAACTTCGATGTACTTTGGACACTGCCATAACAGAACTAGTTGGATTTTGTGGTGTCAAATAGGTGAACGGGGACGAAAATTGTTATGTTCACCATCATCAAAACCTTCAATCGACATGACAGGATACACCCCTTCTTCCGTTCCCACCGTCCAGCCCGGAAGGGGAGAGCAAAGACCATAATCTAGTGAACTACCCAGTCCCTCATTGGATGAAGGAGAATGCCAACAAAGCCCGCTGCAAACATGATGTGCATTGGATCTATGTAATATCACGGGCATCGCTCCAACTAGTGCTGTACTGTGCACGATGAACCTGGTAGGCCATATACCTGAAACGGCCAATGGTCTGCTGCGGTATGGAGTAGGATATGTCGATTAACCAAACCCAAAATCTCCGTTACCTAGGCAGGCAGACCTCCTGTCAGGCAAAGTAGCAGGATATGGCATGGCATACTGGTACATTACATGACATAGACTACTATGTAGGTAGTTAGAATGCATCCGCGGCTTGCAACCTGTCTCACGCGCTGCAGCGGGCGGGTAGAGCCGCGCGCCCACCTCAACCCAGGTGCGTACAGTACCTAATAAGCAAGCTAAGTTAAACATTGTCACCTCAACTCTCATCTACTATGTATCATCTTGTCAAATGTATGTGTGTCATGCAAGGCTCAGGATCAAACTCAGGGTCAGGGTCGGGCTTGGGATTAGGCCTGGATTTTGGCTGTGGCCTCTCTATCTGACATACTGGTACGGACTCGATCCCGTTCAAGTCCCTCCCGCCCAGTCTCAGCTCTCCCAATCCCTTACGGTTGCCTCTGACCATCCTCTGATCCTTGCGCCCAGACCTAATATACATTGTCATGATGCACGAACTGCCTGGACCAGTCGATGCCATGTCAATCACATAACACATCTCATGTAACCCTGCAACCCTGCAACCCTGTCACCCTCAACTTCATCACATCGATCCTTGCCTGAAAGGCCCGTTCCTCTCGCAACTCGGCCTTGAACATCCACCCGGTGAACGGCCCGTCTCGTCTTGCCGAGTTTGCTTCTACATACTCCGTACAGGCTCCAGCGACTCCAGCCCTGGCCATTCCATGTTCATGTCATGTCATGCCACGGCCCTGGGTCACCCAATTCCTCTTTCCTCCCCCTTCGTACCTAGGTAACTAGGCCCTTTCCTCCCTCTTGGCCCCCAAGCCTCAACCTTCAAAATTTTCATGGGTTCGGACAAAGCCAAATACAAAAGACCGATCGCTTGACGGAGGATCGTAGGAACTCGATACAACCCAAGACGAGGTGGAGGCGTTGACCAAAAACTATCCTTTCCTTGTCTTGCTCAACAAACGAAAGCATTTGCCACCAATAATCCAGACCAGCATCTCAAGCACCACCTCCAATCATCTGTACGTACATTACAGTATGCATAACATACCTGCAGCACCCCTCTCTGAAATAATAGAAATACTGTGATCTGGCGTATGGCAAAGAAGTATCTGTACAGTACATCGGTACTATAACTTTGGCTTGATTGAGGGTTTGCTTCACATGGGTATGGTGGGTAATAGCATCTTCGGCCAGGTGCACAATGAATCAAATCCATCCATATATGTACTCTCACTGCAATTCTCGTCCCTTTTCCTCGACTGGGAGTGACCGAGAGTCACCGACATGCTGGCATGGGCAGCCCCAGCAGATGCATACACACAAACGAGATGCGGCCGTCTGCTTCATCAAGTTCTTGTCATCTGAATTAATTATGTGCTTCTGTGAATACGCTGCTCAGATCAGGGGCTCTCCCTCGGGAACCCATCGTCGAGGAGCTTGGCCGCCAAAGTCAGGAGATATGACATCCCGGCTTCTCAGCCACCTCTGCCCATCGACCTCCATGTGTCCCTAGCAGATAGGCCATACCCTTTAGCTTGTCAGAGATCTTTCGTGCTCTGTCGAAACACATATTCGTACATTACGAATTAACACCACGGTCGCCCGGCCTGCATGCACGTACGCGTGCATGCATGAAGGCTTCCCGTACCGTACATTAGCTGCCAGGTGGATAGCCATCATTCCCCCCCAGCCCCTCAAACACCCCGCTGCTTGATGTGATGTGCGGGAAGGCTAACGGAGTGGGCAGCACATACTATGTAGAATCGCGATATTGTCACTTCACGCAATGCAATTGAAGGCACCAGGCACGATGCAATGTTTTCCCGTTGTCGGTATAATCATGAATCGCTCTGAATCGTCCTGAATCGGCCCCAGGTGGTTCTGAGGCTGAGACCTTCCCCAAGCCGTGGCACCTTTCCCACTTAGCCATGATCATGATGCGATCCTGCAATATCTCGATGAGGACAGCCTGTGTCACGCAAGACTCTTTCAGTCTGATTTTCACTGAGGCCCTTGTGGACCACCACTAGCAGATGCGGAGTACATACATGCTACATGCTTACCCGTCAAGCTCCAACCAGCATGATGCTGACAGGGAGCGATGCTATCATGGCTTGGCTTCCCTCGAGATCTGTTTGGTTATGGTCTTGTGGATCTTGAAGTGAGCTGGCAGCCAAGTCGTGCCGTTATCATAACAAGGCCACCCTTGCTGACTGACGCCCAAGGCCACCACAAAGGGGGTCGCTTTAGAGGCTAGATTGTACAAGTGTATGTACATCTCACACTGAAAGGTACACTTGGGCCAGAGAATAGCGGTGAGGGTAGCACTAGGCTCAAAAAAGCCACTATCGGGGCGCAAAAACTGACGGCACTTCAAGGCTCTTTCAATATGATTTTGATATCATACACGATAGAGTCCACAGTCCTTGGAAAGACCGCGACCTACTGCTCCATCAACATGATGGAGAACTCGCAGCATGAAATTGGGTGCGCATGCAAGCATAGGTCAGATCTCTCAACAGGGTCGGCTCCAAGGCAGAGTTACTGTACAGGAGCGCACTAAGCGCTGCCAGATCGCATCTGGGGATTAAGAACGCAGCGGCAGTATGTGGACAAAGCCCCGAACTCCGGAGGCCGGGGTGAGCATCCATGGCACTGGCAAAACATACGCGGAGTCGTTCAAAGCACCATCGCCATGCTCTGGTATTTGCAGGCAAGTCACAAACTTCAGGTTAAGTTCGCAATGCATTGTTCCCTGGATCGTGGCAAGAAATTGGTAGCAGGTCTTGCACGATGTGCACGTCCAGAGACCTGACGGGAGACAACGAGCGAGAAGATGCGGACACAGGATAGACAAGCAATCTGAAAGCTTCATCTGATGACCTCGGAGTCTATCGAGGTTGCGTCCTGGTCGTTGGGGAGCTGGTGGCGGCGGTGGGTGGTGTGCCAGAGACGTGGTGAGCTATCATTGGATTGAGATATAGCGACTGGGCCAGAACGAAATGCCATCATAGCTTCCTAGTTGGCCGCAAGAGAAGCTTGACACTCGTCGTACATGGCTTGTAGTATTGCAATTGCTATCTCAGTCCTCGGCAGAATGAATCACTGTTTGGAGACTTCATGGACCTTGAAGCGTTGGGACTCAGGGAGTTTCCCTGCCTCCTCCAAGAACTTGAATGCTCCCGACATGTTTCTCGGCTGGAGGCCAGTCTCGGAACTGAAAATCGTCAGAGTCTTCAACATGGGGCACTTTTGTCAGCACTCAACAGCCCAGGCCCCAGTTGCTCTTCCCACTGTGCCATCTGCATCTGACAGCACGACGAACGGGTAACTAGACTAGAGTCAGGATCCCCCACCAGCGACTGACTAACGTGCACCGGTGTGCCAGGTAGTGGACGCCCTAAGGCTCTAGAAGGTAAACGTGGCGACTCAACTCACTGGTCAAGTCTTGGCGACCAGGCTCCCCCACGGCATCTTGGAGCAGTCCAGTCAATGGCCGCTTAGACTCAAAAGGCTCACACGCGGGCCTAAGGACGGCTGGTTGGTTTTGAAACGCCCCAACAGGGGCCCATGTTTGTTCTTCCCGATGATAATGCATCTTTAATTGGTCAGCCTTTAGACATGCAGCTACATAGCCGCTGTGCAGAACATGCGAGTGCTCAAGCCAGCATGTCCACCATGCCATCCTTGTCGACCGGGAGCAAGGGCGGCTGCAGGGACTGAAGCTTCTAGGAGGCCAGTCTCAACGATATGTAAAGTAGACCAAGCCCTTCTTGGATATTGTGAGGATAAGGATGATGACGGGGAGCATTTACCAACCATACCACAATGACTTGCACTTTAGGCAGGGTGATTTCCGAGTTCCGGCACAGAGAATCACAATGGATTGTTTCGTATGTGGACTGTTTGTCGAGCATGTGGCTTCCAAGCACATACATACGTACGTTGATCAACAAGTTCTCGAGGTATTAACTCTGATCCCATCACGAGTTGGTTTGTTTGGTTTGTAAGTTTACTAAGTCGAGCAACAAGTTACCAAGCCACAGCACTTGAATTATGGTAACAGAGGGTTGGACGACACTTCCAAAGAGTTGGTCTTTTATCTGCCTACTTTTGACCATGCGCCATGCTCTTTGATCGACCAGATGCACCATATAGGCATTTGAATGTAGCAAATGGCTCTTCGAAACCACGAAGAGCATACATAAGAATCGTCAGCGTTGTGGAATAGTGTATGTTAGCGAATGGATAACGATAGGAGCCCTGTCGTTGCAGTGATATGAACATACGAAGGCAGTGTGTTAGATATACCAGTAGACCGAGTGCCTCGTCAGGGATGGATCGTATGGCTAGTGCCGAGATTGGCTGACATGAATCCGAATCAAACCGACGACGCGGTACGTAGTTGACATTCACATGTCAAAAGCCTATATGAGGATCTGTTAGGATATCAATGCCTGAATGATTAATGACTAGCTGTGAGGATCTGGCCACAGCCCACTCATGTGCTAAACCTATTGCTTGCCTCGGGTCTAATTTTGTTGAAGTGTTTTTAAGGGAATGGGTTTATAATTACCAGTGGATCAGATATAAGGAAATGGTACGATGAAGTCGAGAAAAAGCAAAACTGCAATCCCCATGCGCTGTCAGAGTAGCATCAGCGATAAATAGCCCGCTTCGCAGACATGCCCGGCAGGTGAACCGCAAAAATATCCAGGGAAAAGCCCCAATCAGACCGTGCGGGGTTATTGACGCCTATCGATTGATCACGGAATGGCATATGTGAGAGGTTGGGCTGATTGATCGAATGCCAGGTGTCGCAAGATCGGGTTACTGGATTGAGATTATTTCTGAACGATGGCCTGTCCCAACCCGTCCAGCGGTCCAACGCATGCTCACAACACTATGGTGTGTGAGACAAGCATTCCGTATCAAGAATAGATTGAGGACGTCTTCTGAAGGACTCGGGCTATGTTATGTGTGGCTCGACATGTGTCCTCCATTGAAACGTGTTGGGCAACGTGGGGTAAGCCAGTCGGGGGAGGCCAGCTGTCAAGCTCCAGTATGCAAATAGGGCGGGCCAGTTGAACAGATCGACCAGTCGTCTGTTTACATTTGCTGGACGGAGATGGAGGCAGCTGTTGTGATTGACATCCAGGTCAAAAAGAAAAGCAACAGCTCGCTGGAATATGGCAGAGACACCAGAACGGTGGTAGAAAGCTGGCGAGTAGACAAATTGATATCAGTAACCACAATTTCTCTGGCGTCTATGTAGAAAAAACGTTCTTGCTCCACATCCCTGCTAGCTCAAGTAACGGCTGGAAGCCAGCCTGAAGAGTACGTCCCCATCTTGGAGATTTTGTCTCTAGACGGATAGATACCCCCGAGTGTCCTATTCGATCATTGACCTTGGGCCAAGGAGTGAGGATTGCTCCAGAAATAAAGAGAGACAACAACCACATGTTTTGCCTCTTCCTCGTTCGATACCTAGATGAGGCGGCTTGGATTTGCGACTATAACGGCTGGCAATGGTTGGTGGTGGAGACTAGAGGCGGGAAGAGATCGGGGGCTCCATTGTTTTTGGGGTACCTAAGTACCTAGGTACCTAAAGCTCCATGGTGGAAGTATCGGTACTTTGCCCGGAAATGCCTGCCACAGTGCGCCGTTTGTTCCTTCCCGTTTGATATGCTCGGATGTTGACGTCCCTCGGAGCGAGACTCGACGGGGAAAAAAAGAAAGAAAGAACGTGGAAGGATAACCATTTGGGTATCAAGTTGCGAGTTTCGATAATCTGATGAGAGAACAAGGCAAAATATTCGTCAAGGATATTGACTTTTTATTTTTATGTTATGCATTTATTTTGCATTCTTTCCTTCTTGCTTCTTGCTTCTTGCTTCTTGCTTCTTGCTATCTATCTATCTATCTACGTTTCTTTTATTTCCAAGTACAGTTATTGAAGTGTGTGTTACTTGGCAGAGAGGAAGTGGAAAATAAAAAGCAATTTCAGTCAAAATATGCATGTATCCCAGACTGACAGCCCTGTCAGATTGCACATCGGCTCGCAACCATAGGTCTCTTTGTATCATTAAGTCCCTACCTACCTAGGTAATGTGAAACCAGCCGGCTCCAGACCCGAGTTTGCGTCTCATGTTCTAAACTGATCTCTGTTCTAGGCTGTTCTCGATATGGTACCTGCATCAACCCTACATAAACATTGTCCTAGTTATACCTTGAGGCAACATACATACATATGTACTTGAGTTAGTCCAAGCCTATGAGATAATCCCACGGCCCCTTGAGAAAGGTTCACTTTGGATCGGCCAGGATCGTGCGTATTGTCGAGTTCCTCGGAATGGTTGCCGCCGAGTCACTTGTTTGGCGCCAAACCCCAGCCTCGTCTACCTACTAACTTGGTACAAATGGACCTTTGCGACAAGGAATAACCTGCGAGGTTGATCTCCCTCATACATACATCCCCATTGTCGTCTCTGGGGTCCGCCAGCACACGTTTTAGCCTCTTGCCCAGCCTTCTCTTTTCTCTCGGCTGCAGGAACCGATGATATCCCATCATGCTCTCGGCGGAAATCTTGCATGAGGCTGCAGTACGCTCACTAGCCGTGTGTACATTTGGCGCCTCAGTGTGTAGTGCAACAGAAGAGTTATGCGCCGTTGTTTAGGGTAAATTTCTAGAAATATTACTCACGTTTTCTATTATCTACGCCCTTTATGTGTACGCTCTATCTCTCATCCATGCCAACTGAACGTTCTCCAACAATGTGTTGAATTCTCGAAGTGTCAATCATCGAACGAAAAAGCTAGGCCTCACTTTGGAGCACACTCAGGTAAACACAGGCTACAACCCTCATGATGGAGGTTTACCCCGGAGCGAAACCCCAGCGGAGGCTGGATTTCAGGGTGTCGTGGTTGACTGGAGGTAGATTCCGTTACACGCCTCAGTTATCCCCTATTGGAGAGATCGAGGAAAAAATGCCGAACACCTGCGCCATTTGCCATATGAGGCAGGTAGTGATTCATTGCTAGACGCTTAAGCATGTGCGGCCGAGATGCTTTTTTAACAGCCAGATTTACGTGAACAATGTAGATTCAATGGGCACGAGGGTCATATGGCATTGTATTGGCCGAGGTTTTCGGAAACTTGTTTTGGTCAGTAGTAAGATCTATCATGGTGGGGAGCGAGGTTCACTCAGGTTTCGCAATTGGGTTAGTTGCTAGTCTTCTCCACGTATCGTATTCCCTAACGTGATTGAAACAAAACCCTAAGGGAAAAAAAAACGACAGAGCCAAGCCAAGAGATGACGTTCCTACGACTCAGCCTCGTGGCATTATGTGAATCATATGCATCGAAGAATATCATACATCCACTTATGTACATCCCAGGACCAGCTTCTTTATGTATGCATCGATATGCACCTTAAGAGGGAGTGGCAGCCTGGCACTGTCACACTGGCCCTGGTTGGTTGAGCTTGTTGTGCATCTTGCATAAGGTCCCGGTCAACGGTGTGTAAGGGCCATGTAGGCACACATACAGTACAGTAGTGTCGGCTCGGTGGGCAGCACAAGATCTACACCACAGACTCGCTAAGCTTGCATATCTCGAGGCTGTTCGTTTCTAAACAAGCTTTATCAGATATCTGGTTGCTCATCTCCATGATCACGATTATGGTGGTCGGGATGTCGCGCCGCTCCGAGGGAGGACCATGAAAAAAACTTGTCTTCTCACTACCTAGGTAACTTAGCAGTAATAAGAGATCCCCGCTCACAGACGTACCACCCTGGCCAAAATGGTGTCAAACCCAACCCAGTCAGATCCTTTATCGGTGCCTCGGTATGATGCGGTAGGTACTTTTGGGCCGTGAACAATGGATTGTTGATAGTTTTAGAGTTTGCCAGCTGGATTAATACTCCGAGCAAGACCCTTGACCTCCATGGTGTTAACTTTCAAGAAGTCCACTGGGCATCAAGAATGGGTCAAAGGCAATTGAACAGAAGTGCCGCTGCCTGTAGGAAATAGTTGACGTGGGAGGCTGCTAGGCAGTGGCATCGTATTCGAAGGCTCGATAATAAGTGCAAAGATTTGGAGCGAGGAAAGCAGACATTGATTGGTGTCTTGATTGAGAGAGAGGGCAGTAAGGAAAAACTACATACAGTAGTGCTACGTAAAAAGTCACATGTCTTGGGGAAACGGGTGGCTGCCCAAGTTTTGGTGGTAATGTGGAAATTATGAGAAAGACCATCGAAACTTTGTATCAAGCTGAAGCAGCCGGTCAATTGTTGAAGGCTCAACAAAGGCGGGAAATTCTGAACCCAAAGAGAGCTTGTACTTTGTCTGAGCGTCAGTGAATCTCGCGGGAGGCTACCTTGCTGCCGAGTCCTTCTCAAGGGAGAGAGAGGTAACAGTAGCAGAGATAAACTGACCTCAAGTGAGACACGACACCTGGCAAGTGGCTCGTCGAGACCGCCACAGCGTAACTCACAGACCGACCCGAGAACATTCGGCCATGGACCAGGAACCGTACTCCGTAGAGAGAAGCTCTGAAGTATGAACGAGACACCTGGCCGGTAATCCAGCACTGTGCTCGACTGGCCCCTTAGGCCCTTCATCATTTTCTTGTGTGTAAGACATTCATCATTGGTGGGCCATGAAGCTCAGCCACGAGGACGATGACTTGATGGACATGATTTCCCATTCAGCTATGCAGAACAGAGAGGACGGAAACTCCACCTATGCCTTATTAACAACGAATCAAATCCTACAAACGCCAGCAGCGGATGCTTGTTCCAACATCCTAGTTAAAGAGGGGAAATCCGGACAGCTCGGAGAGCGGCGGCAACCCATGCGATTATGGCAACATGGGCCATGGGCCTTGCTAAACTTGCCGGGCCATTGACGGACTTCCACACGAACGGCCGTGGGCTCGGGCTTGAGCAACTGTACAGTGTGTAGAGAGCCCGGGATGCTGATGTGGCCATATTTCGCTCAGTCAGGGTTGGGAGAGGAGGCTAGGGAGGTTGGCAGAACAAGAGCATTGACAACTGTAGACCAATGATCTTGGGCCGGAACCAAAGCCATTGAGCCTCTTACAGAAACCTGACTTGGTGAGTTTGTCTCTGTTCAAGACCTCTCCCTTCATAATCGGTGACTGTTCCTGCGCAAGCGAATCCTGTAGTCAGAACTTAGTGAGAGTACACAGCCTTTCTGCTCCTAGTCTGCGTGATGCCCCCGTTCTTGAATTCTCGGCACTATGGGAAGGTCTTTGGTCGCGTTTGGTTTCTCAACTTATCTCAATACGAGTTGCTGGTAGTTGCACAGAAATAATGGTGCACAGGTTGTCCCGGCACTTGACGCAATACACGGAACCCAAAGTAACGGACCCGTAGGGGTTTGGCGCACCGTTGAGAACTGCGATTAAGTACCTAGGTAGTAACTACCTACAGATCGATCATTCGGGGGTAAGAAAGCAGAAAGATCAGAAGCGCCGAGAATCTGGAAGCGTAAACTCTGATGCCATTAATATCCTCTCCCGTCTCTCGGTCCAAGTCTCTTCTAGTTGGTGTTCAAAGTCTCTGATTGGATGAACATCGTTGAAGAGCTCTGGAAACTCAATCGCAAATACAGCCTGTACTTCACATGGGGAGCAAAGTCCTCGGGTAGTTTGCACAGTGCTGTGCCGCAACTAAGAGCTAGAAGGAAGGAGAGCGCGAAAGAAGTCAACCAGGAGTTGAAAGCTGACGAATGGCGTTAAAGCGACAAGAGCACACAATAACAAAGACAACACGACAGCGCAACACACTACTAGCACACAACACGACACTGACACGACACTGCCACAGGAAAGCAATAACACAACCAGATAGGCAGATGAGAAAAGCCCAGCCCACAACAAACTGACGCGACATAAAGGCAACCTGAACTCTAGCGCAGCCGTGGACGACATCAAATAGACTCACAGCCGTCCTTGGATGCTTTGATAACTATCGTTTATAGCCTGGAGAACTGGTGATGAAACAAGGGCATGGATGATTCCTTATATCTTTAAGCCTGTCGGAAGTATCCAGAGAATGCTTGCAGTCAGCGAACCTGGCCAGTATTACCTCAATTGTGTATATAGTGTCAAGGGGAGGAAAGAAAATATGTACGGGACCTTGATCCTAGATGACAAAAAGACTTAGGTAGTATGGCCTTGGTTTATGAAAGCTTTTATTGGGTTTATTTTGGCACCTTACAGTAAGGTTTGCTGTTTTCTTGGCCCCCCGAGGAGTGTATATACAGGCCAAGCATCTAACCAGGGATTGATGTGATTGAGTGGGAAATGGACGACAACAAGGTCCTGGAGGGGAGCAAAGACCAATCAAATCGACCCTTGTAATGTGATCTACGTAGTCAATCTCACAGGTTATGAACAACTTATGATCGAGGTGACTTGCGTTTTAGAGAAATTGTCAAGCTGAAGCCGGGTATGTGAGGCGTAACTTCAGAGACGTTCATGATCAGTGCACCACCTAATAGCAAATCTGGGCATGGCTTCCAATGTTATGACTTACTCTCTGCCCGTCTCCAAGTTGTATCTTGAATCGACGTTGTGTGCGGGCTTTTCCTGTCGCATCAAGCGGGTGCTGAGGTGCACTGTGGGTGCACAGTAACTGCTGGCGCGAGTAAGCGGAGTTTGAGCTGCCAGGGGTTAATGACACCAAGCATCGCTCCCGTCTGTTCCCCCCCCGGATCCTTCATCCTTGCACGCTGTGGCCTAGGTACCTTAGCCCTGCCGGCCCCGTGGCCTCCTGTAGCCACTGGGATTCTGGGTGACCGATCACTCTACCCAGGGAGAGACCCCAGTACTAGTTGCAGTCGAGATACCTCAGTCGGTAACTGTACGAACAACCGCTCTGAGAAAACCCATGATCAACTCCCTCTCCGCCCAACGCACTTTGAGGTGGCCTGGTGCTACGCTGTTCTGGCTACACCCCAATGAATTCCCTCTGCCCCTGTAGCCGCACCCCTCGCACCGCCCACCAAAGTTGCTGGGAGCGCTCTTTAGCTTTTGACAACGCCCTACAGAGAGTCCTTCCTCCACCGAGTTTGTGTGCAGGTTGCGAGCTGGATGGTCCCTGGTTCTGTTGTGCGTTGACAGGAGAGTGCCCAGTGCGCATACGACAGGCAGAGGGACTGCTTATAGTTTTATTTCTCTGGGCACTTCTGAACCTTGAGATGAGGAGGACGGAATACTTCAAGCTAGACCATGTCTGGCTGTGTGCTCATGGAAAGACGAGATATCATCAAAAGCCTTCAATCAATCATGAGGACAGCGGGTACCCAGGCATTGAGTCTCAGCTTGAACCCAAGCTTAACACAGTAGGAACCGTACCGTGCGTGGTCGGGCCAAAGATAGCCTAGTCAATTTCATGATCCACGCCAGCACACACCTGGATAAGTCAAGGGCGATGTCGGCTCGTACGGTGAGAAGGGTTTTCAAGTTCATTCTTCAGATAATTCATTGTTGACCGTTGTATGCCGGTATTTCGGAACTTAGAAAGACGATAGACTCGTTACCCAAGAGCAATTGCGAAGACGAGCAGCCTTAGAAATTAGGCGTGTTCTTTTTCTTTATCGCTCCGGACCTTATCAACCTTGACAATTCTGTGCCATGCACACAAACCGTGAAGTTCAAGGTACGGGCAGAGCATGCAAGTGGTCCGTCCACTGCACCCCAAATAGACTCATATTGGGTGCGTGTGCATATCCGTACATGCTGCATGGTCGTTCTTTTTAGTGCCGCAGGCCGTTGAGCATGATTTCGTCAAATGAACAATACATATAATCCAGGCCTTTCAAGGCTTCTGCATAAGAAATAGTCGTTCCTCGACTTTGGAATATCACCCATCATTCTCCGCCTCTCGTCTGCTGATAGAAATGGTTTTCCTGGACTTCATCTGTGGAAGATGCCTTCTCCTGCCTCTCGTTTACTCTTGAACCAGACTAACTAAACTAAGGATTAACCCCTCTTTGCCCTTGATAGGTTGGATCTGTGGTGGATATCTGCCACACCCTTTTCGTTCCCTTCTCACCAAGGATGAATTCTGATTCTGATTCTTATGCTCCACACTCCCTCACACTCCTCACCAAGCTAAAGTGCACTCCCCCATCGTCTGTCTGCCCCCCCGTCCCGACCTGCCTGCCTGAGGGGCGGGTATTGCTCAAGGCCCTGAGGGTACTGAGGGTACCTCTACCACGGCCATTGATCAAGCAAGTTGAGGGTACGTACCTTGACCTGCCTCCTCTGTTCCTTTCTCTTCATTCTGCCCTCACCACCAAGATCCTGACCTTCTCGGGATTTTTTCCTTTTCCTTTTCTCTTTCTATTTCTTTTCTCTCTCTCTCTTTTTTTTCTTTGCCGGTCTCCTTCCCTTTTGCCGTCCACCTCCTCTTCCTTCGAGTTTGCAGTCATCCTTCCTCGACTGCTTCCTCTTCGCAATTGTGCTGCCATATTAACGTTACGCCAGCCCTACCTCTCTCTACCTATCCAGTAGAGAGTTCTCAACCGCCGTATCTCGACCGTTGAGACCAACCGCACCCCATCATCCCCCATTGAAAATAACAACAATACCTCCGCGATGAACCAAGGCCATCCCCAGCCAGACATGTACTATCCACCTCATTATTCGACACCACAGTACGGCTATGGCTACTCTACAAATGGTGCTCCAACTACCGCAGTCTCCACTCCTATGCCCGCGCCCCAGAATGTACTGCCAGTACCTTCCGCGCTCAGCAACCAAGGAGCAATGCAGCAGCCAGGTTACAGTAACAGTAGTAATAGTGGCGCTTTCGACACAACTGGCCAGCATAACCCCCCCGGTATGAAGCCCAGAGTCACGGCTACCCTGTGGGAAGACGAAGGCAGCCTCTGTTTCCAGGTGGAAGCCAGAGGTATATGTGTAGCACGAAGAGAAGGTCAGAATTGTTACCCCCTACGCGCCCTATACGCCAGCTGACTTCAAGTACAGATAACCACATGATTAACGGCACGAAGCTATTAAATGTTGCTGGCATGACTCGAGGTCGAAGGGACGGTATCTTGAAGAGCGAAAAGGTTCGCCACGTCGTCAAGATTGGTCCCATGCACTTGAAAGGTGTCTGGTATGTATCCCCATGTAGTCGGATCTGTAGACCCATTGCTGGATGTTTGACTGACGATGGCCCAGGATCCCTTACGACCGTGCACTAGACTTTGCGAACAAGGAGAAGATCACAGAGCTCCTGTTCCCCTTGTTTGTCCACAATATCGGGGCACTTCTTTATCATCCGTCGAACTCGAACCGGACCAGTCAGGTCATGGCAGCTGCCGAGCGCCGCAAGCACGAAGGACTCGGTAATCAGAGACCCCCTGCTCCCAATGCTTTGCCTTCTATTGGACAGCATCACCCAATGATGCCTGGTTTGCCAACCGGAGGCTACGTTCCTCAGTCCCTTGCAAATGGTCCTCAGTCTCTCACAAGCACTCCCCAGCCTCTCACAAATGGTTCCCAACCCCCCATGCCAAATGGAGGTGGTATGCTTAAACGAGGGCGAGAAGAAGAAGAGGATCTGCACCGACCAGTCTCTAATGGACATGATCCTATGAGTAACATGCATGCAATGTCTAATGGTTACCCTCAACAGCCTCCCCTTGCAAATGTACATCAGCCTCCTATGCAGAATGGAGGAGATATGCTCAAGCGGGGCAGAGAGGAAGATGAGGAGGTTCATAGGTCAGCGCATAGTGCACACGACACCATGAACAACATGCCTGGTAGTATGCCTGGTCTGTCAAATGCATATGCCCAGCCTTTACCAAATGTCCATCATCAGCCTCTTGCTAATGGAGACGGAGGTATGCTCAAGCGAGGTAGAGATGAGGATGATGATGTTCACCGATCAAGCCCCAATGGGCATGATTCCGCAGGCAACTTCGAAGTAAAGCGGCGTAAAACCATAACATCGAATGACAGTATGGTTTCTCCTGGTGGATTCTACACTCTGCATAACGGATATGGCCAGCCCGGGGTCATGAATGGCATGAGTCCATACAAACGACGAGATGATGAGGCAGAGACGCCACGTCCTGGCCCAAATGTACATGATCACTTGAATAACTTCGACCTGAAGCGACACAAGACCATGGAGACAAGTGTCCCTGCTCCCCAGTATGACGCCATGAACCGCCCTCATTCTAGCATCGGCACCTCTCCCTCCTATGCCCCTGCTCCTGTTTATGATAACTTGGCTCGACCTGCATCCACTGTTGCTGCGTCTCCTTCGTATCCTTCTGCCCCGGTTTACGACACTGGCGCTCGGCCTCCTTCTGCCATTAGCGCTCCTCGAAGACAGCAATCTTTCGGTTAGTTTTCAGGACCGATAAATGACCCTCGATGTTTTGTTGTCGACGTTTTGCAAGGAACAGTGGCATCTCCCCTGTGCACTCATTGAACAGTGCAAGCGGAAATTATGATACGTCCCATCTCCGACAATCAGGGACGCGAAAACACATTCTCTCAATTTCCTTTTTTCTCTAAAAAGAACTCTTTTCTTTCTTTTTTTGTTGGGCACTGGAGTGTCCCTCATCGGAAAGCCCTTGATTGCAAAGATGATGCCGACGAGTTCACGACACGACTTCCGATTTTTGTTGATCTAGCATGCTCTGTCACGGATATACAATGACTAATGAGTCACGGTCTGCATGGAGGCTTAATTTCTGGAAAGAGTCACTGCAGCAAGGTTTTCCCATCGATGATTTGCTCCGAGATGCGATATGATCGCATACTATGGGACAGTACTGCCTGTAATGAGCCCAGGCGGGAATGATGAGTTTGGAGCGGACCTTTATTTACTTAGCTGTCTTGGCATGCCCAAAATGTTGGAAAGTCGAGACGCCGAAGGGAATCTATGGGAAAGGCTCTGAATTACGAATTACGATCTTACATTTCTCTTTTCTTCACTTCTTTTCTTATGTGCTCGCGTTACCCTGGTGCAGAAAACGCGGGCACAGACGATGTGTGTTTTTCTTTTTGGAAGTGTTGCTTTATTAGGTAACGAATTATGAAGGAACAATAAAAGTTTTTTTTCTCGAGAATAGATACAATTAGAGAGCTGGATCATATGCGCCCGAATTCCTATGCAGATGTATCATGGCGATGAGTGTTGCAAAGTGTATGTGAGAACAAGTGGACGAAGCAATTACATGGCCACAGAGGCGCCGAAGTTCCAAGTCAGTGTGGCAATAATTTGGCGAGATGAAAGGTATACATAGTATTGTCATATCATAACGCAACTAAGCAACGATAGGTGAAATGAGTGTCATGCCGTCTTGTCTATCTGCAACTTAGTAGGTACTACTTACGTTCGTGTTTACCTTGGAAACTACCAATTTGCAATGACTAAGGCTAGGTAGGACGGTAGGTAGGTAGTAGTTGAATGATGATTAAGGTATGATTGCCACGTGAGAGATCCACCGTTCCTTGTTGTCGGGTCAACTACCAAAAGTCAACGTATTGGGTGTTAGCGTGTGACCGTTGAACTTGACTTTCTAAACAAGCAACACTGCTCAAAAGTGGCTTGAACCAGACTTTCAAGTCAACGATATCCTCCACCGACTGGAGCTGTGACTACACACATTGACTGTCTGATTATCCCATATCCTTGATCCAGCGTGCATCAAAATGGAAACGCCATTGTCGCCCGCCCAAAGTTCAAATCTCAATATCCAGACACCAGCTACTGCTCAGCGATACGACTCCTACGAGGCACGAACAGTCTCTGCATCCTCGGAATCGCAGAGCCAGCCCTCTCAGGGATCATCTCCTTTCGTGTCTACCCTCAACGACACTGCACTTTCCGACCAGGAGAACCATTCTCCCTCAAAATCACGACACTCTCGAGTCCTCTCTGGCGCGACTCTGTCACCGTTGAAGATCCTTACCGACCAGCGAGAGGTGAGAGACGGAAGGCCAACAGATAGACTGGGCCCCAATGCTCGTAGCCCTAGAAAGGTGTCTCCTGAGAAGCGTTTTCCTGTTAAGATCAGCAACCCTCTCAACACAGCCCGCACTGCCTCCCAAGAGAGTACGATGAGTCTAGAGGATGCAGTGCGGCAAAATGAAGGCCTCAAGCGCGCGATTGAGATCTTTGAAGATGAGCAGAGCGTCCTGGAAGACGGCCTGGACGGCATGGATGTCACTACCGGCACTATCAACGTCAACCCCTCTGAAGAAATGGAGGTCGACGATTCCGTATGCCCTGATGATACAGCGATCAGTACCTTCAGTAACTTCTCGGCTGTGCCCAACCTAACCATGTTCGCCAAACTCGGCCAAAGTCCCACCAAGCTGTCCGACATGGGCAGTCTCACGCCTCGGGCAAACACACGAGCTGATCCATCCCCATCACGAACGTCGCGAGCCAGGCCGAGACACGACTCAGGAAACACAACGAATCTTCTGGACTTCACAGAGCAGCTGCGTTTTCCACAGAGATCACCCCAAAAGTCACCGGCCAAGGGCGGGCTTTCTCCATCTCGCACAGCATCTGATGTGACTGCGACACCTTCTCGTAGCGGATTTGCCAATCTCATTGACTTCGATATCCCCCCTATGCCTACACCTCGAAGCGTTCCCAGTATCACCGCCAGAGAACTCGAGTCTCTCAAATCAGGCTTTCTGTCAGAGATCAGCTCACTCAAAGCTTCATTGAGTGGTAAGGAAGCCGAAGTGCAATCGCTCAAGGCCGCAGTCGGCGATGCAGAGAAGCGAGTGGGCGAGTCCCAGGAGCAGCTCCGCGAGGAGCGCTCCATCAAAGAGCAACTTGTTGCTGAGAAAGAGGGTTGGGAGAACCGCGGTCGTGAGATGGAACATGTCTTACGGAAGGCCAAAGAAGAAATTGTGGAGAGTCAAAGAGAACAGGAAGAGCTCGAACAGAAGTTAGAAGAGAGCGAGAAGCGACGTGAGGCAGCCGAGATGTTGCACCAAGAGGCGGAGAGTAAGATGGCGGGTATGCGTGCCGGGAAAGACACCGACAAATCGTCGCCCGAAAAGCCCAAGAGTCCAAACGACACCAATCACGAGGTTGAGATTGCAGTCGAGCGGGTGGCTCGTGAGCTTCATGCTCTTTATAAGAGCAAGCACGAATCTAAGGTCACTGCCCTGAAGAAGTCATACGAGACTCGGTGGGAGAAGCGTGTTCATGAGCTTGAAAGCAAAATCGGCGAACTTGTCGAGGAGAACGAACGTCTGCGCGTCTGCCGAGATACAACTATGACTAGAGTCGAGCCCGACAACATAGAGGCCGACGAGCGCAAGGCCCAAGCAGTCCGAGACAGCGCAGCAATCAAGGAGTTGAATGCCGATATCCAACGACTTGAGGCAGTTGTCCATACAGTACAGCTCGACAACGAGTCACTGCGCAGTATGCTGGAGAAGGAGCGCGTAGAGAAGGGAGAGCTTGTGCAACTTGCCGAGGAGATGATGAGCATGCAGAGCTTTGTTGCGCAGACACCAAAGCCTCAGCCTCAGCAACAAGCTCAACAGCCTCCGTCTGCGTCTCGTTACCCTCATGAGAGACAACATGACCGAGAGCCTGAGACTAAGACGCCAAAACGAAGTGCAGATCACTTTAGAAGCAGTGTTAGTCGTGCATCAGGACTACGCGCGCCAGGCTCAGGACTCCGAGCACCTCACGAGCGAACAAAGAGCGCAGGTGGCTTGCCTCGTCCAGGCGGTATGGCCCGGAGCGGCATCATGAACTCCATTGAGAAGATGGGCAACTATCGAGGACGTGGAGTAGAGTAATATTGGATGGAGAAAAACACAATGAGCCTCACAGGGGCAGATGAACGCGAAAACTAATGACACATAAAACTGCATGACTGGAGCCTGTTTTTCTGCACGGCCTATGCTCGGGGGATGCCACGAGCTTGCTCTAGAGCCCTGACATGACATTGTTTATTGACGTTTCTACGACTGATGGTCATGGGAGCCTGGCGTTGTATTTTACAATGGATGTTGGTTGTAGATTGGAGTTTCTCGAACATGTTGATTTTCTTTTCCTTCTTGAGATCTTGAGCTTCTGTCGAAAGACCAGGCATAAAGTCGTCTCTGAGGTAAATCATGAGATTCATTCATAGCAAGGGTTAACATTATTTTTCTTATGAGAATTTCTCTTCATTTACACTCATGTACCCCATTAAGGAAGCTTTCTTGAGGCTTAAATAAATATATAATATTTGCCCTGGTAATGACGTTCCTCGGCTCACAGGCCATAAGCCTTCTTGGCCGTACCGCCAAAGATCATTGCGCGTTCTTCATCACTCAGGGTAGCCATCCAACACATGCGTTCAACGATGCTGCGCCATCTAGGCCAGGCATTGTCGGTGTTGACAGTGCAAACAGGCCAGTCGCTGCCAAACATGATACGGCTGGGACCAAAGGTGGCGAGGACAATACCGAGCCAAGCGAGAGTAGCCTCGAAGATGTGGTTGGGGTCCTGGTTTCGAAGGGAGTCAGGCATCTCAGAGAAGCCACCGGAGAGCTTCATATAGACGTGAGAGTCTTTGCTGAGGGTATAGATGGCAGTACGCCAGGCGTGAAAGCTGGGATCTGATGTAAGGTTATAGATGCTGAAGTCGGGTTTACAGAGATGGTCTACGAGGAAGCTGTTAGAATGAAGTAGGGCAAGGAGAAGAAGGGCTGCACGAACTTAGCACCAATGTGACCTTCTCCTCCTCGGGAACACCATCGTGAACACGGTCAACAAACTCGATCACCTCATCGAGCTGCTTCTTTCCACGTCGATGCTGATCAATGCCAACGTCGAAGGTAAATCCTCGTCGACCAAGAAGCTTGACGCCCTCGATGAATTTATCGTCCAGCATAGTGCCATGAGGCTTGTCCTGTAGCAAGTAGCGGAACCCTTTGATCTTAGGCCAAGCATCGCCAGCCTCCTCTCTCACGCGATCAAGGTAACGCTCTAGAACCTCAGGGCCGCTTGGTAACGGCGCCCAGGGCACAATACCAAGGCACAGCTTTGCATCCTCGGGGCCGTGGCCCTCTCCTTCGCGCGGCTGGCCAAGCGCAACACGCTTGAGCCATGCGACCTCGGCCAAAGGCTGCTCCCAGCCGGAGCCATCGACTGCGCCAGACTCAACATCATTCTTGCGGTCTGTTTCGACAAAGACAAAGCCTAGGAGAGACGGTGCCGAAGAGGTAGCTTCGCGGTATTCTTCCAGGGAATGTTGGCCGGCAAGGGGGCCATCGGGTGTGTACCAGGCGAGGGAGTCTGTTTCGGCCGCAGGGTAGAGGTGAATGTGGGAGTCGATGATGGGGAGTATGATTTGCTCGTCGGACATATTTGCAGTTGGGCGATGCTACACTTGAGATCGTGTTAAGTGAAGCTCGACGGATGAATGAAGGAGATGGAGGGAACGTGGTTGAGGAAGAAAGTGGCACGCACTCAAATTGAATTCGAAACTGATCACTGGTGGCCTTGGGCCTCGCCTTACATTAATCCGAGATACAATGCAATGGGTGTTATATGTAGAAAGACGTTACAAGTACGGTGAAGATGAGTTCCATTGTGATACTACAGCTGGGCAATACATGATAGGGAGTTACCCCACCATAGGATTGGGCCCCCGCCTCCTGAAGGCCCTCCACTCCCGTCACTACCACCTTTGTACCGGGCTGTTAGAAGTGCAGTATGATAGGGAGCAACTTTGAACCGAAAGACCGAAATCGATACCTAGCTAGCTTTACAGCATCACGTTGCTCTATTACTCAAGGCCTCTTATCTCGTTTCATGAATAGATTCAATCGTCGTCTATCCTAGACAGCAAAGCTATGTTATTCATTAAATCGTCGCTCATGACTGTCCTTCATCATCCACCTCATACTTCGTAATGGCTAGTCTAGACCTTCATCAATCGCCAGGCCCTGAACCACATCCAGATATTGTCTGCGAGAGACGGGATCCCATCATCAGGACAGATGGGATTCTCATGCGTTGACATTGTTTGATTCTGGGGCAGCCTCCTTCGAGGACTCCCAGCTCACTCAGAAACCAACAGAGCGAGGAAGAAGAATTACGCCTGCGCAGCCACGAGAGAGAGGACTGCGCCTAACGGCCGCAGCATCGACCTAGCTAACGATCAACACTTCGGCGCGGTGGCACGTTCGAGACCAGCTCGGCGTACCATCCACGTCTGACAGCGTGACGCAGGTCGGAACAGAAAAATGATTGCTGATATTACCACAACAACATAGGTCGAGTCATCCCGGCGCGAGTGTGCTGCCAGGGGATGCCCGAGTTAAAGAATGAACGGCCATAGGTTCTCTCAACCTGTTGCCACAGAGCCCTCCGCAAACTGGCGCGTTTATGCGACCACGCCGTGGCGGCGAGAGCTGGTGCGCGAGACGGAGGCTTCATACTCATACTCGTCTTCACTGCCACTAGAGCAGATGGAATCACTGTCGTCATCGTAGCCACAGCGGGATCCGCCGCAGTCGAGCTTGACACGCTCGCCCTTGCGAGTGATACCATAGCGCTCGCAAGTGCAAGAGCTGACGTCGGAGCCGGGAGTGCTGTAGCCGGAGAGGGACGAGTTGGGCGAAGAGCTGTCGGAGCGGTAGGACAGAGAAGAACCACTGGAGGAGATTGGCGATGTGCTGAAGTCAGTGATGAACTCGTCCTCGATGTTGGCGCTGCCGAAGCGGTCGGCAAGCTCCTCAAGTTCCTCGTTGTCGTAGTAGGAAGCATCCAAGATGTGCTTAGTCGCATGGGGAGACATTGGCTTGGGGGCCTGGATCTGGGAGATTGACAGGGGGCGACCCTTGGGGATGTCAACTGAGAGCTTAGAGCTGTGGCGTGAGGATCGCGAAGATCGCGACTCCTTGTCCTTGGAGGAGTGAGAAGAGCTCTTGCTGCTGGAGGAAGACTTGTGCGACGATGACTTGGATGAGGACTTGGAGGAAGACTTGGAAGATGAAGAGCGGTGGGATGAGGACTTGTGAGAGTCGGTGGGCACGTCAAGAACGTTCAGCTCACGGCCAGTGGTGGGCTCGATGGTTGAGGTGACGCTGGGGTTGTGGGCAACATGGTAACCATCGATGATGTAGTAGTACCAGTATCGTTGGCCAGCCTCAAGAGTTGAGTTCTGGAATCTAAAGGTGCCTTTCCAGGAGCCAGACTTGGAGGAGGACTTGTCCTTGGAGAGAGGGAGCTGACCGACATAACCGTCCCAAGAGCCGAGAAGGTGGACAGTCTTGACGCCAGAGGAGACGCGGAGAGAGAAAGAAAGTTGAACAGCCGACATTTTGCTTTGCTTTGCTTTGCTTTGCTTTGCTTTGCTTTGCTTTGCTTTGATTTGATTCAATTATGCGTTTGAGTTGTTTGGTGAGTCGATGATGCGAACAATGAAAGTTTGATCAATGCAATATTGTTTGATAGTTGGCACGAGCAAGTGAAATCCGTGATTTCTGTAATTAGATGATTATAACAGGCGGGGCGAGCAACAAAAAAAAACAGGATAATCGTTAAAGGTTGATGTCTCTAAGCTGGCCAGCAACTTATTGAGTAGGCTTTGGAGTTGACGGATATCTTTGATTAGAGACAACGAAAATTAGAAATATAGTAGTAGAGACCGGCTCCACGGTGAACAACGAAAACACAAAGGGGGAAGGGTAGGAGACCCAAGAACAAAAACAGGATTTGCGATTGAAAAGGACTTGCTGAAGAAGGAGAGAAAAGAAGAAGAAGAGAGGCTTTGGGGGGCGGGTGTTGGTCCTGTTTATAAGGAACGGCCGTGTATAGCGGCCACGGCCATTTTGCAAGGATGGATCCATAGATCCAATATCCATCATCAATCATCATCAATCATGTGGATGGATACCTACTACCTACTAAGGTATCCGTAGGTAGGTTAGTACTGTACCTAGATGATTGTGATGGACCCAATGTATTGACAATAACATATGTTGCCCGTGTGAATTACGGATTACGCACACACAGATTTACAAGAAACAAGGACTCTCCAACTACAGAGACAGCCAATCACGGACTGCAGACAAGGAAATGCCGAGTTCATGTCATCTACTATCACTCGACCCATCACAATTGAACGGTTCCCTCTTCCCTCCCGGGACAAGCGTGGGCGGTTAAGCAAGTGTGGATCAACTAAGTGCGTGCATCAAAAGTGGAGCACGATCCATGCTAAATGCTGCGATATTTAGAAGCAGCCCCAGAGAGCACGGCGGGGAGAAACACTGCGCCAATCAGAAGCCCGTTACCGCTAAACAGGCCCAAAGAGCGACCCCCGTAGAGCGTCTATTCCAACGTCGTCATTGGCTTGTGGCACCGCTAGATTCAACCTCTCGTCACGCTGCAGCACGGCCAATTACCAACTCTCGTCAACCACATCTCACATCAACCACTTGCATTTCAGCCATGCAAGGACGCAACACCAGTGTCATTTCTTGTACGGTCTAGACACCAGATTTGTCGGCTCTCGTGGCCTCAGCAGCACACTGAAATCTATGGATCATGCAAGCCCTAAGCTCATCGCACATCGCATATCGCATTGCCTTGCCTCGCATCTGCCGTAATGTTCTGCCTTTGACTTGCACTGCACCGCTTGACACCTCTGGCCACTATTGGGCTGCTCTCTAGTCGGGCGAACTGTAGTGCAACCCTCGAGTTCATGCGGCCGGCTTGAAGAATTGGGCGAGGTCAATAATTGACTCACTAGATGGATTTGCTCTCAGAGATCACGGCGGAACTGTATGCTCCGCCGCTGTCGTATTGGCGGCAGTATGTACGCCATATCACGCTTCAGATGCAAGTCGACAATGGTAGTGTGGGTTTGCCGCGTCTGCGCTATGCTTACAGAGTACATGGCCCAGGAGCGAGAGACATGCGAATTGGCGGTGGCCTTTTACCTACAAGGTACATACATATCGAGGCCTCGTCTATCTGTATCCCCCTATCCAGCCACCTCTGCTCGCTCCTCGTTCATATGCAGACTGAAATCTCTGTTTACAAGTTATGACCATCATTAAGATGACCTTGACTCACAGAAAAAATAGAATATGCCAAGCCAGGTGCCCGTCGATAAGCATAATGGGTCTAAGCGTACTATCTCCATCTCCCCCTCTACGGCCCGTCCGCGTATGCCCGATGCCTTCTACCTTCCCGGGCCTAGCATCGGTAGCATCGGTCCTCTCCAATCCATCTCTATGCATGCTATGCCTTTTAGCTTCGGCGGGTATGTGAGGTCCGTCACACTTACACGAAGTCGCTCACCACCACTCTATTTACCAGGTTAGGTTGGCGTTGGGAACCGGCAGGAAACCCAGGACTGAAGTCCTCAACGACAAAAAGGCTCAGACTGTATTAATACAATTCATCATGAAGTTAGCATGCACTTGGACCAGTTTATTCTTTTCCCCTCATATAATTCCCAAGGTACTTATGTAAGTCTTCTGACACCGGGAGAGGCCAGGGTAACCAAGTCGTTCCCCGTGATGGCTGCCTTTCGAAAGAGGGGAACTCTAGGAACTCCATGATACGGATGGAGGTTCCCCGTTGCGGAATCTCGGTCAGAGCGTGACCTTTCCTCTGCTTGATCGAATGGGTAATCGGCATGTCGAGCAGTGAGCCTGGGCTTTTGTTGTATCGACAGTATAGAACACAGCTTTCCCACAGCGCCTGCCGATCACTTGACTATTGGTAACTGGTACACTCAGATGGTCTTGCATGCCACGAGCTTTCTCTCAGATAACACCTTTTCGCTTGTATCGATATGTTTTTGTCCTGAGGTTTATTAAGTCTAATCCTCACCATCGATGTGCTGCATGGCATAATACAGTATACCTAGTAATCAAAACAGTCGACAAGTGACAAGTAATGTCTATTATTAGACATCTTGAATCATGTTTCAGCTCAGTCAATGCCTATACTGTGGTACAAATTGATAGGTACCTATTCATATACTCGTAATAGACTCCACTACCTATAGTACTACCTTGACCAACTAAGTAGGTAGGTACATATAGATTAGGACTTAAGAAAGCGGGCAAGCGGTGAAATGTGAACAAAGGGCTTCAACTCCAAGCAAAAACTTGTTCCCATTGGATAATATTTTTCAAAGGAAAGAGAAGAAAGAATATCAAGACCTCTGTCGATGTTTAGTCTGACAGAAATGAAGCACAGATGACTCAATAGTGAGTCCCAGTTGGAAATCCGGTAGCCTGTCACGTGGGGACCCGTTTTGTGTCCAGATTATCCTTCATTAAACACATCAGGCCATCGCGTCTAACGTTAACATCTCTGGACAAACGTCATATATTCGACCTCCAGCATCTGTTTACTTCCCTCTTAAAGATTGCGTTATATGATCCTTACCGTAGATGGGTACTCAAGTCAGAGTGCTGTGCTACAAAGGCTCCACTGGTATGAGTTCCATTTCGTGTCCAGGGTCAGTTTTCATGGCATAGAATTTTAGGGTCTAATTTCCAACCTCCACTATTCCGTGGTTGAGTCATCCTCAGGACAATCAGAGGTTACCGTGAGATATCGAGACACGCTTCCTCTATTGAATCGCCAGATCTGCCGTCCTGTTTGCAGATATAGCCATCTTAGGTTGCAGACTTGACAGAATGACTGCCCAAGACTGGTCGGTTGATGACGCCCTTGTTGGCAAAGTGACAAACTATGTTGAGGAATATATGTCCAAGTATGACGCATCGCACGACTTCAACCACATCAAGCGTGTCCTCCGTCTTTCGCAGCATATCCAGTCTCATACCCCCTCAACACGCCAAGATTTGGTCACGCTGGCCGCACTGCTCCACGACGTTGGCGACAAGAAGTACCTCCGCCCCGGCGAGGACCCTTCTCGCATGGTAGCATCGGTGCTCATGTCCTTCGGTGCACCACAGACCCTTGCCGACACCGTCCAGGCCATCTGCCTCGGCGTCAGCTACTCCTCCGAAGTCAAGGACCCGGCGCGGACACGGGCTCTTGTGGGCAAGTATCCGGAGCTGGCCGTTGTTCAGGATGCCGACCGCCTAGATGCCATTGGCGCCGTAGGTATTGCGAGGACGTTCGCATTTGGGGGTGCCAAGAGTCGGACATTGGAGAACACTATGGAGCATTTCGATGACAAGCTCCTGTTGCTTGAGGGCATGATGAAAACAGAGGAAGGGAGGAGGATAGCTAAGGAGAGGACGGAGAGGTTACGTTTAATGAAGGCATGGTGGCAAGAGGAGACTAGCGAGTAACGTGGTCTTTTGAAAAAGTCATGAATATAGTCCGAAGTCAAAAAAACAAAACACTGCCTTATTAGTCGAGTACAGTCGAATATGGCATCTTACACTTCTAGACTCCCCAGACCGATAGACTAAAAACACAGTCAGTGTGGTAGGCTTACGGTCCCCGCAAGCCTTACGAGAGCCCTTACGAGCCAATTGGCCCTCTTATACTCCGTACTTGACCAAATTGGTGGATCTACGTTGACTGTGTTGGCTGTCTCACATGAGGGAGAACCTTTACGGATTGGGAGTTTGTAGGGCGGGCAAGGCATCAGGTCGGAAGATTACCTATTCGCAAATAGGGAGGTACATAGAGCAAGGCATCCATTGCCTAGAGTAGCCATTCTTTATCATGAAGACCGCCGCTTCTATTTCTCATTGCCCTCGTCTTCACTCACTCCACAGACTTGACGACACAGCACTGAATCCTTTATGATGGCTCCAGTGCGGCCTGTTACAATGGAAACGCTCCCCACAGAAATCGTTATCCAGATCCTTGACAACCTCCAAGCCCCAGCTATTAAGCAGGTCCGTCTAACGTCTCGGCTCTTCAACACCATACTTGCGAAGCGAACATTTGAAGTGCTTGTATCGTTTCTCGATCCAGTCGTTGCTCAAGACACCCTTATGAGGATCGCACGAGACCCAGAACGACGCCGTCGACGACCGTCTATCTGGTCACCAAGGTGCAGCGTGCCACAGAACCTGCACATTGACGAATCGTTCCTAATGGCACTATGGGCTGGCTTGCGCGGGCAGTCATGGGCTGTGGAAATGGGTGCAAATGGGATCAAGCTGGATATAGATAACTGGCAGATCGGAGTGGGGAGAGGCATAAGCCAGGACGAGTTGAGGGAGATTCTGTTTCGATATGCACTTTATTTGAGTTATATGAGCGAGTGTGAGAACGAACAAGACGTACCACAGGCTTGGGTTTTTAATGCGATCTGCAGCAAAGCATAGCACTGAGCCCTTTGCGCTATGGATTTTATGTCTACTGAATGCTTGGACGTCGGACCAAAATACGGGACATTATTCGATACCTTCAACCCTAGTAATGATTCTTTATGTTTCAGAGAATAAGAATTAATGGAACTGTGGAATAGTAATTTATCTTAGCAACCGTCTATATTTTGAAAGGCACCCTTTTAGGTATAATGTGAATCAAAGTCTAGTCTAAATGAATGGTCGCTAGTATTAAATGTAGAAATTAGTTTAGTATATAAGTCGTGTGCATGTGCTTTCGGATCTCATATAATGCATCCCCAATCCCGTCATCGCTAGGCCCAATCCCTTGGTATCCGTAGCGGAAATAACCCCTGTTGGTAAACGCCGTTCGCTTTCGCAAACAAAATCAAATCATGCCCAAATGCTATGCTTTCATGCATCATGTAAGGATCGTAAGAAGTTTGTAGGGGGGGGGGAAAGTGTTTTGGCCAGGGCCCATCTTAGATCAGATAGGCGGCGGCGAAGCCAACGATGGCGAGCAGGCCAGTAACGGCGTTCATGTGAGCTCCAGCAGTTTGGACAGTCTCGGGAACATCAGAGGACGTCGAAGGCTCGTGGTCCTCTGATTCAGAGCCACCGTTGCCTCCCTTGCTGCCGCTGCTGCTGCTGCCACCATGGGATCCGTTGTCAGTGCCATCATCATTACCGCTCTCTTCACCCTGAGGAGTGTTTCCACCGTGGTTACCGGGATAACCAGGTGTGGTTCCATTGTGGTAGACGGGAGCACCACCAGTAGGAACAGGGTGATAGGTATGAGGAGGAGGGTTGACAGCAGTAGCGTTGTAGCCATGGTCTTTGGGGACGGTGTAAGTGATAGTCTTGGTCACGCTCTGGCCAGGATTGGTAGGATGAGGGTAGGCGTATGTCTGAGTCTTGGTGATGACTTCCTGGCCTGGGTGAGTAGGTACAGGCTCATGAGGCTTGGGCTCAGTAGGGTTGGGGTAAACAGGCTCATGAGGCTTGCTAGGCTCGGTAGAGACCTCAGTGACGGGGCAGACAGTTGTGGAAACGGCGATGGTCTCGGTAGTGACATGGCCCACGGGGCAGTCGACAACAGTAGGGGGGCACTGGGTGATGGTATAGGTCTTGGTGCTGTAGACAGTGCTGGTAGTGTACTCAGTAGGCTTGGTGACGTTGGCTGGGTGGGTGTACACAGTAGTGAAGCCAACAGAAGGCTAAGTCATGTGAGTTAGTACAAGATTCGACACATGAACAGTATACATTGCAACTTACGTTCTCGTAGTGAGCGTTGGCGACAGCAGCCGCAGCAGCGACGATGATTCCTGAAGACCTCATGATAGTGGTTGGTGTTTAGTGGTTGTGCTTGTTTAAACGAATGTACTTTGTCAAGGTATCTAGATCCTAGATCGACAGAGCTAATCTTTGAACGAAAGACGATGGTGTATAAGATGATGAGAGAAGGGGCTGGAGGCGAGGCAGAGCATTTCTTATATCTCGTCGACCTGGTGGCCTAATTTGTTGGGTAGGTAAGCGAGATAGGGCGGAGCCGACTAAAGTCTTCGTCAATTCGAATCTATTCCAAGCCAATGACGGGACTAGCTCTTGTGAGCAGGGCTGATGATAAGCCCATGGCGAAGTGGCTGTTGAAAATGGCGATATGGATACGAGGTGTGGGTTGTCCGGTGCCAAGACCCTGGATCTCCGTATTGCTGACAGCTGTAAACCACCATTCACGGCACTCCCCCCATGTCCCAAAGAGGAAGACAGACCCAAAAGAGCCATGTCGCTTCCTTGGCTCTCGTTATCGTCAACCAGTAGCGGGCCATGCCATGTCCACAGCTACTGCACCCAGCAAAGTCTAGAGCAAATCTCTGCATACAGGACCCACGGTGATAGCTGTTGGGCTCACCAAGCTTACAATTTTCAAATTCTGTCTTGACCTGACCGTCGAAGAGCAATCCACAGACTTGGCAATGCACCCCTGTTGGAGAATTTCGTATGTAAAGCGACCGACCGGAGGGTCCAGAACGGAGTGCCATAATCGGAACCCTAGGCGCATGTGTGGCTATGTCAGTATGTAACGATTCGATCTCGTGGGAAAGCTTAAATATCCAGTTGACGATGGCGGACGTAACGTCGGGTCAATCAACTGTGTAAGGCTGCCATCTAGAATTGACAAGGGCTATTCTTGGAAAATGGCGTTCTTTGCCCAGGCTAGCGGTCCGCCACATGCCCTATGCCAGCGCCGGGGTTGCCGGGCCACGAGCATGGAGCCCGCCCATCTGAGCTGAGCCTCAGAACAGGTCCCCGGATTGCTGGTAATAGCTGGAATGTTTCAACGGCCTCCAGCGTCTGATGACTTCATCGTGTTTTAACCTCCGAATCTCGTGCTCTCCGAATCCAAATTTGGATTCTGGATTCCCCAAGCAGATCTCCATGGGCGACCTATGTATAATCGGGTGATAGAGTGACGCAGTCTGGAGATGCATCGGTTCTTGTCATTATCCATGCAAATCGACAACACGACCAATTGCTGAGTGATTGTGACTCAGTGGGCAAGTGATCATTACCAATAGCCCAATGGCCAATAATAGTCCTCTCTTTGGAACCTCTGTTTTCCCTTCCCTTCCCTTCCTTTCATAAGGTGCGGCCGTCTGTTCCATATCCATTCGGCCATCAATTCGATATCAGTTCGCTGATTCGTATTGATCACACCCTTTTTTTCCCTTGCAGTATCTTTAGAAAAGGAAGAAGAAACCGCCGGCTACAGCCACTAGCTCGGCAACTTTCATTGGCAGGGGTACGCAAAATGCTAGCAAAAACTTTGTCGAAGTAACGTTGCCAAGGTTGTGCAAACTTACCAGCATCATAGCCACAGCCACATCGGCACTCAGCCTCAGATTCTAGCGTCTGGCCCCATCTACCAGTAAGCTTTGAGGAACTGGACATGACGACGTTGATAAATATAACGTGAAGCCTCCGTTCGGATTCGCAACAGGGCCTCCGGCTCTAGGTATTGTGGGAATCGGCCCATGGAGAAGTCCGTTATGAACAGTAAGTAGGTTTGACTTCACCATCGGTTCGCAAACGCCACATAACGTGAGCTGTTCGTCTAGCCGTTATTCAGGTGACATCGGCGCGTCAACATTCTGCGGGTATGGCCAGGACAGAACTAGACAACAAGGCACGATGCTCAAGTTGAGGGAATTAACAAGGCTGGCCATACAAATCCGACAGCGGCTCGTATCTTTGTCGCCATCAGCGCACCTCATCCCCGCACGCAGTTACTGCAAGATCAGGCTGAATGACCACTCACCTCGATTCTTGCGATAATCAGCCCATTGTGAGCAAGGACAGATAGCGCACACGAAGATGGCCAGCACAGTGGTCGATGACACTTCTGGATCTCAATATCTCGTGGGACCGAATTTCTGGTCAGAGTCTTTCGTTGCGGGGATTTGGGTTGAGTCCAGCGACTGGCAAAGCTCTGCATGTTTGCTCTCTATGTAAGCTTATCGAGCTGTCCTGTCAATTTGGCCCAGGCTGCATCAGTGAGTGGGGGTCTATCAACCCGAGCGGTCCTTTCGGCGTACTGCCATGACGCTCGAGCCTTGCAAATAGTGGGTGGTCTGAGAGCTGGAGCAAGGAAGCGTTTGGTTCAAGTGTTGATCTACGGTGCTGCAGAAAATTGTGCCGCTACTCTACGGTGAGATGGAGTTCGTGATAACAATGGTTTTCTCATTCTCGCACGGGGCTCACTGGTATTAGCAATTCAATTAGGCAAACCTGGCAGATCGTTTCTCGTCCCAGACTATGGAGTTTTATAGACTGTCACATGGATGCCGGTGTGAAGGCTGGTAAGTAGGTCGTCATCTGGTGTCCAAATACGGTGGACTGGAGGCAGTTCTCCTTGTTTCGTTTCCTACCCTGAAAGTCTATTGCTCATACAAGGTATAGCAATTTTCATCTGCTTGTTTTATCCCTGACTGCTTAGTCCAGAAACCCCAGGGCTTGTTGGATTTTCCAACAGGACGATCGCTCAACTACAAGTATACGACTACACATGCAAACTTACAGGTTGTCGGACATCTCGCCTGCTACGTCGTGGTGCTGAGCTTGCGCTTCATATATGTTGAGACCTTTGCAGGCTTCCAGTGAAAGGCAGTGGATCTTGGAATAGCTGCAGGGTAGCCCACTCGACTGCCAAATGATAAAAATGCACAGTTGTTATGGATAATGTTGCAACGTATATTCCCATCCTACCTATGATACTGCATCATTCAACCTCTGGGAACGGCCAATATCACCTGTGTCTTTCAGTAATGCTGTATGCTTTATGCACTGGCATGTTGGACTTTTCCACAATATCCTTCCAGTATTTAGGGTCTACTGGCGGCTGTCACGCATTTATCTTAGCTCACTACCTACATAGGGTAGTAGGCAATATTATGTTCACAGGCGTGAAACGACGACTTTATAATATCATGAGTACCGTTTTCGGGTGTATTCGAATACTGTACCATCAAATACCTACCCACACACACTACCAACTGTACCATCCCATCCTATCGTGGCATCATGTTCTCAATGTATCACAAACAAAGCCTTCGTATGCCTGAGGAAATATCCCTCCTATATGCTCCAGGGTAACCGCCTCTCATAGTAGTCATACACCCAAGCCATAGGAGGTTTGAAAACAATAAACACCGCTTGAAAGACGCAGGGGCAGGAACTAGTCAGGCACAGAGAGTCCTTGTGATATCATATCAATCGAAATCATTTGCATGTGCTCATCAATCAGCTACGCCGATGTCCACTTGAAGGGCTGAATCTGAGACGTGAGGCCAAGGTCTTCAAACCTGTCAAGACTGTTTGTTAGAGCATGCACTCCTAAGGGGTGCATCGAGCATGACCGAGCCCTGTCAATAAAATAGCAACTTGGTCGCGGCGAGTTGACTGAGCATCAGTTATTCGCCAAGTTCACGTGTAGAAGTAAGTGCAGGCTCAGACATTTGACAATCTACCCAAGCGGGAGTCGATGAATATAGGCAATAAGCCGAATTACCGGCCTAGGTATCTTGTTAGCTCCTGATAAGAGGCAAGACTAAAAGGACGAAGAAGGTGAAAAAAAAAGGCTGGTAATCGCTCTGGTTGCACGACTTGCAGCAAATGATTTTGATTCGATCATCGAGACATGCAAAGGCAGGTGAGTGAACGGGGTGGGAGAGGTGCTTTCGATCCTGAATGGCTGGTCAAGGCAACACTTATGCTGGCCTGCAGAAATTCAAGCTGGGTTACCATTCATTCATAGTGGCTCTGTCACAACCCCGGCAGGGTCATGCTTCAACACAGTGGATTTGTCCCAAAAGCATGAGAAACTTGATGGTGGTGTTATCATGGATGCGAAGCACTTAGCTTCCAGTGTGATTCAGGTGGCATGCCTCAAGGGGCAAGAAAACAGCAAACCTTACTGTAAGGTGCCAAAACAAACCTAATAAAAGTTATTATAAACTTAGGCTATACTACCTAAGTCTTTTTGTTATTTAGGATTGAGATTCTGTATTTTCTTTCCTCTCCTTGGTATGGTCTGTTGAAAGGAACATATGGAGGACAAACACACGAATGCTAGGCGCAACCGACCTGAGGATATCCAATAGCGTTGGATCGCCATCAAATCCCAAATCAAGACTTGTAACATTGCCAAAGAGACATTCAGCCAGCCATCAATCGACCTGGACAACCTTGTTTGGGGCCAATTCTTGACTTATTCCACCACACAAACGATATGCGGGGCACTTTGCTGTTCTTACAGCTGGAGCACTCTTGATCAGGCTATAATCCTTGCACTCTTCGCTATTTGACAATCAAGGAAAAGCGTGTGAACAGCACTGGACCTCTTCTAACTAATAACAAACATCGGGCTCAAGAAATTTGCAGTATCAATGTATGAACTACTCGTTTTACCGCAAAAAGGATACTATCCCTTTATGGTCCCATCCGTATCACAAGCCAACGAGGTTACTTGGAAGTACTCTGTTATTAAGGACGCCAAGGTGCCTCTGAGCTCTAAGGCTACATTCACCTTCGCGATATACATTCAACTTACAACTCATCGCACTGTCTCACAGTATGAGGAATCGCCTCAAGTTCTAAGCCTTGACTGAGACGCCTGACTCTGTCCAATGGAAGGTTCATAACGGCACAATCCAGCCAGCCAGCTTTGCCGAGTTACAGACAAAGAATTCAATACCATCCCTTGCGCATGTGGAAGCGCCCTTGAGCATCTAGACTAGACGCTCTAGTAAGATCCCATCCACTTATTCAGTTGGCCCCTCGTAAGACTCGGCATTTGCGCTACGACAATGTGGACAATACAGCCCGGACACGACTATCATTGCATTGGAAGTCCCTGCGCACGAAGCAGTAAGCCAAGAGACTGCAGCTCGAAATAGAGATACAGATTTAGCACGGGCTGTAAAGGAATTGGATCAATCCAATGGGACCTCAAACTTGAACAATAGCCCCCAGAGCAGCCTGTGGTTGCGTCAGTGGTCCAGTGTCAGAAATCAGAACTGCCAATCCTCACTGAGAGTGGAAGGACTCGACGACTCGCTCCTTCCTGCACTGGGACTCGACCTTTGAAAGTGGAGTGGAGTAGAGAGAGGGAAGGAAGCCCGCCTGTTGGCCCGGGCCGCTTGGCCACTGCAGGTCGTGAAATGCATCACCGGGGCCACTGAATTCTCTTTGAGACCACTGAGGGCTGCTAGAAACTAGCCTTTTAGCGTCCGGAGCTTCCCCCCCTGAGCCCCCTCCCTCCCGGTCCTTCTCGATCCTTAACAGTGGAGGCAGACAGGCTACCAGACAGGACTTGCTTCTTCTGGGCTTCCATGGGCCATGGCTGGGGTTCTCCACTCTCCCGTCATCTAGGTAGGTTAGTGGGCAAGGTCCTCTAGGCTCTACGTGCTCTTGTTCTCAACCAGTGCCTCTCCAATTCTCTCGCTATCTCACCTCACCTCATTTCCTCGTCCCTGTTCCATCTCTGGCATTCTTCCTCTGATCTACGTCAGTAGTGACTGGAAGCTAAGATCATCTGTCATTTCATGTGCCGAATTTGACGTGATTCCAGCTCGAGATTTCTGACTGCGCCCATCTCGTCCCAGTATGCGCACTCGACTATCGCGCTCGACACTCAACGCAACTCTGTAAGCCACGTTTGCGATTATGTTCGGGTGCTAGCTCGCGTTCGAAGCTGCTCCCAACTCTCGCTCTGCTTAAGACCCGTCATTCTTCAAGCGCCTCGCCTCCCTACTTGCATGTCTTGGACTACCATCTTGCCTGTTCCTGTTGTGTTCCACAACTGTTCCAAAACCCTGCTTCCTGTCCGATGGCAGCCAGCATGCCAACACCAAACCGCTCCAACATCGTTGCCGCGAAGCAAAAGCTCTAAAAACCCTTTATCTATTAAAAGCCATGCTATCAGCACACTCTATCCCATCGCCAGTCATGATGGCACCTCCCGCTGATTATCCGCTCCAAACACAACATGAGACCAGCCCAACCAGTCAATTACAATTCAAAAAGCACAAGGTTCTTCCGCGACCTCGATCCGAAAGGACCTCCGAATTACCAACTCGAGTTTCTAGCCCTTTAATTAGACATGAACTGGCTACCAACACTTCTGTTTCCGGCAATGGAAAGCATCCATCGAGCCCACGAACTCTCAAGCATCAGTCGCGAAGGATAAGTAGTGGTCCAGATCTACCACCAACCCCGCCGAGACATTCGCGCCAACCCTCGGAGAACTCCTCTGGCAAGACAAATAGTCCAGCTGCGACCGACATCGCATTACGAACTCCCCAGCCATCACATCTGCGTCCACCCACCACGCCTCCTAATCAGAAGAGCCCGCCTACGCCCGATGTGACGCCGCCTCATTCCACAAGTCGCCCGCAATTACTAAGGCCCATTGCTAGTGACCGTGCTGGTTCAAGTACTACAGCTGGTGAATCCCAATCTGGCTCCTTCACAACTGCGCGAGAGGAACCTTTATCATCCGAAGACGAAGACAAGCCTGTTGTCAAACAGAGCTCACGACTAACTGTACGCAAGATCCTTGACTCAAATTCTCGTATTGACAGACCTGAAAAGCTCGGTCTGGCTTTGGGCAACCTGGCACCTCAATCGGAAGGGAGCAGTACGTCCAGGTCACCAGCAGGGGATTGGGCTCACAACGACAGCGACTGGGGCTCTGTCAGTGAGGTAGAGCAGGAATGGGACCACAATTTACAAAGACTGGTGACTGTGAAGAAGCGGCCTGAAGCACTTATTATGCCTCGTTTAAGCCCAAACAGAGCAAGAGTCGTCGAACCCAACACAATCATACCGACACAAGCAGCTAAAGCTGTGCACGGCATGCCTTTGCACCAAACGACAGAGACACTGACACAGACACTTCCGCGAGGCATCTCTAGCCGTGATATCCCTCCCTCGACTACATCGACCTCAATCGCCACTTCTGACCCACGTAGGATGTCGGCCATCTCTACAAAATCCACTGTCTCGACCGTTGTGGAGGCTTATCTTCTGGACACAGTCCCCCAGAGGCAGAGGACACTGCGTCATGTGCGAAAACAGACAATTCTGAGAGACTCGACCAATGAGTCCACTAACTCAACCGCAAACTCTGCAAAGTCGGACAGATCGCATACGGATTCATGCGGTCGAAACCGTTCCACTGCTCCGAAGTCAGAAAGTCAATACTCGAACGCGACACTTAATTCTATCTCTAGCAGTAAAGCTCGACGCGAAGTATGGAAAGCAGGGGGCATACCTGTGGTGGTTGTTCCTAGTCGACTATCATCACACAAAACCAAGTCCAGAGAGCCGTCACTGAGGTCGCACTCCAGCCGAAAGTCGAGCTGCACTACCAGCGCCAGCCATACGCTGAATGATAGATCAACGAAAGATGAGCCCCCTATTGTGCGGCGTCAATTGAGAGGTCGCTCTTACTCCATGTCCGAAAGCTCTGATGAGAGAACCATAGACTATCCACCTATCGTGCCTGCTCGCTCGTCCTCTCTGTCTGCTCCTACCAGCCGCAATGGTTCAAGAGCCAGTTCTCTGACAACTGAGAGTATGAAGCTTCACAACGCCTTGCAGGAATACCTCAACAAGAAGAAGGACACGCCCAGAGTGCCCGACCTTCGCTTCTCAGAAGACACGCCAGGAGCACGAACGTTTTCCAATACTTCAGAAAGTCACCGTCGGTCAGGTTCTGAACGCCATGACGATTTCTTGAACACAAAGGGATATGGCTCACAAAACACTCCATTTTCGTTGGCTTCAGTCGACACAAACGGGACCAACCCGGTGGTATCAGAAGCGCTCGCAGTGCAGATGTACCCACACCAGAACTCGTCCCTATTGATGATAGATCATTCGACGAAACCCTCCGAGTCGCCAGACGAGACTCAGTCAGAGGCGGAGGAAGATTTGGATGTGCCAATGCCGACTGATTCCTCGGAGGACATTCCAACCACACCTCCTCAGCCAAAGTTTTCTCTTGGCGATGTCGACTCTCCTCTTCGAAATCCCCGAGCGCCTCCCGAGCCACCTAATCACCCACCAGTCATCAACTTCATCCCTGCCACCCCATCAGGAACGACTCCAGCTCATGAGAAAATGGCCCAAATGGGTAACTACTTTGAGTCAATGAACGAAAAACCCCCTCGTCGTCCTTCTGTGGTACGCCGTGCTTTCAATCGTACACGACGCCACTCGGTTGATTATACACCGTCAGCTCGAAGACCTTCGAGCTTCTTGTCGCGCACTCTGTCCCTTTCGCGCACTGGAAGGATCAGAGGAATGCCCACAATGGAACGTGAACCAGCGTGTCTTGGCTCTGACGACAGCCCCGTGGAGGAGGACAAATTGCACCCTTTTTGGCGCCCTCAGTGGTCTAGTGAGGACTCAGACGAGTGCGATGGATACTGTGACGACGACTGTGATCTGCACTGGTCGAACGAACTCGATGAACAGACTTACCAATATCCTCCGGTAGACAACCGACCGAAAGGACCTCAGAGAAGCTTCAGTTCCAGGATGAAGCGCACATTTGCCGTCCTCCCGCCTCGTGATGGCTCCTACTACACCAGCTATGATTGGCCCACCACTGAGCGTCGTACTATTGGGCGAACTCCAAGTGGTAACCTCCGAGTCATGAGACATCGGTCCAGTCTCGAATCTCTACGACGAAACTATAACGATGACGAGAGGCCACATTCGGCGGATGGCGAAGTCAAGAGATCATTCTGGCGGGCCAATAACATCCACAGGCGTGCTAATAAAGAAAAGAGAAGGCTTTCCCTGGGGAGCAAATTGGAGGAATTGCAGAACCTCCCGCGCAAATTCAGCGAGAGGCGGCGTGAGAAGCGATCACAAGAGCTTCGCAAGAAGATAAGCGGGCCAAAGGAAGTTCGTGATGGAGTTGGAGAAGTCATCAGATCGAGCGCAGCTCGCGATTGTTACAAGCCTCCCGATAGGACCTCATCACGATGAGCAACTGATTGGGCTACTGGTACAGATGGCGTTCTTGGTGCATCAGGGGAAGCAAACAATTTTTCACTGCTCGTTGCAGGAGATATAAGACAAAAGGTTCATGACTGATGATTCACGCTTTACGACACGAATGATGGAGGGTTATGAAAATGATATTGCTTATGATTTGCTATCTGGGATTTGTTTTTGAAGAAATTCTATATGGGAGCGGGTTGGAGGATACTTTGACATTGAAGAGAGTAGCTCTCATGTATGATAATTACCAATACACCTGCGCACACAATATTAACCTGACCAATGCAGCAGTAACAGGACCATGTATTCATATAACTTGTATCAATACACCAAAATTCATAGACAGCCGGTGCTCACTTAGTGCCCGGGAGCCCACCTCTTGTCAAAGAAAAACATTTACCTTGCAGCATCTCCAACAGGGAGTACTTTCCATTTTCCCAGTTCTTGTCTAACGCCCAGTTCGCCAATGATGCTATGGTTATGACCAGCCCAAACTCATCCTTGCCATAGAAATGACACTCATCGCTTCTCATGTCCGGGAGCTCCAGCTCCGGGAGGAGCAAATCCGTGTGGTGGAAATCCTTGGCCAGGCGGAGGCATGCCAGGCATGCCAGGAAAAGGAGGAGGGGCACCGCTGGAAGCACCAGGACCCCCTGGAGCGCCCGGGGGAGGGAACGGGAAGCCGCCTGGAGGAGGAGGGAATGGAAGACCGTTAGGAGGTACGGGCATGCCATTGGGCCCAGGGAATGGGGGCATGGGGGGCATGCCTCGACCACCGCCAGGAGGGGCTGGATATTGTCAGAAATGATTTTGTACTTGAGGGAAAAGGATGTTCTTACGAGGCAGTCCTTGGGGGAATTGTCCAGGAGGAGCACCTGGCATCCCCGGGAAAGGCGGAGGAGGGATACCTATTCATGTGTAAGTACTCCTCATGCCTAATTATCATGGGATCTTGTTTCTTACCACCTGGAAACGCGAAGGGAGGGGGAATAAAGCCCTGTCCAGGTTGATTTTGAGGAAGCATAGGATTTGCATGTGCTTGACCTTCAGCAGCATAAGAAGATGTGATGGAGTCGATGACGGATTGAGCCTTCTCGTGGCCGATTTCTGTAAAGGGCGTCAGTTTCATACTGTAATAATATGACCTCCGGACTGTGGACACACGTTGGTAATAGTCAACTACGTTTCGCAAATGGTTTCGGCCACTGTTGTGAGCCTTGCGCACGCTCATGGAATCGTGCGTGAGGTAGACATCGCAATAATCGCCTGGGAGCAAGTTGTTAGTTGGAGGGGGGCTTTGTTGATTCGGGCGCACGAGGGACGGGGCTTACAGAAGACTGTAATATGCGTTAGCGAATGTTGCCTCTTGGAGATATTTAGTTGGTTAGGAGGTAGGCTTACACTTGGGCATTTTGGAAACCTGTGCGATCGCTCTTGTTGAGGTAGTCAGCCGGTGATAGTGCTGGTTTGTGTTTAGAATGCGATGCTCAGGCGCGAAAACGCACTGAAGTTGACGAGGCTGGACCCACACGTGATGGAGGCTACAAGGCAAGTGCCAGTCGCGAGTTAAACTTAGGGGGTGTCTCCCGCATGTGGGGCACAGCTCAACTGGGACACCTTTCAGTTTAGACCCAAGTTCAGGTGGAAGCCCCTTGTCTGTCTTCAAGAACTACTTTACGTAGCCTTTCCTCTCCGACTTACCATCCACGATACGATAGAATACGATTATTGGAGAGGGAGACCAAATCCTACAAAGTGTTTGACCGCGGCAATGGCTCTCCAACAGAAATTGGTGCAGTATATCTGCAGCGTTCTGCTGCTTGTTAGCGCTGCCAGTGCTCTGAAGTTCGACCTGATCGCACAAACAGAGAGCTCAAAGAGGGAACGCTGCGTGCGCAACTTTGTCGGAAAAGACACACTCGTCGTGGTGACAGCGACTGTTGATGGCTACAAGGGCGATGGCATGGTGGTGAATCTCTACGTACGTTGCGCACAGATCACGAGTTATAATGCAAAACTGACATAGCTCTACAGATCCGAGATGCTGTTGGCAACGAGTACGGTCGACCCAGAGACGTTGTCGGGGAATCCAGGACCGTCTTTACATCCCATGCTGACGCTGCCTTTGATGTTTGTTTTGAAAATATTGTTACTGGTTGTATGTGATGGTCCCTGACCGTAGCATGTTTGGTGTTTTCGTTGCATGCTCCGCTCTAATATGTTGTTTAACATGCTGACAATTCTTCAGCCCAGCGAATCAACAACCCTACCCGCCATGTTGAGCTCGATATCGACATCGGCGCCGACGCCAAGGACTGGTCCGCCATCCAGGCCACCGAGAAGCTCAAGCCTGTTGAGGCCGAGCTCCGCCGCATCGAGGAAATCACTGGCGAGCTTGTCACCGAGATGGAGTACCTCCGCGCCCGAGAGCAAAAGCTTCGAGACACCAACGAGAGCACCAACAACCGTGTTAAGTGGTTCGGTATTGCCACCACTTGGTTGCTTATTGGTCTCTGGGCCTGGCAGATCATGTATCTCCGTGCCTACTTTCGATCAAAGCATCTTATTTGAGAGACTGGTTTTATATGCGTGTCATCTATTGGGTCGGCAGCCTCCTTCGAGCCTCGAACAGCCGGCCATTCGGGTTCTGAAGACCTGTCCAGAGCATTGGAGCTACCTATATGATCGTGTCCCTCTGTCTTGATTTCGATTGGCCATTGCTAGTGGTTTCCGGGCATGTAGAATTGGAACTGGGAAGGCAGTTTGGGCCTTGGCAATTTGGGGTCTCTGTTTTGAAGAGTCATGTGTAACAAAAGTCATGGAAAGAGCAATAATTTTACGTACGTACATGAGGTATTGAGCCAACAGAACCGCTCGCGACTCTATGACTCAATATTGTGAGGTCTGTTCAGTCGAGTAAAGCCTGTCGATGTTTCGACCAGACCATAGTAGGTAACACAGCAGCAAGCTTTCAGACACCATGAAGACTGAGCCTGTAGTGAATGCATGCTTCTCTGAGTGTTTTCGCCTTTATTAAACACTTTCTTTACCAAGCCTTTTCAGCTGACACCCGTGCAGCGAGTTTCAAGCCGCAATTAAGACAGTCAAATACAATAAATCAACCTACCGTAATAAAGCCTTACCGGCTATAAGAGTCATATCTGTTCAAATCCTTTTATTAAGTTCTGGAGATGTCTGGATATATCGTTCGAGGTCAATTTAATACACCCCCCCCCCCCCCACCCCGCCCCAACAAACGACTAAAAATTAACAAATGACCTTTACATATCTACCGCAATCAGCAAAAAAAATGCCATCTTATAGGAAAGATCCATTGTCTACCTACTAAGGTAGTTCTTACCTAGGTAGGCACTTTCTACCAGTACCTTATGCGACACGTTCGAGATACCTGTCTGGGGCATCATTCTGATTGGTGCGCTGTCATTTATCCCATATGTGAGGAAGGTGCCCCTCCAGACCCACTCCTGCCATTCTCAATTGCAAGACCCCGCGGTGCCTCAACTTGACAAAGAAAGGAAACCAACTCGAAACTGCACAAGATGGCGGACCTCAACCCTCCCAAAACCGCCGTTCAGGACCAGGATATCAATCCCTGGTCAGTAGAGGGAGCACAGGGCGAGAATGGTGAAGTTGCTGCCATCGACTACGACGCCATCTGCTCGTACGTGCTACCCCTCCGACGACCTGACTCTGATGTGACTAACACTTTGGAAACAGGAAGTGGAATACCTCAAAGATCGACCACGCGCTTCTCGAGCGATTCGAACAGGTGACTGGCAAGAAGCCTCATCGCTGGTTACGGCGCGGCCTCTTTTTCAGCCACCGCGACTTCGACAAGATCCTTACAAAGTACGAGCACGGCGAGCCCTTCTTCCTCTATACTGGTCGAGGACCAAGCACTGGCAGTCTTCACCTTGGTCACACTATTCCCCTCGAGTTCACCAAGTGGTTGCAGGATGTCTTTGACGTGCCGTTGGTTTTCATGTTGACGGATGATGAGAAGGCTTTATTCAAGGATGGCTTGTCATTCGAGGACACCCACAAATACGCTCTGGAGAACGCCAAAGATATCATTGCCCTTGGCTTTGATAAGAAGAAGACCTTCATTTACAGTGATCTCGAGTATCTGAGCCACCACTTCCTCACGAACGCCTATGAGTTTTCAAAGCTGGTGACCTTCAACCAGGTCCGTGGAGCCTTTGGCTTCGACGGAAGGTGCGTCAATTCGTCCGCGTATCTACTTACTGCAGCACTAACTGAGTACAGCGCCAACATCGGCAAGATCTTCTTTCCAGCAGTGCAATGTAGCGCTGCTTTCGCTACATCCTACCCCGAGATCTGGTCTGATGACCCTTCTCCCGTTCGCACCAAGGCACTGGGCAAGATCCAGTGCCTCATTCCCATGGGCATTGACCAAGACCCCTATTTCAGGCTCATCCGCGACAACGCCCACAGGATGAAGAACCCGTCACCAAAGCCTGCTTTGATCCATTCCAAATTTCTCACCGCGCTGCAGGGTGCCGGTGGCAAGATGTCATCCTCAAACCCCAACTCAGCCATCTTCATGACCGATACAGCGAAGCAGATCAAGGTAAGGCTGCATGCCACACAATTTTGGTGCAGAAGCTAAATTTATTTACTACAGAACAAGATCAACAAGTTTGCCTTCAGTGGTGGCCGCGAGACGCTTGAAGAGCATCGTGAGAAGGGAGGCAACCCCGACGTAGATGTGGCCTACATCTACCTCACTTATTTCGAGGATGACGACGAGAAGCTACAAAAGATCTACGACGACTACAAGAGCGGCACTCTTCTCACTGGAGAGTTGAAGAAGATGGCAATCGAGGCCCTGCAGTCTGTGGTAGAGACCTTCCAAGACCGAAGGAAAGCCGTCACCGATGAGGTCCTCAGGTCGTATATGAAGCCTCGAAAACTTCAGTGGGGTGGAAACCCAAGCCCCAAGCCTAAAGAGTCGAAGCCAAAGGAGGAAAAGAAAAAAGAGAGTGTCGACAACAAGACCGAGTTGCCTGACCGTACTACAGAGAAGTCAGCCTAGACCTTATCCCCATGGCAGGTGATTGTCCGTTGTAGAAGAAATAAAGCTAGCATTGTCGAGGATAAAATGGAGTTACGTCTCTCTCTGTACATATATATCAAGTTCTCCCTTTCGCTGTGAAATCTCTTTTTAGTCATTTCTTCATGAATGTATCCCCTATAGCCTACCTAGGTATGTAAGTCAACTACCGAACCCTGTTCATGACCTGGCTCCCCCGGACCCACCCGCTCCGGGTCAGAAATTATCATTCGGCCGCGGCTCTTCAAGTCTCAGAATCTCAACGTCAACGACAGACAAGCGCCTCCCATTTGCCACTACTCTCCCGATTTATAGTCCTTTGCCGACTTCGCAAGACAGCATCACCCTGCTGTATTTCCATCGCCTCACAAAACTCTCCCGGACAAGACAGCCATGACCTCCCTCATTTCGCGCACTATGCGCCCGGCTGCCCTACGCCGCATTGTTTCCATACCCGTTAGACCACTCACCACAACAATCTCACAGCGATCTGACAATGTCTCATCCTCGGAGCTCAAGGTGGGCGAACTTCAGGGTGCTAAGTTCAGAGTCGAACCTCTACGCCGGGTGGGTGAGGACGACGCTACCAAGCGGGCTCGCCTCGTCTGTACGTTTTCAACTGTCAATTGATCAAACTGAACCACTGCTGATTCCATCCAATAGACCAGTCGCGAAAACGAGGTACCTTGGAGTCTGATCTTCTTCTATCCACCTTCGCAGCCGCCCATCTGCCCACGTTGTCCCCTGAACTTCTCGACCAGTATGACTCACTCCTTGACGAGAACGACTGGGATATTTACTATTGGGCGACGCAAAAGGAGCAACTGTCCACGACGAACCCTTCGTCTGCCCAGTCGCCATCTACCGCTGACATCGACGCAAAGCCTGAGAGCGATCAGATTACCAGGCATCCTCCTTCAGGCGAATGGGCGCAGACTGTGGGCAATTTCAAGCCCGCCTACAGGCCCGTGCCTGCGCGCTGGAAGGACAGTGAAATCCTTGAGAAGTTGAGGGCCCATGTGAGAAGTCGGAGTGTTGACGGTGGCGAGGGTGGTGGTATGGGTTTCATGCCTCCCCTTGAGCCCCCTGAGGTCAGGAACTAGAATTTACATGGGACGCCCAAGAAGAAGTTGTCGAGAATTGTATTTCAAAGAATATCACGCAAAGTCATTGTACTATATGTCTAGCATCATGTATCATCATGACCATGGGGCCTAGAGTCTTAAATCTCAAGATAGGACCTCCGTGTCGCTTGGAGGAGCACTGAATACAAGCAGGGAGCGAAATAAGGTGTGTGCGAATTCGAGTGAAATTATCAATTCGCTGAACCACGTATGTGTGGGATCTCTTCTGCATGTTGGTAACTAACAAAGCAAGTATAACCAATCCTTCCGAACTCCCCATGCCTCCAACCTAGTTCGCAAACTCCGTGGGATATCGCCTCATGACCTCAGCCCTAGAACAAATGCAAAAAAGAACGAAACCTCCAAACACAGTATAGAAAACGGCGCAACAATTTCTTGAGGGCCATGACAAAGCAACAGGGACGAAGAAGCGGGCTCAGAAGAAGAAGAAGGAGAAGAAGGAGAAGAAGAAGCAGAAGGGGCGCATAATCTTGTCTTTTCTTATCTCGTCTCGTCATCAATATCATAGGCTGAAGGAAAGGGGGTCATGAATAAAAACAGAGGGTATCAAGCCGTTCGTTCCAAATCCAAGGTGTTGCACCTTCACCCACCTCCTTCAGGCAGAATGTTCCCTAGACTCCTCAGAACTTCAATAACCGGCATGTCCCTTGTTCCCACACCCGCCTTCTCCCGCTCCTCACGTTGTCGAAGACGAAGGGCGCTCACATTGAGAACCTTATCCGCTTCCTTGCCCGCGACCACAACCCGCTGCTCGAGCTTGTGAACGTTATCGGCAAGTTCGTCAATCTGAAACTCGAGTGATGACTGAATACTGCGCAGTCTTGATTCTGTCTGCAACCTAACAGAATCGAACGATGCTTTCTCATCTGCAAGGAAGCCTCTGATTTTGCCTTCTTCCGAGTCCAAGAGGTCAAAATCGGGCAGAACAAGAGGTCCGATCTCTTCTTCAGAGAAAAGAGGTGGTTGTTCCGGTGGAGGTTTCCGTATTGCTTGCCACGCTCTCTTCTCATCTTGTAATCTACGAAGGAGGTTAGTCTGGGGTCCAGTCAGTTGCCTAAATAGATATACCTCTTGATGTTGATCTCAAGCTGAGCCAATTTCTCGTCCAACTCCATGTTTCTAGGATTGGGTTTCATCACAACAGGCGCCTTTGGGGCATCGTCCTCCCGGCTAAACCAGTCCGAGAATTCGGACCTAGCCGCAAAGTCTTTCAATAGCTGATCCTGAATGGCACGAGCTATTTATAATCAGTATTCAAGCATGGCATGCATCATCTGAAAATGGGACTCACCACCGAGAATGGCGTTAGAATTCGGTGTGCCATGAGGAGGCTTCCCTGACAGCGCGCGCTCGCCACACCATGTTAACAACTGCTTCATACGTCGAGGTTCTGTCAAGCCTTCGGCTTCAATGTGTTTATAGAAATCCGCGGGGTTGACCTCTCGATGAGGTATTGCTGTTTGTCCACTCTCAATCAGAGAGCTCGCCCTTCTTCCACGGTTACCAAGGCTGCTCCGCCTGTTGGAACTGCCCCCTTTCTTTCGCATCTCTTTATTCCGGTTAATAATGGGCGTGTCGCTCATAGGCAGGGCGATCGTGGCTGACTGCGCAGGCAGTTCGCGTTGCGGTGACTTATCCCAATCCGGGGGCGGTCGAGTAGACTTTGCACGGGTCCCCCGTTTCTTGGACGTTCCGTTGACATGGGGAGCCGGTGCCGGTTCAGGTACTACCTCTGGTTGGGGCCCGGAATTGGGTTCTGGTGCTGAAGCTGCTTGAGGGATTACTTCATCCTGGGAGTCCCCCGACCTTCGTGTGCTCCTCCTAGTCGATGGTCTTTTGGGGACATTAGTTTGTCGCCCTTCTGACGCGTCAACACTCGCTTTTCGTGTATTGTTCTTTCTTGTCGCAGGTTTCGTCGTAGGGTTCATCTCGCTCTCTGTAGGCGTCTCCTCCTCAATGGTTCCATTTGTTGTCGGCACTTTAGCAGCGCGTTGCTTCGGGGGTCGTCCCTTGGCATTTTTCTTGACCGGCTCTGCCTTTGGCTCTGGCTCTGGGCCTGGTTTTGATTCATCTGACTTATCCGTCCTAAGCCGTTTCGATTTTCGAACAAATGCAAAATCATCGTCATGCTCATAATCTGTCGCCGCCGCTGCATTTCGACAGTCAGCGAGTCGCCTCTTGTGGGTGCCATCGCCTTCGTCATCAATCAACTTACCAGCGAGACGCTTGCTCAATCGTCGCCCGTGCTCGTTGCTCATGCTAATTACTTGTAGCGGCCGCCGAGTCGTCACCAGAGTCGTCATGGGTGGCGCATTCGGGACCGTCGACGATGCGATTTTTTATTATCCTGGGGTCGTGATGCTGGGGAGTTGTTGGTGCAGTGCGGCACTGATGGATGGGGATGCTGAAACTGTCGCGCAGGGTCAAAAAGGCGCGTCGCGTCACGATTCACGTGTGCTGACAGCTTAGAAATGCTGTATAAAAGGCTCAGGCGCTATCGCAATGCAATTCGTGACGGTTTGATCTGTTTATGGCTTCATAGATGGTGATGGGTGGTTCGCGACGTGGATGTTGCTGTTTAAGCGCATTGCCTTGTTTACATGAGAGATGATTTGGTTGTTCAACGCTAGACCCAATTGGACTGCTACCTACCAGACCCCACCTTGAAATCCTCTTACCTAGCTCCTAGGTATACGGAATAGATAGGTAGGTTCACCATGAGCCAGTGGAGCAAAAAGTCAAATAACGTCAATGCCAACTCAAACAGCTTGGTACGACGGTTATGAATTATCAAGCTGGCTCTATGTCCCAAACACGGATATAAAGTACACATCGAAAATGGCCGTGCCGCCATTAATAGCACCTTCAATAATAGTCTCACGTGTCAATTCCCTTGCGAAGGCTGCCAATCAAGCGATCCTGCTCCCCACATGCAAACCCAATGATGGGACATACCAAATCACCGGTGAAACGACATCATAGTATATACTCTTCGTGTTCATAGTGCAACTATCGTTCATCTCAATCGTAGCTTGTGTTGCTTGCAGCTACGTATAAAATCACAAAACCAAAACACCAAAGAATTTGATCTCCAGGAGCCGAATTCCCCAAAACGCCCTCCACCCAAGTTGACAAAAAGGTCAACCCGGCCAAACACCTTTTTGAACTGCGCGTTCCGTGTACCTTGCTGGGAAATACTTTACGTACAAGTTAAAGTTGTAACGGCGCTGCCTCTAGTAAGAAACGCTCAAGAGAGAGCGGCCTCCTCGCGCAAAACAAGAGCGTCAAGTGATCTCCAAGTGAAGCTTAACAAACTCCTGGCCTCTGACATTGCCTCCGTCTGGATGCTATGTTGCCTCCGATCAAATGTTGTACAGCTCAAATGTGAAATGAAGTTGTGAGCCGATAGGCCTCCGGTGGAATAAACCTAAACCTTGTATATGCATATAATAAATAATTACCTCGGTGAGGTCGAATGGTGTCGTGATTGAGGAAAGAAAGGATCATCAAGTCCATGCATTAGGTGGTTCGATGGAGAAGCGTGGTCAAGTTGCTCAACCTTGACAAACAGTCCTAACTGGGGCTGTGACTCGTTCTATGAGAAACGCCGCTGGACACCCTGGCCAGCCATAACTTGCTGGTTTGGCATAGGTGCTGCCATGCCATAAGGGTTAATCTGAGGGTTGTAAGGCTCAACAACCTGGGACAAAAAGGCACCGTGTATTCCCTGCTGCTGAGTAACTGGGCAGTCCTTGTGGGCAAGAAGAAGAGTCTTCAAATTGACGACCTCCTCTCTGAGTTGTGTTATCTGCGCCGTCAAGGCGTCATTCTCAGTACTGAACATCTCGACCTTGGTCTGTAAGTTGGCCAGCCATTGCTTCTTTCGCTGGCGGCATTTAAGAGCAGCGACACTGTACAGAAATTAGTGACAATCAATAAATGATACGATTGCATACATACCGGTTACGTTCAAGGAAGTTCTTGCGTTTCTCCTCGTCAGTCATCTTGGATTTGGAACCACCATCTTCGAACTTCATCTTGGTTTCGTCATCAGACATATCCATATCCATAGGCATGGAATTATTAGTCTTGGACTTCTTATGAGCAGGAGTCTTTGCGGGAGGCTCATCCGCCTTCCTGCGACCGTTTGTCGCGGGGGGGTTCTTCTTGCCCCGGCCACGGGTATTAGGTCGTGTCTGTTCACTCTCATCCGACATCATGCTTCCTTCGCTCATACCACGAGCTGAGCCAATAGAGCCACCGTTAACACTGGACATTTGAGGTGAGGTGTTCATATTTTGAGGCGCGACAGGGGCAGGATGAGCGTGACCAGGTGCACCTGACGTCACAGCGAATTGGTTCGCGTTTTGAGCTCCGTTTCGACCCTGGGCTAGCATAAAAAGGCCGTTGGCAGCGTCGTTATCGTGAGGATCGAAGGGCCCGGACGCGGGCTTCGCTTCGGATTTATTGGTTGAAGCACCGTTGGGCATTTCTTGGGGTTGAGAAGTGACGGAAGGCTGTTGGGGTTGCTGTGCTTGGGAAGTTTGCTGGGCTTGAGGACGTGGAGCAGTGCCGTTTTGATCACGTTTTGCCGCAGCACTCATCGCAGTGCGATGGAAATCGATAGTGCTAGGTGTCGCTCCGCCACTACCAATCTGAGCGAAGAGTGCTTGGGAGTTAGGGCTGGCAGCAGGGAACATAGAACCACTGCCACCTGGTGTCAATCCCGTCCTCAAGGAGGATTCGTTAGGGGTAGGAAATCCGCCACGAAGATGATGTGTATCGCCAAAATAATCACTAGCCGGACCAGAAAGCATTGCCGGGCTCAGAGGGCCGGTACGTAAGGAGCCTCCTCCCCAATTGAATGGTGTCGCGTTGCTACCAGGCAGAAGAGAGGACGGTGATGTCAATGCAGCAACTGAAGGTAGTTTTGTTCCCCCTGGTGTCTCTGGAGCGCCCCCGAAGGACTGCTCAAATGGATTGGGCTCCAGACTGAGAGATCCGCCGGCCTGAACCGCGAAGTAGTCGGGAGTGTTGCCTTGTTGTTGACCAGGTCGAGGAGGAGGGGCAAGAGCTTTGGCTTGTTCGGCATTGGCAGCCTCTAATTTCACGGGAGGATCGGCTGCCTTCGCGTCGGTCGTATTTTCTGCGACAAGACAAGATGTAAGCAAGCGTTACAGTCAATCGAATGAAGGGGCCTTGGTTTAACGATGACGGATGACAAGAGACGGAGAAGGAAAGCGATGACGGATGTGGACAGAGATGAGGATAGAGGGAAGATCGATGCCAATGACAAGCATACGTCATGCAACAGGATAGGGTAAGGCACAAGGCATGTAGGTGTAAAGTCGACGTTAGAATAAACAAGAGTAGGGGAGATTGAAGAACATACCAGGACGAGCAGGAGAGCTGTTGGATAGCTTGGGGGACTTCGACTCACCTCCAGCAGAGGCTTCAGTTGTAGTCCCCATGATGACGATGATGTATTATATCTGGGGCTGGCAGGTTGAACAGTGCTGGCTGGATTGGAAGTGTGGGGTGGGTGGCAGTAGAGCAGCAAAGATGGAGGAAGACGAAAAAGTCAAATGAGGTCAGAGGCGAAGAAGAACAGAATAGCAACGCGGCAGCCGTCTGAGACTCTACTATAGGACGGCACGGTTTTAAGAGTTGGACCAGGGGCGATGGCCGCTTTTCGTCAAGTCAATAGCGCAGACAGCGCACAGCATACGCTCTGAAACCTCTTCAACCAAGGGAATGCGTCCTCAAAGCTCGAGCGTGAATGTGAAAGGGATTTTGCTTATACTCGGCGCTCGGCGCTCGGCGTCGACGAGACAGAAGCAAGAGTGAAGAGGCGCGCGCGCGTCTCTTCTGTGGACAGAGACAGATGATGTACTAAGCGAAAGATTGGTTAAGAAAGGGGATAAGGATAAACAGCCGCGAATGGCGTTCGTGGTGGAGTTGAGGCTCGTGCCTCTCGAAGCAAAACACACACAAAAAAGGATACGATAGATTTGTGCCGTGTTTCGAGGAGCGATAAAGCGGGCGTTGCTTTGCTTGCGGGATTGCGTCGTTGGACGAGGATTGTGAAAGGATTAGATTGAGGAAAGACGTCAGAGATGACGTTGTTGGCAGCGATGAAAAGAAGGCGCAGGAAAAAAAAGACGGCGGCGGCTGGGCTCCTGAAAGCAACTGAAGGCCTGGGGGGCGAAAAAATAAGGGAAAGGACTTGACTGAGGGGGACATCAGGCCGGCTGACAAAACCGACAGGCACTGGCCTCGCACCTGCGTACTGGATACACCCTAGGCATCCTGCTTCACACTGTAGGCACTGTATTTGACTGCATCGTTCGATCCTCCCCTTCAAAAAGGTCCTGGGAACCAACCAGACGAGTGCGTTTTGGGCGAATCACTTTAGTTGAGTTGCAAGGGGGGAAAGGGGAGCAACGTTTCACTGATTAAGAAATGCAGCATTGAATCTGTAAACAGAAGTGCCATAGAAGCAACCCAGACTACCAGAGAAAGAAAATCGATCGTGATGGCCGAGCATCATCCCACGAATCGGTGATTACAGCTTAATGCCACCGAGTTCTCTCCGCATCATGTGGTTAAGCCATAAGTTATAATGGTCTTCGACAGGTAAGTTGTCTTTATTTCTCCTCATGATGGCTTGTACATAAATGTCGGCACAACAATCTTTCAAACAAACTCAACGTTAGAAGTCGTAATTGATTAGTTTGTACATACTTTTTCCAAGGATCCATATGGGTCCAAATCCTAAAATGAGATAACCAGCTTTCAATACTGACACTGTGCGGATGCCAGATGTGCTAGCATTTTCTCTGTCTCCACACCCCATTTCCAGCAGGAGCCAGTACATATAAACCAAGTGGGCGGGCACTTGGACCGCAGCATCACCGTCATTCCCACTTCATCCAATCCAATTGGCGCATCTTTCTGTGATGACGCAAGGAGTGGCCTCGTCAAGCTCATCTTGACAACAGCAATAATTCCTTCACCACCCTCAATCTTGGAAATCTCGCGACTGGATCCGTTTTCAGTTCCCTGACTAAATCCGAATACTGTCTCAGTCTTGATTGATATCTTACGGAGTAGATTTATGAGAATTAAGCTGAGATTGGATACCGGAGCCAAGCTTGAAGCCCATGTTGCTGGTTGAAAAGCTCCGTGCTCTTGGAACTCTGTGTTCCAGTCTGGGGGCACGATCCCGAGTCCCGCCCCTTGTCTGACCTTTCATTCTGGAACCCAAGGCTCCTAAGTCACGTTTCTGTATCAGACTCTTTGCTCTTGGCTGGTACTGACCCCACGAGTCTCTCATTTCTGCAACTCTCTACTTTTTGAGTACACTCGTATGTACTCAAAGCCCCTCCCAGCTTCCATGGATTTATAAGTCGGAGGCGTCGTTGAGGGATCGACGTTGGTTGCAACACACCCCCTGAACTCTACTACACACACCTAACTCGCGAAGAGGAACTGACTGTCGCGAGCCTCTTCTGATCAGACGCGCTCTTGTTCATGTCCTTGCGTATCTCGATTAGCACCCATTGTCTTTCATCCGTTCTGATGCAAAGCCATTTTCTTTGCCAGGGGCGAATTAGCAATAAGGAACCTGGACATCCAAATCGATACACTGAAGCTTTCACCTGGCGATGTTCCACCTTAGAAATCAAGGCTGCACGCTAAATGACATGACCCCCCTGGACTGGGTTGGGTCCTCAATCCACTCTATCACTCTGGCCACTCACAAGCAATATCGCATTGTGTTCGCGCACGAGTGCGTTGTCTTGTGAAATCGACTGTGTCCAGTGGTATCCTCGCAACACCTCAAACTCTGATGGCGTTCGAGTTGTCGGGGACATGCAATAATTACCTTCGGCATTTTTGTGAGGGGTACGTGAGTAAGTGAACACTTGGCTGGTGATAGGCTTCAACGAGACAAGAGCATGCGTGATAACAAACCCCATCATGCAAATCCGGCATACTGAGGAGAAGGAAGATACACTGTGTCGCCTTAACGAGGACAAAACACTGTGTCAGGAACTCGTATGTGTGTACAGTAGATATTCAGGCGCCATATGACTTGTCCATGACGTCAGCTCTTCCAGCCAGTCACAACTTAGATATGCGAGTTATCAGATACCTACTCCGTACTCTCAAAGGCTTCGGTCCTACCTGTGTTGGTTGCACTTACGCACTCAGCAAAGTCAAAAAGTCAACAGATTTTTAAGACAAAACAACAGGCACTGAACATTTGCTTTGTCAACAAGCTGGAGCACTCACTTACTTCTACAGACTTCGCCACGTTCTGATTCGATAACAGGACATATGGTGGTCTGCTCCCTACTCACCCGCCATCAGACCACCATGTTGAATATATTAAGAATTGCTTCAGAAGCCTCCGCTGCCATTCAGTTCCGGTTGAACTCCCTCCCATTGTGTTCAATATTGGTCGTTCTAAGACATGGATGGATTTCGTTGAAGCCTGGCGGCCAGGCACTACCTACCTTACATTTCTCGCCAGCCATTTCCAAATTTTTGCACAGTCCCCAACACTAATAAAGCTCCAGTGACCTCGATAAAGCTCCATGGCACTGGCACCGGTGCGCCAGCCGGGTCAAAGAAACGACGGAGCAGAACAGCGTGTACTTCTCGTTCTCTACTGGCACAATACTGGTAGAGGTGACGAAGAGACAAGATAGACTGAGTTTGTCCATATACAACGGGAATATCCTCATGTCTTATAATTCATCGGCCCACACAAGGGCCTGGGCAAGACTTGTAAGTGCTGAGTTATGACGTAAACCCGGCCTGTATGAGTTCCCTCAAATCCGAATTGCGGATATCCAAGGCAGCACCGTCGCTTCGGAAACTTGAAACTGGTCCAGTTAATTGATATTGTGTACTCCGTATCTCAAAATGGATCTGTAGCTCTAACCAAGATTCCGGTAAAGATTGAGGCTGGAATCTCCAGGTACCCAGCCAGGCCAGCAGAGCCGCTTCCACGTTGTACTGTACATAATTTGATGCCCCCATGTCCTAGCGTGACGTTTAAGTGGACTCGGCCGAGCCAAGTACCAACCATTTCAGCAACATAACAGCATCCCCTGCTTCGCCAACTCTCGAGGTCTTCGTCACAGATCAACATAGGTTCGCGAATTGTCACTTATCTTATAGCTATACGACTACGAGTGATGCGACATGGAATCAATGTTCCGTCGTCACGCTCTGCCCTGTTAGACCGTCAGGTGCTGAGTCTACTGACCGCCCTTGGAGTAATTCGACGATTTGGTAATAATCGAGATCCGGATGCTGTTGAGATATGATCGAGATTGGGCCTTGCATTCAATGTTGGGGTTTTTCTTCTCTTTGCCAATCATAGGTATGTTGCCTAACATAGGTACATACGACGTCCATATATCCATGGATAGTAACTTTGCTGTGATTCTGACGTATGACAGCCGTTACGATGTATCACAACAGCGGGAACTTCATACAAATCTGCTGCCCCCAGGATGAATCGGATATTTTTTCTACCTAGGTACCTACCTACCTAAACTTAGCTTGCTTGATCCAATCCCTTAGACCTTGGTTACCTGAGATATACTATGAGTTGGTTACCCTGTATAATGACTTTCCAGTCCGAATTAGCAATCATGAGGTAGGGGACAGGAGACAAATAGCTGATGTGTTCTTGATTGGCTTCAATATAATGGTTTAATATCTTGCCCTTCGTTAAGTTGTGCTTTCTTGGGGATATTTGGTTGAAGCAAGATGCAAAAGACATCCTCTTATATAATTTGTGGACTGCAATACAACACACAATTTCATGACTCAGGTGCAAAAGCTGACCAATGAGCAAAGAGAACAGTGTTTATACATATTTTAACCAAGGGGTACAGGTTGTCACAATGTATGTGTTAGTAGTTAGATTCGCATATCTAGTAACAGGCATAGAACTCACTGCCGAGGCGGTTATGACATGTTGTCTTGAAACATTAGTAGATCTTCAGCGGTAGGGCTGAGGTACGACGTACTTATTCTCGGGTTGTTTCCTCCAGACCACAATCCACAACAGCTGCCCCCCATTAGTCAACTCAGCCATAAGCATCAAATCGCAGAGTCCTCCAAGTGACAGCCTTGTCATAACATGCCGATCCCAAGACAACACATTTGCCATCAATATCCACGTAGACACTGGTACTAGCTGTTTCCCCAATAATCCGTGAAGCTAGAGGGATGCACTGACAGCCCCCCTATCAGTGCTCATGAGGCATCATCGCTGCCAATGACACCGTAAGCACGAGCTGCCACACAGTCTTGACCTGAATACGAGCCCAAATCGAAGCAAGATTGTACCATCAGAGTACACAGAAAATTGCGATTAGAAACGTTAGTTCCCACTCCATCACAGGCTTGGCTGAATCATTATATCCACCTAACACAACAAAGTATGTCCGACTTTACAGCCCGTCTGCAGCATGATACAAGCCAACAGCTTGAAATACTCTGTTGCACTCGTGAAAAAGTGAAAAGAAGTTAGCCACCAGCACATGGGAAGGAATACCGTGAATATCTCGCTCCCTATGGGCACAATCCCAATACCTCAATGGGTTTCCATGATTTGATGATAGCTGATCTCACCACATTGTAGCCATTTCAAGCATCTCACGAAGACATTCGCTGAGTGGTCAAGGCGGCTAATATTAGCGATTGCGACCGCCCGATTCATCAGGCATTTACATGGATGCATGAAATAACTACTTTCAACGGCCAACCTCTGACGAAATTGCGTCCAACATCACCCCTTTTTTAAATGCAGTCAACCGACTACACGCATCAAAATCGCAGAAGAGACTGTCTGGAAGGACAAGTTCGTGCCATGAATGGTGTTTACCACCCGTCGTTGCCACCACTGTTGTGGTTGCTGTAGCCATCACCACCTCCCTCGGCACCAGCGTTGGACCATCCACCATCCCCGTCACCAGCAACGCCAAACCCGTCAGCCTCATCGACTGGAGGGACCTTGCATCGAACTTTGGTGTGGCCGTACTCCTGACAGTTGGAGCACTGAACTTTGGTCCCTGGACACTGGTCAGTCGCGATTACGACAATAAGCAACGCAAGTAACTCACAATCCTTCGGTTCAGGGCACTCCCTGCTGAAATGTCCTTGCTTCTCGCAGTTGCGGCAAGTCACAGTCGACATGTCGCGAGGTTGGTCACAGTCTTTCGAGATATGGCCCTCCTGACCACAGTTGCGGCAAGCACGGCTGCCACCGCCTTGAGGACAATCTTTGGCAAAGTGACCCACTACAATAGTTAGAACAATGCCAGTGAAAAACGTATCATATAGACTCACTCTCGTTGCACTTGCGGCATTCGACATTGGCGGGGTTGGGTGGCTCCTCACAGTCAGCAGCCCGATGACCAGATTTGCTAGTGCTGTCAGTTTACAGTTCCAGATTATTTGCTCAGAGCTTACCCGCAATTCTTGCAAGCATTCTTGTCCACACGGGGCTCAGGACCTGATGGATTAGCATCATGTTCAGTTGACGGACTATCAATTGGTTGACTCACAGTCTCTGACGCGGTGGCCATCCGCACCGCAGTTGAAGCAAGAGATCTTGACCGCATCAGTACGTTCCGTCTTCTCCTGAGTACAAAACTTGGAGATATGTCCAAGTTCCTTGCAGTTCAGGCAAAGGGGAACACCTCGATCCACGACTTCGCCAGCGTCGTCCAAACGAGAGAGAAGCTCATCCCGACTCTTGGGCCATCCTTCAAGCTCGCGAGGACGGTCTGCCTGCTCGACAAAGCGATAAGAGACGGTGTACTTCTTGTCGATATGGCCCTGCAAATCCATGTTGGTGAACACTTGGACGAGAGTTCGCTCAGTCGGAATGAGCCAGAGGCCAATGCCTTGATGGATCAAGGCTTCCTGAAGCTGGCGGTAGGTGATATCACCATCTACGGCCTTTATATACTCTTGGACCGCCTCCTTCGCGTCGTCAACATCTCGGTCAGTGACGGCCTGTTTGATCTTGTTCCAGGCGTCATCAGCGCTGACATCAGCAATGTGGTCGCGCTTAATCTTGCGAGGCTTTTCGCAATTCTTGCGCATGTGGCCTGGACGTATGAGCCTAGAGAATCACGCAGCAATGGATGGAACTGACCTTCATCACCACAGTTCTCGCAGATCATGGGGGGCTTATCGGGACACTCCTTGATCATATGACCAGGCTGCTTACAGAAGCGGCAGGTCATTTCCTGAGGGTTGGGACACTCGGCACGGCGGTGACTGAACTTATTAGATGATGTGGCCCCCCAGAAAGTTGTTTCTTACCCAGTCTCGCCACAGCCGAAACACTTGTCGTCACCAGCGGGGTGCTCGCCTACAGAATCATTGGCATCGTCAAAACCATTGTTACCAAAGCCGGCGTTGTTGGTGGATGCGTTACTACAAAGGTCAATATATCGGGTTCCAGAAAAACACATTCGAGAGACATACGCAGCTTGGCCACCGCTGGTCCAGTTCTCTTGCTCAAAAGTGTTCGGATCGGCCGAACCGCCCTGGTCGTTGTTCCAGTCGGACATGATGGAAGTAGATTGCCGGCTCGAGTCTAAACGCGGTCGTTATTATATATGAGCAGAGATGAAATAAGTGTTTAGTAACGACAAATGGAGAAGGGAATGAAGTAAGAAAGACTCCCTGACTTCCGAGGAGGGATAAAATGACACTGGAAACAGATCCAACAGCAAGCAACGGAAAATATGCTTCGAGATGAGAAGGAGAACGCGGAAAGATGGCAGACAAGTACTGCGAAACGTGGCATAGCCAAGGCCAAACAGCAGAACTTCTCACAACGGTTCCACGCCGACAGGAATGTTCGATGAATAGATGACATTGAGATGAGATAGAAAGCCGAGTTTTTACGTACCTTGAGGATTGAGTATTGCCTGACTAGGTATCAACAGAAGCGTTGACCGACAAAGACAACAGCAAGTTGTTTCTCCGTACGAGGGCACGCAGAGTTCAAAAGAGTAGAAATGAAACAGAGCCTTATCTTAGAGATGACTCTCAAAGGCAAGTGTAAGGATCCTGTGCCTTCTTGTGCCGATGAGAGATGTTGAGGAATGCAAGTGTGGTTGAGGAAGGAGACGATGAAGGGAAGAGGAAGAGAAGAGGGAGGAGAGAAGAAAGAGCAGGATGGAAAGAGGCAGTGAATCACTGTTGCCTGGGGCAAGAATTTATCAGAAACACATATGCGTTTGTTCATTCCACGATTCGGTGAAATCAAGAAGGAGAGATAAAATATGACGGCCACTGACAGCTGCACAGCAGTGGCAATCACTGAGCTGCAGTAAATGCATTAAAGCACCGGAATGTTGCAGACCTTGAAATACGTTAGACTATCGAGACGAAAATACCCTGGAAGAGGAGTAGGAAGAAGAGCTTTGCGATGATGATGGATATAAAAATTATTCTCTTGTCAATATAACATTGGTTAGTAGTGAGATCCTACCCGCAACGCCTGTCACTCATGGTTCATAGAAACCGAGTTAGATTTAGAGAAATACCAACGACGCACAAACACTGATCGACTGATACTACTAAAGGAGAGTCGAGTTGCCTTCTTGCTGTTCTGATATGAAATCAAAAGCTAGAAATCAAGACATTGTCACATCCCAGATTGTGTAACGCAAGATCAAATCAAGTTGTATATTCCACCAATAAATCGTCACCAACGACCAAGGCAGGCACTGTACGAGACTGAAAAACATATCCCAGAACGCTTCAATTATATAAAAAAGATCAGCTGAGAATTGCGCTGTATCAAAATTGTTGTGCAACACCAATCAGTCACTTTAAGCCTCACAATTTCGAAGGTGGATAACTTCATAAGCACTCCAACGTTTATACCCCAGAAAAAGACTCCCCGCAATTCCACAATCAATGGGAAGCCACGAAGGCTGCAGGCCATAAGCTGAGGGCCGGGATCACGGCTCCCATGCCCGTGTCATCCGCTCACGAGATTGAGCCCAAGAGCACAGTGACAGACAACCTATGACAATGGCGCATATCGAAACCAAACAGCAATCGTACTGTTCGGGATTGGTCCGACATCGCCCACCGCCCGTTCCCGACCCGTACTGCAATATCTACGGTAGGTGGTTCCGAGCCGTTGTTCTCCCCACCTTGGCTCGGATTACCAATGATCATATGTCAGCTACCCATTGTGCAGGATAGCTCAGGTACCTAGAATTGAAGGGCGGAAGAAAAGAAGAGCTCGAAACCAACAGGGGTGAGAATGGCCAAGTCGCATGGTTTGACAGGTAACTCGTAGCCATCAAAAGACCACAAATTTCTTGCATCTCCGGGAAAAGCAAACGGAAACACCAAGCACTAATTCTTAGAGGTTACTTCGTTATCAACTTATCAACGACACCTGATTGTGACTGCATGATTGCAAAGCCATTCCCAATATGATGGGCTCTCATACTGGTAGTAACCTTTTAATTCGGCAGAAGTACTCGGCGTCTCCGCAGTCGGAATAAGGGCCCTTCGAAGAAGCCAAAAGCCCCCCCGCCGTGGAAAAGCAGAAATATGACCCCGCAACCCTGATATCAGATGCAGTACCGTTCATCTGATAGTCAGCCCACACGGTACAGTCCCTCGTATGCTAGGGCATGTTGCACAGTTCATCCTGGCTGTGCACGGTACTGCCGTTCTTTGACTAATCCAGACACCAGCGACCGCCGAGTCAAAAAGTCTGGGTCTAACATCACTTTGAAGATCTTAAAAACGGCTTGCACCTCCATCTTGCCCTAATTCTTGTTCCCATTTACCTTATTTATTTCGTATTTCTGCTGCCTATTCACTCGCCATGGCGCCCGCGACCCTCATGATCGATCCCAGTGATGACTTCGTCATGCCTATCACGAAGTCTGCCCAATCTACCTCGCCACCCAAGCGAATCCTTCTTTTGGCGCCTCCTTCTCTTGCCTCCAATTCCGACGCCCTCACATCTGTCCTCGCCGATTATGATCGCTCCATCACCGATCTTCAGATGCTTGACCGTCTCTCCTTGGGATTGGTCACATTACCTCCTTCCACCTACGACCTTGTCTTGGTCCTATCCGATGCCTCTTCTTTGATGGGTGAATCCCTCGCGCTGATGAACCGAACTGTCCTTGGTCCTCTCGCCGAGTCCCTCAAGCCTAGCGGTCGCCTACAGTCTCAAGATGGCAACAGTCTGGAGGAGTCCACTTTGTCAAAGGAAGCAGTTTTGGCCGGGTTGATATCATCGCGGGGTGGTTTTGAGAAACCCGACTACGGTGAGAATGACGGAGCCATTACTCTGAAGTTTGGCAAGAAGAAATCCCAGCCCGGTCCTCTCTCAGATGGCTCTGTTCCTCTGAACCTGAAGAGGAAGCCCACTGAGGCGAAACCAAAGCCAGCGGTCCCCGCCGGCGTCGGCTTCATCGATCTTGAAGACGACCTTGAGGACGACGATCTAATTGATGAGGATACTCTCATGACTGAAGCGGATCTCGCGAGACCTATCAGTATCCGTAGGTAACCCCTGCAAGTGCTTTCGTAGTTGAATACGATCCTGACAACATCCTAGCTGCCGAATGTCAACCCAAGGCTGGCAAACGTCGTCGGGCCTGCAAGGACTGCACATGTGGTTTGGCCGAACGTCTTGCTGCCGAAGACGCCGACAAACGCGCAACCGCCGACAAGAAACTTCAGAGCATTAAGCTGGCAACAGACGATCTGGCTGAGATCGACTTCACCGTGCAAGGTAAGGTTGGCTCATGCGGCAACTGTTCCCTTGGCGACGCTTTCCGTTGTGATGGATGTCCTTATATCGGGCTTCCTCCCTTCAAACCAGGTGAAGAAGTTCGCCTTCTCAATAACGATGTGCAACTCTAAACTTTTGACTTCTACAATCTTTCTTTCTTCATGGGCAACGATGGCGCAGCACTGCAGGCGTAAATACCAGCTTTACTTGATAGGTGGATTGTTTGTTTTGGAACATGGAACACGATACACAGGCTGCAAGTCACACAAGGATCTCGGGGCAAGGTTTTACAGGAGGGCTCAGATCTAGATACGGAGTTTGTCGGCGTAGGATTACCAACTTAGATGATGACAAAATTGATTCGATTCGCGATATGAATGAGGAAGACGCCAGACTTCCCAATTGTGACAGAACCAACCACTTTATGCAAAAGAACCAGGGCGCCAGCTAAAATATACAACCAGAAGAGCCTTGTCCAGGTGGAACCGAGGCCCATTCATGACTTTGGCTTTCCATTATTCGACGTACTTGGTGACAAACTTTTCGCTACTGTCATGATTCGCAGGGAACCTAGCACTGTTGCTAGTTCCCGGTGTTGTTACATGCAGATCGTCTAGTTCGCTTTCATCAAAAGCCGCCGACTCAAGATCACCAGGCTGCGACTTGGTTCGGTGGCCATTGGATCGACTGGAAAGATCATGATCAGCCAAGGCAGAATAGGCAGCGCCCCTGCGACGTTCACGCCAGATCCAGTATCCCCAAACGATGACACCAATGATGACGATGACCAGAACAATTTCGCCAGACTTGTAGTATGCTGCCCACTTGGCCTCGTCCAACTGCTTTTGGTGTTCCTCGTCGGCGGTCTTAGTACTGTTCTTGGCATCGCCAACGCTGGTCTTTGGCCCCTTCTCGCCATCAATGCGACTGTCGGCAGGGTCACCACCAACTCTGCTGATATCAACGCCCATGAAGCGATCCAGCATATCTCTGCTTCGTCGTGGAAGGTCGAAAGGGACCATGTGGGAAGAGTTATAGACAAGAACATATGTCAAGTTCCGGGCCTCTTGCCAGAATCCAGCTGTCTCGTCCTCAAAAGTCCAGTCTCGGCGAGGAGCCCAGTTACCTGGTGTTACTTCGAACCCCTTCCCACCGTTCCACTCCATCTTGCTAATCATGTTTTCGGTTCCAATGTGATTGCAAATGAGATCTTCAGCTCCAGAGAAGAGCATGATAGGGACTTCCTTGAGGAGAGCGGGCAGGAGATCAACCGAAGGTTTAGACTTCCTTGCGTTGAAGGCACCTCCAACAGCACCGTTACACTCGGTCCAGCCGACAGATTTCTTGATACCATCGACATGAAGGGCTTTCGTAACCTCGGGTTTTCTCAAGTAAGGAGTTAGGTGCACCAGATCCGGAGGCCAGTTCATGCCACAGCTAGGGTATGAATCTTTCAGTCGCACATCATACATGTTGACGCATGCATTATCGCCGTCACCGTTCTTGGTTAGTCTAAGCATGTTTGACAAGATAGCTTCGCATTCGCCGTAGTCAACATGGCCAACATCCGAGGCCATCATTCTTTGACAATTGCGCAAATCGCCCTGCAGTTGCTTGTGCTCGTCGGAGTCCTTCTTGATCAGACCCTTCTGAATGGCAAATGTAATGTAAGCCGGATACTGTTCGATTGGGTCGATCCAGCCATTACCGATCAATAGTCCTTTCAGGTTCCATGCGGTTGCTGGATTCTTCATATTGCGATCGAGGATAGCCCTGGCGATGTATGGGATATGCTGTCCGGCGTAAGACTCGCCTGCAATGTATATCTGCGTTGTTCTTAGCAAATTGAAAAGCCGAAAAGGAAGATGTTGCTCACATCATCGCGATCGTACTGGGGAAAGAGAGCGAACCACTTCTCAAGGAATTTGACAAATTGATCCGCCATTTCCTTAAGTTCGTGTATATAGTTGTTGGTGTCGACCGAGCTGAAGCCGGTGCCTACAGGGTTATCAACGAACAGCAGGTTGGCGAATTCGTTCCACGAGCCATTGTTGTAGACCAAATGGTCTTGATCCTTGAGCCGATAGGGGCCAATTTCCATCATGGAGCCGTCTTCTGAACTGCAGCCTGGCCCACCATTAATCCAAATAACAGTCCGTTGTCTATCGGCGATATGTTGGTTCTCAAAATGCCAAAAGAACAAGTTCCCATGCGTATCTGGGGTGACTTCGATATGACTAAAGGGCACGCGGATGCGTCAGTAAGCCTGGAGCAAAGGGAGTAAAGGGTTTGTCTAACCCAGCGTGCATCTTGACATCGGGCCCATCGGTGGGCAACCCCGGAAGGTCGCGAACATAGTAGTCTGCAGCTGCAGCTTTTGTTGCGGTCGCATCGCTTACAGCGATGGCTAGAGTTGGTGCGAGGCAGAAGGAGACCAGGGCGGCCCATCTTCTCGGGGACGGAATCATGGATTTGAGAACCATGATGAAATCGCGGTCGAAGGACGCCGCGGGTAATGGCTAAAGAACACAGAAAGGAAGGCGGTTACTTATAAGACGACGGAATGTGAAGATTAAACAGACAAAGAATTGGAAGTCCTCCTCGTCGACTACATGGAAAGCAATCGGAGTTGCTGTTGGAATGAAGGTGCCTTGGTTGATAAAGGGACAATCCAGCCAGTACTTGGGACCTAGGTTCGTTAGTCCAGGAGAGATGAGGTGGCCCCTCGGGACCCCGGGACGGGCTCTAGTGGGGGCGATGCTGTACCTAGCTTCCGCATATGTGTACTGTCGCTGGTCGCAGCAGTGGCTTGGCGCATTAATTCTGGTTGCAGTGGATGACGGGAGGTAGGGAGGTAATTCCTACCTACTATGGAAGGTAAGTACTATATGGGTACCAGGCATTTTCTTCTTCTTCTTCTTCTTCTTCTTCTTCTTCTTTTGTTTTACTCCCACGCAACCCATAATGCATACCTTTAATTTTTTTATGCCGGCTCGTGTTGGCCGGCATGTTCATGTTTGTCTTTTTAGTGTCGTGGCGCTGTCAACTTTTCTCCTACTGGTAGTCAATAAGAAATAGCTTCGTGGACGTCGGACATAACAGCACCAATAATGGAAGTAAGTGACACTGGACAGTACTAACGTCAGTAAACGGTATGCATTTTCAGTGTATGGACTGTATGACCTCAGATGATCAATCATTACTGGCTTACTCTGTTGTTTTTATTTCCCGACATTCATCCACATCTATGGTCAAGCTCGAAATCAATAAGAAGTAGCAATATTCAATATTGGAAAGGCGAGAGGAATGGAGTAAAGATTTTGGTGCATCTACTGATGATCACTATTGCTTCAGAAGTTCAGGATATCCACCTACTCACTACCTACTAGGTAGTAACTTTCAAGCTAGTAGACAGATGGATAAGGTACCTAACCTTTGGTAGGGAGTTTCAAAACCCTCTCCAACTAAACCAATCAGAGTCTCCATCACATTCACTTTTGTAAAGTCTCATATTCAAGGTGCAACTGAACGTCTATCAATATCAGAAGACATCGATCAATAGGCTCGGCTTTTAGTATTTACCACCATTACTTGCCTAGTGTACGCGCCACTGACCTTTATTCAGCATTGCCCCCTCGCCAGAGAACAAAGAAGAAATGGCTGCCTCTGGGAAGACTTTTATTGTTGAGCATCTCGACCCAGAGCTAGGCCCTTGGTCCGAACTCGAATATATGGCCATTGCACGGGAGACACAAGCGACTCATGGTTCTTTTATCCTCTCCAGTTTGCCTTCTGCGTTCCAGGTTCCAACAGACCTGGCCAGCAACCCCGCCTTCACTGCTGAGCAGCGTGGTGTTGAGGAACTCTACGCCGCCAACAAGTCCCGAGTTTGCCTGCTAGATCCATCAGCCGCAAAGGATCTCTCTCCCGAGGATGGTGAGACCTTTGATGCCTTCTTGTTTGGAGGCATTCTTGGTACGTGAAAAACATGAGGAATGGCAGACGTACTCTTACTGATGTTTCATGTCTGTGTGACAGGCGATGATCCTCCTCGAGGTTTGTGGCTCTCACAACAAATTGTTTTTTTATGCATTTTGACGAGAGATTTTAGACCGTACTTCAGAGCTTCGAAAGAAGGGCTTTGAAGGTCGCAGACTCGGCCCCAAGCAGATGACAACAGATACGGCTGTCCGGGTTACTCGTATTGTTGTTCAAGACAAGGGTTCGTCATCCGCCTATTATTAGGTCCCTGTAGCCCGGAAGCTTATGATAAACACCAGTGCCACTTGACCAGGTGCCCTATCTGGACTTCCCTGAGCTCAAATTCAACGAACACGAGAGCACCGAGATGCCCTTCCGATATGTACAAGGTGAAGACGGCAAGCCTATCATGCCCAAGGTTTGTAGACCCGTTCAACCATACTCATCAGAAACTAACAATCTACTCTAGGGCATGGTCGAATTGATCCAAAAAGATGCTGACAAGGCCGTGGATGATCTCTTTTAAGCAAATCAAAATAAAGCATGCTATCCACTGTCTGAACCCAGTTGCTGGATATAAGACTTGACTATTCTTTGCCATCACCAGGGGCTACCTAAACATCGCTTTGATAAGTAGGGTTCTTCATAACAATGCAGCTGTACTGGCAACTCAAGACTTGTATAATGAATTGCTAGCTAGATAAATATGTTTACGTGCGGGTGAAGATAGCAATAAGACTCAATATCTAGCCTATGAACCACGTACGTCACTTTTGGACAGTTTTGAGTTTTGTTTCACAATCGCCTGACAGTCCCAGGTACTTGCTGCCACTGCCTGCTACCTACCTTAGGTACCTACCTGAGTAGGTAAGGTAGGTGTATTTAGTTCTTAAATACATAATAGACCATCAGTTCTTTGCTCGCTTCCAAAAGTGCCCGTCCGTATACAGCAAACACCTTTATATGGGTGGTGGCTTTGCTCCATAACAGTCTATGTTGGCAAAGTGAACAAAAGAAGAACAGATCAAGCACAAAAATGATTTGATACAATTGCCAGGTTCTATGACAGGATTGCTGTATGGTGTCAAGTTCCTTCCGAACCGTTCTCAGGCTCTGCTCTGTTCAAGCTAGTGAGATAGGTCTTCCTTCATGGCAAAGAAGCCAATGCAAATAAGCGGAGATGCAACAAACGCGATTGTTTTATTGTCACTTTACGCTGCCAAGCTGCATCGATACGCCGACAAATTACGAACAGATCCAAATGGCTCAATACCAATACTAAATTCAGAGCATGATTCTACTTACCGTTTCCAAATCTAGATCATTGCTCGGTGTGCGAATTCCTCAATGGCAAAGGCTCTTCTCGCAAAGCGTGGCTCGAAACTCGCCAGACCCGTTGCGCATTCTCTTCTGCGGATCCGATGAGTTCAGTTGCGCATCGCTGAAAGCTCTTCATGAAGAGCATCGCCACAATAAGAACATCGTAGAGTCGTTGGATGTTATGGTTTTGCCGCCACGACGCATGGGAAGAGGTTTCAAAACACTGAGAGAAGGTACGCCAAATCTACGAGAAAACCACGATGTTGAACTTATATATCGATTTAGTACCTTGTAAGTTACTGGCAGAAAATTTGGGTTTGAATATTTACCAGCGCAAAACCTTCACAGGATGGGATGTAAGTTTGCGTGCTTCCTGCTGAGCACTTCCTAGGAACTCAATGGCTAAACCCAGCAGCTCCCTGAAGGAACAAATCTTGTGATAGCAGTGTCCTTCGGACTATTCGTCCCACCCAGGATCTTGACTTCGGCCAAATACGGTGGACTCAACGTGCATCCTTCTCTGCTACCTGAGTAAGTCGCATGCCGCATGCTTCCGCCAGAAACCTAAATAAAAGTAGTCTTCGTGGGCCTGCTCCCATCCACCACGCGATTCTCCAAGGATATGACTACACGGGAATCTCATTGCAAACACTAGACCACAGAGCCTTCGATCATGGAACTATCCTGTCTCAAACCTCTCGTCCCGGAATATCGATGCCTTCAGGCTGCACCGTCCAAGAACTGACGAGCCTCCTGGCACCAATTGGAGCGCAAATGTTAATTCAAGGTCTACGAGATGGAGTCTATGTGCCGCCTCGCCAGGACACAGGATGGAGAGCAGAAGAGCTGGGCGACGAGCAGCTCGTACACGCGCCCAAGGTCACAAAGGCTGATGGACGTATAAAATGGGCTCAGTGGACAGGGGGCGACATTGTGCGAAGGATAAGAGTTCTTGGGTCTGTATGGACTCATGCTGTCAACAAGAAGGGAGATAAAAAGCGTTTGATTTTCCAAGATGCCGAGGCCATATCCTCAAAGGATATCGGGAATCATGGAGGAAAAGTCCGCTTCCTTGAGGACACCGGGGTTGTCTCGGAGACTCTGGTTTGGGATCAGGGCGATGGAAGCTGTGCCATACGCACTCTGGACGATAGCTTAATTCGTGTGAAGAAGATTAAGGAGGAAGGGAAGTCGCAGCGTGATGCAGTAGTAGGACTGAGGGGCTACATCGCTGATGACTGTATCTAAGCCTATGCTTTGAGATCTATTATGTTTATCAACATTGAAGTCAGACTTTTTGTCGTGTCATGAGCAACGGCATGGTTCATATCATGGTAGCATAAGTCGTTCAGTTTTCTCCGCCTGTCCACTTTGTATGGCACGTAGAGGGTATTATTGTTCAACTCCTAGTTCCTGTCCAACCACTACATCAAGTCGCAACGACTCATGCAAGTCTTGTCCGAATCCATTCTGCCCATTTGCAAAGATCCTCCATATATTCTAGCAGCTTTCCCAAATCTGCCCGCGTGAGTTCTTTGCCCTTCATTCTATTGTCATCGCCACGGGGAATGACATTCTCCTCGACGACTTCCACAATTCCGTCCTCGAGTACCTTTAAGGTAATATTGGCAGTGGAATCTCGGAATGGGAAGACCACTTGAAGGTGTGGAATCGGATGAACCCATAGGGTAACGTCAAGCTTGACCTCCGATGCAGCAGAGGCATGATCGTCAGTCACAGAAGCTGAGTTCATAAATTCCGCCAGCTCATCCCTGGTAGTTAGATTGGATTTCGGCACCGGCGATGCGCTGTTTCCTTGTTTGGGTGATCTCTCAACTTCGTTGGTCTGTGATCCAAAGCTGTTCTCTAGCAAAGTTGCGACAAAAGCATATTGTCGAAGCAGAGGGAGCATTTCGATGAGTTGCTGAGGATGAGAGAATGGAATTTCAGTCACCACTTGTGAATATATTTGCTTATAGATATACAATGTGTTCTGATGAGGCTTAATGATAGCTTCCTGATCTTTGTTGTAAATGCGGACATCACGGCTGCGAGAGATTGCCCGGAGCTCGCTGGGGTCCTGAGCACTTCCAGGAGGGATAGGGAAGAAGAGACTGTCAAAAGTTGGTGAGTACCCAAACAATGGGTTTGCGTTAACATTGGCGTATGAGTGCAGCCGGAGCCAGTCGTTCTGGGGCAGGATGACAGGAGGGTCAAATGTGGCGACGAACATGACCTGTGGCACCCTGGCTGTTGAGAGATCTGGCTGAAGCATCTCCATGCTAGCATCCTTGTTTTCTTCTGAGTGCGGAAGCACGACGTTATCAGGTTCCTGCCAGTCTAGATTGGGACGCTTAGGGTCCATCGAGGGCTCTGCCTTCACAACATCCTTGGAAATCCAGTCCTCGGAGACTCGAACAGGCATGTGTCCCATGCCTCCTGTTGAAGCACACCCAATAAGAAGAGACCAGACCGGTTCATGAGAAGAAGCGAATGAAGCCAACTTGGTGTTGGTTGGCTGTACGTGGCGAAGGGCCTTCCAGTACTGGAGTGCGAGGCCCACTCGGTCTTTTGAATGCATAACGGGGTAGCCATGTCGCGTGCACATCGCCATGGTAGACAGTTCACTGTCCGGCTTGCCACCCATTCCGGGTTCATCACGAAGCCGACCAACATCCCATTTGTGAAGCCTTTCTAAACTCACATAAATACCAGCCAGTGCCTCATGACAGTCGAGACCAGGAATGATACTAAGCTTATCAAGGACAGCAAGTCGCTCAAGATTAGCCGCAAACTTGTCAAGAGTTTTTGTCAGTGGGCTCTGGTTGGGAAGAAGTTGCAAGTCCCTCAAGAGAATCTCGCTTGCTCTGGTGACATGGTCGGTAACTGAGCGAGCAGATTCCGGGAAGGCTAGTGATATATTCTCGACAATATTATTGTGCAGGGTGATTTCCAGCTGAATGGCTGAGCCCGCTATCACAAGAGTTCTTTGCTTCCGGCCGTCGGGTGCTGTATGATCCTCCGAAAGGCAGTCAAGTCCTATTCGCTGCGCCAGACGCTCCAGTCCTGCTTCGCCCACAAGTCCCTTCTTCTGCTACACTGAATTAGCAACACGGCCCATCACATAGGGAGCAACACAATTACATCCAAGGTGGCTATGATCGTTTCCAGACGCTTCAACTTATCGTCCTCACTCGCCAGAGCACCCAAAGAGCCCAGGCCACCAACACCGACATTATCGAGTCCCATATCGAGCCCACTGGGAATCCCAAGGGCGCCCATGGCGGCAGCTGTGGAGGGGCTGTCGAAGTTGAGAGGAGCGCTGGAGGCGTGCGCCATCAAAGTTGATGCGGCGGGCGACTTCTTGAATTGTTGAGGGGATGATCGTGGCCCCCTTGGCGAAAAGGCAACATGGGCGGGATTGGAGAAGGGAGTTGACACAGGAGGAGTCGCGGCGGCGAGTTGCGAGGGGGTCCGGCCCTGCTGCGAAGCATGCTTTGCGGCTGTTGGTGTCGCCATCGCGAAAGTGATGATGCCCTCCCTTGAGGGCGCGAATAGAGTTGTATCTCTTATGTGAGGAGGATGTAAAATGCGGCGTGTCAACAGGAAAGTCACACTTTCAGCAATGACTTCAAGGCGTGGCAAGGAATCTGGGGATGAGCAACAGGTCGCTCTGGTTCGGTTCGAAATGTTTGGAGCTCCAGGTTGAAAGCAACAAAGATGGATCCAATAGGTGAAGAGCTCTGGCCGTACCTGAGTTGGAGTCCGGCCCCACCGAAGCCGAGCCGATAGTGGAGGAAGAGTCGGGCTACAAAATGAATATGAGATGTAGCCCAGCCCAGTGGATCGTGTCCTTGACATTGAATTCTTCACTTCACCAACTCAGAGGACTACATCAACATGTCTGCTTTGGAAACCTACAGAGCAGCCCAATTAGCCGCGAAGGCCGAGCGTCTAGCTACGAGTCATCTCAAGAATATAGAAATCGGGAAGCGCTCTATACGTCTCTACGTCTCGCCCGCGCCAGTAAATTTTGCTGAGAGACGCTCTGTTCTGAGAGCGCTTGAACAATATGGCCAAGTAGAGTTCTTCAAACTCATGCCGGTATGGCTGATTTCGAACTGTGCGGACACTAGCTGTTTTCGCTGACTATTCTGATTTTAGGGTCAAGGGTCTGCGTTCATATCACTGATGAAAGAAAGTGAAGCTGCCACCAGAGCCGTCTCCTCAAGCCCAGTCAACATTACTGTTCCTTTATCCTGCAAGGAGCCAAGGTCCATTGTGAAAGTAGACGGGCTAAAACCACGTTTTGAAAAGCAGCCTTCACAGCCTTCCAACAACACCAAATTTTTCATCGAAATAACGGAATCTCCCGCATACAATCATAAGGGTAGCTCAAGCTCGTTTCTCTCGAGTGCCTGGCCAGACTTTGTCACAGAAAATAAGACTCTTGCTTCAAAAACTCTGCAACAGTCGCTCCCTAATAGTATCGCAGCCAGGGGCTTGAGCCAATGGGCCGTTGATTTCGGACACGAACCAACCATGGATCCCAGAAGGATTGACAGAGTGCAAACGCGCAATTGGATCCCAACGAAGATAAAAACACCGCCTAGAGCGCCAAGATCGCAGGCAGTGGGAGAATGGGAGCGTCGAAAACATATGCAGCTCCGCCGGGAACCAAATACAGAGGAGGATGAGCAAGAGACGCGTACCACTTCTGGAGACCAAGACATTTGAATCTCAGCTTCGTTACCCAAGGCTTAGGCGGCACTTGCGCAACACGTTCTACGATTCTCCACCTTATTAACTCCGCCATGTTGACGATTCGCTTCTTTCTCTGTGTAGCGCAGATCTTGACTACCTTAGTTATCGCAATATACAGCGCACGACTGGGAGAAAGGTTTACGCATGCACCCATACACAGCTATAAGTACACAATCAGTGCATGCAGAGGCAGCTAGACACAGAACGGGGTTCACCGAGTAGTCTAACAATCGATTTCTCCTCGTCGTATTGATGTCTGGTAGTCACCCACCTGCTTTTCTGAACTACATTACAGTTCACACTAATAAGATAAGTGTGACGCTGATTTGGAAAAGAAACAAGCAGAGCTTCCAAACAAGGATCTTGGTGTGATCTGACCCAGGTGGGTTAGTCTCGTCTGAAATGCAGGGTCAGAGGGCCAAGATTGATCTAATAAATCATCTAATTGACACGAAAGAGACACCCGAATCAAGAAATTCGGGGCGGCCCACACCCCGGTAGATGAGCCACGATTCGGCCAAAGCCACCAACTCTACGTCACTACGTAGTAGAGACGGCTTCTTGCGACGAGGATGCTATACCAAGATATAGCCTGTCTTGGCTTTGATCATGACGGATTTCGGCACACACGAGACCTGGAACAGGGCTTAGTGATGACGTCTCACATAACGACTCTGCACAATGTTGGTTCCTGGCATTGGCTCCATGAATCCATGACACGGGAATCCTCATACGACCGAGTGACTATATATCTCGGCCTGCTTCTCTCGGTTTCTTGCCATTTATTTTCGTATTATCTTACATCAGTTCCAATCGGCAAGCGGTTTTGTTTCCTCTTAATAACTGCATAATTTCCTGCAATCTTTGAGTAGCAGACGCTCAACACCACCACTACTTCCAAACCATCGTAGAACCATCAAAATGGGTCTAGGACGATTCATCCACCACATCGGTGCCTTTTTTCTCTTGGCAGCAACAGTCATGCTCATTGTCGTGAGCATTACAGCCCCTGTTGTCAACGACATAGCCCTCCTCAAGGTCAACTTGAACGGCAACTCTGGGGGAGGAAATGGTGTGAATTTTGGAACTTTTGGGTATTGTGTCACAAGAAGCAGTGGGAGGTAAGTTCATATCACTTGTTCACACCGTGTCTGATCTCGTCGTCTAATAACCCGTAGCGATAGTTGTACAAGCGCTCGCATAGGCTACGACCCTTCCAATGCTGTCGCCGGCACCAACTTCTCCAATGCTGGCTCGGACACTGCAAAGGCCTTGACATATGTCATGGTCCTGCATCCTATTGGTGCTGGACTTTGCTTCATCGCCTTCCTTCTGGCTCTTGGTGCCGGCATCTTTGGCTCCCTCATGTCCACGCTTGTTTCACTCCTGGCCTTCTTTGTTACTATCATTGCCCTGGCTTGTGACTTTGCTGGATTTTCCATTGTCAGAAGACGTATCAACCGAGACACCTCCGCCAGTGCTCGCTGGTCTGTCGGTATCTGGCTCGTCCTCGCCGCAGCTATTCTCTGTCTCATCGGCACAGTCGCCGTCTTCGTTACCTGCTGTTCTGGCCGCCGTCGTCGCAACCGCGAGAACAAGAAGATGGCAGCCTACAATTCTTCTCCCACCCGCTACTAATTAATCAACTTACGTTTCGGTAGTGTTGTTACAGTTAATCACTTGCCGCCAGTCAGGAGAAGGGGGCTCAATAACGACATTTGGATATACCATGCCCTGAGATGGTTTTCCAAATACGAGATCATGAAGTGTGAATATCAATGGAGACGATACCAACCTAGGATGTATGGCGGATTATACATGTATTTTTTTTATATTCTTTTGTCTTCATATTTTAGCCCTAATATATAACCATATGCCATCATTGTTCTCCAGTCGAGACAGTGCTACCACTAATCAAGAAGGCGGGAAACATTGACGCCATCCCACAATGGCAGAAGAAAGGTCTCAAGTCGTGGGCTCTGCAGTGCCAAATCATTGAAGTGTCTCACAGCTAAAAGGTTCTTCAATTGGTCGCCTTTGAGCTCGTCGTCACCCAGCGCTTTGTCGTCTGCAACCAACCCTCGGCGCAGCACATTATCCGAGACGATGAGCGCGCCTGGCCGAAGGATTCTGTTCGAGTTACCAGGCTCCGATAATTCGAGCAGTTGCTTCAAGTATCCCGGATAGCCAGTCTTGTCTGCATCGATGAAAACAAGATCATAGGGCTCCGTGGGGTTGAGTTTGGGTAAACTATTCGAGCATCAGTAATTCGAGGTATAAAATGATACATATGTGCGTAACTCACGACTCAGAAGCAGGGCCGACGATGATCTCAACATTATCGACTCCATTTGCTGCGAAAGCCTTCTTGGATAATTCAGCGTACTCAGGCTCGAACTCCAAGCCAGTCACAAGTCCGCTCGGTCCCACAGCATCAGCCCATACGAGGGCAGAGAAGCCAACATAGACCCCGATTTCTAGAACTATTAGATGGTGATCAGCATTGCTCTCCTGGCTGATGACAAAAGCCTCGGGGAATCTAGTTCCATGTTAAGGTATCTTGACCTACCCCTTGTAGCACGAATAGATTTTGCAAGAAAGGTATTGTATTGAGACTGAAAAACCGAGCTCATATAGTAAGAATCTTCTCTGCTGGCAGAGATATCCGCGTGGTAATCACTAATGTACTTGGGTAACGGGGTCGAGTGTTGCTCTGCGTAGTCAGTGACTTTTTGGCCCAGCTGGGGCGAAGCATAAAGAGGAATGCTGTTGTCTTTCATCTCGGCTTGATTGCAAGTAGAATTTTTTTCTAAAGGTCTTGGATATCAGGGGAAATAAATGAAGACTGAGGGCGTTGTTTTATACCTTTGTCTTCGGTACTGTAGCTCGGAGATAAAACTGACCACGAAGGAGGGGGTTCTGCCAGAAGTTTAGAGTGCAGCGAGACATCAAACTACAGCCAACCAGGAAATGAAGGCCAAGGTAACAGGAGCATGACTTGACGGTTTAGCAGCTTCTATATTATCTATGTAGTTCATGATATTTGAATGCCATGTCCCTAATACAGATTGTATGTCAGATTCTATAATTCCTACTATTGATGAGATGGTCAAAATCAAGTTTGTCCTTAATAAGGGGACCGGGAATGTGCCACAACTAGACTAGTAGTATAAGTCGCCATCTCCAAGGCTTCCAGGAGATCCCGCCCCGCACTGTTAGGTAAGGACATTGACGTCAGCTTGGAATGACAAAGCATCAGGTCGGCGGTATGCCTCTCAATCCGATCCTTACTCCGACCAAATTCCCGCTCGTAAACGGGCATTCAATGGGTGTGGTTCTCTTCATTATGTGAGAGAAGTGAAACAAAAGGAGGGGACGATCAATTGAAAGCTACTAGTCATCTATGAATCCAAAGACAATCTCAAAGGCCCTATTCCAAAGATCTTGCGGACATAACACCAATTTTTATAAACACCATGTTCCCGCTTCCAACGTATCCTTTTCAGGGGTGCTTCGTTCAACGCACTTTCGTACAAGACTAGATTCGAAGCTCATAGAAGCATCATGCTGGCAATACCTGCAAAGACTGCGATGCCAACAGAGACGCGGTTGTAAGTGGCTCCGGATTTAGGCACTGTTATAGGAACTGATGGAGCATTGCCGTGCTTGCCCTCTCCGGGCTTCTGCTCAGGCTGTTGGGGAGCTGGAGCAGGGATAGGGACAGGTTGAATCTCAAGCTTCTGCTCAGGGTGATGAGGAGCCGGGACGGGAGCAGGGGCAGGCTTCACTTCGTGGTGAGGAGCCGGGACGGGAGCAGGGGCAGGCTTCACTTCGTGGTGAGGAGCCGGGACGGGAGCAGGGGCAGGCTTCACTTCGTGGTGAGGAGCCGGGACGGGAGCAGGGGCAGGCTTCACTTCGTGGTGAGGAGCGGGAGCGGGGGCAGGGGCAGGCTTCACTTCGTGGTGAGGAGCGGGAGCGGGAGCCTGATGGGGATGGCAACCCTTGGGCTTCGAACAAATGTCCTCCTTCTTAGGCTCGTCAACCTTGTGGTGCTGATGCTTGATCTTGTCACAGATGCTAGGTTGGCCATGGTGATGGACCTTGTCACAGATGTCCTCCTTCTTGGGCTCCTCCTTGGGGTACTCATGCTTGGGCTTCTCCTTGGGGTACTCATGTTTGGGCTTCTTATCGTGATACTTCTCTTTCTCCTCTTTCTCCTCCTCGGACTTCTTCTCCTCCTCAGGCTTCTTCTTGGGTTCCTCGATGACGATGACCTTAGGGCCCTCCTTATAAGGTTGTTTAGTCTGGGGAGCTTCAGGCCGAGTAGCTTCAGGGGCCTTGGTCTCCTTGGGAACAATAACAGTCTTGTCTCCATGTGTGTATGTCTTTGCGTGAGGATCCTTCTTCTTCTTCTCCTTTTCCTCCTCCTCATCCTCTTCGGCCTTGGTTTCTTTAGGAGCATGCTTGGTGGTCTTCGCCGCCTGTTCAGCAACCTCCTCGCCAGAAGCACCAAGGGCTTTGCAGTGCCAGCAGCCAGGCTGTGCCCAGTTGCCATGGCATTCCTTACAAGGCTTACGAGAACACCTATCACCGACACATCCAGGACTGAGAGTAGGTGCGTGGGTAGTGTAAGAGGTGTGAAAGTGGACCTTTGGTTTATGGATATAGTCGTATTTCTCTTCATCAAGCGTGTAGGGGCCCTTTTGGAGGTGGCCTGAGTGATGGTGATGATATCCAGTAGTTTTTGTGGCAGGATCGTAGGTAGGGTCAGGGGAGTATGAGGAGTGGCTGTGGTGGTGATGGCGGTTCCCTCCAGCCTGTGCAGCCTTGAGCTCAAGCTCATCCTCTTTCCTCTGCAGTTTCTCCTCCAGCCTCTTAGCCTCTTGCTCAGCTTTCTCCCCCTCCTTCTTTAATTTTCCAGCCTCAAGTTGACCCTTGTTCACTTCCACCTTAAAGACAGGGTCGGCAGCGTTCTTGTGCTCATGCTTGGCAACATCAGCCTTGGACTCGCTCTGCCAGTCGAAACGATTGGCCTGAGCGAGGCCGCTGACGAGGGCCATAAAGGCCAAAGCGTTGTATCTCATGCTTGGTGTTAATATAATGCAATGTTTTGAAACAAAGAGTAAAGGCAAAGGGGAGCGGAGAACTTTCCTTGGAGTGTGCTTTAACAACTAAGGAAGCTGGAGAACTCCAAGGAAGATGAAAGCAGCCGGGATCAGGTCCCTGATTTATACTTGGTATGCTGTCAATGAACTGTTCAAAGAGGGGAACTTGGGCTTCTTTACTCGACTGAAAATATGACTCCGGAATACGAGAGAAGCCAATTGCCTGGGTGACGGAACGCCATGTCGCCGTGGAATCATCTCTGGGCTTATCTCCTCATACAATCAATACTCCATGAGGCGGTAAGCACTCGTATAGCTTGAAAGTAGTCCAATGATTTCTTATTTGTGAGCATTCCCAATCAACACGGAGGGGCCGATCGACATCCTGCCAGTGTAAGAGGCGGATCAATCGAAGGGTAATAGATGAGGAGCGGGCATCGAGTGGAACAAGGGATGGTAAACTGTTGAGAAATGTGCCGATTCCAAATCCAATTGCTGTTTTGAAGCTACCGCTGAACGACCGAACACTCCGCCCACCATCCGTGTTGTAAATACTGCTCGCTATCAACTTGCACAGTCTCGACCTCTTCTTGTTTTTCGCAGTCCCCCAATTCCCTTTCTCGCCAAAGACAATCTTACCCTAACGCCCCTGAAACTAATACAGCAAATCGGTCCCACGGTAGTTACTCTACTTCTGTTTCTGCTCCCTATTCGGTCTCCTATTCCTCTGGTAAACCTGAGAACAACCCAAATCGCATTCGGTGGCTCTGGGCTTGTGTTAGCATATGACGCCAATGAGAAAGTTTGTTGTGTAAACAAAACGAAGAGGACATGTCATGGATGCAGAGACGCAAACAAATAGAAGGGTGGCATAGCAACATACGAAGGGTAGCTTGGGGATGACGACTCCCAGGACAGCCAATAAGTTAATGGTAAAGTATGTCAAGTCGTAATGCGTATAATGGGTGCTGACGAGAAACAGTGCAATCGGAACACCAAGAAGAAACTTCTTGGTGGGCGTGTACTGCGCGCCATTGTCAATTTGCTCCCACATGTTGAGGTTGTCAAAAGCGCCACTGTTGAAATCGAAGGGAACGCCACGAACATGGTGAAACATGATGTAGGAGCCAAACATGTATGACATGTTGACAAGCGTCCATGAAGTCTCCTGCGAAACACCGGGGATGGCGTCAAATATGATTTTGGCGCATACGATCAGGACGAAATGAATGGTCCAGGCACCTGAGGGGCGCTACACGTTAGAATGGCTCTCGGGATTATTGTGCAGGTGAAGATACAGATGCGCGGCAAAATGGGCCAGGCATACCTTTAGCATTTGTCCAGTTGGCATTGAGGTTAGGCAGGGAAGCTTGGTCGCTGATCTGCTCGAGAGTCTCGGGAGGCTCATGATAAACTTGGAGGATACTGCTAGATCTCCTCCTTCGGGCTCCAGCTCCTCCCGTTGCGTTTCGTTCGGGCATGTTGAGATAGATGCTGCCTCGGCGCGGAGGCTTGTTCGCCGCGTCGTAGGAGACGGTGCGCTGGAGTAAGATTGGGGAAGACAGCTTGGCGGTATTGACGGGTCAATTTGCAGAAAGCGTAAGTCGAGTGGGAGGAGGGGAGAATCGGCTGAGAACAGCACGGGTGCAAACACCTAGAGTTTGCGTCGTCGATAAAAGATGGATCGGTTTGAGTTCAGAGATGAGTAACTGTATATGCTCCCCCTAATGATGTCACGGTGAAGGCGTTTGGAGGCAGATGGGAGGCCAATGCAAGGGCAAAAGAGAGCAGCTGTGTATGATTGATGCTGGGGATAACGAGAACGGATGTAGTCGGCCAAACACGACAATAGAGCCAAGTAAGAAGATGTAACGCGCAGAATAGAATAGTTGACAATAGCAGACAGCAGAAAGTAATTGGATCAAGGGAATGGATATGGAAGGGCTGGACGAGATGAGAGGGGCCGCCGAACCGGAATATTCAATGTCCCCCGTATGATGGTAGTCTGGTAGACAAGGTAAGAGGAGCCACTCTCATGAGATAGAAAGGAGCAACAGCCTATCAGCCAGCAAGAGAAAGGGACACGCAATGCAACCAGAACGAGGGACGGGGCTACTTCGCAGGGTAGCTAGGGGAGGGAAGAAAACTTAGGACCTCAGTCCTAAGTGCCAGAAATACTTATGTAGAATTGACTATATTTAGGTTCCCGTTTGCTAAGTTTATTTTGACACTTTATATTGAGGTCCGGTGTTTTCTTGCTCCCTCAGGGGTAGGTCGGGTTAGGCGGAACAGTGGAGCCGATGCTGAAATTAGTGGTCGTAGTGGGTGAGCTTGCAGCAGTAGTGCACTGGAGCATGGTTAGTCCGGGGGTTTTTTTTTATTCAGGACGCTCCAATAAAACGTTCGGGCCTACCTAGGAACCCGCGGGTTTCCTTCAGGGGATTTGCATGTCAAAACGACGTGTGATGGCATTCCTCCAGAGCACTGTAGGTGTCTTAAAAAGAGCAACAGGACATTAATAACTGGTATCAAGAGTGTTGTTTCTTAGTGATTTAGTATCGGACAGTTACCTCATTTGCAAGGTTTGCCAGTATAATGCTTTTTTCTCTCTTGAGCTGTAAAACCGTTGCAATATAAGCGAGATCTGGCAAAGCCCCATGGGTATCAGATTCACCAGCGAGATTGTAATGCAATATATAGCACATGCCTTACCCGAGATGGGGAAAAATCACTATTGATTATCCGGGGCTGGCTTGTGGAATGATATTTCGACGTTGCAAAAAAACGTGACACTGGCATGGGTTTTACTCTGACCGACTGATGGTCCAAGGCGCCAGGAGAAACTACAAGTATGACCACGAAGCAGATGGCAAGACAGCTAACGAAGACCCGCGATAGCTCGATCGGTGTGTAAGCATATTTGAAAATCGGCTGATATCGAATGTCTCTCAGAACATCCAGACATTCATGGTAATTCAACCAATAACCTAAAGCTGTCATGGCCGAGTGGTTACCCTGGAGGTTTGGATAATCCTCGGAGTTTAAAAATAGCTACGGAACTCGAGAGTGAGACATCATTCGCCCGTAGGCCCGCATCTCCCATAGGCTGGCTGCGGAATTTTCTCCCAACTGGGATCTAACTAAACATCCATAGTACTACGCCTATCGATATCATCACAGCTTTCATTTTACATCTCCCTGAAACCGTCAAATAACCTCTTTGCACCTTGCCTTTGCGAAGCTTGAAGTCTCAGTCACAAGCGATAATATCACAAGGCGCAGAAGCCGTGCACAACCGATTTTTATTGCTGGCGAACCCCTTTCGGAAGTGATTTCTCACTCGCGACGCTCAGGTACGTCCGTTCATAGCTGCATTCGTGGAAAGCCCCTGGCTTTCATCAAGCCAAATGGGAGGTTGCGTACGATCAATCATCGCACCACCTTATGGCTAGAGTTTTTTTCTCGGATGTAACTATGCGCGCTCCCTATGCTCATCGGTGAGCAGTGTTGATTAAGTTTCTTTGACTAGGATAGTCACGAACAATTTCGAGGAAGCCAAGTGGCCCTGAGAAATTTGCTTGAGGTTGAGTTTCACGTCAATTCGGATGCGCCAAGATCCGAAACACCCGGGTTCAGATTTGATACCGCGTTCAAGCTGGAACATCTCTCAGCTTCGACAAGGAGTGCCGGTACCGCATAAGTGTGTCGCGCAGAACTTTGTTGGGCATCGGCATGGCAGATGAAGAATTTGACCCAGGTGAGGTCATTTACTTGTCTAGTGGAGACGAAGCAGCGGCAGCTGCCAAGAAAAGGCCTCTCGAGGATGATTCAACTCCTGAGCCCAAGCGCTTGAGGAGTCATGCGCGTGCGGCCAAAGTCCCCAGAATCGAGGAGCAATCTGTAAAAGGACTGAAGCCCACAGAGGAGTCGACAGCCGTTGGCAAGTCAGCGCGGTCAATCACATCAGGTGACTCCGCACCTGAAGATTCTGGCAAAATCCCTGACTACGAGCAAGGTAGTGCCAGCTTCATAGTACCCAACCTCATGGATAAGAAAGGCGGCTCCTGGCTTAAAAGGTTTCAGGACTGGGTCAAGGCATTCCATGCTCAAAATCCGGGAAAATGTGATGCCATTACCTCATCATTAACTTACTCTGCTTATGGTTACTATATTGACCACCACGCTGGCTTGAAACCCAAGAAGAGAAAGAACGCAAAGCAAGTTGCAAAGGAGCTTGAAAGAACTGGCGAACTTCAAGCTCTTATTGGAAATCTCCATTCTTTGGGCGGTTGTGGGCCTAATCAGCCAACTCTCGACAGCTGGGTGACAAGGCAACCCCGACAGGAACCTGTCAAGAAAAGTAAAAACTCACGCGCTTCTAGCGTAAGCGAGGGAGAAATTGACGAAAGGGACGAGGATGGCTCCGAAAGCGAAGCTGAGTACGAACCAACCTTGAACAAGAGTGAGAGGACTGGAGAAGATGGCACCGAAGAGTACACATCAGGCATGAATGTACCTGCAAATGGCGACTCAATATCCAAAGTTTCAGATACTCAGAGCTTACCACCGGTTAACACTCATCGGAATGTTCCCACCGGTGATAATGCATTAGAACAACAGCGCAGATACTTCCCGTCGGCCATGGACCCTGCCCAGATGTGTCTTCTCTGTGGGCTGAATACACATCTGGCACCTAGCTGCCCATCCCTTATCTGCTCATCATGTGGAAGTTTGGAACACTCAGTAATCTGTTGCCCTGGAACGAAACGATGCAACAAATGCCGCCAACTTGGCCACCAAGCAGGGCAATGCACTGAGAAACTGGCTTTGACCAAGGAAGAAGGTCTTGCATGTGTCTTTTGCAGCTCAATGAATCACCTTGAGGAGCAGTGTACACAAGTGTGGCGATCATTCTACCCGGATGTATCTACAGTCAGAAAAGTTGTCTTTATTCCTGCATCGTGCGCTGTGTGCGGTAGTGATAGGCACTTTTCTTCGGACTGCGATGGGCGCCACAATGTCGCTTCTAATCCTACATGGTCTGTGAAGAACCGCGATCAATACATTGACCCGGATTGTGGCTTAGTGCCGATCGAAGGGGAGGCGGGAGGGCAGCAAAATGTCAGGACCACCAGAGCCCCCGACCTTAAGATTCGCGGTCACGCTGCGCGAACGACCAACATTCACTACTCAGAGAGCGAAGACTCAGAAGTGGAGTTTCTAGGCCACAAACGCGTTCAGAAGCCAGCGATCGGCCAAATTCGAATGGCCAGTAACATCCAGATGCCAAACATGCAAAATGGAGGGTCAGGACGAAACAACAGACAGAATGGCGTACCAGCCCAACCCCCTCTTCCTCCTGGACCGCCGCCCGGACTACCGCCCATGCGAGGTTCCTTTGGACACCCGCCTCCACCCGGTGCTCCGCCTGGACAACTTCCATCGCTACCTCGGAAGCCTCCTACCCAAGACTATAGGAATGTTCCCCCGCCATCTCATCACGGCTCTCAGGGACTCGGAAGGTCGCATGGTAGCAACGGGCCACAAGGATCCAAGCCTAGAGGAGGCGGACGTGGAGGAGGACGTGGCGGTCGTGGACGGGGCAGGGGTAGAGGGAGGGGCAGATGACTGCTTGTGGTCTGAACGAAGCACTAACACATATGCATTGGTTGGAATCGAACTAGAGATGACGGAGAGTTGTGATGCCTTCGGAGCAGGGCATCATACGAATTGGTTGGCGCACAAAAGCCGAGCTGTCCACCCACAGGGGGGACTTGTCCAGACTTGGCGAACGGGCTTTTCGATTATGATACCCACCAGCATGTGCTTCATTAGTAGCACCTGGTTCTCATATTGGCCGTTTCTCTTTGAAACAACATGGGAAACGACGAGACTGAAACAACTGTGAACCACGAATACCAATAGTTTTCAAGCTATGAATAAACATATGGAGCGAAAGAGGACTTGAACATGTCAATAAATTCAAATAGCACCGCGAGTCGAAAATATATTGGATTCATAGTCTTGATCACACAGTTGCTTGTCAATGCATATATGGACAAGGGTCATGCACAGGTAGGGCCGCTACTGGCTGTAAATTGTAGACGCCACAAGTCGTTTTTAACAAGAGGTTTCGAGCGTGATTGAACAAGTCACTTCTTCTCACATCTCAGATAACATCCAACTGGTTATACTACCAAAGACCGTCGAAAGTGAAACTGTATCTTCAAATAGTTAGTCAGGGATAGCACTCAAATGGAGGATACCCTCTCAAGGAAAAGGTCGATTGTCTGTGTGACAAGAACTCGCGACAATGCAGCATCACATTTGCGAGGCATAATCACTCACAGTGCCCCGAGTGGAGGCAGCGATCTATTGCCACGAGTCTGGACGGGACAGGATTGTCGTTTACTAGTCTCGTGTTAAGATGTAGTCATCTCGGGGACCCGTTCAAGGCTCATTACAGGGCTGGGCCGAGGAATGGGTGGGGAGAGAGCAAGAAGCTTAATGGAGATGCATGTTTTAGGGTTGGGGCTTTCTCGCCCTTTGCCTTCAATGGATATTTTTGAGAGCAAGGTTGTACCAACAAGGATGTAATGGGCTGGGATGTATGTCAACGAATGGATGTCATGCTAGCAGAACGATGTGGTGTATGCATTTTATGTGTGTTGCGCATTCAAGTCTCGCCTGCGACGGATCCTGCATGATTCGTCCTTAGATGAGTTTAGGGCAGACATGCGAGTTTCGGCGTTGAATGGTTGATATACTGTAATGACACGATTCACACTCAAATGCTAGATTGAGCGAAGCTAGACTCTGACAGTTTGATCTTGCAGTCTATGAACCCGCAGAGCAGTGCAGAACTTGACTCCCACGTCCCTCCCGCTTTGCTTGAGAGTCAAGATATCAACCTCCAACCGATGACTTACATGGCAATGGATGGAAGGAAGTTGAGTGTCGTTAGAATAGCCAATCATTGCGCGACAGGCGTGGTTGAAACAACGCGACCACCGCGTTCTTGGGCACGCAATTGATTGGTTGAAGCATATATGCATGTTTCCAAAGCGTGGCAGAGGGGCCCCTCTCCACAATCTAGAAGCGCTATCGATAAACACCCGAGGCATGGGATGTACTCCTAAGATACTTGCGTTTAAAATGTGGGAGGCCTGAACTGAGGATTAATCACACATTGAAGGAGTGGAAGGGTGTAGGAGTGGATTTGATGGACGTGGCGAGATTCAAAATAGCAAGCATCTGCATTAGAAGAGTTTGCAGCTGGTCTCGCCAGTGGTTGCTGACCTCGAGGCCAGCAAAGTACTCTCAAAATAGGTAGATGCCATCGTGCCCTCGCGGCAGATCTGCAGCAACAAGGATAGCGGCAGAACAAACCACGGTGAGCCAACCAATCATGAAGCGATCGCAACGCGTTGTCGGTCAGTCATACAACGTCCAGTCCAACGCGAACAAGTATGGATACCTCGATCTAGACACGACCAGGGTGATTTGAGTTCTGAGTCACCGACAGCCAGTCGTCGCTGGCAGAGGGTGACCATCTCGCGATAGGACCAATGCACGAACCTGCAGCCGGCAAAGACACTAGAGCAAGAGAATGGAGTTGGAGAAAGGGGAAATTCCATTTTTCTCTTTTCCTTTGAAGCCAAAAAAGAACGAGGCTGATCTAGAGACCGTAGCGAGACAGACAGAGGGCAGACACAGATATATCTCGACCACCCGGACACGCCGCTCATGGCCTGACCCGATCCTTTTGTCCTTTTGATTCACTAGAAAATCTTCCTGGCATCATTCTATAAATTGTTGACTCATCAGACCATTATCATTGACTACTATTCTCATCTACCTACTTGCTCCTTTCTCATTGACTGTTGTTTGAATAACACTCATCTCAACTTACCAAAAACATTCAATTTCGTCTTGGACTAGGCTATTAATATCACACCGTCTTGCATCATCTTACGCCGGCACTTGACAGCACCAGCGGTTATCAAATACAAGCGACGGATCTACGGGGCTCAAGTCCTCCGCGACATGCAATCACAATGGCTTCCTCAACAGAACAATTATTTCACGCCATCTTGAGAAGCGACCACATTAAGGATTCTCTTCTTCCTCACCTCTCAGCCAATGATCTCTGCAACATCCGTCAATCCTCATCGGCTTGCTGCAACCTCCTTACTAAGCGTATCTTCACCCGCCTACACATCTCCTTCTCAGCATCGACGTTCACCAAGCCAGCTCGAGTGGCTGCTCTCGCTCGTATCGGTCATCATATTGAGCATCTTACCTTCTACTTCCCCCATTCTGAGGCCACTTTCCTTCCTCCTCTCATTCATCCAGTTTCTGGTAACGAGATATGCTTCCTGTATACTCCTCACACGAGCATGGGTTCTGTTCTCTCTCGGCCCAAGTACGCCAACGCTGAGCTTGGCGACATTCTTACGCAGCAGTACCCTCCTCTCTTCCATGCCGCCACCAATGTCCCTAGCTTTATCAACGCCATGCGCAGTCTGACCAACATGCGCCATCTTACTATCAGATGTCCTGGCCAGGATCCCAGAGAGCGGTATCGCCGTGATATTGTCGACTATGCTCTCATCAGCTTGCGCATCTCCCTTGAGCGTGCTCCTCTAGAGAGGCTTCACAAGCTGTCCCTCTCTCAACTGCACCCTGCGGCTTTCAACTACCTTCGGCACGTCAACGGCTTTGGAACAGTCCCATCAGCTGGAAGACGCTGGCGCCAGATCAACAAGCTCTCCATTTCGGTAGATGCTTGGGACTTTTATGGAACATCGCCAGGTCGTGACCATTTAAAGATCTTGGACGAATACGTCCGCACGTTTGCCCCCAACCTAGAGAAGTTCGCCTTCACATGGCTTGGCCGCAAAGGGCCTTGCCCAGTTGCTCTAGCTTCTGACCCCCTCTTCTCACTGCCTCGTGCTTCCAAGAAACTTTTCCACGAGGTCACATCTCCTATGTCTCCCTTACCTGAGACTCCTGGAAAGGGGGCTATTTACTTCCCAAAATTGCGATACCTCCAAGTTCGCAACGCTGTTATGAATGCCCCTCAGCTCAGCAACTTGATCAACTCACACCGCCCAACAGTCAAAGAATTCGACTTCGAGAGTGTCGTTCTTGCTGATAATGGTAACTGGGACGATGTCCTTGCGCCCATCGACACTGATGATTCCTGGTCTCGAAGCAACAGCATGGCCGCCCAATCAGAATACAGTCTTGTCACAAGCCCTAGCTCAGAACATCTTCCTAGCCCAAGCGCTGCTGTAACTGCCGCTAGTCGTGAGCTCTTCGAAATGGACCTCGGTGGCTTCCCCTTCGGTGACATTGAAAACGAAGTCGTGGATGACCCTACTGAGGAGATCACGGCCAACGGTCGGTCTTCTGCCCCTGTATATGAATCAGATGCTGGATTCAGCACAAAACTTAGAAAGAAACGCTCTCGTCGCCGCAGACGCAAGCATCGCAGCAGTGTTGAGGATGCCCCTGAAACACCGTCTCCTTCACCCAAGTCCTCTCAACACTCCCTATCACGCCGCCACAAGACCTCTCGTCCTCGATTTCAACCTTACGTTGAGGAACAAATCCTCCGCCCCTCAACTCCTGTCCCCAACATCACCGCCCCCATCTTGATCAGTGATCCCCAGCCTGTGCTACTACAACCCACAACTTATGACCCAACCGCAAGGAAGAATGCCAGTCGAGACCCGGATGAAGGCATTTCTCCCGTTCAGCGCAACATAGAGCAGGAAGAGGCTCACCGTCTTCTAGCTGAGGATGCCGTCGCGAGAGTGAGCGCCTTGCAAAAGGCCAAGGCCGCTGTCCTGTCCAAGCTGAGCCGCGAGTTCTGCCATACCAAGAAACCTCGCGTCGGCGAAGCCAACGCATGTCGTTTTCTGGCTGGCCGGGATATTGGTACGGCATTTGGCCCCGGCATGGTCATGGAGGATCGAAGAGCACTGGAGAGTCGGAGTGTATTAGTACCCCTGATGTTCAGTCGCTCATGAACTGAACACAGTACGAGAAACATGAATGAAATGATGGCGAGCTCCTGGAAATAGTGGGAACACTCTTGTAATAACGATACCATGTCCTTCGTTTCTTGATGTATCTACTATCAGTATTTCTTTCCACTGAATACGAATATTACGTTATGAAAAATGCCTTTGTTGCCTCTTCATTATAAGCATGCTTAATTATGAACTTTCCTTCCTTATTGTCTCCATGGCCTTGATATACTCCGAGACCTCTTTCAGGCCCGTGAGCGTCAAGTCCCTCCTTCGCCCTTCAATGACTACGGTCGGCACGGCATCGATGTCCATACCTGTACTTCTGATCTTTTCTTTGGTATCACTTTCACCTCTGGACTTATCTTCCACCAAGCTTTTTGCCATTCCCTCATCTATACCAGCCTCAACACATGCCTCGATCAACATATCGTCAGAACCGGGATGCCTGCCTTCCGCAAAGTACAGCCTAAACACCGCGTCCACGAGCTTGTTCGCTACTTCAGCGCCCTGGGACTCCTGAACTTGTTGGATGACCCGATGTCCAGGAAATGAGTTACCAGTTGGTCCCGTAAAGCTTATGGGAAGTTTCAGTGGTTGCGCAAGGGAGAGCATATGCTCTTCGAAGATTTTCTGAGCCTCTCGATTGTCATTATGCTTCTTTTGTAGGGCATATGCAGCTCGGTCCGGGATGGTCTCAGGACGGTTGGCATCAGGCTGATAAGATGCGAAATGGAGCTTGAAGGAGATGGAGGATGAAGAATTCGAGGAGCGGAACTGAGCCAGAGCCTCATCGAGTCTGTAGTTGAAGCGTCAAAGGGTTGTTAAAGTCAAGGTGAGCCCAATAAAGATGGGAGATGTTACCTCCTCTTTCCAAGGTATGTCCTGAGATGCATTAGCCATGATTATCCTTCTCTTCGACAAGCTATCATACCAAGGACAAATGGTATCCATCACGAAAGTGATTTGAGACTGATACATAATGAAATACGATAGGAGGTGAATGAAGATAGTATTTGGCACTCATTGAACGACTGAGATCGCTGGAATATGAATGCGGGGAAATTGCACCAATGCTTTCGGATCTATAACGGAACGGAACGGAACGACTAATTCGAAAGAGTCCCCACGCTGAAGGATAAGTCTCAATGAGGATGTATACATCTTTTCACATTGGATGCAAGGAACCGTTGGAACTATGAATGGGTATCTCGGAACATGGAATGTATATCGCTGTACTTAGCCAAAGGTCATCTTCGTACCCGTATGCTTCACAACCGCGCCCGTCAGTCTCGCAACAGATATATCCTCAGCTTCCTTGAGCGGCTTCGCAACCTCCCCATGGACATCATTACTCTCCCGCGCTGCGCTATTCTTTTGATCATACTTACGCGGCGGGGGTCGACCTCTTGGGTTACTGTCCGTGTCGGGAAGTGCCTTACGATCCTTGCCGAACCGCTTCTTGTACCGTACTTGGTCATCCTCGGCCAACTCCACCTTGAGCTCGCGACCCAGCATTCGGTTTACCCACCACTTGCGTGTCTTGAACTGCTTCTGCTGCGACTTGTCCTTCTCCTCGTCGTCCTTGAAATCGTCCTCTGTGTCGACTGCCTCTTTAATTTTGACGAAACCTTTGACGGCCCATGCAGCAGCATTGGGGTCCTGGAACTTGACCCAACCAAACCCCTTACACTTTCCAGTATCCTCGAAGGTCGCAACCTTGGCCCATTCGATCTCGCCGCACTTCTCAAAGTTTCTGTATAGGTCGTCCTCAGTTGTTTTGAAGCTCATATTGCCCACGAAAATCTTGCGACTGGCATTGACATCTTGCTTTTGCTCCTTGCTGGTCTTTCCCTCATTGGCGTTCTCTTCTGTGGACTCAGGCTCCTTTTTGGGCCGACCCTCAAATGATGTCGCATCCTTGATGAGAAGTTTTCGGCCGCCAAGGTCACTCTCCGTCAGAGAGATAGCGGAGACTTTGGGACCGATTTCTGTAAAATCGACGTAGGCAAACCCCTTGTTTGCTGGTTTGACGCTCTTATCTCGCCCAGGTTCCTTGTTGGTTGGTAGCTTGACGCGAGTGATCATCTCTTCAGTGATGACACCTCCAGAGTTATCGACGAGCCACTTGCGCAGATCTGCAGCCGTGACATGAAATGGCAAGTTGCCGATCCAGACACTGTGCTCTGACCGAGCGGCTTTCTTATCCTTGCCATCTCTATCGCCCTTTTTCTCGTCATCGCTATCCTGTTTCGAGGGCAAAGACCTCCCCTTTTTGAGAGCACGCTTTGCACGCTTGGATGGGGGCTCGGGTGCGTCTACGTCGACTTCGATTTCTTCGAGTTCGATCTTGCGCTTGGAAGAAGATACGGCGGCTTCAGACTCTGCCATCTCCGCAGCTTCTGTCGATTCGACCTTCTCAATTGTGGTAGCCTTCTCGGGGTTCTCGGTCTTTAATTCCGACCTAGAAGTTTTCGGTTTCTTCTCTTTCTTTTCCTTTGTCGCCATTATGGTGATGATGGTTGGTAGACGAGTGTAAGGATAAAGTTGCTGGAAATTTTCTGCCTCTTCCATTGCGATAAGAGATAAGAAACTCGGAGATGTGGGCCCGCCGCACCGGACCATTGAAAATCTGATTTCCTCCGATGGTGGGCCCAGGGCTGTCAAGTACCGATTACATGCGTTGTCTGTTGTCCGTTCGTTGTCCGCAGCATTGAAAAACCAGCCCCCCGGAATTAGGGAGAACCTTACAGATTGTTCAACAAGGAGAAAGACTTTGTTACAAATTTTGGTACGCTGACTGGGGTATTTACTCCTAGCGTTATGCCAACCTAAGCACCTTACGGTAAGCCCATTCAACCTCTGACAAAGCGACGAGAAGGGCATACAAGGGCAGTCATCGAACTGTGCTGAAATGTGATACTGGCAGCGAGATGAATAGCCATCTCACCGGGGGTTGACAATTTTCTGGTATTTATGTTTGCGGATGGGCGCAGTGGCATTGAGTGCCTGTACACTATTGGGAAGTATAAAGGCAGCGATCTCCGAGGCTGGTGCCTCTACGGAGGATCCATGAGTAGTTTGCTACCTTGACTGGTAATGGCAGGACAAGTAGAAGGGAAAATAATCGAGGCTGGTGTCAAACATACGATTCAACTCTCAGTCGCATCTTGACGTACCTAAGACGAACAAGATGGTAATCGTCCAATATTATTCACCGCCTTACGGCACTAGTCGTCCAATATACATAGTAACAGGGATTTCGCTGTCTCAGAAAAATCCCAAACACCCGATGGCAGAATTTATCAAGCAAAGTTCTCAGTGAATCATCCATGGAACTGAGCTTACCACAGGCAAGGCCCTGTATTTAGGGGACTATGCCATCTGTGACTTCACCATGGTTATTTCCGGCCCAACCATAAGCTATCGCCCGACTATCATGCCAATCTATCGACCGTTGATAAAAGAGGTGATTGATGAGAATATTCGCACCTGTAGTAACTTGATGTCCCGGGGTCTGAGAGATACAGGCCCGGCGAACATCGCCGAGGCCGTCGCCGGCCGAAGCCTGGTGGTGGAGGTCGAATTAGGGAAAGGACCCCCGGCCCCGTCAAGACGGCCCGGGCTTAGTTACCTAATCTTAACTTTGCCGTGGTGTTGATTGGTGGGTATGTCATGGAGAATCCCGGCAGATTTCTAATTCTATACCGCTTCTGACATACAAGCTGTGAAGAAAATACTTGAATTCATGCCTAAAGAAAATTTGCGAGAGTCATGACATAGAATGGCAGACCCGGCCAGCGCGGTGAAGGAAAATTGAAACCAACCAACAGCCACTTGAGCCCAAAAAGGTGCTAAATTAATACTGGGGACCATGAAGATGCCCCTCAACCGGTCCCTGTTCACGTGTGGCTACCAGGCCTGGGCGGCTTGCGATGGGGGCCTCAGGTGTGGCCAGAGCGAATGAGATGCCTCGTGACCCCCCGTCGACCTAGGCCCAGGCAAAATTCACTAGCCCCAGACAACGGACCAAAAACACTGGAACCTTGGAACTCTCCCTCATTCAAAGCCTGACCAACCCCAACTTCACCAGTCCTGTCCACCTCTTCATCCTCCACCTTCTTACTGTAAAACCCTCTTCCACGCCATTCACCCTCCGCCACGATCCCTTTATTTCACCCGGCATATCGTATCGCTCGGTATAGCAATTCTGCCAAGCAAACCCTTCTATCGTATATTCACAGTGCTTAACGCTGACCCCCCGACCCATTTGTATTCACGCAACTGGCGATTGAATTTCGAACTTTGGTTCTTGACGTCCAGCACTCCGAGACCACCGCTGGTGTCTTAACGGCCAACACACAAACCATCTTTGTCGGCAAACATATTCATCACCAATTTTGGCTCATCCAGCTTGCACTGTCCTTGAGTGATTTATTCATTCATTGATTGTCGAACAAGGATCGTTCCCGAGTCCCATCGGATACTTTTGGAACTTGCGACAACATGAACGTTCTGCTCTCGCCTCAGCCTCCTGTCTTCCCTCATCAACACGAAAACCCTCGTCTCTCACCTCAGCGATCTCGTAAGTGCCACCGTGCCTCGATCATTCCCCATTCGAGATGTGATAACTCACACAACTCTTCCACCATCCCAAATACTCTTCGCCACTAACACATCTAGTGCCTCCCTTTCACAGCATGGCCTCTCGAAAGCGCAAAGCCGACGAGGATGGTGATGAGACCATGTCGCCCAGGAGTTCTCCTACCATCTCTGCTCGGCCTCTAGCTCGACCATCGAAAAAAGTTCGATCCAACGAAGTCATCGGTCGACCTCTTGCACTCCCACGACTTCTCGAGACTCTCGATACTTCTCAGCTAAGGACCGTTCTTGAGCGCATATGCGAAACCCATCCTGATATTGGTCATGAGGTTGTCTCACAAGCTCCTCGACCTTCAGTTCCGTCTGCCCTACAAGTTCTGCAAGGTTACGAGGCGAAGTTGAAGGATGCTGTTCCATACGGCGAAACCAGCCCGGAATACACCTACTATCGGGTCAAGGAGCCGCTGGTTGCTTTGATTGATGCACTATCTGATTTCACCCCTCAATTTCTCCCACCAAATGAAATCCAGCCTACCAAATCACTTGAATTCTTGGACGAGGCCACAAACATTATTCATAGACTTCCCAATTGGGAGCCTCAGACATACCGACACCATAAGGAAACTGCATATGAAGAAATATCAAAGGCATGGGCGCTCGTTATTAACGAGGCTGGCAAGAGGGCTGGCGGTCTTAATTTGCATACTGGAGGATGGGATCAAATTTTGTCACGACACAATGAACAATCCGGTGATCGTCTTGCCTCAGCAATCAACGCTATGTCCACGAGTGTTGGATGGATAGGCGCCAATGCAAACCCAGGAGCCGGAGGGCCCTCCGACCCCAATTCTATTCTCAACCAGCTCATGTCTGGTACCTATGGAGCTCCCGTTAGAGTTGGGCCCTGGTAACGACAGCTGTGACCTGGAGCTCTCCAAGATAATGATTGCATATCGCGGCGCACCGGGCGAGTCATCTTCGCACATATTACGACCAAATCATTACGACGGCTTTCATTTGGCAGCATTGGCGGCATAGACTTGAGGCACCCATTTCTTTATTTTATGGCAGGGTGGTTGGCGTTTTGCGTGCGTTTCTTTTATATCCCTTTCCTCCACTTATGAACCAGTAAGGATTTCTGTTACACGGTTTGGTTGATTTCCCAAGCAACCCCGACAGCGCAGACAGACTGCGTGTGCCTGTATGTAGAAATTTGATATCTTTCGTTTGTTATCTCGGCAGTCTGGGCAGAAAGCTTGCAGACGGTTCTCCGAACCTCATTTAATTGCTCCTTGTGACGATCACCACTGGATATGTGTCAATGCAGCCTGTTAGTATACCTGCATGTACTTTTTCTGCCAGCCAAATATGTCAACCCTAACATATCGTGGAGTGGAGAGTATCCGTCTTTCAGATCTCATGGAGTTCTCCGGACGGACCGGCTCTATTCCGTCCATATCACTAAACCGAAAGGGATAGACTGATGGCCGCATCTAGGTGACCTCAATGGATTGAGCGGACGTCAATCAGATTAAAAAGTTGTTGAAACTTACCTAAGGTAGCTATACTAAGTGTCACAATGGATACCTTAGGGAGTAAGAAAACCTCTGGTCTGAATTGAAGATGCCAAAATTGTTAGCCACCTAATTCAAAAGCCACTAATTACACTAAATCTTCTTATATCTATACGCAGTTTACTTTAATCCTTCTATCATCATGTAGGATAGAGGCCTTTAGTTCTCTCGCCTCGCAAAGACAAGATATCTAATCCGGAATGGAGGTACGAAGAAGGCCTAGGAACAAAAAGTTGCCTTATAAGTCCTTCAATTTGAGTCAAGTACTCCGTAGGTACGGAGTAGATTCAAGGTCGCTGGAGACACGAGGGGCAATCGTGGACCCGCGAGAATCTGGTTACTGCATTCCCGTCGTCCAGAATACTAACCTACGGTACCTTAGGTAGGAAGGATGGAATTCAGTACTACCTTGGGTTAGTACCTTTTGACGGATTACCTTACCGACCATGGTGCCTCCCGACTGGCCTTGCCTAAGACGTATCACGTGCTCTCCCGTCATAAGTGGAGGCGCGACTGCCTAGATTGATCGTTAACGCGCTCTTGCTCATTCATCAATATCAAGCCTGTACTGCTGGCGAAATTTTGCCCTTAACTTTGCACTGTCTCAATTTTGCTCTGTTACTACGAATCCTCATTGCTGAAGCTTCCCGAGTTCTTCATGTGTACATAAATTTTGTTCTGCGTTCGAGCCCTCACCATGCCTGCGTATGTCTAGACGTGTCGCGTTTAATGTTCTTATCACTAACGGTTTCCCCAGCCCAGGCGATCAGCACACTACAGTGACGAATCCCTTCGAGGAGCCACGCATACGAGTCGCAGAATGGGCTGCCAAGGACATTGCAACTATCTCAGCGAAACTGGATAAACAGCTTGGCCCCGAGTATATTTCTGCTCGTGCAGGTCCTGGTGGTACCAAAGTCCATTACCTAACTGCTGAGAAGTGTATCACATTAGCGAATGAAGTATTTGGCTTTAATGGATGGTCGTCCTCCATTCAAAACATTCAGGTTGACTTCGCCGATGAAAACCCTCAAACACAGCGCGTCAGTATCGGGTTATCGGTCATCGTGCGAATTACACTACGCGATGGCACCTACCATGAGGATATTGGATATGGATCCATCGAGAACGCAAAAGGAAAGGCAATGGCCTTCGAAAAGGCTAAGAAGGAGGGCACTACAGACGGACTGAAACGCGCCTTGAGGAGCTTTGGCAACGTCTTGGGCAATTGCATATACGACAAAGACTACGTGAAACAAGTCACCAAAATGAAGGCCGAGCCCGTTAAAAAGTTCGATCAAGACAATCTCCACCGCCACCCCGACTTCATCAAGCGTGAGGTTGTAAGACAAGAACCCGCCGCTGCCTCTACTTCAGCGGCGCCCGCTGTGCCTGTGGTCAAGACAGAGCCGGTGCCGCCACTTCCTGTTGCAGAGTCATTTGACGATTATCTTGGAGGTATTTTGTCCTCCGATGGATTTGAGGAAATCGAGGCTGAATATCTGTAGAGCTCGACGAGGCAGACTTCTGTGTTCCAGAAGATGGCCACCCGGACGAAATCATGCTTTCAACATCAATCTTGGGCCAATCCGCAAATGAGAAACCCACCAACAGAACAGCAGCCCAACAAATTCAGCAGCAAACTGGCAGGTCGAATTCTACTGGACCTCCGAATCGAGCACCGCAGACTCCGATACATGGACAACAACGTCCTGCCCCCCCAAATGGTGCAGCCACACTTTCCAATCGCCCACAAGGTGGACCTTCGGGACGAACAACTCCAAACCAGATCGGCAACCCTCGTCCGCCACCCAATGGACCTCAAAACATGCCCGAAACCGTAGGATTCTTCTCTGCAAAGGCCGTGAATCAGCTACCGGAATCTACTCTTGAAGGCTCGAGTAATGCTCGTCTTGCTTTGCCACAGGGACAGCAGGCCTTCAACCCCAAGGCAGAAAGTCCATCTATTCGAAAAACCCCTGGTATTGACCACAATTCATCCAAGCCTGTTGCGAAGAATGGCCAACATGTTGCTCCGACTAATAGCCAAGCAACGGTGGCACCCGCTACACGCTCTAACACGAATAGCTTCACCCCAGTGCGACCATCCATGCCCAGCTCCCAGAGCGCGCGCGGAAATGTTATAAACCCTTCGCTCGATCAAACTCGCCGAATTGGCGCCCCTTCTGGTCCAGGCAGTCCACTCGCAAACAGGGGCAGCTATCGACCCCCAGCAATGAAACGACCCCCTCCAGCGGATGGTAGAACTGCTCTAGCCGACCTACCTGCTAACGGAAATGGAGGGACAACACCAGCTGTGGTAAGCGGATTGGAAGCAAAGCGGCAGAAGACGGGATAGGCCTTTTAGGCCAAAGTTTGGGTTCAGGCAGACAATGAATGGCATGATGGCAGGCGTAACGGCGTTTCCAAGAGATGTGTTTGTCAGGGGCTCCGGTCTGGGATATTTTTTTAAAGGAATCAAATAATGATCGGAATGCAACTTTGGCTCTGGAGTTAAGTGTCAGATACCTTTTTCTGTCTGTAAAATACGATCTGACGTGGTGTGTTGTAAAAAAGTATGAGTGTCGAGTAATGTCCTCGAGAACGATAGGACAATCAATAGAAGCTGCTACTTTGTGGAGTTTCTGGGACAGATGTCTGATCATTATTGATGTGTTGTTATTTCATCTATCATCCTATTGTTACATGGCTAAGCGTAGTTGATGTACATGTGCTTCATCCCGAAGATATTCGAGATGTTCAATTCAGGGTGGAGAAAGTGTTTCATATGTCTTCGCTTTCAGATCAGCTTAGCAAGTCCTGCTTGAGCCTGTTTCACTGCATGTGGAAACCCAAGCTTGCCCGCCATTTCGATACACTGCTTGTACTTCTTGCGAGCCAAGTCATTGTTGCCCAACATGGCTGCGACATCGCCCCAGTTACACAGAGCAACAGCGCAAGCCTCGTCGCATTCCTCTGTACGCTCGTCGCCACTAACATCCTTTGCATGCTTATAAGCGTTCTTAGCCCAGTTCTGCGCAGCTTCTAAGCACTCTTTTCGAGTCGCGGGCATGGCAGGGTCATGCAGCTCCTTAATCATCTCGGAGGGCTCGCTGGTAGGCGGAACAAAAATGGGATGTTGGGCGAAACTGGCTGCGAGGTTGTTCATAATGATTGGGCGGTGACAGGGCGTTTCGCAAAGACGAAGAGCTTGGAAGAAGAGAGGGATAGCGAGGTGGAACTGGTTTTTGCGCTCGTAGTCACGACCCAAAGATTCCATAGCGCCACCCATTTGCTCTGGACTTAGCCAATCACCCTCTCCGGGCTTGATACCCTCCTCCTTGCGACGACGGAATTCTTTCAGAGCGGTTTCAACAGCCCAAATAAGATGCTTCTGAGAGCTGTCAGGGTCAAGAACGTGTTCGTCTGCGTATAGCTCTCCAAGTTTGATTGCAATACCAACCGTCTTAGTAAGAAGACGTTGTCTCTTATGCCATAAGCTTTCGGGTACAAAGTCCTCTTCAGTCGCTTCTTGCTCATTGGCAGAAGTGGCATCGTTGGCAACATGAGTCGAAGAGGCCTCAGACGACTCGGGTGCAGGCTTGACAAGTCTGCCGTCATCGTTGACTTTGCCTTCCTTGACGGAGTGCTCCATAACCCGAATCCACCTGTTACAGTCGGCAAGGATGCCCTCAAGAACCTGCAAGCAGCCGCTGTAATTTCCGATCGTCTGCAGCCAGTGTGAAGTCTGGATACGAATACCAAGAACTTCGTCAGAGTAGGGATCAAGGCCATGCTCTGCGCATTGATCCATGGCGCGCTTATAGTACTTGAGAGCGAGTTCGGAATCGGGACTGATGTTGGTATAGTATAGAGCTCGCCGTAGAGAGTTTGCGATGGGTTTTGGGTATCGTGTAAACTGGTAGTGGTAGAAGTAGTTGAAGTAGAGGTAGACGGTGTATGCGCCGATGACTGACACCACACCGAGGCTGATATCGTTACCACAAGAAAATAGCCAATGGTGTGCTCTGGGACTCACATGAAGATTCCTAGTGTTGTTGCCCCTGGGCTCTGTCGGAACGCTGTCTTGATACCGGTTGGACTCATGGCGACTACAAGACTACGTAGGCCAGCAGCAAGAGCACGACCAGCAAATTGGCGGAATGTGATCTGCGGTGGTGTCGGCTGACCTTTCTTGGGTAACTGGTTCTTTCTGGCTTCGAGATCTCCATCATGGCGATTGTTTGAATTGCTTGTTTGGAATCGACGCTGGTCCGGCCGGAGGCCAACAACAGCGTACAAGTTGACCGTGGCTGTTCGTGAACGTAATTGGACGGATAACAGGCCGGAAGCTGGATACTGCCAGCATCGCCGACGGAGGGGTCTCAGCGATGCAACTGCTGATATCGACATGGTAAGCCGGTTGAGGAGTCCCTCGGCGAGTGATGGTGGTGGTGATGACAAGCGTACCTAGAGATTGAAAAGCTGTAAGTGGATGCTAACTAACATGGAGCTCATCATAACTGCGCACAGACCATCTCTCGGACGAATACTGGCCTGAGCGTTTCCAATCAATCAATGAGATTCTCAGATTCTTTAGTGGAGGGCACTTTCGGAATCCGCTAGTAACCAGGTAACTACGGAGTAACTAGAGCTGACTTGGCCGAGGCTTTTTGGGCGGGAAAGTTCAGGGTCGTCTATGGTTTTGGCGGGGGAGGAGGAGGGGAGAGACTGCATATGACGGAATTTGGAGAACCGCCCAGAACCATTCAAACTTATTCCCTTGCTACCTACTCTCTCTTTCTTACACGACAATCACAACTACAACCAAAATAATGGCTGGGAAGTTTGAACCCAAGGTTCCCGTGAACCTCGACCCCCCAAAGGACGACATCATCTCTCGAGAAGAGCTTGCTAAAGCCAACGGTACGGCCCGCCCCTCACGATCCTCAGCTAAAGCATCATGCTGGCTTTGACTTAATCTTGTATCTGGGACTTTGAATTGGACATTGCTAATCTGAAGAAAGGTGCGGATGGAAACAAGTGTTACGTAGCCATCAAGGTATAATTTCTCATAGCAAGCAACTGGCTGCATGATCCATCTGGTGTGAGCACGACTGATCACGTCAAACGCAGGGCAAGGTTTACGACGTGACTGGAAACAAGGCTTACCTTCCTGGAGCTTCCTACAACGGTAAATCTTCTAATTATATATCTTACAGCACACGATACCTAACTGTCATGACTAGTCTTTGCCGGTAAGGATGCCTCGAGAGCTCTCGGCAAGACTTCGACCAAGCCAGAGGATGCACGGCCAGAGTGGCAGGATTTGGATGAGAAGGAGAAAGGTGTATTGAATGACTGGATCACTTTCTTTTCAAAGCGGTACAACGTCGTTGGTGTTGTTGAAGGTGCCACGAACATGGACTGACTAGCCGAGTACCCTCCGAGTACTCAAGCAAAGTTGTGAAACCCCCATCCTCATCCTCATATATCCTTCTTTGTGGACAATAAGCAGTGAATAGACTCTCTGATGCTCCGCCGCCATGGGCCCATGGAAGCTCGACGGATCCGAGATGCAGTCTCTAGCTCAACGACCGGTCCTATACTTTGGCCGATATGCTGAGAGACTCTCTCAACACCGATCGCACAAACGCCAACTTCTCCCGCTCAAGCCACAGTGTGCCCTTGTATACGCATCCGAGGCAAACCGGATCTTGGGCAGTAGATTCTTCGCTTTAAATCCACCCCCTCCCAACTTCCATGTTTTGTCAACTTAGTGCTCTCGTACAAGCAGTGTTGCACAAAACGGGCCCGCCGCACTTCTATCTTATCCCTACCATTTCGACCCATACTTCCGTCCGCGGTGCAATTTGAGTCCGGCTTGTAGCCTGTATCTGCTCGGAGAAAAGCCACGGGTAGCATCTACACCTGACAGCCCCGTTTCACACGAGTGTTGGTATCTGGACAGATAGACCTGGACAGCGAAGCCCTGGTCAGCGAAGCTTAAGCACTACGTGTCACATATGAGAACTTTGGTGACCAAGAAGGGGTTCATGCATGCTTGATTCACACGAGCGCTGTTCCTATAATTATATTGGCGGTGATTTCTACTCATGTATACGAACCGATTGCCAAAAATAGAGGTTATGGCACTTAGGATTATAGAAGGGGATGAACGACAAGATGAAATCCCTAGCCAACAACACTAATGAACCATCGAAAACCCAAGCCCATAACTGATCGAAAGCCTCCAAACCTATCCGCTATGTCTTTGCAAAGACTGTTCCTGATCGCAGTTATGTTGTGTCTGAGATTCACTTGCCCGGCAAGCGATAGCACAGTTGTCGCAGGGAACGCATTGTCTCCATGACTTGCGAAGGACCTTGACTCCAAAACATTGATGATTAGGGTCGTTGCGAGCAAAGTGGCAGTATGACTTGAGGCGGAGGGTCGAGTGATTGCATGCGAAGAGAAACTCTTCCCAATCGCACATTTTAGTGGTTATGCCAATTGCCTTTGACTTGAATTATCCTGATGTGATTGAGTTATTTAGGCGAGCTTTGATAGTAGGCAGTAAATTCTTACAAGAGCTTCCTAACCGAGTTGTGAGGTCCAACGTATGAGTATGTGATTAACAAACTAGAACCGTAGATGGCAGTGAATAGACTTGGTGATAACGACTGACCAGTGGCAAATGATGTGTATTTTATAGTCAGAGAGCCGACGCCGGCTTCAGAGTTCGCTCATTGAAGTATACTCTCCTACAGTTTCCTGGTTTCCTTGTTTCCCCAGTTCCTGAATCATCCAGCTGTCAGGCAAAAGACAAGGGTTCTAGTCTTCATCATCCAACCGACTTCCAAAATATTTGAGGAATCGGCCTATGCAATGGACTCTCTGCAACCCAGGATGCTCTCAGCTGCACATTTTCCTTGCAGCGCTGAAAACAGCTGGCTGCATACAACAAAAGTGATTATCCGAACGAGGGGTCAGCGAGGATTCGAGTCTTGTGTTACCCAGTGTATCTCATGGGGGTCTGTTGGCGGAGTTTTCATCGCGTTGCTTCTGTGTCTTTTTTCAATATTCAAATTAAGCTGAGTAGCTTCTTTGGCGACATCTGGAATATCGTACCAACGAAGAAGCACCGCAACCTAAACATCAAACGAGAACACGAATGCCAGCCCTCACTTGAGAGTCGTGGGGTATTGGAGTTTCGAACTGATCGAGGGTTCAAGTTGAGAAGGACGGGCATACGTAGAAGGCACTGGTGCTGCTGTTGTCTTTGTCAACCCAACGGGTCTCGACATGAGCTGAAATCCTCGCACGATATACGTTCATCCTCCAACAGGCTATTGCCGCCGCTTACATTTGAATAGATATCTTGAATCGTTTTCGTTCAGCCACATTCGGCCTCGAGGATTTTGATCCAGGATAAAAAGTGGGATGTTCGGCAAGGTGCAGATACTACCAAGGCTAATGAAGAGCTGCACAATGCATGTGGCCAAATCAAGCTGGACCCAAGTGAGTAGATGAGAGAAGAGACAACCGACCACATCATCGAGTCATGAAGAATTGTGCTATCCAGAGGTGGATAAAGGAGTGAACAAGGTGCTATTGGGTATTCTGGGGACTGTCCTAGAGAGGCAAATGATTGTAATAAGATGAGTATTCCATGATAGGACGTATCAACAATTGAGCATAATTGTCATAGTTTTGATGTGACAAAGAGTTTGGCGCACTTGCAATAAGGGGCATTTTGCGTTGGCTGGCTATGAGCAACAAAATACATCTGAGAATCAATGCTGTGTCGGGAAACCGGGGCAGCTGGGCTTTTACTCTTTGATTTTTCTTGTGAATCAGGACCGTCAGTCGTATAGCAAGCCGTATGCGTTAATTGTTGATGATGATGCATCATGATGGCAATAGTCGCGGCCGTTTGTTTAGTCCTGGTGCTTGTGGGTGACACGGTAATAAGTAAATAGTAGACACTGAGGTGGTTCGAAGCGCCGAATTGTGAAAAAGGCCACCGAACGTTCTTATAGAGACGTTCTAGTCGTATGCTGGTGACGTAGGTATGTAGACACATTATGATCCGTTGCAAATTCAGCCGCATCATTAAATAATTGATGGTTCGCAAAAACGCACCTTCAACTATGTTCCGTCAGCGGGCGAACGCAGGCTGCCTCGCCGGATGCCTTGTATCTTGGGGGTTGAAAGAAGAATGCTGATTGGTTCAAATACATCGCAAAGCCTCAAAGTGAGGCGGTTTGGGGAAGACAGAGTCATTCATATCTCACCCGGAATTGTGCTTTGCCAAATACAATACCTCCGGTCCCGTTACCTTACTTTATTTCATCACTGCGACTCTTCCCTCATCTATGTCCCTATCGCCCCCTCCCCGCCGCCATTTACATCTTCATTTGCGCTTCTGCATCCGCCCTCCTTCTCCTTTGCCTGCTGCCTTTTTCTTACGCCAGTCCATAAATCTCAATGTCTACCTACTAACACATACATGGCTCATACTACTTTGGCAGTGGCACCCTGACGCGAAGCACAGCACAACACAACATAACGTATACCTAAGGGAATCGACCATCACTGGTGTAGCTACCAGCCAGCTCGGTCAACCACTTGGGAATCTTTCTGCCTTCGACCTGTCTCCTTCTTCAGACTTGGCGTTGACTCTGACAAAGACCTTACGCTAGTAACTGTCATCAGTCGTCCAACCTGGATCCCTTGTTGGACCCTGGACTCAACGCTTGTTCGTGCTGGACCCAGCTATTTGACCTCAGACCAATGTATGCCTTTTAATTCCTTTGATTCTTCTGGTTGCTGTCTCTCTCTCTCTCTTATACGTCCTACCGAGTTCGATTGACACTGTTGGGTCGAGAACCTTGTTGTCCCTACCAAAGTCGAATGACCTTTAGCCCTCCTGCCTATCAAGACAGACAGGTTATGATACACTGCTACAATATAAAGGCTAACTCAAGGCCCTAGCCGCTCTTGAATCGTTTTGGCGTCTATTGTTCATCCACACGATCATTCCTGGCTCCCAATTATTGCCAACAGCGCTGCTGCTCGGATACACAGCACGGCTTGAAATCATCTATATTTAACGCATCCGTTCCCTCTAATAGCAACATCGACATTCTGCCTGCAGAATGGACTCCTTTAGCTCTTCACAGGAACAGCGGGGCAGCGCCAATGTATCTCCGCAGGCGGCTCAACAGCAGAGCTCGAACCTGGCTACTCTGGGTCAACAGAGACATCAGACCACGAACCCTTTTTGGCAAAACTGGGCTGGAGATGATCCCTGGAATCATCTTGCCTTCGGTGCGCCTAATGATGGCCAGACCCGTTCGCAACTTATTGGATCCGCCAACTTCCAAACTTCATATCAAGACTATCGGAGCAAACCACTTTTATCAGAATGCGACACCAACCCAGAGGATTCGGCCTACGGCAGCCGCTTGACTCACAGCATTGGAAACCCTTCTGCATATGGCGAAGACATGGACCCTGATGTCCAAAACCTGGAACCTCAAAATTCGGATGCCCAGCTTGTCAACAGAAACTTGGAAACCCTTCAACTGCAGTGTCAACCAGCCTCCAACGATGCTCACTTATATCAGGACCAATGGGTCCGACCTTATCCGCCCGCAAGCGTTGCAACGGCCCCGGTTGGTGGAGAACGACGTTGGACTTGTGGTGAATGCCAGAAACGATGCCGTACACGTTCCGAGCTGAGGTGAGCACACGGGCTTGACCTCCATTGATCACTCCTTTGCTAATAGAGCCTAGAAAACACGAATTAAAACATTCTCTTCCGTGGCACTGTGACGTTACAGGCTGCCCGCGTGAGAAAGGCTTCACTTCCAAGAACGATCTTGACAGACATAAGAGAACTGTCCATAGCGACCGCACTGTTTCTGGTCGCACCTTTGTGTGTAATATTGGCAATTGTGCGAAGAAAAGTAAAATCTGGCCAAGGGCAGACAACTTTCGGTCACATTTGCAGAGAATTCATGCAAAAACATATTCAGCCAATGATGATCTCTCTGAATACGTGCATCGGTATGCCTTTCCACCCCCTTCCTTTTTAGCCTCATACTTTTCTCTCGTGCCCAGAAGTTAGCTAATTAACTACAGTCCAGTTCCGTCACAAGATCTCGAGGGTGTGGGAGGGAGTGCTATGGCATATCTCCAGGCACAAGAACAGTTGCCTGGTATTACCCCTCCCTCAACAATTCTATCCTTCCGAGTGTCGTATGGTGAGCGGCGGGCTTCGCAACCCCAATCCGGCACCAATAATCCTCCTCGAGGACCACCCTCTTTATCTTTCGATCGAGATCCATCAAGCCTTGCAACGGTACGAGAAGGTGACGAGAACTTCGTTCACCCTGACATTATGCATGGACGCAGTGCTCTGCCATCGAATCAATGGCCGGTATCCGCTTCCGAGGAGGATGCTCCGGGTGACGATGTCACCGCTTCTGAAGCTGAACAGCCTGACGGTGATACACTAGAAACTATGGACGGTGTGCAGCAAAGTGAAGGAACAACTACAAACGTATCTCGCAACAGTGGGGACTCAGGAAGCCAACAGGTTGATGTCAGAATGGTTGACGCTGACGAAGCCCAACGGACTCCAGAAGCAACCCCCCCAAACGAGAAAGAAAGTGACACACCGTCCGATGTGAGTCCAGAATCAGCATACGTTGACCTTCTTGATAAAATACCAAAAGAACTTATCGCAAGCTATTTGAAGAAGCGATTCGTAGGCCTCGGAGAGGAGGCCCCAAAACCAGATACAGTGAACAGCAAGAGCCAAACACATCCTCACAAATGTCAGGATTGTGACAAAGCATTTCCTCGTCTGTGCGAGCTGAAGTAAGTATTATTGTCCAACACGCTGAATACCTTGGCTAAATATTTCTATAGGAAGCACCAGAAGAGACATTCAAAACCATACGGTTGCACTTTTGCCGATTGTAAAAAGACGTTTGGAAGCAAGAACGATTGGAAGAGGCATGAATCCATTCAGCATTATCAGCTTGAGACATGGATATGCGACTGCGTCAAGCCTGATTCTGCTGAGCCTTGTGGCAAAGTTTGCTACCGCCGCGAGAGCTTCCGGAATCATCTTTCCAAGGAGCATGAGATTACAGACCCCAGCAAGCTCGAAGAGAAAGTTGAAGGCTGTCGAAAGGGTCGACACTGCGATGCTCACTTTTGGTGCGGCTTCTGCCAGGAAACTGTTGAGATTAAAGAGACGGACAACACCTGGGCGAAACGTTGCGATCACATCGACGACCATTTCTCTGGCCGTCGTGTACCCCAGAGAGACATCAGCGAGTGGATACATGAGAAGGACCACAGAATAGCCCCCTCGGCTCCCCAGGTGGATGAGTCTGGATCCTCATCTGGATCATCCCCATGTGACCCAATATCTCCTCAGAGCAGTGTTGCTACAGAAAACAGTGGCGAGGATCGCCGAGGTAGAAAGAAGGATATGTATATGTGGACGTGTGTGAGTAGAGCTCCGGCCCAAATGCCAATCGCAATCAGACTGACACATTCAAATAGTGTAATTGTGCCGTTGAAAACAGTTTCAGCAACAACACGTTGTGCTGCGAGTGCAACCAACGTTCGTGCAAGAACTGTACTTGGCACGCGATTCCATCTACAAGCGACAGTTAGCTTATTGTGTTCAGTGCGTCAATGTTATACTATAATCTACGGATATACTCTTTTCTGTTCTTATGATGCGAATGATATACCCCCGTCATGTGGCATATTTGGATATTTACAATTTACAAGAGTCAAAGGGTCGTTTTTGACTGGGAAGCACTTGTATTTATAATAGAATGAATTTGATATCGTCTCCGCCTTCTGCAGCTTCCAACAAGGCTAAGTTTAGGATGTGCGGAAATCAAGAGCATGCTGATGCTTTAATGAGAGCCCCAGTCATAGCAATGCTATAGGCCCGGCAGTGACGAGGACAATTGTAAGATTTACCCTTGATATCTCACGAATTACTAGTGAGAGTCTGCTCCGGGATATTACCAACCGGCCCCGGTGGGATCAACAAAGTCAAGAAGACAGGGGCATCGGCGAACTTCGAGTGCCGTCCGCATGCTCGAACAGTGCCCAGGTACATACGACGTATTTCCACTTTAGTTGACCACCGACTGGCATGGCGCGGACTATTGTCTCAGTTTCAAGCCACTCCAACAGGCGCCCCGGATAAGCTCCCGCGGCGTGGTCAAGAGCAGCCGTGAGGATTATGTGGATGAGATGCTTCAGAGCTGAACCGGTGCCACGAGTTTCCTCGTCGGAAATCTATTGTATGTGTGTCACTGGCGCATAGTAATTTATTGACGACAAAAGGAACTATTGGCATCAGAAGGGTCAGCCAAGGCACTGTTGTGAGTTTCTGGTAGTTGCTCATTTCCCCGGGAGCCGCGTTGGGTAATCTACATCACTTGTCATGTTACACAAGGGACCACTACCTGACATGGCCCTTGCTCTCCCCGCAGGGGCATGGGGTTGAAGAAAGTATGTACATATGACAGAGTAAGGAGTATGTAGATAGGCTATCTCGCAGGGGTTACCCACGGAAGATAAGATCTGCACCACATTTGGGGAAGACACCGATCCTCCCGACGCTCGAGTGAGCCCAGACATACATCTCAACGACTGATACCATGAAGTTTAATGCGGATACAGAGGCCAAAGGTCTCTGCACCATCTTGACCATCCCATGAAGCGGGATCGCCATTAGAGGGGTCCATCTCGGTGGTTGTGGAATAGACAAGCCGGACGATTCAGAATTTGGGTTCCCCTTACACGTGAGACAGATTTCAAAAGGCTGATGTATCATTGGAGACAAGTGATTTCACGTTAACAACGGCGCCTAATAGTTCAGCTTGACATCCAACCCTGACATGTTGCATACCCTAATCACATAGTAGTTGAGAGTTGTACAACGCTGACTATGACTCGAGCCAGGTTGTTAAAGAGGCTGAAGGCTATATTCATTGGAGCCAACCTGAATCCACGGACTCGGTTCATCCAGTAGGATAAAGATACGAAGATGGCAGACGTAGGTTTACGTATTCGTACATACATGGCTCAAAATAGACGAACCCAACATCCAGCTCGCTCCAGCTGAAGGGTAATACTCGATATTCATTCGGCGTACAATATTGCGGGACAGCTCCAAGGCCCGTATTGGGGGCTGTTAATACTTCGTCCATGTAACATCGCCTTGCAGACATTAATCTTTGACCTAGACAGCCCCCATGGCGCGTGCATGCAAATGGAGGTGTATGTAGCTGTGGACTCAGCCCTGCTACCGTATTGTGATGATTCATAATTGATATCAGTCATGAAGAACAAGGCTCATACCTCGGACCTGCTCCCCGGATTAATAGTGACTCACACAAGCGTCTTCTTCCGAGGCCAGAACTGGATGATGACACGACCGAATGTTTGTTCAAATTGCTGTATTCTTTGCAGAGAATCTGCTGTCGAACAAGGTGCGAACGTACACCTTTATTTTCCCATGCCATACCGAGTAGGCGCAGAAGGAATAAGTATCCGTACCTGGACAATCATTCTCGAGATTCTGTTGTTAGACTCTTGATTATCAGACTGGAGACGGGGTGTCATTGAAGATCGATGCTGACAAGGGTCTTTGTGCCAATGGAACAAGAGCTGAAAGCCAAACTCGTGCGATAAACCAGATTGGCCTGCCTCTCCCCTCATCGTGCGTGTACACCAGGGTAACGTTTGTGTAAGACGGGATGGCATGGCGTGGGGCGGGAACTCATACATACCTACTACATACACAGTCAAGGAGTGACAGTCAAGACCCAGGTCGGGCGAGGTAATGCTTGTAAGCCTGTTGGCTCTAGCAATCCACTAGCCTCTCTTCTACTACTCGTTATTGGTCAAGATCTAGGCGATGGCCGCCTACTTTTTTAAGGTGCTCTCATCCGTGTAGACTTGGCCCATAAAGGTTTAGCGCTGGAGAGACATTTCCCTTGTCTTAAATTAACCAACTAGCCAACGTTTAACGCCTGTCGTCGATCCTCCAACTCCAGCTCCAGCTCCAGCTCTAGCTCGTGCTGGAGGATCTCAACCGTGAGTGATTTCGTTTCTTGTGGATAGATAACGAGGAGTTGGTCAAAACTACCATCAGAAAGAATGTTTCACACATTCTCATCGAGTTCTCAAACCGCCAACAACTCCAGCCCTGACTAGATCGGTAGACACACATGACACACAGCAGGTACTCATCATGATACGTTTCAAGGGTCATTATTGGAAAATATTAGCCGCCACTAATCGTAATCCTCGCCCACTGACGCGGACTTTTAATGGGTTTAACATGCTACAGGGTCTCTCTGACTTGGCGGCTATCCACACTCGCGCAATGATGACCCTAATCAGAGGTGGCCGTCACCAGGAAGAGACGTCTTGCATCAAACTGTCTTAGATAGGCCAGCCATCAGCGTCAACTTGCCGGAGGATTGACGATTGTGCTTTGCTTTGCTTTGCTTTGCTCCGCTCATCCCTGGCCTACCCATTCTCAGGGCACAGACACAGTTCCTACTCTACAGGCCTATCAACATTCAACGCCAACAACCCATCGCCATCGCCATCGCCATCGCCATCGCCATCGCCATCGCCATCGCCATCGCCATCGCCATCGCCATCGCATCACCGTTGCGGCTGGAAGGAATGCTTGGGGCTCACCCACACTCGAATATATCCATCCACATTGGCGCAATGCATACTGACATGGCGGCTGAACGGGCCTTACCGTCCTGTTGCGTGGCGTTAAGCTCACTCACCTCCGTGTGCCTTGGACTAACATTAGCGGCCATCGACTTGGCCGCCAATGACTGAAGACAGTGTCAACCTGACTTCTCTAAACGATGCATACCCGCTGTCAATTCGAAAATGTCTGATAATCATTCAAATCCGAGTACAGTACATACCGACCTGGTACAGAGTCTAGGAGATAAAATTCACCTCACCTGGCAGCTACAGCTCACAAAAGTCATCAACCCCCCGTCTCGGCGGCCAGATTGGAATTTGGGCATTTTTACTCCCTATACCTACATCAAGGTACCCTTCAACTCGACGGCTCCGTCCCGGCTCACACACCATCTTCTCCCAAGGATGACAGGGCGAGGCCGCCAGGGTCAGGTCTGGAGTCCCATGCTGCTGCAGGTCGTCCTGAAGAGTAATAGATGGGATCAGCGCAGTGCTCCACTTCCACCGATGCCTCTTCAGGCTGAGGTACGTACTTGAGGCTCTGCTCGACCAACTCAGGGAGTGCCCAATGCCCGCGTCGGCGGGACTCTCGAGATAGGCTGGCGAGACCTTCTGGCCATACAAATCTTGGGGGTCTTTATAATCTATGAAGATGCCCGCCCTCGCCCTCGCCCTCGCCCTCCACCATGGCGACTCCTCCCTATTGTGTTCAACAGTCCTAGCAATCCTTTTCTGGTCAACACTTTATGAATTTCGCTTTTTTTCTTTCTTTTTTTTTTCTTTTCTTTTTCATTCCTACTTACACCAAGCCTCCCCACTCACCTTAGCTCTCCGAGCTTGCGCTACAGGTGACTTACACGTCCAACGTCTTGCGTTACCAACTCGCACATTTCGCACTTATGATATACTTGCCCCTTCACCATTTAAACTAATGGTTCTTCACTTCGGCACCAGAACCTGAACAGCTCAGTGGCACTTTCTCCTCCGGGTTTTCTTGGCTCTGAAGGCTTTGACATACCGTGCTCTTGCTCTTGTTCTTGTTCTTCTTTTCTTTCGCCGCAAAGCGCCTTACTTACAGTGTCTCTCTAACAAAAGGGATCTGTCAACACCATGACTTTCCACTTCCACTCCCCCTATGAGAGGAGCAGAGAAGCTAGGTGTTTATCCAACACATGCTATTTCTCGCATTCCAGCCCTGACTCAGTCAATCACGAAGACTTCCCCTGCCAAATTGGTCCCCTTCTTCAACATATGGCACCCTATCCCAGCCACGAAGGTACCTACTGTGGCACCAACAGCATGCAGAGGTACTTGCAAGAGCCTCAGAGCAGCTACTTCATAGCTTCATCATACATTGATATCCCAGGCACTCGATATACCGGGATTTACCCTGATATGAGTGGTCCTGCCCATCAAAATTCACAAGTCCGCCCGGGCTCTCCAATGTCCTACCAACCATCATCAGCTGCGAGTGGGCCACACAGTCCCAACTGGACAGATAATGATGCACATGTCAGCACCCTAGGCCCTTCTACGCCGTCCGATGTTGCAGTCTTGTCTCCGAACATTGTTGGTTCAGGCTCTCTGTCACCTAGTGTCTCCCTTTACGGACTATCAAGTGGTCCGCAAGGATGTGTGGACCCGGCTATCATTGAACCAAATCAACCCTTTTCTGAAATCCGAGAGGATCAAGAGATCAATGCTTTCACCCTCGACATGAATGCTGAGTTTGACGGCGCCACTCCCAATTCCATCTACCAAGGTGACGCCTCGAGTTCTCCATCGACTTTCGACCCTTCACCCCCAGAGTTATATCCTCAATCCGATACGAAGGCGGCCTACCCTGATCCTGACGACACGGACCTGGACGTAAATTTCGAAAACGAAGCTGAGCCTATCCATGGCGAAGATGACGACGATGAATACAGACCCAACTGCAGAACCAAGTCACCTCGAAATGCCAAAGGTGGCAGTCGACGTGCCCGCACCAGACGACTAAGCTCCAGTACCAATGCTAGCAGAGGAAAGGTTACCAAATCACGGCCCATTTCCCACGGTACCCCAGCGCGGAAATTACTCTCCTCATGTGAAAGCATATTGTGCATACATTGCCAGAAAGTGTTCAACGACGACGTATCATTGCAGAAACACATCAATGCCATGCATACTCGCCCTTTCATCTGCGTCTTCCATTTCGCGGGCTGTAACCACGCTTTTGCAAACAAGAATGAATGGAAAAGACATGTTTCGGCTCAGCATTTGAACCTACACTACTGGCTTTGTACAACTGGTGCCTGCGGATATCCTTCAACCCCACTGAAATGTGTTTTGGGCACCGCTACGCATTGCAGGGTCTTTAAAAGAAAAGACCTCTACACACAGCACATACGCCGTATGCACGCACCTGAAGAGGTTGCCAAGGCTGACAAGAAAAACAAGACCTTCCCTCCTGAGTGGTTAGCTCAAGAGAAGAAGTTACAAGAGGAAGCATTCCGGCAGCGTTGCAAGTTGCCAGACTACATGGATTGCCCAGCTAAGGGCTGCACAACAGTCTTCAATAACGGCCATAAGACTTGGGATGACCGGATGGAGCATGTCGCTGTTCACCTTGAGCGTGCCGCCAAGAACGAGGAGCCACATGTCGTTTTCGGGGGTACAAACGACGAGGCTCTCACGGAATGGGCTTCTCACCCCACCGTTCGTGTCATTATGTCCACTAGTGGAGGTTGGGAGACATGTCAACCGCTTAAGGCGGCTAAGACGGAGCTATCAAGGCTAACCAGCGTTCATGACGAGGGCCTGGATGAGGACGCAGAAGGTGAGGAATGCTAGAAGTCATACGGTTGGCTTCTTGCAACCAGGGCATCATTTCTCAATCTTTGTAAGTTTTGCATTTCACGAACTGGTGTCGCAAATGGGTTTTGGTATATCTGTAAATTGGGGTCGTAATTCTGAAGAGTCGCGAACAATGTATTGGGTATTTAAGGGTTTCTCCTGGCGTTTCTTCAATTATTATACCACTAACGTATATACACAAGTTCTTAACTATGATAAATTTTGATAAGAATGGATTCATGTTCTGCCTTACACAGGTAATGGATACAAGGAGGGAATGAATGCGAGAATTAATAGTTTGGTCTGGTCGTGCTTGGTTTGCACAACGACAGAGTTGCTGATGTCAGAAAATTTTCTTCTCTTCTTCAAGTTTCTCTCCACGTTCCATCATCCAAATTAATCACTGAACCATTTGAACTCCTTCGCACGAAGCGTGATGCATTGATACAGGCTGCGTTGCTATACCACGTTGGGCACGGCGTTGTTGCCGACCTTTGCATGCAAGTGCGTATCCAGGCTCATGAGCTTTACGCCATTCAATGTATTCTTCATATTTTTGCTGCTGAATTGGGTCCGGGTTTGTCGGTTTGGGAACAGGTGGTGGGCGAGGTTGATAACAACTACTTCCCGGCGTGGAGTTAAAGAGAATTTGAGACGCTGCAGAAGTGTCCATAAAGTGACCTGGTACAAGAGGATACTGTGGTAGAAGAGGATTAAACATTGCTAAGCTCGGCGTATTGCCGAACGTGGCAGGCGTTGGCAGGATTCCAAGTCCAAGACCCGGTAGCACTCCAGGGGCGAGGGTATTTCGTACTGGAGGGCCACAAGCGCTCCCTGGGCATCCATATTTGGCGAGTGGCGATATATGTGAGGAGTAGCTGACCTCCCCTGGATCCTGTTTGATTGAATTGGCTGTATTTGTCGCTAGAACAGATGTACTCTCGGAGCTGTTGGCACCAATGTCTGACTGTAGTACGGGAACAGAAATATCGCCCATATTATGGGATGCAGTTCTGATGGTGTTTTCGACGGTGTCTCCGTTTTCATTCTCCGTTTGCTTTAGCAACATACTCTTCAAAATCTCGTCTTCTGGAAAGTTGACAATTCCTAGAGTTTGTGGTACTGCCGGGAAACTTCTTTTGAATGACAGGAATTCTCTGGCCCTAGGGTTTAACCCATGTGTGAGGACATCAGAATCCATTCTGACTCCGCTGTCATCAGATGCGTCCTTGTTTCTCGGGTGGTCGCTATAAAGAGAGCCAACACCGGAATCAGAGCTTTGCTGTTTAGATTGGCCTGGCTGCAGGTTGGATTTTGGGCCCCACGGATAACCATGGCTGATAAAGGGCCTGTTTCTATCTCTCTTGGTGTTTTCAGTCTCATTTTTTGACCTTTTCTGAAGCTTCTGCAGAATTTTCATGAAAGCGGCTTTTCTGCGCTCGAGTTCTTCACTCTTTCTGGTTTGCTCAGCTGGCGATGACAGGCCACTGAGTACCTGTGGTTCGGATTTTGCATGTGCGCTACTGATATTGGCAACAGCTGGATCCTTCAGTACAGCTTGCCTGGCCTTTTCAGTCTTTTCATTGTCGAGTTCACTCTCGTTTCCGGTCTCTGTGGGGAAAATATGGCGAGGAGTTCGACCTCTTTCCGCATTGAACTTATCAGTTCTTTGCATAGTTCTTCGCTGTTTTCTGACCACACGTTGCACGTATGCAATAGGAGCCTCTCGATCAATATCAGGGACTGACGTTCTATTCTCCTGTGTGCTGGCAGCGTAAGAAGGAAGGGGTGAGACTTGAAGAACGCGGAGTTGGCGGTCCTTGCTGTGGCCACCGGCCAGGTCGACGTTAAGCCGGATAGTACAGAGTCCACTCATGGCATCAGCTGTCTGCACATTTTCAAGTTCTTGGTTGGTAGGAGACACGTTTGAGTCCTTGACATCAGTCTCAGGACCGCGGAGACAAGGTTGGAATTGATTGGAATTGTCAATGAAGGTCCACGGAGATATGTTTCCATTCCTCATATGGGAGATATACCCTCCTTCTGTGCCATTGTTGGTAACCTCGCGACCATGAATGCTGGCTGGATTTGTGCTGTTGGTTGTGTCAGTAAGGTCAGAAGCACTGAATCCATCGCGTCGACGACGCCAGTCTGGGTTGTTCATTGCTTCAGCAAACTTTGAACTCGCGAGGTTCTCTTCCGAGTATTCTCTCCGCGAAACAGACGGTGCTGAAGACAGTTCCTCAAAAGAATCATCAGTGGTTGTGCCGATTGAAATCACGGATTGAGCCATTCGGCCTCGAATCCTCTTTTCGAAGGCCATGCCAAAATTTGGATCTTGAGCGCCTCAATGCGTTGACCAGGGATTGCCAGATGCACCACAAATCCTAATCAATTTTTATCATGTGAAGATAGTCTGTCGACGGTTTCCAGTGTTAGAAATTCCGTATGCTTCTATATGAACACAGAACAGTGCTTGGTGTAGTATGCTAGTGATTCTTCTGCGTCTTTTGTTGACGGTCAGCAGTGCATACGTCTCGAGTTTAAATCTGGAGCCTGTTGATTCTATTTGTCGTAAGGCATTTCTTTCAATTTTTTCAGAAAACCAAGGCGAGTCTCTAACCCAAAGTTGTAGTCTCGGCAGAGGAAATGTTGAGTGGTGCCTACATCGGGTGTCAGTCTCGATTTCTGTATCAGAGAACCAAGATCCCAAGCCATCAAAGTGAACCGGCCGGTAATTTTCGAGAAACATACTTTTATTGAGATACGAGTGAGACAGTCGAAACTCGTAATGGGGAAGCTGCGTGGCCAGGCGCTTCGAGGCAAAGGTGCTAAGCTTGCCTCAGAGATAGGGTGCCAAAAAGGGGAACTTGATAAGCTTCGAGGACGATCGCTGACAAGTGAATTCGCTTTTGCTCAGGCGTCTTTGCCAGAGACAATTTGTTTTAATGCTGCGTATAGCGGGATAGGTTGTCCAAAAAGGGGCGTTTAGCCGTCTTGCAAATGAAGGCCAAGCTACCTGTGGTGAAGATGGAAAACAGCAAATGCGTGAGGGAGGTCGTGAAATAACTAAGTACCTACCTTACTTTGATAGCAATGCTGAGGATGTGGAAGGCGCGATTAGAGTTTTCATATATAAGGAGGAAAGCACTTAAGTGCAATGCCTTTGTCTGTTCTTGCTCCCCAAGAAAGGACTCTTTCCCTCAGGCTCAAAATTCAACTGGGTGTCCAAACTGATTCAAGAAGGAGGGAGCGGCGAGCTTCAAAACAGGCAAAAGGGTACAAAGCCTTCGTACCATAGTAGAAATCCGGAATATATGGGAAAATCTTATAGGCGTATATTTGTGAGTAGGACCAAGCGAGATGCTTTGATACACTGGCAATTAGAGGTATCCAGAGAAGGCCAGTGACCCAGTGAAAAAGAAAGTCCAAAATACTTGAAGAATAATAAACACTACACAAATCATAGGCAGGCACTCGCTTTCACATGCTAAGGTATTTATGACTCCACGAAACAATTATCCCTGATACTGCTGCCCACCCATGAAAGCAGCAAAGGCCCTCTATAACATTGTTAGTGACAGAAAGGACCACAGACAGGAAAAACCACTCACCGAGTTTCGGGTTTGCATGTAGACCGTTCCAGGACCAGTAAATTTACAAACCAAACCCTCTGCTGAAGCAAGGCCTGAGATGATACCTCCAGAGGCAACACGTTCCATAACATACTTGCAGTTCCAGGCAATCAGATGTCCGTTGTCTACGATGTACTTCTCCCCCTCGACAAGCTAGTCCGTATGTTAGCCAGAGAGAACAAAAGAGAACGCGTTCAAGAAACCTACTGTTTTGTGAATGATAGCACCGAAACTCGAAACCCACAACAACCCTATACCACTGATCTTATAAATCCAGAGACCCTCGCCACTGAACATAGCTTTGCCCAATCCTTGGCTCTTGTGGTCCTTTATAACACCCTGGGTACAAGCTAGAAATGCATCGTGGCCTACGGACCAGGCTTCCTTGCCTGTAAGACGAAGGGTAGTGATATCGCCAAGGCTGTGGGGCGCAAGAAGCACCTCTCCTGGACCAATATATGTCGAACTTGACATGTCGCTTCCGGTGATCATCTTCTTCATGCTGAACTTGATTTGGCCTTTCAGAGTAACCGAGGGAGACATGGCGATCATTGCACCTGGCTTTCCAGTCATGGGGCAGCCCATTGCGAGCTGGATGGTGAGAATCGTGTTGGTGTCGCGGTGGCTAATTCGGTAGCTGCCACCATTGAATGTTCCAACGTCATCAGACGTGGCCCCTGCCCCAACGAATTGACCTGCCTCGGGTGCCCCAGACACAGTCATTGCAACTGCTGTTCCTGGCTTCTGTTCAGGCTCCTGCTTGGGCTTCTCAATGGGATATTGGTTGTCATCTAAAGGGGATACCGGCGGGGGCGGTTCAAAGTTCTGTTGGGTAGACTGGGGAGTCGCCACTGGAGGAGTTGGCCCAGGCCTCATGGCCAAATTGCTCTGTTGGCCCGGCGCATGATACTGATTGTGCGGGGGCGGAGGTGTCGCCTGAGGCAGGTTGTGCTGAAAGTGTTGTTGATACGCTGGTGCCGAAGTGGGAGGCGGAGGATAGTAGCCCTGAGAGGAACTATGAGAGTGATGCTTGGCTTGTGGAGAGGGAGTCTGCTGCTGAGCCTGGGGAGGAGCCGGATAGTGAATCGGCGTCGGCTGATGAGGGACTTGGGGAGATGGTGTATGCTGAGGAGGAGGAGGATAGTTCACAGCCTGTCCGGGTTGAGGTTGAGGCTGAGGCGGAGGAGGATAGAATTGTGTGCGATTAGCTGGAGGAGAGGTCGGAGGCAGCGCATATTGTTGTTGCTGTGGTTGAGGAGCTATCCAGAGATCGTATGGTCAGCTTCGCTAAACGGTCTTTGTGAAGAGCTTTGCGAACCTGGTGAGCTCTGTGTCGCGCCAGGCGGAGCTATTGAGGTATCATGATTAGTTTCGTTGTCATGATACAAAACTCGATGTGAACTTACGAGGATAGTAATGCTGCTGGCTAGCCATAACTAATAGGAACAATACACAGAAGTAAGAATACAAGAACTTCTAGACTGGAGGATAAAATGAAGAAGGGAAGAAAATGTTCAGACCCTGAAAGAACCAGCCCTCTTACGACAGTTCGACCCTGTTTCCTTTAGCCGCCCGTAACATGTGCCAAGCTAGGGTAGCCCCGCATTGATATCGGGTTCCATCTACCACGATACTTGAGTCTTGGAGTTTGATGATGGAGATACCCAGACTGAAAAAGTTACAACACTTTGGAGAGCATCCTATCATCTACATATTTCTTGCCAAATGCCTTTCGATATTGTTTCGGCATTTGCTTGTCTCACAATCGAATCGAAACGGCCGCGTCCCCAAGAGACCCAGTTCCCGCTACTCATACAACAAATGCAACACAACAACAAGCTGCAGCATGCAGGTTGTTTCATTCAAGATCATGACCAATCACTGAGTGCCATCAAGTCATCGGCCCCTGCCCCAATGAGCTCTTCGGCCAGTTTAACGTAAGCGCCTACGCGGGGCAATACATAGTCAGCGCGTAGCTAGCATCTCCATGAGCCTATTGGTTTGCGAGAAAATTAGCCCGTGACTTTCTCCTCCATTCGGAAGCTCTGGGTCGAGTGCTGTGAATTCATTGAATCCATGGAAAAGAGCCTAACCTCAGACTTATAGATTCACCGTTAGGTATTCCATCTATCACGTGGCAAACCAATAGTATTCCTGTTCTTCGCTTGCTGTAGCGACTTTTTACACGTGATGTGATTAGATACGGGGTTGGCGAGAGAACGCGAGACCTCAGTTTTAGATAATGGAGTTCCTGGACTAGGTAGCTTCAGAAGAACAAGTCCTAACTAATATACTTTCATTGTTTGTTTTTGGCATCTCAATCAGAGGCATCAAGTCCCTTTGCATACCGATCACGAAGACCTTAGACCAAGCTCCATTTGTTTACAACATGCCAAGGCTCGTTACCCATGGTGCCCTCATTCCATCGACATAGCCAGTTCCTGGTAGTTTCTGAGTATGTGCTTATTCCCGTTGCCAAGGATATGGCTCGTTTCAGCTCTTATGCATCGTGAAGTTTAATAACAAGTATTTCTAAAGGTCAAACCCACGGTTTACGCATGTGCTTGTTTGGCATTGGACCACAGTTCGTCTTACATGCGTAGCCAGGCGTCTATAAATGTTGAATATTTCATCTCGCTCTCAAGACCCCAGAGGGAATGTGTCAAGGACTTCATTTGGAGAATGATATCTTCAAAGGGACGAGATATCAGCCATGAAGCTCCACAAGTTTAGGCATGCAGCACAACAAGCCACTTATGAGAGTCTTCAGCTTGGTAAGCGATCATGTTAAGTACCAATTGATGAGATCATCTTAAACCTAAATGTTAATGGTCAGGGTATTGACCGGCCATACCAGATTTGACAGACTAGACACAGCATCGTGGAAACTGGAGGCATGATCTAAGATCGACACGGAGGAACATGCTCAAAGTTGACTCGCCCAATGACACTGAGATGCCACATGGTTGTGACGTTGACATGGCTCCATGACCCGGGAATATCACACCCCGGCAGTGGCGTTTGTACATATCTAATGTGGAAGTCATCTTGTGTTTCTTGTAAACAGTTGAATTTGGCTGTCCTATAACAGGCTGCTTTGCGAAGATGGGCTTCTTGTCCTTGTACCCTTCTACAATGGCCAACCACCTCTGGGTGTCCCATGGTGGTACTCCAGGCGCCACAATGCAGTGTTTCCTACAGATTGGATGGACGCTCCGTTCCGTTCCGCTTTGTCCTGCAGGATATGCTCTCCTGTGGTGACTGAAGAAGCACCATGGGCTTTTTGGTTGATACAACAGCAGCCTGGGGCCATTCAAAGGGACCCATGCATGTCTCTAGTTCTAGAGTGCAGCAAGGGTTCTCCAGACGTTTGAACGACATGGCCCTTGCGTCAATCAAACCAACACCACCGTTGATCCTTACGCCGCTCAACCTCTTGGCCGTTGGCTTCGACATGGCAAGGCGAGGCTGGACCAATACGGCCATAGGTAAACATACGAGATACCCGAAAGAGAACCAAGGCGTCGTAGATGTATTTTAAAGTTTGACTATTGGAAGCACTGTCGGTACCGATGCATGTCGGAGAGACTGTGTCCCTTACTGAGAGGTTTGATAACCGAAGCCCAAACGCCACTTGTGCACAAGGATGGTATTATGGCCGGTGGTGTTTCAATAGCAGCCTAGACGTTCAAGTTCGCCGAACCACCTCTCTGGCGCTGTGGATGTTAAGCCGCGGCTACTGTTGACGATAACACTTACTAAAGTTTGGGTGCGAGGGCCACTGGAAACAGCTTGTACTAGAGAATGAATACCAATGTACAGATCATTAGATCGTATTACAACCTGTCAAATGAACGGCTTTCAGCCTCATGCAGGGACATCCACAAAGGATCAACATCATAGCGTAAAAGCCATGTAATCTCCGCCGAGGCGAGAAGCATGCTTTCCCGCCATGTAAAGATCAGCACTGTTCTCGCATAGAGGTTTAGCATGCCATCACCAGGGTCCAAACAATAGCGTCTTTAGACATGCAGTCCATCTCACAGTTCCCCGAGGAATAGAGTAAGCATCTTTCAAGAAATTAAAACGTCACAGGAGCTTCATCGTCAAGATGGCACGAAAACTTCGAAATATCCCCGTCAAGTCAGCGATGAATCTTCCCAAAGAAGGCGACTAATATGATATGTCATAAGGATACCTGATAAGCCTCGTTCAGCAATGCGACCTACCTGCTACCCAATTTATGCATCCAAGCCCAGAGGCATAGATAGTTGTCCTATTAAGCTGAAGTCTAGGCATGGTCAATAAGAATCGTATAAAAAACCGTTGATAGTTCGACCAACTCTAAATTGAATAAATTGGCTTCCTTTCCTGAGTCAAGAAACATCATTTTTAGAGCCACCAGGGCGATCGAGATGCCAATTCCGAAAGACTTACGAATAGCACTCCCTGCTATCCATTATAATAGAGGAATGGCGCTTTCCACAGAAACCAGCTCTCATCGAATAGGAATTTTCTGCGGTGTCTCCGGGTCAAACATTTGTACGGTATTTGCGCCCGCTATACTACTGCCAGGTCTTCCCATGGGCTGGGTCGATACCAAGTATGTACTCGACAGATCTCCGCAGGACAGCCTAGCGTCGATATTTATGATAATAAGCATAGGTGGCCTAGAACTTCCCGAGAGAGATCAGCGGGCTAAAGTGGATAGCAGATCGTAGATGAGTTTCTTCCAGATTAGCTCAAGTGGTTGACAACTTAACTTCCCAGTACCTCCTTCTAGAGGACAGAAATCGTAAGACTGGCCTCCGCTAAGATCCAGCTACCTGCCATCAATCTGATTCTGAAGTTTTGTGTCCCCCTCCCTTTGCTTTCGTCTGGCGCATCATCCTCCCACCCCTGTCAGACGAACGCCTCTGGTTTTGCGAAGCCTGAAAAATCAATCCTGGGTGAGACATGATCGGGGATCTTAGTCCGTGGGTTAATAGCCGAAGCGAACTGATTTCCTTTTCCAGATGAATTGTCTAGCATTTATTATTACCGACCTAGGGAAGGAAAAAAAGGTCAGGATCTCGATCCTAAGTGACAAAATGACGAAATGACATTGGGAACATAGCATAAGCTTATTAGGATTCCCTTTGCTGGGTTTTTTTTACGCCTCTATATCAATGTATCATGTTTTCTAGCTCGTGACCATACGAGAGCCTAATCTTTTTGGGTTTGAGTACCGTACCGCAAAAACCCGTCGACCAGTAACCGTGACAGCAGCACGTGGAGTCATTACGCTAAATCAGGAACATTGATTGCGACGGCGGCCGCTCACTTACTGTCCCTTCAGTTGGGCGAGAGGCCCAGACCTACAACTCGTTCAGGGAATTGCAGCCTCATTCTGAATGTCATCTACTCGTATGCTCTTGATCATTACTAAACAGAATCCTTCGAATCGTTGGCACACCACAATCCAAGCCTTTGGGTCGGGTTTGTCTATAACGGCAGCATTACCAACAACGTGGTCCGGAGATGGAGCCTATTGTGCGTGTGTCGGTCGACAATACAGTAGGGCTCCAGGACCATGTCTTTGGATCTGTCCTATAACGCTAAGTCTAGCACTGGTGTTGGTTGGTTCACAAAGGGCAGAAATAGCAGAATAGGTTCTGTCGTTCTGGTGCCGAAGAGCGCTCTAGAAACCGCCTCATGCGTTTCGAAATACTGACCTGCGTGGACTGACAAGGCACCATCTCGTGAGGTCCCATTTGAACCTAGTTAGTTATAAGCACGCGTTTGTCTCACCCAACATGCTTTGAGTCGTGTTGGGAAAATGACCATCCTTTGGAGGGAAGCCCATCATACCAGTATGTAGATATAAACTGATCAGCATACATATACCGATCGTGATGGGTATATGGCCATCGCGGTGTATGCAAACAGGGGATCCGCTCCTTCAAAGTGCGGTCAGCTAAGCGTATGATTTGGTACTGGTACAGTATCAGATTGCCAAGTTTAATCCCCATCGAAGTTGGATCCAGCTCCGTCACAGGCCTTTATGCGATCGATGGCTGGTTATCAGCACGCCAATTCCGACCTGCAAATTGATGAGCCAGAGCCATGGATCTGGAAGCTAATTAGGCTTCTACAATCCCACTTATTTTGAATTCTGGGAATCTTGCGAAACTTGATGAATGGCTTCTGGGTGGTCGCTGCCCTTCTCCTGACTCATTATTAATCAACACTCGGCACCGAGACGATTTATGGCTTCGGAGATTCAGCTCACAAGAGTTTAGCGCTGAGTCCTAATGGAAGCCAACAGCCAGGCAGCCAGGCTCTTCCCTGGTTCTCCGTGTTCAGGGACGTGCTAGAACTTGGGCTAATAGACACTGAATAGCACATCACTGTTTCAGGTAACTGGTTAGTGAAGTTGCCCAGAAAGATGGGGCTGATTGAAAGGTTTTTTATTTTCGAGGTCATCTTGGTTTTTTATCAAAGCGGATTTAAGGGAACGGCGGAAGGCTGAAGATCTTGGCGGGGGTGGACCCAAGGAAATGGAAAGATGCGATTGGACGTGGAACCGGGACATTTAATGACTGTGTCTGCCCTACGAGGACGATGGATCTGTTGGTTTTGGGAGATGGTGAGTTGAAGACGCTGGGGTGTTGTAGCAATTGTAACTAACAATATGCCACAGACGTCTGAGCACATGGGATCATGGATGTCTGTGCATCTCAGCGCCGTATCATGTATCGCGTAGCTGCTGTCAGATAATGTACTGTTTCTGTTGTGGCATAGGCGATAAATGCTCCCGGCACAAACCTTCCAAGACCTTGTTAATGAAAATAGCAACTCCAGCTGCCAGCTTTACCATACGGGGATATGGTTGAGATGGCCTTGTTGAAACATGATCCGAATGTCTACGATTGAGATGTCAGAATCACCAGCCCAAGCCAAAGCAAAGTGACCTGAGCCTGGGGATCTAAGAACTGGGTGGCACCAGGCTTTGAGATAGTTGAGTCACTAGACATCGCCGAGAAATAGACCCTTTTCCCGCTGAGATGATGGCGAAGGGGAGACACGGGGTCGTATGGATGGAAACAGCTACAGTAGCAAACACGGGCGGTATTATTGAAGGCTCTCCTTGGGTCGAATCCCGCGTCGTGGTGCAGACGCTGACGCCAGTGGGCGGTCAGTACTCGAGCTGACAACCCTCAAAGACGGTCAGCCCTTTTTCATGTATATGATTTCAAGGGTGAGGTTAAGATCGGACTTTACAGTTAGCCTGGACCAGGTAGCGAGATCTGCAGTGCAATTCATTTGTGAGCGAATCATATCCACTATTTCCGACAGACTGGACAGTGATATTACCGGACAGACTGATTGACGTTCAATTGAGAGAGCTGATTTGACTCCATTGATTCGACTTGAGCGTCAATTGCATCGAGGCGTGCAGAGACTCCTGATAGGCTCACCCTTGGCAAAAAGGACATGAACATAGGCTGATGTGCATTTGCATCCATGTCAACACGAGCCAAACGGTGAGAGCGCCAAGGAATCGCCAAGACTACGATGAGCCAATCGCACTTGTACGAAAGACCGGGGCTCCACTTGCACCGCAACTGGGACCACCCTAGGACACGCTGTCGGGTTTAAAGACCCGGCTGTCGGTACAACCTAGAGCAGTGGAGGAGGCTTGATTGCTCCGGCTGGACGGTCACTGGACGGGCGTAACACCTACGCCTTCGGTAGAGACATCCATGGATGCAGACAATCTGCCAGAAACAAAGAAATGCAGGCATGCATGTTACAATACGTTGACAGCCCGAGTTACATGCAGTGCCCAAGGTCGTTTGTCCAGCGGTATCCAATGGGCTGTGCGCTCTCATAAAACCCCCTACCATCCTGTCGGATCATTAAGCTGAATCCAGTAAAACATGACCTACTTAGCCTACCTCCCCAGAGTTAGCAACTCAGATAGCCAGGATAGCCTACTAAACCTCCGCTACCATCCATTAACAAGTACTGCACCTACCTACCTATGCACCAAGGCTAACCTTAAGGCACTAAGTCTACTACCACCATCATAGTGTAGTCCGCTCCACTGCCCACCCCAGCAATGAAGCGGCGTCAACGCCGCCTGCTCTTCTAGCGCAGCGAGGATACCTTCATATTACCTGTCCTGCCCTGGTTCCCTTTCTGTCTCTGTTCCCTCTGATCTTCCTTTCATCTATTCCCGTCTTACATCTCGTCCTACATCTCTCATCTCTCAAGTTCTAGCCACTCTCTATATTCTCTTTCACTCAAACTCCATGGGGCAAGTCATCATCCCCAGCTGCCTCTAGCGATGTGCGAGCCTCACACAGGAAACCAGTGGAGAGACTTGCCTCCAGAGGCACACCAACACCAGCAGGACATCAATATCACTGCTTCATGCCCAAGTGCGACTACATTAATGCCACCTGGAAATGCGAGAATAGCCCGACAACCATTATCACCCCCGAGTTCACCCCCCGCGTCGTCATTGATATCGTCGTTAACCTCAGGATGTCAATCTACGCGACCTCTTCAATCCCAATCAATTGATGTCCTTGCTTCACAACTTGGCAGCTCTTCTTTGGAACATTTCAATTACGATTCTTCTCGCTCGACTACGCGGCTTCCGGAAACCGCTATATCACCTATTTCATTACCTGACGATGACTGCATCAATGTACAGTCGATACTCAACCATCAGGGTTCCGACTCCATGGAGCTTGATCCCCACAAAGAAATGAATACTACGAAATCTCGTAATTGTCATCCGAGAAACGCCCAAGAGCGTTTCCCCTGTGCTTTTGATGGACCTTTCAATCCATTTATGCCCATTGCTGTTGATTCGGCAACTCTCAGTGAAGGTCCGCGGGATGCCACGAGGTCAATGTACAGGCCCAATGTAAACGGCGGCTTTCAAGTAGATGAAGGATACTGTGAAGACGAGGATGATTTCTTTTGGCTTCAACCACTTGCACCACGAAGGACGACTGGTACGCCCGACGGAATCAAGAAGCGCTACGAGCTTGGGTATCGAAGATCTGCTGATGCTGCAAGTCGTTGTCGCAACACCATTCACAGTGTACCTCGAATGCGACGACGCGACAAGAAGAGAAGCAGGCAATCGCAAACCCACTCTGCGGCAAGCTCCATCAGAGGCCGCTCGGATTCACAAACCTCACAGATGGCTATTTCAACACAGTGAAGGGCCCGAATTTCTGCGGTGCTTTTTCAACATACCTTAAGTTTTTAACGGCATACATGGTGGGCGCAGACTTCATGTTCAGAGTAGTCTATTAAGGACGACTGACTCACGCATCACGGAGTTACACGGATGAAGCATTTAGAAGAGCGAAGCATCTGCCTTCTGAAACAAGGCCATAGATGGCTGGGCAAAGGCGTTGTATTAATTTTGAGGTCAGGCAGCTTGGGACTTTGTTTTGTTTTTGGGATCACAGCCTGGAGTTATGGTATCACGACTGGGGATATTTTGTTCTTTCATGGGCTAAGTAGTGAAGAGGCGTTCAGGTTTTATATGCTTGGAAGACAGGACCAGCATATGGCGCATTATTATCTGGGGAGCTCATGACCAAAAGGCTCAAAGGTAATGGCCTAGGAAGCAAGACAAGACTGTTGCGTAGTATTATACGATGGACAAAGTCGATATCGGTATTTAGTACTATTGTACGTTAGCAGAGCATAACACGGCGTCTGGTCTTGAGGAGCAGACGAAACTGTACCCCGTGGGATAGCACGAAAGAAACCAAATAAATCGTGTACAAAGTGTGAGGCAGGGCGTTGCTTTTGTGTGAAGCTCTGAGCCCACGAAGAATGGAAGAATGGCAAAGCACAAGTCAATTGTGGGCCAGACTTCCATCGGACGACTTGTAAACTCTATCGAGCACGGCTGGTGAAGCCATCACCAACTGGGCTGGGCAACGATGACGCCGGCCCCGCAAGGCCATGAGCGTCCACTGACAAATCGTCAAGATACGTAAGCGAAGTCTAGCGGCAAAGGCGTCTTCATTTCCCACGCATCACAGCGAGGGGTCTCTGCCTATCGTGTGAGCGACTGTCGCATATAAAGCGATTCATCGGTGCCGTCCACAGCCGCGCGCCAGATCAGCGCAAGCCTCTGGAAAGAGTTTCATCGGTCTGGGCTCGCCAATGGCGCGGGTAAACGGGGGAGGTACAGCGATTCCGTAATCTAGGAGGCTTCAGACGAAGCAGAAAAATCATTTGTTTACTATTGAGAGTCATGAGGACTGGGCGTTGATGAGGCGACGAAGTCAGACAGGCTGAAGGAGCATTCTTGACGTGAGACATGAGACATTCACGGAAGAAAGATCCATGATGGAGATGTATTTGTTTTAATTGAATGTGTCGGGTGAGGGCGATGATCGATCGGAGGAGGGGGGGACTGAATGACAATCATAGTGGATGGGAGACGGGCCTAGGGGGCCTAGAGCCCGTCAGATCTGATCAACCCCCCTGTATTGGATGTCATGTCAGATGCAACTATGCAATGCAACCAATTTATCTTGCCCGGGCTGCAAGGTACAATGCACGAAGCCAGGATCAGGGCCAGGACCAGGGGCACTAGAAAGCAGCCAGGGGCTTTGTTAGTCTGAACGAGAATCAATATCAGAAACGAAACCAAAACCAAGATAGATGATGCGATGTGCTGCAAGAGACGTAATGTGATGCGATACTCTCGTGGGGAGATCATCGCTGGACGTCATACCGTCAATCTTTTGATCAATTCGAACGAGCTCTTAAACTCTACACTTCTGTACCTGTGCCCAGTTGAAAGCAACGCTCCGCTCATGATCAACCGGCCCAACTCAAACTTTCGCACGCTCTCTGCCCATCAACCTCTCCTCTCCTCTCCTCTCTTCTCTTCTCTTCTCTCGTCTCCCCTCTCGCCTCTCGCCTCTCGCCTTTGCCCTTCCCGCCCATAAATACTAATGCTAATGCTAGGCTAACGTAGGTACACCCGTAAACTCTACTTTAGCCCATCCCAGCGCCTCTACACCATTTAGTCTTGGGTGGCTTCGGGCGTCCAGAGCATCACCACTTGCCGCCTCAGGAGAGCCGTGTCAGTCATGACTCTTTAACTCACGCGCAAACCATCAACCCATGGCGAATGTCGTTTACTTCCTCAAAACTGACTTCAATTATATATAAACATATCACTCGTTTGATTAATTAATATTTGCGACACGGAAGAGATCGTCCTTTTTAAATTCCCATTTGGAACAGACAAAGGGGGGTCAATCATCTGTCAATGACACGAGAATCTCTCTCAATGGAATGCTCCCTCATAGCCCCGTGCATTCCTCCCACTGTCGCACTCAAATCGCCCTCATCCGAGTAGCAACCCGACCCAACGGTCTCGTTGCTGCGCCAGAGTGAATTCGTAGTCCTCTCTTTCTTACTCTCATGACCCTGATTCTGACCCTGTTCATCAATATCTTGCTCTTATTCTCAGCGAAGACCAACCTTGATTTTTGTCCCTGTGTCTTGCCCGTTTCTCTGGTACCCGTTGCTAGCTTGTCCGTTGCTCCATTGACTTGACTTCGGCCATCTCCACGCCTTGCCAGGTCTCGTTCGCTTACCGGCCGAGTCCCTTGTTGCTCGTCTTGAACTTTGTTTTGCTGCCTCTGACTGGCCCAGGCCTCTCGCCTCTCTTCTCACTATCGCTCAAAGACTCCTCAGGCTCCGCGTCTGGCTCCTTCTTTTCATTCCCTCCGTTGCCATTCTTTTGGCTCTCGCCTTATTCATGCCATCAATCTTCACTTCCACTTCGATATCTTCGTCGTCTTCCGCAACTCTCTCAGCCAGCCCGAGGTGACTCGCTTGGCTGACCACGCCTCCATTGCATCCTCACCCATCAGCTTCAACTACTATTGCAGAACAACAGTCTAGTATCCCAATGGCCTCTTGGACCTTGCCCTATCGGGTTGAAGCTGTCGACCGCGACCCGGGCTTCTACTGGCAGGATATCGACAATGGACCCAACGATGGATCAAACGACTTCTTTGGTCAGTTTCTCAACTTTGATGGCGAAATCCCATCTTCTATGGCCGATCCACACGGTCACAACCCATCAATGCCGGCCCTAGCCAATGGACTTATCCTCGACCATCCCGCCGAGTCCACTGCATCTGCCTCGTCAGGCGTTTCAACAACTGAAGATGAGTTCGATTTCTTCTCCTGCAGTTCCCAGGTCGACGCGACAATCCCCTCTCAGCCAGCCTCATCCGCTGTCGCAAGTGCATCACATGAGGTCGATCCTCGAAGCCTCGCACTTGCGAGTGCCGTTGGGCTGACCGACGAGAAGCCTCCCCTGGTACCTCGAGTTTCCATGTCGGACCCAGAACTGCCCCGAGTTGATGGCATTTCACTACACTCTTCACCTGGAAAGCGGGTGCCTATTTCACAACCATCATCGCCAACCCCACCCAACACAGTGGCCAGGAAACCCAACAAATTCGTCGAGGCACTCTCATCCACGATTCGTAAAGCCAGTAAACTTCGCAAACCGAAGAAGCTCATTGCCATAGATCGCCCAGGCTCTCCGACCATGGACAATCCTCCTCGGGCCTTGCGACTGCAGCATCACGAATATAGCAACGGTAATGACGCATTCCCCCCATCGCCGACATGCGGGCCGGATAGCACCAACTTTGTTCATGGGTTTTGTGACGATCCCTTTAGTGAAATTCCTCAGCCACCTCCAAACAACTCTCTCCGCTTTTTCAGCACCAACGGAATCCATACACCAGCAGAATCCCCAGGAGTCAAGACTGAACCTGGCCTTTATCATCCCGACATGGCAGGACAGGTTCCTCAGTCAGCTTGGCAGCATCAGCAACACCCGCACCCACACCAGCATCCCCATCCCCATCCTCATCCTCATCCACACCCACAGGCCCATGTTCATCCTAACCCACACCAGCAACCTGTTACTGTTGTGGGCGCTGCACCCGAGACATGGCCGGGGCAAGAGTACATGCCTCAAAATCCCCATCAAAGCGGGTGGTGGGATCTAAATCTTTTAAACCAGAATGGCGAATACGTTGTAGCCGATCCGCAACAGCAGAAAAACGCCAGGCTCAACCTTGCCATGCATGCCCAGCATGCGGAGTTGCCGTACGAGTACCAGATCCACGATCCCAATTCGGCTGGCCTCATGATCCATATGCCACAACCGCGCAACGCCTCGGTTCCTAGTCACGACCTTTCGTTAAACAACCAGACTTACCTCCCTCCTCCGCCTATTCCTCCAACATCAGAACGCCATCGTCCGCCACGAGCCCCGTCTTCTGGAGCACGACACTTGTCTTGCTCTCCAATCCGTAAGACACGCCAGCCGTCCATTCCACCCACGCCCGCCACAGCACACTCGCGCCATAGCTCAAATGGGTCCGTCGCATCAGCTCGTAGCGCCTCAGGTCGAGGTATAGTGCCGGGAACTCCCACGGCAATGCGCAAGCAACGACGGTCTCGAGATGCAAGTGGTGGCAGTGGAGGCGGCAGCGAAATCGGGTTCGTCAATTTTACTCCCAGCGACGGCGGTCTCCTAATGACAGGTGTCGCGCCGAGCGGCAGTTCTAAGACCAAAGCGCGAAGAGAGCGTGAGGCGATGGAACGGAGGCGACGATTAAGTGAGGCGGCCATGAAAGCGGTGCAAGCAGCAGGTGGCGATGTCGACAAGCTGATGGAACAAGGCTTTGCATTTTAACCCCTCAAATTCAATCTCAATCGGGGCTATTGAATTTTGGTTCCTGGTTCCTGCATGAGGCCACGTATGTGGCTGTCGGGACTTGTCGCACCGTTTTTCAAATGCGACTTCGCATTTCATGCCATCAATAAACCTCTGATGATGCAGAGCTGAAAGAAAGAAAGAAGGGGTGAGGGGAAGAATATGAAATGACATGGGAGGACTAAGAAATCAAGTGGCAGGTGTTGGTGTTGGCGGTGAGACAATCCCAATTTGCATCGGAGCTAAAGGCAGGGTGGGCGTTGAAAGGGAACATGGAAAGGGGGTGCCTTATGGAGGGACCTGGAGCTTTACCTCAACGAGGCTAACAAACATTTATCACGACAACAAACGACATCCATCGCCAACTGCGACAGGCACTGGCCTTTTCTTTTATCATAACTCTCGACGACGGTGTTTCTCACTAATCTTCTATCTCTCTTTTCCCACCATCTTCACTTTATCTCAAGCCTTTGCGCACTTTTTTATCGGACTTGAATCGAGCACGAGAGAGTCTCACTCAGTCTCATCAGTCTAACTAGTCCATCGACTATATATCTAGGTATATCTACCTTGGTCATCCCTTTGGAAATTCCCGTCAACAAGTCTTGCGACTTTCAAAGCCTACCTAGTCCAGAGACTTTCATGGTCTCACAAAATTCCAATTTCTTTGAATTTGATCTTTTTTGCCTCGCTTGTTTGCTTGCTTACCTTATATACCATTCGTCATGTACCAATAGTCATACCACAGGACTCAGAGTAGTCTTGTTTTGCCTCTTCACCACTATATCTTGAAGCCTCTCGTTTAGACGCAAAGCCTTGTTGTTCCGCTCAGATATGGAATAATTATTGTATTTGTACGGATGGTTGGGGAGGCTGGGTATTTGGTGTTTCCCTCTTCAACGTCCGAGGTGTTTCATGGAAGTGTGGATGAGTATTCGAGGCTTTCATTCGCCATGATGGCTGGTTTTGCGTCGTCTATACTGAGCACTGAGCTTAGATACATTGAATACAGACAGTCTTCATGGACAATTACTTCTCCGTCAGCCACGGAAGTCACAGTCACTAGAAAGGCCTTTTCAATAAATAAATGAACTAACGCACTTTTCACGGATTATGGTTGCACTTGAACCTCAAGCTGACTTAGGAGGCTATTTGAGGCCACTCTGTTTCCCTGGACAGCAATCCGGTTATTGAAATTTTTGGTTTTTGATTTGGGTATGAGTAATGGGAAGTCAAGCTCCCCGCTGCCACATCTTCTAAGGTGTAGCGTACTACCTCGGATATCGAACGTGAACTGGTGCCTGAGCCGTCCCAATCCAGTGAAAAAAATGCATTCGTCATTCCTTCCCGATACTGTTTATATATACAAAGCAAATACTCGTAAGAGCACTAGGGTTTCGATAATCGCCAACGCCAGGTCTCAACGCAGACGCCATCGTCATGCTTTCGACAAACCATCCAAAAGGAAATTTGAGTAGGACGAAACAAACAAGGAAAAAGAAAACACGGTCTTGGCGTGGTCAATATCGATTAATGGCTCAAGTCGAGAGCTAACTCTCATCGTCCATAGCAGAAAATTCGGCATGTTAATGCTATTGGGCCGGCTCGCTTTGACAAAAAGTCATCAAAGCCGAGGCCTTCGCTGATGATATAGGTCTCGCATATAAGCTTGTCATGAGATAAATGGATAGATCCTCAGTTACATCAATTAGTGCTCGTAACCAGCACCACGCTGCCAAGGGCTAAAGAGGGGTCAGTATGTGCATCAATCTACTCATCACTCGTGAAAGCTTACCTCGCATTGTTCTGTGATCTGTAACCCCCTGGGCTACTGTCACCTGCCGACCGTTGTTGAGAGAGATTGGATGTCGACTGTTGGTACGGGTTTGGTGACGCATTGCGGAACGGACTTGCCGGTCGCTGTCCATCAGCTGGGAAAAGTGGCATGGCGGGGTTCACAGGAGACCGGGGCGGAACATCGCCCCGTTGAAATGATGTTTGGGACTGGTTGTTCATCTCCGCCCGCCTTCTCAAGCTCTCCGACGACACCGAGTCCTCTTCATCGAGATCGAGGTGCTTGTTGCTATAACCAGCCTTGTCACCTCGGGCAGTAGCGGCAAGAGCATCAAGCTCGGTTGTGGCGTTGACCTGGGTTTGAGACTTCATGAACGAGGCACGATCATCGGCCATGAACTGGTATCGCGCATCAGGGTTCTTGCGGAAGAAGACCAAGGCCGTTGAGACGATAAGCATGAGAAGAAGAATAAGCGCGAATGCAGCATTCAGAACGAACAACACGACACCAACGACACCAACGACAATCTTAGGCAGCCCAAACACATTAGAAAAGATGAGAAGAAAGATGGCGTTAATGAAGTTGATAGCAGCAATCGCGATGTTGAACGAGTTGGTGGGTTTATCCATCCAGGGTCGAAGGACAGAGGCAGCAATCAAGAAACCGACCTCAATGATAATAAATCCAACTGCCTGTGCTACATCATTCTTCTGGGACAATGCAACAAACATGGCCTTGACTACAGTGTAGACAAGGACGGGAACAATGAAGTAGTAAGCAGAAGCTCGGAATTGAACGTAGAGGAAACCCCACTTGTTGAGGGCCTGGGGATCCGAGAAGAGGATGTAAGCTGGGTTGCGGTGCATGGCAACAGAACGGCGAGCGATGCGAATGACCTTGCTGGCGCCCCAAGCGAGCGTGAAGGTCATTCCCAAGAGGAAGAAGACAGCGAGAACAACCTCAGCGGGCGAATCCTGTTGAGTGAATTCCCACAGACAAAGAATGACCATCTGAGGGAAGCCGATGAGAGTCAGACGGAAGAGAATACCCTTAAGGACAGTCATCCAACCGTTTCGAAATTCCAAAAACTTGTCTGGGGCCATCCACTTCTGACGAACGCACAGTTCGCACACGCCCTTGAAAGCAGCTATAGCCAGACATGTGATGACCACAAAGATGCAGAAGAAAGTGAGGCCGGTCATGAACAGGTTGGTGGTTTCAATCTTAGACTTGAAAGCAACTCGCTGAATACCATACACGATATAAGTGCCATCCTCGGTTTGGATGTTGGCGCGCTTAGCGAGTGCCCCGGCAGCATGACCGATGGGCTCCGTGATACTTCGAGGCATCATGGCGGCACTACGTTTGAAAAGATCGATACTCGTAGAAGCAGCCTGCAAACTTCGCTTCTGGACCTCAACCGACACTTGACGAACATTGTACAGAATAGACTCGGGTGTGCCGCCGGTTGCTCGTTGATACCACGTAAAAATGTCCTGCATGAAGCCAACGCGGATGATTCCCATTGACCACTGGAAATCCTGAGTCCAAGAGGAAACAATTGGAGGGAGTCCGACGCTGGTGAGACCAAGAATGGCCTGTGCCTGGAAATAGCCAAACAAGGAAAGCGAGTTGGAGGCAACATGAGCAGCAGTGTTGGCGTGACCGACCCCGGAAACAACGGCAGAAGAAATCAAGCCGAGGCCGGCAATGATAGCAGTAGCCCACTTGACACCTTTGAGATCAACTGTTTTTCCATTGGAAAAATCAGCCTCGACGCAAGCGACGCTCTCGCCAGTGCTAGACATATTGACATAAACACGAACGGTAGCGTCGAGATCTGGGACACTGTAGGCGATTCCGGGGACTTGTTTGAGATTTTCTTTGCCGACTGGCAAGTTGAACTTAAATGGAATTTTTCCGGAAACCATGGGACAGAGACCAGCAAGATTGATTGTACAAGGGTCTACGGTCTGTTGAAGGAACTGATAGCCATATGCTGAGAGTCGAATGTCGAAGATAACCTTGCCCTGGATTGATGATGTTGCCACAGCCTTGACAAAGGCAGAGCCGTTGTTCGGTGTCAGGGCGACGTTGAAGAGCGTAGCCTTGAAACCATTGTCCTTCTGGCAGCTGTTGAGCGAGTTGGAGTAAAGAATCTTCTCTCCAGAGACGGGTGAGGCCAGGGCAGCCACTGAGGCGAGTACCGCCAGTGGTTTCATGATACAGGACCACATCTTAACCACGTATCCCAGTGATAATCGGGTTCGTTGTCGATCGGGTCGTTTCGTTCGGTCGATAATTGGTTGTCGTCGTTACAAGTCCAGGGATTGTTTGTTGACAGTGCACTTCCAATCCTTCCAATAGTCCAAGATTACTAGTATAAGTCAAAACAAAGCCCACGACAGAGGCTGTCGACAAAGTATCGGCAATGGCGAGGGATTATGGCCTTCCAAAGACGTGAATTTCCTCCAGATTGACTTTGGATGGACAAATAGCGAGAGTGAGGCCGCGGCAATTGGCGTAGAATTAGGAACGGAGTAAGGCGATAATAAAAAAAGAAGTAAAGTTAATTAGCGAAAGGTCGAGGCGAGAAATCGTCTCCGCGACGAGGCGTGGCTGAAAGAGACAGCGTTTGGTCGTCTCGTCGTCGTCGATAAGGGTTGGCTTTTCCTTTGGTCGTGGATGATGAAGGAAATGGATTTGTTGTGTGGGGGAAACGAGAGGGAAAAGGAAGACCAGCGGCAACAACCAAGGGGATGAGTGAGGTGGAAGGGAGAGAGGGAGGGATCGGGAACCTGGGTACCTGTAATGGCAGCGGCAACAGCAAAGCAGGTACGACCTGGCCTGGTCAGCGCTCGTAATAGCGGCAAGTACCTTTACCCAGCGAGTAAATTGATACGTACATAGGTACGTACGCGGTGCAGTCGAAGGGGGCCAGGGGGGGCGGGTGGCCCTTCACGAGTGCGGTGAAGCGGGGCTGGACAGACAGATTTGGTTTAGCTTGGTCTTGGGTCCTGCGTGTGATGTGTGATAGGGGAGTCTTTTGGACAGAGACACGGCCTCTCTGAAGAACAGTTCATCTGTTGAGGGTTTCCTTTACTTTGCTGACAGCAATGGTGAAAAGGGTTTGGCAGTGCTCAGCCGTTGCAAGAGCGAAGCCAAAGGCCAGAAATAATAGGCTTTGTCGTATTCACATCCGTTGCGTCGTATTCAACCATGACACGCGGTGTATCAATGCTAGCACGTCTCAGAAGCATGCCCCCTAGTTCAAGAATCTGGAGGCTGTGCAGGTACTTGGAATGTAGGCCAAGCGCTGGGCCAAGTGAAAGTCGATATCACGAGTGCATGCGTGGGTATGGGGTGACGATCTCGTATCGACTCTAACAGTATATACTTTGTGGGTACGGAGTACACACATTGTTCCCCATCAGCAACAAGGCCTTACCCCTGGAAGACGAAGTCCAAATTTGTCTGTTCACTCCGTGTATAAAGTGATATGCTATCCGTACCGACGACGGATGTTTCGGGCTGGCTAAAACGTCGATTGAATGAAATTTGAGCAACGACCCCAATAGTTATTGCCGTGGATGTTGATTGCGCCGTCACTACAAATGCAATCAATAAATGTTGGCAATCAAGAGGCTGGCAGGGCTGGCTATACTGGTAGTAGAGGCGGCATCACGCTGCATAAGATAAACAAGGTCAGCAGGCGTTCCTTGGTCTTTCGATGCATGATCCACGATTTGGGCATTGAAAAACATCAGCGTTTCCGGTTTTTGTGCCATAACCATGCAGTAGTGCAGCTAATCTTTATGTCAACGACTTCGAAAGGTCGCGCGTGGTTGGCCTTTAGCAGACTTGTCAACAAAGCCGTCAAAAGCCAAGACCTGGGCGATTTCCCATGCCCTCAGAGTAATACGAACAATAAATGTTGCAACAAATAACAACAAGGCCGGCCAAAATTGTCATGATACGGATGTCACCTTCGGTAACCATGAGCCAGCTCGCATTGTTACAGGATGGTTTAATTAGCTGAGGCTTGCACAGCCTCAGGGCCTCCTTAAGGCACTCTCTGTAACTTTGCCGATGCCCGAAGGGGTGTGGCCCTGGCTATCCTGCTTCGTTCCCTTCAGGTGTGCCAATCCAGGTGTCAGGCTTTTCAAGACGCGCCGATTTCATTAAAGCACGCACAGTGACAGCAATGGCGAGCGAATTGTGATAGTCAGGTGTGAAGAGGCTGTGTACTCAAGTGCTGTCGCGTCCTGTCTTGGTTGTTCTTGGGCTAAGATCGTGTTTTTTCTCGGAAACAGCACTTTCGGCATCTCCGTCTGTCTGCAGTGTATAAAAAATCTTGCATGAATGCAAGGCACTCACTATTACGGGTGGGGGAATGTGATCAATATCTGTGCTGAGACAGTTAAATTTTGCCCCTACCAGTCACACCCATCCATCTGCTTCTGAAGTCGTCTGAAGAAATGTCCAAATCAATGGAAGCTCAGTTTTTGAGTTATCGATAGACTTTGATGAAACTAATCTCAATGATGATGCCAAGACTCGCGTTCTTCTGTCACCTGCAAATCGTCTAAGCTTCACATTCGGAGTAGAGTAAGCTCATTGGCAGATGATTCGCGGGCAGCATGATGCTTAAGGGAACACCGCGCAAATGGGGGACGAGCGACACACTCCTGGCCATTGTCTACTTACCTAGCTTGGGTCAGCCCCCTATGGTCGGAGAATATCTGGCCAGAATTATCAGATGAATCTCCAACTCGACAACGATGCCAATGACCACAATTGAGTTTATTAGATACTTAGGTAGGTAGTCAACGTCCACCGTTCCCACACCATCAAACCCAGAGTCGCCTACTCTCTTTCCCCATTGGATATCTCACATTCCAGATCTCCAACCACTCACAGCCCCGATTTTCAGGGGTTCGCATTTCAGAGACCAATAGTATTTCGATGATCTGCCTATCTGCCACTGTACTGTATGTAATGAACGCTGTACGGACACAGAGAGATTGAGATTAAAGAGAATGAGATCCATTACGCGTGCGTGAAAAGGCCAGCATATCCACTGGGAATGTCACAGGTCTTGTTACTGGATAGGCGACACATTTCTCAAACAAACCTAAGCGTCAAAAACTATTAATATGGAGCATGGACGCGTCAACTCGAAACCTTCTGATACGAAGATAGTAAGTATGATCGACGCCTACAAGTATATCCATTCAAAATTCATGCCCAGCACGTGTTAGACCAAAGAGCCTTACACTAAGCGAAAATATGAATCGTCACCATTCCGGTTCATCTTCATCCGAGTCTCATAGACTCATTACATGTTTCGCTCGTCACATTCCTGACAAAAGCTATGCCTTCATCCTGCCGTCTCTGTTTCGAGAGATCTTCAAACTCCAGCGGCATGTGCCTCAGAGAAGAAATGGATAAAACAGAACCATAGAATTCATCGCCAATGCCCAATATCTAATTTGCCAAAATCCATCCTTGAGCCGTCCAAATGTTGTGTATACCTGCCCAATTATGACCATACACAGATCTGGCTCCATAATCATAACATACATTGCGCATTCTACAGCACATCCCACTGTGCATTCCATGGATTGTTCATCGTCGTGTAGTCGACACCATGTTTGTAAGAACTAGTCAGTTCCTCCTGGTCCACTCCGCAGTGTGTCTGCCCATCTCTTCCAGTAAACCATCCTAGTCCATATGTCTTACCGTCATCAAGCTTCTTCGCCATCTCTGCGTTATTTAGCTTCGAGGTTCCCACAAAATTGTACAGCATCTTGCTCTGGTGGATAAAGGCCAGAATTGACGCAATAGTGTTGGGCTGACGCGGCAGGAAAGGATGGCGTCGGCGGAAGAACACCATGTTTGAGACAACAAACATGTAGATCAGTATGAATAACGTGGCGCCGAGGGTGATATAGAACGAGCGTATCGTCTCTTGTCCAGAGTTGAGTAGTTCACTGTTCTCCTTGTCATCCTTCCACTTCCCTTTATTCATTCCATATCCTGTGATAAAGCCTTGCCCATCCACCGTTGCAAGGCTGGTTACAAGGATGGTCAGGAATTCAGCCATGACACTACCGAACCCAACAAGAAACACCAGAAAGTGGCCGTTCAGGAGCGCTCGCAGCGGCATATAAGCAAACGGCAGTGCGGTGTAATCAAGGGTGAGAACTTTCGAGTGCGCATGTCGCTTTGAAAGGATATAGTAAGGCTCCATCATACGAACGGATGTCTCCATAGCGCCCCAGCATAGCTTGAGGATGACGGCCAATGCTGTGACGACCCAGGCAGCCTTGTCTGTGATGATCTGGGCGGGAGTGAAGAGAAACGTGGGGATCAATGCTACAAAAAGGATCAACCCCATGATGAAGGGGATGCATCCCATGGGACGTAGCATCAGGGGATGCGGGTGCTCCGAGAGATGGGTGCCGTCATCCTGTTCGCTGTCCGTTTCCACCTTTGTGCTTGTGCCCTCGTAAGGTGCAAGCGAAGAATTTCTCAGCATGTATCGACGACGCTTCAACTTTTGGTGAATGTCTTTATGCTTGGCTGTGTCCATATCTTTAAAGTCCATCAAGACATGGCTCACCACAGCCATGCTGGCAAGACCAGCAATGCCTCTGACATCAGCGAGAAGGCCTGATCGTCGAGTTTGTAAAACATATAGTAAACCGCACCCCATGGCTGCACACAACACCAAAGTAACTGTCAAAAGGCGCGACCATACCGAGGCCACAAAGATCTCCTTCATGTCACTGGGTTTTTCCATACGCTCCTTGCGGCTCGGTGTGAGTATGATCGACGCAGCTGCACAGGTTGGTACGAGGGAAACGGCAAGTGTTGAGGCGAAAGAAGACAAAGCCACTGCATAGTGGCCAAGCTTGATTGCTCGAAAGGGTCGCCAGAAGCTGTAGCTTGTGACATAGTCGGCATTGATTGACTTGGAGGCCAGAGCACCCTGCTGTCTAGATAGCTGGTAGAAAGCCTCCAGGCGGCGGACTTCGAAGTCTGTAAACTGCCAGAACACGCCGAAAGTAACCGCAACCACTGTCGGTAAAAATTTGATTGCAAAATAGACAAAGGTGTCTATATCTTTAGGTGACCGGAATTTCACTATGGGCTTGTCGTGAAATCGTTGGAAAAGGTATTCCTGCGCAATAGCCAACCCGACCGATATTATAATCAGTAATGTGAGGTACGGCCAGCGCATTGTTGGGGGCTTCCAATTCGGTTGAGGATAGAATATCTCCGTCTTGCCCTCCTTAGTCGGGAATGTTGATCGGCGGAAATCATTAGATGCAACCGTGCTGAGTCCCTCAATGCTGCTCAGGTCGGCGCCTGGTCCCTCCTCTAGTATCACCTCAATGACTTCTCCTTTCCGATTAGCTTCGTCCTGTCCTCTTTGTCGGATCGTCTCAAATCGACCAAGATGCTCAGGCGGCTTACGGCGCGAAAAGGACCGCGACAGACTCCTCTGAACAGATGGTGTCGATGACAGAAGTTCGGCATCACGCATCTTAACGTCCGCATGAAACCCTTGGCCCAAACCTCCTGTCAACATCCCGCTAGCCTCTTGCGCCTGAAGCTTCTTCACGAAAACCTCATCGTGGGAGGTCATTGGCCCTAGCGCGGCGCTCAAGTCGAAGCCTGGAGACACATCATCCTCATCCTCCTTTATGGGATCATAGCGGCCAGAGTGGCCCATGGGCGCTGCACCACCAAGCAATGACAGATCGTATGCTTCGTCTTCAGTGTTTTCCTCTGGAATGGTTCTTCCGAGAGATGAGCCGTATGCACGCTTGGCTCTAGATGGCAACCGTGAAGGAGGAGGCCCAGCTGCAGGCACAGGCGCATACGATCCCCCGGCTCCATTGTAGCCAAAAGACGCGGACCATCCAGACCCAGCAGCGTACGAATGTCCGTCATATTCTTGTTGGGGGGGGCTCGAGTTCCCTGCATAGGAGTCGAGAGACACCATAGATTCGCGGCCGTGGAGCTGAGGGTACGAATTGTCCTCGGAATATACTGTCATGGCAGAGACGCGATGGCTCAGATGTGGTTGGCTTGTTGCGGGCCTTTGTGATGCGGTTGCAGAGCCAGCAGGATGATATGGCTGGTAACTTTGAAAGGGCTCTTCAGCCCGGTCATCTTGGTACGCCATATTGCGCAGTTCTTTTCATTGTTGGGTATTGTTTGTGACTTTAGACAATGGCTCTAAGCCTGGGGTAGCAGTTCCAGCAGTACGCTATGGTATGGATCGATCGCTCGCGGTATTGTGGGCGGGGCACGACGCGCAAAAAGAGGGGCGGCTGATCAGAGAACGAAGGACTTGACGATACTAGCTAATAGGTAGTTTGTCGGTTATTGAGGGGGGACGAGAGATAGATAAACGAGAACTACACAAGGCAGAAGGGATGAGAAGAGAGGATATGATATGGAATGGACAAGCCTCCCCCTTGCTGAGCAACTTCAGCCGTTCAGCCATGAACGGTAATGAACGTCCTACAGTATTAACTTAGGTTCCATTAGTACCTAATCCATGGATACCTTAGTACCAACCTTAGATGGCTAGGGACGCCTTAGGCTTCCCCGTCCAACCTCTGAGGGGCATGGTTGGGGTCGGGCGGATCATTAGCCTCTAAGGTATAAGGCTGGGGCTGGACCTGTTTTCCGGGTCTTCCCCCCACGAAAGACCATGCAAGATCTCATATTTTGTCCAAGTGCCGTAATAACCCTCTTCGACCTCTGTCTCATGTGCTGTAACACAACGAGATAATTAAGCAGTGCTACTCCTCAAGTCACTTATTGACCCTCGCTCGAGCGCTTGAGAAGTGCCTGTCTTTTATGAGCCATTGGAGGCGAAAGTCATCCTTCGTACCCAGGGGCTTTTCCTTTCTTCGATCTAACCGTGGATGCATGGCTGTAGTCTCTCTTGGATTCGATTCGATCCAAACCCTTGCAGTAATCATCTATCCAATAGACACTTGCCATAGGCGGCCTCCGCCCTTGGCTCTCCCAAACAATCCTACCTACCTACTTTATCGCACAAATACGGATACTGTGTCCAAGACATCGAGGTGTCATTCAGCTTCAGCTTCAAGCCTCAGAGGCGCAACTAGGTTGAATCTAACTAAACAGCCTTGTCATCAGCTACCGGAGATTTCCACAATACCTGTGTTCTTCTTGGCAAAGCTGAAAGGGGCCCTTTCTCTTCCCTCTTGAGCACTGAGAGTTATCGGGGAGAAATTGCACAGCTGAGTTGCTTTGTCGTCGATGCTGTAATGCAACCCTACACAAGGTAACTTTTTGTGAATCCTCCCTCTCTCCCGCTGTCGTGGTACCTGGCTTGCTGACGGCATGTTACCACTGTCGCATTCGTTAATGCACAAGCCATGTCTGGCTTTCGGGTCCCTTCCTCTCCTGCCCTCGTAGTGAGCTGACCGATGCAAGCCACAAGAAGTGCATGCATGGCCAGTTGTCTTGAATGGTGGGAGTGGGAGGTCGGCTGTCGGCGGCTGTCTGTAGACCCTTGATTTATCGACGACGCTTGTCTGGCTATGGTATAAATAGAATAGATCTGGCCAATCATTGCATACTCCATGTATGTAGGTCCCGTACTGCCAGTCTTTGCGCAATGGTATCTGTAACGGGCTCTAGCGTGGGCACCTCCTCTAGCTTTATTAGTAAGACTCTCGACCTGAGCAGAGAATAACAGCAAAACACTCTTCACTCGGCCAGTATCTATCCTTTCCTAGCTTTAGGGTAGTTCGAACATACCGCTGGTGATCATCGATTTATCAACTAATAATGGTACAAATAGCGCTCTCCTTCTTCTTCTTCTTCTTCTTCTATAGCAGGACAACCCTGAAACATATTTGGCGGAAATCAATATATCTAGGTATGTAGGGTATATGCACATACCCTATATGCTCATTCTGTTTTGTATCAAAACAGTTACACAGACAAAGTAAACACTGTCATATACACGTGAAGTTCGCCATAAACAGACTTGAATGTGAGTACTTCGCATGATATTGTGCACCGGTGCGAGACTCACTGTCTGCCTATTGATGTGCATTTTGAGCACATTTGAGCATGACATTGACTGCAATATTATGCCACCGAATTTACACAGCATCCCACCAGAAGAGCAGATAATTTATCCTCGAAAGATGAGACTATGCTGTGAGGAAATCGTATATGGGAAAAAGAAGGAAAAGGCCGGTCTAAGTTGACCAATATGTTCATGTTGGCTTATACCGTTTCCAAAGTCGAACAGGGCGAGCTACACGGTAAATCAACTTGATAGAAAGCAAGAATTTCTATTTAGAAAATGAGAACTCGACTCACACCTGAGAGCCCCATCCTCAATGATAAGTTTGTGGTGAGGACTGAACCTGCCTATATGTCTTTGATCCCAAAACCTCCAGTCTACGCAAAACAAAAATCAATACGCTTCTATCGCTATGCGAACAGAACCAGTAACATATATGGCCATTTATCCCATGCGCACATCTAGAACATGAGGTACGCTGTCATCAATGCAGCCAGCAAAGCTGTCACAGACGCAGCTTGATATGTATGTGGAGCTAGGCTCGTGGTACCGCAACAACTGTCACGGTTGTATGTCACGTTATTCATCTGCGCGGCAACCTCAAAGACAGAGCCAGGGAAGCCACCGTAATTGTAATAGTCCACGTTGAGAATATTGGGAGCCCGGCCCCAGTCAGAGCGGCAGTTGTTGGCCGCAACACCCAGGCTGCCATAGCCCGTGACGTTATTAGTCTCGTTGAGGAGTGCCACAGCGGGAACCAGAATTTCGGCACCAAAAACGTTGAATTCGGCGTTGAGGTTGTGGTTCATGAGGTACAGGCGGTTCTTGGCTGATTTCTTGCTCAGATCGGGAGGTCGCTGGACAGTGCAGGGAAAGTCACGATCCAAGGGATCAAAAGGAGTCTCCCACATCTGTGTGAACTCATCGAGAAGCCAGGGATACTTCTTCTGGTCCGACACGTAGTCGATGAACATGATGACTCGCTTGCCACGAATGATCAGATCTTCCAGAGTGGGCCAGTCTTCAAGGGCCATTGGGAGGTAAGGCGCTTGGTAGACATACTTCAAAATGCCGGTCTCTCTGATGTATGGTACGTAAAGATCGGGATGGGAGTAGTTTCCATTTCCAAGAAGAATGGTGACAACATCGTATGGGTGGTCGTCAACCCACTTTCGTACTCTGGTTAACCAGTCGGTGATGGGACCCGCGTCAAGAAGATCGCAGGTCGAATGGCAAAAGTGTGGCACTGATGAGTTGCTAGGGAACTGGATCTGGGCCTGAAGGAAGCGAATGCCATCATTAAGTTGTGTCTCAACCTCAAGCTCCTGGTTAGAGCCAGAATTACCCGGTCTTACGAAGGGTGAGTTGTGGCAGCCAACCATCGTGATATTGCCGTACTTGCGCTTGCAAAGCTCGACATAATTGTTACAGGGCTGTGTGTTTGTAGGCTTTGCTTTCGTCGTGGTAGTCGAGGTACCATTTGCTGTGGCGGTTCCTGTGCCAGTCTCTGTCAGGTTGCTGGTAATGGTAGTGCTATCTGTGACATCTGTGGGGAAAAGGCCTGTGAGGGTGCTCGTGAATTGGTCCGATTCGGTATCGCTGGAGCCCTGCAGTGTGATCTTAGAGGCGTAGGAAGAATATGCGCCTGTGGGAGGACCGGTTTGTCGTGTAATTTTCTGTGTTCGTGTACCTCCAATGAAGGTGAGGTCTGAAGACGCTGATAAATCGACTGTCTGACCCGCTACTTGACTGGAAGTCAAAGCCAGAGCCGCAAGTATTGAGCCCCGGAGCTTCATGGCGGAAAACTGATCCTGAAAGAGTTTGTGATAGGAGAGAATATCTCTGGTAATGCTCAGGATAAGTTGGAAGGGCGATGTGAGGGAGCTCGCTAGTCGCAACAAGCTTTACAACTGGAGCTCGAGGTCCACCTATTGAAGCAGGGCCCACGTCGATTTAAGGTAGCACAAGATCAAGGGAGCTCCTGTAGGCAAAGCAGGCTGGAGAAAGAGAAGAAACAAAACCGAGTTGTGCTCTTGATGAGGTATGTAGTAGAACAAGATCCCACTTAGTGCGATCTGCGACGACTCGCGCAGTCCTGTCCTTGATCCCTGCTTGAGAAACACCAGACTGAACAGTGTCAAGAGAGCCCACTTTTGCGAACAACGACAGATCGGCGAGAGGAGGTGGGTATGATTAGGAGGAGAAACCTCAAGTACTAAGTCACTGTAGAGACCAGTGGGAGGATGTGACAGGTGTGGCGGTTGGAAAACCTTCTTTTGTTTTGTGCACTGCCTTGCTTGGCTTCTTAGTCAAGAGTACCTATGGTCCTATCCCAATCTTAGACGAGATTACGAATAAAAAGAGATGAAAATGAAGGACCCAAGGAAAAAGGAGAGCGAAAGCGTGATAGTGGCTTTGTCACGACTTGGCAAAGAGAGCAGAAAGAAAAATAAAAATAAAAATAAAAATACCGGACAAATTGGCCAAGGTCAGTAGGTTGGTTGTTAGTTAGTGCTTTATTCGGTGATGCGGCCTCACCCACTGTGACATAATGACATATGGATGTGTCTATGAATAAACTGGACAGTTAGCCCTGCCTCACCCTCTTAGCGGTAATAACGGCAGGAATTGACAGTGTCAATTGGCCAATGTTGAGCCGCAAAAATAAACGCACAAGTCATGTTAAGTTTCTGACTGTTTCCGTAGCGCTAAGAGAGTGTCAAATACCCGAAAATCCGAGCGTACTCGTTACCACAGCGCTTGTTGTTCACGAAATTTTGCTGGATGGTGTTGAAACGCGTCATCATATTGGGCCGCAGCTAAGACCCAGCCGGTAACGCGGCACATCACTTCCTTTTCTTCACCTGAGGCTCGGTAGTTTGGGGCTAGAGTAGAAATGGATTGGATTGGATACCAGAAGACAAAAGCGAAAGCCAAGCACCAATAACCTATGATAGTGGCATGGCGAGTCGTAAATCCAAGAACTCTTTCTTAGGCGCCTATTCGAAACGATTCCATTCTTTCCATGTGACTTGCTACTTGACAAGCACTACATGGTATACTTAGGCTTTCACCAACTGTATGTACCATAATACGGGCGGCTGTCCAGGTTCTTCATCCAGCTTCAATGGACAAATGGAAATCTATTCGCTCAGCTTTCCCAGGTTCTGATGCCCCCTTACCCACAGGCCCCAGGTAGGTGTGTATAAGCCTTCCATCCCTTTGCCGCTGCATTGTCGGTCCCTAGGCTCCCCAGGGATGCTGCTGTCCTAGGCTCCAGCTGTATTGCAGGGGCATTCCACCAAAAGCACATAAGCTCTCCACTGATGGAGGTCCTCTATCCCTTTTAGGTCAAGGTTTCGGAAGGGCCCACGACCCTTTTGGCGCCTCTTCGATCATGGATTGCATGGATCCATGCCGCCTGGCAAGATCCTTGGAATTGGGATTTTCCCTTTCATCATGACGTTTGCTCCACTGTCTCTGTGAAAGCTGTCGCTCCTTGCTCCTCCAAGTACCTTGCAGCTGGTGTTGACCCTTTGGCTGGCCCACTTCGCAACGCATTTCTCTACTGCATACAACTTCTTCGTTATCCTGTCGCTACCTTTCTTTTGTTCTCCGGATTACGAAGTCTTTCGTGTCCCCATTTGTTTCTTATGTTCTGTTTGTGGACTGTGTTGACATTCAACCGCATACCACTCCGCGATTATCATTTCCTTCCATTTTTCTTCTTGCTCTGTTCGTTATTTGTTCCATCGCTGGTATCCTGCACCACATCACGCAATTAGAAGGCATCACCATCAAACGAAAGAGTCTTTGGATAGCTCACTCCGATACTGCAGTGCCTACCTACCTTGGCACCTTGCCATGGCGAACGTGCATAGGCGAAACACGGCCTTCGCTGCTAGCACGCTATACTTTTTGTCGATACCCTTCTTGATTCTCGTCATAATCGGTAATACCCATATCAATTCGACATTAAACGACATATACTTCTTCAAGCTTGATGTTTCTCAAGTTATACCGATCTCGGTCGATAATTCGAAACTCCTTAATTCTGTTGCTCGGAGTTTAGGTCTGCATGATTTCTACCAGGTCGGACTATGGAACTTTTGCGAAGGCTACAACGATGAGTATGCTTTCCAAGTATCACATGTGGCATACGATAGCTAATAACACAACCCAGGGGCGTCACCTACTGCTCTAACCCCAAGCAATGGTACTGGTTCAACCCTGTCGAGATTCTTGTGAGCGAACTGCTCGCCGGAGCTCGGATTGCACTCCCTGCTGAGGCCGTCACTGTCCTCAACTTGCTCAAGATAGGCTCTAGAATCATGTATGGATGTTTCATGGCCGGCATATGCATCGACTTTGTCCTCATTCCGCTGAGCCTCCTCGTTATTCGCACCCGTTGGTGGAGTCTGGTTATAACGGTTCTTGCTTTCTGCACAGCGGTTCTTATTTCGCTCGCAGCTATCATTGCAACTGTCATAAGTGTTGCTGCTAAGGTCGCACTCACGGCGCAGGATCAACTCAACATCAAGGCAAATATCGGGATCAAGATGTTTGTCTTCATGTGGCTGGCTGCTATCTTCACCGATGTGGCGTTCCTGCTACATGCTGCCATGAGTTGCTGTTGTAGACCTAATAGGGACAAACCGCAGAGTCCCCAACCAGAGATGAGGGCAGCGCACCCAAGCCTTCGTCATAGGAGAGGGCATAGGTCATCGTCACATTCATCATAGGAAGTTATGCGGATCTAGCTTCAAATTTGAGGCCCTGCTGATGAACAAATTTGGTGTGGAAAGAACACCTTTGGCCCAGAGTTTCAAGGTGGTACAGAAGCTAGACCTCTTGAAGTTCTGGGGCCCAGGCATGAAATCAGAAGCCTGCGCGATAACCAGGATTGCGCGCCTACTTAGACTGTTTGGCTCATTGCATTACACGGAGCAGGGAATAATTGCCTAAAGCATGCTCAATTCAGGTGTTTGTCGCCTTGAGCATAAGGGATGCATAGTACATAGGATTTCACGGTATAGACGGGCGAGCGAGGTCAGGGAACAGGCCATTCAAAATGACTGTGTTGGGCTGTTTCCCACGCAGATGACATTCTTCCACGGCGTTAATACTCAAATAATAGAATATATATACTGGAGAAAACATGGCGTTGTAGTAACCGTTTCTGGATCCAGCTGATCCTCTTATCATGTGAGGATCTCTATTTCAACACTTGGTAATCTCACTGGAGCGCCTCAGAACAGTCGACACTATCTTGAGCCCGAGGCACTCAACCTCTAGCTATCATAAAGATTATATTTCAGCAAAAAGATTGACAAACAAATGGTCATGTTTCCCACACTTGAATTACGGAATGATACGATCATTGGAAGAACAGGTCTTTACTGATTTCGCGTTCTGCTAGCACACTTACTCATCCAAGAAACATCAATGGCTTCACACAAGACCAGAACAAACTCTACAGTGACTGTCACACCGCTGGCCAATATTTCAGTCATGATGGTCGTGACCTTGCCATACGCAGTCTAAACAGACTATACGACATGCTCAAAGCTCGAACTCTGATCAGTATTATAGACTTCGGAATACTTCTTGCTTTTGAAGAGAAATCCACAACTATAGGATGAAACCTGTTTAAGAATCCGAGTCTTTCGCAGAGAGGATACTGGGGCCGATAGGCAACTATCGGAGAAGCGCTCTCGAGGCACTGCACACAGAATGAGAACTGAAGACGTCGTAAGAACCATTACAAGAAGGGTCAATGAAAGGAAATCGGAGGGATGCACGCCTGAGCTTATGATTCTGCACAGGACTTGTAGGCGATGACAAAATTGAAACTCCAGGACAGCCAAGAGCTTATCATGCGCAAGATGACGCATTACGATCACTATTGTTACCCCAGTGAAGGTATGAAGGGTGATAAGATACGTAACAATAATAAAGAAACGGCATTCGAGGCCAATGGGAGGATTGGTAAACCAGAAGCGGTATCATAGACAAGACCTGATTGTCACTTGTCCTACACTTTTATGATGGGTCCAGGATATGCTGAAAGAAGCATGAACAATAGTGACAAATGGTAAATTGAGCTCAAGACATGTCCTTCAAAGTTGAAAATTCGAACGAAAGAGGGAAGAGATATCAGGGACAGAAGACGGAATTCGGGGGTTAGGAAACCCCCATCAACTGGTGTTTAACCAAGCCAGTCATTATTTGATTGACTATCTAATGATTACAAAGTAATAAGCCGCGTCTTCATCTACCATAACCCTTGCGAGCAGCATTGTTGCCAACTATCAATGAATATGTCGCGTCCAGTGATAAGACAGTGAACTATGTATGGCTGATCTCAGAATAATAGCTCATACTGCTGACCATAGGTTATGGCCGTGTGAACATGCCTGTTTCTGAGGGCTCGACTTAGGCAGTTGGTGTGATGCCTGTCATAAGGTCCTCATCTTCTATTAGAGAATCGAAGCCCACCCCAGGATCTGCAGGGTCCTTATCTGCGCGCTTCTGTTCCCTAACAGCGTGTTTCACGTACTCCTTGCTATTACCCAACCGTTCGTTGGCTGCCTTGTACTGGTTTCCAAGACTTTCGATACTGTGGTAACGCTGGGCAATCTGCTGGGCAAACCTTGCCTCTGTCATCGCCTCATTGTCGTCGTGGAAGTGCAGATAGAGTTCACCGCCATTGTTGCCCGGCTGTAGCTCGCCTTTTAACAGACCGGAATCAATCATATCTTGAATCAAGCGTGTGGTAGCATCGTCGTCTGTGAGGAATTCACCTGTCTCGGCACTGAGCGTCGAGAGACGCACTTGAGAAATGGACACCCGTACATATATGTCGCGGAGGTTGATGATTTGCCACTTTGGGTACGCCGCCACGACCTCGGAAATCAACGATGAGGTGCCGTCTTCTTCCCAGACCTGTTGGTTGGCCTCAATGTCCGCCTTGAGCTGCGCTGCATTCGTTGTTGTGAACCAAGTGGTGATACTCTTGTATGGCGTACTTAGTGTGGAGAAGGTATTCTTGGCTATCGTCGCAGTGTATGATGGAATGCTTGGCTCTTTTCCATCCTTGAGTAGCCCAACCAGCAGCCATCGCTTGTACGCTTCATCCATGACCTTACTGACGCCTTTGTCTTTTGCTGGGTGTGTAATGACGCGCTCGAGAGCCCGGTAGGCTTTGGTCCAGTTTCGTCGTGACATGTAGCATTGCGCCGCAAGGTGATTATACTCCAAGACGGCCGAGCTCTTCACATCCCCGGTAAGACCTGTGTCAACTGAGATGAAGGAGGCGGGATGCAGACTACTATCACATAAGAGTTTGGCGTCCTTCTGGCCCGCCATACCAGGGTAGAATGTAAGATCACAATCGAGAACCTTGAGAGCGGGCTCAATCCAGGATGTTGAATAGGCGATTTTGGCGAGTGTGAGATGGGTAGATGTGAACATGCTTCCTGTAGGATCGAGTCGCAGTATAGCAGCAGCCAAAGCCTCTACAGCGACCCTTGTCTAATTGCAGGAAAGTTAGCGCCTTGCGATGTCATGGAGGAGTGGCGCGTACCGTAAATAGCGTGCCCGCTGCGACGTCTTCAAGAAGCTTTCGGAATTCAGAGCCCACATATCGTATCTGGAGAGGGTTGAAGTTGAGTAGGAATCGAAGCGTCTCGTCCAAGAGTGTGTTTCGTTCGCTACCGTGTGCGGGGTTCGATGTTTGTAGTGAGAGAAGGAGGATGGCTTGAAATGTGATAGAGTCGATCGAGGGGTCAATGTTCTGGGAGTGTTAGCTAGAATTAACAAAGATACTGTGAGACTTACTTGTAGGATTTGGCTAGCATTGGCACTGATGACTTCCCGTTGGTTCGCAAACAGCGACGTCAAAGCTGCGACATGATCCCGAATAGCAGCATCATACTTCTTGACAGAATGAGCGGCGGCCTGAGTTGGCGTGAAGGCAGCTAGAACGGCCGCAACGGTGTCCATCATCAGCTGGGATCTGAATACTCAGGCTGATTCTCAATGTAGTGGCTGGTTATGTGAAGTGTGGAGTTTGAATTGATGAAACTGTTACACTGATCATCTCCTTATCATGCTCGTAAAAAAACTCAGAGTTATGACGAAGAAGTTTGTGTTGTAAGGCTTCGGTCCGAATTGAGGTACGAAGAATCAGATGATATGAAGTTTGTTGTTGCTCTCCAAACTCACAGGCAGGCAACACTCATGAGCACAGCTCTCGCATTGGAGTGGAGGGGTGGTGACGTTGTAGGTCCGGGAATTAGCCGTCCGAGCTTATCGTCTAGTGGATCTCGATAAGAAGCTGCCCCACCACCACCAAAGGTTAACTCTAGACCAGAAAGTGATGGGTCGGGGATAGCTTCATTTATTTGTCTTACAGTCTGTTCTTCACAATTCTGTTTGCGAGGCAAGAATGAACTGACGGAAATTTTACAAGAATAGATTTTGGTCTAGAAGTCGCTTGATTTTCAACCACATACTGTTCTAGGCCACTTGCGCAAAACTCCTGTACTAGACCTGACATTGCACAAGGGCTAGTATAGCGTGGCATGGTACAATTTGACATAAGCGGAACAATAGATACAAACCTAACTTAGTGATTTCTCAAGAAACATGGTTGGTTAATGACAAAAGAACTCAGAGATCATTCAGCTATCTACGAAGCAAGCCTCAGCGCAGCGTCTCAGAGATCGCCTTTCAAAGATTATACTAAAGATTGGGTTCGTATCTAATATGAAATGATCAAACAGAAAAGAGAGTAATATCTAAGGTGCTGAACAACACATCGATCGAACAGCCTTCAACAAATTTCCAGCAGGTACATCAAAACAGGGGATTCATTCCCATTGCTTATCTTTCTGATACATCGACTTGTCAAAAGTCTAGTCGGTGTAATCCTTTTTCTTTGTTTTCGTATAGGTAGCTTGTTTGCCCGACACACAATAACTAACGAATATAATGGCCAGCTGAGACCGAAGAGCGGCGAGGCGAAGATCCGTTCCAGTTCTGGATTGCCGGCGAGGCCGTGAACCATTCAGTCTCTGACCCTGTCAGTGAGCGCTTCTCAATTGCCGGCGCAGTAAGCAGTCCCTCGCGAGTCTGAGAGATACGATTTTTCTTGCTTGATTTCTGATTTCTCTCCGGGCCAATGGGAGCCAGGACTGTCGCGGTCTGAGGGACATCCTCATTTCCACCACCTCGCCATCCAGACTGAAGGATGGCTTGGCTGCTACTAGCAGGCAAGTCTCGATTGCGGTGCTTCTGAAGCTCTTCCTGGTGATCTCGCCACCACTTGGGGAACCCATGAAACAGGCCCAGAGATTGCTGCGTAGCCTTGTCGAAAGGCATCTCGTGTTTGTATTTGCAGCCCTGCTGAGTAAAGGCGCAGGTGCCGTCGTGGATCCATTTGTCACAATAGATCTTGGTTCTGCGTTGCTGAGTAGGTGATGTTGCAACAATACGATCAATTCTGGTCTAGAAAATGACGTTAGTCCTGCTCCAGGGAAAGAGAAAAAAGGCACAAGGGAGGTAGCGAAATACTCCCAGAGGCAGATTACCTGGAGGATATCAGAAGCTGGGCCAGTTGGTGCCTATACACTCAGCATCGTTTACTGTGTGCGGCGTATTCAATTCACGTACCTTAAATGTGACAGGCTGATTCATCCCAGGAACCCCTTGTGGTGGCTGCATGTGCAAGTCCGGAAGCAGTACCATTCCTTGGGCGCTTGTCTGGGTAGCAGGCAGTTCGATGAGGGCTGGAACCATGTCTGCCGGAATCAGTCTTGTGTACAGCCCGTCAGGTCGCTTTACACAGTACGCATAGCCGTTGAGGCAATCAGAGATGCTCACAGGCCCGCCGTCGTTGTTGGAAGGAGAGGGATGAATTGGAGAACTCATAAGCGAGTGCTTGGTACCGGGGGCAGCGCCATTCATGGGGTTTGCAGATGGTTGAGAACCTCTCCAGTTACCGGATGTCATGCCTCGTGGAGCAGAAAGCTGGGAGACTTGAGTGTTCTGCTGCCAGCCTCCATAAGACACTTGAACAGGATAACCGTTACCACCAACCACATGAAAGTGATTGTTGGAGGACGGTTGAGAAAGATCCATAGAACTTGCCCGGTTCATAATGTTGAGAGCTAAGATGGTGTTGCGATGAAGTTTAAGCCCAGCGATGAATACGAGATCTTTTGACAATGTATTGAAGATAAGGGTTATTTCTGATTTGGTGAGAAGGCGAAGAAGGCTAGTTCTTCACCCAGTGATGATCGAAGTTAGGATTGGTATTGGTAGAGACAACCTTATACTAGACGATTTGGTAAGTGTAGCGTCTGATGACTACAAGAAGCCTTGGTCCCAGGAGCATCCACACACGGCCTATCGAACGGCTAGGAACTGGGACACGGGTAACGGAAGACGGGTTATAACTTCGAGACATGCGCTGGCAAACAGCAAACGGAAGACAGCGTCTATGTTTAACAATACTGTGTTAAAGTCTACCAGGGTGGCTCGAGAACACGGTATAGGCAAGAGGATGGGAATAGTGCTTAATTCTAGGTGGAGGTCCAAGAGGCTTGAGCTTTTCTTATACTTGAGAATACGGTCAACAAGCACTATGGCATGTTTGCTTGACGTTGAGGCGTACTCTACAAAACAGATGCTACGATTACGGTTACCTGCAGCGACAGTTTGCCGGCACTGACCGACCTTCAAACACTCGACCTAAAAGATCAGCAAGGCTCATGTGTGCATTCGTGAAAGTTTTCATTCAAAGATCCCTCGTCTGTTCTATGCTGCCTATCATCTTGCCTCGCCATACTGAGGACGTTAGCCATGTCGCAAGCTTCCAAGGTTGCTTGCTTGTCAGCTTGCCGTCCTCCTTCGCTGGGTACCCAGCTCCGCGTGCATGATGCCGCCTGGCATGCAAGCAAGCCTAAATCAAAATGTCTAGCAAAGCAAAGGGCTTGTTGTTCACCCTTAATTCACACCAAACGTGGGGGAATTATTGTATCAGCGCGGCTGCTTGCGCTGAGGAACCGCGTTTTCTTTATGTCCAAAGTAACATCATCTGTGCTGCGTTCCGCTTTTACCGGTAAGCGACCTTAGGCGGTTTAGTAGAACCGCCTTGTATTGTTTCCTGTCCTCAGTCTCAGGTTCCGAACGTTGGACCCAATCAAGGGCTACTCTAACTTCGGCTTCTGAGCGGAGGCGAATGTTTCTGTAATCAACTATTTGGTTATTAGGAGCATGGGGTTGGGTGAGAATCACCCGCTCAGGTGGTACAGGGTCTGTAGATTTGCCCTGGTAGAGGTAATTACCCTTGATATATCGGGTGAAGTCAATGGCCATTCCGGTATTTACTGGTCCACTCCCTTGACGGTAGGAGTTTTGCATGGGGTAGCCGGAGGTCGCTGTGCCATTGTCTTGGATACTCCCTTGCTGCTTGGGGTTTTGGGTGTTCCCGATTTGCCACGTTGGCTGCTGCTTTTGCTGTTTGGCGTGGTTGTTTGGTGTTTCTTGCCGGTTCTTGCGACTGGCTTTTTGCTGTTCACCAATGACTTGCTGCGGTCTGGCGTTACGGGCGTTCGATGCTTGGAGGGCTTGGAGGGCTTGGAGGGCTTGGAGGTCTGCGTCGGCGTCTGTGTTGCAGTCTTGTTAATTTTACTTTTGCGGCTTGAATCTTTCACTGGTGTCGTGGACGGGATTGTTTGTTTAACAGATGGGATCTTTTGGCGTTTACCTTTTGCCAGTGACGGATCTTCCTCCTCAGACTCTTCTCCAGAGTCACCACCAGCAAAGTCATCAGAGGAGTCTGACGGCTCAGCTTCGGCATCGCCAGGGATGGGGTGATCTAGGACGTTCGTCTTGTAGTTGATAGCCTGTGAGGTGGTCAGCTGTTGATATCTAGAACTTTACAAACCAATAGCCTACCTGTCGACGTCGACCACCACGACCCAGAACCTCCCGATTTACTTCAGCTTGACGCTGTGCTTCTGCCTCACGTTGGGCCAGAATACGATCCCAGACGCTTGAGTTGATGGCTTCTGGTTCGGCCATCTCTTCGGTAGCAAGTCCAGCGTCGAAGCCGGACTTATCGTTGGACCACACCTTGGTGTAGGAGAACGATGCCCCATCATCAGGTTTGCTTTCTGTGTCGTCTGTTCGATCTAGAAGTGCATCCACAGCAGCAGAATCATAGTGGATAGACTTCTTTTCATAGTCATCGTTAAACAAGGCTTGGGCGCCGTGTTTCAATATTGACTCCAAATCATCACCAGCAAGTTCGTCGTCGTCCATGCTTTCGATCAGAGCATGATCCAAGGCCATCTTCTTCTTACCGATTTGCATAATTCTTTCTTCAACCGAGTCTACAGTCATCAGTTGGAAACAAAGGACCTTCTTCTTCTGTCCAATGCGGTGAGCACGGGACAATGCCTGGATATCCTGGTGTGGGTTGAAATCAGGATCAAGGATGATGACTGTATCTGCAGTAGCGAGATTGATGCCAACACCACCAGCTCGTGTTGAAAGCAGAAACGCAAAGATGGGCGAGTCAGGGGCGTTGAAAGCATCAATGCGGCGTTGTTTTTCCAGACTGCTGATACTGCCATCGAGACGGCGAAAATCGTAGCCTAGGCCGCTGAGGAAATCCTCAATGATATTTAGTTGCTGTAAAAACTGGCTGAAGATCAACACGCGATGCCCCCTTTCCTGGAGTTTGGGAAGCATGACTCGGAGAAGTAGGAGCTTGGCCGATGCCTCGACCAGGTTGCGTTGAATTACTGTTTGGTCATGGTGACGCTCTTCAATGGCTTCCGAGTACATGAAAGGATGGCAGAGGCATTTTCGCAGCTGCATTAAAATGTTGTTGAGAGATCCTCGTTCCTTCTTGTTCATCTTGCTGTTGGAGAACATGGCCTTGATGAGCTCTGGATTTTTGGCCATGATACTCTTTGAGAGCTTCTCTTGAATCACAGTCATTGTGACCGGCAGAATGATTTGTGTCATGGGAGGCAAAAATTTGAGAACACCTGCTTTGGTTCGGCGGAGGAAGTATGGTCGAATCTTGTTGTGCAACTTGGGTAGCGTCTCCTTATCAAGAACCGCGTACTCTGCGTCCAGTTCTTCAGCATTCTGCTTCTCATCAATGAACTGTAAAAGATTGAACAGCTCCCTCTTGTTGTTCTGGAGTGGTGTGCCAGTAAGTAAAAGTCGAAATGGAATTCGCATTGAGCGAAGAGCACCATACAAAATGTTCTGGTCGTTCTTCAGGCGCTGGCCCTCGTCAACCACAAGCCCTGCCCAATTGATAGACTTGAAGAGAGCCTTTGTCGCAGGGTCCTGTGCTGAATCATAGGACATGATCACAACGTGTGCCTTCATGTCAGTAGATCCGTTGGGGAACAGCTCGTACTTGTAAGCAAGTGCCTGTGGTTCTCTTCCGCCATGATAAGCGACCACTCGGAGCTCTGGCACCCATTGCTTGAACTCACGGCGCCAATTCGGACATGTGGCATTTGGAACAACGACAAGAAAAGGCCAGCACTATTGTTATGTCAGTAAAGTTGCCGTCGGCTTCTTAGACACTGGTGCTTTACCTTAGGGCTGTCTTGGACTAATGAAGTCACAAGGCCTACGACCTGAACAGTCTTTCCTAAGCCCATCTCATCTGCGAGAACCACACTGCGACCTGAGTGGTAGTTCCCCAACAACCAATTAACTCCTTCAATCTGGTATCCCATGAGCTTTCCACGTTTGAGACCGGCAGGTTGCTCTTCCAACTCCTCGAACGGCTCGGCTTTGTAAGCCTTGACTCGTTCTCTGATCTTGTGCTGAGATTCACTCTTGAAGTGTTTGCCTTCAATATACTCGTAGTAAGCCTCCACAAAGGAGGCATAGATATCACCTGCATCCTCTGATGGTGGCGTATCCCACACAACGTCGTCGTAGCCAAGACCTTGAAACTTGACAAAGATTTTGCTGACGTTGGCCAAGTTCTCTATTTCGTCTTGTTTTGTCTTTGGTCTCGGGGCCGATGGGTCCAGTTTGGCGTTGAGAACTATATCCGGCATGAGGAACTCGTCTGGAATAGCCTCTCGCTCGCTGAGTTTCATCAAATCCTGCTCGAGATCTCTTTTGCCGAAGGAAGTGCGCATCGTGGGCGCTGCTACACCATACACCCACGCGCCCGGCTTCCAGTCACAGTGAGCATAAGATCGACTTTCCCACTTGATCAGATATTCCTTGTCATCCTCTCGAACCTCAGTATACAGTGGCCGAGGATCTTGTTTGGCAAGCTCTGTTGACGTTGGGCGCCATGCCACCAGCCGATGAATCTTGTGTCTGGCATTTGCACACTCTTTGCATTGCCAGTCGATGGAATGGTCTTTCAAACGCTCGGACTTGAGATCTGTTCCGATTGTTCCGCCTCTAGCGCCCGGAAGATGATCAACGTGCCAGCCTCGATGACACGAAGTACATCGGAAGAGGACCGCATCAGCGTTGTTAAGAAGGTCCGGAGGAACCTGAGTGATTGGGTCAACGCCACCATTCTGTTCACGAAGCTTCTCTTCCTGTCGAGATGTCTTCTTTTCGGAAAAGGCAGCACAGCTGCGGCCCGGAGACTTGCATGCCTGACACATGCTATGCCTGGGAGCAGCGTCATCCTTTTTATTTGGGACGCCAATACAGAACCTGCACTGCATGACGAAGTCATCCTGACCGACCTTAGTAACCATATGCTCGCGAGCACTGCGGTATCCCAGGCAGTTCTTGTGGTAAGACAATGTGCAGCCCTGACAGTGAATCATTTGGCCCCGTTGTCGTGAACCTCCGCAGGTGTGGCAGGTATCCATGTGCATCGAAGCAAACTCTGAGTCGGAAGGAAGTGGTTGAAAAACCTCTCTGATTGAGATGATCTTCGGGGCGCCTGGGGCCCTGTCATCGGCAATATAGAAGGAATCCTCATCCATTTGGGCATCATCTCGCATGCTCAGGGTATTCCTCGTGGCTCTGGAGGAACGTCGAGGTGCTTCAAACTCGATATCTGAGTCAGGGGACTTCTGGCGCAAAGACCGAGCCTTTTGTCGCATACTCGTAGTGCTAAGACGCTTCGACTTCTGTCGCGACCTAGTAGGGCGCCCTTTCTTGGGCGCAAGATCGGAGACAACGATAGGCATGAAATCATCATCTTCTTCGCCTGACGAAACAGGGGGGGCATCTCCAAGCAGTTCATCATGGTCTTGACTATTGATGCCGTTCTTAAAGGACATACGAGTCAGTTGTCTTGGATGTCGAGTTCTCAACGATCTGGTGGCCCCTAAAGGCTCTGGCTGTAGATCGTCCAGATCGTCTTCATCTATCACCAGGGCAGGGCTACGGGAAAGTTGCTTGGTGTTCTCTCTAGAGCGAAGGCGTCGGGATACGCTTCGAGACGAACGTTTTCTCTGGACGGGCTCTTCGTCATCATCCTCCACCTCCTCATCAATGTCCATACGGTCAGAAACAACAGACTCCTGTCCAGAGTCCCACTCATCGTCCTGCATGTATTTTCGCTTGCGGGCAGACATGTCGTCAAGTTCGTGTGGCCATAGGCCTTGGCTGAATCGGGCCAATGCAGCTCTTCCGTTCTCAAGGTTAACGAGTTCCGCTGTAGATATCTTGAGATAGGATCAGTACCATGCGGTGAAAATGAAACAGAAGATATTGAGAGGGAGTGCGTGCAAGTGTGTTGTAAGCAAAGAAATAAAAGGTGGGAAAAGTCGTGATAAAAAAGGAGATGCAGCTGTGGGGGCACAATAGAGAAGAATGGGTTTGCAAGCTAGGCAGTGAATAAGGCATATTATAAACAAGAGCTCGCATAATATATTTGCGACCCCAGCTTTGAAGGTGCAGGCTAATAGCTTGAGCGGCCTTCAAGCATATAGGAAATAGCGTTTGTAGGCCATGCAGGGAAAGCAGCTTGGCATCTCCTTATGAATTAATGAAAGAATGCCCACCTACCAGCTCTTTTCGCCCATCTGTGAACTCAACATGATACTTGATCATGCCACGACTTGGCGGGAGCTCCCCAGATATGAACTCGACGATATTGCTATGAACGGGCGAGTACTCGTTACGCTTCTCAATGGGCATTTCTGGAATCGCAACCTCAAACTTGGAGTTAGGCTGAAGAAGTCTAGAGATGCTGGATTCATCTTCTTCGATTTGGGGAATGTCTTGTTCCTTATCCTCGCCTCGAGCATTCATATTCCCAAGCGCAGTTGGCCGCCGTTCGGTATTCAGATCAGTGTCTGCAGGCAGAGAACCATCGTTTCCATTGAGGTCCGCCAGAAGCCACTCTAGCGAGCGCTCAATAGCGTTATCATCTTGGTCAACAAGGCCCTTGAGGGGCTCGTAGGGAGAGTTTTCAGTGTCCATCTGGCGGCTGCCGAACGCGTCGCATTAATCGCAAAGAAGATATTCGTAAATCGGTCGAGACCTGGCGGGGTGAATGGCCTTTGGGGATACGGTGCCGTTCGTCAGAATCGCTAGATAGACAAATGGTTTAGTTGAGTTTGAGAAGCTGGATCGTAACTTGGTAAGTTTGGCGGCATGGCTGAGGTTTCATAACGGAGAACTTGTTTGTTGCCCTGGGTTAGTCAAGTCAAGGTTAAATTCATCGGTATCAGGAAACGCGACAGTCGCATTCAAACGCGTTAAAAGTTTGGCCCAATTAACACCACCTGGGCCAGGGATTGTAATGGCCCCGCCATGATTAATGCGCTCCTGTCGAGTCTCACCGCCCAGCTGCTCCCGCCAAGACGCCCAGCGATTAGGTAGCATGGCAGGGCAGAAAAATAATTTAGCGGGGCCGCTGATAATTATTGAAACTTCTATCTCAGTTCAGAAAAAGAATTTCTGAACAAACTTGGCTTACAACCTGCAATCCGGCAGGCAAGACAACCGCATCCAGAAAAGGGCAATTTATCTTATAGCTATATATAGCCACGTTGTTCAATGCTTACCCCTACACAACTGAGGGTTGTTGCTCTAAACCACCCATTGGCAAGGCTTCATCCCGCTACCAGGAGTTTCGCCCCCATCTTTGTTCGAGCAAAAGGTCTCTCGGCCATCATCCGGGGATCGATCAGATCTGAAAGAATTCAAAACGGCCCAGAAAGCTTCGATACCCGCAATGCCTATAATGATACTGGTCGACGAAAAGCAGGAGGCGGGCGCCTCACTCGTCCTAAAGAGCCCCCCCACCGACCCCGAGACGATTTCTTCGCAAAGTTCAGTGCAAGAGCCGTTGACTCCGGTGGCACACGAAATTGGCGTCAGGAACAGAAGCTGAAAAAGAAATTAAGGAAAAAGGATGAGGAAAAGAAGGAACGAGAAGAGAGAGAAGAGTTAGGCTTAGGCCGCCGAACTAGGAGGAGACGATTCGCCGATCCTGAAAACGAATTCGGAAATCGCAGCTTCGTACACCGAATGAAGTATGGCGACCTCAAGGAGGTGGCCGACAGTTTGAACGTAAAGCAGCCTGTTCGACCGCGACCATTACCTGAAGCTCAAAAGGAGCGCATGTTTGGTTCCAGAAATGGGGATAATGATGTTGCACGATACGAACGACGAGAGCCATCAAATGAGAAGTTCGAAAAGTTAAATCAGCAATTCAATCGCTCAATACGACGCCCTGAAGATCCGCAACAGAGTTTTGGCCGGTTCGGCCATCAAGATCGTCAGTCAGATATCTTTGGTAGATCGTCCAACGATGAATTTAACGGATCCCAGCGGAGATTCGATCGTTCACAGCCTAGCGACTTTCGTCATGACAACGCTCGAGAATACCGACAGAATGACCAAGGAGATAATTCTGTCGATGTTAAGCGTGGAAAGAAAAAGGAGATGATGGCCATGACTCTCAAGTACACTACCGCTGCTTCACAGTTCCTTTACGGTCGATCAGTTGTCAAAGCAGCACTGGGGCAGAATCGACGAAAGTTGTATAATCTCTACATCCATGCCAATGAAAACCGAAAGTATAACACGGATACTGTTACCTTGACGCGAATGGCGAAGAAACTCAACGTGCCCATAAAAATCGTGCCTCCTGAAGAACAACGAATCATGGATAAGATGAGCATGGGGCGACCTCATAATGGCTTCGTGCTTGAGGCCTCCCCTCTACCCCAGATCCCTATCAAATCTCTTGGCAAGTTGGAGGAAAGTCCTGGTCGCCTGGGCTTTCACGTGGACCTTGATCACCAAACCAAGGAAGAAGCAACGATAAATGGCACCGACACATTTATTCGACGGTCCAATGATGTGATGCCCAAGCCCTTTGTCTTGCTTCTCAATGAAATTCTCGACCCGGGAAACTTAGGCGGTATCATTCGCACTGCGAGCTACCTCGGCGTTGACGCCGTCGGTATCACCAATCGGGGATCCTCCACGCTCACACCTGTTGTTCTCAAGTCTGCAGCCGGTGCAGTGGAGGAGGTTTCATTATTCGCGGTGGACGATCCTGTGAAGTTCATCCAAGACTCCCAGAAAGCTGGCTGGAAATCATACGCTGCGGTGGCGCCGCCTGATCGAAAGCTTGTTCGAAAGCATGGGAGCAAGTTCGTGTCAACAGATACGATTGAGGCACAAAGCCCACTAAACGAACATCCGTGTCTACTAGTTCTTGGTAATGAGGGCTATGGACTTTCGAAAGCTATCAAGGTTGCTGCCGACTATGAGCTATCAGTACCTCGGTTTGTTCAAGGAAGCTGCGTGGACAGTTTGAACGTCAGTGTTGCGGCAGGCCTCTTGTGTCATTCTTTCGTTAAGGAACCTGTGACTGTTGCACCAGAACCAGCTGAGCCTACGGCCAGACTGGCTGATTCGGAAGCCAGTTCTGACGATACAGAGAGCAAGACCATAGCAACGAAGACTGGGGCGAAGCTTGTTGAAGCTGAAAGTGATAATTCTTCTGAAGGAAAGACTACTGGTGAGGAACCTGAAGTTGATGTTGCTACGGAGGCAGAGCAAAAACAGCCTGACGATCAGAAGCTCGATAAATCTGACGATTTGGTGTTCTAAGAGCATTGGATTAGGTGGGCCTGAGTGCCGCTATTGTAATAACTTAGATATGTATAGCACGGTGATTAGGTGGCGCTTGGGTGTTCGGGCTCTGGGAGCATAAAAGATCATGTACAATAACGATGTATACTAGATGAAACACATGTGAAAACAACATCTACCTATCCTACTATCTTATCCTCAGTACATACGGAGGTACTAGGTAAGCAATTATGGAGAATTTACTGGACACCGCCGTTGCTAGACCACGGAGTACGTCTCATGAGGCTAGCTTGTGAGACCCTGCATGACGTTGCACGCAACGCCGCCCGCCATCATGACTCCTCCTAGCCTCATTTGCTATACAGACGACTCTCTTAGAACTCTCAGTCTGATACATATACCTTACAGCGCTACGGACTACGGAGGATTCGTAAGATTGATGTCCTCGCTGTAACTTGACCGAGTGTTGAAGCACGCATTTGGATCAGTCTACCTATTAAGGTACCGAGCGATAGGGCCATCGTGTGGCCCCATCATATCTTCATCTAACCGTCGCCCAGCCACCCAATTAATTATTTACAAACCACCTAAAAAACGCTGAGTTGTCGTTGTCATACCCCATCGACAGCATCATGCCCTGTCTCGTTCAACGCGTACCTTATAACCTGAACAATAGCCCACTGGCATTTCCTGACAATCTTTAACCTGTGTCTGGCCAACGGCATTTGGCTCGTACTGTGTGGCGGTGTAAGCAAGCATTCATAGCACACATCACGCATTCATCAGTTCACCGCTGTTGCTTGAAATTATATGAGCCCAACGAGAGTTCAACGCAAGACAAGTTGAGCCTGAGCTTTCCACAACTTACTCAGTATACGGCAATGCAATCCATATCGGCTCTTCTGTTGTGTCTCGCTACATTACTTCCTACTCAGGCCCTCGCTGAATCGGGTTCACCAATAGCTATCCGGAAGGTTGCCCCTGGTTCGCATGACAAGCTCCTTAGGGAGCATCTCGCTTTCGCACCACTACATGGTCTTACTCCGCGTGAAGCTGCCGCTGCTGCCATATCATTTCTTGACGAGCAAGATGACAAACTTCTGAGCCTCAATGGCACAGAGCGCTTCTACCGTCCAGCGTTTGCTCCTCACAGTGAAGAGTCCCACGAGAGCCTGCTGCGCCGAGCCGCAGAGGCACTGGCGTTGCTACAGAGGAGGTCATCTTGTCCTAAGGGGATGAACAGCTGCTCTGACATTGATTCAGAAGTCAAATGCTGCCAGGAGGGAACCTATTGTGTGAATGTTGGCAATGCTGTGGCGGGAGGCATCGCGTGCTGCCCTGACGGTGCGTCTTGTGGTGGAGGTGTTGGAGCGTGCCCTGATGGAGCTACGAGTTGCTCTGCAGAACTTGGCGGAGGATGCTGCATTCCAGGATATGTTTGCCAAGGATTGGGTTGTGAGTGAATACCCGCGATGCTTCGCAGACCAACATTGACTTTAATCAGGCGTCCCAAGTGCTATTGCTACACAGACGAGAACCGCAACTCAAGATCAAACGACAGTCCTCACAACTTCCCAAGAAACAACTTCAGGGGGCTCCACAACCGAGACAGAAACAGAGGTTGAGACCACTGGAGAACCTACGAGGACTTCCGAAGCTGGAACCACAACCGATTCCGAAACTGAAGTTGAGTCTGGGACAGACGATAGCACTGTGACCGCGACTCCTCCAGCTACAGGCTCGGCCACTGGAATCGCTCCATACCGCCCAACTGGCACCTCGGTAACATCAAGCGATGTCGGAGAGACCCAAACAGGCTGTCCCACGGGCTTCTACGGCTGTCTCGCCACTCACGGCGGCGGGTGTTGTCGAACAGGCCGAAACTGTGATGTTCATGATTGCCCTGCTCCTTCGACGACCATCGTCTCAAACGGCGCGACTGTGGTCGTCCTTGCAACTGATGCTCCACCTGCCCCAGGACCCTCATCAACTTGCGCAGATGGCTGGTTCCTTTGTGGTCGAGATGCCGGCCCAGTAGCTGGATGCTGTCCAGATGGATATGATTGCGGCACAGCGAGTTGCTTTACAGCACAGGCCAGTGAAACCGGCCGTGTACAGAAGGAATTTCCCAAGGCCGATTCGGCCGCCTACGAGAAACCCGCTATCACAGTGGTGATGATAGTGGTGCTGTGTGTTGCACTTGTATGAGGGTGTAGACTTACTATCATGATTAATGTCGAATGACTTCTGGGTTTAACAAAAAAGCATTTGCTCAATTTGACCGCACATAGACTATCTAGAGGATGAAATATTACATAAACTTGTGATAATTACATCAATCCTTATTTCACGGCTTGTGATGCCAAGTTTTTTATCGGTTTTTTTTTGTGAACTATTTTAAGGCACGCTTCACAACTCGACAAGTCTTCCTTGTTATATCTATCCAGTGTCATGCTTTTACTCGGGCATGTGGGAAAAGGGTTTAGCAAGGTGCTCCTGGCAGAAGGGCAGCTTGCTGACGGTCCAGATCTCGGTGTCCTGCGGTCAATGTTAGTTACCAGTAGCATCGACCTGGGCGATTTATACTCACAGGCTTCAGGTTCTTCTTGATCTCAGTGTCGAGAGTACCGGCCTTGAGCGCAATGATCTCAGGAGCAGCGTCGGGGTCGTGGGCGATGGGAGAGCCGCACTCGGGGCAGAAGAGACGGTGGACAATGTTGCCTGAAGAACCCTTACTGCCAGAGTAGGTCTTGACGGGGCCGCTGATTGTGAGCTTGTCCTTCTTGACGACAGCCACGAGAGCTAAAGTAACAGATGTCAGCCTGACCTATTCAAGCATCGTTGACTCGTGGAGCTGGAACGTACAGTAAGTAGAACCACTCTGGCGCTGGCAATCGTCACAGTGATCGTAGCCAACCAGAAGAGGCTCGTCGTCAACCTTGTAGGTGACGGCTTTGCAAAGGCAGTGTCCAGAGAGAGGCATTGTGATTGTTCAAGAGTGTGTTGATAAGATGTTAGACGAAGTCGAAGATTGATGTCTGAACTAAAGGCTACCCTCTAGAACGGGGAACAGAGAGCTTTTAAAATCTCTAGAGAAGCTCTCGAAAGCTCGATGAGGGGCCATAGCGGGGTAAGGGGAAATCCCGAGCTCTTGTCAGTGATGGGGAGTGTTGGGAGTAACGGTACAGTCTGATGAACGAGGACCGGGAATTTGGTGGTGGGGCGGTGATTGGATGACGTTGAGAATGATCTTTAGGTTAACGAAGGATGTGTTGTCGAGCTAGGAACGACGGGCGTAGACTGGAGCTGCATGCTTCGATTATTTGTGTTCAGCTTCTTGTTGGTAACAAGGCTTGATATGAGCGCTAGCCTATTGAGAGGCGTAGCATCCTTCGTCTGACACCCCCAAATACTCAAATAATGTCCAAACCATCGTTCAATTCCAGATCCTTAGGTCGTTGGGATACCGTTACTGTTACGCAGCCATATCCCATTGGTGAGTCCCATCGTCAGTCTTAGTTCATCGGGCCCCCTGGCACTCTTACCAAGTGCTGTGTGACGTAGACAGAGATATTTGTCATTCTTCAGGGAGTAGTCTCAATGGAGACGAAGCATGAAGCGGGGCTTCATGCGTGTAGTATTTGGAATTGAGACAATTTGAAATACCTATACCCAACATATGCAGGGGTAAACTATGGTCATTGTTTGTGCAATGACATTCTGGCAGTAGACCACTGTCGCTCAAGCAACGTAGGCAACCCCTAGAGCTTTGAGAAGCTCTTGATTTCAAATTCGACAGCAAGCCTAACAAGCTCACATCAGTGAGAGCTTGATCGGAACGATGATAAGATCCGCGGGGCGGGTGGAGACCCTAATGCGGGCGTTATGGTTCGCGGTGCTGGTTGGTCAGCGAATGGTCTCAACTTGTTGTTGGTTTATAGCCTGTTCTGAAATCGTCTCTTAATCGTATCAATATTGGTTGACCCGGACGTATGGTGTAAGCAGAATGTTGATCTGTGAATAATCGATGACTTCTTGACCCGAATTTCCTACCATTTGACTCATCAATAAGGGATGGGCGCTTCCCTTACTTGTGTCCATGAACTTATGAGGATCATGAGAAGCTCATGATGGTCTGCGTAATGAGCAATGCCAGCACCCATGAGACACCCACTCTTCCTATGAGCTCCATCATGCCAAGTAGGCTGACACTGCTCATAGCAATGCGATCAGCCACAAAGAGGCGGACCACAGACCCCAAATACGCGTTTTTGAGTTCTATGTCTCCTTGTTCAAGAACAAAAGCGTCCATTGATGAAATTCGAAACTTCCGGATATCGATGCCCTTCACTGAGGACGAATGTCCATTGGTAGACGTCAATGGTCTCTCAATCCTATCAGGCCGGCGTCTGAGGTTTCTGATGAGCGGAAAGTGCATATAATCAAGCAGATTGGAAGCATGAATAGGTGGAGAACCCTTCTTCAAAAAAACCTTTGTCAGCTGTTGCGGCTTGTCAGTCCAAAGGGTACAGCTTTCAGCCAACCCGCATATGATGGCCTCAGAATCATGCGCATAGTAAACGAAGCGTGAATAGAAGATCGGCGTCAACACTTTGATCTTGATCTCGCATATAGAATCTCCAGGGTCGCACGTGGAGGGTGAGATGAATGTCTGCTCAGACGCTTCAGCAACTCCCCCTGGCGTATATAGAATAGTGACAGGAGCGGTCGATCGTTGGACAAAATGCTTCAAGTATTCACGAAATACTCGTTCGAGAATTTTCTCAATCCAATTAGCTGAACGTCCTATGCTTTCCTTGCAAGGTTCAGGCCAATACCAGAAATGAAGATTAGGTTTGAAGAAGAGAATGGTTGATTCCATCCTGAATCGGGGGAGAATGGCTAGAACCGAACCGAGCCAGCTTGAGACGAAACGAACCCTCCCTAAAATGCTTATTTTGTAGGGATCAATAGCCTCGCCTTCGGAGAACAAATTTGCAAAAAGCTTCGGTTGCTCTTTTGACGACGAGAGAGTGATAGAGATGTCGAGTCCTCGAAACCCTCGCATTCCAGGCCCGAGGGGATCCTTGGCAAGCATAGAGTACGATCCCGTACGCGAGTTGAAAAGCGATACATGAAATCTCTTTTCCCATGTCGTTCTTATCTGAGCGCACAGAAGTCCTTGGTCGTTCTGGGTCATGTTATGAACATGCTCGTCTTCTATCTGTACTTCTCTTGTGACAAGATAGCAATGCCTTTCCCCGAAGACATTGATCATCTCCAGGATGATTGCCTGCAAGACCTTGTCTGATGAGTAAAGGAACCACAAGGTTGCCGGATTAAAACGAAGGCCTGGAAACTGTGCGGCAGTCACGAGATACGCATACGAATATCGCGAGGCATCAATACCCTACGCCTGTCAGTTTGAGTTCGACTGTACGATGGCATAACAAACCTCAGACCCCAGATATGCATCCAATTTTCCACGCAAGCCATTGTCGGAGCGTATGCGTTGTAGGTGATCAGCTGGGCAACCCTCAAACAAGGCCGTCAATCCGGACAATTGTGTGAACCAAGACCATGGACTGTGAACATTTGCAAGCATAATGTCATTGGCGTTATCCGAGACCTCTACCGGGATGCCAAGCATGAGGTATGGATAAGAAAAAGAATGCTTCTGGGGATATAACCTATGGTGACTTATTCGACCAGGAACCAACAGTCGATGAGCAATACCAGCAGTGGAATTGACCCTGGGATTGACAATCCACCTTGAGGCATAGTAACCGACTAGAAATATTCCGCATATTCCAAAGGCGACACCCGTGATATACCGTGATTTGAGGAGGCTTGTAAGCGAGGTCATTACAGAGGCATGCTTTCAAGAGACAAAGCCTAAGGTAAGCAGAATATCGAGTCTCCTTGCAAGTATGAAATATACCCAAGCTGTAGCCAAGATGATGAAAAGATCCCGCCATCTCTTCAAGAGTACATCGAAGAAGTCTGCCGCGAGGACGGCCGACAGAAGTGGCGAGCCATCGAACAAGCCGTCCATAGGTAAGTCAGGGGTCGATGATACATGTTTGTTTGAACAGCCGCGAAGATAAAAATGCCTCAGCTTTGCCAGTCAGTGATACGAGAGAAAAGGCAACTGAGGACCGAAGCGCCAGAGGTTGAAGGTCTATTGCTCAAATATCTACGAAGGAAGTCCGAGGTTAAAACCTGTCCATCAAGGTACTGTAGTTAGCATTACGGGATGGACATTTTGTCGACACATGAGCCAGTAAGCAGTTGAGCTGCAAGGACTGTTTGTTATTAGTCATCATCTCAAGAACGATTGAATACGATTTATCCATAAGATATATTTTTAGGTAGTGTATTAGTGTAAGATGAATGAGCACGAGAGCACGTCAGTTTGTCAGGCACGCGAGGGTCCCGCTTCATCGTCATTGAGTCTTTTCGCTCAGTCAGACCGGACCCATCTTGCATCGTCTTCGTGCCCCGGCCCCTGGCCCGTCTAAAGAGGGTTCCCGTCCAGAAAGTCTAGCACCTTCTATGGGCTGAGAAGAGGCGACACATGGGCCACCAGTGGCGGTGCGAATGAAAATTAGCACACAGACGTCTGGCCGCACTGTTATCTCCAGGGCTTGGTAACCAAATCCGAGGCAGCCTTACCACAGGAGTAACAAGGCGCATGCAAGAGAGGCCACCGATGCACGGTGCCAATTATAATCCCCCGCCGATTGACTCAGTGACCCAAGGCCAGGCCTAAACCCCTCCGCCCATTCCATCACCATCCCCATAAATTCTTTGTCGCCCAGAACTTCAGCTTGATCTATATTCCATTCTTACAATCCAACAAACCCATCTTCCACATCGTCACGCCGAGTCAAACATCGCTTTAAAACACACATCATCTTCTTCTCACAAAATATCATATCTTCAAAATGGATGACTGGGATACCACCACCAAGATTGGTAGCCGCACCCGTGGCTCTGGCGCCGCCCAGCGAGAGACAGTTGTTCGAGGAAAGGCTGCTCTGAACGCTGCCCAACGAGCTGGCGGCCTCACTACCGAGAAGAAGTACGCTTCTGCCAACGCCGTCCGTACACCCATCGTCTCAGTGTAGCACACATTAACCATCTTGTAGGGTTCCGCACCAGAGGGTCAGCGTATGACAAAGGTCGATCGATCCGACGACATCATCAAGCCCAACACCATCGGCAAGACTGTTGGCGATGTTATCTCCAAGGCTCGTCAGCAAGTTGAGCCCAAGATGACACAGAAGGATCTTGCTACCCGATGCAACACCACCCAGGCTATCGTCGCCGACTTCGAGCGAGGCACTGCCGCCCCCGATCAGAAGGTGCTTGGCGCCATGGAGCGAGTGCTCAATGTCAAGCTGCGAGGCAGCGACATTGGCGCTCCCAAGTTTCCCAACAAGAAGAAATGAGCAATTGCGTCCAATGCTTAGACAACAAGATTTTGTAAGAGGGCTTCAGTGCCGAGTCGAGCGTTAGCGAATGATGATGACATCTTGGTTGGGAAATTCGGGAGTTTCGTGTGGGCTGTCATGATGCTTTATGACATGGGTACATGAGACTTGTTCTCTTTTCATCACGGGGTTTAGGATTGACGGCATAGAAAGAATGGACGGGCCCTTTTATGATACGGATGCTCTAGTCTCTGAACTTTTGAGCGAGGTAAACCGCCTGCTCATCCGAATAAATTATCCCTTGTGCATTATGAGCCTCTTCTAGTAATACATCCTGTTACTGGCACGACCAACAAAGCAGGCCTCGTAACATGTAGGCATCGCTACTGGTGTCTCGTGACGACATTACGAATAATATATGTCTTGGAGATTCAGTACGTAGAGAAGATTAGATAGCCATTCACCTCATGGCTCCGTCCTTTAGTCAAGGGCCTAAAAGAAGATCTATATTGACAAAAGTGGTCTTCAGAATCAAGCCAAATCTTACAATAGTAGCTTACCCCATATTCAAGAAATACCTCTCATTCAGAAGGTACAGAATTACCAGTCCAAATACAAGTGGCTTTATATACCCTTGCCAGTGTTAAATCTAATTCTTTGATTCTTTGCAGCAATAGGCTTTGAGGTTCTTTGATAGTCTTCATTTTCCCCGTTGTCTTTCTGTGACTCGAACGCATTATCGGTTAACATTGGTAAAATACGTCCAAGATCTCAATAGCCATTGCCGAGGGGGTCCAATCCTCCATGAATAATGCGCCCGCCATTAATTTTAGCAATTGATACGCCTAGTCTAAATCATGCCGACACTTTGGGGCTATACTTCGTGGCAGCCTTATCAAAAAGTGCGCTCTTCTCCTCCAAGTCGGCCAAGAATTGATGGTTAGGCTTGATGCTCCTCAATTTCCTAGTAGTACATGTGAGTATAAGTCTTGTTTCAACATTGGAATCCGACAACGGGACTGACTGTTCGAATTCATCGGACTGGTTGCCGGAAATAACATGGAGAACCAACAGGTTGGCAACCGCGTCGGCGTTATTAGCGTCCTTCTCCAGGGCCTGTTCGAGAGCAGCCTGGGCTTCCTCTGTTCGGCCGAGGTGCAGTTCGCAGACAGCTTGCGAGACAAGACTCCGAACTGATGAGGTTGAGGGGGCTTGGGCGAGCTCCTCAAAGACGTAGAACGCCTGCTGGTACTTCTCACCACCCTGCATCTTCTCAGTGAATGTACTTCCCGAACATGTAGAACACTTACCACTCTTAATCCAACCCAAGACTCGGCCAAGTTGACCAAGAGACTATCTTGAGCCCATCGCCTTGCGGCGGATACTTCCTTGAGAGCGAGGTCGGTTCGGTTTTGTTGCAGATGGATCTGGACAATAAGAGAGACAGCATCGACTGAACAATAGCGGTCAGCGGCATTCTAAGCATCCCCCAACCTAAGGGCGATCTTACGGCTTCCCTGGTGTTGAGTGAGAAGAGCAAGAGCCTCTTCAGATTTTCCAGCAGCTTGGAGAACCGTTCCTCCGATAACCTGGACCGTTGTGTTATCGGCAGCTGAAGAGGCCAGCTTCTCGATCGTCTCCACCGCAGAATCGGTCTTGCCTAGATTGAACTCAGCAAGAGCACCCAGAGCCTGGAGCTCAGGCTGAGATTCGCCCTTCACATCGTCGAGAACATCTTCTGCCTGTCCAAGAGCCAATCGAGCTCGGAGGACAAGAATGCGAGCGGGCAGAGCGTTGTCAGGGGAGAAGGAAGAGGTATCAAAGTCAATGACTTCCTGATACTGGCCCTGGTGGAAGTGGTTGTGAATGTTGATTAATTCACCTTCGGTCGAGTAGGGATCCATTGTGATTAACGCTTTGGAAACGTCTTTTGTATGCGGATAACTGTTGTCCCTGAAATCGTCCCTTGAGAACACCTTGGATGCGCTCAAGATCCCGATTGAATGGTGGGGCCGGTCGTAGTCTGTCCTCTCCTGGTTCCAGCGTGGGGTGGGATCCACGGTACGTACCTTTATTGTCGCCTCACCGAAATGAGGCGCCATTCATGGTTGCCCTAGAGCTCAGGCGCCCAGGTGTGGCTGGTGCAAGCGAGTGCCACACCGCCCGATGGGGCTAGGTAGGGTCGGCTGCCCACAAAGTGAGAAATCACACCAAAACCTCAATTTAGCCAGTCCTTGGAACTTGCATTACCAAACACACCCAAAGAACGGCACCGTACATCGTCGTCAAAATGGTACGTCGCTGCAGCCCAAGACTTCATTGCCAGCATCAACAATAGCACCATCGTATTGTTGAGGACGCAATACCGTTAGCTCAAGCCATTCGACAATGCGCGCACCATGACAGTCACTGGGAGAAAGTGGGATGAATTTTCGGAGCAACATGAAGGGACACGAATTCGAAACGACCACGTCCAACCTCGAACCGACGATACTTCTTGAATGTGTCACTTTTCCGCCCTTGGAGCCCTTTCCGACGATTCAATCTTTTCTCTCAAACTGTCTTGGGGGCGTGCGACTCGATATGCTGAGATCTGGACAGAGGTCTTGATCCTCGAACATCACCAGATGGCTAACATTCTGGCTCCTACAGGTCAACATTCCCAAGACCCGCAACACCTACTGCAAGGGCAAGGAGTGCCGCAAGCACACCCAGCACAAGGTCACCCAGTACAAGGCTGGCAAGGCCTCCCTATTCGCCCAGGGTAAGCGCCGATACGACCGCAAGCAGTCCGGTTATGGTGGTCAGACCAAGCCTGTCTTCCACAAGAAGGCTAAGACCACCAAGAAGGTTGTTCTGCGATTGGAGTGTGTCAAGTGCAAGACCAAGCTCCAGCTGGCGCTGAAGCGATGCAAGCACTTCGAGCTTGGGTACGTGACCTATTGGCTCTATAGACTCTGCAATATACTGACATTGAGAACAGTGGTGACAAGAAGACGAAGGGTGCTGCTCTGGTTTTCTAAGTGCTTTGTGTTTGGGGTCTCAGGGTCACCATTTCTATGCTTACCTCGGCGGCATTCGGGCATCATGGATGGACACAGGCGAAAGGAGGTACACGCCCTCGATTTGAGGCATGTTTCATAGGGAACGAATGAAAAAAAAACTCTCTGTGTTGCACCAACACGACTTTTCTGAAGCAAAGCACAATAAAGTGCATTCATGGTGATGAACCATTTTCGACAGTTGAGCCATTACCCCTCATCATCAAGCGGGAAAGGGCCCATGAGTCTTGGTCATGGTTGAGAAAGCTTAAAAAAGCAACGATGTATCGGTCTATAGGTATAAAGCTCTGATGCTATTCTAAAATCCTTCTCCCAGCATTATAGTCTTGCCGCCTCCATACCAGAGTGTGCCGTTTCGTGCATCCAGTCCTCTCTCATGGCCAACTAGCCACTCGCCAGCATTATACTCGGAGTCAGGGTTGTCCCAGACCTCCTTCTTTAGCCATGCATTGACCTCATCAATGGCCTTAACCCAGGCTGCCCTCTTCTCTGGCGTGTCATGGTCATCGTGATTCAGATAGCGTCCAAGCGTGATGTGCGCACTGGGAACTTGATATCTTGACCCCACAACGACGCCGCTTTCCTGCACCTTGTCGTACACGTCGCGACGCAGATGGTGATATGTGTAATCGTCTCCCTGCGTGATTCCTTCTGTAATAACAGGCTCAGTGAGAGGAGGGGATAAGGCTGCTTCACCCGACGCGGGAAGAAACGAGAGGGCAAAAGCAGACAAATCATAAGAAACCATGGGCTTGACAAGGCGAGACCTGTGACGATATGGGTAGTTCACAATATCGGGGATAGCTGGTCTCAGAGTCGTTACAAAGGCAGCAATCTCTTGGGGTGTTTTGGAGAATGCAACCTCGAGGGTTGTCAAATGCATCCTATGCGAAGGCATAAGCCAGACACCTTTTCAATGGTCAGTACATGTCTGTTGACTATGGAACAAAATCCTCTTACTAGGTGCGGCCTTCTTGAGCAACTCATTGACCTTGGAGGCTAAGCGAATAACGTGGTCTGGGGGTCTGGCCCAGATGACCAAGCAGTTCCTATTGTCGCGAAAACCCGGCTCTACAGTCGGGTTTTCAAGCCGCAGGAGTGTCTGGTCAATAACCAGTTCCTTGAAGTCAGAGGACAAGAACTTCTCCGCTTGTTGGCTGTTCCTCTTTGTTCGGTGGACAGAGTACAGAGTTTGAACCTCAGCCTGACATTGTGAGTTTGGGGAAAACAAGTTTGAATGACAGTCAGTGACTTACCGGATCATCATTGCACGCTTTGATGAGGGCGTTGTATGGGTTCTCGCCCGGCTCAAGCTGAATTCCAGAGAGATCTTCCAGCTTGTTGCGAGCCTCTGCAGCTTCAAATTGGGCTGCCATTTTGGCTCAGGGCACAACGCAGCTTGTTGTAACTGTCGACTGATTTGCAATATCACACAGGTTTCTACAGGGATGATAGAATTTATAAACGCATGGCCCTGAGTGCCGTTCTCGTCAAGCTACTTGTAAGAACAGTTTAAAAGACATCGTGGGATGATAGTAATGCACGATGACTAAGCTTTTGACAACGTGGTTGTCTATGGATCTAAGAACTATGACTCCGTATTACCATATGTATCATTGCAGTCAATATTGGCCAACCTGAGCTTGTTCAATTCAAGATTAGCTGAAACGTTGAAGCCCAGGGGCTTCGCATCACAATATGTAGACCTCGGGTAAATGAAGCATACATTTTAAATTGCATGCCCAGCTATCTCTACTCAGCCACTGTCCAGTTACGCATTGTGCGATCCTCAAATATCCCGTGTCTTGGTTTAGCTACAGTTTGGCGGTAACGGTTCCGCCTCGCGGAACGCGTACTTTGATGTCAGGTTCTTGAGAGTCATGCCCCTCAAATGTGACGATCTGACAGTCTTGAATGTCAACGCCGGAGGAGAACTGAACGACCAGGAAATCCAACGTTGTCTCCTTCTTACCAAGAACTACCATTGGAGCGTGCCATGTCCCAGCCGCATAAGTCACAGCCTGGCGGTCTGTTGCGACAAACGCTCGCAACCCTTTCAGATTAGGGAGACCTCTACCGGGTAGACCCTCTCCGCTTGGTACAGGTAGACCATCGTCTTGGGGAGATGGTGGCAGAGATGGGGCCACGATGACCAAGTAGCTTGAAGCGGTAGAGGCGAGTGGAGAAAACGTTTGAGAAGTGAATGGGTGACGTTCAAGGATGTTGACGGCGAAGTCGCTCTGCGACGCATCATCGCTTGCAGGCGCCAAAGTTCTTGCTTCACAGACGAATTGGCTCATGATCAGCCGGCCATTGCTGCTGGGAGCCTGTGAGAGGAGGTCCTGGGGCTTGCTGACATCGGCATAGCGAATTGCTGTTCCTTGATTGGCAGTAGTGCCGTTGTATGGGAGAGAACCACCTTCAGATGCGTGTTTTGATGGGAGAAGGCTTGGTCGTGGGTTAGAAACAACGTCTCCAAATGGCGCGAACTCCTCTTGTGTCAGGGGAACGGTCCCGATACAGAGGCTTAGGTCTCCGACGTTAACTTTAACTGACATGGCTGCCGCTTGAGAGTTGTTCTGGTGACTTGATGTTGAGGAGGGAAACGGCGTGCCTTAGTTGAGTTAATTTTCAGATGACGATAAGTTGAAGTAGAGCGTTGCGATCCGAGGTCGGCAATACATCACTCCAACTACAGCACAACGTAAAGCACCCACTCCAATTGCGACAAAAGATCCCATTCCTCTGAAATTTAGCCACTTAGTTTCCGTCAGGTCGAAAGAGAGAAAAAAGAAGACGAAGCCTGATGCAGTGTTACTGCAGATGCTATAGATGACTTCCAAGCTACCCTAAACTTCAAAACATCGCGATTTCTCTTGCAAGACTTATGTATATCGAGACTCCATTTAACCACCTTCAGTGTAAGCTTGAAATTTACTTTGATTATGTTCTTGGCAAATACTTTGCGTTAGACTAGATTGGTAAGTCTGTTGTAATTCAACTCCACATGGTCTTGCAGCCAACAGTGTGGTATTTCTCAATCTCAGGCACAGTCTCACTCTTCATCACCAATGTTTCGATCACTCATGTTATTCGTTTGATTGCATTAAAGCTAACATAAACGCCAAATCCAGTAGCCAAACTCGAAGTATTGATCAGAACTCCCTCGGTCGCTGCTCACGTCCCAGGTTCAAATCTGCCTCGTCATCTTTGTCATTTGATTGCCACGGGGATGGTGATCGCAATGCAGGTGACATCTGGCCAAGTCCGGCCTGGTTCGATGGTGGTTGGTAACCTGGCGGAGGATCGGATGGGTAACCCGTGTGTTGGGGAGGAGGTTCACGCCATGGCGGCGCGCTGTATTGCTGAGGGCCTGCCAGACCAGGGCCACGGGGTCCGAGACGGCGCTTGTCCATGTATCGACGACCATAGATCAAGATGAGGCTGCTTATGCAGATGAAAATGATGAGAAGAGCAAGGAGCATGCCGAATTTTCTGTTCAGAGCAAAGGTGAAGCCGCTGATGATGGTTAGTGATGAGCAAACATTGTGTGCGTGCAACAACTTACAGGAAGGCGTTCAAAGTGCCTAAGAATAGAATGATACGGCCAACCCAAAGATGAAACTTGCCGTACTTAGTCGGGGCCTGAGTTCTCCTGTACTGAGTATGGTGCATTACTCCTAATCCAAATTGTCCAAGCAATAAGCCAGTGACAACGAATCCAATAATTTGGTGAGGGTCGTCAAAACTTCGAGACTATAACATTCGTAAGTGACAGGCCTCAGAATAACTGGGATGGACTTACTCTTTGGTAATAGAAACTGTTGGCGACACCAATACCGAAACCTGCAAAGACACCCAGAGTCGCAATGGCCTGGTTCAAAGCATGCCACTTGACCCAGCCTCCAGACCTCAGCAGAACAACGCCAATTGGCATGAGGAATATGATCGACAAGACCATAAAAACTCCGTGAAGCGGTGATGCCCAGTTTGGCTTGGCCTTTGTCGCGTAGATAAGCTCGGATCCGACATCTTTTGTTGAATCGCTAAGAGATGGCAGCTCGGATTCCCCATGCGTTCGTTTGATGTCGAGTGAGAAACTGCCATATCCTGCATGATATTTCAGTGGTGCGTCCTTATCGTCACTATAGTAGTCCTCCTTTGGCCCAAAGGCGAATACGGCCTTGCTATTGTGATCGTAAACATCGAGGTATCCCTTCTGTCCGCCATGCGATGGCCAACTGCGACACCCACTCTTGCAGCGAATTGTGGCCACCATGTGATCGTCGATGATTCCTGTGGTATTAAGAACTTCGTAATCCATCTCATCCCAATAATAAGGCTCGTAGTGGCCGTAGGCGAGTCGCGGGGAGAATGTAACATTGTTGGTGGTCCGGCTCTTGTATACCATGAGGAATAAGGCTCCGGGCATATCCTCGCTTCCAAGACCAACAGCGCCCCAGGATCGATTCTTCTTAACGCGGAGACTGAAGTAGACTTCGGTGTTGGTGTTCTCGCCAATGTCAATCGCAAACGCTACGTCTCCGTCTGGGGAAACGAAAGTGGATTGGCCACCTTCATCCTTTTCTTTGGCAAATGCGCCTGGAAAGAGGGCTGCCAAAGAGGGCTTGTCAGCGGCAGTAAAAAAAGATAAAAGATTCCGTTTTCCAGAAAAGAGGGCAAACTTACCTGCGGTCGCAGCCAGGGCATGCCCGAGCTTGCGAAGCAACATCGTATGGGTCTGGATGTGGGGGAGATATAAGATGATGGAGAGAGAAAACAAAAGAAGGCCAAGAAGGAGGAAGAAAGAAAAACAGAAAGCCAGAGATGCCAGAGAAAATCCACAATTTGGATGCTTAATTGAACATTTGCTAAGGCTGGTAGGTAAATCAGGGAGACAAAGCCGGAAAAGGAGGCGCGCCACTAAGATGAGGTGTAGGCAGCTCGATTTGTAGAGGGGACGGCAAATGATGGAAGCGTGATGTTTATTATGTCCGCCAGGCTACCAATAGATGGATAGATGAAGAGTGGATGTGAAATTGCAGGCTCAATCAGGAAAGTTAAGATTCCATTTTGTCTACTTAGGCTGTACAGAGTAGTCGACATACCAAGGTCTGGCCAAGATTAGTAGGTACTCAACTACGTGCGTCACAAGCAAAAGCCCAAGTGATTCAGATTCGACATTCCGTCTATGAAAAGGGGCTCTTCTGGGACTTTGACGAGGGCTCTGGCATGTCTTGTCTTAGTCCTGTGCAATGCATTATCACGAATCGCGTAGCTTTTTCTCAGGTCATGCCCGTTCTGGCACGTACCTAGGCAAGTGAAGAACCTCCCAAACTCGTATTCTGGGGTATCCATTACATCTTTCTTTGTTTTTGCGGGCCAAAGTAAACAAAATGAGGCATCTGGCCGTTGGGTTTTACGGGAGGAAAGAAAAGTCAGGACCTTGACCCCTAGCGATAAAAGTTCTCGGGCACATCTAGCCTGATCTTATGAGGCTCTTGACCAGGTTTATTTTTGGCACCCTCTCAATAGGTGCAGTGTTTTTTTGCTCCCCAGGGGGGTCCAATGGATGTAAATAGAGTTTTGCTTAGGGGATAACTGCGCTAGCCAGGAACATAATCCCTGGATCCTCCCGCTAGCATGGAGCCAAGGTACATACTTTTAAACTGCCTACCAATCAACGGCTAGTCTTTACATACCGTTTTGCAGTCTACAATAACCTCCATACATAACAACACCATGGATGTTTAAACAACCACGATATGATGACCTTAGCCGAACGGAATTTGTCCAAGGTACATATGCCGAAAATTACATGCACGATCTGGGGATAGAAATCTCTAGGGATTCGAAGGAACTCCTGACATTATAGGAACCGGCAGATGAGGGTTCTCAATACTGAAGGACGGTACTGCTCGAATGGCAACGGGTACCACTAAGCGACTTACACTGATAGCCGGGTAGCCCATTTGGCCGTGACTGTTGGATCACAGTGCGTGAAGGTAGGTCACATTGATCTGTAGATAGTTCTGTGGATTTACTGGAAGATGTCCGTGTACATGACTCTTAGTACGTCCTTCTTTCGCGGGAAATCAACTGTGCGATCCTCGCAAACCATTCAGACTTTTCTGAGCGTCCATTGCCTCTCCAATGTTAACCCAATCCAACTGTGTCATTCAGTTAGATGTGTCCTTTCAAGGTTTATTCACCACTTACAAGAATGACATTCGGTCGCTTGCCCTAGCTGCTCTCGCAAAGGCCTACCTGTTTTTGGATAGAGTACTCTGAATTCGTCTTCTCTGTATCGGTCTGATTTGGGATGACGATGCCCATGATGTCGTAGTTCAACATTTGGTTCATAAACCCCATGAGCATGGTTGGATCCCCCTTCTCCGGGCGGTCAACCTCGCAGGTTGGAAACGAGGATTCGGTTTCACCGAATGGAGTCTCCCAGGAATAGTCGAACTCATCAAATATGTAGTCAACGTTGCTCATCCATGTTGAAATTTATAACAGTCAGTAATCTCAAGAAACTAATAAACGGCACAAGGCATACCCATAAATACAATAAGCCGAGTTCCATTATCAAGTAGCTCTTGCAGAGTTGACCAATCATCTCGAGAAAGCCATTTCTTTGGACGAAATACAAGGTCTTTTAACCCTGCACTGCTGAAAGCTTCGTCGAACTTTTCGATCGGCAGGGCGTCAATGTTCGTCAGTAGTATCGTCACAACCTCATCTGGGTTCTTTCCGACACATTCTGATAATTCTTCTAGATACCTAGTTACCTATGCAATGGTCCAGCGTCCAGTTGCCAGCAGTGAGTGTGGCACATTTATATATTGCCATCCTTGTCTTGTGTCTGAGCCTGCAAGAACCGTACGCCTTAATTGAGTTGTTCTGAGACTGAGATGCATTGGTTATTAATTGAAAGCTCTCCAACGAAAGCGCTGTCATGAATGAAAGTGAGATCTGAATATTCTCGCCCGCAAAGTGCATCATGACCATTGCATGCTGCTAAAGCTGCCGCAGAAAACGCCAATATCAGTGAAAATCGCATGGCCAAAGAACAAGAAAGGCAGGTCTGGGGAGACTACGAGTAAAGGCAGAGCCCTCGGAGAAAGCTTAAGGCTATATATATGGTATACAACAATATCCCCACACACGCACTGGCTGCCAGCATGTGGCTTCAGCCCTTCGCAGCCACAAATCTAGATATCAGTGATTCTACCACAAGTAGAATGATACGATCAATAGCCCGACGGTTTTAACATCTGTTCTCGGCACGTTCATTATGCATATACTCGTTGTGAGGGCTGGTAGAATGCAACGATGAGATGGTTGGCTTAGAACTCCAGTCGCATGGCTCTCACCAGGCACACAGAGTTCCTTTGGAGAGCAATGCAAAGAGTAGATGCTCGGGTGGCAATAACATCTAAGTATAAGGTATGAGTGGTAGGAAGTGATAATTTGATGTTTACTCACGCCTCACGAGATATGACTGCACTTAGACACTGAAACGGGGATCAACGTCCAAGCCAGACTCTCAATTATTTGTAGCGGTTATTGTGCATAGTTAGGCATATAACAAAAGCATTCAAGAGTTATTATGCTATGTTGTACGAGGCATGCCAGCGAAAGTGCTTGTATGAGTAATTGAAGCTGAAGAGTTGTGGACGCAATGACAAAGAAATGGCTTATAGGTTCGGCTTGTAAGACTCTAGACCCACTCTGACGCACTGGAGCTCGAAACACCAACTAACAATTGCCAGCGCGAGCCTTTGCAAGTTTCCTTACTATGGTACAATCTGGCCACATCAAATACCAACCTACACAGGTATTCTCAACTTGGTTGATGCCAGAGATTTTGTTGCTCTTTAACCCATTCACACACAATTCCGAACCTCACTAAACACCTACCGATGATCCGCTGCCCACCATGTCTGGCTATTTGTCCATGCTAGGCTGGGCCTTTCTCCCAAATGTATGAGCTTCATTATCAGGGAACTTGCTTGACCTGCTAACTCCTTCATAGCTTGCAACAGGATGGCTCCAGTCCACCTATTACGGCTTTACCATTCGCGTTGGCGATCCAAAGCCTGCCCCTGGCTCTGCCCGCTATAACTCGCATCGACGCACCATACATATCCTCGTTGTCGCTGCCTACCTCTGCTACACAATCTTCGAAGCGGACTATGAACAGCGCCGCATATCCTCATACTACGCAGATCTCGGAGTGCCACTCGATGCTGCCGATCGCGAGATCAAGACGCGCTTCCGCCGCTTGGCTGCCATGCACCACCCAGACAAAGCAGGCAAGGACGCAGGCGATTCTGCAGCCTTTTTCATGCACCTAAAGGTTGCTAGTGATACGCTACAAGATACCGCGAAAAGATTTGCGTACGAACGCTTCGGACCTGAGATTGCGCGGTGGCAGAAATGCGTCACTATCAGAGATTATGTTACTCGTGGTGTTGTCTCTGGCACCCTGCCTCACTACGTTGTGGCTGCCGCATCAATTTACATTCTGGGCTTATTTGGATACATGGAGTTTGGTAAATACTATCGGTGGCTAGTCCTGATCGCCCTCTGCGTATTCGAGCTCCATGCTGTAACACGTCCCGACTTCCCACCTTTTGTCAATGCCATCAACGCCGTCCTCCTCCGATTTACATCTTCGCCACCATATCTACCTTTCCAGATCATCTCTCTCGCCCGGAGACTCACGATCACTTTCTATATTGCTCTCAACCAGATAGGGCCCCTCATTGCATTCATGATCACAGGACCAGAAAAGTCTGAGGAGGAGGACGAAAAGGCTATAAGACAAAGCCTACATCGCCTTGAAATGTTGACAAAGCAACTTGACGGAGATGCTGTACGACTATTGGATATGGAAATGGCTCCCTTTAAGGGCGACAATGATGCAACGTCCAATCTACAGGGCAAGATGAGGGAGTGGCTTGTACAGAATACTATTAGAGCTGACCCTATGGTTAGAGATGCCATGGGAACGTCACTGAGGAAGAGGAGAGTTGATGCACCGGCAGGTGCAAAAGGTAACAGATAGACAAACTTTATCAATAGGAATTGTACCTTTAAATAATCACTAGTTAATCTGTGCTCTATGCAGACAACTCTATGAATAGCATGAAATACAAAGCACTGCCAAAACCCCCTTGAAAATGACATCAGAAATGCAAGTTATACCCAAGACCACTCTTTGACTCCAGGTCGTTAGTATGCGTGTGTTGTAACAAAGGTTGTGCGGTGCCTATTATGCTTGCGGGACCGCACTTAATTGAAAGTCGAGGACTCAAAGTCGTGAGGCACCTCTTGTCTCGATGGGAATGAGACAAATGCCAATAAAAGCAGACAAAATAAGGACTGCAGACATGATAATAGGTGTAGTAGCACCATCGCCAGGAACGGTAGCGGCAATGATGGGTGCCATGAGGCCAGTAATGCGGTTCAGGAAGCTGGCCACGCCGGTGCCGGCGCCTCGAACAGGAGCAGGGAATATTTCAGGCGTAAAGGCGTACAGAACACCGTACATGATGTTTTGGGCGAAAGCCTCAACACAAGACATTAGTAGTTGGGCAGTTGATGTAGTGCCGTAGAAGACAAAGAGGAAAAGGAACACCGCGGAGAGGAGGGTGGAACTGGCAAGCGTTCCTCGACGACCGAGGAAGGGAGACGGGTGATCAACGAGGTATGCAGCGAGAAGAGAACCAGGGACGCCCATGACAGAGGCGATGGCGTAGTTGCGGTATGTGTCTGATGAGATGGTATCTGTTTCGGACTGCATGTTATCCGATGCTTCGTTATGTGCACGAGCAAAGTATTGAGGAAGGAAAGCATTGAAAAGAGGATATCCCATGCCGATCGTAGCCCAGCAGAACCAGATCAAAGAAGTTGCCATGCCGAGAGTCTTGTTCTGAAATAGAGGTCGCAGGCGCTCTCCAGAAAATGACTGGAACTTCTCTCGGAGGAAACCAATAGTCGATGGAGCAGGAATCTTCTTCTCTGCAACATGAGCTAGATCTTCGCCATCCTCGCAAGCAACCAAGTCGAGAAGCTCTGAAGTAAGCCACGTCTTAGTACCATTACGGTATGCCAGGCCATGAATGACAGCCACTGCCTCATGTTGGCGACCCTTGTTGAGGAGGAACTTGGGGGACTCGAAGAGATGAAAGACGAAGAATCGGACAACAAACATGGCGAAAGTAACAATGCCGATGGTGACAATGAAGTATCGCCAACCCTGTTCAACTGGCCAGTTGCCGATAAAGTACCATGCAATCAGAGATGAGACAAGCTGTCCAAAGGGCCACCAGACGGACAGCAGAGTGAGCAAAGCGCTGGAAGCATCAGGGAGGAATTCCAGGAAGAGAGCACCATCAACAGGAAGATTGCCGCCGACGCCGAAACCAAGTGCACTGAAGAAGAAGCAAACACTGCCCCAGCTTTGGGCATAAGCGGACATGATGCCAAAGACACTGGTGATAAGCAAGGTAGTGTTGAAGGCTATGCGACGACCGAGGAAATCGGACCCAATTCCCCAGAAAAAACTCCCAATCGATAGACCGACGAACAGGGCGCTGGTTGTGTATCGAACCGTCTTTTCATCGACACCGAATTCGCCTGATAGAGATGGCAGACAGAGTGACACTCCCTGCATCCAAAGGTTGTCGGCGAACCATCCACATCCACAGAGAACGAATAACTGCCAGTTGTAACTGCCCATACCGATATCTCCAATTGCCTTATTCATGAGCTTTGATTTGACTGAAACCTCGTTAGCTCATAATGCAACAACCTTAAACGCAGCACTCACTCTCATATGTCGTCCATTGACCTCGCCGCCCTTCTCTCATTTCTTTGCGTAGGCCATCTACCGTATACTCAGCAGCATCACCTCCAAGCATGCCCTCGCGTTCTTCTTTCATCTCCAAATCGTCCATCTCACCCTCCTCCCGTGTTTCCCCATGACCGGCGCCCTTCGCTTTAGCCGCTTGGCTGTAAAGATGAGCTTCCTCTAGTGGCACTAACACGCCGATATAGTCATCCACTGACTCGACGTATCCAGAGCCGAGACGCCATGAAATGCGCATTTCAGAAGCTGGTGCTTGAAATAACAAGATGATTATAGCTTTAATAGCACAAACATCAAACAAAAATTGGATACTCTCAGATATACGTAATGCTGCCGCTCACATGCGAGAGAAAACTTGAATTTGAAAGATTAGATAAACCCGTGGCTCGATGGTTGATGGAAAGAGCTTGAACGGAAAGGATTATAATGGTTTGTTGTTGAGCTGCGTCACTGAGCGGAAGAGCCGATCGTGAGTTCCGGTAGCTTTGTTAGGAGCAGAAAGCTGTAAAAGAAAAAGCTCGGGCAGAACAAACAAAACAAAGAATGGTCAGAGTGATAATAATGTAAAAATCAACAAAGGAAAACGAGAAATTCAATTGTACAGTTGATGAGAAGGTGAAACAAGGCACAGGCTTGGAGATGAGAGGACAAGTCAGTACCTTTCCAGTAGTTAAGGTGGATAGAACCAGCAAATGATATTGGATCTTAAGCCCGAAATAGGAGGCGGTAGGTCCAATTTTTGCTGGGTCCAGGGGCTTGGAAGGCGCTAAAGCTGCCCGGGCACCCATCAGCATCATCACCCGTGACCCATCGATGCATCTCCCGTTCTATGGGAGGCTTGGCATCAGGACTTGTGTTACCGCCATGATCTTGTATAGCACTCGTAATGTTCCTGATAAGGCATTTCAATCAAACATGGCATTACGTCTTTCCCCAATATCACTAATAATGAAGCAGCAACTCAGCAAGTCTCTCTATGTATGTTCTTTAACTTCTCACAAGGACTGCATTGTTGGTGAATCCTCAAAGTGACCAGTGTTGAAAGTCTGGATACGGAGTACAGTGGCTGGTTGGTTGCTGGATCACCATTGCCAGGCCGCAGCCGACATTGCCATGGTGTAACTTTTAGAGTTGCTGATCAACTTCATGATACTTGGTTGAAGCGCGAATGAGCGGGGCGCAGTCATTTACCATTCGAGTTCCAGACCTGATACTTTCTCCTAATCACAGGCGTGGAATTGTTCCAGACTCTTAATATTTAACTGGAATGAGAACTTCGATAGGCGAATGTTTACTGCTAAACTTGGGATTGTAATAAGCGTCTTATCGAGGACAAGCTAGCTTATCGGGAATAAGGCTTGCGCGTCGATCCGCCCCTTTCGAGTTTTGAAACTAAGGATGAGCATGGGGTTTGTTGGTAATGTTGAGCTATCCGCCTAGTCCATAATTTGTACGGAGTACTAAGTATAAACATAAGAATCTCCGTCTCCAGAAACAGTCCACACATTAAGCCTATCTGCCAGCCGGATTCGAATCTTGAGCTACAGCCCTGCCATAGACTGCATACAAGTTCCAACAGCGCACAGTTCTCGTTCATTAGGGTGGGATGCTCTCCTGAGAGTATTCCCTGTAAGTTAATGCAAGGCTGACAGAGATCTCCTTGATCTCCGAGTGACAAAGCCAGGGATGCGACTTGGGCATTGGAATACTGTATAGTACAGTACGGATACTAGGTAGATGTTAAAGCTGCGCTACCCCATATGATTGCGAGAGTCTGAACGGCTGAGCGATAACCCGGTGTGACATACATTTTTCCATCTTGCAAATAACGTGTTCCCAGTAAGTCATTTCTTAAAGTTTTGCTTGTTCACCCCATCGTATAAGCTCTCTTTCATATCGGCGAGACTCTTGCTGCAGATAGACCCCCCATGACCCCATGGCTTTACCTTGATAAAGTAGGACCTTTGCCATCAATGTGAATCTTGGTTTTGGTATATTCCAGTCCAGCTTATCTGCTGCACAACGAGTCCAAGTCTGTCGCTATGCTAGATGTTGTGATTAACTTGAGTTACCTTGTCTGCATGATATTCTTCATCATAGGCCCAATATGATTATATATTAGGACCATTCTCGATTTCATGTCCGCGCCATTAAACTTGATTATATTACTATCACTCTCGTTGTTTTGCTGAAACCTATCATTCTGACATAGAGCCAGAAGGTGATCCCATGCACAAATCACCGATTGGGCCCCAAGGGCGTGATGGCCGTGACTCCAAAAACTCCATGTGTGGTATACGTAGTGCTAACACAAGCCTTACTCGAGGGCGACAGACGTTGGAAAGAAAATTCGATAAGAAAAATGCCAGAAACGCCGCTTTAGTCCTCTTCCTCACTGGTGGTCTCAATGTTCGCCTTCGGTGACTTCTTTCGCTCTTTCTTAGCCTTGGCAGCTGGAATCAGAGCAGTTTCAGGCTGGTCTGCAACGTCACCCTCAACTACGAGACCCTTGGCGCGAAGAGCAGCATTGATCTGTGGAACAGCCTTAAGGAAAGCATTGTACTGCTCGATGGAAAGCGAGATACCCTATTCAACTAATCAGTGAGATGTCCAACATGAATGAAACCTCCAGAAATACCTTCTTGCCAGGCAAAGACTTGCCATCCTTATCATAGTACTCGCGAATATTGACAAAGGTTTTCTTGCTGAAGTCTGATACACCAACACGGCGCTTGTTTGAGAGCTGGACACGTCCTATTAGCGCGCGAGCCCAACGGCAGATGCTTCTAACTCGCGTACCTCCCAGAATGGATTTCCATCATCATCTTTACCGTCCGACTCAACCGATGTTCCACTCTTGACTCTTTTAGAAACAGTCTCGGGCTCACTGTCAGAATCGGCAGCGCGCTTTTTGGCAGCAGATGTGCGGGCCATTTTGAGATTCGTTAAAGTTCTTTTAAGAGGTGGACACTCTAATACTTTTTCGTTCAGAAGATGTTGAGATGTCACTTTTGGCTTGAAAGTTGAGCTTGAACTAGACCTGCCTCCTAGCCTGGAGGAGACGCGATTGGTAGCTACGCGCGATGTGACACCAATGCACGTGATATATCAAGATTGGATCCACTCGGCAAACCACCTCAGGTTCGTGTTGGATGTACTCCGTACGGAGTAGGTACTTAGGTATCATGCCGTAGTGAACTTTGCGGCTCGACGGTTACAAAGGCAAAGCCCATTAAATGCCGCTTTCCAGCCTTAGGTTTAGATGTTTAGGTTCAGGATTATCCTCTCTTGTCACCTCAGATTTTCACTCCAGTTTTCACCATCTTACATCAAGTAAATTAAAGATCGACTGATCACGTCAAGGCGGCCTAGGGTACATAAACCTGGCAAGGTTAATCAAACGAAACAAGACATCACACAAGAAAGATTGGATGCCGTAACTCTACAGTGGAGATAAATCAGGGGCAGCATTAGACTTTGTTGCCGTTTTTAGTGCACGATGGCAGTTGAAGTCCACTATTTTGTGACACGGACCGCACCAGCATGAACTTGTTACCTCGATCTTGGGTGATACTGGTAGAAAGATTCGAGCAAAGTTAGGATGAAATCGGCGTGTCCTCTCACGTCCTATTCTATCAAGCTTTCTCTTCAATCCTTGGTCGCAGCCCTACCCTGGGGTTTAGGGGCTTTGACCCCTGAAGACTTGAAGACAAGCAATTCCAATGCTCGGCAATTTGAGGCTAAAAAAGCGCACCTGGCACCTCAGACACGCGACACCAGCTATTGCGCCTGCTGTAATTCGGCCACATCCATTACCCCCCAGCGTTCCAGACAAATTCCAAACCTTGCACGATTCCTTCATTTCATTCCCTACTTTTATCTAGTCTACTGCTTTGCTCCTTTTGCTCTCGGTGTCACTTTTCTTCACGTTTCTCATCTAACTCTCTATTTCCACTGGCTATGCTTGCGGGAGCTCGCCTGGGTTACGGTGTCTCCTTCATTCGTTAGGAGAGCTTCAACATCTGTGTTGCGTACCGAAACAACCCTAGACAGCCTTCCATTCCCCATGAGTTCAACCGCATTCCCCAACCAGAATGCGCCTCAGCCAGGTGCTTCCCTTACGAACCCGCCAAAGCCGAAGGCTATAGCACTCAATGGATCGCCATTGCCTACACTTTCACAGACACAAGACGAGGACAAGCCGTTGTTAACAGGCAAGCCATCAGATGCAAATGATCTTGCTGACAAGATGACTGCAACAAACGACGCAATGACCTCTGACGCCCCTATTACGAATTCCACGAGAACCGAAACGATCAATTCAAGAACTGCAACTGAAGATGGTGCTCCAATTGCAAAAGTCATCCACTTCTTTGCCACAGCGACTCCAGAGTCACTCGCCGGCGTCGCAATGGGTTTTGCTGCTTTCACATACTTCACTATGGGACGCTTGGGTCTCGTGTTAATCGGCGCTTTGGGCGGAGTTGCCGGATTCATTTCGTGGGAAGCGCGTAACCCGGAGCTCGCCAAAGCTGTGCGAGGAGAGCGAGGGATCGACGTTATAGATAGGCTTTTAGAGGCCAAAAACAACCAGATCCGAGAGAAGCGCGAAGACAGCAGCGATGATGAAGAGCCAGCTCTGAAAAATTTCGACGAGTTCCGACCGGAGACCCGTGAGGCACTTGGGGGCCTTGTCGATGCTATTGTCAGGGACTATGTTAAGTGGTGGTACAGTCCGATTGTTCCCACTGACCACTCGTTTCCTTTGGCGTGTCGCAAGACGCTCACGTCTTACCTTCTCTCCGTTTCTAGCCACCTGAGCCGAAAGCGACCTGCGGATGCCTTTCTTGATCTTCTTACTAACTCGTCTTCCATTATCATTGTATTCATGTCTGAGCTCGCATCCGCTTTCTCCGAACTTCCTCCAGATAGTAGCATGACTGCCGCTGACGCCGTTTACAACTACCTGGCATCCAACCCCGACTGCCATTTGGCCAATCTCTTAAATCAACGTCAGCAAGCGTCAAAATTCAAGATGGTGGCCGAGGACCTTCTTGGTTTCCTGGACCGAAACGCGTACAACTGCGACCCTGCCCGGGTTTTCTTACGTGAGATCCTCGCGAACTCGGTTCTTGAAAAGACACTACATACCTGTAGTCAAGCAGATTGGATCAATGGATGGATCGTATATTTGCTAGAAGCTGGCGAACCAAACCTAAATCAGGCTATTGATGTTGGCATGCAGCGAGCCCCGGAATCGAGCGTGACGGCAACCAACGCCTTTGCGGATTTGGATGGAAATGTCGGAAATGTCGGGATCGCAAAGCCAGGGCGAAGCTCTTTGGAGACGGAAAGGGCTCGGCGCAAGGAACCTCTTGGCCACAAGAAGAAGCTGAGCAAGGCGGAAGAAGAGATGGATGAAGCCATGCAAGAGATGAAACGCATGAACGAAATGATTGCCGAAGAGGAAGCACGACGAAAACGCGCGTCGGTGGTTTCTTTTCATGATTCACCAAAAGATTCAAACATTGCAGAAAAAAGGTTGTCTGGTGCACCAGATCTTTCAGCTGCTACGAAACATGATGTGCCTCTACCATCAGCGACATCCACGGAAGGGTTCTCATCAAAGAGTGACATCGTCCAAACTCCTGTCACACCTCGATCACCAATGGATTCCTCCAGCCCTGAGTCGTCCCCTCGTCGATCTGACGGCACTCGCTTCACTAGCTTCGATCAAATTGTGCCACCAGGACAAGTAGCAGATGAAGGAGAAGAGGATGCCCCTAAGAAAGCTCCTCTGACCCTTCACAATGCCACAATAACTCTCCACGATGATACCCCTGGCGAGCCAAACAGAATTCGCAGCAAACCTAACTGGGACTACTGGGTGCAGGTTGAGCCGTCAGCGACTGCGTATCCTGGATGGATGATTGTACGAAGATACGCAGATTTTGAAACCCTGCATGAAATCCTCAGACGAATTGCCAATATTTCTGGTGCAACTGCTTTCACCGAGCTTCATAAAGACTTGCCTGACTGGAAGCTTCACACTCGTGAATCTCTGCGCGGTGAACTGGAGAGATACCTTCGAGATGCCTGTTGGTACCAGAGCCTAGCCGAAAGCGAAGGCATGAAACGATTCCTCGAAAAGTCAAAAGGGCATACACACAGCGAATCCAAAGCAGGCTTTGGATGGGAAACCATGGGCAAGGGTATGTTGGACGCCCTAACATCAGGGCCCAAGGGTGCTATGGAGGGCGGCAAGAGTCTCGTGGGTGGTGTCACTGGAGTTTTTGGAAGTACATTTTCTGGTCTTAGCAGGAAATCTACCCAGTCAGTAGATCTAACGGCTAACTCTAGCCGGCTGTCGATCTCGACACCTCCCAGTCAGCTAGGCGGTGTAAGATCCCCCGTCCGCTCTGCGAGAGATAGCATGGACAGCCAACGCTCGTCTATTGTATCATTGCAGCCAGGGAAAATGCCACCCATGGAGCGTCGTCCCAGTTATCAGTCACAAAGTGAGTCGGATGCGGACATTCGCACCAGCCGTTCGGAATGTAAAGAGTCTGCTTCAGCGTCGGCAAGTGCTCTTCCTAGTCGGGAGCATAGCCGTGCACCTAGCCTTGCTCAGCTGCGATCCCCATCAGCCGTTAGCCTCGACTTTACGAAACTTCCGCCTCCTCCCGATCAGATCGCGGACGATTATGGTTTGCCTGAAGCCAATATTGATAGTCAGAGTGCAAAGGGACAGCAGGACCGCAAGGCCCCCCAGCAAATCCCAACACCTCCCCCTTCGGTGACTGACGGGAAGAGGGCGTCTTTGAAGCCTGGTAAACAGTATACCCCTCTCTCAGAGCCCGAGACTCGTGTTGCGGTTGAGCTCCTGTTTGCTGTCATCAACGAGATGTACACCCTGTCATCGGCGTGGAATATTCGACGTACTCTTCTAGCGGCTGCAAAGTCCTTCCTCCTACGTCCTGGCAACCCGTCTCTCTTGACTGTGCAGTCTCTGATTCAGAAGTCCGTTATTGATGCCAATACATCGGATTCAGGCATCGCGGAACAGCTTCGCAAGATACGAGAAAATATGATGCCAACAGAGCACGAGCTCGCGGGCTGGCCAGCTGAGCTTACAGCTGATGAGAAGGAGAAGCTCCGCCTCAAAGCCCGCCGACTGCTAATTCAGAGTGGTCTTCCAGCTGCTCTGATGGGTGTCATGGGCCAGGCGGCGACTGGTGAAGCACTTGGCCGAGTCTTTGACTGTCTGCAGATTGAAGAGGTGGCAAGAGGGCTCCTCTTCGGCCTAATCTTACAGGTTGTTCGAATTGTGACGCATTAGAGAGTTGGTACGAGTAATATTTAATGTGATGGGACAATATGAATGGTGTTTGATGCATTCGGGGGCTGGCTCATCTCACGAATTGCACGGTGGATTATACGAATTTTGAAGGGACAACAACTGGGAACGGAATGGAGCAAAGGAATTGATGGTACTCTTCGTTATTGCACAAGGGGCGAGCATCTCGTAATGATAGATACGTAGACGAGAATGACCTAGATGGTCTCCGTCGTTTTTAATATGGAATACCTACAGACATGTTCATCTGACTCGAGCCGAGTGCCATCGCACCTGAACGCCAAGAGACTGCAACATGCGTTTCGGTCCAAGCCCCCATTCCACCGTTGTTGAAGTATCCGCGAAGAAAACTCAAAAGGGTCCCTCCACGGATAATTCGACCTCCGTATAATCACAACATCGGGAGTGTCCACATTGCGAGCTTTACAAAGAATAGCCCTTGTTTCCGAACGATGCAGATCGTTTTCCGATCATGGTCCTTCACTAATTTCCGACTGGTCCTCTCCACTGGCAGACTGCGTGCTTAAAGGGGCGATGTTCGGCATATCGCAGATGAACTAGAGGCGTTGTACAAACCATATCGTACAATAATTGTCGATGATTGACCGCTCACTTGGTTTGCACGTGGAGAGAGAAAAGAAGACCCGCAGGGAAGCAGGGGTTGGGGATGAACGGTATACAGGGGCGTGGATGACAACAGCAGGAATAGAGGCATATGTGATATGTTTGGCGGTAGCCGCGGGCTGCACCACCAAATTACAACATGTAGGTACTTATTTGGCCTCGAGAAGCAGTTCCATAGGTCGTTATACGCCTTGGTAATTAATGTCTCGGTCAGCTTCTAACATGAGTTAGATTCGAGAAACTGATTGCTTTTGCAGGATGCATGCATGATTTGTTTGGGCCTCAGTCTGTCACATCTGGCCTTCAAAACTATCACATATCATCTTGTTATAGCCGACGATCCTGCAGGCTCAATTTCTAAAACCTAAAGTTGCTTGGCAATTAAAGGCGTATGCATAGTGCGTACCATGCATGTCTCCTTGCCATCTTGGTACGGACAACCCCCAAAGGTTGCATAATACCCTTGTCTATGCCCACATCTTGCATTGTATCACAAGCCCACAAAGAATCACTTGGATACTACATGCCTCTTTGATCACATGGCGGGTTTCTTCCGTGGTGACGTTAAAGAGGAGAAGATAGGGAGTTACACGTTGAAAGCGCCTTGGCAGAAAACATTCCAAGATAATATCATTATGAAGAAACTAAGGGTAGTACTATGGTAGGGTGATATATGCAACAAACTAACAGTGCATTGATACAACAAAAGAAGTGGACTCAGTCCAAGAAAGGAAATACTGTGATAAATGACAGAAGCCTCCAGCTTGCGCCCTATGATGATACATAATAAAACAATGAATGCATGATATGCTGTTGCAGCCGTAAAATGTCATGAGTAGACGTAGCGCAAATATGCAAAAAAATGTAGAAAATGCCGTAGGGGTATCAAAGGATTGTAAATGGTTTGGCCGTGAATCGTTGAAATGCGATACAGTTTTGGCAGGACTATGGTGACAAATATCAGAGATATGCTGAAACTCATCAAGGGCGATAGACAACATTCGTCAGTAGAGGCAGGTTATTTTCAGCCTGTTCGTTTTGTTTGGTGGATGAGGTTGGTGGAGATGCAAGAGGAGAAATGGCACGGCATTCAGAGAAGTCCCGTTTCTTAATTGCGTGTGCCTCTCCGGAAAGTCCGTTGAGTAGCTCGTGGCTTCTCTGACGGTGAAGTTCGATGCGTTTTGTTTCGATCAGGGTGTTTGGAGGCATAGGCTCATATGCCGGCTGCTTGCCCATCTTGGTAATTTCATCCTCAACATCGGCTAACAAAGCATAAACATCGTCACCGGCATAGATGCGAATGCTCTCCACATCAGAGCGATTCAGAGATCCGGTGCTGGTCACGCGTTCAGCGCTTTCTTTCGTAGCCTCTTCCTCGATCACAGGCTGTTCCAGGATGGTGCTGGGTACTTGTGCCACAACACGTTGGGGAGAAGGTGAACTGGCAGTACGAGGTGAAATAGCGGTCTCTTTGGAAGGACTCCGAGGTGGGGTTGAGATATTGCCAATGCCAGATGAGGATGGGCCACTCACTACAAGCTCACGTGTCATGCTTGGTCCGCCAAGAGGGAGACAAGCAGCTGCAGCAACATGTTCAAGCAACTTCTGGCGAACACGAGTACGTCTGTTCTCAGCCTGCTCCAGCTTGTTCACCCAGTCGTCAATGGAGGCATCCAGCTCGGTAAGTGCCTCTTCCTGCTTCAGCATAGACTCGTTACTGAACTTGGCCACGCGAGGCGAACGCAGGTACTGGCAAATGCGAGAGTGGAGATTCTTGCGACCCGAGCGAAGGGCAGTGTAGGTACGGCGAAGGTACTCGGTCTTCTCATCCAAATGGCGAAGTTCCTTGGAGAGCGCCTCAACGTCTTCGGCCCTCAGAACCTCGAAGCGCCCGACCTGTTCATAAGCTTGCTTCTGAAGCAACGCAAGTTCTGGCATTTCGATTTTCTCTAAAGCCTCCGTATGTTTCACCCCAACCGGCAGGTTCTCAAAGGCCTTTTGTTCTGAAGTAATCCTACTCTTCGATTCTGTCCTCTGGATGATTGGTCCGTTATTGGTGCGCTGATCACGCCTCTTCCTAGGACGACCTCTGTCCATCACTGAAGATTCTGAGCCACCTCTTCGGTGTCCTGCCCGGATTGGATCGACGGGAGGGGTATAACGTCCATCAGAGAGTTGAGGAGATTCAGCTTGAGGCTCCATGAGTGGTGCAGACACTGGTATGGGAGTCGTTGAGCCTGTTGATGCAGACTTTGGTGTTGTAAGATCGGGCATGGAAGAGTTTGGTGTGAAAGAAGTGCAACTTTGGGGAGATGACTCGCTGGTGCGGCCCCTTCGAAGAGGCTCGTTCTTCACAGGGAAGCAGTTCAAAGACTGTTGGCGACGCAGTAAGGGCGACTGTCCTCCTCGCCTAGGGATGACCAAAGGGGCCAGGTGTCTTGGTGAAGTTGGAGTTTCACCTCTAGAGTCCGCTTCGGTCTCACCCTTTATCGAAGCCTGAGGGTCGGGGCCTTCGTCATCGCTCGATGCAAAAAGAAAAGTATCGGTAAGATGGTAGTTTCTGGACGAATTGCCAGGTGCGCTAATGGAGCGCTCGTGGAAAGGTGGGCGACCAGGAATTGTTGCTATAAGGGTATTAGTCTAGAATCCGATAACCTTTGTCAAGCATGCGACCTACGAGAGTCCATTGAAAGCTCCTGAACGGTTGTCATAGGTCCAACTTCAGGCACACTGATCTTGCGTCGTCGAGCCAGGCTGTGTTGATTCAGCCGCTTCTTCAAGCCATTGAGCGTTGTCTGCTGGTTGTCCGTCTTATCACTTGCTGTAGTTGAAGGTCCCATTGTTGCCTTGTCCGGGTCTACCGCTTTGCTGCTGTTGAGAATCGGCAATTTCCTCTCCTTTGGAAAAAGTTGATACTTCTTCGACGGATCAGGTTGTTGCATTCTCCAAGTAAATGGTTTCTCCTGTGAAGGTAATGGTGACAATTTCTGAAAAGAAAGCATATGTAAGCTCGGGTTGAGAAAGAGGATAGTGAACCACAGGGAGCATACCGAATCGTTGGGTGACTGCGAAGACTGCTTGGTTATATAGGCGGTGTCGATATCGACGAGGCACTTGGCAATATGAGCCATTGCGTCGAAACAATGTTACTAGATCGGGCTGCCACAATGGGAAGTAGGAGGGTGTCAGAGATTAATTGCCACGGCGAGATGGCACTACCGTGGAGATGAGAGCAATAAGCTATAGCATGAAGCACAACAATACTGGTCCGGTTTAAGTGTTTCGGATTCCTGGGACAGATGGTATATAACAGTTCTAGCTGTGGAAGGGATCCCAGACATTGCTTTTGCGCCAAGCTGTGAGCTCTCCGGTTAGCTTTCTTCGTTTGTGGTTGGACATGCACTTAGCGGAGAGCAGCCTCAATCAACCCCTTGTTCTGGACAATCCATGATGGGATATCAGGCCCTGGGCCTGAATCCTGGTCAGAACTCATGGCCCCGCCTGAAGTATGGTGTCACGCCCCCAGACACTACGGAGTAGAGACATCCAGAATAGTTGATGCCAGCGTGGGATAGGAGCACAAAAAGGTCTGAGGCACGCGGGACCAGGAGCTAAGGTGAAGTTGATGAGCAGACGAAGGTCATGGTTCTTGACGGATGGTCCATGCTCCCCGCAAGGCACAGGACGGCCTAAACTTTGTCAACCGGGCTCGGGGTGGGTTCGCAAAAAGGAATAGATCAACAGGGCCTGTCGGAAATCTGAAGCTGTTTTTGTGGCTGCCAACGGTTTTTACTCGACGCCTCGTTCGGCGGATTTGCTCTTTGGCTGCCCTCCATCACTTCCCGGACTCCCTAGAACTCCTTAGTCAATCCATGTCTCATACAGCCCCTGGACCCAACCTCGGCTACTACGTTAGCGGAACAGGGGTATCTTCTCCACCATGACGGACAGAGATCAGACCCTAGACGTACCGTGACTAGTTGAGCCGGAGGGTCTTGGCACGCAGCTCCCAAAGCGAAGACGGAAACTTCCCATCAATCATCGTCCACGAGGAAATGAATAACTGTGGCTCGTGCGATTGTCTATCACGGTGATGCGGTTCAGACTAACAATTTCAACAAGCGAGAGGAAAAGAAAAGGAGGGAGGAATTTTCGTTGAATTTATCTCGTCACCAGAGAAAGACGAAAGCCCAATGCACCAGTCCTTCCAAGTTGGGTAGTGGCTTTTTACAAACAGAGACACACTCCCCGTGGAAGGCGTGTTTCAGTTTCCATCACGTATCAAATCTGGAAGGAGAGGTCAAAACGGACGGGAGGCACGCCCCACGGGCTAACGGTGCCGTTGGGTTAGGTTGCTAGGTTGCTTTGCTCGACATGTTCTATGGTCACAACAGATGTCTCCGTGAAGGTAGGGTTTCGAAAATTCAATCTGGCATGAGGCAATTGCAACTATTGCACGAGTAAGCTCAACCTGCACTGCAACTATATCATCACGTTGCTTATCAGAGTTGAAGGCTTCATTATTCATGTTCCCTCACGTGCGGTGCGGATAGTCGACTATCCGACGTACATCATTAACGCATCTCTGTAGGATAGGGTCCGAATACTACTCTCAGAGTTTTCCAGTTATCTTGTGTCACATAATGCAAAAGATGCCGCTACATGCCGTCTTTTCCCCCCCCTAGCTATCATTTTACTGGTAACCATTGCAGAACATGTTCCCCCCCACCATAATAAAAATTTGATACTCGAGGTTCCTTCGTCCGTCATATAATTGTAGTATAATAGGGATATCACATGAATATGACGACTTGACAAATGATAGTGTCTTTGTCTTGGCTAGAACACGACTTTCTTTGCTTTTGTTCTCCCTCCAACGGCTGCAGGGATACTAATGGTGGCTTTATCCCCGACAAAAGGCAACGTTGATCACTTAGACGCAAAATCCGGATGCAACGTCCATTAGAGCAGAGAATTCCCGCTTGATCTACAGAGAGTCGATCGACAATGACTGTAGTATTTGAGAATAGCGACAATACTACAGTGACTTCCGGCCAAGACGAAGACCCTTCGTCCCAGACCTCGGCACTACTTCCATAGACTTTTGGCAACGTCTCGAAACATGCTGGCAAGTGTGGGCTGCTGCATATTGCATATTGCATATGATATGTTTCCGGTGTTTCCTAAAGTTTCTGAACTATTATACGTCATTCAATCTTACATAACTGGGTTCTTTGCCCTTTTTTGTTCTTTTCTTTTCCCGCTTCGTTTCCTCTTTCCACTGTCCGCCGGAATTCTACATGCAACCCTGGCCGGAATATTTAAATAACCTTACCTATAGTATGTTGTGAACTCGTGTTGCTTCTTGAAACATAACCGATTTTGGAGCTAGTCGATTATTCATTTCGTATCCGGTGCGGGTTGTTTTGGTCATCAGTACCTAGTTTGTAACCATACATGGCGAATCTCCCACTCCCTTGGTTCACAGATGTTGATCAGGTGACTAGACATTGATCATTTCCGATAGGCATGTCCTTTACTACTGTATTATCCGGACGATGCTATAAAGGGCAATATTATCGTCCATATAGCTATACAATGACTTACCATGCCATCTCGAGGGCCTGGTCCACTGCACTGCAACATCGTGAAGCTTTCGCACCATCCCCTCACCATGATGGCATGAACCATCTTTGATCTACGGCGCTGTGCCTTTTTCAACTCTCATAGCTGAGCTCGCTTATGTTGAGCTGCCAGAAAGCATGGGCCCCTTGTTCTGTCCCGTGCTTGCGGTCGGTCCGGGTTATCCACCCGGTCAAGGGTCAATTAGAACATATCACCCTTGCCGATGGTTTTAGAAGGTCTCAGATCTAGGCACACATCCTCAACGCCGGTGTTTCCAATTGAACCACCCATGTTCGTACAGGTGAATTTTTTCATCAAGGCGAGTGATCGTAAAGCAGAAATGATGGGTGTGTTGAGCCAACAACAGCCAGTATTGGTCTGTGTTCAGACCTTTGGTGTCAGTTTCAGCTATCACTGGGTGAAGATCATTTGCCTTACTCATCGATCATAACCAAAGCCCGTGTCATGATTATAATCACTGAAAGATCGTGTTTTCAAGGCAAGTGTAGGACCTGAATGAGACAAATTGACATTGTTCCTTGTTGGGGGAAAGTATTAGCCAACCGGCAGTGTTCTTGTTCACCCGCCTGGGCGGCACAGTTATTATCTGAAGCAAAAGTATTGGTCTCGAAGCATTGGGTATTCCCGTCACATCTGCCCTCCAGCTATCCTTGCGCAATAGCACAAGATCCTGCATGTCTGATATGGTTCGTCAGTGATTCAAGCCAAGCCATGAGGCAAACCAGACTCGCCCAGCCCCTCGACATGAAACGAGCTTCAACCTGGCATCCTATTCAGGAACAGATATCTGAACAATCGGGTAAGCACAGCGTCAAATGACAGGGGAGATGGCGTCCATAGACATTCAGTAGTTGGTCCGGATCTTTTCTTACCCATTTGCCCAACCCGTTAAACCTGAACAATTAAGACATCCAGCCGTCTGGGTGACTTTGTGGCGCTTCACTTATTTGCCCAGGGTAGGACACGTGGAAGTGAAAGTTAGGTGCAGCCCTACATGTCAACTTAGATATCGCGGACCATTGACCACATTGTAGTTAGATATCACCTCGTGCACGGCTAGTCAGTTTCATTCTCCTATCTAAGATCTCGGCTACAGATAATTACAATGGGCATTGACTTCGTAGGCAACATCAAGGTATTTCCCCATAGATAATACGTGCACCAACTCAGTGGTGGGACACCTTCAGGAGTGATCATCAAGTGACATTAGATCTGCTCTATGTTTTGATCCTTTGATTATATCAGAGATATCAGAGTAATGATACTCCGTGCTGATAGTGCAATTGCAGGCAAAGAAACGTGTTGAACAGATAGCCACAGTGGACCTATCGGAATGATTCAGCTCGGTCAATGAAGAGCATGTTTCAAACAAGAATGAGGCCTCGTCGTTGGATGAAGTTGCGAAGATCTTCGCTGATCAATCAATCACTTGCAAGTCTTCAACACATGCGGAGGCTTGGCAGCGTGGCAACCCTACCTCTTACTATTTCTAAGACCGCTTCATGTAAAAGCCGGTTTCGTCAGGTCAAGACGTTGAGTAGCAATGCCCATGTTGACTCAACTCGATAGCACCCGCATGTTAAGACCAGGGTAGAAGCTACCAGACAGGGCTACCTAGGATAGATTGCAAAGAATCTAAGCCTCCACTGCTTCTGCACGTCCCCTGCATTAAATCAACAGCTGGGGCCCCCCCCCCCACCCGTCAACTCGCACCGTTACCACCGCAGACCCGGCCCAGGCTCGCTTGCGGTTTGGTGGTTTCGTGGGGTGATATTTGCTCCCTCACCATGACGCCTCCTGCAGCAGCGCCTAGTTTGACCTGGAGTATCAACTCCAAAGACTTCTTCAGTGCCGTCATGACGTCCTATACTGAGTGTCCCCAGCACAGCATTGGCCCTAGAAAAGATTCCGCTATCGCGAAGTGGCAATTTTGATCAAGTGAGCGAAGGCCTTGTTTGTGACAAAGGTTGCATCCTGCTTCTCTCTTCAGAGACAGAGACTTCCGAAGTATTGGATGGTGAAGGCTTCAGTACCCTTAGTAGTCCCTTGTCCAAGGTTGGCCGAGAATCATGAAGGACCCTCGATTTTGCTCCTACTAAAATACCGGTACATCGGAGAACCTGTCATGGCTCGGAGATGACAATATCTGCCCAAATATTACCCTCGATATCGTGACAATTTGACCGTTAGGACAGAAATATTCTTGAGAACCTAGCTCCCATCAACGGCTGGTCTAGCCCGATTGGACCTTAAAGTCGAATTCGTTTTCCCGCTCAGGGGATTCGAATTGAAAACAATAGCTCCCACTCAAGCAAAATACTAATATTAGCCTTGCCATCACTGCAGTTGCTCGTTTTATGTGTCTATTCTCTAAAACGCTAACTATGTATTTCAGAATAAGGGTGTATAATGATGAGAGCTTCGGACCTATCGTGCTCTACACAAGCTTTGGCCGGTGCCCTATTTGCTTTAAGATATAATTAGAACGGATATCAGAGTCTCTCTCTTCCGGACGTTTTTCTCTCGCCTCTGACTTCTATGATAGCCCTGTTCAGGTATGCCAAGCCTGTTACCGAGCCTAAGCTCTCAGTCCCATGGCCTGTATGTACTCTGTGACTGGGGATAAACAGGCTGGCTATACTCCGTAGTTGGTTATAGATATTTATCGGCATCTTGGGTCACGAATAATAGCACATGATAATGGCAGGAATGCCTTTGTGAAGATATCCAGGTATTTCTAATTACAATGAGTATCCGGACTGAATAGTCAGTCGTGAGAGGAATTTCTGGCAGGAAAATCGTGACTTCTACTCCATATCCGGCCTGACATTCCGTGCTATGGGGAATTGGATGTCATGCCAATTCCCGATGGAGGCCATTTTCGATCATGCCCGGATTTCATTACCAGAGGTCTGTTGCACGTGACTAGACCTGAGCAGTACACACAGACACGGCATCACTTAACTCGAAACTGCTCGATGAATTTGTTCCAATTTGATGTCGTAAACGGACCTAAGGCAGTTCACATACAAAAGTCCCTTTGAGAGAATGCCACTATCTTCCTGTTTGATACGCCTTTTGGAAGGTGACTGGTCTACTGCGCGGGCCATCTCACGTGATGTTCTAGAAGAGGAATCTGAATGGAAACGCCTTGTTGTCATACCTCACTGAGCCCACTGGAATAAAGCTGTGTCATTGGCGATTCGACAGACCCTCATGTCGTGGTTCTCGTCACTCAAGAAGCCTGCCATTCTGCGAACTTGTCAAGTCAAAATCACCCACATTCGCAATCTAAGACGAACATTCGCAACAGTCAATATGGCGGCCAATCGTGATCCAAGCACCCTCTCCAACTATAGCGCATGGCGAACTCGCCATACGACTGCTAGCTTCAAGATCGACTTTGAGGAAAAGGCGCTCAAGGGCTCGGTTATTCTTCAGCTTGAGTCACAGACCGATAAAGAGAGTAACGAGATCATTCTTGACTCTCGATATGTTGATATCTCTACCATCCGTATCAACTCAACAGAGTCCAATTGGGAACTGAAAGAGTATAATGCACCCCTCGGCGCGCCTCTTCACATTCATGTGCCAGGCGGAGTTGCAAAGGGTGAACTGATTGATCTCGCCATTGACCTCAAGACGACGAGCAAATGCACTGCTCTGCAGTGGCTAACTCCGGCGCAGACCTCCAACAAGAAGCACCCGTACATGTTCTCCCAATGCCAGGCTATCAATGCCCGCTCTATTTTCCCGTGTCAGGACACTCCTGATGTGAAATCCACTTTCACTTTCAAGCTCACTTCTTCCCTGCCAGTTGTTGCGAGTGGTGTTCCTGTGGGAGACCATAGTGCCACGCCTGGTGAAGAAAAACTCTATGAGTTTGAGCAAAAGGTCCCTATCCCCTCTTATCTCTTTGCCGTAGCTTCTGGCGATATTGCGACTGCGCCTATTGGCCCTCGAAGTATTGTCGCCACAGGTCCCAATGAGCTGGAAGAATGCAAATGGGAGCTGGAGCGTGATATGGAGAAGTTCATGGAAGTGGCAGAGAAACTCGTTTTCCCCTACAAGTGGGGAGCTTACAACGTACTGGTCTTACCCCCAAGCTTCCCATATGGAGGTAGGTTTTGCTATGAGTCAAAAGGCAAGAAAGTAAATTGACTTGTATGACTCTAGGTATGGAGAATCCCATCTACACGTTTGCTACACCTACTATCATCAGTGGTGATCGTCAAAATGTGGACGTCATTGCCCATGAATTGAGCCACAGCTGGAGTGGCAACCTGGTTTCCAATGCCAGCTGGGAACATTTGTAAGTTCAGAATGACCTATCGCCTGAAGCGATGATGCTAATGAGGCTCAGTTGGCTAAATGAGGGCTGGACGATGTACCTTGAGCGGCGTATCCAAGCAGCCATCCACGGCGATGCCGAGTTTGATTTCTCTTCCATCATCGGATGGAAAGCTCTTGGTGCGTAACGCCGTATTGCTGTTGAGATTTCGGCTGACAATATCACAGAGGATGCTGTGGAACTCTTCGGCGAGGACCATGAATACACTAAACTCATCATAAAGCACGAGGGTGTCGACCCTGAGGATGTCTATAGTACTGTTGCGTACGAAAAGGGCTTCCACTTCCTCTACTACCTAGAGGGCGTTGTCGGTCGAGAGAACTTTGACAAGTTCATTCCTTTCTACTTCACCAAGTGGTCTGGCAAGTCTCTCGACTCCTTCGAGTTCAAGCAAACCTTCCTTGACTTCTTCAACAACCTCGGAGATGAAAAAATCTCGAAGAATGTCGCCGAAATCAACTGGGAGGAGAAATTCTACACGCCCGGTCTACCCCCTAAGCCTGAGTTTGACACCTCATTGGCGAACCAGTGCTACGACCTCGCAACTAAGTGGAAAGACGCTGTAAGTTCCGCCGTCTATGGTGTTGTATCTCTACGCTGACGTTTTATCAGAACTTCACACCAAGCGCCAAGGATCTTGAGAGCTTTACTGCCAACCAGAAACTTGTCTTCTTGGCTGAGGTGCAGCAGTCCGGTGAGCTGAGCGCAGACCGAGCGCAGCTCATGGGGAAAACCTACGATTTCTTATCTTCTAAGAATGTTGAAATTTTGTCAGCATACTATCTAATTGCTCTCAAAGCTCATGATTCTGCCATCTACCAAGACGCCGCCACTCTGCTTGGACGAGTTGGTCGAATGAAGTTTGTGCGCCCTTTGTTCCGCGCCCTCAACAAGGTGGATAGACAGCTGGCATTGCAAACATTCGAGAAGAACAAGGACTTTTACCACCCCATTTGTAAGGGTATGGTCGAGAAGGATCTCGGCCTTTAGATATGTGATTACGGAGAGGCAGTCCCTAGAAACACACCCCTCACAAAATAAAAGAACGTATTCAATTCAGCCATTCTGACTTCGCCATCACTTCACCCCATGTTTGACTCTCCTGACGAACAAATTTCACAGTCGAATCGACATTGTCAGCCCCGAAATTACCATATAGATGAGGGAAACCGCCCTCCCATCTAATGGAATCAGCAAACTGCTTGAATTCAAGTTTGATGACCCAAAGTGACGATGATCTAGCAAAGAACAAGCCTGCAGTTTTGGGTACCTGTAAGCTGTATTAGTAAACAATAACACGGCCTACGAAAAGCGCTCACTTGAGTGGACGTGCTCAGATGAACGAAGCCATCATTCTGATCAAGTTCTGATAACGGATGTTCCTTAGGAAAGGGGTCACCAGGGGGCGATGGGACAATTTTGTAAATGAACCTTGGAGGGGACTCAACAGACATTCTGGTAGAATTGACCAATACGTGACTGGATGAAAAGAAGAGGTGTGGTTGAACCCCCACCACAATAACCTAAACACTGGCGATATAGGGTACATAGAGTGAGTGCGAATTTACACTGTATCACCCGTATTCTTCTAAGCAATGACCAAGGCGTTGAAGACTCGCACTGTACACATAGTTCTCCGTGTTCCATTTCACGTGAAGTCAACATCAAAGATAAACTGCATCTTCAACCTCCATTAAATCCCTTCATTACCCCATATCCTTATGTCACCAGTAGAGTTGACCGTGAGGGATTTCTTCTGGAGCTGCAGCATAATCACATCTTTCGGGCCTCAAAATCCCCTAGCAAGGCCCCCAGTAGCCACGCGCAACGGGCATGTCGCGGGGCCCAGTTCCTTCTCAGCTTCACTTGCTGTCGAATCTCCCCGCTGTACCTGTCGGTGACAAAGTCAGATTTCTCGGATGGTATGACCGGTGAACACTGTTCCACTCTTTGTGTGCTTACTCACATACTCATTCACGGCGTATACTGTTGGCTAACCAAGATAGCGTCACTTCTTACTCAACCTCTTCGGCCTGTCTCTTCCTCAGTCATCTTTATCCAAGAGATAGCAATGCCACTGCTGTGGTGGATGTCAGCCTGCTTCTAGAATCCGTCACAGCTGAGCAAACACGTGTCGGCGAGTTTGTCAACGTGATAGGGTATATCACAGAGCAAAAGATGACTCGTGATAAGAAACAACCATACCAAGAGTCGAAACAGGTGTGTGTGCAAGCCATAGTCCTCTGGTCAACTGGTCCCATGGACCTCCAGAAGTACGAAAAGCTTCTCGATTCAAAATGAGTTAGCATAAGGCATGTAGCGCATGCAGCCAACAAACTGTGGGATTATCAGATCCAGCTTTCATTCATCGCTATTTACCTAAACTTGCGCACGATCACACAAGCATGGCAGCATACAACTTAAAATCCGATTGGAACACGAAGACTGCCGGGTCCCGAATATGACGACTCCACCCTATGCTTTCGTGCAGCTCCAGACCTGCTACATGCCCAAAACAAATGTAATCTGGGCAGTATTTGCACTCATATGGTTTCTGTTGGGTTGGAATCATGCCAGATGGCACCGTGTCTGTGGACAGACTTGGTAACCATCATGACACTTGCTTAATTTGACTCAATTGGGTATCTCATCCTCCACATATCTATATTGGGCACCGGACCGCCTCTGCTTCATGGCTATTTGCAGCCTGCAACCCTTTGCTTCACCGCACTCTAACATTCCAACACAAGTTGCTTCACGGGCCTCAAAGTCGGGGGGGGGGGGGGACGATGGCTGCAGCTGCCAGCCCTCGATTTGCAGAAAACTCCCCCATAGGTATCTGTCAGGCTTCCCTTGGGGTACTGGAGAGGTGGAGAGGTACTGGTAACACGGTCTTAACTGCTGAGTCATGCTGGGACTCAATCATCATCCTGCCGGCGTCGGTCGTGGTAACGTCGATGAGAGTCTCTGGACGACCCTCTCGAAACAATGACAGGCTGATGTAACGGTCGTTTCAGTAACTTCTCGGGATTCTGTTGGACCTTGGCTGCGGCCTGTCGATCCCACAGATCTTTCGACTTTCGGCAAATATCATCGATTTGTTCCTATCAAATGTCAATCAACTGAGGGCGTTTACAAACCAGCAGCGACCAACATCTGTCAGGCAGGATCCGGGAGTGGTGATGAGGAATCCATCCTCTCCCTACGTTCGAATTCATGAGCAAAGGATAGCCGTTGGGCTAGCTTGACAAAGAGATACCTCCAACGTGTATGGGCGAACTGTAGCCTGGGGTCCTAGATAATACTGGAGTTCTTGAGTGATGACTTTTCTGTGAATGTCTTGATGCGGGATCCAGTATTTGTTCATTGAAGAGGACATGGTCGCACAATCGATTCTACTGAGGAATCTACGAATATCGAGACAGGCTGGGAAGGATAAAGCGGTATGGACTGGGCCAAGGGAGGGTATTTATCCAAATCTGGCACAGCCTGCTAAGTTACAAGATATGGTTGCGATGTGCCTGACGGTTAGAGGGTACCTATCATGCTAATGTATGCGAACCCAAGGTATGTTAATCTGTTGCGTGTGACTATGCTCACCGCTCCACAGCATGATATCCCAACACGCATTTGAAGGTCTTCAAGGGGTACCCAGATTTGATTTGCTGCATGTGTTTTTTGTCGCTCCTTGTAACCAGAACCAATATGGCAGGAAACCCCTGCCATACGCCGTGAGCCTTTGAAAGTGAGGCGAATCAGGTGTGGTTGGCCATTGGTGAGCGGCGTCCAGCGTCCGCCCTGCCAGCGTGGCAAATATCGAACGGGTGCATCTGGTGCCAATAACGCCGCGCGGAGGGAGTTCAAAGGACGCTTGTTGAACACGGACTTTATTACTCCTTGAATACGTGCGTGTATAAGTTAATATGGGGGCTGTGGTGGATGTCCGTAAGGCTGATCACGTCGATGACAGTTATGCTCTATTCAGGCGAACCCAGATCTGCGCTTACCACAGCTCATCAAGCTTTCAACGATCGTGAGACTCATTGGGCGAAGTAAGCGCCATGTGCATCTCTTGATCTAGGGGCAACGGCACGCAAAGCCACTTGACCAATAACTCTGCAGGTTGCCGATCCTGTAATCGACATAGAACCCCGTTCTCTTTCTCCAAACTGTCAAAAACCAAGTAATTTTGTTCTTTTTCAAAACCTGCTAGCACGGCCATGTCGTTGAATTCAGATGATGTCCAAGGCGAACTGCTTCGCTACAAATGCCAATTGGAGATCCTCAGAACCCTTGTCCTAGTCGCAACGTTGCGATTTGTACTCGAAAACCTTAATGATATGTTCAAGTTCACTCTCAATTCGTTTGATCTGCTCCTAAAGCCACAGCCTCTCGAAGCTTCAGTTCATCATTCCTGAAGGATGTTGCAGGCACCGAGCATCCGACACCAATTGCTATTCCCAGTCCCTTAGCCTCGATTTGAAAAGAAGTTTCATGAGAAACATATGGCTGATCCTGGATCCTGTCAAGCGTCGCGGCGCCCGAAGGATTAAGTTACGGCATCCTGGATATGTCTCGGATTCCCCTCATTCAGTCCGTGGTTACATGCCGTTTGAGGGATTCTTAGTCAGGCAGATATAGAGACACTCGTACGGATACATGAGTTCGACTGTTTGAAGGCTTTTCAAGGATTGTGTTTGCAAGCGAGATGTCTCTGTGAGTCAATTTCATTTCGGTTCATATGCCCCGACTTCCGGAATAGCGAGACGAAGAGGTCTTAGTTGCTGGCAATGTGTTCGCCAATCAAGACACTTATTAATCTCACGATGGAGAACGCGTTAATCAGCTTCGGCATTGTCAACGAAGGGCGCCACAGGTTTCTCAAGTATCCATGTTTCTTTCATTGGCACGCAAGTTCGTTCTCGCCTATATCACTGAATTAAACCGCTAGAGAACCACAGCTGAGGTTGGAGTTGTCAATGAATGGCACGGCTGGTGCGTGGACGTGATCCACAAATGAAGCGCGGGGAACGGGAACAGAAGCGAAAGTAAAGGCGGAGGTCAACATCAAAAGCCTGAACCCAAAAGCGAAACGAATTGGGAAGAACAAGAAGTCTACGGAGTACAGGTTTCATGAAATTAACACCATCAAACCCATTGGCATTGTGAACAGACACAGCTGATTTAACGCTGACGAAGACGGGATGATGGCTGGCTTGCGGTTAATGCTCGGCAGCCAGAGTGCCCTTCAACAAGATTGGATATCCGGACGGAGTACTTCCACGTGAATCCCACTCCCAAGCTTCTAACAACCCCAGATCCCCTGCTCATGCATCAGCTGCCAATCAAAGCACGGGACTCGGACCAAGCAGCTTGCTGCGCGACCTCCGACCGCGCCCACTAAATTTGTTGACAAGCAACCATCGCAAGGTATTCTATTCACTTGTGCTCGACAACGAACAGGTGAGCATTCTTGCAGCTCAGCTCCCAACAAGGTAGCTCCAGCGAGACGAGCTTTAACCCCCAGCGAGCCCCTGTCGAAACCCTGAATAGCGATACCAAAGCCAACACTGTCGTCATTTCTGGATACATACGTACCTCTTAGCCCGTGCCTCAAGGGACGGTCAACCCCCTTACATAGCGATACCTAGCAACGAGACAATGCGCTGAAGTTTCGGACGGCGACTACACCGTGGAGACACATGCTGTTGCAATAAACTATAAGCTGCCGGTATATATATCGTTTTGGGGACAGTCCTGATCCCCTTCCAAATCCCGCGCATTCTCAGCAACCAAGCTTTTGTCCAGAGGGGACCAACTTGGGTCCCCTAGACAAATCGCCAGCCATGCCGCCAGCGGGCGGAGGAAATATTAAGGTGGTGGTGAGATGTCGACCTTTCAATAGTCGAGGTAAGTAGCGGATTTCTTACATAGGAAAAGAGCGGCGCTGAATGGGATACAGAAATCGAAAGAGGTGCAAAATGTATCGTGGAGATGAAAGGGAACCAGACGGTGGTCACCGCACCTGAAGGGAAAGGCGTGAAGGATGGAGGACCAAAAGCCTTTGCATTCGATCGTTCGTACTGGTCATTCAACAAAGACGACCCCAATTACGCTGGCCAATCGAACCTTTTCGACGATCTAGGAAAGCCCCTTCTCGACAATGCATTCCAAGGTTACAACAACTGTATCTTCGCCTATGGCCAAACCGGTTCAGGAAAATCATATTCTATGATGGGCTATGGGAAGGAAATAGGGATCGTTCCCTTGATTTGCCAGGATATGTTCAAAAGGATCGATGAGCTAAAGAAGGATAAAACAACGAAATGCACAGTCGAAGTCTCTTATCTCGAGATCTACAACGAACGTGTCCGAGATCTACTCAACCCATCGACCAAAGGCAACCTCAAAGTCCGAGAACATCCCTCCACAGGTCCCTATGTGGAGGATCTTGCCAAGCTTGCAGTCAACGAATTTCAGGAAATTGAACATCTTATGGATGAAGGAAACAAGGCCCGAACGGTCGCCGCAACCAATATGAACCAAACATCAAGTCGAAGTCACGCCGTCTTCACCCTGATGCTGACACAGAAGAAATACGATGCTGACACAAAAATGGAAATGGAAAAGGTGGCTAAGATCAGTCTGGTGGATTTGGCGGGTTCTGAACGAGCGACATCAACTGGAGCCACTGGCGCGAGGCTGAAGGAGGGTGCTGAGATCAACCGATCCTTGTCGACATTGGGTCGCGTCATTGCCGCTTTGGCTGACCTGTCAACCGGTGGGAAGAAGAAAAAAGGCACTGGTCAAGTTCCCTACCGAGACAGTGTCCTGACGTGGTTGTTGAAAGATTCACTAGGTGGTAACAGCATGACAGCAATGATTGCAGCCGTCAGCCCGGCTGATATCAATTTTGATGAAACGCTCAGCACTCTCCGATATGCCGACTCCGCGAAGCGAATCAAGAACCACGCTGTTGTCAACGAGGATGCTAATGCCCGTATGATCAGAGAATTGAAGGAGGAGTTATCGCTATTAAGAAGCAAACTTGGGAATGGTCCTGTTCCTGGTGGAGCTGCTGGAGGCGGACTTGTCACCGGAGAGACTTATCCCGAAGGCACACCCCTAGATCAGCAGATGGTCAGCATCACTGGCTCGGACGGTGTTCTGAAGAAGGTCTCAAAGGCAGAGATCGCGGAGCAGTTGAGCCAGAGTGAGAAGCTGCTTACGGATCTAAATCAAACATGGGAGGAGAAACTGTTGAAAACTGAGGAAATTCACAAAGAACGTGAAGCGGCCCTCGAAGAACTTGGTGTCAGTATTGAGAAAGGTTTCGTTGGCCTGCACACGCCGAAGAAGATGCCGCATTTGGTCAACTTGTCCGACGATCCGCTTCTGGCTGAGTGCCTGGTCTACAACCTCAAGCCGGGTACCACAACAGTCGGCAATGTCGATACCAACGCCGATCATCAAGCGAACATCCGACTCAACGGGTCCAGGATATTGCACGATCATTGCACCTTTGAAAATGCTTCCGATGGAACTGTGACTCTCACCCCCAGTGAAGGTGCTTCGGTCATGATCAACGGAAAGCGTATCACCGAGCCATCACAGCTTCATTCTGGCTATCGTGTCATTCTGGGCGATTTCCATATTTTCCGATTTAATCACCCTATGGAGGCGAGAGCAGAGCGGGCTGAGGTACCAGAGAGACCACAGAGCTTACTTCGACACTCCATCACAGCTAGTCAGCTGCAGGCACTGGATCGAGGCTCACCCTCGCCTAGTCCCCGACCCGGCCACGAAAGATCATTTAGCAGGGTCTCCGAATTTGGTGACATCTCTAGACCAGAATCTCCATCAATATTCCAGAGAAGTGGCAGGGAATCGGACTGGTCGCTTGCAAGACGAGAAGCCGCTGGTGCAATTCTTGGATCTGATCAAAACCTCACCAGTCTTACAGACGAGGAACTCAATGCTTTATTCGAGGATGTGCAGAGGGCAAGGGCGGAACGAGTGAATGGCCGCGAGGATGGGGACGATTCGGAGTCTTCTTACCCGATCAGGGATAAGTACCTGTCGAACGGCACGATGGATAACTTCTCGTTGGATACCGCTTTGACAATGCCCTCGACCCCAAAACAAGGAGAGCCCGACGATCGATTGAAAGAGGTCCGCGAGGAGTTGCAAAACAAATTGGAGAAACAGAAAGAGGAGTACCAAGACCAACTAAAGAGCGCCGAGGCTGCTAACGTCGAGATTGAGGAGATCAAACAGGAGAAGGTCAAGATGGAGGCGGCGTTGAAGGAGTTAAAGGAAGACATGCAGAAACAGCTAAACCAACAGCGGAAGCAATTCGAAGAGAAGATCGAAAAGATGGATCCCCTTAAGATGCCAAAGAAGAGCCCGACCCTCTCAGAAGAAGAGATTGAGATGGCAAAGAAGACTGTCAAGACTTGGAGAGGCCGACATTTTGTGAAGATGGCTGAGGCGGTGTTGCAAAACGCATCTATTCTCAAGGAAGCCCAGGTCATGAGCCATGAGCTTGACGAGCACGTCGTTTTCCAATTTGCGGCGGTAGACGTCGGCCATGTTTTGTGCTCTTCCTATGATATGGTGCTGAATGGGCTTACTGGCGAGGGCGATGACGTGGCACTGGAGGAAGCTCACAAGCCGTGCATTGGCATTCGTGTGGTTGATTATAAGCACAGCGTGGTTCATTTATGGAGCTTGGAGAAACTACATGATCGCGTAAGGCAGATGCGGCAGATGCACCAGTATCTTGACCAGCCGGAATATGCACAGCACCTCAGTCTCGATAACCCTTTTGTTGAGACATGTATGCCGTCATATACTCTTGTGGGTGAGGTTGACGTGCCACTGAAGGCAGTTTTCGAGTGCCGGGTTCAAGATTCCACTCTCGATGTCTTGTCGCCTTACACATCACATGTTGTCGGCATCATCAAGCTTTCCCTTGAACCATCACATGCTCGTGCACCAACAAATACCCTCAAATTCAATGTTGTCATGCACGAGCTCGTTGGGTTTGCTGAACGAGAAGGCACAGAAGTCCACGCACAGCTCTTCATCCCAGGCATTTCTGAAGAGGATGGTATTACCACGACCCAAATGATCAAAGATTTTGATGAGGGACCAATTCGCTTTGAGAGTGTTCATAGCATGAGCATTCCTCTATTTGCTCCCCAAGATGTCACCTTGAGAGTTGCCATCTTCGCCAAGGTCTCCACGATGCATCTGGATAAGCTGCTCAGCTGGGATGATATGCGAGATGCCGTGCCTTTAAGAGAAGATAAAGCCAGAGCATCCCGTATCAATGAATCGCAGTTCTACACCCAAGAGAAGCACGATCTACTCTCCCGGATCCAAATCATGGAATTGAACGAGAATGGCGAATATGGCGCTGTTGAAGTCACACAAACCAGTGAGCTTGACACGGGGACCTTTCAGCTTCATCAGGGCTTGCAGCGAAGAATCGGAATTAATATCTCTCACAGTTCTGGCGATGCTCTTCCATGGAGTGGCGTCACTGCTGTTCGCGTTGGAAAGATCAGACTTGTTGACTCGGCTGGGAAGACACCTGACATGGGAGCCAACGAACTTGATATCTCTCTGAGATTGTCCCAGAGCCCGATCTTTCGTGAGAATGCCAACGGTACTAAAAGCCTCACAATCTACGCTCAGTGGGATTCCAGCTTGCACAACTCACTACTGCTTGATCGAGTGACACAGGATAAGTATCGAGTCCAGATGACAATCTCATGGGAGATCAGCTCTGAGAAGCTGGCTGAGCCAATGAAGTTCTCGCAAAAGGTTTGCGTCCAGATTCTGTCAAGAACTTTCGTGCGGCAGACCTCAATGTTCTCGGCACTCTGGCAGAACGTTCGCTTCGTGCGCTCATCGACTGGCATTTTCACTCTTGCCATGCGTCCTGCTCCCGTCAAGAAAGTCGGCGACCTGTGGAGGCTAAATAGCCAGCATGACTACGTCAAAGGCGAGGAAGACCTAACAAGCTGGACACCTCGAGGGGTGTCGCTGGTCAGCGATTTTCTCACGGCTCGTAAGAAGAAAAGACGCGCAGCGGATATGTCAGTTACGGAGTCTGTTTTAGCTAAACTTGGTTTGGATGGAGCAAATACCCTACCTGAGAAAAAAGAACCCGAGCCTGAACCTTCCCCAGAGCTAAAGCCAATCATTCCGAGCGATGATGACCTGCTTAATGATACACCGGAAACTTCACAGACTTCTTCTCTCGATGACGGGGAGCAACCTCCCGCAGACGAACCTCAACCGCAACTCTCCAAGCAAGCACAGCAACCTGAGACGGATCTCTCTGACCCCGAGCAGCCTGAAATAAGAGATCCTCACATCGGTGAACAGGACAAGCCTATCAAAGAAGAGCCTGAGAATGAATGCACAGAAGAAGCCTCATCGGAGACACCAGAAGCTACGGAAGTCGAGGAGGAAGAAACAATTACTGTGGAAGAGCCATTGCTCAAACCCGAGTATGATGAAGACCAGACCTATCTTTTGACAAAGTGCCTGAAATTATGGAAGAAATATCCTGATCCATCGAACAACATCCTCAGCCCGACCAACATGGCGCCTCCAGCAGACGGTCTGATGACGGACGGTCCAGCGCAGCCGACACTTATTGCAACAGTTATCCGAGTACCAAAGAACCCCAAAGTTCTGAAAGGCGGGTACCTGATGATTCCGAACAGCGACTCAACTCGTTGGGTCAAAAGATTCGTCGAGCTGCGGCGACCGTACCTTCATTTGCACTCTGCAACTGATGGTGACGAGGTCGGGCTCATAAGTTTGAGAAACTCTCGTATAGACAGTCAGCCTGGGGTGTTGGGCCTGCTTCAGGGCCCCGATGATTCTGGAGCGCAGGGCCAGGATGGGGGGACTGATTTCACACCAGGACATCGACGGACTGCTTCGGGCCGTGTTATCTCTACTATATGGACAGGCAGCGGACCTGGTGCCTCATCAGGAGGGCCAGGCCTTCAGCGACTACCAGAGCGGATGCAGTCCGCAGTGTTTGCCATTTATGGGACAGACAACACTTGGCTATTCGCAGCACGGAGCGAGCGTGACAAGATGGACTGGATCTTCCGAATCGATCAAACATACATGTCAAGCAATGACAGCGTCCCCGGGAGCGGGATAGCCAGCCCCTACCCCGGGAGCGATTTCTAGAGCAGGGTGAGCCTGCTTATTATGAGAGTAATGACTTGCAACGTCCTCTTGGGGAAACGATTTTCTTTGTAAACTATTTGATGGTGAATTAGATGAGATGACTTATACCCCCACAGGAGTAGGAGGGCAATCATGTAGATTTGCTTTAAAATTTTGGATACATCTTAGATAAAAGAATCAGTTGAGAATGATGTGCAAAACCGAGTGCAATGGCAAATGCCGAGTATGCGACGTTTTGTTGTACATACCCGTGTTGTTACCTCCTGTCGGCGATCATGAGGTTATGGTAAGTCAAATACCCAGAAGCTTCGATGGTACTAAAGCCAGGGAGACAAACGCTGGGAATTAGAGGCTCTATTATGCTCATGCTATGAAAGAGTCGGCATGAAGATCATCGGAGCCCAGGCTGCCTACTAAAGTTCACCTCATATAGATATCCAGTACAAATATGTCGAATCTCTCCTTGTCACAGCCAGATAGTGATGCCCACCTACGAGGCATGCAACGATGCAACGGTATTTCTGCAGAGCAACATGCACAGCACCGTAAGTGGTGAAACATGCCATGCAGCGCGCATTCAAAGCTGTGCAACTAATATAATTAATTACCTACTTAGTGAGGTTACAAGATAGGTAAATATCAGCAAAACAGTGGCGATCTACCCTTGACAACGCATGAATGGCTCGAGTGTCTTCCATTTTGTGATTCTAGTGCGGGAGCAGGGACGGAACAGATCATCCCATTCCGCTAACCAATAGGACATCTTCCACAGATAGTTAGAAAATTGGTTGAAAGCCAGGGATGCCCGGGGAAACGGCTTTGGAGCCAAGCAAGGAAGAGTTAGGGGGCTGCCCCGAGGATTTCTTGAGAATTCGATTTCGGAGGTATAGCTCTGGGCATGGGAACTTGCACCGAGATTATAACGTTCGGGGTTTAAGTGCTGGTGACGTCCCTGAAGATGGTGTTGGAGAACAAGACTAGGTCACTAAAAGAAGACGAAGTTGTCCTGCCTACCTTTGTCCCCTGGGGCACCAGAAATGACCCTACGAATTTGTGATTCTACTCTTATTGGTTGTGACGAAGAGATGTGTTTCCGAGGTGTGTACAAGTCATGAAGCCTTGAGTATGGCGCCTGAGTAGTAGTAACGGCCAAGGTGCATACCTCACGGTTAGCAATATTATAATGTCTGGCGATTGGTTCGGTGATGCTCAGAAGACGTCTCGATTTATTGGATAGTGGTATCCTGTCAAGCGCTGGGCCATTGATAGCACTCATTATAATGACAACGACGGTGATACAAGTGCCAGGCCAGATTCCGCAACACAGACATGTGCCGGTGCCGGATCAACATTGGAGTTCCTCAAGCTAACGAAGGGTCCTTTTTGGCCGTGAAAGCTACAGCTGAAATTTTATCTGTCGAGCAAAGTATTGTTCACCCAGACCGGTGGATCGTCCGCCAATCCCGCCAAGGTAAAACTTCTATTATCAGAGAAGCCCCTGAACCTTGGTTGACTTACCTTTTTATCATTTAGAATTCAGGTCATGAATTTCGAGTGTCGCCCTGAGCTACTGTTACCTTTATATCTCGATTAATACCAATGCGCTGGTTGTATTACAGCCTTGATGTCAACGCGTCCCCAATGCTGAAAGCAAATGCGGTTGAACCGGGATGAAGGAAGAAGAGGGGAAAGAAAACCGCCGAAGCAGGAAATGTTCACGAGACAGGGTCTTATTTGGCCCGCTTATTAATAGTAGGTACGTAGCTCAACTCAAAATGAGAGAGAAGCAGAAGGGTTCACTTTCTGAAAGGTGAAGGCAGACCCTGGACTAATGGATCCGCAGAAGCATATCTTCCGGGCCAAAACGGTGACAAGGACAAGGATTGCTTGAGAAGCCAGGTATAGCAGAAGTAATTAAACTTTGCGTACGAAGAAACACGTAAAGAGGTGGCGCCTCTGGCGGTAAAACATCGACTCTGAGTTGCCAAGTTACGTAGCAGCACTCCGTATATGCATGCATACTACTATAAGGATAATGCATTGAGTTTGGAGGAGGCTACTGACTTCACGTCAAAAACTGCAGCTAGCAAGTTGACGTGAAACACGGGACGGTACGATGGGTAGCAGTAAAAGGCCCGTGATGACAAATATTTCTTAGCCACTGGGAGATGTGTGCCTACCTAGGTAGGTAACTTTTTCCAAATCATGGCGTTGATTGTGCTCATGGGCTGTCCCTTATTATTGTTAGTGAGTTTACCACGGGAGGCAGATTGAGTTTCCACCAGTTTCAGAGTTAGAGCCAACTTTAGTTATGACTAAAAGAATCGGGGCCAGAATAGCCCATGCTGGAGAGGGATAAAATATGTCAACTCATGTTATATCTTGAACTGAGAGTAATAGGCGATGTGTTTTCAATACAGAACGAAAAGGAGACTGTTTTATTGACAAACTTGTTCTGTGACATCTGTAGCTTGGCATGCCCAAGGGTAAGGTTTACAGATATTTTTGGCCTTTATCATTGGATCCTTGTCATACGCGCTCAGTCTTGTGACATTGCCTTCGGAGTGACTAACTTAGTCCCAGGAGATTTCCATCACAGAGCGAAAATTGAACTTTAGGCCGTGCATCTAATATTGGCAGGTGCTATCGTGACCTGTGATCTCATCAACGAAGTTGTCCCCTATTTCCTTGATCAAAAGCATCCAATTGTTTATCATCCACTCCCCACGGATGTCAGAATAGATTACTACTGAATCTCCTCCTATCCAACTCTCCCTTGATAACTACACCCAAAATCACATCCCATCATAATATCATATCATATCGCATCACGCATACAAGGAAATCTTCTGGAATGTGTCGTCGGTTTCGTTGATGTGGCTTGAACCTTTGTTGTGGCTTCCTATGAGCCGCAGTCTTCCAAGTCCATAGGCGTCAACCTAGGTACCTAGGCTGAGAATCGACCACCTAGCAGGTCCTAATATGAAGCCTGATGAATTGGCCGAACGCTTCCCTCTGCATATTTCGCACAGGACGTTCGGTGGACAACGCTAAAACAGAAAGCCCTCTCAAGATACACGTCCTAGACGTCCACCAACATGAGGACATGGATCATGACCATTCCCAAGCCGTCGGAAAGACGGTTGGTTGCACCTTGTCCGACCCAGGCCACCGGATTTTCTCCCAGCGCCCTGTTAGATGAAAAGGAAAGGCTTGATAGAATTAAGTCTAGCCTAGAAGAAAGAGGACTATTTATACTAGTCCCTGAGATGATTGCCTCTATAGGCATCACCTGTTTGTCCTTGCTGCCTAGATAGGCTATATGCATATTAGGTGGCAAGGCAAACAGCAAATAACTACAAACATAGGTATAGGCAAACCTAACCAACACGCCAGGTTGTTAGGCTTGAGCTAGCCCACCCACGTCGCTGGGACCGCCCGAAGCCCCTTGATGAATGAGAGGGATGAGGGACCAGGGTCTCGACGGGAGTTTGTTTTGCGTACCCGAAGTCATTTGCAGGCTCATCAGAAGAACTACCGTAGCCAATGGCATCTCCTTGCATAACTTGATACAACGCTAATACCGAAAGTACAGTACCTTTGAAAGGGTTTTAGCAAACGCCAGAAGGTCTTGTCCGTCCTGGCTCAGAGCATTGCAATGACACCAGCCTTGCTTGTTTCCTCACGCTGTCTCCTCACAACGGTTCCAACATGACCGGACCCATTTATCGGAATATTACCAGTGAGCTAAGGGATCGTATACTATGCGCGTTTGTCTCTAGTAGACAGCCACATAATTGCATACTTTTGCTGACATACCTCTTCCTCTTTCTCATACCCAGTTACCGGTGCATGTCCTTGGTGAGTAGTTGATGAATCAGAGGTAGCCAGCTCCCTAATTCATATGTACATATATGGTGTGATGAGTGGTATTACAAACACGACGCAAGAATTCACCTTTTTGGACCCCAGTTCCCGACTGGATGGGTCGCCTCTTTGAACATGTACATACATACATACAGGCGCTCTAGACCGGGGTAGTCACACACCAAGACAGCACAGCATCCAATGCCAATGGCACATCAGCAACAAGCGCTTGTTCCACTTCCACTTGCAGGCAGTTCTTTTGTGGTAGGGCTTTGTGGCTTTGCCAAGAAAGCCGAGAGCTAGATACCCGTCCCAAGCTGCTGGGTCCCAAGCTGCTTGACCCCGTCCTCGTCTCTTGGTCCCCTTTGCTACTCTGCCTGAATCCACTCCCCAAGCCTCGGTCGCACCAGGTGTTTGGGTCGCTTCCCGTTCCCTTCAACTGGCCCTTGTCCCTTGCTTTACTGCATTGCTCTTCTGGGCTTGGCTCCTTTTCTTCTGGTGTTTCTACAGAGAGCGGGGATTCCATTCAAGCTTCTCGCCCTTCTCCATTTCCATAACTAGCTTCTATTTCCCGACTCTGCTACCTACTCTAGCTCCTGGTCTCTCCCGACCTCGCTGGTACTACATAGCACTTCTTCCTGATGCCGCTCTAAGCGTCCCTCTTAGAGAGACGGATCAGTAGTTAGTGTCGATCGTCTTTTGCTCCCGTCTTCCCCTCATTGTGCTGCACGATCCACGATACCACCAAGAACCTCCTTGTCGAATTTGTCTGGTGTTTCTATTCGCGATTACCACCCGCGCACATATTCGATTCATGTTACCCTTGGATTTTGGCTCCGCATCGGTATCCATAATCGACTACCAAGTCGTTGACCTGACCCGAACGACTTTGGGTCTTTTCAACTTTTTGGACAGTCGGCAGCGTGAAGTCTCAGCGTTTCTCTGCTCCAAGTCCGAGAAGCGCAGTTGCTCGCAGCACCGGGTTGAGTTGCCTTTTTCTCTTCATGATTCCAGCCAAGAACCGCTTCTGTTCTTTTGCCTGATACTCAGTCCTGTAACTGTCTTATGGCACCTGCTGTAATGGCAGCTCAGTCACCAAGCCAAGGCAGTATGCCTAACTCCTCGTCTTCAAGTCTTCACCATTTTCAGTTTACTTTTAACTGTTCCGCTTCAAATTCTGGCGGGAACAGTTTCATTGAGCCCGATGTATGTACTTTTCCTTCTGTACCCCCTATCTAGCTCAAGGGCATGCTGACTTTGTGTAGCCTGATGCTCAAGGCATGTAAGTTACCGAAGCCCATAGTGCACCTTCACCGTGTTAATCCCGCCTAACAAGAACTATCAGAGACTCTGAATCTCTCACAGACAGCGTACAGAATTTCCCAGAAGAATTCGGGAGAACATATCATGCCTACCGGGCTGGCTGTAAGCTTTGTCTATCCGTTCACCACCATGCACCCATTAATGGCGCCTCTTAGCATACGCGTTCCCCAACGACCAACTAGAGCGTGAGCGACTTGATTTACAGAATGAAGCATTGGTAAAACTCTTCGGCGAGCGTCTTTACTTTGCACCACTGTCAAGGAGAGCACCGCCTGTAAATATCCTCGATATTGCTACTGGTACTGGTGACTGGGCAATCAAAATGGGCGATTTGTTTCCGGAAACAGAAGTAGTTGCAACCGACCTTTCACCAATACAGCCTCGAAAAGTACCCCCGAACGTGAACTTTTACGTCGAAGATTCGTATGTCAACATCCAGGCCTCATATGACCCTTGGGAAACTTACTGCTCTCTAGCTCTGAGCCTTGGGATTACTCTCAGCCCTTCGATTACATTCATACCCGTGTCACATCTGGCTGCTGGGCTAGCTTCAAAGAGCAGATTGCGGACCAAGCCTTTCAAACACTGAAGCCAGGAGGGTGGTTTGAGTCGCAGGAATACGATGCCGTTATAATGTCTGATGATGAAACCCTGCCACCGAACGGACCTCTTGCAACATGGTTCCGCGAAATCAATGAAGCCTCAGAATTGATGGGCCGGCCTACCAATGTTGCTGCCCATGTTCGTGAGGCATATGTGCAGGCGGGCTTTGTTGACGTTCAAGAGCGAATCTTCAAAATGCCCATGAACGGATGGCCAAAGGATGAACGCCTAAAGGAACTTGGGCGCATGTGGGAAAGGAATTTCTTGATGGGCCTTAGCGGCTTCTCCTTCACACTGTTCAACCGCGTCTACGAGAGAACTCCTGCGCAGATTGAGGTAAGTATACTGTCAAGGTTTCTCGGACTTGTTTGACTCACATTCATAGGTGGCACTGGTTGATGTCCGACGAGAGCTAATCGATACGCGGATTCACGCTTATATACCAATACATGTCATCATTGGCAGGAAGCCATTCCCAGGTGAACGGCCTGTCACACGAGTGCCATTTACATGAAGGGCAAACACCCAAGACTAGAATGACCTACAACCACTTATTGAGCTTTAACAGTTCAGGAAAGGAGCTGGGCAAACGGTTCAGAAGGACTCATTTCAACACCGATAAACCATCTCAAGAACGATGCATAGCGACAATGGGGACGACTTTGGCTTTTCATATCCACGATACCCAATAACGTCGATACGATGCACATGACTAGAATAATGTATTGATATGGGTTTGAGTACAACATCGTACCAACCTGCAATTTTGATAGCCACCTGCTTTGAAGCCTTGGAGTCTTGAATCAATGGTAATGAGATTGTCAGACGACATAGTTAACACGTTTCCAAAAATGTTACAGAAGCGACCCGTTTCGTTTCTTATACAACTGTCTCTTTCACAAATACCAGTCCTAATCACTGCACTCAAGCATTTACTCCGATCTTCTCACGAGCCAGTCCAGCTCGCGGGCTTGCTCTTCGTTGAGTAGTTCGCGAATTCCTTGTTGAGTGAGGAATGCATGGTCGTGATATTCAAAGCCAGGAACAACCGTCTCTGAGATCAGCAAACCCCCAGTTTCCTCCCTATTTGATTCATGGCCGGTATCTGGCTCGTTGGGGAGCAAATAACTTGCCTTCCAGACATCGCCTTCAACGATCCATTGTATACGCTCGCCTCGTTCAACCGCATTGCCGACGATAAAAGACTCGATGCGCCCATCAGGGTGTATGAGTACATAGCGTCCCCGTCCGCGATGCAAAGTATGGATCACACGGCTGCGGTTGCGATGGAAGTTTCCCTGACTATGGCGTGGGGTAAGTAGGTAGTAAATGGTGGTAGAGAGACGTCGTGTATCCGCCCTGTAACCTTCACGATCAGGGCCCGAAAGAGCTAGAGTCTCGTGGGAGAGAGCTTCGGATGAATATGGTGAAGGAATGGTAGTAGGATTTGTATCGGTTTGACGGAAATAGCCTCCCTCGATATGAGGCTCCAAGGATAGAGCCTGGATGAGGGACTTCGACTGAGAATTTTCAGGTTCAGATGAAGAGGTGAATGAGGGTTTGATGGTGCCCAAGTCAGGCTCACCGTTTAAGAGTTCGCCCATCTTGTGTTTGGTATCAAATCAAGCAGGCAATCGTTTTGGAAATATAAGAGGATGAAAATTGTTTGTGGGCTGGCAGCAGTTGAAAGATAGAAAGCTCCTTTTATACCCCTGAATAGAGAGTGAGCAAGGGACTGATAACGACAGAGCTTACACACTTGACTATAAGACGTTGAATGTATGGTTGGCTGCCGTTGCGCCCACACCAATGTGACGGGATGCTTGATAAGAGGGTCTGCAAAACGGGACCCTCTTGGTGTGATGCAGGATTCAAAACTACTCAAAGAAGCTAGTATCATGTTAGCAAACGATGATGGTGTAAGCCAAAGTCTGACCTCCAGGGAATGATTACGAGCTCAGAGTAGAATAAAGAGGTGCAGAATTGGCGTTTGGAATCTTGTAGGGAGTTTGTCCTAAGGTCAGGTTGCTGAGATGATGTCAGAGTTGCCCTGAAATGAGCTACCCATGGTGAATACGCTCCATCGCGTGGTGGTCAGGCCAAGCCCGCAGTTTCCGGGTCATACGCCTACAATAACAAGCCGTTGATTGTATATGACAAATGTTTCTGTGTGATAGTAAATCTTGGATCTGGATGTCAGCTGTTGGGTTTGTGATGAGGAAGCAAATTTGTTAGTGTAGTTCGTGATACTATTCGGAAATCCCAAGCAACAGACACACCAACCACTAGAGACCTATGTACCTTACCGATATGATCTTCTTGGTGCAGATGGACAAGGTGTGCCAGTTACTAAGCACTAGGTGCCAGTGATGATCAGACTGGTCTGTTGTTCATTGGTAACAATTGCAGAGCTATACGCTCGTGCATTCATGACTGGATGTTGAGCCCAAGGGTCTCTCGAATGGACAGAAAATTAAGGAGGGCTGCAACCGCTGTCACCAAAGAAGACCATAAAGGGGGATTCTTCATCGCATGTAAGAAGGCATTTTGAGTTCTGTTTTCTTATTCATCTGTAGAAATCTATGAATTCTGAGGATGAAAATGAGGTGATATCTCATTGCATTTTTCTTTCTTAAAAGCGCCGGCGTAGTACATGCTCTTAGGTTACTGGCGTAGGAGGTGGCTTGGCGCTTTCAGCTGGGCCGTTTGTACGGACAGGAGCAAGACCTTCTTATTAGTTACCAACCAAACTAGGGGGGAAATAAAACACGAGACTGGATTTGGTGGTACGGAGTAGATCGGTGGATTTTGGTGTAAGCCAGTCTCATGTATTTTCCTTCCCGAGGCCAAAATGGTTCCAGGTTAGGTAGTCTGAAGACCCACTAAACTTATCAAATCTGTCCTAAACTTAGGATAGTAGGTTAGGTCGCCGATAGCGCAGACTGATCATGACGCAAACCATGCCCTGGAGCTTCTTCTTCTCATCTGTGCTGAACCAATAACTATCACGAGACAAGCAACACGCAAGCAAGCACACAATCGCAAGCTCTGCGGCCCGCTTGCTTTGTGATATTTGCTCGAGCTATCCTTACTTCTAATTGAAGAACACAACCCGGGGTAACAGCACGACAATTGACCGAATCACGCTGGCCGCCGAATCCGACAATGACTGCCCCTCGTTTGCTTCAAAAGCCGTCACTGAGCATAAACCGTCCTACCATTTTCCTTATTCATCGCACCGCCATATCCTCTATTCCTCGTCGCAGGACCTTTTCGCAATGCCATTATCGCCCCCAACAACATTCCGAACGAGAACTACAGGAGCGCTTACAAGCTGCGCGACCCCTCGTCCCACATCGCGCAGCGCGCAAGTTCACACAAGCGGGCAGCAGTCGTAACTCGCGTCTCACCGTGATAGCAACCGTTCTCGCTGCCATTGGCTTCTACTTCTACAACTCTCAAACAGTTCCTGTCACAGGCCGTCGAAGATTCAACTTCCTCTCTGATTCTATGGTCGCACGCGCGCATTCGAAAGCAGCTGCACAGGTTATCGAGCAGGTCAGAGCGCAAGGTGGTCATTTTCTATCAGAATGGGATCCAAGGACTATCCTGGTCAGGAGGGTAATGAAGAAGCTAATCCCCGTGAGCGGCATGGCGGACCTCAATTGGGAGATATTCGTGATAGCTGATAATGGTATGCTTCGGCGATCATGTGCAGCAACAGTCGGTTTGCTGACCTTTGACCTTAGGAACAGCAAACGCCTTTGTACTCCCAGGGGGTAAAGTGTTTGTGCATAGTGGTATTATCAACGTCTGCCGCAGTGAGGACGCCCTCGCAGCAGTACTAGGACACGAGATTGCGCATAATACAGCCTCTCACGCAGCAGAGCGCCTCTCTGCTGCGTGGGTAGGAAATCTTACAGCCGGAAGTTTGTTCTTCCTCGCTGGAGCTCTGCCCGGTCTTGCGCTCTTTGGACTCTGGAACGTCGTGGGAGGGTATTACCTACAAGATCTACTCTTCTACCTTCCCATGGGTCGGAAGCAGGAGAGCGAGGCAGACTACATCGGCCTAATGATGATGGCCGAAGCATGTTATGACCCACGCGCAGCTTTGGGTTTCTGGCAGCGAATGCACGCGCTTCAGCATGCCAGTGGAGAAGAAGCTCCAGAAATGCTGAGCACTCATCCATCTGTAAGTCTGGCACATATTGCTGGGAAATTTGGGCGAGCTGACGAGACGTAGAACGAGAATCGGATCGTAAAGATTAGTGAATGGCTGCCAAAGGCTCTTGAGAAGCGAGCAGAGAGTGATTGCCGCGGAACAGCAGCGTTTGCGGACCGATTCCGTGACGCGATCAGAAGACGATCTACTACAGTTGTCGTATAATAATAAGCTGACCAGCATTTATGAGCCAACGATCAATGGATATCTATATAGAGCGCACAGAGAAGCGGCGTACTACAAAGGATCTTGAGTCATAGTTTAGAAAGCATCTTCTCGGTTTCTGTAAATAATCAAGAAATATACACCAGCATTCTGTTATAGGAGATAGCTCATCCCTTCAAAGTTGGACTCTAATAGGGCCATGCTGAGCATGGAATGTTGCAATAGGTGCCGACAGAACGAACTGGGGCTTCTAATCGAGTGCTTCCTTGTGAAAGTTGACAATTGCCTCCCTCTGATAGGTGCAGACTACCCGGCTTAGTAGCTTTCCTAGCGCCCTTCCCCAGCTCCCCCCGGTCTCCGGGCTCCAGCATGGAATGGGTGAAAGTGCTGCTCGTGACCGTGAACCGAGGCAAGCCCCCACCTGCCGACGGCGCCCCGGAAAGAACTCCTTGTTTCTTTTCCAAGCTCATCAACTTAATTTATTCATTTACCAACTAACTACGCTTTCATCCTCAGCTCAGTTTCTTCGTATACCTACTCATTTCCCTTGTAACTCGACCTTCATAACTACCTACGTTACAAAATGGCCGAGACGTACACTACCGCTGAGGTTGGAAAGCACAAGGATGAGGCCAACGGTTTCTGGCTCATTGTCGAGAATGACGTTTACGACGTGACCAGTACGACTACCGAACCCAAACTCGCAGATTAAATGGAAGCTAACAAACATCCGCAGAGTTCATCGACGAACACCCCGGTGGTGCTAAGATCCTGAAGCGCTGGTCTGGAAAGAACGCTACCAAGGCTTTCTGGAAGTACCACAACGAGCATGTCCTGGCAAAGTATGGCAAGGACCTCAAGATTGGCGCTGTTGGCGAGAGCGCCAAGCTATAGAGAGATGTCCAACTCTGGGACTCGAAGGCGGCAGCGTGCACTTTTTTTCTGGTTTGATTTATTTTGATTTTGGCATGGCGCATACCACATGTTGGATTAAGCTACACTATATAGGTGGACTCGTATTGAGTTCAAAGATCTTGGTCTAGAAGCAAGTGGCGGATGGTTTATACCGGGACATATCAGGCCGTTAGAGTAAAGAAATATTCATATGGACCAAGAACTTCAATCCATTGTGTGCCATTCTATAAGTCGCTCTGTGGTAACACTTGTATCGGACTAATCTACCTTCCGAAAGGAGCCTCGGATAAGTTGGCCGAGATAACTGCAGGAGTCAACACCATGACAATCATCGTCTATCGTCGAAGGATTGTGCCGCAGGCTGCGGCTTAAGCGGCGAAGACAAGTGGGGAGGCTTACATGAACGGTGTGAGATAGCGGTAAATTGAGTGACTCATGTGGTTCTTCAGTTAAACAATTCCTCGAGCCATTTATAACATTACCATCATTTTTAACTACATTCTGGGCAAGAATGAGCGACTTGTACAATCTCGACGTCCAGCGGGCCCGTTTATCCCGTCGCCACGGCCCCGAGCCCGGCTCCGCTCCGGCGCCTACCCTCCCCGAGTTATCTGCCATTCAGACCGCTGAAGCTAAGCTCCCTCGGCCTGATTCGGAGGACTACCTTGCGGGTGTCTCACAGGAAGATGTTGTACAACACATCATACAGGACATTGTTCCCGCGTGTAACGGCCAGGGCAGTTCGTCCCGTTACTACGGGTTTGTCACCGGTGGTACTCTTCCTATTGCTGAGTGGGCAGACAATATAGTCTCCCGCCTGGACCAGAATGTCCAGGTTCATCTGCCAGCACAGACAATTGCAACTACATTGGAGGATGCGGCTTTGGAGATGCTCGTTTCGCTACTGAGGCTTGGGGATTGGAAAGGACGTACCTTCACAACTGGGGCTACGGGCAGTAATGTTCTTGGACTTGCATGTGGACGTGAAGCCATCTTGGAGAAACGCGGGCAGAGTATCGGTGAGGTCGGCTTGCTTGCGGCCTGTCTTTCTGCTGGCGTCAGGGAGCTCCAGATCCTCACAAGTGCAGGTCACAGCTCCTTGTCTAAGGCAGCGAGTGTCGTCGGCTTCGGGCGAGGAGCTGTGAAAGAGCTGAGACTCAGCGAAAGTGAGCCATGGAGATTGGACCTCAAGGCTTTGGAAAGAGAACTTCAGAAGAAAGACACCGCAAGTGTCATTGCAGTAAGCGCCGGAGAGGTCAACACCGGGCGATATGCTTTGACGGGGGTTGAAGAGATGCGTCAAGTAAGGGAGCTGGCGGACAAGCATGGAGCTTGGATTCATGTTGATGGAGGTAAGATCAACCCTTTTGCAGGATGCCGTTCATTCTAACATCTCAGCCTTCGGTATCTTTGCTCGCGCTCTTCCCGAAGAGGACGACTACAAGGTTCTTCGTGATCGTGTTGGGGGGATTGAGTTAGCGGACAGTATCACCGTTGACGGGCACAAGCTTCTCAATGTCGTGAGTATCCCATATCATTTCAGCTTGGCTTTCACTGGTATTGACTTGAATCGCTAACTTGACTAGCCCTATGACTGCGGCATGTTTCTCACGCGATCGCCTGCTATCCTTCAATCCGTCTTCACCAACCCCAATGCAGCATACCTCTCCACGGGAGGGGCGTCTACCATTCCCTCGCCCCTGAATATTGGCCTTGAGAACTCGCGGCGGTTCCGTGCCCTTCCCGCATATGCTGTTCTCCTCAGTGAAGGTCGACCAGGGATGGCAAATTTGCTGGCCAACATGGCTGCTTTATCCCGCCGAGTCGCTGCGTTCTTGAGGGACTCGGAGCACTACGAGCTACTCCCCGACGACGGTGCTGACTTGAATGAGATCTTCATGATTGTCCTTTTCCGTGCCAAGAATTCCACTTTGAACGATGAGCTAGTTCAGAAGATCAATGAGACCCGGCAGATGTATGTGAGTGGCACAAGCTGGAAGGGAGAGAAGGCTGTGCGAATGGCTGTGTCCAACTGGATGGTGGATGTCGCCAGAGACTTCAGAGTGGTGACTTCTATCTTGAATCACGTAGCAGAGGGAAAGTTGTTCGACATTAACAACTGCTGAGTCTGTGTTGTATAGGGACAAAATCGTTTTTTTGGAATGGATAGATAGCCATAAGTTGACTGTGCCATTCCGACTCGTGATCCCGCAGTTGTCAAGGAAGACAAAGCATCGTGATATGGAATAGCTTCACTGGAATGAACGATGAGGCAACAAACGGTGCTTCTACCAAAGTATCTTAAGCCTGGGTAGACCTATAGAGTAAAGTAGTTCGTTGCTGTGATAGGGTTGAGGGGTCAAAAGAGGCTTTCAGCCGCAAGGACATAAAGGTAAAGAACACCAAAAAACACACACGAGCAAAATACTCGTCACCCTCACTGTTGCCTAGGATCTTGCCTTTGGCTGAAAAGCTAGATCCCCTGATGACTGACTCCAGAGGCGTATAAATAAGTGGCTGCTGCTCTTCCGTGAGGATGATCCAGCTCAAAGCAAACCAAACACCCAGTAGTTCGTTGCAGCTACGCATGAACCATCTCCTTAGGTAATATACCACTAAACCCATTCTTAATGTGTCTGATCCCCGTAAGCCCATACCAAAAAACGTGGCACCAGATACAACTCTCTCGATAATAGTCTTGAACATGCCAGCCTCGTAAGGCGCCAATGACTTCCCGTGCATCCATGGCAGCTTGACGTGGCCGCAATTTGGCAACAGCTTCCTTGATAATAGTCTTGAAGATGTCAGACTCATGAAAGGCGCTGAGGACGGCCTGTCCGTAGAGTTCCACCCCATTCTGCATAGAATCATTGATCTTTGCGAAATTTTCAGTGACGGTCTCATTGAGTCGCTTCTTTATCACATCGATCTGCTTATCCAACTTCGCGAAATTCTCAAGGGGGGTTTCCATAAAGGGGCCGGGGGAGGAGAGAAAGCACAAGACCCTGATCCTAAATGACGAAAATACTTAGGTAAATTAGCATAAGTTTAGGATACTTTTGCAAAGTTTAGGATACCTTTGCTAAGTTTAGAATACCTTTTGCTGAGCATATTTTGACACCTTATATTCAAGGTTTGACCTCAATCGGAGCAGCCATCATGAACCGCGTGCGTAGATATACTAAGCGGCTGGTGATTGTCAGCCAAGATAACCAAGAAGCAGCGCGCGGCGCTTGCTTACCTTTGCAATAATACCGCTGCCAAAGCCGTAGAGTATGAGTTGTTAAGTCCAGGTACTGGTTGAAGTGACCATGCATGTAGTGTTGTGTGGTGAAGAGTTCAGGTTGTAAAGGTGCGGGGTGTGGATAAATATTAATAAATCACACTGGTACTCCTGCTGGCTTCGGGGCAAGTTGTTATGAACTCTGGTTTTTTATAGCAAATGCATACAAAATAAGGAGTTTCAAAAACATTGCACTCCAGGCTACAGGTGTTTTCCATTAGACCCACTTAACCGCCGCTGACTTCGAGTTCTTTCACCATAGCCCTTCGATATACTTGGGTGCACTTCTGTAAGAATTCTTGCAGAAATTCCAAGACATTCCAGCTTGGCTGAGGGGACTGAAGTGCTCAGATTTGTCTCCCTTGTTTAGCGACTCGAACAGTTTCGTGATATCGATCAAGTAGTTGTGTACGCGACCTGTGATCCAGATGTATTCTCTGTATGCTGCGCTTGACCCAACATAGATTCCTCGAACCTCTCCGAGGCTGCCAGTGATATTCAGACATACACTCGAAAGTCAGAAAACATCCTCTACTCGAGGCAGATCCTTGAGACCAGCTGGTTGAAGGTATCTGCGGTCTAGTAGTGACATAACTTCGGGTGCGGTTGATCCGAAAAGGGGTTTTGTAATATCTGATAACTCGAGACGTTCGAACAGCTTCCAGGACCCAGCGGGAGGGGCACGCTATTTGAAGTCTTTTAATCGAATATCAGCAAGCTCGTATCATAGTGTATTCCACATCCTCTCTAGCATAGACATAACTGTTGACTGAGAACTGTTGATCGGCCTTAATAACAGGCAGTGAGATACCAGGCATAAGGAAGGGGGTGATGTCCTTAGGTGGCTCTTGTGTTATTTCGAGGAGTCGGGTTACCCCTTATTTTGTAGCACCATCAGTGGCTTAATTTTCTGGTTCGCCATCGTTTTCTGTGTCGTTATTGTCAACAAGCTCTTCAGAATCTTGTGTAGCTCATCTCTGTACCTCTCTCTAGCATAGGTCCGACTGTCGAGTTGAAGAGTTGGTAAACTTAGGACCTCTATCCTAAATAACAAAAAGGCTTGGGTAAATTTAGGTGAACTTAGGTAAGTTTTGCTAGCCTTTAGACTACTTTGGTTGTTTCTGACACCTAAAAACTTGGGTTCTTGAAGTTTTCTTGCTCCCTGAGGGCTGGGTCTTTTGTGATTGCTAGGAGCCGGGTTACCCATTGGATACTTGGTGACACCATTCATTGACTTCGTCTTCTGGGTCGTCATTGTCCGCAAGCTCTTCGGTATCCCGTATACCTTGTGTAAGATCGATCACTTCGTATACATCAATCAAATTATCGCCTTCCCCATCAGAGTCAGAATCAGAGGGATGGTTGTGTGCTTCGGGAGGAGCCCAAGATCTGTCGTTATAATTGCAAAGACAGGGGGATATCGTGCTTTGGTGCCCTTGGTTGAGGAGTAAATATATTTGTAAATGGCTTTGTTTCCGGCTTTAGTCTATAGCAAAAAAGAGCAAGGCTGCAGGATTCGAACTCGCAAGCAAAAACGAAGAATGGCCGAGGGAGGAAGATTTTTAGGAGCGGATTTTAGGTTCTTAGGTTTATAGGTAGATACCACTCGACCACTCTTCGTGGAAGGGTAGAGGATGACTTTGGTATATGCCCTTCCCCCTAGGCATTCCCTTGTGGCAGCAGCAAAGAAGTGATAGTGACTGGTCCTCCAAAAACAAAGACCGGTTGGGCGGGTAGGAATTTCAGGATTCCGAACTGCAAAATGCTCGAAAAGTCGTGGAAGATACCCCATAGTAAAAGACCATTAAGTGAGGTAGATCGCGTATTTAATTGTTGCCTGTCTGTAGAGGCCGTCCTTGGTGCGCAGTTTGTGAGGGTAACCCAGTTACTTGCTTAGACATAAAAAGTTCGATCATCATCCGCCTTCGATATCGTCACGTAATCCTTAACCGAATTTCTTCGAGCCGCCCTTCTGAGTCGTCTTTTTATCCGTCTTTTTCTTTCCTTGTCCAAGCAATTCCAGATGACCTGCGCGCTCACCGAGAAGCGCTTCAGTGCGTGCCGTCATGCCGCTTGTGAATTTCTTGTGCACCTTGTCGACGTTCGCTTTTGTCTTCTTGGGTTTATGCACTTTCGATGCTTGTCGTTTGGAGTGTGTGATCTTGGCCGGGGTTGCTCGCCCGAGCTTTTTGACTGTGCCTTGAGCCATTTTGAGGGACGTTGAGTTATACTCTGGTGATTGCGCAGGAAGAAGGTTGGAGCGAGATAGTCGAACACTGTTGGGTCCGGTGGGGAAAAATAAAAATCAAGGTGAGCGATTTTAGTGGGGCAACATGCTCACCGAGGTCAGTACTGATTCAGTCTAGGGCCGGGATATCGATTGACCCTCATCATAAAAGAGGGATTAAATGTATTTTTCAATCTTAAACACTTATAGCTAGTATCATGAGTGATATCAGATGACGGTGTCTATATGTGTCCAACTGAAATATTATGAATGGCCACAATCAATAATCGACATACCAGTGTATGCTCGAGAATGGTATCCTGATGTTCCCTAGCTAAGAGCGACGGTTATGGCAAAGCGATATTCCATGAAAAGTGCTCACTTCTCACAACTTTCTGACTCTCGAGTCTATCATTACCAGCCATCGCCCCAACCATCATCGTCATCTGTTTCCTTCGGCTTCATATCAATCTTTTTCGCAGCAATTGGTTTTGTAGCCGATTTGGCCGCGGGTTTCTTAGCTGCACTTGATTTTGATAAACCCTTTGGCAAAGCCTTGGTGGGCTTTTTCTGTGATTGGGCAGCCAACCATCCAGCAAAGTCAGGCTCGCCATCGTCAAAAGCGGCAGCAGATGCAGTCGTTGTCGTAGACTGTTTGGAGGATTGGCCGTGAGACTCGAAACTGTCGAAGTCATCGTTCATATCTCCCCATGAGTCTCCAGCATCGTCACCATCGTCGGCGGGTAAAAATGAGTCGGCTACCACACTTGCGGTATGTGAAGAGTTTCGCGAAAGTGTTGCCGGAGGAGATTTGACTGCTTGGCGGTGAAGTGACGAGGCGGTGCTCGTTGCCGGCTTCTTTGGCTCGGAGTTGGGCGAGGGCGCGGGCCCAGGTGAAGCAGCACGGGAGTCTGATTCGGCGTGAATTTCGCCTGCAGCCGCAGAGATTTTGTTTGTAAAGGAAGAGATTGCCCAGCCTGCCCAGCCACCTGGGGTGTTTTCGTTTGGCTGTGGGGTGCTCATCCGCGGAGCTGAGCCATCATTCGTCTGAGGGGGAGGTAAAACGCTTTCAGGCATGGCAGAAGCTGCCTTCTTGATCTTTTGGAGATATATATCCATAGTACGAGTAGCAGAGTCGCGAACAATCTTCTCCTTATCAATCAAGACAGGAGAGATAACGGGCAAGATCCTGCATGCGCTATCCTCATCATTGAAGTACTCCGCAGTGGCACCCAAAGCCATTAAGGAGGCATTTCGGGCATGTACAAATGGATCTCTGAGTGATCTAGTGAAGGCTGCAATGAGAACCTTCGAGCGGGACGAAGTACCCAAGTGCTTTGCAATCTTTCCCAAGCAGATAGTTGTATTTGTTCGAATGCCCGGTTGCTCGTCATTTGCGGTTCTTGCAAGTTGTTTGAGGAGGTCACCATTGATCGTGCGGTCCGAGAGCTTAGTGATGATGACCAAAACAGACTTTAATGTTTGTTCTCGTACCACCGGTGTTACGTCAGTGAAGCCAGTGATCTGTATATGTTAGTCTTGTATTGAAGTAGAGTAACAGAGACTGTACCAATTGTGGAAAGATCTTGTCGTTGACGATCTTCTGTGATAGCTGATCAATCATCAAAGGAAGGCTATCCAATAAGCACACTCGAATTGCTCGGTCGGGATTTCCGAACAGGCGAACAATAAAGGGTGTAATCTTTGAATCGAAGTCGTCCTTGGGAAGTTTAGATGCGATTTTGAGAACTACGGATACAGCCCTAGGGCCACCGCCACCGAATTCAGCGGACTTCATCAGCTCCGGCATAACCTTTAGCTTGAAGAACTCTTCTGGAAAGTCATCGCTCAGTTCGTCCAGTCCACTGTTCAATTTATTAGCAATTTGGAGGTATGAAAGGGGCTGGAGATGTACCTAAGGAACTCTTCTCGTTCATCTGGCGTCTTGATATCCAGATTATCGATACCCTCGGTCAGCTTAATGAGAGAACTGTCAAAGAAAGAGCCGCTTCGGTTGCCTTGATCAAGGAAAGCTCCCACACTGATTCGGGCCTTTGGGTTCGCGTTACACAGACGCTTATAACTGGACTGCATTGAAGGGGGGATGCTCTTCGTTTGGCCAGCCTGATCAGCTCCATTGTAATCGCCATTGAAAACTTCAAAGATCAATGTTCCGAGACTAAATGCGTCTACTGCTGTATGGGGATTCTTCTTGATAACATCCCATCCGCCTCGTGCCAACTCTGGAGGAGAGTATCGACCCGCATCAGGTACCAAGCTACCGTATGTCTACGTATATGTTAGCCTGACGATACGGGTACCTATCTGGGGACCTCTTGCATATATTATTGACTCATCGTCCTTGAGGCTGCTGAGAACATCAAAGCCGCCGAGCTTCCACTCGCCACTCTCTGAAGTATATATCGATCCAACTTTGATGCTGCCGTGGATCGAGGAAGCGTCTTCGTTGATGAATTTTATAGTGCGCTGCAACATTATTAATATTGATAGAAAGACTAACATAGAAAGCCGTACCGCAATGCTATGCAAGCCCCATTTTATTGTCTCAGGGCTGAGACTCTTTCTTCGAACGTGCCATCGTAAGGGTACTACTCGTTCGGTCGCAATGTAGATATACGTCTCCGTCTGTCGGATGCTATTAGCGAAATGCTCTTAAACCGATCGGCAGTCTTGTGTGCACCTCGACCGCATCTAGAAGCTTAATCACGCCTGGGTGCCGTAGTGTCCGGAGCTTCTTTAGGGCATTCTTGGCTAGGGGGATTTGGGATCGGTTGGTGGTGATATCAAAGGAAAAGATGCTGCAGTTTGAACCATCTTCCTATTCAGAGGTTGTCAGCAAGTCCACATTGTGCGCTCTACGAGGTTGAGCTTACCCTCCTGGTACCATTATACAGTGTCCAGATGGACTCATCGATATCAACCTTGTCGCCAAAGTTGTATGGAAAGGGAGGGCCTTGTGCGATGGCCGAGGCCACGGCAGATTTGAGAAAGTTCATTCCAGTGTCGCAAAGTCTAGAAATTTTACTGGGACTTGAGCATGTAACACCCTACTTGTCGAGAGTTGGCATATGTGCAGGTTGGAAATATTGTTGTTTGTATTATGTAGACGAATGATATATTGCTTCCAGAGTCGCAACGTGGTTATTGGCGCTGTACGTCAGGGAGCTCAAGACCCCCGCGCTAGTGCCTGATAAATTTAACAGGGGATGGAGGGGTGACAGGGTTACCTAATCCATCTGACCATCTAAGAGCCCAGAACTTACGGAGCGCCAGCAACATACTAAAGTTTGGGCTTTGAATAGGTCTTGGTGTATATATGTAACTCCATGGGATCAAACATTGAGGTAGGTTTGTTTAATTCGCCACTGGCTGGAATGTAGCGAGAATTAGCCCCGGTGATCGAACTTGAAAAGACGTGGATATGAATACAGATCAGGTACATACTTGGGCCGGAACAGCTATCTGAACCAAATATGAGTAAATTTGTTAAAAAGTCAGAAGAAAACTTATTGGAGACAAATCAACGCGGTACTTGAGTACCTAGATCAATGAATTTTGAGGCGTCTTGCTTGCATCACAAAGAATGTGAAAGGGATATTGGGTTTGGACTTGATCTTTTATCTTGTTATGGTGCGTTTGCACTCACCAACTGCAGAGGCTTAGCAGCCTTGAATAAAACCTAGTCTTCACTGAGCTTCTATAAATATAGCTAAGCATAAATCAATTCATTTATGGCGTATGTCTTGAGTCAACAGGCAGTCAGGGCAGAACTTCTCTCTGGACACGCTCATGGGTTGGGTGTAAGTTGACTTGTGGGGCTCCGCTGGTAGGCATGGCAGCCGGGGCGGAAGAATTAGTCTTCCAGCTCGGGGCAACTCACCTCGGGAACCTCCCCACCAGGGAGGTCTTCCCGGCGCCTCTGCATCCCATCCTTCATCATCATCAATGCTTGGGCCAATAGCGAGCCAGTAGCAACAGGACCAGCCCGCAATGAAAGGCGCGAAACCAACGACCACAGTCATACGCCTCTCTGCCTCTGGCGGCTGGAGATCTCTTTCATTCTTTCCCTGATCCTAATTCTACCTTAATTCTCGTCATATTCTCTATCTAGGTACCTATATTTTGCTACCTGATGTCGGCTGGCTCGTCAACCCATATATACCTACCTTGAGCTCAGAACGCACATAGTCACTCCTAGTCTCTCAACCCAGGGCAGCCGTGGGGAACTGTCTCGGACGCGACCTAGCTCCCTTTGCTTCTTTCTACTACCTACAGTATAACACTGTCCTTTCGCCTCCGTCCACATAATACAAAATTATCGACTGCACAGTATTTTCGATTAGCACAACAAGCATAACGCACGGATAGGGCATCAGAACTCTTCTCTGGGTGGTCTCAGACCTCGGTAAGATATTTTGATTTCGTTTTCGTTGTCTTACTTTATGCTCGTTAAATGATGCCTATGGTAAAAGGTCTGACTGAACGGAACCCTTCTGGTTGCGCCATCTTCTCTTCTGACTCTGTCAATGACATGGTTGCCTGAACCAACCTGTCATTCCATACCGCACCTCAGCTGTAACTGCTCTCCTACATTCTAAGCTTGTTTGCAGAGCGCTGGGGCCGATTGCCATGGAGTTTCTATTGTCGCACAATGGAGTCTTCTTCCTCGTCTTCGCCACGGATCTTGACCAAAGGCCGCGACAAACAGCAGATTCATTGAATCAAACACACCTGTCAGAAAAGATTATGTGCCAGCCGATGAGGTGCCTAGCTTGACGGCCATTCAAAACTGAAAAGATCTGATTCGACTTGTTATATAATACTTGTTCAGCATTACTACTTTAAGCGCATATTGCTAACATGACACCTAGGTAATCCTTCATCTACGCGCCTCATGACTCAATCCAGTCGTAAAAGCCTGCGTGTGGTGGATCAGTTCTGCGTTTCGGCCCCAACAACGAGGTTCTGAATGACTGCCTCCACACATGTCGGCGGCACTTGTGCCGTTCTCGCTTGTGAAAGGATCATTCTGCTTAGTTCCAGGCATTACTGTGATGAACACTCATCATTAGAGCCAACTGCGGCCAGCAGAGATTCCTCTGCTACGAACATGGCCAAGGGCTTCCGACCGGCTAACAGGAATTTTGTTGCTAAAAGAGGTCGAGGCAAATTCGTGTTTACACCTTCACGACACTTTTCTAGGCATGATCCACCATCTCAAGGTGCCTCTAGTCCGGATACCAGTGCTCCTGTGGCACAGTCTCCAAAAGCAAATGAGCGAGATGCCCCTCCTTCGTCTTTGGTGCAAGACAAATCCATTGATACAAATGACAGAGACCTTCATTCCCGGCCAGAGAGGAACGGAACCAGCCACGTTGCATCGACACCCGACTCCGCGCAGATTAAGGCAGTCCAAGATCTAGCGAAAGCTGAGAAGGACTTGTCTACTAACCAGGTAAATTCGCAAAATGTAACGAACATAAAGACGTCATTGGCTATGGATTTGCAAGCCGAAACAGAGGAGGTGATAAACCAGCCACTTGACCTCGATCGTGCCACCCAAAAACTGAATTCTTGTTCAAATATCGGATCGGCAACGCATCCCAGAGAGAATCCCAAAATGGATGCGCGCCAAAATGGGCATTTTGTCGATGCAACTGACAGTCAACACTTGGTTGGGACGGCGCAAGCGGCTTCCGAAGGGTCTCCTTCAAACGAAGGGTTTGAGAAGATTGAGCCTTCCCTAGGCCTTGACTCTCAGTCACGCGTTCCTTCCACCGCTCCTGTGAATCATATGCAGTTTCCTTCTGAAGGCGGCGTCAAATTTGGGTCTTCTCCTCGGACATCCAAGCCAAAGAAGGACAGTACACAGAAGAGTTTGGAGCATCATTATCCAGAAACACGAACCAGTTCGAAGGCGAAGCTCCTATCAACTCCCACTAAGAGCTCGGCTCCCCCGACAAGTAAAGGGCTCCCAGTCAGGAAACAGAACTTTCAGGGTTCCCTGCCTGAAGTCAGCGCCGAAATTGATGATGAGGTGAACATGGCTGATGTTAGTGACATTGACGAGCAAGCAAGGCCAGCCAAACCCATGCCGCTCTCCTCCCGTGCCAAAGCAGAAGCTCGCAAAAAGAGGCTTTTAGTCGAGTTCGATTCTGAGGCATTCGACTCTCTCATTTACCGACAGTCGAGTTTGCAACCACCCCCGCATGTTACTATATCTTCGCGTATTGTCAAGTACCGCCCAGTTTACGGCGACCAAAAGCCGCTTTATCTTCCGGTGAATCCAGCAATCCATCACATGCATAAGCGATCCCGTGCATGGTATAGACAGAAGTGCGAAGAGATCAGACGGCGTCCAAAACGCAAAGAGTGGTTTGGCAAGGTTGTGGAGAGACAACGCTGGTTACAGGCTCAAGAGGTAAAGAAGCAACAGAAAATCAACCAAGCTCAGCAAGATGGGACTACTCCCCCCTACTTACCACCAGAGCCTCGGGGTGTCAAGCGTATTCTTGACTTCGGTGACCTGCCCGAGGAGGAACTGCCTGAGTATGTGCGGAGTAATCCTGCTTGGTTGAAAGCCTGCGCTTGGTTCAGAGAATGCGAGGATAAAGCGACTGCACGCCAGCGACATGTCAACAACAAGACGAAAGAGACAGAGAATTACTTCCAGAGCTTGAATGCTTGATGAATTCACACGATATATAATGACGGTGCATTGCAAAGGAGTCAAGGGGGCTGTCTTATTAGGTTTTGACTAGTGCATCTTGGGCAAGCACCCATTTTCGTTCTTGTTAACGAGGGGCAAGCGATTCCAACAATCCAAATGTAAATATGCCACAGGAGTTCAGGAGTTCATTCGGGGTTACACAGTTAGGAAGTTTCCACTTCTTCAAGAAGCAATACAGGTATATTATCAATTGATGAAAATAGTATGCGCATATATGCATGTGGTTCATTTGTAAATCGTTGGAGTGGCTAGAGAACAGAAACAATTGGTATTGCTGGTATAAACAATTTATCATTCGGCATTTTCACCCAACCAAAAACGCCCTTTTTCTCCAGTCCAACACATAACTCGGGCATTTTTCGGCATCGCGAGAGGAATCTATCCTGTGGCCCGAAGGTCATATCTACTAATGCTCAGAAAGAGAAGGGCTCGTCTTATATGCCCTTAGACAGCAGGTTGAGAGCACTGCCAGCAAGAATGAAACCAGCCTGGTCCTTGGTAACAGCGTGTTTAGTGGGAATGAGGATCTCCTCGCCAGAGGCCTTAGTGACACGAAGTTGAACATCGCCCTTGCCACCATTCTGGAGCATCTCATACAGACCAACAGTGGCAACCTCATCACCAGCGGCGATCTTATCATAGTCAGCCTCGTTCTCAAAGGTCAGAGGTACAACACCCTGCTTCTTGAGGTTGGTCTCGTGAATACGGGCAAACGATTTTGTCAGAACAACACGGGCACCAAGGTAGCGAGGCTGCAGGGCAGCGTGTTCCCGAGCTGAGCCCTCACCATAGTTGTGCTCAGCAACGACAAGCCACTCTTGACCACGTTCCTTCCAGAGTTGGCCAAGCTCAGGGATAGTGTGCTTGGAGCCGTCGAGGTCGTAGGCAGCGTTCACCTCACCGGTCTCCTTGTTGATGGCGGTGTTGAGGGTGTTAGTGCTAATGTTAGGCAGATGGCCCTTGTACTTAAGCCAGGGGCCGGCTGCGGAGATGGTATCTGTGGTACATTTGCCTGTGACCTTGACAAGAACACGAAGGCCTGAGAGATCAGACGAGGGGAAAGGGGCAAAGGGCTCAAGGAAGGCCAGACGCTCAGAAGTGGGAGAGATAGCGATCTTGGTGTTAGGGTCAGGGGCCTGGGATAGTACACCAAGCTCGGCGTTGCCAGACTCAAAAGGAGTCTGGGGACCTTCAAGACCATGAGGAGGAGAGAACATGAAGTCCTTGCCATCAGGTGTCTTGATGCTATCGGTCACAGGGTTGAAAGTAGTGGATCCGGCGAAGGCCATGGCGGTGACGATCTCGGGAGAGGCCAGAAAGTTCATGGTATCAGGGTTACCATCATTTCGGCCACGGAAGTTGCGGTTGTACGAGGTCAGGATAGCATTGCTTGTGCCCTTCTCAACGCCATCCTGTCGCTTCCACTGACCAATGCAGGGACCACAGGCATTTGAGAGAACAATTCCGCCGGCCTCTTGGAATGTCTCGAGGGTACCGTCGCGCTCAAGCGTGGCACGGATCTGTTCACTTCCGGGAGTGATGTAGAAGTCGGCAGCAGGCTTTAGACCAGCCTTCTTAGCATCCTTAAGCAAACTCTCGACACGGGTCATATCCTCGTAAGAGCTGTTGGTGCAACTACCAATGAGACCTGCAGAAAGAACCTGGGGCCAGTCCTGTTCCTTCACAACTTCCTTGAACTTGGAGAGTGGTGTGGCCAGATCTGGTGTAAAAGGGCCATTAATGTGAGGTTCGAGAGTCGAAAGATCGATGGTGATGAGTTCGTCATATTCAGCGCCCTCATCGGCCTTGAACTGCCATTGAGCATCAGGGTCGGAGCTGTTGCTGGCAAAGCTCTCCAGAGCTTCAATGTTCTTGTTGGCCTGGGATCGCCGGGTCGAGTCAAGGTATCTAGCTGAAGCCTTGGTGTAAGGAAAGATCGAGGTTGTGGCACCGACTTCGGCGCTGGGTTAAGTCAGTATTTTCCAGGTCCCCTCATTTATAGGACAAACTTACCCCATGTTGCAGATAGTAGCCATGCCGGTGGCGCTTAGGCTTTCGACACCTTCACCAAAATACTCAATGATAGAGCCAGTGCCACCACGGACTGTGAGATGGCCAGCAAGCCGGAGAATGACGTCTTTGGGAGAAGCCCAGTTGCTCAGCTTGCCGACAAGCTGAACGCCCAAAATCTTGGGGGCCTTGAGTTCCCATGGAGCACCAACAAGGGCCTCAACAGCATCTGCACCACCAACGCCAATGGTAATTGTAGAAAGACCGCCGGCATTGGGGCTGTGGGAGTCGGTACCAAGCATCATCAATCCAGGAAGAGCATAGTTCTCAAGAACGGTCTGGTGGATAATACCAGCACCAGGAGGCCAAAAGTCCATTCCGTACTTGCGCGCCGCAGACTCAAGGAAGTCAAAAACCTCCTTGTTGGTCTGAATACCAGCAGACAAATCATCCTCAGCACCCTTGGAGCCAACAATCAGGTGGTCACAGTGAATGCTTGCAGGGATTGCAGGCTTGGCGAGGTTGCAGGACATGAACTGAAGAATAGCCATCTGAGCAGAAGCATCCTGCATGTTGACACGGTCGGGCTTGAGGCGCAAATTGGCCTTCCCGCGGATGTTTCGTCCATTGTCGGTGTTGTTCAGCAAGGAGTCCTCGGGGTTGTCGAGATGGCTGTAGAGGATCTTCTCGGCGAGGGTCAGACGCTGCTTGCCGAGAACTCGACGGACATCGGTGTACTTGGTGTATAGCTTTTCGTAGGTAGGGGGAAGAGGTTTTGCGCTTGAGAAGTTTCTCCTTGTGTTATTGGATACAACGGTGGTTGATCGAATGGCATTAGGACCGGAACGTCGCAAGAGTTGCTGTTACCGCGCACAAGGGTCAGCTTGTGCATCTATACTTTCCTGCAGAGAGGCCCCCAATTGATATAATGGTGTAGCTTACCGTCATGGCACCGCCTGAGCGGCTGGCGACCTCCATTGAGACCATGTTGGGCTATACACGGCAACAATGAACGATGACTCTTTTGGTCGTCTTGTTACAGATGTTATTCCCTAAATTTGTGGTGGGGGCGAAGTCGGGGCGGAATTTTTTGGTCAATTGTAAATTGACAGGAGCCGATTGGCGTTAACAACTCATGTCCGGGGATGTGGGGGTCTCCGCCATCCGAACACCGGCGGAGATGGGTCCCGTCCATACCAGTATCATCTGTATAACCGGAATAGAACGGGTAGTTATGTGTTCAAAAAGTAGGGGATATAAATCATTTTTTGGATCTAATTCCCATTCCGAGAACATAGGGGGCATATATTACATTTCGCTCATGTCTTGTATTACCAAAGGCGCCTTCCATTCGCCAGTCCGGACTCATGTATCAAAGCATTAAGAAGTCATTCTTGTTCAAATATACGCCTTCTAGTAGGCAACGACACCATCTGCGTCTTCCAGCCACAGTGTCGCCAAGTCCTTTGCCAATCCTAATCGAAGTTTTCGGAGAACGTCTTCGCCCTTGCTGGTTGCAAGCCAACCCTTCCTCCAGTCCCATCCTCTATTGACCTTTGTTCCTGCTGAGATCGACTTGTGCAGATGATTCACCAGCACGGAGCTTCCAGTCATCATGAAGCTTCCTCCTAATGAGGCTGTTGATTTGGCCATTAGATCTTGTGGTGTAGAGCCCTTTAGTCCCTGGGCGGATGCCAATACAAGATTGAAGAAATCGTCGCACGCCGAAAAGACTCGATCACCAACTGTTTGTAAATCCTCGATGGCTTTGAGCAGAACATCGATCTGGGGGAGTGTGACGATGGCTGGAGATTGATTAATAAAGACAGTGGCCTCTCCCAGCAGGGCCAGGAGGAAGTCTTCGCTGACTACTGCATCCCGCGTTTCGTCGTAAAGTCCACCACGGATGCTGTCGTCAGAACTAGAAATAACAGCAACTAATGCGGATGCCGCTTGCTTTTTCAATGCGAGGGCCTTTGTAGGCGAAATATTCTCCAAGTCCTCAGCATCGCGGAGCTCATAAAACTTGCGTAGTGTGGCGTAACCGCTGAGCATTCGGCCGAGCAGTTGAGCAGCTTCAAGATCCTGCTTGGCCCGTTTCTCAAGGGTCTCAGTTCGCTTTCGTAATAGATCCTTGAGATCCTGATCTAGATCCTTCTCTGAGGGGTAGGCTGTGGACTGGACAAGCGAGTAGCACATTAGTAGATTCAGCACCTCCCGGACCTTGTCCGAACGATGGGAAAGTGCAAAGTACCAGAGAGCCTCGCCGTAGCGATGAGACTCCTTGGAAAGGATCTCTGCGAATGTCTTTTCCGGGTCAGTTTAGTTCAGCATTATATGTAAGATACTAACCTCTGCGGTCTCCTCGGCGTAGTTAATCATGCCAAGGTCATTCAGTATTGTCCAAATTTTGTCCACGGTTCGTCCTGAGTTCTCATTCAACGTAGCAAGGAGATCTCGAAGGAGTTCGCCAACTGTCTCCTCCGATCTCTCGGGCGAATCCATCCGGCCCAACACCTGTATGGCCATTTCCCACCCATCACGCTCTGGTGACAGTTGCTCTATACCTGCCAGTTCCCTAGCGTACAGGACAAGCGTTGTGTCTTTGATACCATCCAGTTCGTCAGGTCCTGGTTGCGTCACGCCTAGTAGCGCAAGATCGTCCATATCCAGACTGTCGGTAGGAAACAGGTTGGGTCCGGTAGGAGCAGGGAGCCATTCGCCTAAAGATGCGACTTCTGCCACAGTGCATGCCAGTGGCAATGACCATATCCTTAGGAATCCCAGCACGGCGTTAACGTTTCCTTCAAAAGCAGAGGCTACGGCAACTTCGACGGGGTTTAAAACGTTAGGGTTAAGATCAGATTGCACAACCATGTGAAAAGCAGTTGCCAGTCGATCGAAGTAGTCTTCGGAGCCAGCGAAGCGAGATGATGCCCGCAGTAACTGCGATTGTGAAAGTCTCAGGGCCTTGTGCCGTTGATTCCCATCATCCCACCACCCAAAAAGGCCTATCGTTGCTTCACACCAATCCTGGGCGACTTCCAGGATGGCCTCATGGTTACCAAGAACGATACCATACACGGTTTGTAAGTTCTCGTAGATATCCCAAGGGATTTGGCTCGAGGCCTTCCGAGCCATGGTGGATAGTGATTGTTGTTGGGGTGCAAACTCGTCGTCCATCAAATCCTGGATATCCTGTTCCCTTCCTTCGGCGAATAGGGTCATTCGATTCAGAGATCCGCGAGCCTGAATTCGGAAAAGAGTCCAGTTGCTATTCCAGATATCCCACTCTGATCTTGTACCTGGGCACTGGTCCAGGACTTCGCTAGTGGCAGCGGCAAAGCGTCTGACATTCTCAAGAGCTTTACCTGTGTACGCGTAATCACTTCTAGGTCCTCGGCGAACATTCTGCCAACCAGCTTCTTTCAATAGATGGGATGCGCTGCCAACATCTCCTCGTAGCAAGGAGCATCGGACAGTCTGCCAGAATAGAGGATGGCATGCAGGGCTTGGTATGTGGCGGCTGACCTCGCGCACCTGGTCAGGGTACAGGTTATGATTTTCATGCATCCAGTCGAGCAGGATTTCGGGCAGCGGTGGTGCCTTCTCCTCGTCGCTATCAGTGCCGAAGCGAGTGTGGTGCATTCGAAGTATCAGTTGTGCGACGTAGGCGGCTTTCTCAAATGGGTCACTGTTGAGACCAGGACCGATGGTTGCAAAATCTTCTCCTTCTGGTTGTGGCAGTCCATTCATAGTCTTCTTCCATAGTTCAATCAGGCGGAATGTGATGTTAGACAAAGAATTGTCCATCTTCTCAACGTCATCCTCAGGTCCAACTCCCTCTTCGTATAGCCTACATACAAGCTCTTCGGTTTCGAGGATCATATCTGCGGGTTCGAAAATCTGTGCATGTTCATGCTGACTGTATAGATTTTTGGCGATCGATGCAAAATGGAAGCCCTCCTGGCGCCCTGACATGCCAAGATGGGCTGATGTTTGTCTGAAAATGCTTTCCGCTTCTTGGCGCACTCGTTTTGTCGCGGCTGGGGTGTTGAGCATCATGAGGTCGGATTCATCGCCAATCATAGGCTGGCCATAAGGTCGATCGTCGTGTCTCATGTTCAAAAACATATCGGGTTCTTCGGATTCTTCGCGCTCGAAAACATGGTCGCCTTCCTCATAGCTTTCTCTCTCATCTTCTTCGCCGGCAATGTCTTGGTCGATGTAGCGTTCAATCTCGGCGTCAACTTCGTCATCCTCGAGGCGTTCGTCTGGAGCAGCAGACATGCGAAAAAGATTACCTCGTGGGGGTGGGAGCTCCACATCTCCTTCGGCATCTTGATCTTCCTCTAGATCCTCATCTTCCTCGTCCGCCGCGCTGAACTGGCGGCTCAATCCCGAAGGTTGTCGTCCTCTGATGGATCGACCAAGCGGGTTGCTTGAGGCACCTGTGCGACCAAAAAGATTTCTTCCGGAGGATGAGTTATTAGACACACCAAAGCTCAGAGACTTTGTATCAGTCATTCCACGCATGAAAGAGCTTCCCATGTATGAATCAGACGGGGCACCCGCGGGTGTAAATGAAGCGGCCGAAGATGGAGGTGGTCCAGCTGGAGTCGTTGAAGGATTATCGGCAAGAAACGAAAAACCTGTGCCGCGGCCGCTCTTGTCTGGCGTCGATGGCGCTGGACTTGCTGGAGGACTAGAGTCCGGAACAATGAAGCGAGATGACATTATGCTAGACAGAACTCCTCTGCCTTCAAATTTGGCTAGGCCCTATCGGCGAGTGAACTAATCTGGATTCTTCGCTCCCCCAAGTCGTCTTGCGTTATTTTCGCATGCGATGGTCGTATTTGGTGGTGGAATGGATATAAATCGTTAAAGCGGTATTGAGTTGCAAGCTCCTGTTTGCTTGAGATGAACGCGCTTGGGATATTTTTTGGAGCTATCGCGATGGGTAACACTAGCCGTTGTTTATCCGACGCGTCCCTGCACATGACATCGGTCGGGCTTTCTCAACTCAACCAAGCCAATAGTTATCCTTCCCGCAATGAAAGCTGGTCCGTCATGTTTGGTTCATTGTTGCATCCAGTCTGTAAGACTGGTATGACTTCAAATTAGTCGAATTTTGTGCCCACAAAGGCTGCATACAGTACTTGAGCTCTCGCAAATCAAGAGGAAATCATTAAGCATAAATCGAGACAAAATACGAATACTCGATCACATTTGGAGCTGTGGTTTTTCTTGATATTATGAGCGATAACAAAAGCAGAATATGAAGAGAGAGCTTCACTGAAGGTGGGTCCAACTTGTTTTGATTGATTGAAGCTTTGGAAGGGTCTGAATTGCTTCTTTCCAAATTCTGAAATGTAGTTACAGTAATCTCTTATCTTCATCTTCCCGAGCGCTCGGAACCAAGACCGCTTTACCTTTTGCCAAAGATCACATCAAGTGGGCACGGCGTCAAACGGAAGGTCTTCCGACCCCGTGAAGCCACAAAGAGCTCTCGTCCAACTCACAGGTGCGGCTTCTCTGCCTAACCGTCGGCCAAATCGGTCTCATCTGCCGAAAGAGTATTCCGTCTTTGGGGCAGTCTGGCTATCTCTGCCAATGCCATCTCAGCTCTTCACACCAATAATGGCGCAGTACCTTGGCATATTCTGCCAATGTCCCCGCACAATGCTTTCACGTAAGGAGAGCATAATTGGGCGTCATACGCCCAATGAGCAGAAATCCCATGGCCGAAGCCGCGATTCTTTTCCTATCTCAGTGAATGTGGATTGGGAGCTCCAATTGCGGGGTACGTTGTTGCCCACCGGAGTTGCTCGGTGATCGGGATCTGAGTGTGCGGACGGTTTTCCTACTGTTTCTACGTACATAAACAGATTCCCCTTAGAAGATTCATCTACCCCTCAAATTGTTTGTCTGTCTTGTTATTCACTTCTTTCCTTCTCCTTCGACAGTCAATTTCATCCTCATAACACAGAAACATGTCTACCGTGGGCAAGGTGTGTGCCTTTCACAAGCTTTACTACCCCTCATCATGCCCAGTGTCCCGCCCTGAACGAGAACCATCATGAAGACCCGTCGCTGATGCTATCACTAGACCATCACCTGTAAGGCCGCCGTCGCCTGGGAGGCCGGTAAGCCTCTGTCCATTGAGGACATTGAAGTTGCTCCTCCCAAGGCCAACGAGGTCCGTATCCAGATCTACTACACTGGTGTCTGCCACACAGGTATGCTCTACCCACGTCATCGAGCTCCCGTAGCTCTTGAGCCGTGCAACTCTGCTCAAGATTAGTCTGCTAACGTGATTTTAGATGCCTACACTCTCTCCGGTAAGGACCCTGAGGGTGCTTTCCCCATTGTCCTCGGACACGAGGGTGCAGGTATCGTTGAGTCCGTTGGTGAAGGTGTCACCAACGTCAAGCCTGGTGACCACGTTGTTGCCCTTTAGTACGCATTTTCCACACCTTCATCAATCCCGCGAAAGCTAACGTATTCCCGAACAGCACCCCCGAATGCAAGGAGTGCAAGTTCTGCAAGTCCGGAAAGACCAACCTCTGCGGCAAGATCCGAGCCACTCAAGGTAAGGGTCTGATGCCCGATGGTACCTCTCGATTCAAGTGCAAGGGCAAGGATCTGCTTCATTTCATGGGCACCTCCACCTTCTCTCAGTACACCGTCGTCGCCGACATCTCCGTAGTCGCCATCGAGCATGATGCTCCTATGGACCGAACCTGTCTGCTTGGCTGCGGTATCACCACTGGATATGGTGCTGCTACCATTACAGCCAACGTTCAGGAGGGTAACAACGTGGCCGTCTTCGGTGCCGGGTGTGTCGGTCTTTCAGTTGTTCAGGGTGCCGCTGCCCGTAAAGCTGGCAAGATCATTGTTGTTGATGTCAACCCCTCCAAGAAGGCCTGGGGTGAGAAGTTTGGTGCTACTCACTTCGTGAACCCCACCGAGCTCGGTGACCAATCCATCCAAGACAAACTCATTGAGATGACTGATGGTGGTTGTGACTACACCTTTGACTGCACTGGCAACGTCGGTGTCATGCGTGCTGCCCTCGAGGCTTGCCACAAGGGTTGGGGTGAGAGCATTGTCATCGGTGTTGCTGCCGCTGGTCAGGAGATTTCCACTCGACGTAAGTTCTGTCCCAATGGCATTGGAATTCGAAGATACTAACTTTCGACAGCTTTCCAACTTGTTACCGGCCGAGTGTGGCGAGGATGTGCATTCGGCGGTGTCAAGGGCCGCTCTCAGCTGAACGACCTCGTCGCCGACTACAAGAACGGCGATCTCAAGGTCGACGAGTTCATCACCCACCGCAAGACTCTCGGCGAGATCAACAACGCCTTCGAGACGATGAAGCAGGGTGACTGTATCCGTGCCGTCGTCGATATGCAAAAGCTTGACCCTAAGATTTAATGACCCAAAATGTAGTATAGATGAATGATGTCAAAAAAATTTATGTTAAATGGCAAAATGTTCTCTCTGCTCCAGAAGCCGCTCTTCTTATGCATCAAATTTGAGGACCTTGATAGATAAAGAATGCCCTGTGCGATTGATACAGTGTTATGTATGATGCGTACCTGTCACTCCACTACTAATCGCTGCGTATGAGGAACGATTCTTATGAAGCCTTACAACCTTGCATGATTGCAGAACGAACCAACAAACACTGTCAAAAGCTTGCTAGTTTGATGCCGAGTTGAAATAATATTTATTAAGGTATCCTTAAATTGTTTATAATACTTTTGTAAACTATGGTCCAAGTCTTGTAGATGTTTGTTAGGGCCTCGTAATTGTGAGGATATCTTGACAGGAATATTGGATCATTTTACTAAGGTAACCTATATATATGGAGATAAAGACTGTGCAGCCAATAAACCTTGGGAAATTCCAGATGCGACTATTGGAGTTTTAAATAGGATAAACAGTTTAATGTTAGAATGCAAGAAACTACTAACCTGGTTTTGCAAAGGAGGGGAAGTAAGGAACCTCAAGGATCTTTATGCTAAGGGATGACAAGATTTAGGTGAGTTTAGTGTATTTTAGCAGATCTTTAGACCAAATTCTGGCACCGTGGTTTATCAAAAGTTTTATTGTCCCCGAAGCCTAGGTGCTCGTACATACCATTGGAACCTTGATGGCCGCAGTAGTTGACTGCTGAAATTGCCAGACGTCTACTCGATATCTCACGAAGCTTCAAGCTGCCTACTATGCTTCCATACCATATGGCAGCTACTTAAGAATCTGCTTTCAGAAACTTAGATCTCTTATATATCCTGTAACACAATGTATATGAGACCCGAAATCTCGGGTAATATGGGCCTACTTAAGATCTAAGCAAGTAAAGAGATTTTCTTCAGATATTGTTTGCGTTCCGGGTGCGTTTTGAAGAAGCGTCACCCTAGACTCTGGGGTATCTCCACAAACGTGAGCACTGGGGGTGGGGACAATTTTGGCAATACGGTAGATTTCATTTGTCAACATAAAAGTATGTGTGAAAAGGGGTCCATGATAATGGAAGTCGCGACTTAGAACAATCTATGGACAATTACCAAACGAATCGGACAAAATAAGCAAAATGCGCTCATCGCGGATATCAAGAGATGCTTCGAAACTATTCGATCATAAGATGGAGCCTATTTCACCCCCAAGACGACTGACAAGGTCTGCGCTGGCCAAATTTGCCTTCACCTCAACAGAAGAGTCCAAACACACGCTCGCCGATATCGAAGACATTGGAGGTCCTGATCGTAAACGAAGGCGTGTCACAGTGACCAAGACCGAAATTTCGACATCCGCCCAAGCTGTAAAGCCTGAAGTGGTCGACGAAGCCCTCGATGATATCCCACCACCCCCAGCAAAAGCGCGACGGGTTCGTAAGCCTGCTCGCAAAGCCGTCGATGCAACCACTGGCGAAACGAAGATGGAACCTCCTTCAGATTGGGAGGCTGTTTATGATACTGTGAGGAAGATGCGAGCACCAGGCGGGCGAGCTTACGGTGCAGCTGTTGACACTATGGGATGCGAACGCCTGGCGGATCGAAACGCATCACCAAAAGACCAAAGATTTCACACATTAGTGGCGCTCATGCTGTCGAGTCAGACAAAGGACACGGTGAACGCCGTGGTTATGAAGAAGATGCAAACCGAGCTGCCGCCGTTTGAACCTGGGGCTCCCCCAGGACTAAACCTAAATAACATACTGGCAATCGACCCTAAGCTTCTGAACGAGTTCATCTGGGCGGTCGGCTTTCACAACAACAAGACGAAGTTTGTGTCACCCGATCGGTATGGACTGATCGAGATTGGACTGACTGGTATTCAGGTATATCAAGCAAACAGCTGAGATACTCCGCGATACGTGGGATGGCGATATCCCCAACACCATCGAGGGCCTCGTATCGCTGCCAGGCGTCGGGCCAAAGATGGCTTATCTCTGCATGTCCGTAGCATGGGGTAAACATCTAGGGATTGGTGTTGATGTGCACGTACATCGTATCACAAATCTTTGGGGTTGGCACAAAACGAAGAACCCAGAGGAGACACGAACAACCCTTCAGTCATGGCTCCCACAAGATCGATGGCATGAGATCAATCATCTTCTGGTGGGGTTGGGACAGTCGGTATGTCTTCCTGTCGGTCGCAAGTGCGGTGAATGTGATCTTGGCCATGAAGGACTATGCAAAGCTGCCGATCGAGCAAAGGTGTCCGCCGGACGTCAGCTCAAAGCCGAAAAAGTAGAATCGGAGGCTCAGAAGGATACACTGGTCAAAACGGAGGTTTCACAGAACGTTGTAATCAAGGAAGAGGGTGGTGTATGATGGGTTCCCAGGCTCTCATGACAGATGATTAACCCCATCCGCGGCCCCGCCCCCGGAACCAACCACCCTATAATAATCCCCAGGATCGAGTTGCCTGGAGTCGCTGGCAGAGTCGATTTGACCACGTATATGAGCGCCTATGAAGCTTGTCGTTGAGAACTGACAGAAAGACTGCCCTCCAGACGCATTAATACCCATTGATGCCCTATTCTAAAGACAAAGTTATTAGTCTCTTGCTGGCGCACTTCTGTGGTCCAGCCTAAGCGGCACTATCGTATGCGCGGTCTCGACAGACGCTCACGAGATCAGTCATGGATGGGCTCGATACGATATCGGAGATAAGCCGGTCAAACAACCTAGGCAGGGTCCTGGTGGTTCTCTGAAGTCACATTGGAGGCCAGGCTCGAACAACACGTAATCAAGCCAAGACAACGGATCTTCACTCACTGATCAATTCTGAGTCAAGTAGTCAAGCAATGTCACCGCCTCCGCAGCAGTCGACTGAAATCCGTCAGTCGATCGACGAATTCCAAGGATTACCAAATCTCAATGGACACATTTCGCTTTGTGATTGTGATGAAGAAATGAATTAATTCAAAGCCCGCTAAGGGAGAGGACAATGTCCCCTTATCATATCCTGTACGCCAAAGCACCCTCAACTATCCGAATAGAAATATACACCGGCGAATAACGCTATGCATCTAATGCAGATGCTGTCTCGGAATCCAATCTCATTACGTCGTGGCCGTCAGAATGCGCATTGCGGACCTTATTTAGGAGTGACGCCGGTCTCCAGTCCGAACCATAATAGATATGTAAGGTGATAATGACTCTCGTTGGTCGATTTACACACCCCGGATAACCTGGGTTCGTTCCGACTCGAGTTGTGCAGCGTTACGCTCGTGAGACTGCTTCTTGCACTGCATGTGGGTTAGCGGGTCTGCAACCATGGGTTTGTATGAGGTGCTGAACTTACGTCCTCGAGACCGGTACACTTGTGGTCTTCTAGTAGGCGGTGCTTGCCGCAGAAGTGACCTTGGCAAAAGGTGCAGTCGCCGACGATCCGTTGAGCGGGCTCACGGCACGAGGCAGCGGTGCAACGGATTCGCTTAGGAGGCATGGCGGTGTTTCTTTGTTGGCTTTTGTGGAAAAGGGAGACTTCTGAGAGATGAACGGGACAGGTTCCTGAGTCGGTGAGAGTTTATGTTGGAAGCGGTAAGAAGTTAAGCCAACTAAGGCCGTCTTTGTAGGAGATCGGATGTAGTGACGGCGTTTCGAGAAATCCGTGAAAAGCAAGAACCAAATCAAAGATTCGTTCACACAACGACAGTGACAGAAGATGAAGCGATCAAAACAAAACAGGAGTTTGGCGGTGGAAAGCGAATCTGGTCGGGGCTTTATAAAGAGCGGCGAGGCGAGGCGAGACAAGGCGGCTGATGAATGAATCATGCCTTGGTGGAGCCAGCGGCTGGTCAGTTCGCCTCCAGCTCATCGCTCTCACCACATTCAGGCCGCGGCCATGGGCAGGGGGGGAGGTGTGTAAGTTTGATTGTTTACCTTAGCTTGTTGAGTCCCATCGTTAAAGAAGCTGTTGTCACACAGTATGAAATGCAGACAGTAGGTAGTCTAGTTTGTCCATCCATGCTCAGTCAGATACATACTGTACAGGGACCAAAGCTTGCTTATTATACAGCGCAATGAACAACGTTGGCCAGCCCATCGTTTGTCTACACATGCACTGCATATGCACAAGTACGATCCCTCACCACAGACGCATGTGCACCACAAAAGTTTGCTCTGCAACATAGTATCCAATTCGACAGGCAGGCAATTACTGGTAGAAGCAAAATGACAAAGACACAACACAGCTGCAGAAGCTCGTGGAAACGCACCCCCCTCCATGTCTCTCCCGTTTTTGGCTTACTGATTATGGGACACCCATTGAATTCAATGGGCCACTTTTACCCGCAGAGGCGCTGGGTTTTGGGGGAACTGGAATGACCAAGCCGGACCCGTCTCTCTTAAATCAACAGCGAGAAGAAAGGGTTCTTGTTCGTTCACCGCGAGGCTCCGAAAGCGGGCGGGGCAGGCCGTGACTGTGCTGGACTGAACTGAACTGAACTGAACTGGACCGAACTGAGACTTGGGAAAAGGGTCCGGAGCGCGAGAGATGTGACGTTGATCAGGTGGGCTAATAAACTTGGCCTGTCTCGTCTTTTCAACCCGAGGCACATGGAAACACAATTGAGGCCGACGATGACGGCAGATGGGGGAGTGAGCAAATCTCAACTCAGGGCTCTTTCAGTCTTGTTGCAGCCGTGTCGTGTTGCTTTTGTTGCACTGGTGAGATATCTATTATAAACAGAGCGCCAATGGCTTCGTCTGATGCACTGCTGCTGCATCTGCATTGCTACAGTGTGCATCCTCGTTCCTCAAATACTCTCATCCAAACGCTTATCGCCGCGGCTGGCGCTCTAGATGCTCATCGCAGTTATGTACTAGATTGGTCCCCTTGCTTTTCGAGCCTGGGCTTCGTATCCACGAGGTCTAGGCCTACCACGGCATACGTAACGTGCTACAGTTCTACCGCCTATGTGCTTCGCTGTCTGTGTTTCCGACAAATTCCTGGGGTTCCATGTCGTGGGACCAAAAGGGACTGGGATAAGGGTCCGTACCTTGCCAATGCCCGCTACCCTGCATCTTGGAAGTCTTTTCGTCTCCAATCGGTTAACAGAAGGGATTTAAAAACATGGCCTTAATGCATGGGGATCGCCCCCCAACAAGCATGGAGGTTCGCGCTGGCAGTTGGTAACCTAGCGTCCTAGCCACTGCATCATTGGCACAAGTCAGAGCCGGCGTCCGACGAGTCAGGTTTAGCTCGAGTGTGTCTTGGGCCATGAATCGAATGGCCCAGCTGTTCTGTAATACCTATCGACAAGTCGCTCCAAGCGCTTAGAGGAAGAGGCGGTGGGAGTGTGTTGTCAGTGAATCGCTCGATGAGAGACACCATCGAGAACAGCGCCTTATCCCAGCTACTCCAATCTGGAGACGTCGGAGATGAGATGAGCGTTTGTCGTAAGCCTCACTGATCAAGAATATTTCACTTCATGCTGATCTCGTGAGTGGGGCACAGACAGTTCCCTCATCAAGTCTGAAGTTCTTACATATAAGGAATGACGCCAGATGGATGAATGTATACGTCAACACTACAAAGCCCATCGGCGAGCTTATTATTAGATCCGAAGCTACAATATGCTGCTGTCTTGAATTTTGCAAACGACAATCCTTTTGAGTGCCAGTCATGCCATACATATTGTGTGATGAGTGGCCTGTTTCATGACAATCACAATTTCTGCCTTCAACGGTCGATCAAAGTCTTACATTGACTTGTCCTGCAATTTCCACCTACCGGCAGATTGTTAGCTGCATGATATTCTCCCCATTCCGCGACACGTTCGAGCCGTCCGGCGTCCTCCGCGTCCCATGTCTCCGGTAACCTGCTCCGTGCGTCTCCGGAGACGCCGGACCCGAGACTCCGGCTGGAATAGTTCCCGCATATGCAACGGCAAAGACATAAGATGAACCTCAGCTGGAGTAGAACCTTTTTGCAATACTGTATGAACTCTGCGAAGCTTTCCGGTGTCTCGAAGCTGTTGATAAGCTCGCCGCTAGATTGAGTCAGGATCCGCCACTCCCGATAACTGGGGGTTTCTAGTGCTTCTCTCTTCCCTTTATTAACTAGGTACCTATACTTTAAATGTGTCCGGTTTTGGTATTGTCCAAATTTCATCACCATGTATCTTGGTCATTGCATAGGAGGAAGCTACTCTTATTCTTTCATCAATGGCTGTGAAGAAGGTGGAGGAGACGCAATCATGCCTAGGTTATAAGCCAACACATGTGACAGGGATCATATCAGCTGAAAAATAGCCGTCATCGTATAGGGGTCAGTACATCAGTTTGTGGCTCTTCGAAGCACTGAAAACGCAAGTTCGAGTCTTGCTGACGGCAAACCTTTTGGCATTTTGCTCGATTTTTGCTTCATCTAACGCTTGCCAAGGTATTCTTTATAAACTTCTTTTACGCCTCGTTTCCCAACAAACAACTGAAAGCCGTCATCGTATAGGGGTCAGTACATCAGTTTGTGGCTACTTGGAAGCACTGAAAACGCAAGTTCGAGTCTTGCTGACGGCAAAATCGTGATCAACAATTGATTCATGTGTTTCTTTTTGCACGAGATTGCTCTCCGCCTCATATATATGCTTTGAAGCATTGCTTCTCTATGTTCATAGGGACATTGCAGGCTGATTAAAGTAAGGTTTCTTGGAATCGTTTAATGGACAAAACTTGAACGGGAGTGCAAACCATGATTGCCAATGGCGGTTATTAAGATTATGGTTGTAAAACTTTGACTCTCTGCCACTCTTTTGGTGTTTTTGTTATCCTCCCCAGCAGTTTATGGTTCTAAGAACACACTATCAAAGAGAACATTATCCTTGAAAATACCTTGCATGGATCCTGGTGAAACAACTGTCCTTAGAATTGCCTCTTCGGGTGATTGAAGCTATCAATTACCAATCACGCAACGTGGGGTTTGTGACGACATGATAGCCGCCTCAGAGTCTCACCCAAGTAGTTTCAACTTGCACAAAGAGCGATACATACTTGTTCTGGAGGTCGTCAACTGGAACGTAACTGGCCTTTATCGTTTTCCCCAATATCTATCTCAATCATTAAACGCACACGCATGTTTTGATGCTTGAGACCTTCGCTTTAACCCCTCTTCCCCTCACCAACATTCCGAAAGATATCCGCCGCCATGACAGCAACATCACAGCGCGGTATTAGAATCGCTATTGACAGAGGTGGAACTTTCACCGACTGTGTAGGAGAGAGCAATGGAAAGGAAATTATCATCAAGCTTCTGTCCGAAGACCCAGCCAACTACAAAGATGCCCCGCTCGAGGGTATTCGGCGCATCATGAGCCACTTCCTCGGTAGAGATATTCCTCGAGGTGAAGCTTTGGACACTTCTCAGATTGATTCGATCCGGATGGGAACAACCGTCGCTACAAACGCCTTGCTCGAGAGAAAGGGAGAAAAAATTGCTATGGTCGTTACCAAGGGTTTCAAGGACTGTCTGACCATCGGAAATCAGTCGAGGCCCAAAATCTTTGACCTTGCAATTCGGAAGCCCGACGTGTTATATGAGAAAATTATTGAGATTGATGAGCGGGTTACACTCGAAGATTACGCCGAGGATCCCGAAAGAACGCAAACAGAAGCAGAGGCTCGAGTCGGTACCAAAGAAGCCGAAGGCAAGACTCTTGTTCGAGGTTTGTCTGGAGAAACAGTCAGAATTCTCAAAAAAGCTGAGCAAGAAGACATTCGATCGAAGCTCAAGAGTGTCTACGATCAAGGCATTCGCAGCATTGCGGTTTGTCTGATGCACGGCTACACCTATCCCGACCATGAAGCTCTGATTGGCCGGATAGCTAAGGATATCGGCTTCCAACATATATCACTAAGCCACGAGCTCATGCCTATGATAAAGCTGGTTTCACGAGCTACATCTGTCTGTGCTGATGCTTATCTCACACCGGCTATCCGAAAGTACATTGATGGCTTTCAGGCTGGGTTTGAAGGCGGCCTCGGAACTCGCAGTGTGAAGGAGGAGAAGGGTGCTAAGGGAGCGAGATGCGAGTTTATGCAGAGTGATGGTGGTCTTGTCGATGTGGAAAAGTTCACAGGACTCAAGGCAATCCTATCAGGCCCTGCAGGTGGTGTCGTGGGATACGCTATCACTTCGTATGATGAAGAAACAAAGACACCAGTCATCGGCTTCGATATGGTGAGTTAAGCGGTGTCTTCCAAGCAGCAGACTAACTCGAGTAGGGTGGCACAAGCACTGATGTTTCGAGATATGGCGAAGGCCGTTACGAACATGTGTTCGAGACAACAACTGCTGGTGTTACAATCCAGTCACCGCAACTCGACATCAATACGGTCGCTGCCGGTGGCGGCTCTCGCCTCTTCTTCAGGAATGGACTTTTCGTTGTAGGACCTGAGTCCGCAGGCGCTCATCCAGGTCCCGCGTGTTACCGTAAAGGAGGTCCAGCTACCGTTACAGATGCAAATTTGGTACTTGGCCGCCTACTTCCTGAATTCTTTCCCAAGATCTTTGGAGAGAATGAGGACCAGGGGCTGGATATCGAGGCTAGCCGAAAGGTTCTTCAAGAGCTCGCGGACCAAGTGAACCAGGAGAATAACAAAGACCTGACGGTAGACGAAGTTGCATATGGATTCTTGACCGTGGCTAACGAGACAATGACTCGGCCCATCCGGTCGATTACCGAAGCCAAGGGACACGATTCTTCCAAGCATCGACTTGCAACATTTGGTGGTGCTGGAGGTCAGCACGCTGTCGCCATCGCAGAGTCCCTGGGCATTCAGCAAATTCTGGTTCATCGATATTCTTCAGTTCTTTCCGCATACGGCATGGCTTTAGCAGATGTAGTTGACGAACGACAAGAGCCCGATTCCTTGGTATGGAGGGACGACGATAAAACAGTCGATGAACTGAGGAAGAAAATGGAGAAGCTCAAGGACCAGTCACGAAACTCCCTACAAGATCAAGGCTTCCAAGAAGATGAAATTGCTTTTGAAGAATACCTCAACATGAGATACCGCGGCACTGAGTCAGCCCTCATGATCGTCAGACCGACGCCTGAAGAGGCCAAGGAGCATTTCGATGGGAGAGAGTGGGATTTCGGCCAAGCCTTTGTGAAGCAGCACCGCTATGAATTCGGCTTCACGCTTGACGAGCGAGACATCATCGTTGATGATGTCCGTGTTCGTGGTATCGGCAAGAGTTTCCGACACCAAGATGATACTGTTGACAAGCAACTCAAGGAACTAAAACAGCAGAAGGTTTCCGACACGAAGAAGATTGACAGTCAACAGGTATACTTTGAGGGTGGTAGGAAGGAAACCCCTATATTCAAGCTTGAAGATCTAGATACTGGCGATTCGATCCCTGGACCAGCCATGCTTGCCGATGGCACTCAAACGATCGTTGTAACACCAAAGGCAACTGCGGTTATACTCAGGACTCACGTAGTCATCAATCTGGAGAAGGAGGGAGCAAAGTCCGAGTAAGTTGTCTGTCGACTACAATTCTATTGAATTCTAACGGATTTAGGTCTGCCAAGTCATCTGAGGATCGCGAAGTTGATCCCATCATGCTCAGTATTTTTGGACATCGATTTATGGCAATCGCTGAGCAGATGGGACGTGCCTTACAAAAGACCAGTGTTAGCACAAATGTCAAAGAGAGACTTGACTTTTCATGTGCCATTTTCGATGCTACAGGCGGCCTTGTAGCCAACGCTCCTCATCTTCCTGTTCATCTTGGTTCGATGTCTACTTGTGTACGACGCCAGGCTGAGATTTGGAAAGGAAGGCTGGAGAAGGGCGATGTCATAATCTCTAATCACCCTTCATATGGAGGAACTCATCTTCCGGATGTGACCTTATTGATGCCAGCGTTTGATGAGAAGGGAGAAAACATCCTCTTCTACGCTGCGTCTCGAGCTCACCATGCTGATATTGGTGGTATCAGCGCTGGAAGCATGCCCCCTCACTCGCGAGAGCTCTACCAAGAGGGCGCCTCCATCAGAAGCGAGAAGCTTGTGAGTGGTGGCAAGTTCGATGAGAAACGAGTTGTCGAGTTGTTCTATGAAGAACCCGCCAAGTATCCAGGCTGCAGTGGAACTCGTTGTCTGGCTGACAACATCAACGACTTGAGAGCTCAAGTCTCGGCTAATCAAAAGGGAATCTCACTGATTGAGACTCTGATAGCAGAGTATGGCGAGGAGACAGTGCAGTTCTATATGGTTCATATCCAGAATAATGCTGAGCAGTGTGTGCGCCGACTACTCAAAGATGTTTACAAGCGTTTCGAAGGCAAGGACCTCTCGGCAGTTGACTTTATGGACGACGGTTCTCCCATTCGATTGAAAATCCGCATTGACCCAGAAAAGGGTGAAGCGGAATTTGATTTCTCGGGTACTGGCCCCGAAGTCTACGGAAATATCAACGCCCCCCAGGCCATCACGTTCAGTGCTATTATTTACTGTTTGAGATGCTTGATTTCCGAAGACATCCCACTCAACCAAGGATGCTTGAAGCCGATTCATGTCAATATTCCCCCCAAGTCCATTCTGTCGCCGTCGCCAGGGGCTGCGGTTGTGGGAGGCAACGTCCTTACCAGTCAACGCATCACGGATGTTATTTTCAAAGCATTCCAGGCTTGTGCTGCCAGCCAGGGATGCTGTAACAACTTGACTTTTGGATTTGGCGGGAACCAAGACGGCGCCGAAGCTGTCAAGGGGTTCGGATACTACGAGACGATTGCTGGCGGAAGTGGTGCGGGTTCTGACTGGGAGGGAACCAGTGGCGTTCACTGTCATATGACAAACACTCGAATCACAGATTCCGAGATTTTCGAACGTCGTTATCCTGTACTTCTCCATGAGTTCTCTATTCGGTCCGGCTCAGGAGGGAGAGGCCAGCATCGTGGCGGTGACGGCGTGATCCGTGACATTGAGTTCCGGATCCCCCTTCAAGTGTCTATTCTCAGTGAGCGTCGCGTCTACCGCCCGTATGGGCTAAATGGTGGCGGCGACGGAGAATGTGGACTGAACCTATGGGTGCGCAACGTTGAAAAGGCCAACTGGCAGACTTCTCTGAAACAGTTTCACACAAAAGAAGATGCAGGGGAGGTTGAATACGAGGAGCGACGCATCAACATGGGGGCTAAAAACACGGCTGCTATGAAGGCTGGAGATCGTATCATTATCTGCACACCTGGAGGAGGTGCATGGGGAGCTGAGGGGTCTGAGAGTGTGGCTAGAAAGAAGATTGACCATACTGAGAGCTGGAGGAAGGGTAGTGGTAACACAAGGGATGAGACTGCACTCCAGGCTTAGACAGGGCGAAATATGATATTGGTCTGTTGCCTAGCAAAGTGCTGGACCTGAAGGGTTTCAGGTTGGGGTTGAAAGAACCGGAGTCGAAGATGGATGAATACAAAATTTCTGTACGTGAGTCTCACACCCCAAGAGAGATTTGAAAGTCAGCTTCATCATGCTTTAAAACCCAAACTATGTAGTCTAGAGATGTCTCAGGCGAAGCCGCCATCGACGACCGAACCGTGCTACCGTTAAATCTATACACATCTCGCTATGAAACTTTAACTTGAAGGTTAAGACATTCACAGGTCGTTTACTGAGTTGACTCATCACGTACATTCTTGAGTGTCAAAAAGCTAGCAACGAGTCTTGTTGGCAACTCTGTGAAACCACGACAAGGCACCCATAGCGCTGTTATGCAGCCCAACCAGTGTATCATTGGGAGACATAGGTACCGCGGCATTATGATCATTTGCATGCATCCATGGTAGTGTTCATCCATTCCAAGTTTGAGGTTTCACTGAGAAAGTCGAGCTGTTCGGGCCGTACCCAGATGCGGACTTCAAGAAAATATACCCGAGTCTTCTCATTCAAAGTTTCAAGCTTCATGTTGGTACCTTAGTAGCTTAGGTACCGATGTAGAACTTGTGAAAAGTGACTTGATGCATTGATCACCGGGGAGAAACCTTTGCAAGGCTCCCAACGACACACATTAACTGTATAGACAAAATGTAGCGAACTCACGCATTGCAGCAAAAACCTTCTTCTGAAGGAGACTGATGTGGTGAATTGGCTCCCTCTGCATAGAGGTGCCTGAAAATTCTGTGTTGCGATGCAGCTTACAACCTTTAACACAAACAATCACACAGACACACTTGCGTATGGCCAATCTCGATTGCAGATTAACCCCGATAGACTGGTTCGATAACGGCCGTTTCCGATCAGACACTCCTGATCGCCAAAAATTACACCATCACTGCTGTTTCTCGAAAATGGCTATGCAAGTCACCGGTGCCACACGGCAAGAAGAACGTTAGAATAAGGCTTGTCTCCCCCCGAAACAATAGCTATAATGTCCAATGAATACGCCCAATTGCTCGCCACTCCTATCAACCCCAGTCAGCCCTACGGGGAATAGACATGGATAATGGGGGCTGCTGCATTAGCTCAACCACTGATGGGCCAGGGTCTTGGCCCCCAATCTCCATATGGGCCCTTGGAGTTGTTGATCTACACTCGATACTCTTGCCCCCGAGAACCAGAGCCTCGCTGCGATCTCACCCTGGAGCAGGCTACAGTGTCTTCTGCCTTGCTAGCATCAGTGTAGCCTATCTTCAAGCCAATGACGGCTTGTCCGATGCAGTGATGCGGATGGGGCGGGCGTTGAACTATATCTGCATGCTGCGAACCATGAATTGCCTCTGGTTTAACTTCACAAGGCATTCTGTATGCCTTCTAGGCGTGTAATCTATGAACCGCAGTTGGTGTATCGTGCTTAAACACCCTTACCCCTAAGTCCAGGCCAAAGATTGGTCAGTCAACTCCTACCGTGACCTTGACTGACGCAGAGTTATGCACCTCCTTTGTGGCGGAAGCATAGAACAAGGATAAAAGATAAACAATCGATCAGGTGGGTGTTCATTACTGACTTGTCAGTTTGAGGGTGTGGGAATGCCATGATTAGACATCGACTTCCCAAGAACGAAACATCCATATCCACCGTGAACCTCAACTCAGCCATGCTGCAACAACCAGACGGACTGGCTCTCCTAAGGCTAACGAGGCAACCAACAAGCTGCATGTGATCACGATAAGTCTTGTGCTTCAATATGCACTGCCTTTGTACTCTATGGCTATCGACCAGACAAATGCCATGTAGGATCTCAGGGGGATATTTTCACTTATTGTAACTTGATCTGACCAATCCGCGATCGGTAGCTAAAGTTTTCTCATAACTTCCTGGGCCCTTAAACTCGTTAGGCATCCTTATTCAGAGACCCCTGACTTCACATGGCAAAGCAAAACCATTCCGGACCTATTACTTGAAGCAGGAATTCAAGTACACCCCACAATTGTGACCGAAAGGAGGTTGAACATAGCTTTCCAAAGCTTTACTGTGTGAGAATACGTGCAGACATTCGTCCGTTACTAACTCTACGGCAAATTATCAGGAGCCAGTAAAGGCTCTTAGTTAGACCTCGAACCGCAAATGTCTTATTCCCCTGCTTCTGCCTGTAACTGAGGCCTCTCCGACGAGCCCTGTTCACTGAGTTTACCGTGCAATGCTTGTTGCCGTACTCGGCCATGCGTCTGTCTGGACTTGAGGCTCAACTGCACCCCCAGTATCTAGAATCAAGATTTCAGACAAGAAGCTATTTAAGCAATGCCAAGTTCTTGAAAAGTTCAACCTCGGTCATTCCTTCTCTAGCACTTTCTCGACTATCTTAGCATCTATACACTGTCCTGGAAGACTCCGCTGAAGCTGCGTGTAATACTTTCACGATGATGCGAATAGCTATAGCTGGGGGCTCCGGCCTTGGATATCTCCTGGCTAGCCATATTTCCAAAGCAGAAAACGCTTATCAAGTTGTTGTTCTGTCACGTTCTGTAAGTATTACACTTATGTGTATATGATGTCTCTAACAACACAGTCACGTCCCGAATATGCAACACTTGATGTTCAAGTCATGGTTGTTGACTACAACGACGAAAATAGCCTAGCATACGCACTTCACGGAGTTAATCTTGTCATCTGCACCTTTTCGGGGGCTGAACAGATCCACCTAATCACTGCAGCTGTCCAAAGCGGTGTACAGTTCTTTGTACCGTCCGAGTTCGAAGGAACTCTCGAAAAGCGGCCCGAAAACGATCAACTCGACCCCTATCCATACTCGTCCCAAGCCAGACAGCATCTTAGACGTTGTGCAAGATCATCCCAGATGAAGTGGACCGTATTTTCCTGCGGTATCTTCATGGAGAGATTTCTCCCCCAGGGGCTCGGAAGTTTGGCCATTGGTTATGGTTCAAACTTAGCCAACGTGGGATCCTACATTCTTGACATGAATACCTATACTGCTGAGTGCGTTGAAAAGAACACTCGAGGGCATACTGTCCGTGTCTGCATGACATCTGTATATGATGTTGCTCAATTCATCGTTGCTGCCATTGATTTGGGACCTGCGAACTGGCCTCGCGAGTTTACGATGAGAGGAGACCGTCTGTCTCTTCGGGACATTGTTGGGCAATCCTCAAGAACCCTGAACGGTATGTTAACAGTCTAAGTATAAAAAGGTTTTGCTAACTCATTAAGCGGCATTTTCTCTATCTCAATGGCAAGCCTCTGATATTGCAGGACTTATGAGCGGTTTCTATCAACAGGGAGACTACGCCAAAGTTGCCTTCTATCGGCAACTTCAAGCTACTGTTGAAGGACGTTACGATTTTGGGCATACATCGTCGAATGGCCTTGTCAACGTCCAGCCGAGAAGCTTCCGCCAGTGGTTGAGTGACCAGTTTACAGGATAAGTTCACTATGAGGGCTTCGTCTGGCTTCTTTAACTATGGGTCAGTAATACAGTCTTTGACTAGGTCGTGTGGATGGACATTCACTTTCTTTAGTTTACAGCTGTGCTGTATGTTGGTACTGATCGCAACGAGGCAACAATTAGCGGCTGGTATCGCGGCTTTCATATTTTACTGTTTGTCTAGGTAGCTAAAAGAACCAATCTCCGCTTTTCACTCTTTGTCGCAATTGCCCATAGAACGCTCTGTGACGTTTATCTTCACCGCTATAGGCCCTTTTTGAGAACGTACTATATGAAAAAAATACTGATGAGAGACACCAGACCTGGCATTGGAAGATCCTGTCCGACAAGCGGCCACGCCGAGTCTAAAGACTGAGGCGCCTATCTTTATGATTTGATACTGATGCCATTATTTGTTCTGAGCAATCCTAGCCGAACTTTGAGGAATGATTTCATGATTCACGACAATCTTTACCTTGATTACTCAACCTAGTTCCCGTAATGTAGGCTTGCGTTTCCCGTGACAAACTCCGCCTTCTTCCAAGAATACGACCCTGTACTTAGTCTTCAGGATCAACAACAGGCCCAGGAATAGGTTCATGTGGAGGCTAGAGAGCCAAACCTCGGGACAAGGTATGACCCCAGTCAAGAATGCGGAGAAAACAAGCATAATCCCGCCAACGATCATGGTTCACATTCCGCTTCTGGCTCTTAGTTCCGCGGTGCAAACACCAGAAGTCCATGAACCCGGAATCTCTTCCGCACGATTTACTCAAAATGGCGGAATACTGGCTCGAGTTGGAGGTCTGACCCCACTGGAGGTCCCCGATGAGATGTAGTCGATGGCTTGTGACTGAATGCTCTGACAAGTGCTAAGCAGTGCAGACCAACAGTGATAAAGCAGCCTCGGGCGGGATCCAACATGTTCAAATTTGTCTTCTCTCACCCAGTTCAGTCATGGAGGCTTCTAGCGCAGATAAAGGCTTCTTTCAGAAGCCCCCCGTTCTGAACAATCAGTTTCATGATGATGTGACCTTTCAGAGATGCTTTAAGTGTCAGTTTAAGGCCAGGAACATTACCCAGAGGCCTGTGCTTACTTGTCTTTGCAGTGTTTCTTCCACAGCAAATCGTTCAGCAAGTCCAAGCTGAATTGGCTTCACTTGGAGCTGATGTCCTCTCCGACCAAGTTTTTGCTTGGATCACGGATGCTGAACATAACAAGCCCTTCCTTAAAGGATCAGGTCGTGATGTCTTCGGCCAGTGGAAGGGTGATTTAGTCACTGGTGAAGGGTGGCGTGGTCTCCAGAATTTCGGTCTGTCCCGAGGGTAAGACATCTACGTCGTTGACCGACCAGCTATTGACATGTCTAGATTTGTCGCCGCTGGATATGATACTCCATTTGGCGCATTTGCGAGAGCATACCAGTTTATGCGCATACAGCTTTGGACGCCATCGTGTGCCAATGTCGGCTGTCCTTCCGCTATGCAGGATGGTGCTGCCCGACTTCTACAGACACACCTTAGTAGCCCAGAACTCGTTACAAAACTCACAGAAGAGCAAAAGAAAGTATTTGAGAACGCTTTCGATCATCTAACCACACGAGATCCACACCGTGCCTGGACCAGTGGCCAGTGGATGACAGAGCGAACAGGGGGCAGTGATGTGTCGTTGACCGAAACAACAGCAGTACACATGCCAGCTTCTGAGGTCCAGCTCGCCTCGAAGGATGAAGATATACCATTAGGACCATGGAGTATCAATGGCTTCAAATGGTTTTCGTCAGCAACGGACTCAAGAATGACTGTCCTTCTTGCTCGAACATCTAGAGGCGGATTGTCAACCTTTATGGCTCCCATGTACAAGCACGATGCGAATGCTACCACAGCCACGGGACTTCCGAAAAGCAATGGGGAGCAACTCAATGGAGTCAGGATCCAGCGCTTGAAAAACAAATCAGGCACGCAGAGTCTCCCAACAGCTGAACTAGTTCTCCAGGACATGCGAGCATGGCTTGTAGGGCAAGAAGGCCGGGGCATCCAGGAAATCGCAACAATTTTGACCTTGACTCGAGTTCACTCTTCAGTTGCTGCTGTGGGTTATTTAGGAAGAGGACTTGCCATCGCAAGAGCATATGCTCAAGTTCGAGAGGTTGGTGGCGGAAAGGGAACTCGAATGAAGCTCACAGAAAGTTCATTACACATGAGAACCCTTTCAAAGATATCTTCCGAGTATCGTGGCCTTATGCTCCTTACCATTTTTACATCATATGTCCTTGGCGTTTCGGAGCATGACATGGCGCCAGATGCAAATCTTTCATCTGCGCTAGAGGCGTTGACACCTTCTGCACAACATGCTGCGCCATTGATTCGTGTTCTTACCCAGCTCACAAAAGCTTACGTTTGTAAAGCATCGGTACAACTGCTCTTCTCTTGTATGGAGGCGCTCGGTGGTGTTGGGTACCTTGCCAATGAAGAACAAGAGTATCTCAATATTGCCCGCCTCCATCGCGATTGTGCTGTACTGCCAATCTGGGAGGGCACAACAGATGTCTTGAGCACTGACTTCTTGAGGGCTATTAAACATCCAAAGGCTGGCCAGGACACCCTGAACGCCCTCGAAGACTCCATTAAGAAAGGTATGGCATTTCAAGGGAAGGTATCTTGGCCTGAAGGCTCGAATCCTTTGGACGTCTGGAAGAGCCTGAGGCAGCGTATTGAACGAGAATCGTCGACAGACTTGATAGGAGATGCTAGGGAAGTTCTCTGGGCTGTGGCAGATTTGCTGGTGTCTGTTCTGCTCTATGTTGACGCTGGTAGTGACGGTGATCAAGTGTCACTGGACATTTTCCATCGATTCTTGGAAGGGAAGAATGTCACTACAAAACGGGGAAAGGTCTCGGCTCGAGAACAGCTTGCGAAGGACTTCGCAGTTGTGTATGGAGGGGCTAGAAACGAGATCTTTGCCAAGCTTTGACAGCACCGTTGGCATTGCTTTATGGCTGTATCATGTCACTCATCTTTGCGAATCCGGGGCCCACACTGTTCTTGTTATATGTATAAATTGAAAGCTCAATAGAAATCAAGAATGTTGAACCAGATGTAACGAATGGGTATCAAGTTGTTGCACGCCTATCCCCCATCAACCCTGGAGACTCTTGCATGTGCCCTTAAAGTTCTTCGCCTTCAGTGTAACCTTCTTACATGTCGTAGCATCTGTGTGTTTGTCTCCATATAGAACAGTACCCTTTGCACTGGTAGAAGTTTTTGAGCAGGAGTTGAACGTGCTTGCTCCATCGTGCTGAAGAAGCGTATTGCTGCCACTCTTTTGTAACGTCCATGATTGGAAACCAGGCGTTGGATCGACGCATTTGAGAGCACCGCTTGGGCTGAGAAAGCAGGCGTTGAAGGCATTGTCTCGAAGAATGTCTTGGGAATTGGACAGATCGATACAGTAGAAGCCGTTGGTTTTGCCGGCATTAAGCAGCAAGTTGCCGTCGCTGTTTTGTTGAACTGTAGCACTAGTTGCCACATCTTGTAACGTGAAGCAGCAATGGCCATCGAAGACAGTATCGCGAGGGATAACTGCAGCCGTAGCCGTGGAGCACAAGAGAGTGACTAGAGTGGAAGACTTCATCTTGAAGAGGAGGATATGATGGATGATGTGAGCAGTGTAGATTAAGTATAGGATGAGCTTGTAATATTATTGAGTCCAGCTCAATTGTTAACGATAGTAATGGAGAACTTGAACATCGTAGACATCACAAGAATTCTCTCACCTTTTATAATTCTGGAGACCTCATTATCCATCACCCGTCAGGCTCGGCTTCATTAAGGATCAGCAGAAATAAATCCATTCAAAGGCATCCAACCGAATGTGAGAATGCACGTTGGTCGAAGGATTGAGTCAGAAAGGAAGCCGCTTGGCTCACGATGGTCAGCAGAAAGTCACATTTATCGTGAAAAGTCGGTCTCTAGAGCTGTGATGTCCCGTGCAGGTGATTCCAAGTGATGGACGTGACGATTTCCATTGGGAGTCTCGGGGTTTCGCGCTATAGGACGAACAAAACTAGGGCCATACTTAGGAGCGAATGGCTTGTCAGGAACAGCCGCGAACTAATTAGTAGAGTGACATTCGACGTGATTGTTGGTGCTATGCCGTTCATGCTCCGAAATGCAAGGCACAAGGTGGGTGACAGGCCAGGGATATCGTTCTTCACCGCAGGATAGAAAGCGGGGATAGCTTCATTTCATGCGTCCAGCCACAGACTGCCGGGGAGAACGTCTTGAGGAGAAGATTGGTTGCAGGAAGGTCAAGTGTGACGATGCATGGATCCTGGAGGTGATAAGGGTGCGTCTACCTACTGGGAGTTGTAAGACTAGCTCAGCCAATCAGAGGCTGTGAAACGGTTAATCACGCTGCGGGTGCAACGCCTGCACAGTCACGTGAAGCAAGATGTCGGATATCGGCGAAGGCCTTGGAGCGATACACCGTTTGTTACGCCCAACTCAAAGCGTAACCGTTTGTGCCTCTACGTCACATCCTCAACTCTACATTCAACGCTTCACTTTACCTCTAACAGTGTGCTTTCCTGCGTTGATGTGCCATATTCTTCATCAAATCATGTCTCACCACATCTGACGTGTTCTTGTTTCGATCCTTCGTTATCATAAGCAGCTCATCTGACTTCAGCGATCTTCTGCTTAACATGCTTCCCCGACCTGCCTAATCCACCTACAGTATCCTACCGTTTCACCGCTCGTGGACGACTTCTTCTACCCTCTAACTTATTCATAAACCTCCACCGAACACTTGAGAGCAACTGCTTCCTCCAATCAATCAAGGAATCATGGCGAACGAACATACCATGTCCAATGAAGAGTGGGAGGAAGTCTCTCAAGATATCCCCTCACTCTCGGACCCCTTCCTTCAGCAATATCTCACAGGCCGAGCAAACCTCATGAGTCAAGAACAAAAGTCTCGCACAGATGCTTCATTCAGAGCCTCTCTTTCACCTATTGCCAAGCGCGCGAGTGACATTGTCGACCGCATCCGCGACCAGGAGAATGACTCCATCTGGACCCCTCAAGTTGAGGAAGAGCTAGCCCAAGCAGGAAACGAGTGCATCTTTCCCGGGATGATGTTCATGCTGGCAAAAGATCGCATGGAGAAGACAAACCTTTGGAAGATTGTTCGACGCATGCCAAAGGGAGCCCTGCTTCATGCTCACATGGATGCCATGGTCAACTTTGACTTTCTCTTTGACGAGCTTCTGAAAATGCCAGGAATGCACATGTGTAGCGACCGACCTCTCGACACTGAAGAATCTCGAGAGGATGCAGTTCCTAGCTTCCGATACAGAACCAAGGCGGACACTGATGCATCTATTTGGGAAGAGAGCTACAAGCCTGATGCATTTGTGCCACTTCCAAAGGCAGCAGATGAGTTCCCCCATGGTGGACGATCCGGCTTTCTCAAGTGGCTGAAGGGCCGATGCACTCTTTCAGTCACAGACAGCCATGAGCAGCACCATGGAGTCGATGCTATTTGGGTCAAGTTTGGGAAGTGTTTCCTCGTGTGCGCCACCATCATTCACTATGAACCCATGTTCCGGATCTTCCTCCGCGAGCTCATGAAGAACCTCAAAGATGATGGTGTCAACTGGGCTGAGCTTCGGTAAGTCCTAAGTCAACAATTCTGATCTTCTTCTAATAGCCATAGATTCACCTGGCCACTTAACTACTGCCGTGATAAGCAAGAGAAGCCTGAGAAAGACTACATTCACATGTTTGAGGTTCTGCGCGAAGAAATCGATAACTTCAAGAAATCGCCGGAGGGCAAGGGTTTCTGGGGTCTCACCACTATTTGGACTTGCCTGAGAAGCTGGCCGACCCGTCTGATCGTGGAGAACATGGACTGCTGCATCGCTACCAAGATTGCTTTCCCCGACCTCATTGCTGGTTATGATTTGGTTGGACCCGAGGATCTGGGTCGACCCCTTTCTGATCTGCTCCCCGAGCTTTTCTGGTTCCGCAAGCAGTGCGCCATGGAAGGCGTCAACCTCCCCTTCTTCTTCCATGCAGGAGAGACACTTGGGGATGGCACTGACACTGATGCCAATGTGTTTGATGCGATCTTGCTTGGCACCCGACGCATCGGCCACGGCTTCAGTCTCTATAAACACCCCCTGCTAATCGATATGGTCAAGGAGAAACGCATTCTCATCGAATCGTGCCCTATCTCTAACGAGGTCCTCCGCCTCTGTGGCTCCGTAACAGCCCATCCCCTGCCCGCCCTTTTGGCCCGTGGTGTTGCTTGCAGTCTGTGTAACGATGATCCCGCTATGCTCGGGCAAGACACAGCCGGCATGTCACACGACTTCTGGCAGGCTCTCCAGGGGTGGAAGAACCTTGGTCTTGCAGGCCTTGGCAGTCTCGCGGAGAACAGCGTTAGATGGGCCGCTTTTGAGGATCAGAGCCAGACTGACTGGATCAACGACATCAAACAAGCTAGTCTTGGGACCAATGTCAAGGCCAAGAGAATGCAAGAGTGGCAGATCGAGTGGGAGAAGTTTTGTCTCTGGATTGTCGAGGAGTTTGGAGATGAATTTGGAGATGAGAAGGAGAAAGAAAAGGCCTAGACACTTCTTCACGAAAAGACGATAGACTAAGATGAAGGGAAAATTGGTGCATATCGGCGTTGCATACTGAGATTTAGGCGCGTTCAACACAGACGGTTGGGGAGTTCAACCATCATCTCCATGCATAGGGGCGTATCAGAGGTGTACTTCATAAAGATCTTGTGCCTAGAAATGTCAAAAAGACTAGAGAGTCAACATCACCCACTTTGAGCCGTACTTTTGTGATGGGGCGGTGGCCTGCTTTACGATGCGAGCCCTTTGGTCTCCTACAGCCACGTACATAATCGACTCCTTGAAGATTCCATGTACAGTAGAGCAAGCAGAGTTACTCCGCGTCCTGTGAATAAACGCAATGGAGTAGATTTTCGAGGTGACGCAGGAGAGTATGAAAGTGTCCAGGGGGTAGCTTTTGTCTGTCATTAACTGCATTTCATTTGCATCAAGGTTCAAATATCTGCTGTTGAATGGCTTTTTGTTTTCATATTTGGCCCAAGGGATGGGCTGTTCAAAGAATGATTAGGAATAGAGGCACTGCAACATGAACAAGGGATGACAACTTCAGGGCAAGACTTCGATTCAATTACCGCCTGTGTGATCCGGAAAATCTGCATAGTCCCTGAGTATCTATAGTTGGATGGCCATCTGTGCTAAGAAGTAACCCCTTCCCTTCAACCCCGATCCGATCGATAGACTCGCGTGTTTTCTATATCTGCCAACGCCTGGTTGTCTCCAACTTCCATGTGTTTGTCAGCACCAACGACACGTGCTTTCTAGACTCCACCATGAACTATGTTTGACAACAGAAGCCGTCTACGCGTCTACCCGTGTCTGGATGTGCTTGATGTCGAACATGATGTACCATTCAATGCTGGAGTGAGCTTCATGAAATATCAAATGGCCAGACGCGAAGACAAATTTCTGTCATACTCTCCGAGCATTAGACATCATGTACAGGATTTAGTTGTCGCAGCAAGGAATGTCCGATCGATATCAGTTGTCGTTGACAACTCGGAAGAGGCGAATGTGTCGAGCCAGAATTGGTTCGCAGCAATAACTCGTGGTTGCCGATGCAACGAGCAGGCGATTTGAACCTAAGGCGAAACAGACTAATAGGCTAGAGCTGAAATCACTGACGGGAAGCACATTAGATATACGAAAGCAAGACAAGACTGCCACGGTGATGACTTACAAGTAATGGGCAATTGGTTGGTGAAGGTTGAAGGTGCAGCCAAGGAGACACAGTGAGTGCCACAAGATCTCTGTTGGATAGGTTTCCATCGCCGACCGATACGCAACCGAAATTGTGTTGTTTGACTTGGGCCTCCAGCAGCCCGTATGCTGATTCTGGTAATTCAAACACAGCCTCTGTTCAGTCATAGCCAGCTGTGCCACGTACTCCGAGCCCTTGAGAGTGTTGGCTTGGAATGCGATGATACAATCAGCGATTGAAGGAAAGAAAGCGAATTCGCTGAACAAGACTGTGGGTGTGTGTCTTGCTGGCGGAAGAAAGGAAGGTCAAGTCCTGATACCGTTAACGAACGTGCAACCGCAAGACTATATCCCGAAGCCGAGCACATCACTGTGTATTACCAACTTGGTATTGGATGCAAGCCTGGGAGAGAGACGTATTAGGTTTTCGGTGGAACAATGCTGCTCGGTCATCCCGACGATGGTATGGTGTCCTTGATTGAACTTGGCGAGGTTTGTGGGTAATGTTGTGGCCAGGAACTCGTTCTAAGAGGCATCTAGTTCACCGAAAGCGAAAATCCAGGATACCATAGCATATAGTGCCGTTCGACAAAAGGCAACCCAGTTGCATAAACTCGTGCGAAGGTATGGCACTCAAAACAACTCCGCCTCTTGTCTCATGGAGATTTGACCAGGATGGCCCAGCAGGGGGATGGTTCCCATGAGTCTCTTAGTCCAATCACCACGGTGAAGGATGTCAGATGTTCTGAACATCGATGCCTTGAAGAAGAAAGGCATCATGTCTCCAGGCATCGTCGCTGTTGACAATGCTCATCATGGTGATCTAACGCCAGCCATACCGGTTGATGAGCTACCCAGCCCTGTGTCAATCTCACCCAGATTGCGATTTATCTTGTGACAAAACACAACTTAGTGGAAGCGATGGCGAGTCTCGGGTTGTAAAGAGCCTGAATTCCATGCAAACGATGACAGAGATGAGTTTGTGAAGGGGCGGAAAGGCGGAGGAGGAGGAGGAGGGTCGGAAAGGCATAGAAAGTTATGAAAACAGTGGTGGTGTTGGATGATCAATACGATAGCTGTTGGCAGTCGATAATGGTCATGGAAGGCGAAAAGAAGAAAGAAACCCAAACACCAACCCGAAAATCGGGGGGCAACGTGGTGATGGACGAGGGTACAGTTAAGCGCGTTTCGTCCGAACGCACTCCTCAAACCTGGTGCAAAGTTTATTATTGCATGAGGTATACCAGAGACAGTGAGGACGAGTCTCTGGCTCATGTTGCTTTTTGAGCCCACCAACCAGCAGTTTTCATGCCATGCAGTTTATCCTCGGGCTACCGTAGATATGTAGGTCCGAGCTGGGTTTTGCGAAGGGAATTTGTGAAAGAAATATTTTGCTGCTGATCTTGGGTGGGAAAACGGAAACAAAACTACCATGTAAAAGAACGAATGATTTGTGTGATGACCGCGGTGTGAAAACCGGAACTGGGGGGGAGGTCGTTTTCATGTTGGTTTTGATGTTGGGTATAGAGATGAAAAGACAATGTTGATGTGAAAGGTACGGGGTGTTCTTTGTCGCAGAATAGGTGTCTGAGGAATCGACATCTGCTTGAATCTGATCAGATCAAATCCTGAGATATTAGCAATTTGAATGTATCCATCATTTGCTTGGTGTACTTACAAGTTTCTTGTTTGAGCAGGGTGTGTCACGTTATAAGAGACATTGGAAAAAGTAAACTCCGCAATCGATGCCAGCACGAAATGCGGTACGCTTGGTTGCGTGCCGGAGGGGACCAGTTTCTTAGGCCCTGTCTTTTACTCACAAGTGAGTGGCAATTACCAGAGGTGACTCTGACTGGCTTGGGGTTTGGCCATGGAACTCATTCTCCTCTTCTTGAGCGACCCCCAACATCACGGGGCAGAGTAGTAACTGTCACTGTTATTTAGAAGCGTCAGAGTCATGTTGTCCTCGACAAGTCCGGGGTTCGCGTATGGGAACACTTTACTTACCAGGTTGTGGTGGTGGTGATGCTGAGGAGAAGAGGAGAGGAGGAGGGAAAAGGTGGAGGGAGAAGACTTTATAGCAAGAGAGGCACAATCCAACTCTGTGCGCATACGAAATGGGGGTTCGTTTGCCCTAAGGTTGAGGTTTGTGGCCGTGGGTGATTCAATGAACAGTTGTTGGCAGTCGTTGACAGTGCCACAGCACCGTAAGGGTAAGAACTCCACGAACTTGTGCCAAACTCGACATAATTCGTGTAGACTTCGGCGGTGTCTCATGTGCATAATCTCAATTCTGTTATTTTCCAGCTAAGGTAGTCTTTGTGGAGTGTGATAGGTCTTGGCTTACCCCTGAATCACTTTGCTGGCCAATTTCCAATGGCTCTTGAAACTCGGGAATATATTTTGCAATATCTTGTCAATGGCTTACTTGTCAGAATAAGGCTGTCCATACATCGACAAACAGCACTTCAGTGACATATCTAGGCTGTAACATGAGCTGTGTTTGAGAGAACCCTCGACAGCATAAAGGCGCAGAACTCATGTCATTCCAGGTTGATAAAAGTAAACTCATGGTGGTGGTGGGCATATGTAAAAAGAATGCTGCTCACGTTTGTTAGATAGGATACCCTGAAGAATCTAATAAGAACTCGGTCCCAGTAAAACTGGTTTTCATTGTTGCTCTTATGTGGTTCTTCTGCGACCAGTTCTTGATCGCACGGCAGGCGTTGGCTATCACATTGTCTCTGTTAAAGCTTCAAAATGCTCCCCGGCGAATCCTAGCATCTTCCATGGCAGGGTCCAGACGCACACTGTCAGGATCCAGGTTCATAGGTTCCTTGGAGCTCGTTGCAAAGCGTTCCATGAAGAGAATATGTCAGTCAAAGACTGCTCCAGTCCGATAATGTGACAGTTGCTCGTGGGGTGAACCCTTATTCCAGACGAAGAGCGAGGGGACCGAGACTTTTTTAAGGGCGGTGTCCATAGAAGAACTAAAGACTGGTTTAAAAAGAGGCTTTCAATGCTCTTGAGCACGTCACGAAAAGCACTACCTTACTTAGCCATAGTATGAGTGGCATCAGTTGTTAATCCCAATTTTTGTGAAAACGGACACCGGTGACAGTGAGAATATGTAGCATATTAACATCAACACAAACCTAGCGAGCTATTTCTGTAGCAATTGGGGTCGCCGTAGCTGGTTGAGGAGGACCAGCGCCACCAAATTTATCAGTAAAGGGGTCGCGATCAGGTCGTGGTGCTACTTTGTTCATGTCAGAACGTAGGAACCAAAACTTTTCGGTCACGGGGCAGAATGAACACTATTTGACATCGACTTAACCGGAACTAAAATGGCTTGGTCAGGGGTTAAGCTTGTCATAGAATCATCGCTGTAAAATACGTAGGTAGTGAGTTATACATCTTCGTGGGACGTACCAAGGGGGTCATCGTGGCGTCTCTTGCAGGGTGTCCGTCCATGCCGACTCGGTGCATTCGCCGAAGAAAGCTGACCTCTGTCAAGTGTTCCGAACTTCTTGTGTGTGTATGTTGTCTCTGGCTAATGGCCGGTTGGGGGTATGTTAGTGGGAGGGACAGTGGTATGTCTTAACGAATAAAAAGTTCATACATGCAGACCCAAAAAGAAACAAACCCCAGATCACACCTTGAATCTCATTCACTATTGCTTCGGTGGTTCTCTTCACGGCAGTCCCAGGCCCCCCAACGATGTCCATGAAGCAGTGCCCCTATTCTACCAGTCGGCCGTGTTCATCGGTCGGTCGTCGGGAACTATAACGGTCCATTCAATGTCCTCGAGTTTGGTGGTTTCTCTCATGCTTTTGATAACGTCATGGCGGGTTTCTTTCTAAGTGTGGCAACTGTTCCCCATACGTTGCAGTCATCATCGGACTTGACTGATCGTGACAAGTCATGTCGCGTACCCCTGAACTGGCATGGTGTCAAAATATTGTCCTGTGACGAAGTCTCTCAGGCCCAGCTATCTAGTGTCGATACTGAAGGGCAGGGGAAATGAAAGAGTCCCCAGTCTCCTTGAGCCAGGTAAGATCAGGCAAGCATTCGAATCTTTCTGTTGTAACACACTTGGATAAGGTAAGAAGTGACAGATCGCTATTAGACTTGAGTATCTAAGCCCAGTCGACAATCGAGCCAGAGTCAGACGTTGCGGTGTGGATGGCCCTGCCCCCAAAACAATATTGAGCATTGAATAGAACTGATCGTAGACCTCTTGCAGGTTGGCAAACTATGCAATCAGATCAACTTGGCGGCACGTAATGTGGTCCCTTCTCAACGAAGTCTCATGTCGATCCGGTATGGTGTAGTGGCTAACATTTCGCGCTCTCATAACCTGAGAGATCAGTTCCGCGGAGCTCAGGGTTCGATTCCCTGTACCGGAGTTGCTTTTTGCTATTCCTTCCATCTAAATAGCTCCAGTGAATTCATCTTCTTTTTTGGTCGTCTATTCATCTAGATGCGCACACTACGTTACACCATGTGGCTAGACCTTCAATCTTACCTGTAGCTTGTCTTTTTACAGTTATTATATCTAAAGGCTATAAAGTCTAGTCTTTAAGGTCTGCAAGCGCCTCGCTGATACAGACTTCCTCAGTGTAGATGACGATTATGTTTCTCTGGCTAATTGCTTGGCTGAGAGCATTCTATATTCCTTTAACTGTAAAACTAGGAATTACATCCTCTTAGTTTGTGTCCTTCTATTACCTTAGTGATGAACTCATTACTGGGGTTCAAGTTGGTATCCTTAAATACATATCCTACCTAAGTCACACATCACCTAAAGCTACAGCACCGTAATCTGTAAACATTGTCCCTATTTTCGTACTTGCCTCTTAAGTTTAGTAAACTCCTTGGCCCTTTTGGTACTAGGTACTCACGACGTCGAATTTTGCTGACGCCAGCTCTATTAACAGCTTCGATATTGAAATAAGTAATGGATAACTTGTATTATTAACAGGACTCTAAGAAAGGCTCGATTGATCCTAAACTTAGGGTAGTTTTACAAATTTTGTATATTTTATAATCGTATTAGGCCTAAGTTTAGGATAACAGTATGAAATTCTAAGGGTGGCAATAAGATTGTGTAAAGTCTTGTTCGGTGTTGAGTGACTCGTCTCGCTGCCACTCGGACAACTGCCCAGGGGGTTTCCAGTCAAGTTCTGCTTGAACTGGGTCATAGTTGTTGCTGCAAGATTATGGTATGCTTCGAAGAGGTTGACAAATGGCCTGTCTTCTGTTGGCGTGATTGCGGCGTGATCGAGAACATGCTAGTCTTAAAGACGTCTCTTGGGAAGGACACCTATGCAATTCGAGCGTCCATTGTCACTTATTATTATAGAAGTTACAAGATACAAAATAGGACGAGTCGAATACTGGCAAAACGCGACAGACAGATGAGCATGGAGCTTTGAAGGAAGCCTACGAAAGGATGAGATATGAAGTTGATAACTGTCTGATTTAAAGAGGGCAGAGAATAAGATTGGAAGTGAGATCTCCAAGTGGTGGAGACTAAGAAGAGGAATTAATAATAAATGCCGAAAAATGAATGCAACTTGTGATCTTTCTATTGTGTTCTCCTCATGTGGCCAGGAGAGAGTTGGAAGTCCGCCCCTGATCGCCCAGGTTTGCCGCTACGCAAAGGAACTCCGTAAGCACAATTCTTCTATTTTTGTTCCATCGTATCCCACGAGCCATGCTTGGTTGGTATCTACGTTGGCTCCAGTGCCTGTTAGCCAGCAATATGCGGATACTCAATGTGATATCAATCAGGAACAGTAAGCAAAGAACGCAACCAAAACCGAAGTCTTTGCTCGGCAGGGGTACAACTTACTTGAACAGATCCATCTTCCGCGCGGATACCTTCAATAACAGTCTTGCTTTTAACCTAGGTATCTTGAAGAGAAACACCATCAAGATGGATCACTTTCCATCTAAGCGACCTTGTGTACATCTTGAGAAGAAACGAGATATGTCCTGGTGTATACCAGTGAAAATATTGTCTGCCACGATGGACTTGGCTTTGTCCCTAATTAATACACCATCTAGCTATCTTGACGCTTTCCCACCAAGATAAACTGCAAGCGTAATTCATCAGA